>JAQPPZ010000513.1:11250000-12500000 GCA_028583015.1 Wollemia nobilis
TAGGCCAAAATAAAAATGCATCTAATTGGAATACGAGTGGCCAATACAATCAAACAAGACCTAGCTAGTCTCAAGGGCATCCCCAACAATAAAACTTTCAAAATCAATTTTGGGGGCAAGTAACTCAAAATTAGCCTCAAAATAGACTCCTTCCACCTCCAAATAATGTGAATAATCCTACTATGTAGACACCTTTACCAACTCAACTTGTGCTTAACCATAATAATAAAAACATTCAACAAGTCTATAAAATAAATGTGACATGCTCCATATCTATGGTACCTTGGCAATAGATTCAATTAAT
Organism: Wollemia nobilis; assembly: GCA_028583015.1. Taxonomy (NCBI): domain Eukaryota; kingdom Viridiplantae; phylum Streptophyta; class Pinopsida; order Araucariales; family Araucariaceae; genus Wollemia; species Wollemia nobilis. The sequence continues at coordinate 11,250,305 of JAQPPZ010000513.1, forward strand.
ATCTGGAAAAATATTGGACAATACTAGAGCTAATATCATAGAAATTAAATAACCCCTAAATAATCTATCTAAAAAAGTAAACAAAGATGAAAGACCTTAAGAAGAGGTGGTAGCTTACAAGAAAATATTCCAGCAAAACAAAAAGATATCCAAATTCAAAGGAAAGAAGTGGAAAGACCATTTCCTGAAAGGCTAGCAATACCAAAGGAACCATATAAACCAACTTTCTTTCTCCTTCAAGAGCTAGAAAATGTCACCATTGAAATTCCTTCATTACAAGCCATCAAGGACATTCCTATCTATTCCAATTTAATTAAGAATATATGTATAAATTCAAGAAGGAAAAATAAGAACAAAACTCAAACCATTCAAGTCATTGGATAGTTGTCTGAGATAATGACTAAATGTAGGTTATTACCAAACTATACAGATCCTGGAATACCTATCCTTATAGTTCACATTGGTAAAATAGCCTTGCATAATATTTTGGTCCACTTAGGAGCTACTATTAATGTCATGACCAAAGAAACAACAGAATCCTTAGGAGTACACAAATTACAACCTACTTTTATAGTACTCCAACTTCCAGATAGGTCTACTGTTATACTAGAAAGAAAATTGGAGGATGTTATAGTTTTTGTAAGTTCATGGGAATACCCTGTAGACTTTATAGTCTTTGTTGGAAATTTTGAGTAGCTGAGTTGTCATTGATGTCAATAGACAATGTCAGTGATTAGTGCAACGATTTGGGAAAAGGAGGGTTAAAATATTTATATTTTAAGCCCAAGAGATTTGGTTTTGAAGTGCCACATGATTGGTCAAAAGGTTGGCTAAAATAACCCTGAAGGGAGAAGATACCTAGGCCCAAAGGAAATAATATAATAATAATAATTATTATAATATTAAGTTTTAAGATAATGCCTAAGGTTCTTTATAAATTATTTATAATATTTATATTATAAATTAATTTATAAACTAAATTAATTAAACCCTAAGTGAGGGTTGGGCACAAAAACATTTAAATAAATTTCCCCCGTCGACGTTCAAAGCAAAAGGAGTATGGTATTTATACCATAAATTTTACAAAATTACGTTAAGTATCCGAATAATGCATGTGTGAATATTGTACTAAGTTTTTTATGCAAATACGTGAGCGCATAAGGAAAGAGGATTTAATTATTTAAAAGCGATAGAAATCATGGAGGATAAATTAAATAAGGCTTAAAGCCTTATCACCAACCATGTGGTTGGGCTGGTGGTAAGGCTTAGTAGTGTAGAGTGTTGGGAAAGTGGAGGTCTCGTGTTCGAATCCCAATGGCAACGAAGGGGCAAAGGTTTTAAATTTTATTTTTTTTTAATATTGGTGCCAAGAGGAGGAACAAAGCACACAAGGAACTTTTGGTGTTTCAAGTGAGCGTCTAGCTCATGTGGTGGTTAGGAGGCAACTAGGGCACTAGTGGAAGCATGATAGGGGATCAAATCCCACCAAGGCAGCGTGCGCAAAAGGTATTTATTTTTAATTTTTTATAAATTGAGCTTGGTCAAAGTTGATAGTATATGCCTTGTGGAGATATAAGGTGGTTGAAATAAATATTATTTTTGCCATGGTTGAAGGTATAGAATAATTTAAATTTTGGTTTAAAAGGTGCATTGGAATATTTTTGAATGGTGGTTATAATTATTTTGAAAATGCATTTTGATGAGTAGGGATATATAAGGAAGTAATTTTGATTATTCTATGTATTAAATTTCTGAAGGAAGTTAGAGTGAATTTTTGAGAAGTGAATTATTGGAAGTCATTGTTGATTATGTTTTGAGTGTGCTAAGTTGGAGATGATAAGGTGTATTTGAGATTTGATATTTCATTGTATTTTTGAATGGTGAAATAAATTATTGAGGTGAATATTTGTGTGGAGATTTTGAGATAGACTGTTGCTATCTAACCTTGAAATTGGTAAGAGGATTTATTGTGAGTAAAATAGGTTTTGAAGACATATCTCCATCAAAATAAAAGGTATGGGTAAATCATCTTTTGATTAGAGTGTGGTTGATTTGAATATTGTGAAATGTAAAGGTGGAGTGAAAAGGATTGTTTGATAAGCATTTTTGGAAATGTTTGAGTGATTTTTTATATGCATGATTGGTGAATGTTTAAAGAACATTAGAGATAGAGATTGAGGACTAGTTGAGTTAGGGTTTGAAACCCACATTGTGCACCTTGCTGGAAGTAGTGTGAAATACTTGGTTAGGGTTTGTAAGAAAGTTGTGTTTCATTAAGTGAATGATTGAGTATAGTTGGTTGAGCATTGGTTTTGAGTGATATTGAAAGTAAATGTGCAAACATTAGAAATTAAATTTGTGAAAGCGACAAACTTAATGATTGAGTAGAACATACTGAGTCCTTGATAGAATACATCATTATCTATATGTTCTTGAGGTTAAAATAATTTTGAATAGAATAATTCTAAACTACTTCAAGTTAAAGGAATTAATTTGAAGATTAGACAAAACAATTAATAGCATTGTGCGTAATATTTGAGATTGATTGAGTATATCTTGTGAGCTATTTTGAGCATGTGTTTAAGTAGATTTGAGTAATATTTTGTGAAATATTAAGGATAGTATTGAGCAAGCTTTTGTGAAAGCTTATAGGAATATTTGAGACAAGTCTCTGTGAAGACTTGAGAACAGATTGAGCAAGTTATTGAGAGGACATGTAGGCAGATTTGAGGTAAGTCTTTGTGAAGACTTGAGAGAAGATTGAGCAAGTTATTGAGAGGACTTGTAGGCAGATTTGAGGCTAGTATTGGTAAGGAATTGTAGGTAGATTTGTGCTAGTTCTTGAGAGGACTTGTAGGTATATTTGAGGTAAGTCTTTGTGAAGACTTGAGAGAAAATTGAGCAAGTTCTTGAGAGGACTTGTAGGAAGATTTGAGATAAGTCTTTGTGAAGACTTGAGAGCAGATTGAGCAAGTTATTGAGAGGACTTGTAGGTAGATTTGAGACAAGTATTTGTGAAGACTTGAGAGTAGATTGAGCAAGTTATTGAGAGGAATTATAGGTATATTTGAGGCAAGTATTTGTGAATACTTGAGAGAAGATTGAGCAAGTTCTTGAGAGGACTTGTAGGAATATTTGAGGTAAGTCTTGGTAAAGACTTGTAGGTAAATTTTTGGTAAGTCTTGGTGAAGACTTGTAGGTAGATTTGAGCAAGTATTGGTGAAGACTTGAGATAGTATTATGAGTAGAGTTGATTGATTTATTTGGTCAAGCTTTGTGTTAAGGCTTTGGGAAAATCAAAGTAGAGTTGATTTATGATTGAATCAAGCTTTGTGTTAAGGCTTGAGGATAGATTTTGGTGCAGATTTGTGAGCATATTTATGATAGACCTGAGATAGAGTTAGAGTAGATTTATACTAGATCAAGGACAATGTTTGGTGTAGATTTTATACAGAGTTGAGAGTAAGCTTTGGAGTTGACAGAGTAGAGGATGGTAGTCTCTATTGGATAGAGATCCATTAGCTAGGATAATGAGGATAGAGGTATTCTGAGTGAGGACAAAGGTATTATATGGAGAGAGATCCATAAGCCAATGCAGTGGGGATATTAGTCTTCTAGAAGGTCATCAGCCATAGCAGAGAAGATTGATGTCTCCTTTGGATAGAGTTCCATGAAAAAGAACAAGAGGAAAGAGTTCTCCTATGGAGTGTGATATGTGAAGCATCTGGTAAGATAGAGTTATTATGTAGAGAGAGATCCACGAACCATTTGAGGAGAAATATTTCTCGTGGGCCAAGTTCCATGAACCAGAGAAATGGGGAAAGAGTTATCCTATGGATAAAGATCCACAAAGTAGAGCATTAAGGGATTGGTGTCTCCTTTGGACAGAGGTCCATAAATATTGTAATAGGGAAGTATTCCCAAGAGATTTTTTGAGAACATTTCGGTGAAATATTTTCTCCATGGAGTAGCCCACATTGGATGAACCACGTTAAATTGGTGTCTCTAATGTGTGTGATAATTTATGCATTGATTTGATTATTATTATTGATATTGCCATTGATTATATTGGATAATATTATTGGGGAAATAAAAGTAAAAGTTGATCTTATAATGTTCACCCCCCTCTCAGTATAATCTTGTGTTCTTCAATTGGTATCAGAGTGGGTTCCTTTGAAAGAGTTTAACAACTTGAATAAAAATCTTACAGAAACACAGATGGATTCTTAGAGTGGATCTTTAGGAAATAAGGCACCATTGTTCTATGGGAATAATTATACATTATGGAGTGTAAGAATGAAGATTTACCTAATGAATCAAGGAAATAATATATGGAAAGCAGTTGAGGATGGATACACACCGCCAACTACTTCACCTATAGATAAATATGGTAAGATCCTACATTTGAATAATTTAAAAGAAATGAAAGCAATATTAAGTGGTTTATGTGAATCAAAGTTTTTAAAATTTATGCATTGCACATCAAAAAAAAATATTTGGGAAAAGTTGCAGAAAACATATGAGGGAGACAAAAATGTCAAGATGGCAAAATTATAAAATCACAAGAAAAAATTTGAAGACCTAAAGATGAAGGATGAGGAAGATATTGCTACATAATTAATTTGTGTGCATGAGGTTGTTAACTCTATGTAAGGACTTGGGTTTAAAGTTGAATAATAGGATGTTTGTTAAAATATTTTAAGGTCACTTCCTAAGAGGTATAGTGAAATGATTTCAACCATAGAAAAAATAAAAGATATTGAAACATTGACAAGAGATGAGTTACATGGAACTCTCACAACTTTTGAGATGAGAATAGGAAAGAAGCCTATTCACAAAAATATGTAGCCTTCAAAGTAGCAAAGAAAACAAATGATAAGAAGATAGATTCAAGTGATGAGTCATCCAGTGATGAAGAAGTAAACTATGGCAGAAGGAACAAGGACACAAGAAAGCACAAAGGTAAAAAATTTATTAAGTGTTTAAAATATTGTAAATATGGTAACTATGCATCTAATTATCCATAAGTAGCAATAATGAAGAAAAACAGGATCACAAGAATAGGGAAGCAGGAAAATCTAGGTATCAAAATAAAAACTGGTATGGACAAAACAAGCATGAAAAGAAGTTTTTCCAGAGACATAAGAAGATTTTTTATGCAGATAAGATAGGAAAGAGTTCAAGTGATAGTGATGGAAGGTCCTCAAATAATGAAGAAGAATAAATTCTATTTCTAATAGTAGAAAAATAAGATGTTAGAAAAGAAGCAAGGAGAAAACCAATAATACTCAAGTGTTTCAGGTGTGGTAATTTTGGTCATCTTGAAGATAAATGTACAAAGAATGGGTTTAGTTTTAGTGAAGATGAATATGAAGATGCTCTTGAAGATATAGAAAAATAAAGTCTCTTCTTGGCAATAGAAGAAGAAGGAAGTGCTTCTACTAAAGATAAATAAAAAAGGAATAAATATGCTCTTGAAGACAAAAAGAAAGAAGAAGAATAAAAAAATGAAGAAGAATTTGATATTGAAGGTGAGATTATTTTTGCTCTTAAGGAATTAAGAAAGGTAAGAAAACAGAACTCAAAACTCAAGCTTCAATTTCAAGAATGTGATGAAGAAAAAGGAAAGCTTATACAAAATCTAAAAGATTCAATATCTAAGACAAGGATATTTAAAGAGAAGTTAGAGGTAAAAGTCTTAGATTGTGAAAGATTAGAGCATGAGGTAGCTTTTCTAAGGAAGGAAGTAAAAGAGTCTAAATATAAGCTACACAGGTTTGGGAGAAGCTCAAATACCTTGGATAAAATTATCAAGGTACAAATATCTTCATCAAACAAGACAGGACTTGGTTTTGAAAAAGAATAAATAGAACGAGGAGAGGATTCAATCTCAAGATTCAAAGAAGAAGCTTTAGAAGAAGAGAGTTAAAGAGAAAGTGAGACTTTTGAGGATAAGTTGGAAAATAGAAAAATAGAAGGATCGACAAGGAAAGGAACAATGCACAAATAAGGAACAAATGGAGCTTGAAACATCACAATGAAGAAAGGACTAAGAGACCAATGGGGTCAAGGCAAGATTTCTTCAATGGACTTTGCTTCTTGTATTGCTCCAAATTTTTCGCATCCTTACCTTCAGGCTATAGGATCCACACCCGAAATGGGGATGCGAGAAGGATGGGACAATACCTCAGACTGAGAGGCCCTTTGAAGGTCGTACTTCTCGGGGGAGGGGTATAAGGGTGAATTTTTGACGGATGGTGGGTTCACCAGGAAACTTTGAGTGGCAGTTTTCATGCCTAGGTTGAGAATGGTTTTGGTGTGTTCATTTTATACTTGATCATTCATAATCCTAGGTTGGCTAGAATGAATCTAAGCTATTCTATATGAAAATGCTGATTTATATGAATACAGAAAGCATGAATGAATCCTAAATGTAAATATTATATGAAATGAGAAAGAATGCACCTAATTTCGGATGTCTGATGAAGATTCTAAAGTTTTTAGGAGTCAAGATCGTCCGAAATATGACAGGATCATCTGCAATTGTACAAAATCATCTTAGATCACAATTGATCATCTGAGATAAGACAAGATCATCGTCGATCCGACGAATTCGTCAGAAACCTGCAATCACAAAAATAGACACCAAAAAAATGAAAATGCTATTGCTCGAATAATGTAAAATGATAGAAATGATAGTATAAATGTCTAACTGATAAATCTAGATAGCAAATTAAACGAAATGCATTGTTTTAATACTTATTTTAACTTTATCATGCATTTATGCTGAATGAGGTGAACTCCAGGATGCAGAATAAAAAAAAATCAAACTAATGCATAATAAAATAAAGAAGTCAAATGAGGAATGCAAACTCAGGGCTTTGGTTACCCCCAATATGAACTACAGTCGATATCGCTCCAATTGTACGAGATCGTCGTTGATCTGCGACAAGATTGTCTGAAATCATCTAGAATTGCTTGCGACGATTCGAGCTTTCTCCAACTGAAGCACAGTGAAAACCTGCAATAAAAACTTAAAAATACGAGTGCAAACAATGGTGGATAGGATGTCTTGACACAACAAAACTAAATGGCAAGGAAAATCAATCAGGGAATCATGGGATCAGCCAACTAGGGTGATAAACTGAGAAAATCCTAGTTTATATAGGATTAGGGGGAGGTTAGGAGGTTGGGGATCATCCCAATCTAGGAGATCCTCAGTGGAGGAATATCCAACTATGCAGACACGCTTCTGCCCAAGTTGGAGAGGCTGTTAAAACATAAGCTAATTATGAAAAATTAGTTTTGGGACGAAATCGTCTGGACATTTTTTTCCAAATGAATTCGTTTTATCTGGCACGATTTCGTCTGATCGACGACGATATCGTCCAACAGTCAAAACAATTCCTAAAAATGGCACGAAAAATGGGGTGAGCGGTTAACGGGCAATTTTGGGGTTAAAATTCAAATTTTTATCTTTTTACTAAGGGTTTAACTGTGCCAATTTTAGGGTGTTACATTTTGCCCCATATTTAGTAAATTTTTTGAAGAAAATGCGTTAAAGACAAGTTCTTCCCGTTTTATGAGAAAGAAAAAATTTACTCAATTTTCTAGACGATGATTCTAGGTCGAATCATACAACTGTTTACTATGGTGCCCCCTCCGAGTTTTTACCCAAATCGAATGTTTGAGGTAAAAGCGCGGAAAAGCAAAATTAAAAAAAAAATGTTGTTTTTTTAAATAAAATTAAGAAAAATAGGGTAAAACCCTAATTCATTTTTACTATTCATTTTCACTATTTTTAGAGCTTTTTAAGCAAAATGGTAGAAACAGCGCATAGATTGACAGAGGTCCGACGCAGGTTGCGGGTAAGGATCTAAACCTAGTGAATTATGTTTTTAATTGGATTTGTGTAATTTTTTATTTAAATTTTGACTGTTTTGGGGCATCGCGACCATTTTTGGGCCGTCGACGATGTTGGTATGAAATCGTCCCAATTTCATCGAAATCGTCTCTAGATCGTCGATTTCATCTAGGGGCGAAATCGGAAGAATAGGGGCGATCCCGTCCAACAAGGGGTGATCCCCAAGTTACGAAATAAGAGATGTTTTTGTCCTACCAAGGACGATTTGACCCAATTTAAGACGATGTCATCCAATGGTGGATCATATCATCATTGTTTTTAGAAGATTAAATTGATTTAACTAATTTTAATGATTATCTATTGATGATTTTTATTGTTTGATTTTTTATTTTGTAGAGGGGATTACTAAAAATTCGAGAGTGGAAATACAGGGGACTCATAGATGACGTAGCCACGCTCGACCAGGTGAAGCGAGACTGAATGGCGAAGGTTGGACTACAGCATGTGGTAGAGATGCCACAAATACCAACAAACATGGGGCTACTGACAACCCTAGCAGAGAGGTGGTATCCGGGGTCGTCCTATTTTTGGTTATCGATAGGGGATATGGCTCCCACTCTAGAGGATGTATGGAGGATCTTGAGGATCCCCATACAAGAGTGGTTTATGATTCCTACGGCCAATCAGGGCCATTCCATGATGCAACTATGCGGAGATCCTAACTTCACCCTAGAAAAGGGCAGGGTGAACATCGAGACATTATGGTAGATGCCTGGGGCATCTTGATTGACTCGGGTTTTGGCAGGGGTAGTAGGTGGCTTGCTACTATGCCACCAGAGTGGATGCAGGTTACCCTAGCCACTCTCATATGTGGTCTACGATATGAGAGACCATGACTACATATTTGATTGGGACAGATTTGTGCTATGTCGCTTGTATAGGATCTTGCACGGGGTCGTATACAAGGGAGGTCGATGTCTAGTTTTGATATCATTGCTACAGGTTTGGTGCTGGAAGCACATTGTGGTGCAGAGGCCGGTAGGGCTTCCACTAACAGGGGTTGACCGGGAGAGACCCCGGGTTTTCTATTGGTGGCTCCACAGAGGGTCACAATGGTAGATAGATCTATCGATGTCTTGAAGGTTGCTATATGACATCATCCCAGACTAGATCACCTAGAGGCCATGGAGAGAGCATCAAGGGTGGGGAGACGACGAACAGGAGTTGGCTCACATAAAGTGAGTCTTCTTGCTAAGGATGGAGCGGGGAGAGGTAGAGCTCCACCGCTATGACCGAGTTTTGTGGTAGTTCGGTCTATAGCAGGGGATCCCTTCTCTCAGGGATTACGAGTACTCTCGAACTATCTGAGATAGTACTACACTAAGCGAGGCTCCAGATATGCAACGATTCTAGAGTCAGGATGTAGATGATGCCCCATTTCAGTCGATGGATGGGGGTGATGCTGGGGTCATAGATGGGTATGATGCTTAGTATGCAGGCATCCACTCTCCTCATATGAAGAGGGCACAGGGTCCGATGCACACTGTGGTGTGACAGATGGGGAGGTGGCACCAGGTTGCTATCAATGCAGCAAGGGGTCGCAGGGGAAGGGAGCAGCAATAGTCTCCTCAAGAGAGACATCGGAGAGTGCCTTAGGCTTTGAAGAGACCGTAGCAGGCAGAGAGGAGAAAGGAGAGACTCCCTTCTTAGCAGAGGGATAGGCCAGCATCACCCGATAAGGGCAAGGGTATCGAGGTGGAGGAGAGCTACGAGATGGCGATTCTCCAGGCTAGGAATGCTCGTCTACAAGCTCAGGTGCAAAATTTGTAGGATGAGGCTACATGACTCAAGGCTCGAAGTGGAGGGGCAAGCATTATGGAGCTAGCATGGTCGGTTGCTCAGACCGCATTCTATCAGGGAGCATACTTCCAACTGGTTCCAGAGGGCCAGAGGTTACATCTACCAGTCGACATTGCAAAGCCGATTAGGATGGGGTCATCGAGGACATCCTCGTGATCGACATCGAGGACCTACACCATAGGACAAACTTTGATGGGGCCACCTCCTCCACCTCAGGGCGAGAGAGGAGATGAGGCTGAGAGCTCGAGGGCTTCTCGAGACTAGCTGCTATAGACTAGATTGTATATTTTTGAGAGGATTGAGTATGCCAGGGTATAGATTATGGCATACCAATCCAGTTTTGATATGATGTACATATATTTTGAATATATATATATATATATATATATATATATATATATATATATATATATATATATATATATGATTTTTTTGTGATATGACTTGTCCACATGTTTTATGATGCTTCAATTTTGGATTTGTTGATTGATTATTCATGTAATTATGTCATTTAGAAATAGTATAATTTTATGTCATGCTGTAAAATTTAAATGAAATAATCTGATGTAAACAAATTGGTTATTTTGTGGTGATTTGATGAAAATAAAGGGACTTCTAACAATAATTTCAAAGGACATTGTCGCTGTTATAGACCATTTCATGGAGTCGTCGCTCACTAGGTCATCAAGCTAATCCCAGTATAGAAATATTGTTAAAAGTAAAAGAGTGCTTAAGAGACTGTCTTAAGAATTTGTGTTGTGATGATGAAAATGATGATGGTGATGATTTGTTTTCAGATTTTCATAAAAATATTATGCATGAAATATTAAAAATATGATTTTTGCTAGGCATAAAATTCCTAAGTGTGATAAATTTTTGAACAATTCCTTAGGAATTATACCATGGTTGCAAAATGGAATGTTGACATAATGAAATGAAATAGAAAAATGTGTTCATTCTTTTTAAAGCACAATTGTGTAACATAATGATATAAGCCATATGTTTTTATAAATAATAATGAATGGGAAATAAAATTAGAACAATGGTTTGCGCTAGGCATATAATTATAGGTATAGACTTATACCATCATCGTGAAATCCAAAAAAAATAATTTTATTGCATAATTGATTTTTGATTTTGAGATAAACAGAAAAATATATAAATGTGACTTTATTGCTAGATTGTGAATATGTTGTTGAGAAAAAAAAAATGTTGGATTTTTGAAAACAATGTATGTAATTGTTTTTATATGAAACAGATGTTCTTAAATAAGAAGATGAAATTATTCCAAAAAGATTTGCAGAAATATTTTAAATTATCTCAAAGACAAAATGTAGGTTTATAAGGAACCCTCATGTGCATATGTAAGTTCATTGTCGATCTTGATTTATCATAATGATACAGAATCTCTCAAATGCAAATGTGTGTGCAATTGTATTGTTCATTTACCAATTTTGAGCAAGATAATTTGATACAAGTAATTTGAATTAACCAAATGAATGTTCGTTGACAATGATTTATATGCATGTAACTGTACCGACTACTATGTAAGTCGGGTCATCAAGAGCTAGCTGATCCATAAGCAGACTTAGGTCTATACAAAAGAAGGTCACTAATGTGACAGACATATCACCATGCTAGGGATTACCCAAGGCCAAGCGGGTTGGGCACAAACCACCTGTTATGGGGCTTACCTCATAGTTTTTGAATAATTGAAAATTCTAGGGATTCAAGCTCATTCACCCTTATTTTCTTTTTCAAGGGATAGGGAAAGATATTTTATTGCTTTTTGCTTTTTCTTTTCTCTTTTTTCTCTCTTTATTTATTTATTTTTGTATTTTTGCTTGGAACTGAGAAAATGCTGAAATATTGCTACGATGGTACAAAATAATATTTTTGTTTTTCTCATTTTCTTTGACTTTTCTTTTTCTTCCTATACTAGGGATACTTGCTCGGATTGGCTGTAGGGATTTTTATTCTGGGTAGGGGTGAGCTTGTCCTTTTGTCAATTCTCAAATATTCTAGACCATGTGCATGATAGGATAGCAGGGGAAACTTTTCGCTCAAGAAACCACTTCTACTATGTAGCATCATATTGAATTTGCAATGAAATCATTTTAATGTAAAGAGATATACTTGGTTCAAGTAAATAACAAGATCAATTCTCTATGCTCAAAACTTTATTTAATTCAACTAGGGACTTTGATATAAGAGAGATTAAGAATCATACCAAATAAAATCAAGATATTTATGCATGTGAGTGTGAAAGTGCGGGATTCCAAATAAATGCTAATTTATCCAAAATAATTGAAAATATAACTGCAATACTTCAAGAATTGACAGGTACAAAAATAAAAGATGTTTTTGAATATTTTGATGTTTTTATATTTTGATTTTGATTGATGAATTGAGAAGATACACAATGTGATTGTTTTTGAAATTTTTATATGAATGACTAAAATGAAACAATATGCAAAATAACAATATATACAATGATGAAATGACCAGAATTTATGAATAATAGCGTTTAAGATGCATAATGTTCATAGGTTCTTTAAGATATTTACCGTCTAAGGTAGCTAATCGGTATGCTCTCGTAGCAATGATGATATACGGTCCAAGTTAGTTGGGCTCGAATTTACCTTTAAGATCTTTAGTTGCATTAGTATTTTTTTTATTTTCTTTCAAGACAAGGTCGTCGATCTCGAAGGATCGATGATGAAATTTCTTGAGGTATGCTCGCTTGAGCTTGTTCTGGTAGGCTCGAAGATGTTCCAAAGCATTGATGCGCTTCTCATATAGGAGTTCCAGCTGACTAAATCTGCCAGCATGATATTCATCTCCTACTTCAGTATCTTGAAGTAGCAGAGCCAAAGAAGGAACTTCTAATTCAAAGGGAAAAATTGCTTTAGTGCCATAAACCAAAACAAAAGGTGAAGTGCCTATGGGGGTATGAACACTAGTTCGATAAGCCCACAAAGCAGGATATAGTTGAATGTGCCAATCTTGGCCAGATTTATTGACCAATATTTTGAGGATTTTAATTAATGTTTTATTAGATGCTTCTGCTTGGCCATTACCCTGAGGATAGTAGGGAGTGGACCAACGATGTTGAATTTTATATTTTTGACATAATTTTTTGACATATTTATTTTTGAAACAAGTTCCATTATCCGAGGTGATATTTGTAGGAATTCCCAACCTACAAATAATTTGATTAAAAATAAATTTGGAAACTCGGGTTCTAGTGCAAGAAGCTAAGGGTATATCTTCAACCCACTTTGTGAAATACTCGGTGGTGGTTATGATGAATTTGTGTCCATCATATGACACAGGGTTGATTTTTCCAATGATGTCTAAGCCCCATTTTGAAAAGGGCCAAGGAGATGAAATAGCCTGTAGCTCTTGTGCAGGCGCATGGACAAGGTCAACATGTTTCTGGCACTTGTCACAATGGCACACATAATCATGTGCATTATTTTCCATGGTAGGCAAAAAATATCCTATCCTAAGGAGTTTCTTAGCAATGGTGCTACCACTAAAATGTCCCCCACAAGATCCATCATGGGCTTCACTCAAAGCTGATCTAGATTCTTCTAGATTCAAACATCTCAGTAGGATACCTTTGAAAGATCTCCTGTATAATGTATTGCTAATTATTATGAAGCGACTTGCTCGTATACGTAATAACTGCCACCAATTTCTATTAAAACCTTCATGGAAGGTCCCATGTTGAAGAAAATTGAAGATATCAGTGTACCAAAATTCAGGAGGAGTTTCGTTGATTAGAAACACATCCAAAGGTTCTAAGCATGATTTATTTGAAGCGGGTTCCTAGAGTCAATGAATAATGATGGTATCATATTCATCCTCTAACTCTAGGGGTAAAAGAGATGCAGCTGCAGCCATAGCGTCAGTCGCATGATTGCTAGTTTGAGGAATAGCTTCCAAGGTAACTTGATCAAATAAAGATAATAATTGTAATACATATGCTTTATATGGGCACAATTTATCATATCTAGTATGATAAACATCATTAATTTGATTTATGACAAGTTGAGAATCATTGAAAACTAATATATTTTTAATTTTCAATGCCAAGGTAGCTCATAATCCAAGGATTAGAGCCTCATACTCAGCAGTGTTATTAGTACAAGAAAATGTTAATTTAAAGGACAGAGGTATAAGATGTTTCTGTGGAGATATTAAAATAATACCTGCACCAGCCCCACTCATGCATCGGGCTCCATCAAAGTATAAGGACCATTGCTCTGAATGATCAGCCTCTAGTTTAAGGCATTCATCAGGAAACTCAATGATGAGGGGATGGGTAGACTCTAAGGGTGCAACAACTAATTGATCTGCTATGATTTGACCTTTAACAAACTTTTGTCCTATAAACATGAGTTCAAAATCTCTTAGGGCAAGAACCCACTTTGTTGTGCGACCATATAAGTACGGTTGACTCATGAGATACCACAAAGCATCAAATTTAGCAATAACATAGGTTTTTTGACTGAGCATATAATGGCATAATTTTTGTGTAGAAAATATGACTGCTAGACATAACTTCTCTAATGTTGTGTAATGGGTTTCATAACTGATTAATGTTCTACTGATATAATAATTAGCACGTTCTTTCTTCTCATCATCAAGTTGAGCTAACATAGCTCCTAAGGTAAGATCTAAAGCAAAAATATACAAGATAAATGGGCGATTAGGTCTAGGTGGCGAAAGCACAGGTGGGTTAAAAAGATATTGTTTGAGGAGTTCAAATGCTTACTGACATTCATAGTCCTAATGGAAAAAGACATCCTTCTTAAAAAGCTTAAGAAAGGGTCCGGTTTTATCCTCCAGCTTATCGATGAAGTGACGAATAGCTTGAAGCTTACCTTCTTCGTAATTCTGATATATTTGTGGGTGCAGGCATATCAATGATAGCCACAATCTTGAGAGGATCAATTTCGATGCCACGTAAAGAAACTATAACCCCCAATAATTTACCGGACTTAACTCCGAATATACATTTAGCTAGATTCAATCATATAAGATATTCCCTTAACCGATTAAATACTTTTCTCAAATCATCTAAATGGTCATCTTCTTCATTAGAACGAGCTATAATTTCATCTACATAATCATGTAGTATATCATGCATCATATCATGAAAGATGTAAGTCATGGCTCGTTGATAGGTTGCACCTGCATTCTTTAAACCGAATGGCATCACTTTCCAACAAAAGGTTCCCCAAGGGGTAATAAAGGTTGTTTTAGCCTGATCTTCAAGAGCTATCTTGATCCGATTATAACCGGAAAATCCATCCATTAAGGATATCATTCCACTCCCAGCAGTAAAATCAATGATCTGATCCATATTGGGAAGAGGAAAATCATCTTTAGGGCATGCAACATTAATATCTCTAAATTCTGTACAAACCCTAATATTAGTAGCTTCTTTCTTAGTTACTGGAACTACATTCGAGATCCATTTAGCATAATCAATGGCTTGTATAAAAATAACATTTAAGAGTTTTTCTAACTCCCCTTTGACTAGTAAGGCCACTTTAGGATGCATTTTTCTAAGTTTTTGTTTAATAGGTTTAGCATTCGGATGGACTACTAGGTGATGCATAACTATAGAAGGGTCTAATCTTGGCATATCTTCATATGTCCAAGCAAGGACATATTCATATTCTTTAAGAAATGCAATATATTTATCCTATTTTTCTTGACTCAATTCTGATCCAATGTTGATTATGTGAGGATTACCCTCAGTTCCAATGTTAATTTTTATGACATTTTCTACTTCCATGCATAGATTTTTCTCAAAATTAGGTGGGGCAGGTGAAACACCCAATTCTTGTAATTCTTTCAAGGTTAGTTTGGATAATTCGTCTTGAGGAGTCGTGGCCTCAAGCTGGGCTATGGTAGGTATGGAGCCATTAAAATAAAATTCATTATGTAACAATTCCTCCATGGAGACATCATGGAAGATATCTCCCTCCAACTCATCGTCGGATTCGGTGATCATCTCAGGGTAGGCTATAGATAGCATATTACATGTAAGTGGCTTATCTGTTAAAAGCAAAGAATCATGATTATCCAAATAATCTTGATAGGATATGAGATGGTCATCATCCTCAAATGGGAAGGGCTGATATTTAATAGGAAATGGGCCCACACCACATCGGTTAGGCCATGGTTCTACCTCAAAGGGTTCTTTCATGCCATTTTGGAAAGGTCCAAAACATTTCCCTTTATATCCCAATTTAAGCATTATAGATTTGGCTTTAATATACTCATTAGTAAAATAACATCGAGCATATCCATCGTAATGAGTCTTGATGTTTCTGGGTATTCTACCCCAGTCATATCCCTTGTAAATAAAAGCACAGCTCCCAATTTGGTAAATACTTCCCATAGGCTATGGGAGACCCAAGGTATGAGGAGATGGTGGCAAATTATTTAAAATAAGGGAATCTTGCATGGCAACATTCGTTTGCTTTGATATAAGAATTTTAGATAAATAGGGTAAGAGCTCATCAGTAAGAGAATAAGAGGTAGAAGGAACATTTCCTACATCTTATGATGCAGAAACTATGCCTTTGGTGGATTTAGATGTTGTAGAGATGTCGATGGATGAGTCTATTATAGGGATAAAAGTGATAGGAGTAAAACAAGAAGCCTTGGTTGTGGGATTAGGATTTTTTTGAGGTCCTAATGTAGTTTGTTTAGAGGATGTTTGAGCTGTATGAAGGGGTGGAACTGATGTAGAAGGAGTAGATGGCATTGTGGGTGTGTGTTTCACACGTTTAGATGGATAATGAGAATTAGGATGTGTGGATTGTAAAGCAGGGCAAAATTGAACTCCAACAGGTTCTGCCAAAGCACACATATCAAAGGGTCTAGGATCACCATGGATGGTAACCAACTGATTCTTAAATTCAAATTTAACACATTGATGTAAATTTTAGGGAATGGCTCGCATTGCATTGATCCAAGGGTGACCCAAGAGTATATTGTGTGATGTAGGGCAATGTACAATAAACGCGGTTGTATCCAAGGTTCTCGGACCAACCTGTAATGGAATGGTAATAACTCCACATATTTCTTGTGTTTCATCATTGAAGGCTTTTATGATCATATCTGTTCTTTTCATTTCATCACTTCTAAACCCAAATCTTTGGTAGAATTCAAAAGTGCAGATGTTTAAAGATGAACCATTATCAATCAAGACTCGTTTAACTGCTACATATCCAATTAAGGTAGTAATATATAAGGGGTTATCCTTATGTAAACTATGTTGAGGTATGTCTCTATCCCGGAAGTCAATACAATGAACTTCATGAGTTATTATAGGATTAGCCATAACTTCAGGTTGAATGTCTTGTGGTACCATCATCTGGCTTAATGTGAGCATTAATTCATCTCTATGTGTAGGAGAGGATCTTAAAAGGTCCAAAAGGGAAATTCTAGCTGTAATGTTTGATAGTTGCTCATTAATATTATAAGGAGGTTTAGGTTGCACATTAGGTGCCTGATTCCATTTATTAGGAACTTTCAAAACAAATGGAGTTGATCCATCGTTTTGCATTTGATCATGTTGAGATTTTTGAGCCTGTTGTCTAGTAACAGCTCCGATGGTACCCACAATATTGTTCTACGGATGATGAATAGGTCTTGGTCTAGCATTTATGGCTTGTTCATTAGAAATTAATTGGTGAGATGATGGTCGAGTAGTGACTCTTCTTGGAAATGGTTCTTTTGGGACCATATGACTTGTGATAGGAATAATAGGATTTGATTCATCTTCAGAGCTATTTGATTGATTTGAGGTGATTTCCATATCACTCTTAGTCTCATATTTTGTATCACTAATATCAGGTGTTTGAATGTTATGTAGAGGCATTACAGATAAAGTTGTGTTAAATATTTCCAAATCATGAATAGGTAAATGCCCACTAATAGTTCCTACATATCGGGTAGGAGGGGGAACATTATGATGTTCAATTTGATTAGTCACTTCCTTGCCATGCTTTGGTAAAGGATGTTGAAATATGTCCAATGACTGATTGGCATTCTGATTCTGGTTTTGAGGAATGTTCTTTTGAGTATTATTAGGAGGATTTTTCTTAGGTTGAAAGGCTTGCACCTCCATCTCATTGTTATCAATCAGGTCCTATATTTTATGTTTTAATATTTTACAAGAGTTGGTAGTGTGTCCAGGTCCTCTATGGAAGTCACAATGTAAATCAACTCTGTATCCGGGTATAGTTGGATCAGGTTCCTGGATAGTTGGTAATTGAATCAAACCTTGTTATGGGAGAATGGTTGATAAAGGTTGATTTAACCTAGTAAATTCTCAAGGAGGTTTATCGGGAGGTTTCAGTATAGACTTCTCTGTTGTCTTCGCAACATTAATAGTAGCAATATTTCTGCTATCAGTGACTCCATCACCCACAACTTGTTTATTTTTATATTTATTTCTGGATGTTTTCTCATAATATTTCTTTTTAAGTTGTCCTCTCCGATTGAGAGCATCTTCCACTCGTCTGGCTAAGTCTATAGCCTGATCGAAGGTGGTCAAGGTAGCAGTTGATAATTCGTAAGATAGTTGGTCTTGTAAATTATTAATAAAGATGTCCAACATCTCCCTATAAGGTAACACAAAGTGTAATTTTCCTATCAACTGTCTCCACCTAGCTAGGAAATTGGCAAAACATTCATCTTTATCTTGTTTTAAGTTGTACAAGTCTTTAATGGTCACATGCCTTTCGATGTAGGCACTAAATTGATGCACAAAAGACTTAGCAGTTTCTTCAAAGTTCCTCAAAGAATTAGTGGGTAATTTATAATACCACTCTAATGCCATTCCTCCTAAACTTTTTAGGAACATTTTTAGCAATAATAAGTCATCATGCGATATATCATGACATGCTATCCTAAACATACGAAGATGCTCTATGGGATATTTGGTTCCTTTATATATGGGCAAGACAGACATAGGAAAATTTTTAGGATATGGTTGTGCGACAACTATAGGATCTAGAGGTTGACTACACATCTCTCGATAATTTTACGAGGGATGGTAGGGATCTATCTAATCCATGCGGGAAACTAACTGTTTCACCACGGTTTCAAGATTACTAGTTTGTCCACCATGTTGGTTCGGTGGGACATAAGCATAGGATTTATGAGTGTATGATGGTGTGACATAAGGATTAGACGCTATATTGCTATTATACAAAGCATTGGTAGGAAGCTTATTATGAAGAGGATTTGTAATAGTATTATGTTGTATTCCAGATTTTTGGTAATTGGTGTTTGGTTTTGTTTTGGGTTTTTGTTGATTTGAGGTATTTTACTCAATAGCTTGGCGAAATAGAGCAGTAAATGATGGTTTCTTTTGTGCAGGAATGACCCTAGGCTTGCTAACATGCACTTTAGATGGTTGGGTAACCTGTTGTTGTTGCATGTTCTGGATTATAGCTGCCATATCCAAATTGGATGGTCCAGCTTGATCACTCTCTTGTTCAATAAAGGACAAAGGATTAGTGTGTGTGTGAAATACATCTTCTAGAGTTGCTTGAGTGTCACTCATTCGATCCTTGTCCATGTGGACTGCTCTATTAAGCACACCAATATTAGTATTAAGGAACTTCCAGAATTGTTCCATGTTTTCAAAAGTAATAGCTCCTCCCAGAGACATTTTAGGGGATGAGGATCCTTCCTCTCTATTTTCTTCTTGTTTATTTCTTACAGCAAGCTCTTCTTCTTGCTGATCTAGGATTTCTTCTTCCTAAACTTGATCTTCAGGAAGGACATCCGGGTTATTTAATGGTTTTCCTGACCAATATTCTTCTTCTTCAGTTTGTTTTCCATTCCTAAGTCTAGGCATTGTGCTTAAATTTAGATTTTAGCAAATATATATATGCGATAGGTTTGGGAGGTATATATTTTAATTATATACCTACTATAAAAAGGAAATGTTTTGATTTTTTGTTTCATTTTTATTGTTTTTGTGTTTTATAATATTATTATAAAGATAACAAATAGCATTCTAGTTGCAAAAGGAATAACAATAATAAAAGAATAACTTAGTTTTCTATAAATAATTTATGGATATCATTGATAGGATCAAGTTCATCAGGAGTCATGAAATGTTCCTCTTCAAATTGGAAATGGTTTTTCAAAAATTTGACAAAGTGTGCTATAGTAATATGATCTGTCTCAGATTATGACCTATAGAAATAAAGTTCATGGCAATATTATCGATATAACACAGCTCTAGGAACTCTATTCCATATTTTTATATCTGTAAGAACAACTTCTTGATCCTCTATATGAGATAGAAACTTATGTACTACAACTGCATTCTCAAGGTATTCTTCAAAGGTGTACAATTCAAAAGACACAAGTGCTCTTTTATCTGCTAACTACCTATGGCAAGCTCTCTAAAGTTCATGATATAAGGTTACTTGATCAGGATCAAGGATTCTATCTAGTACAAACATCTTGATTTGCCTAAGTTTGGTTGATCTAGATGAAATAATATCCAATCTCCTATCAATTTCGTCCCATAAAGGTTGGACTCTATTCGTTTGAGGTACTCTAAGCATAGACGTAATATCTATGGCTCTTAATTTATTTTCAACATTAATGGTGACAACTCGTATTTTATTATAATCTACCATCTAAATATGATATGCAACTTTAATTGTTTGTCTGATGATTCTAGATGTTACTTAATAATAATTTTTTTTTTGGATTATTTTCAAAAGGTTTTAGTTTCACGTCGGGTTCACCAAAATGTACTGCTCCAAATTTTTTGCATCCTTACCTTCAGGCTATAGGATCCGCACCTGAAATGGGGATGCGAGAAGGATGGGACAATACCTCGGACTGAGAGGCCCTTTGAAGGTCACGCCTCTCTGGGGAGGGGTATAATGGTGAATTTTCGACAAATGGTGGGTTCACCACGAAACTTTGAGTGGCAGTTTCCACGCCTAGGTTGAGAATGGTTTTGGTGTGTTCATTTTATACTCGATCATTCATAATCCTAGGTTGGCCAGAATTAATCTAAGCTATTCTATATGAAAATTTTGATTTATATGAATACAAAAAGCAGGAATGAATCCTAAATGTAAAGATTATATGAAATGAGAAAGAATGCACCTGATTCTAGATGTTTGATAAAGATTTTGAAGTTTGTAGGAGTCCAAATCATCTTGAATATGACAAGATCATCTACAATTGTATAGAATCATCTTAGATCATAGTCAATCATCTAAGATAAGACAAGATCATCATTGATCTGATGAATTCATCAGAAATCTATAATCACAGAAAAAAACACCAAAAAAATGAAAATGCTACTGCTAGAATAATGCAAAATGATAGAAATGATAGTATAAATGCCTAACTGATAAATATAGATAAAAAATTAAAGGAAATGCATTGTTTTAATACTTATTTTAACTTTATCATGCATTTATGCTGAATGAGGTGAACTCCAAGATGCAGAATAAAAATAAATCAAACTAATGCATAGTAAAATAAAGAAGACAAATGAGGAATACAAACTCAGGGCTCTGGTTGCCCCCAATCTGAACTGTAGTCGATATCACCTCCAATCGTATGAGATCATCACCGATTTGTGACAGGATTGTTCAAAATTTTCTGAAATCGTCTGTGACAATCCGAGATTTGTCCAACTGAAGCACAGTGAAAACCTGCAATGAAAACTTAAAACTACGAGTGCAAACAATGGTGGATAGGACGTCTTAACACAACAAAACTAAATGGCAGGGAAAATCAATCAGGGAATCATGGGATTAGACAACCAAGGGAATAAACTAAGAAAATCCTAGTTTATATAGGATTAGGGGGAGGTTAAGAGGTTGAGGATCATCCCAATCTAGGAGATCCTCAGCAAAAGAATCTCCAACTACGTAGACACGCTTCTGCCCAAGTTGGAGAGGCTATTAAAACATAAGCTAATTATGAAAATTTAGTTTTGGGACGAAATCGTTTGGACGTTCTATTCCAGACGAATTCATCCGATCTGGGATGATTTCGTCTGATCGATGAAGATATTGTCCAACGGTCAAAACAACTCCTAAAAATTGCACAAAAAATGGGGTGAGTGGTTAACGGGCGATTTTGGGGTTAAAATTCAAATTTTTATCTTTTTACTAAGGGTTTAACTGTGCTAATTTTAGGGTGCTACACTTATCATATCACAGGTTTGGTCACAAGGCTATGCAGTGCAGGACACATGAAAGACAAGAATATGGTTTCACTAAAAGGAAATTCAGAAATGGGAACCTATTTCAAGGGTATTTCTACTCTTGTAATCAGTTTGGCCACATGATTGGTCAAAAGGTTGGATAAAATACCCCTAAAGGGAGAAGATACCTAGGCCCAAAGAAAATAATATTATAATATTTATTATTATAATATTAAAGTGATCAAATAAGGTCTAAGGGTGAAAATGAAAAATACCTAGGGCCAAAGGAAATAATATTATAATATTTATTATTATAATTTTTTTTTTTTTTAAAGCGAAAAACCCCTTGCGGGGCCGCCTTGGTCTAAGAGACCACGAACAGGGGGTTCTACACCGTCAAAGTCACCCGGGGGTCGCACCCGACCTTGCCCGCACCAACATTATCAATTGGATTTTGGATACCCAATTCAACTTTTTGGTAGGGTGGAGATTCGAACCTGGGACCTCTCTTGGAGGATTGCCCTCTCCTCTCCAACTCACCTACAACACCTGGGTTTATTATAATATTAAGTGTTAAGATAATGCCTCAGGTTTTTTATAAATTATTTATAATATTTATATTATAAATTAATTTATAAACTAAATTAATTAAACCCTAAGTGAGGGTTGGGCATAAAAACATTTAATTAAATTTCCCCCTATCGACGTTCGATTATGTTATTTATACCATAAAGTTTACAACATTATGTTAAGTCTCCGAATAATGCATGTGCAAATATTGTACTAAAGTTTTTAATGCAAATTCATGAGCTCATAAGGCAAGAGGCTTTTATTTTTTAAAAGTGGCAGAAATCGTGGAGGATAATTTAAATAAGGTTTAAAGCCTTATCACCAACCACGTGGTTGGGCTAGTGGTAAGGCTTGGTAGCATAGAGTGTTAGGCGAGTGGAGGTCTCGCATTCGAGTCTTGACGACAATGAAGGGGCAAAGGTTTTAAATTTTATTTTATTTTTATATTGGCACCAAGAGGAGGAACAAAGCGCACAATGTGATTTTGGTGTTTCAAGTGAGCGCCTACCTCACGAAGTGGTTTGGCCGCAACTAGGGCACTGGTGGTAGCATGCGCAAAAGGTATTTAATTTTTAATTTTTACAAATTGAGCTTGGTTAAATTTGATAGTATATGCCTTATGGAGATATAAGGTGGTTGAAATAAATATTATTTTTTCCATGGTTGAAGGTATAAAATAATTTAAATTTTGGTTTAAAATGTGTATTGGAATATTTTTTTTGGTGGTTATAATTATTTTGAAAATGCATTTTTATGAGTAGGGATGTATAAGGAAGTAATTTTGATTATTCTATGTATTAAATTTCTAAAGGAAGTTAGAGTGAATTTTTGAGAAGTGAGTTATTGGAAGTCATTATTGATTATGTTTTGAGTGTGCTAAGTTGGTAATGATAAGGTGTATTTGAGATTTGATATTTCATTGTATTTTTTAATGGTGAAATAAATTATTGAGGCGAATATTTGTGTGGATATTTTGAGATAGACTATTGCTATCTAACCCTAAAACTGGTAAGAGGATTTGTTGTGAGTAAAACAGATTTTGAAGATATATCTCCATCAAATCAAAAGGTATGGGTAAATCATATTTTTATTAGAGTGTGGTTGATTTGAATATTATGAAATGCAAAGGTGGAGTGAATGAGTTTTTATATGCATGATTGGTGAATGTAAAAAATATTTGAGATAGAGATTGAGGACTAGTTGAGTTAGGGTTTGAAACCCACATTGTGCACCTTGCTGTAAATAGTGTGAAACACTTGGTTAGGGTTTGTAAGCAAGTTGTGTTTCATTAAGTGAATGATTGAGTGTAGTTGGTTGAGCATTGGTTTTGAATGATATTGAAAGTAAATGTGCAAACATTAGAAATCCAATTTGTGAAAGTGACATACTTAATGATTGAGTAGAACATATTGAGTCTTTGATATAAAACATCATTCTCTATATGTTCCAAAGGTAAAAATAATTCTAAATATAATATCTCTAAATTGCTTCAAGTTAAAGGAATTACTTTGAATATTAGACAAAACAATTGGTATAATTGTGTGTAATATTATAAAGCTTTTGTGAAAGATTAAGGACAGTATTGAGCAAGCTTTTGTGAAAGCTTGTAGGCAGATTTGAGACAAGTCTTTGTGAAGGCTTGAGATTATATTGAGAAGTTTTTTGAGAGGAATTGTAGGTATATTTGAGGTAAGTCTTTATTAAGAATTAAGATAAGATTGAGCAAGTTCTTGAGAGGACTTATAGGCAAATTGAAGGTAAGTCTTGGTAAAGACTTGTAGGCAGATTTGAGGTAAGTCTTGGTAAAGCCTTGTAGGTATATTTAAGTAAGTTCTTGAGAGGACTTGTAGGCATATTTGAGGCAAGTATTTGTGAAGAATTGAGAGGATATTGAACAAGTTCTTGAGAGGACTTGTAGACATATTTGAGGTAAGTAAGTCTTTGTGAAGACTTGAGAGCATATAGAGCAAGTTCTTGAGAGGAATTGTAGGTAGATTTGAGACAAATATTTATGAAGACTCGAGAGAAGATTGAGAAATTTCTTTAGAGGACTTGTAGGAATATTTGAGGTAAGTCTTTGTGAAGAATTGAGAGCAGATTGAGAAAGTTCTTGAGAGGACGTGTAGGTAGATTTAAGGTAAGTATTGGTAAATACTTGTAGGTAGATTGAAAGTCTTGGTGAAGACTTGTAGGTAAATTTGAGTAAGTCTTGGTGAAGACTTGAGACAAAATTATGAGAAAAGTTGATTGATTTATTTATTCAAGCTTTGTGTTAAGGCTTGGGGTAAATCTAATAAGAGTTGATTTGTGATTGGATCAAGCTTTGTATTAAGGCTTGAGGATAGATTTTGGTGCATATTTATGAGAATATTTATGCTAGACCTAAGACAAAGTTAGAGAAGATTTGTACTAGACCAAGGATAGTGTTTGGTGGAGATTTGAGATAGAGTTGAGATCAAGCTTTGGAGGTGATAGAGCAGAGGATAGTAGTCTCTAGTGGATAGAGATCCATTAGCTAGGGTAGTGAGGATAGAGGTCTTTTGAGTGAGGATAGAGGTCTTCCATGGAGAGAGATCCATAAGCCATTGCAGTAGGGACAATAGTCTTCTAGAAGATCATCAGCTAGAGTAGAGAAGAGTGGTGTCACCTATGGATAGAGTTCCATAAAATAGAGTAAGGGGAAAGAGTTCTCCTATGGAGTGTGATCTGTGAAGTAGTTGGGGAGATATATTTCTTCTATGGAGAGAGATCCACAAACTAGTTGAGGAGAAAGAGTTCTCATGGGTCAAGTTACATGAACCAAAGAAAAGGGGAAAGACTTCTCCTATGGATAGAGATCCAAAAAGTAGAGCATTAGGGGAGTGGTGTATCCTTTTAACAGAGGTCCATAAATATTGTAATAGGGAAGGATTCCCAAGAGATTTATTGAGAACATTTTAGTGAAATATTTTCTCTGTGGAGTAGCCCACATTGGGTGAACCACGTTAAATTGATTTCTCTATTGTGTGTGATGATTTGTTCATTGCTTTGATTATAGTTTTTGATATTGCTATTGATTATATTGGATAATATTTTTTGGGAAATAAAAGTAAAATTTGATCTTATACTATTTACCCCCCCTCTCAGTATAATCTTGTGTTCTTAAATTGGTATAATAGCGGGTTTCTTTGAAAGAGTTTAATAGCTTGAAGGAAAATCTTACAAGAACAAAGATGAATTCTCAGAGTGGATCTTCAGGAAATAAGACACCATTGTTCTATGGAAATAATTATGCATTCTGAAGTGTAAGAATGAAGATTTACCTAATGGAACAAGGAAATGATATATGGCAAGGAGTTGAGGAAGGATACACACCGCCAACTACTCCACCTACAGATAAAGATGGTAAGCTCCTACATTTGAATAATTCAAAGGCAATGAATGCAATATTAAGTGGTTTACATGAATCAGAGTTTGTAAAAGTTATGCATTACACATCAACAAAAGAGATTTAGGAAAAATTGTAGAAAAAATATGAGGGATGAAGGATATAGTGAAAAGGTTTGAAGACCTAAAGTTGCATAAATCATAAGAAAACATTTGAAGACCTAAATATGAAGGATGAGGAAGATATTTTTACATAATTACTTCATGTGGATGAGGTTGTTAACACCATGCAAGGACTTGGGTTTAAATTTGAAGAATCGAATGTTTGTCAAAATATTTTAAGGTCACTGCCTGAGAGGTATAGTGAAAAGGTTTCAACCATAGAAGAAAAAAAAGATATTGAAACATTGACAAGAGATGAGTTACATGAAACTCTCATAGATTTTGAAATAAGAATAGGAAAGGAGCCTATTCCCTAAAAATATGCAGACTTCAAAGTAGCAAATAAAACAAAGGATAAGAAGATAAATGCAAGTGATGAGTCATCCAGTGATGAAGAAGCACACTATGGCAGAAGGAACAAGGACACAAGAAAGCACAAAGGTACAAAATAAGTTAAGTGTTTCAAATGTGGTAAATATTGTCACTATGCATCTACCTATCCAGAATATGGAAGTAGTAGTAATGAAGAGAAACAAGATCACAAGAAAAGGGAAGTAGGAAAATCCAGGTATCAAAAGAAAAAAAGGTATGGACAAAACAAGCATAAAAAGAAGTTTTTCTAGAGACATAAGAAGAATTTTTATGCAGACAAGAGAGGCAAGAGTTCAAGTGATAGTGATGGAAGGTCCTCAAATAATGAATAAGAAGAAATTCTATTTCTAACAGTAGAAAAAGGAGATGTTAGAAAAGAAGCAAAGAGGAAATCAATTATACTCAAGTGTTTCAAGTGTGGTAACCTTGGTCATCTTGAATATCACTGTACAAAGAATGGGTTTAGTTTTAGTGAAGATGAATATGAAGATGCTCTTGAATATCTAGAAAAATAAAGTCTCTTCTTGGTATTAGAAGAAGGAAGTGCTTCTACTGAAGATAAATAAAAAAGGAATAAAGATGCTCTTGAAGACAAAAATATAGAAGAAGAATCATAAAATGAAGAGGAAGGGGAATTTGATATTGAAGGTGAGGTTATTTATGCTCTTAAGGAATTAAGAAAGGTAAGAAATCAGTTTTCAAAACTCAAGATTCAATTTTAGGAATGTGATGAATAAAAAGGAAAACTTATACATTGATAGATTCAATATCTAAGACAAGGAGATTTAAAGAGAAGTTAGAGGCAAAAGTCTTAGAATGTGAAATATTAGAGCATGAGGTAGATTTACTAAGGAAGGAAGTAAAAGAGTCTAAGGATAAGATACATAGGTTTTGGAGAAGCTCAAAGACCTTGGATAAAATTATTAAGGTACAAATATCTTCATCAAACAAGACATGACTTGGTTTTGAAAAGGAACAAAGAGAACGAGGAGAGGAGTCAATATCAATATCAAAATGAGAAGAAGCTTCTGAAGAAGAGAGTGAAAGAGAATGTGAGACTTCTGAGGATAAGTTGGAGAACAGAAGGATCAACAAGGAAAGGAATAATGCACAAATAAGGAATAGATGGAACATGAAACATCACAGGGAAGAAAGGACTAAGAGACCAATGGGGTCAAGGCAAGATTTCTTCAATGAATGTTGCTTCTCATATCACCAGTTTGGTCACAAGGCTATGTAGTGCAAGACACATGAAATACAGGAATATGGTTTCACTAAAAGGAATCTTAGAAATGGGCACATATTTCAAGGGTATTGCTACTCTTGTAATAAGTTTGGTCATAAGGAAATTAATTGTAGGGTTCATGATAGAAATGGATATGGCTCCACCAGGAGGAACTTCAAGATATTTTCACCTTAAAGGAATCACAATATTAAGTGTTTTAAGTGCAATAATATTGGGCATATTTTTTTTTTTGGTAATTAAGGTACAATTTCATTACATCCAGGTTTTCCAAGTTGACCCAAAACCTTTTACAAAAATTAGCACTATGCTATTACGGATCAAAACCTCAATAGGGACAGTCTGTACTTTGCTACAAGTACCCATCTGAGGCCACCCTACCAAGAAAGAGCACAACACCTTACCCATAATTACAAATACCTTAGAACACAGGCAACGGCCCACCGCAATGCTTTCTTGCTACCCCAACCGCGAAAATGTGACCTATCGTGAAATTGTGACGTCCTTAAGTCTTCTCCTTCATTTGCTCTAGAGAGTCATGAAACGGTGACATGTCATGAAATCGTGACATTCTGCCTGACCTGCTCCTTTGCCACTATAAGTTGCATAAATGCGACATTTCATGAAAATGAGCCATGTCGTGAAATTGTGACATCTGTCTCCCATTTTGCACTCTTTTTGCTTCCAGTCGTGAAAATGTAACATGTCACGAAATCACGACGTCCTTAAGTCATTTTCATATTTTACTTTGGATACTCACAAAAATGCGACCTGTCGCGAAAAAGAGACATGTCGCGAAATCATGACATTCTGCCTTTGTTTTGCTCCTTTGCCATTGCATGTCGCTAAAATGCGACATGTCGCGACAATGAGACATGTCGCGAAATCGTGACATTCGTCTCCCATTTTGCACTCTTGCCACTTCCATCCATGAAAGTGTGACATGTCATGAAATCACGATGTCCTTAAGTCTTTTCCTTCATTTGCTCTGGATAGTCTCGAAAATGCGACATGTCGCGACAATGAGACCTGTTGCGAAATCACAACTGTATCCTTCCAAATTTTTTGCACCCTTACCTTCAGGCTAAAGGATCCATGCCTGAAAGGGGGATGGGAAAAGGATGGGATGGTACTTTGAACTGAGATGCCCTTTGAAGGTCCTGCCTCTCGGGAGAGGGGTATTAAGGTAATTTTTTGACGAATGGTGGGGTTCACCAGGAAACATTTAGTGGCTGTTTCTACGCCTAGGTTGGGAATGTGTTTAATGTGTTTAGTTTTATCTTTAAACATCCAAGTCCTAGGTTTGTCCAGATGAATATAAGTATTCTATTATGAAAATGCAAATTAAATAAATACAAAAAATAGATTTGTACAGAAAACAGAAAGAATACACAAGATTAAAGAACTATACTTGATCCGGATGTCTGATGAAGGTTCTAATTTTTGAAGCAGTATAGATCGTTTGGAATTTGACAGGATCATCTAAGATCTGATGGGATCATCTGAGATCTGATGAATTCTTCAGATGAATTCTTTAGAGACCTGCAAATAGAGAGATAGATACAAAATACCAGAAATGCAACTATCTTAACAAAGAAAAATGGTGTAAAATGGCAACATAGATGCTAAGGTGATAATCACAAATAAAAATTTAAGTAGATTATGACGTTCTAATGACAAATTATGACTTCATTGTGCACTTAAGCTATATGGGTGAACTCCAAGATGCAGAACAATAAGGAATAATAACAAATTTAACTAAATGCAGGATAAATCAACAAACAAAGTGAGAAAACACAAACCCTGGGCACTAATTGCCCCCAATGTTGACTGCAGTCGAAATCATCTCGGATTGGTATGAAATTGTCTCTAATTGAACAGGATCGTCTGCGATAATCCAAGCTTGCTTCGACTGAAAAACAATGAAGTTCCTGCAAACAAACTTAGAAAAATACAAATGCAAATGGTGGTTTAAGATAGTCTAATGCATGTAGAATTCATGTTACAGGGAATTTTAGCTAGGGGGAATGCCAAGAGGGGGTCCTAAGGTTAAATAGTCTTAGGAGGGAGGTTAGGAGGTTGGAGATCATCATAATTTGGAAGATCTCCAATGGGGGAGGTCTCTAACGATGCAGACACGCTTCTGCTCGGATTAGAGACGCTGTTGAAATAGAAGCTAACTATGCACAAATCAGTTTGGGATGAGATCATCTGGATGTTCTTCTCCAGATGAAATCATATGATTTGAGGTGATATCATCTGATCGGTGACGATATCATCAAACGGACAAAACAAACTCTAAAAATGGCATGGAAAACGAGGAAACGGGCAGCAGGCGGTTTGGGAGCGATTTTGGGGTTAAATTTTGAATTTGAATTTGAATTATTACTAATGTAATTTTAATTATTTGCTAAGGTTTACTGCGCCAATTTTAGGGTGCTACATTTTGCCCCCTATTTAGCGAATTTTATGAGGAAAATGCGTTAAAGATGAGTTCTTCTCGATCTACGAGAAAGCAAAAAATTATTCCCATTTTTAGGCGACGATTCTTGGTCGAATCGTACGACAGCTTACTATGATGCCCCCTCCGTGTTTTTACCCAAATCGAACGTTTGAGGTAAAAACACGAAAAAGCCAAAATTAAATTTTTTGCTAATTGTTTTTGAATAAAATTAAAAAAAAAATGGAAAAACCCTAATTCATTTTTACTGTTCATTTTTTATTTTCTGGTTTCTAGAGCTCTGCAAACAAGATGGTCGAGACAGAACACAGATCGACAGAGGTCCGACGCGGGCTACGGGTAAGAGTCTAAACTTAGTTTAGAAGGCTTGAATTTTGAATTTCATGCTTTTTAGATTAAATTTTGATGATTTTGAGCATCATGGCTATTTTTGGGCCGTCGACGTCATCGAGACGAAATCATCTCGATTTCGTCGAAATCGTCTCTATATCGCCGATTTCGTCCAAGGGCAAAATCGACGAAATGGAGACGATTTTGTCAAAAAGGGGACAATTTCGACTAGCAAAATCAGAGATGAATTTGCTCAAATTTTGGACGATATCATCCAATAGTGGACGATATCATCATTTATTAAATTGAACTTGCTGTACTTGAATTATTAATGATTGTTTTATTAATGATTTTTATTGTTTTGTTGTTTATGTTGCAGAGAGGATTACTAAAGAGCAGATAATGAAAATACGATGGGCTGAGGGATGACTTGCAGCATGTGGCAGAGATGCCACAGGTTTCTACAAATATGGGGCTATTGACAGCCCTAGCAAAGAGGTGGTATCCGGGTTCTTCCTATTTCTAGTTATCGATAGGGGAGATGACTCCCACACTAGAGGATGTATGGAGGATTTTGAGGATCCCCATACAAGGATGGATAATCACTCCCATGGCCAATCAAGGCCACATGATGATGCGACTATGCGGAGATCCGAGCTTCGCCCTGGAGAAGGGCGGAGTGAACATCGAATCTCTATGATAGATGCCTGGGGCATCTAGATTGACATAGGTTTTGGCTAGGGTTGTAGGTGGTCTGCTACTATGCCATCAGAGTGGATGCAGAGTACCATGGCTACTAACAGATGTGGTCTACGACATGAGAGACCATGAATACAGGTTTGCTTGGGGGAGCTTTGTACTATTTTGATTATATAAGATCCTGCATGGGGTCGTATACAAGGGCGATCGATGTCTGGTTATGACATCTCTACTACAGGTTTGGTGCTGGGAGCACATCATGGTGCAGAGGTCGATAGGGCTCCCACTAACAGGGATTGATGGGGAGAGGCCCCGAGATTTCTACTGGTGCCTCTGGAGAGGGTCACAGTGGCGGATAGATCTACCAATGTCCCGGAGACTACTTGATGACCTTGTCTCCAACCAGATCACCTAGAGGCCTTGGAGAGATCATCCAGGGTGGGCCGAGGACAAAAAGGAGCTGGCTCATGTTAGGCAAGTCTGTTGGCTAAGGATGGAGAGGAGAGAGGTGGAGCTCGACCACTATGACTAAGTTTTGAGGTAGTTTGATCTACAGCAGGGAATCCCATCTCTTAGATACTACAAGTTTTCTCGGACTGTTCGAGATAACATTACAGTTAGCAGGGCTCCAGATATGCAGCACTTTTGGGGTCTAGACACAGATGATGCCCCCATTCAGTCGATGGATGGGGATGACATTGGGGTAGCTAACGGCTATGATGCCTGGTACACAAGCATTCGCCCTCCTTGGATGATGAGGGCTCAGGGTTTGATTCACATAGTTGTACGTCGAATGGGAAGGCAGTGCCAAGCAGCCATTGATGCGGCACAGGGTCACTATGAGAGAGAGCAGAGGAGACCATAGGCTCAGTAGAGGCCATGACAGTTGGAGAGGAGGGAGGAGAGACCCCCTTCTCCAAGGAGAGAGAGACCACCATCACCCGATAAGGGCAAGGGTGTGGACACAAGAGAGAGTAGTGAGATGGCTACTCTCCGGGCAGAGACTATCCATCTCTAGGCAGAGGTGCATACTCTACAGGATGAGGCTGCATGACACTGAGAGGAGGCCACACAGCTCAGAGATGAGGTAGCATGCCTTAGAGCATAGAGCTAAGGGGCGAGCACTCGAGATCTAGCATGGGCTATTGCCTAGGTCACATTCTATCAGACACTATACCACCATATGGTGCCAAAGGGGCAGAGGTTACCACTGTCGGCCCATATTGTGAAGCCTATCGAGATGAGGTCATCAAGGACATCATCATGATCAGAGTCCAAGACTCATAGCACCACACGGACTATGATGGGGCCACCTCGTCCACCTTAGGGTGGGGGAGGAGATGAGGCTGAGAGCTTGAGGGGTTCTCGAGGCTAGCTGCTATAGATTGCACTACATATATTGATTATAGTGCTTATTATTATTTTTGATAGGGGATTGAGTATGCCTAGGTACAGATTGTGGCATACCAATCTAGTTTTGAGATGATGTACATATACTGTTGAGATATATATAGATGAGATATTTTTTGATCATATGACTTATATTATGTATTTGTATGATGCTTTAATGTTTTGATTGATTGATTCGATGATTCATGTAATTATGCAATTTGGAAATATGATGGTTTGAATGTCATGCTTTTTTAAAATTTAAATGAAATAATCTGATGTAAACAAGTTGGTTGTTTGTGATGTGATAATTTGATAAAAATAAAAGGGACTTTTAATAATAATTTTAAAGGACATTGTCGCTATTATAGACCATTTCATGGAGTCGCCACTCACTCGGTCATCAAGATAATCCTAGTATAGAAATATTGCTAAAAGTAAAAGAGTGCTTAAGAGACTGTCTTAAGACTTTGTTGTGATGATGCAAATGATGATGATGATGATGATTTGTTTTTCAGATTTCTATGAAAATATTATGCATGAAATATTTTAAAATGACTTTTGCTAGGCATAAATTCCTAAGTGTGATAAATTTTTTGGATAATTCCCTAGGAATTATACCATCATTGCAAAATTAAAGTTTTGACATAATGACATGAAATAGAATAGGTGTTTGTTTGTTTTAAAGCATAATTGTGTAACATAATGATTTAAGTCATATGTTTTTATGATTTTAAATAAATGGAAAATAAAATTGGTACAATGGTTTGCGCTAGGCATAGAATATTTAGGTATAAACTTATACCATCATCACAAAATCCAAAGAAGAAAATAATAGTTTTATTGCATGGTTGATTTTTAATTTTTGAAATAGTCAGAAAATATGAAGATGAGGACTTGCACTAGGCATAAAATACCAATTTTGGTTTTTGGAATTATACCATCATTGCGAAAATCGATAATATAT
Organism: Wollemia nobilis; assembly: GCA_028583015.1. Taxonomy (NCBI): domain Eukaryota; kingdom Viridiplantae; phylum Streptophyta; class Pinopsida; order Araucariales; family Araucariaceae; genus Wollemia; species Wollemia nobilis. Next base: position 11,283,817 of record JAQPPZ010000513.1, read on the forward strand.
ATAAATGTAACTTGATTGCATGTTTTGGAAAATGATTTTGATTTTTTTGAGAATGCATGTAGTTGTATTTATACTAAACAACTGTTCTTCAAAGAAGAAAATGAATTTATTCCAAACAATTTGCAAAAATATTTCAAAGTATCTTAAAGACAAAATTTAGATTTATAAGGAATCCCATGTGTGTATGTGAGTTCATTACCAATCTTGATTTATCATAATGATACACAAAATCTCTCAAATACAAATGTGTGTGCAATTGCATTGTTCATTTACCAAGTTGTGAGCAAGATAATTGGATACAAGTGATTTGAATGAACCAAATAAGTGTTCATTAACCATGATTTAGATGCATACAACCATACTAGACTACTATGTAGGTCGAGTTATCAAGAGCTAGCTAACCCATAAGCATACATAGGTATGTACAAAAGAAGGTCGCTAATGTGATAGACATATCACCACGATAGGAGTTACCCAAGGCCAAGCGGGTTGGGCACAAACCACCTGTTATGGGGCTTACCTCATAGTTTTCGAATAATTGAGAATTCCAGGGATTCAAGCTCATCAACCCTTATTTTCTTTTCAAGGGGTAGGGAAAGGGATTTTATTGCTTTTGCTTTTGCTTTTTTTTTTTTGTATTTTTGTATTGTGACTTGATATTTGAGATAATGCTGAAATAACTTGTTTCTTTTTTCTTTTTCTTTTGAACTTTTCTTTTCTTTCTATGCTAGGGATACTTGCTCGGATTAGCTGTAGAGCAAGGGATTTTTATTCCGGGTAGGGGTGAGCTTGTCCTTTTGCCAATTCTCAAAGATTCTAGACCATGTGCATGATAGGATAGCAAGGGAAACTTTTCGCTCAAGAAACCATTTCTACTATGTAGCATCATATTGAATTTGCAATGAAATAATTTTAATGTGAAAAGATATACTTAGTTCAAGTAAATAATAAGATCAGTTCTCTATGCTCAAAATTTTATTTAATGCCAATGTGGACTTTGATATAAGAGAGATTAATAATCATAACAAATAAAATCAAGATATTTATTCATGTGAATGTGAAAGTGCGAGATTCCAAATAAATGCTAATTTATCCAAAATAATTGAAAATATAACTACAACACTTCAAGAATTGATAGGTATGAAAATAAAATATGTTTTTGAAGATTTTGATGATTTTGATGTTTTTTATATTTTGATTTTGATTGATGAAATTGGTGCTATATACAAGATGATCTATATACACTATACAAGGTTATTTGAGTATAGCATGTCTATGGTTGCTTCAAAATCAAAAGATGTTTTGAAGGATAATTCGATTGTGGTGAAGGTAAGAACAAAATATGATGAATAAAAGGTAGCGATAACAAAATATTTGTTATAATGTAGAATAATGTAGCAAAATATTTTACTTTTATATGTGTAAAATTGATCATGTTACAAAATAAAATGTCAGATGGATAAGAAGGTTCTTCATTCTTATCACTATCTTCCAAGTCTTGATAAGATGGAGGGAGCATATATGAAATATATGCATGGGTGTTATTTGGTAAACAAGGATGATCATATATGGATGAAGAAAATTGATGGATAGAAGTTAATTGTGACAATGGAGAATGTATAGAACTTGATGTTTCAACCGTTAAATATTCTTCAAATGGTGTCGGGTCATTATGTATGGTAACAAGTTTATTTGCAAGTTCAAATTTCAAACATTGGTGAAGAGTGGAAGGGACAACCCTCATCGTATGAATCCAAGGACTTCTGAGAAGTAGGTTGTAAGGTGAAGGGCAATATGCTACATAAAACAAAGTATCCAGAATATTGGATCCAATATTGAGGGGAAAAATTATAGTACCTTGAGCTTCTTGAATTTCATTGTTAAAAGATTTTATAATAACATTTGATTCATTAATATCTTCTTCCTTTGATTTGAGTTTTTGGAATAATTGATAAGTGCATAAATTAAGAGAGGAGCCATTATCTACCATGATAGTTTTGACAGGTGTTTCTTTACTAGATCCTGTAATGTAAAGATAGTAGTCTTCTTGTGGAGTAGAGGAAGGAATATCCTCATCATAGAATGAAATATGGTTAACCTCAAGAGGGTTTACACCATTAATTATGTTCTTAGAGAAAATATGATGAGGAACAAATTGTTTGCTAGGTATCTTGAACAAAGTTTCCTTATGAGAACTTTGTAATGCTTCTAAAAGGGATATCTTTGCTTGAGGATTAATCACTTGTTGTTGGCTATCAAAGTGGATTTTAGATTGAGATTTTGATTCTAACGATGAGCTTTCTATGCTTACATTCCATTTTGGATCACTCTCTAGAGTCAAAGATAGTTTTGAAGGTTGGTCAAATGAGGAACCCATATCTTGAATATCGGATTGAGTTGATTGAACTTGAGGTTGCTCATTTGTAGTTTTTGTTACAATATTAGTAATATCATCATGATGGGACACATTAACATGCAATATTTGATTGGTTTCTTGTTGTTGATAATTGAATAGGGGTTCTTGGGAGATCCCCATGTCTTGATTGATTATTGGTATTTGTTGTGTAGGAGTTTGATTGTTTACTGGAGATTTATCATCAGTTGTAGATTGTAATTCCTTTATATTAAAAAGACCCTCATCAATAAAATATTGAATTGAACATCTTAAATCTTTACATTTTTGATTGTTTTTATTGAAATCATACGACAGAGCAATAATCGAATCGGATACGGAAATGTGAGGAAGCGAATAGTAAATAAATTTCTATTGCCGCTAGGAGGGCAGATCCCGTCGTAAAGGCAAAGTGCAAATATGCGAAAGATAAAAAGCAAAAGATGATATAAAATCAATTGATGAAAACTATGCTAATATATATGAAGTTTTTTATTCACTTGGAGAACCTAGCCGATCGCTAGGTTTGGTATGTAGCATGACTCCCCTCCTCGGAAAGCTTTGTCCTCAAAGCTGGAAATGTCTGGAAAATACTTTCGTGTTCCCATGTGGCATCTTCCTCTGGTAGGTCTTGCCATTTGATGAGAAATTCTTGAATCTGTCGCGATCTTAGTCTTCGTATTCTGTGTTGTAATATATCTTCAGGTTGGAGATGTATGCGTCCTTCTTCATCGAGCACTGGTAATTCTGATTGGCTTTGCACTTTCTAACCAATTACCTTCTTGAGACATGAAACATGAAATACTGGGTGTATTCGTGATGATGAAGGAAGCTCCAACTGATAAGCTACTTCTCCAATGCGGCGCACAATTTTGTAAGGACCATAGAATCGTGGTGCCAACTTTTGACTGGTCTTTATCCTTAACGATGCTTGTTTGTAAGGTTGCAACCTTAGGAAAACCTTGTCACCGACATTAAAAGTTCGTTCTGAACGGTGCAAGTCTTGTTGTTGTTTCATGCGATTTTGTGCTTGGAGTAAATTCTCTTTGAGTATGGTGAGAGTCGACTGCCTTTGTTGAAACCAATCATCCACTTTGTCTACTTTGGATGAACCTGGGACGTAATCTGCTATGATTGGAGGCTTAGTTCCATACAATGCTTCAAAGGGAGACATCTTAATTGAATAATGGTAAGAAGTGTTATACCACCATTCCGCCATTGCTAGCCATTGGCTCCATTGATATTGTTTATCTTGAACGAAACATCGTAAGTATGTACCCAAACATTTGTTAACTACTTCTGTTTGACCATCTGTCTGGGGATGGTAAGCTGAGGACATGTTTAATTTGGTACCACTAAGTCGAAATAATTCTCGCCAAAAGTTACTAGTGAAGATGGGATCTCTATCACTTACAATATTCTTTGGCATACCATGTAATTTGAAAATTGAATCCATAAATACCTTTGCCACCTTGCTTGCGGAAAATGGATGTTGTAAGGCCTGGAAGTGAGCGTATTTGGATAACCGGTCTACGACTACGAAGATTACTGTCCTGCCTTCTGACTTTGGAAGACCTTCAATAAAATCCATGGATATATGTTCCCACTATCGTTCAGGGATGGGTAATGGTTGTAACAACCCTGGTGATTTGACTGTTTCTCCTTTATTGCGCTGGCAAACTTCGCATTCTGCTACCCATTGTTTGACTTCGGCTTTTAATCCTTTCCAACAAAATGATTGTTTGACCCTTAAATATGTTTTCAGAAATCCTGAATGTCCTGTTGATGGAGAAGCGTGCGATTCATCTAGGATCTTCGATTTGAGTTCTGAATTGTGTGGAATGTAAATGCGGTTCTTCTTCCGGAGGATTTTATCTTCATAGGAGAACAAAGGGTGTTTAGAGGACCCTATAGATAAGTCTTGAAGTATCTGAGCAGTTTCGCTATTGGACAACCATTCATCTTGTAGTTGATTCACCCATTGGGAGCAAGGTCCTGAAATAGCGTTAATGACCACTTCATCTTCATATTTCCTGGACAGCGCATCAGCGGCTATATTTTCCTTCCCTTTCTTGTATTCGATAACAAAATCATAGCCCAATAGTTTTGTTAACCACTTATTTTGTTCCGGATATGAAAACCTTTGCTCAAGAAAATGTTTGAGACTACTATGATCTGTTTTTATAATGAAGCGGCTATTGATTAGGTAGTGTCTCCATTTTTCTACTGCGTGAAGAATAGCCAACATTTCTTTTTCGTATGTTGATCTTCCCAAATTTTTCTCGGAGAGTTGTTTACTTTCAAATGCCAACGGATGACCTTCTTGCATTAATATAGCCCCAATTCCTGTTCCTGATGCATCACACTCGATAATAAATGGTTTGTGAAAATTGGGAGTTGCTAATACTGGAGTGGTACACATGGCTTTTTTAAGAGCTTCGAAGGCTTGAGTGGCCTCTTCCGACCAACGAAAAGCATCCTTCTTGGTGAGTGCTGTGAGAGGTGCTGCAATCTTGCCATAATTTCGTACAAACTTGCGATAGTAGCCCGTGAGACCCAAAAAACCATGAAGTTTCTTGATGGTTTTAGGTAAGGGCCACTCTTGAATTGCCTTAATCTTATTGGGATCGACTTTGACACCCTCGTGTGAAACTATATGACCAAGATACTCGACTTCTTGGACACCAAATGAACATTTGGAACGTTTGACAAATAGCTTTTCTCTGTGTAAAATGTGAAGGGCTTTATCCACATGATGTAAATGGTCCGTCCACGTTTTGTTGTATATGAGAATATCATCAAAAAAAACTAACACAAACTTACGGAGGAGTGGACGAAACACTTGGTTCATGAGACTTTGGAATGTGGATGGTGCATTGGTGAGACCAAAAGGCATGACTAAAAATTCGTAATGACCTTCATGAGTACGAAAAGCAGTTTTAGGAATATCTTCTTCTCTGACACGGATTTGGTGAAATCCAGAGCGAAGGTCTAATTTTGTAAAAAATTTTGCACCATGCAACTCATCTAGTAGGTCATCTATGACGAGGAATAGGAAATTTGTCCTTGATAGTGAGTTTATTGAGAGAACGAAAGTCGGGACACATACACCAAGAGTTATCTTTTCGTCTAGCCAAAACTACAGGTGAGGAATAAGGGCTAGTGCTGTGACGAATGACTCCATGATCCAACAAATCCTGAACGATCTGTTCGATTTCTGTCTTTTGTGGTTGAGGATAGCGGTAAGGACGATTGTTAGGTGGGACACTCCCTGGAATCAAATGGATGGCATGGTCATGAGATCGTTTAGGTGGTAATCCTTTAGGTTCTTGGAAAACCTCTTCGTAATGTGTTATGATGTCTTGTAACTCTGGAGCAATAATATCCGAAGTTGCTTGAGATTGTTTTTCCAAACAATTAATTTGAGCTATAAACCCATATCCACCCTTTTTTAACATCTTCTCCATACTATGAGAGCTCACCATTTGTGATGGAGGAGTAGTAATGCCTTGTAAGCGAATGACTCGTCCATTTTCCTTCCATTCCACAAATAATTTTTTGAAGTTGAAGCTAACCGTGTCTAATGTTTCCAACCATTCAACTCCCAAAATGACATCAGAGTTTCCCAAATTCATGACGAAAAGGGATCCAAACCAGGTATAAGTTCCCATTTTTATGGAAACTTGGGATGTGCGACCAACACATTGTGCGTTCACCCCGTTGGCCACTAGAACCTGGAATTTGTCTTTGTTGGAAGAGTTAATGAATAAATTCAAAGCTTTTGTTGTTTTGATGTCGATAAAATTGTGGGTACTGCCAGAATCAATTAGCACATTCACCTTTTTCTGGCGGAGAAATCCTGGTACCTTGATGGTATGGTGGGCGGTTAAACCCATGAGGGCATGCACGGAGATCGCCATTGTATCCTCTTCTTTTTCTTCTAGAGTACTTGGTAGTTCTTTTGGCATAGGTTCTTCTGGTTGGTAAGGTTCTTCCTCTTCTCCTTCATATTGATCGCCTTCAATATGAAAATTTTGTTTTTGGGCACATGCTTGTTCCTTGGGGTGATGAGTGCGACATTTATAGCAAAAGTATCTTGATGGTTGATCATATCTACGAAAGGAATTGTTGCGATACGAAGGACGACTATAAGTTTCACGTCGTGCAGACAACTGATGTCTCTTCTCGGCCAGCTTGGCTATTCTTATACAATCGTTCAGCAAGGTTGGATTGTGCATGTCTACCTCCACTCGAATATTTTCTTTCAATCCATTGCGAAAAGCTCCTACCACTATGTCGGGACTGAGGTCTAAAGTGTATGGTAGTAAACTGGTAAACTCCGAAACGAATTCGCTAACCGATCCTTCTTGTTTAAGAGATAACAGTCTTACTGTGTATGATGATGTAGCTCCTTCATCAAATCTTTCTAAAAAAGAGGTAGTGAATTTTCTCCAGTTAATAGTAGCTCCTTTCTCTCGTTTAAGCCATACGAACCATTGGTAGGCCTCAGTGCCTAATTTTGATGCAGCGAAAGGGACTTTATCAATTTCCTTAATTTGATATAAGTCGAGAATGCCTTCCATTTTGGCTATCCAACCACGAGGATCATGACCCTCAAAAGTGGGCATATCAATGCGTGGAAAATTATTAGGGCCTCTCGGTGGGTGATAACCCGTATCCCTTTCTTGATCTTGGTTATACCACTGTCTATGATAGCGATCCCTGGAATTATCCGCAGTGCCTATTTGCTGTTCCCAATCGTCATTTTGATCGACATTGTCTTCATTCCTTTGGGCATGGGAGTGATATTGGGGATTAGTATTGGGATTAAGCTGGTTTTGTGCTCGCACTAGGGATTTTAGGTTGAGACTAATTTCGTTCATACCCTCTAGTAAGAGTCGAAGAGATTCATCGTTGGAAACGGCTGAGTTACTTGAGTTTCCTTGTGTGATGTTTTCGTGAGTTGGGGGAGGGTTAGTAGCCATAGGGTCTACCAGTGGATGATGTGGATTATAACTGCCAATTTTGAAAGGAGAAGGAGAATTTTTTGTACCTGGGCTTCGATTAGGTCTTCTTGCGTTGTTATTGGTCATTTTCGAGCTTGATAATCGACCGTCAGGACCTTTGATCCAACTTCTACTCATGCACTGCTCAAAATTTCTTGCTTAGTAATCCTTGAGCTTCAATTTCTGCAAAATTGGGTTATCTTTTGGCAAAAATTTGTTGTTTTTTCCGCCTTAACTGCCACTCCAACTGCGGCGTAGAATTTAATGTGGACTTTGGGCTCCTCCTTGACAGCAACTTTGACAGCAACTTTTGACAGTTTATGACAACTTTTTAACAACTTTTGAATTGTGACCTGAAATGACGACAGACGAAGACTAGATACGACCGACACGGACCAGCAAGACCGACTCGGAAGACACGACACGACCAACGACGTGGAAAGACTACCAGTGAACACGGACAACTTAGACAGGACACAAGCCAACAGACTCAGGACAAGACGCGATGTGACACGAGACTAGCTGACTGGACTAACCCGCAACCGACGACAAGACACGAGTAGGACGGCAGGATGGAAGACCAACGACATGTGAGACACGATGAAACGAAAGACACGTGGACAGAGAGGAAGACTAAATGACACGCGATGCGGACAGCAGGGACGAGACACGACGAAATGAAAGACACGACGCGAACAACTACGGAGGCTCCGAAAGTGTGACCGAAGTCACACCGTAGAAGGTGTGACGTATTCGATTTAAACCCTTGTTTGAATAGTGTACGCCCGATGTGGGATAAAGAAATTAATCCCAACGCAGTGGATAAAAACTATCTGACGTCAGCAAATAAATTAAACAATCTACCTTACTCTTGCCCGATTAATTGAATATTTCATGAATTTTTATTGGACGACGAAGCTTGCGAATGGTGTTGATGGACTGTGCACGATTTTATGGTTGGCGATCGGATTTTGGACGCGAAGGAAGGAATGGAGACCCTGGGTGTCGTTGCTGCAGTTATGGGACAAGGATTTAACGAACGGTGGCTGGGAAATTGACACGAACCGCCTGTAAACTCCGTCAAAAAGTTTGCTATAGACGCTGGTAATCTCCACGGACTGTAACCTGCTATTGCTGCGGAGTGCGATGGGCGGAAGAATTTATGCGTTATGTATCCAGGACCGGTGTCTCGTGATACCACTTGGAAGGCAACGCCTTCTAGTTACAGAAATAAATTAATGTTTTTATTGAAATCATACGACAGAGCAATAATCGAATCGGATACGAAAATGCGAGGAAGCGAATAGTAAATAAATTTCTATTGCCGCTAGGAGGGCAGATCCCACCGTAAAGGCAAAGTGCAAATATGCAGAAGATAAAAAGCAAAAGATGATATAAAATCAATTGATGAAAACTATGCTAATATATATGAAGTTTTTTATTCACTTGGAGAACCTAGCCGACTGCTAGGTTTGGTATGTAGCACATATGTCCATCCACTCTATGATATTCACAATGTAGCTTAGGTTTAAACCAATCTATTGTAGTATCAGGTTGTCTTATGGAAGGGAGTTCAATCCTATTTGTGTCAAGTAAATACTTGAGAATTATATCCATTGGTTGATTGAGCTTAGTAAATTTACATGATGAATGTTTTCGAGAGGTTTTTGATACATGCCTTAGGAATTCAGTCATAAAAGGACCTAATGGTTTCTCACCTCTACTTTCTTTATTATGGGTAGAATGATGACAGGAAGATTGCGAAGTAGGAGGTGAGTGCATGGTAGAATTGTAAGAATAAGTATTTTCTTGTTGAAATGAATGTGTTGTATTGAAAGAAGAATATTGAAATGGTGGAGGAGGATTGTATGTGGATCGATAGACATAATATGGATATATGGGAGAATAGATAATATCATTATGAATAGGATTGGAAAAAGGATTGTCCTGTTGGGTTATGGATGAAAAATGAGAAAAGTGTGATGGAGGTGATGTTGAATAGGGATGAGGTTGGTTATAATCAACAAATGTATTTGGCTGAATTCTTCCAACATTACTGATGGGCTCATATGGATTTGAGTAAAAACTCATGGTTTATTTTAATACTTCTAAAAGTAATATTTAGCATCTACTATTTAAAATCGAATCTAAAACATGCAAACTTGAAATGATGATTTTGTTTTTGTTTTTCTTGTATACATATATATATATATATATATATATATATATATATATATATATTTTATATTTTATATTTTTGAATCAGAAAGATGCCTATGTTATTCACGTCGGGTTCACCAAAATGTATCGTTCCAAATTTTTTGCACCCTTACCTTTAGGCTAAAGGATTTGCGCCTGGAAGGGGGATGGGAAAAGGATGGGATGGTACCTCGGACTAAGAGGCCCTTTGAAGGTCCCGCCTCTCGAGGGAGGGGTATTAAGATGATTTTTTGACGGGTGGTGGGGTTCACCAAGAAACGTTTAGTGGCAGTTTCCACGCATAGGTTGGGAATGTGTTTAATGTGTTCAATTTTATCTTTAAACATCCAAGTCCTAGGTTTGGCCAGATGAATCTAAGTGTTCTATTATGAAAATGCAAATTAAATAAATACAAAAAATATATTTGGATAGAAAACAAAAAGAATATGCTAGATTAAAGAACTATACCTGATCCGGATGTCTGATGAAGGTTCTAATTTTTGAAGCAGTCTAGATCTTCTAGAATTTGACAGGATCATCTAAGATCTAACAGGATCGTCTGAGATCTGATGAATTCATCTGATGAATTCGTCAGAGACCTACAAACAGAGAGATAGATACAAAATACCAAAAATACAACTATCTTAACAAAAAAAAATGGTGTAAAATGGCAACATAGATGCTAAGGTGATAATCACAAATAAAAATTTAAGTAGATTATGATGTTCTAATGACAAATTATGACTTCATTGTGCACTTAAGCTATATGGGTGAACTCCAAGATGCAGAACAATAAGGAATAATAACAAATTTAACTAAATGTAGGATAAATCAACAAAGTGAGAAAATGCAAACCCTGGGCACTGATTGCCCCCAATGTTGATTGCAGTCGAAATCGTCTCGAATTGGTACGAAATCATCTCTAATTGAATAGGATCGTCTGTGACGATCTAAGCTTACTCCAACTGAAAAACAATGAAGTTCTTGCAAACAAACTTGGAAAAATACAAATGCAAATGGTGGTTTAAGATAGTCTAATGCATGTAGAATTCATGTTATAGGGAATTTCAGCCAGGGGGAATTCCAAGAGGGGGTCCTAAGGTTAAATAGGCTTAGGAGAGAGGTTAGGAGGTTGGAGACCATCCTAATTTGGAATATCTCCAATGGGGGAGGTCTCTAATGATGCAAACATGCTTTTGCTCGGATTAGAGATGCCGTTGAAACAAAATGTAACTATGCACAAATTAGTTTGGGACGATATCGTCTGGACATTCTTCTCTAGATGAAATTGTCCAATCTGAGGTGATATCGTCTGATCGGCGACGATATCATCAAACAGACAAAACAAACTCTAAAAATGGCATGAAAAATGAGGAAATGGGCAGCAGGCGGTTTGGGAGCAATTTTGGGGTTAAAATTTGAATTTGAATTATTACTAATGTAATTTTAATTATTTGCTAAGGTTTACTGCACCAATTTTAGGGTGCTACAACAACAATCTACCTTCATTCTGCTCCTTTGCCACTGCCTATCGTGAAACTAAGACATGTCATGAAATCATGACATTCATTTCCCATTTTGTTCTCTTGCCGCTTCTAGCCATGAAGAATCGACAAGTCGTGAAATCGCGTCGTCCTTGAGTCTTTTCCTTCATTTGCTCTGGATCGTCATGAAACTACGACATGTCAAAAATGCGACATGTCGCGACATCGTGAAACTTCTACCTCCTTGTCTTATTTTCTTGCTTTTGGACACAAAAATGCAACATGTTGCGATATTGTGACACAATCGCCTCCTTGCTCCTTTTCTTGGATTTTGCCCGCGAAAATCCAACATGTCGCGATATCGCAACACTTTCACCTCCTTACTCTTTCTCTTCTCTTTTGGTCGTGAAAATGCAACATGTCGTGATATCGCGACACTTTTTCCTTCCTACTCTTTCTCTTCTCTTTTGGTCGTGAAAATGCGACATGTCGCGATATCGTGACATTTTTCCTTCTTACTCTTTCTCTTTTCTTTTGGTCGTGAAAATGTGACATGTCGCGATATCGTGACACTTTTTCCCTCTTGCTCTTTCTCTTCTCTTTTGGTCGCGAAACTACGACATGTCATGATATCACGACACTTTTTCTATCTTGCTCAACATGTCGCCAAAATGTGACACTTTTTCCTTCTTGCTCAACATGTCACGAAATCGTGAAATTTTTCCTTCTTACTCTTTCTCTTCTCTTTTGGTCATGAAAATGCGACATGTCGCGATATCGTGACACTTTTTTCGTCTTGCTCTTTCTCTTCTCATTTGGTCGTGAAACTACGACATATCGCGATATTGCGACACTTTTTCTATCTTGCTCAACATGTCACCAAAACGCGACACTTTTTCCTTCTTGCTCAACATGTCGCGATATCGCGACACTTTTTCCTTCTTGCTCAACATGTAGCGATATCGCGACACTTTTTCCTTCTTTCTCAACATGTCGCAATATCATGACACTTTTTCTTTCTTCCTCTACATGTCACGAAATCATGACACTTTTTCTTTCTTGCTCAACATGTCTAAGTGGTGTAGAACAAAATTTCCAAAGACAAGCAGGAACAAGAATATTTAGAGGAATTAGAAGGATTTGTTGAGGAAGAAGCTAGACAAAGAAAAAGAGTAGTGTATGCTGGGAGTACAAATACACCCATCCCAAAATTAGCCACCTCAAGGAAAGGAGGTGGGGAGGGGGCTGAGATAAGAGTCTTATCTTTATCCCCAAAGGTGGCCCTTTGCATTGATGTGAAAGGGGGAGAGATTTGAGTTAGGGTGAGAGCATTCAGTCAGGGGGAGCAGTTTCTTAGGGGGAGTAAAACTAAAAAAGGAAAAAGGAATGGTTAAGAAAAAGGGTTGCCATCAAAGATAAAGGGGGAGATTTTTGGAAATTTTGAGTAGCCGAGTTGTCATTGATGTCAAGAGACAGCATCAGTGATCAGTGCAAGGATTTGGAAAAAGGAGGGTTAAAATATTTATATTTTAAGCCCAAGAGATTTGGTTTTGAAGTGCCACATGATTGGTCAAAAGGTTGGCTAAAATACCCCTGAAGGGAGAAGATACCTAGGCCCAAAGAAAATAATATTATAATATTTATTATTATAATATTAAGTGTTAAGATAATGCCTAAGGTTATTTATAAATTATTTATAATATTTATATTATAAATTAATTTATAAAATAAATTAATTAAACCCTAAGTGAGGGTTGGGCACAAAAACATTTAAATAAATTCCCCCGTCGACGTTTGAATAAAAAGGAGTATGGTATTTATACCATAAAGTTTACAACATTATGTTAAGTATCCGAATAATGCATGTGCAAATATTGTACTAAAGTTTTTGATGCAAAGTCGTGAGTGCATAAGGCAAGAGACTTTTATTTTTTAAAAGTGACAAAAATCATGGAGGAAAAGTTAAATAAGGCTTGAAACCTTATCACCAACCATGTGGTTGGGCTAGTGGCAAGGCTTGGTAGTGTAGAGTGTTGGGCGAGCGGAGGTCTCACGTTCAAATACCGATGGCTGCGAAGGGGCAAAGGTTTTTAATTTTTTTAATATTTGTGCCAAGAGGAGGAGCAAAGTGTACAAGGTACTTTTGGTGTTTCAAGTGAGCACCTAGCTCACGCGGTAGTTAGGTCGTGGCTAGGGCGCTGGTGGTAGCGTGACAGGGGATCGAATCCCATCGAGGCAGCGTGTGCAAAAGGTATTTAATTTTTAAATTTTATAAATTGAGCTTGGTCAAAGTTGATAGTATATGCCTTGTGGAGATATAATGTGGTTGAAATAAATATTATTTTTGCCATGGTTGAAGGTATAGAATAATTTAAATTTTGGTTTAAAAGGTGCATTGGAATATTTTTGAATGGTGGTTATAATTATTTTGAAAATGCATTTTGATGAGTAGGGAGATATAAGGAAGTAATTTTGATTATTCTATGTATTAAATTTCTAAAGGAAGTTAGAGTGAATTTTTGAGAAGTGAATTATTGGAAGTCATTGTTGATTATGTTTTGAGTGTGCTAAGTTGGAGATGATAAGGTGTATTTGAGATTTAATATTTCATTGTGTTTTTGAATGGTGAAATAAATTATTGAGGTGAATATTTGTGTAGAGATTTTGAGATAGACTGTTGCTATCTAACCCTGAAACTGCCAAGAGGATTTGTTATGAGTAAAACATGTTTTGAAGATATATCTCCATAAAAACAAAATGTATGGGCAAATCATCTTTTGATTAGAGTGTGGTTGATTTGAATATTGTGAAATGCAAAGGTGGAGTGAAAAGGATTGTTTGATAAGCATTGTTGGAAATGTTTGAGTGAGTTTTTATATGCATGATTGGTGAATGTTTAGAGAACATTTGAGATAGATATTGAGGACTAGTTGAGTTAGGGTTTGAAAACCACATTGTGCACCTTTCTGGAACTAGTGTGAAGCACTTGGTTAGGGTTTGTAAGCAAGTTGTGTTTCATTAAGTGAATTATTGAGTGTAGTTGGTTGAGCATTGGTTTTGAGTGATATTGAAAGTAAATGTGCAAACATTAGAAATTAGATTTGTGAAAGTGATAGACTTAATGATTGAGTAGAACATATTGAGTATTTGATATAATACATCATTCTATATATGTTCCAGAGGTTAAAATAATTTTGAATAGAATATGTCTAAACTGCTTCAAGTTAAAGGAATTACTTTGAATATTAGATAAAAAAATTGATAGCATTGTATGCAATATTTGAGATTGATTGAGCATATCTTGTGAGTTGTTTTAAGCATGTGTTTAAGCAAATTTGAGTAAGCTTTTGTGAAAGATTAAGGACAATATTGAGCAATATTTTGTGAAAGCTTGTAGGAAGATTTGAGACAAGTATTTATGAAGACTTGAGAGCATATTGAGCAAATTATTGAGAGGACTTGTAGGTATATTTGAGGTAAGTCTTTGTGAATACTTGAGAGCATATTGAGCAAGTTATTGAGAGGAATTGTAGGTAGATTTGAGGTAAGTCTTGGTAAAGACTTGTAGGCATATTTTAATAAGTTCTTGAGAGGACTTGTAGGCATTTTTGAGGTAAGTCTTTGTGAAGACTTGAGAGTAGATTGAGCAAGTTCTTGAGAGGAATTGTAGGTAGATTTGAGGTAAGTATTTGTGAAGACTTGAGAGAAAATTGTGCAAGTTATTGAGAGGACTTTTACGTAGATTTGAGACAAGTATTTGTGAATACTTGAGAGAATATTGAGCAATTTATTGAGAGGACTTATAGGCATATTTGAGGTAAGTCTTTGTGAAGACTTGAGAGTAGATTGAGCAAGTTCTTGAGAGGACTTGTAGGTAGATTTGAGGTAAGTCTTGGTGAATACTTGTAGGTATATTTGAGGTAAGTCTGAGTGAATACTTGTAGGTAGATTTGAGCAAGTCTTGTTGAAGACCAGAGTTGATTGATTGATTTGTTCAAGCTTTGTGTTAGGTCTTGGGCAAAATCTAAGCAAATTTGATTTGTTCTTGGATTAAGCTTTGTTTTATGGCTTGAGGACATATTTGAGGATAGAGTTTGGTGCATATTTATGAGTAGATTTTTTCTAGACCTAAGATAGAGTTAGATTATATTTGTACTAGACCAAGGAAAGTGTTTGGTGCAGATTTAAGACAGAGTTGAGAGTAAGCTTTGGATGTAACAAAGTAGAGGATAGTAGTCTCCAGTGGATAGAGATCCATTAGCCAGGTCAGTGAGGATAGAGGTCTTCTAAGTGAGGACAAAGGTATTATATGGAGAGATATCCATAAGCTAATACAATGGGGAAAATAGTCTTCTAGAAGGTCATCAACCAGAGTGGAGGAGATTTGTGTCTCCTATGGATAGAGTTCCATGAAATATAGTAAGGGGAAAGAGTTATCCTATGGAGGGTGATTCATGAAGTAGCTAGGAAGATAGATTTATTCTATGGAGAGAGATCCATGAACCAGTTGAGGAGAAAGAGTTCTCCTAGATCAAGTTCCATGAACCAGAGAAAAGGGGAAAGAGTTATCCTATGGATAGAGATCCACAAAGTAGAGCATTAAGGGATTGGTGCATCCTTTGGATAGATGTCCTTAAACATTATAATAGGGAAGGATTCCCAAGAGATTTTTTGAGAAAATTTTAGTGAAATATATTCTCCATGGAGGAGCCCACATATGGTGAACCACATTAAATTGGTGTCTCTATTGTGTGTGATGATTTGTGCATTGCTTTGATTATTATTGTTGATATTACCATTTATTATATTATTTAATATTGTTTGGGAAAGAAAAGTAAAAGTTGATCTTATAATTTTCACCCCCCTCTTAGTATAAGCTTGTGTTCTTCACTCTTACAACCCAAAAAAAAATTAGGGGGACACCCCGTAATTTTAGGATGCCCATGGCTTGCAATAGATGATGCCTACATCAATTGCATATCAAAAAACATGACTATTTCTAATGGTAAGAACACTAAAGATCTTAGCATATTTCCTAAATCAACGTTAGATAGATATTTTTTGAAGCAACTATGGTATGATTTCGCTCATGATTTGGATGATATCCATTCCTTATAGATCAATGTTCTGAGTGAAAACCTACAATAAGAATTTAAGGTACCCTTATCGTTGTTAATAGAAGATCAACATGAAGATCAAGATCAAGATAATAGTTGTTTATCTAAATCTACTATGTTCATTAATGAGTCTAGAACAAATCAAACTCAGCAATTGATACCTTATGACTATCACTTAAATGTGCTTAAACATGAAATAATGGAAATATATGTGAATACAAAAATTTGCAAATAGATAGATATTACACCAAGAACTTTGAACATTAGTAACGAGCTTACAAGCATACAAAAATCACAACTGATTGATGTGCTTAAAAAACATCAACTTGCATTTGCATGGAACTATGAGTACATGAAAGGAATACACCCAAACATTTGTACCCATCACATATTTATTCAAGAAGGTTGCAACCCATTAAGACAACCCCAAATAATATTGAATCCAACTATGAAATATGTAGTTCATAAAGAAATAATTAAACTCTTGAATGCAAGATTTATATATCCAATTTTTGATAGTCAAAGGGTATCACCATTAGTGATAGTCCATAAAAATAATGGTAAATGGAGGATTTGTGTGGATTAAAGGGAACTGAATAAAGTGAAAAAGAAGGACTATTTACCCTTATCTTTCATTGATCAAGTTCTTGATACATTGTTTGGAAAGAAGTGTTTTTGCTTTTTGGATGGTTTTATTAGGTACAATCAAGTTTCCATAGCTGAAGAAGACCAGGAAAAGAAAAATTTCACATGTCCTATAGGCACCTATGCTTTTAAAGTCTTACCTTTTGCACTATGCAATGCATCAACCACTTTTCAAAGGGTTTTCTTAGCCATTTTTGTTGTTTGATTAATGAATGTGTAGAAGTCTATATGGATGACTTCACAGTCTATGGTAACACCTTTGAAGAAATATTATCAAGCTTACAAAATTTTTTGGTTAGATGCCAAGAACAAAACCTCTATTGAAGTCATGAGAAGTGTTTCATGATGATGAGAGGAGTTATTATTTTAGGATATTACTTATTAGAGGAATGTGTTAAAGTAGACCCTAAAAAGATTTAAGTTATCCAATCCCTCTAACCTCTTAAAACACAAAGGTAAGAAGTTTCTTAGGACATGCAGGATACTACCATAGATTTAATAAAAGATTTTAGCAAATTTTTTTCTCCTATGCTTAAGATCTTAACCAAAGAAAGTGAATTTAGTAGGACTGAAGCATGTCACGAAGCCTTCAAAATTATAAAGAGCAAATTTATTACTGCTCCAATCTTGAGGGGACCAAATTGGAAATTACCCTTCCACATACATTGTGATCCTTCAGGATATGCAATAGGGTCACTATTGCAACAAATAGAGAAAAAATACCTTATGCTATCTATTATATAAATAAAAATTTACATGGGACTGAACTGAATTTCATGATTACTAAAAAAAAATTCTTAGCTTTAGTCCATGCTATTAATAAATTCAAACATTACATAACAGGGTATGAAGTATTTATTCACACTGATCACTCTACCATAAGATACTTAATGGATAAAGCCATAGTGGGAGGTAGAGTGGTTAGCTGGATTCTCCTATTGCAAGAATTTAATGTCACAATTATAGACAAAGAAAGTAAGAATAATGTTATTGCAGATCATTTATCCTGTATGTAAATCTTTGATGATGCGGAGTTAATTTCTAATAATTTTTTGGATGAACATTTGTTTGCTCTATCTATTTTCACTCTTTGGTATGATGATATTGTAAATTACTTAGTAAAAATAAATATACCTCAAAATTTTACACCACATGAGCATAGAAAATTAATATATCAAACCACCCCTTACATGTGGATTAATGGAGTCTTGTTTAAATCTTGTTCTGACCAAGTAATTAGGAGATGTATGCAATAAGAAGATGTGTATGATATCATTCAGTCAGCACATGAAGAATCCTATGGAGGATATTATACCGCCCAAAGAACAATCAATAAAATATATCAAATTGGTTAATTTTGGACTACTATGAATAAAGATACCTATAAGTTTATCGATAGATGTGATGTTTGTCAAAAGACTAGTAAACCTACACCTTCAATGTGGATGCCTTTGGTACCACAAATAGTGTTTGAACCATTCGAGAAATGGGAAATTGATTTTTTTGGACCAATATACCTTCTAAGTGTAATTAATATGCATATACTTGTGTGTACAAATTATGTCACCAAGTGGGCTCTAGAGCTCTGATAATTATTTGAGAATATGATTCTAGGATTATCCTCCTATAACCTTATTGTACTACCCAAATAAAAGTAGATTTTATAGCTAAGGCTTATGCTTCATTGTTCATTGCCCTTTCCAAGCCTTGTATTTCTTAATAGTGCACTTTCCCAACATGATTCCTACAAACCACTCCAATTCTAGCTCTACCCATATTACCTTTTGCAACTCCATCAGTATTAATTTTAATCCAACCTTTTGGGGGTGGTTTCCAACTAGCTTTGTCTTGCCCCTATTACACTTCAAATTCCTTCTCCTTTGTCACTATAACAACTTGATTTTCCTCTTTAACAAATACTACCACAGTTCTTGTGACTTTGCTCCAAATAACCTGCCAAACTCCATCTAAAGATGAAAAGGTTTCTCTAAAAAAATTGCCATTTCTCTCCAACCAAAATTACCACAAAATGAAGTTTAATCCAAGTTCCCAACCAATACAAAGATATTTAGATCTAAATCTACCTCTCTTCCATCTTTCCCAAATATTAATTCGATTCAAATCACCATTGACTCAAATTTTATAAGATAAAAATTTTGCACGTGAATGGGCACTCAAACATCAAGTGGTTAGATGTTTCCTCATTAGTGTAGCATAAAACACATTGATATGGACCAATGATTCCCCTACATCTTATATTATCAAAAGTAAGAATTCCATTATGCATGAACTACCAGGCAAACAATTTTACTTTTAGCCAACCCTTGGAATGCCAATTTTTTCTTCAATCCTCAACCTGATATGCATGAGGAGGAGGCTATGGAAGGATATTATTATATCCATCCTTCACTATGTAGACACCAAGGCTCCCATAGCCCCAAGCTAATTCATCCTCCTCATCTCTACCTATGAGAAATTTTTTTGCCAAGATTTTAGTCATGATGGGTGTCAATTCCAGAGGGATTGAAATTGGCCACTCATCCAACTTCTTAAACTGCTTAAAATTATAATATCCCAGTTGACTAGTGTTGAAATAAATTTCAATTTGATCCCAATACTTGGTTTCCATGGTTATTTTTATTGGTTACAGTTCTAGAAATTTAATAATGATAGGTGGGTATTGATCCCATGAATTTATCCAAAATCATACCTTCTTCCCTCTCCCCATTTTCTAAAATAATCCATCTTTCACTACCTGAGATACTAATTTTAGAGCCTGCCACACTAAGGATCCATTACCATCCAAAGAGAAATGACCCACCTCATTTGGATTTACCTATCCCAAATATTTACTAGTTAAAACTCTACTAAATAAAGAATTTGGTTGGGAAATCCACCTCCCATAAAGATTTCTAGCCAAAGATTTATTATTTAATTTTAATCTTATCAATCCCAAACATCCTTTTAACTTGTGTTGGCTTACTTTATCCCAACCTACTAAGGCCCATTTCCTCTCTCCTTTTACTCCTCCCCATAAAAAAATTCTAGCCATCTTGTCCAACTCTTTCCATATGGTATGTGGGGCAATAAGGATAGAAAATTTATAAATTGGCATGGACTGAATGACTGATTGTAAAAAAATTTAATATACCCCCATAGCTTAACCATTTGTGAGACCAATGATTAATTCTTTCCTTGATACAGTCTAAAATATTCCTTCATATATCTATTTCTAGTTTTTTAAAATGCAAAGGGACCCTCAAGTATACCACTAGGAGAGAAGTCCTCATGAATCCCAAGATCTTTAAAATTCTATCTTGAAGCCTTTGATCAAGATTTAAAAAGACCACTTTGGATTTTTTATCATTGATGACTTGGTTTGTGGCCCTAAGGTAGACATTAAGTGTATCTCTAATCATTCTTGCTTCCCTAGAATTGGCCACTCCCACCAATCTTCTGTCATCCACAAACTATAGGTGAGTCAAAAATTCCTCACACACCTTGATACATGTTAGCAAACCATGTTGTCTTTTCCTCAAGATGAGTCTACCCAAACCTTTAGCCAATATGAGAAAATTATAGGAGGAACAAGGATCTCCTTGACAAAGGCCTCAAGTAGCTTAAAACGGTTACGAGGGAAGACCATTGATTAATACTAAGTATGTCAGAGTAGAAACACAAATCATGACCCATTCTATCCAATCTTGAGATAAACCAAAGACTACCATCATCTTTTACAAGAAGCTCCACTCCACCCTATCATAAGCTTTTGATATATCCAATTTTATGAAAATTCCTATATTACCAAATTTGTGCATTGAATGGATTGGCTCCTGAGCTATACCCACACCATACAAGATCTACCTGCCCTCTACAAAACCCCCTTGATCTGAGGATATAATTCTATGTAGAAGAGGTTTTAGCCACTCAACCATTACCTTTGTGATTATTTTATATATGACATTGCATAAGGCAATAGGTCTATAATTTGAAATATGTACCCCCTCCTCCACTTTTGGAATTAAGGCAATGAAAGTATGATTTAATGATTTAAGTATTATTTTACTACCTTTGGACTCCTCTATAACAACCATTACATCCTCCTCCAAGTTGTCCCATAAGGCCTAAAAAAACTCAATTGGAAAGCCATTTGGACCTGGTGTTTTTCTTGTGCTCATTCCAAAGACTACTTTCTTCAGTTCCTCTCTATCAATGGGTTTAAGTAGGGCCTAATTTTATTCTTTAGAGATAATAGAGGGTATGACAACAAGAACTTATTTTTTAGCCTATTGATATTGCACCACACTTTCCTTAAATAGTTCAAAAAAATAATCTATTGAATGGAAATGCATACCTAGAATTGTATCAAAGGAGTGTTCATTCTCATATTGAAGAGCTTCCATGTTGTTCATTTGTCTCCTAGCATAGGCAGCCTGATGGAAAAATTTGGTATTTTTATCACCTTCTAATAACCAAGCGGTTCTTGCTCTCTATTTCCAGTAGGTCTTCTCTTGGTGGTCAATGTCCTCAACTGCTTTACACAATGCATCATCCTCTTCTTTGAACTTCTCTGTAATTGTTCCTTCCTTGAAGTGTTTTTGAACGATTCCATTTTACCACCAATGGAGCTCTTTGGAATTGGAAGTCTATCTTGTTAGCTCACCTCCATTATTTCAGTTGATCCTTGATATAATGAAGTTTTTTGTGGAATCTAAACATTATTGTCCCATATGTTGGGTGACCCTCTTCCCACCAATGTGGAATTTTCTTTTGAATTTCCTCTTTTTTTAACCAAAAGTTATCAAAATTAAATGGTTTGTGATGCTACACTGTCTTGATACCCACTTCCAATAAATTGAGAAAGTGATATGAAATTGGACCCTCCAAAATCTAAAATTTTATATTCCATTTCACAAATACCTCCTCTAAAACCAAAAATGATCTAACTTAACCTTCCTACTATGTGAATCCCTCCTATTATTAGTCCAATTATAATCAGTTCCAAGGCATTTAATATCCACCAAGTGTAATTCTTGGACTTGGGCAATCATAAATCAATCCCCTGGGTCCAAAATTAGTGTTCCCCCTTCCTAATCTCTAGAGGATAATTTAGCATTAAAATATCTAGAGTGGATTGGCACTTCCTTATCAAAGTTTTGAGGCAATTTGGTTTCTCTAAGGATTGGATGGATTGGATTATGGTATGTATATCTTTAGTTTCCTACTTAGTTCTTATCAATGGTAGGCCTTCTCAGTCATTCCCATCTTCCAAAGGTATTAGGCAAGGTGACCAGCTATCCCCTTATTTATTCATCATTCTTGCTGAATGCTTGGGTAGGACTATAACCAAAAAGAGGGAAAACAAAACCCTTGAAGGATTTACCATTGCTCATGGAGCTAGACCTATCTTTCATCTTCAATTTGTTGATGACTCTACTCTTTTAGGTAAAGCTACAGTTAAGGAAGCTTCTAATATTAAGTAAATTATTAGTTTCTTTTCTAAGGCTACTGGGCAGTTGATCAATGAAGACAAATCTAAAGTTTTTTTCTTTCACTACTCTGCCAGAAAGGAATCCATGGTCTTGGATAAATTAATATATAATAAGACCTCCCTTTCGATCACTTATTTAGATATTCCCATCAATATTCAAAGGCAAAAAAAAATATTGGAATTGGTTGTTGGACAAAGTCAAGAAGAAAAATGGAAAGTGAACCAACATGTGGCTTTCTTCTAGGGTTAGAATCACCTTGGTAAAATCAGTCCTTCAAGATATTCCTATTTATGTTTCTTCCATTTTGAATATCCCAAAGGCTATTCTTCAAGAACTAGATCAAATCAATCATTGATTCCTTTGGAGTGGTACTAAGGAGAAAAGAAAATGGGCCTTGGTGAAATGGGACACTTTATGTCTTCCTAAGAATGAAGGGGTGTTAGGATCCCAGTATTCTATTAATAAAAACAAAGCTTTAGCTGCTAAATTATATTGGAGGATGTTGCATAATCCCAATGCTCTTTGGTACAATAATCTTCGTGCTAAATATGTTGAGAATAAAAGTCCCGAAGACCTTGTTCGCTATCAACTTCATACCAAAGGTTCTCCTATTTTAGCAGTTCTTAATACTTGAGAGAATTTGATAAAGAAAAAATTATTTTGGATCATTCAGGTAATTTTTTTGATAGATTATTAGGATGGTCACAAGCCTTTGATAACTCAATTTCCTAATTGGAGGCCTTGTATGGAGGAGCTTCACCGAGCTAATTGGATAAAGGTGGCTAATTACTATCGGTACCATACTGGTAATTCAAAGGTTGGTAGATATTGGATCCCTATTGAGGACTAGCCTATTCAAATCCCAGAAAGGCAAAGACAAGATATCCAAAGCATCCTTCATATGAGATCCCTCTCTTGGTCCCATGAAAAATATTGTTTTGGATTGAACAACACTACTAAGGGTGAGTATTCAGTTGCTCAAGGTTATTTGACCTTATGTCATAATAATCCCAACCATTCTTCTGACATCTTTTCTCGATTGTGGGCTCAAAAGCTCTAGACTAAGATGAGGTTCTCTAATTGGATTTTATTGCATCGTACGATGCTTACTGGTGAGCAACTTATGAAGCATGGTTTGCATGGCCCTTTTAGATGTGAAATATGTGAAGAGAATGTAGAAACTCTCAACCATATTTTTATTGAGTGTACTTTAGCCTCCGAGCTATGGAGGAGAATGGCCACTTTACTTGGCTTATAGTGGTCCATTTTTTTTACTTTTGAACAGCTTTGGAGGGATTGGCCTAATCAAGAGGGTGTTGATCATTTTATTAGGTAGTTAGTTTGGACGGGTTCTACCATTCTTCTTTGGAATATTTGGAATGAAAGGAATAGTCAAATTTTTAATAAAGATAGGAAGGATATTCACTATATTTGGCAAAAGACCATAGCCAACTTAGTTGAATCAGTTCATCATCTCCTTAATCACCCCCAAAACTCCCACCAAAGATGAGATCAAGTGATGCAAATATTGAAGATTAAATATTCTAAGGGCAACCGACTTAAAGGGAATGTGAGTATTAGTAAGATGGATAGGACTAGAAATTGGCAACCTCCTCCTAAGGATTTTGGAAAAGTCAATACTGATGGAGCCTCTACAGGGAACCCTGGAAAAGCCAGTGTGGGAGGAATTGGTAGACCTTCAGATGGCTCCTTGGTTTTTACTTTTGCTAAGAATTTGGGTATTCTTTCTAATAACCTTGTTGAGGGGTATGGTATCCTCAGAGGCCTTCAGGAGGCTACTACGGTTGGATGGTAAAAGGTGTTAGTTGATTTTAACTCTCAACTTATGATTAATATCTTGAAGACTCCTTCTAAGGATCATAAGGTGGATTGGAAAATAAAAAGAATTATTGAGAAAATTCAATTAATCCAGATGGGATTTTTGAAATTTAATTACAATCATGTGGTTAGAGATCAAAACAAAAGTATTAATGCTTTAGCTAATTGGGCTTTGGATAAAGGTGATCTTACTTTTTATGACCACCCTCCTATATGGTGGGCTTCTCAAATTAGGGAAGCTCTTCTTTCTATCATTTCTTTTGATGACTCCAGTTCTGAAGGTATCTAGTTTCTTCTTGCTTTTCTTTTTTTTTCTTCTCTTTGGTTCATTCAGTTTTTTTTAGTTCCCTAGCTCATTCTATTCTTTATTTTGTTTCCTCTGTTGATTCTTTCCTTGTTAGTCTTCTGGTCTAGATAGGTCATTGTTATGTTCAATTTTTTTTTCTTTTTTATTTTTTATTTATTTTTGTTTAGTTTTTTAAGGTGGGTGGGTTCTTTTTTTTTGTTTTGTTTTTGTGTTTTTGTGTTGTTTTTTTCTGTTCATGTGTTTTTGTTGTTTTGTATTTTTTTTTTTATGTTTTTTGTTATTGTTATTGTGTTTTTTCATTCTTGTTCTTAGGTTTCTCTTTGTTTGTGTTAATTCATGTTTTTATGTGTGAGTGTTTTCTATGTCTTTTGTTTTTTTTTATTATCTATTGATCATTGTTTTTTATTTTTATTTTTATTTTATATTATTTTAATTTTTTAGGTTTTGGTGTATTTATTTTCATATATTTTTTTTTGGTTATGTCTTTGTAGTGTTATGTTGTTTTTATCTTGTTTGTGTTTTTTTATGTGGTTTTTGTGTTTTTCTATGTGGTTTGTGTTGTGGTTTCTTTTATCTTATTGTGTGTGTTTGGTTGTGCTTTTGTTTTTGACACACTCAAGGAGCATGTTTTTTATTTTATTTTATTATTTTTGGATCTATTTACTTAGTTTTAAATTAGTTTGTGTGTTTGTTTGCTCCTTGAGTATGTCAAATGTGGTAGGCCAGGTCTGAGTCCTGGGAATTTTTTATGGAATTGATACCCCTACCTCCTTGGGTCTTACCCGAAAGTGGCATCCCTTTTGGGATGTTTTCCACAAAAAAAAAAAAAACTAAGGCACCAACTGGGTAGATGAAGTACTTTCTTATTGTAGTGGAATTGAAGATAAGATTACTGCCCCAAGAGGACCCAATGGGGATGCCTCCAGATACTCTTTTAGATACACATATTTTGCTTGCATATTTATTAATGGAAAAATATCCAAGAGAGACTGGAGAAGTACTAAAAATGCTCTTTGTGCCTACTGGAAAAGGATCAACATCTAAAAGAGTCAATGGATATTTGGCATAGTCATAATTAAAGACAAATATTATCATTTACTAAAGTATAGTAGAAGAAACAATATTATTTAGGGCTAATCATGACTTATTCTATAAATTCATGGGTATTTTCCCTACAATAATTTTTTTACATTTGTGGGTTCAATAATATTGGAAGCCTCTTGGTGAGTATCCTTTGTGGTTTATTAGTAATAGATATTTTATTGTTAGTTTTTCTCACTTGCCAATAAAAATAGGGATTTTAAATTATAAAAGAGGAATCATGGTCTGTCAAGATTATTTGTTCATCTTTGAAGAGATGAATTTGATCCTCGAATTAAACCCACTATTGTCCCAGTTTGGATATTTTTGTATGCACTCTCAATGGAGTTTTGGAGTGAGCAGGTATTGGAAATCATATATAATTCCCTTGGAAGATATTTGGGTGGTTCTAGAGACACAATGAAAGGAGACACATTGTTTATGCTAAATTATGCATGAAAATTGATCTCAATTAGCCTTTGTCAATAGAGGTGAAATTCAAACTTGCAAGACTTTCTTGGATTTAGCAACTAGATTATGAGGTATTATTCTTCAAGTGTGGAGTTTACCACAAATATGGGTATTTGGCTTGGTCTTTCCCAAACAATATGAACACAAAAATGGAGGTTCCACTAAGAATATTGAATCTTCCTAAAGAGGGTAACAAAGAAGCAACAATTATTTCTTAGGGTTGAGAAGCATAGGGAGATGGTTTTGAATAGTTCAAAAGAAGGAGAAGATAAAAAATATATAGTAAAGAGCAAACCCAGGTCAAGCCCTCACATGGGTATGAGATTTCCAACAACAATAACAACCATTCTCAATCCTCTCCTTTGGATCCTTCTATCCTAGAGTAGGTAATAAAGTGTAGTGAGTTACCACAATAAAATATTTTAGGGAAATTGATAGTGTATAACCAAGAACAATCAATAATAAAGGATTTCATCATGGTTGTGGCAAAAAATAATAGAAAAAAAATTAACTCTAGGGATAAGTTGGTTGGAGAAGAGATCAAATAATATCAACTCTCAAGGAGTGGTTAGAAATCAAATAAGAAATAAATAGCAACTAAAACAGATAAATTGATCACTAGGGGATTAGTGAGGCCAATAGACTTGTATTGGTCTTAAGGTAACCGATTATTATACAATCATGGAATATTATGATTTTAAATAGTAGAACCCATCAATTAGTTGTTCTAAGACTCTTAGAAAAAGTTAAAAAGATTATTTGTTTATCAAGGAGATAAAAATATTGTTGGATCTTGTGTAAAATAATAAATAGAATTTGGAGGGGTGTTGGTCATATGGAATGGTTGTCCAAGGGGTGTTAGGGAGATAGTTACCTTTTGGAACTCTTTTAAATGGATAACAATAGAACATATATCTTGGATGGGTGTTCTCACATTACATTTTAGGAACAATGTGACAACTGGATAGGTTTTAATCACATTTTTTAATGGGGCTTAAAATATAGATGGTCAAATCCATCAATGGAAAGGAGTGCATAATTTAGAGTCTCGAGGGAGGATTTAGACTAGATTTTTGCTAGAGATTTTAAAGCTAAATTATCATCTAGAGATCAAGAAGGTGGAACCTTAATTTTGGACCTAGGGGATCAAATTTGTGGAAATTAAATATCCTAGAACCAACTATACTTCAACTAATAAGAGGGGGAAGCCACATAGCAAAAAGGTGAAGTTAGACCATTTTTTATTTTAGAGGAGGCATTTGTAAAATGGAATCTAAAATATCAAATTTTAGAGGGTCCAACTTTGGACCACTTCTCCATTCTATTGGAAGAGGGGATCAAGATAGGGTAGCATTGCAAACCATTCATATTTGAAAACTTTTGACTAAAAAAAGAAGAATTTCAAAAGAAAAATTGACAATGGTGGAAAGAGGAATGCCCAACATATGGGATATAAATGTTTAGATTCCACAAGCAATTCCATTATACCAAGGATCAACTAAAATTATGGAACTAAGCTAACAAGATGTACTTCTAGGTTCAAAGAGCTCCATTGGTGGCCAAATGGGATGAGGTACAAAAATACTTTAGTGAAGGAACAATTACAGAGCAACTTAAAGAAGAGGATGATGCATTGTATAAAGTGATTGAGGATATTAAAAATCAAAAGGAGATATACTCAAAATAGAGAGAACTAACCACTTGCTTATTGGAAGGTGATGAAAACACCAATTTTTCCATTGTGTTGCTTGTGCAATGAGATAGAAAAACAATATGGAAGCTCTTAAATATTATAATGGGAACTTATTTGATACAATCCTAGGTATACATTTCCATTCAATTGACTATTTTGCTAAAATATTTAAGGAAAGTATGGTGCAATACAAATATTTTCATAAATAAATTCATGTTATGATGCCCTTTATTATACCTAAAAAAGAAAAATATGGTGTGATTAAACCCATTGATAGAGAGGAACTGAAGAAGGATGTTTTTGGAATGAGTACAAGAAAAATGCTAGGTCCAAATGGCTTCCCAATTAAGTTTTTTTTACTCTTTTAGAACAACTTGGAGGAGGATGTAATGGTTTTTATAGAGGAGTCTAGAGATACTAAAATGGTGGTTAAAGCATTACATCATACATTCATTACCTTAATTACAAAATGGAAGGAGGAGGTACATATTTCAGATTATAGACCTATTGTCTTATGCAATGTCATATATAAAATAATAACAAAGGTAATGGTTGAGTGGCTAAAACCTCTTCTACATAGCATTATCTCCTCGGATCAAGGAGGTTTTGTAGAGGGTAGGTAGATCTTGGATGGTGTGGTTCTAGCTCAGGAGGAAATCCATTCAATGCAAACATCTACTAATAGAGGAATGTTCATAAAATTAGATATGTCAAAGGCTTATGATAGGGTGGAGTGGAGCTTCTTGTCAAATATGATGGCAGCCTTTGGTTTCTCTCAGGATTGGATAGAATGGGTCATGAGTTGTGTTTCTACTCTGACATACTCAGTGTTAATCAAGGGTCTTCCCTCGTAACCATTTGGAGCTACTTGAGGCCTTCATCAAGGAGATCCTTGATCTCCCTATCTTTTCTCATATTGGTTGAAGGATTGGGTAGACTCATCTTGAGGAGAAGACAACAAGGTTTGCTAACAGGTATTAAGGTGGGTGAGGAAGTTTTGACTCACCTACGATTTGTGGATGACACATGATTGGTGGGAGTGGCCAACTTCAGGGAAGCAAGAATGATTAGAGATACACTTAATGTCTACCTTAGGGCCACAAACCAAGTCATCAATGATAAAATATCCAAAGTGGTCTTTTTTAATATTGATCAAAGGCTTTAGGATAAAATTTTAGAGATCTTGGGATTCACAAGGACTTATCTCCTAGTGGTATACTTGGGGGTCCCTTTGCATTTAAAAAACTAAAAATAGATATCTAGAGGAATATTTTGGATTGTATCAAGGACATAATTAATCATTGGTCTCAAAAATGTTTAAGCTATGGGGTTATATTAAATTTTTTATAGTCAGTCATTCATGCCATTCCAATTTATAAATTTTCTATCCTTGCTGCCCCACATACCATATGGAAAGAGTTGGACAAGATGGCTAGAAATTTTTTATGGGAATTAGTAAAATAAGAGAGGAAATAGGCCTTATTAGGTTAGGATAAAGTAAACCATCCCAAGGTAAAATGAGGTTTGGGATTGAGAAGATCAAAGTTAAATAATAAAACTTTGGTTGGAAAGCTTAACTGGAGGTGGATCTCCCAACCAACTTCTTTATTTAGTAGAATATTAACTAGTAAATATTTGGGACAGGTAAGCCCAAATGAGGTGGGTCATTTCCCTTTGGATGGTAATGGATCCTTAGTGTGGCAGGCTCTCAAGTAGTAAAATATGGATTATTTTAGTAAGTGGGGAGAGGGGAGAAGGCACGATTTTGGACAGATTCATGGGATCAATACCCACCTATCATTTATGAATTTCCTAAACTGCAACCAATAAAAATAGCCATAGAAACAAAGGGGTGGGTCCAAATTGAAAGTTATTTCAACACTAGTTAGCTGGGGGATTATAAGTTTAAGCAGTTTAAGAAGTTGGATGAATGACCAATTTCAATCCCTTCTAATTTGACACCCATCATGACTAAAATATTGGCAGAAATATTTCTCACAAGTAGATATGAGGAGGATTAATTAGCTTGGGTCTATGGGAGCCTTGGTGTCTACATAGTGAAGTATGGATATGATAAGATACTTCTAGAGCCTCCTCCTCCTACATATCAGGTTGAGGATTGGAGAAATATTTGGCAGTCCAAGGGTTTGCCGAAAGTAAACTTTTTTGCCTAGTAGTTCATGCATAATGGAATTCTTACTTTTGATAATCTCAAATGTATGGGAATAATTGGTCCATCTTAATGTGTTTTATGATACAATACTGAGGAAATAGTTGATCACTTGATTTTTGAGTGCCCATTCACACGCCATATCTAGGAGAGATGGTTTTTATATTATAAAATTCAAGTTAAAGGTGATTTGAATCGGATTAATATTTGGGAAAAATGGAAGAGGGGTAGATTTAAATCTAAAGCTCTTTGTATTGGTTGGGATCTTGGATTAAAATTCATTTGGTGGTAAGTGTGGTTGGAGAGAAATGCCAAATTTTTTAGAGAAACTTTTCCTTCTTTAGATGGAGTTTGGTAGGTCATTTGGAGCAAAGTCACGAAAAACTATGGCAGTCTATGCTAAAGAGGAAACTCAAGTTGTTATTGGGACAATGGATAAGGAAATTGAAGTGCAATATGGGAAAGACAGTGCTAGTTGGAAATCACCCCCAAAATTTTGGATTAAAATTAATATTTACGGAGCTGCAAAAGGCAATCCAGGTAGATATGGAATTGGAGTGGTTTACCGGAATCATGTTTGAATAGTGCTCTATTGGAAATTACAAGGCTTGGGAAGAGCCACAAACAATGAAGCAGAAGCCTTAGCTATCAAATCTACTTCTATTTGGGCAGTAAAACAAGGTCACAGGAGGATAATCCTAGAATCAGATTCTCAAATAATGGTTGGAGCTCTAGATTGCATGAGGAACTTTGCTTTGAAAAAATGGAGGTCGAGGATTCTTGTCACTCAAATTAAGGAATTATGGAGGGAATTAGATGATTTTATTCTAGTTTATGTGAGTAGAGATATAAATAAAGTGGTAGATTTATGGTTACTGAGAAGGAGGTAGGATTTTAGTGATACAGTGACATGGCTATTGAGGATGAGATGATTAGGCAGGTTGGTGAGAAAATCCAGTGCTTAGCTAATTTGGATAACCATTCCAAAAGTACTATTTAGGAGATTTGTGCTTCAAGTTAGATCTTCTTTTATAGTTGTAAATAGGTGAACAGTCATTTTAGAAATATAGTTTAAGATATTTGGCCCCAATGCAAATCTTATTTTACTATTGTAAACATGTGTTCTCTTTGGCTAAGGCTGGGAAAAGTCTCATCCCAACTTGTAAATGATCTTTGTTTTAATACAAGTGTTTTCAAATTATTTTTCAAAAAAACAATGCTAGAGGGTTTTGAAGAGCTAGAACCTCTCAACATCATTCATCTAAAGGTGTTTCACACATAAATAAAAAAATTATCAAAAACATTCAAATAAATTTCAAAAGTTTCAAAAATAATAGAAATCATAAAATTCCAAACAAATTAAAAAACATCAAAATTAAAAACAAAAGCTCCAAAGGCATCTGAAATCCCTTTGGTCAACTCACAAAATCCCCAAAGGCATCTTAAAGTTCTTTGGTCAATTCACCAAAAATCTCCAAAGGCATCTTAAACCCCTTTGGTCAACTCAAAAAAGGCTCCAAAGGCATATTAAAGCCCTTTGGTCAACTCATAAAAATCTCCAAAAGCATCTTAAAGCCCTTTGGTCAATCACAAAAATTTCCAAAGGCATATTAAAGCCCTTTGGTCAAATCACAAAAAGCCCCAAAGGCACCCTAAGCCATATTGTCAAAAGCAAAACATAAAAACACAAAAAAAAACAACTTAAAATCAAAAAGTTCAAAAACATTCATAATAATCAAAACCCAAAAACATTCAGGATAATCAAAAATACAAAAAAATTTGCATTATGCATTCACACTTTGCATCTGTAAAGTTGCATTGCACTTAGGCATGTCCATCCATTGCATTTGCATTAAGTAGGTTGTGTTCACAGTATTACAAATGAAACCACGTTTGTACATAAATCATGCATATTCAAAATCTATCCTCATATATCACCCATGTGTGTAACTATATTTTTCAACACAACCCCTCCTATTGCTACGAGGAATGTACTAGGATTTTTCAGTCACTCAGCCATGCCTAGTGGTTTTATAAAACTTTGTATAAAGTGATATTTTCTTTTGATAGGTGAGGTTTAGTTTTGATAGCACCTGGTATATTTGAAAATCCTATCACTAATCAAAACACTAAGATCATAGTTGGAACAAGGGATATATGAACACTATGAAGTGGTATTAGGTATCCTAAGGTGAAAATTTTATCTTGCTCATCCCCTTGTGTGATCGGTTCAAAAACGTCGAGAATTTGCAAAAGGACAAGCTCACCCCTACCCAAAGAAATACCTTAATTTAATAAAAATAAGGAAAAATATTGAACAAAGCAAAAATAAAAATCAAAATAAACAGTGATTATCATCACTACATGAATCCCTTGCTCAAAATAAATAGTTATTTTCATCACTAAGCATGAGCAAGTATCCCAAATGAACATGAAGAAAAAAAGGGGGTACTAAAATTGAATCCCTAGAATTATCAACATGAACGAGCCATAAGGTATCCTTACACACGATTATAGGTCTATCATATTAGCATCTCGCTTTGGTGTAGACTAATTTTTGCATGTGGAAGAGCTAGCTTCAGGTGGCTTGTACCACCTAGTGGTCTAATCCAACTAAGTCCAACTTAGGATCAGGATAAACATTTGAGTATCCCCAATACAACAATGGGCTGAATGAAGGGGCGGACAGCGCAGAATACTATGGCGGCCATAAAAAGCTGGACAGCCTGCCCAGATTCGTGGCGGCTACCGATTCCACCATGTAAATTCAAAAAAATAATGGGCTGAATGAATCTTGCCTGGCACTAGGGTATGCTTATTTTTTACCTAATATATTCAATTTCACACACATGTATAATGAGTATCTAGGTCTTCATAACAAAAACTTTATCCTTTAGAGAGCTCTGCATGATTAATATACAACTTATGATGGGGTAACTAGGGTGTTTGAGTCTCATGGAAAACCTCAAAAATTCCCTGATAACAACAATTCATATCATAACTTGCATCATCAACTTTATTTATGAGGTTTTATTCATTAAAGGGCATCCATAAATGGGATAGATACCGAATAAAGGTCAGCAATGATTTTAGATGACCACTGACTATTTTGTGCATATATTTTAATTTACAGAAGCTAATCAAGAAAGTACATACATATCACATCATCTCATCTAACATATGGATGTTTAAATGATTAATTATTATTTTAAGAGTTATTATTTATTCATGATTTTTATACATTCTATGGTGTCATCCATTAGATTGTCAAAACCCATGTCACATCACATCATATATTTTAAGTGATTAAAGCATACAGGTTAATTCACATTACATCATCAACATAATGCATAACACGTTTCATTTACCATACCATAACAACATAAGTTAGATGCATAAAATACATAAAAATTAAACATGCATTTAACAATAAGCATTGCATCCATATATGCATCCATCATCATCATCTAGATCATGCCATCTAATCATCCATGCATCATAAAGCATAAATCATATAAACTACACTATATAGCATAAAATCATAAAGTAGTCCATCTACACATCCACATCATAACATCTATAGCATCACATCACATCATATCACATAAGACCATGATACTGCATCACATAAACATAAAAACATGATAATAAAAGATACACATAATGAGTCTCAAAGTCTAGATATCATATAAATGTGTGTCAAATAAGTACATGTGGGTACAAAAATGGCCATATGACTACAGACATGTAGGTCAGTTGACCTTACACTCAAAATAGTACAATATGCCCAAGGGGTCATAGTACTCAAGAATGGCATGCACCACTAGCATCACCTCTAACCTCACCACCCCCTCTAGGAGATGGTATATAACTGGCACCCCCAGTCCGCTCTATCTGGGTCCTAGTCCTATGGATCGATTGAGCTAATGACTACCATGAGGTACTCTAGCCAGTCCTTTGTAACCCTCCTTCCATAGGCATATCTAGTAGGCAACCTCCTTGAATCCTGGCCTTGTACTCCAGTGCTATGATATAGGTGGAATCTAGGGTGCATTGGTCCAAGTCCTCTTATAAAAGCCCATGCAAATATCAGATCTTCACACTTGCATCTAGACCACTGGATCCCTAAGCAACTACCATAGATGGCATAATATATCGCTTAGATGTAATTTGATCTATCCTACCCTGTACTATGGTCTGCTCTCCATAAAGATGTTGAACCTAAGCCTGTTAACAAATAAATGGTGGCATCCCTATATTGTACCTAGATCTGAGATGCTTGAAACTTGACCTCCACCTTATGGCTAATACAACTGACCCTAAAGAGGATAATATCGCTCCTCGGGAGTCAACTCCTCCTACTCCTCTAGATCTACCTTCTCCTCTACTACCTCCTACTCTATTTATTGGCCCTAGCCCTCTATCTGAGCCCACACTCAGCATCCATCAGGAACATCCCTTATAGTAGCCAATTCCTGGTCATGGCCCAAACTGCCCCATCCTATCACAGTCATATGTCCCACCATCGAGTGTAGTCCTATGTAACTCTACCATCTACAATACCAGCATCAACTACTAGAGGATCATCATCCTCTATCACCACTATAAACTAAGGCAATGGAAGATTCATCTCTATAGTGATCCACCTATACAAAACTAGCTAGAGTGGCACATCCTGTGGTAGACCAAACTATCGAAGCACCCTAGAATAGTAGAACTCCCTAATGCCATCCTAGCGGTTGATAACCCATCGGTTGCACCGAGTCCAAGCTATGAAAATAGTTGAATCCTTTCAAGTAGGGCACTCATAGTAAGGCTTCCATATGATATCTTGGGCCTACAAACCAGTCAATTATGTCATGCAGTGGGAAAGCTCCCCTGCATGAGGCCAAATCTTCTGCTCCTCGAGCTCTCTAAGCCATCTAGATCCATAGAATTGGGAGGAATCAACCACCCTAGTAATATCCATAGGAAGTCCTATTGGGTGGTCCACCTTGATATGCTCCCATACCCAGATTTAGAGGAGCAAGCTGTAAGCGATGCTAGTGTGTCACCATCTCTAGATCTGATAGAGCTCATCATAACACTGAGCCAATAGAGCACTATCCCAAGCATAGATAATAGGTTGTACATTGTCCACCAAGTCTTAAACCATGGCTAGGAGGTTCCATGGTAACCTTGCTCTCGAGAATTTAGGGATAAGGATGTTGCAGATGACCATCAGCAACACAACATGTCTACGAGAGAATACATTTCCTGGTACCAACAAGCACCTAATACCCTACCATATCGAGTATCACAGAAGGTAGCAATGACATGTCTCCAAAATACCCTCACAAAGACTATATCTCAAGAATTAGTGGAGGAAGAAATAATAGGCACTCCATCAAAAGGAATATATAATATCTTGTAGACGTCCTCCAACATAATGGTCATCTCGTCAGTAGGAAGATGGAAAGTGTTAGTCCTGGAATCCCACTTGTGGGCCAGGGCAGTCAAATAGACCTAATCCAACATAATCATTGGAAGCATGGTAACATATTGGAGGCCACAAGCATCGAATAAACCCCATTCCATGTCATCCATGGTAGGAAAGAGGTCCACAAGCAACTGCAGGTCCCAGACCCATGCAAACAAAGTCTAGAAGTGCAAAAATAAATACCTAAATCAAATGCACTAACAAACTAATAAACACATAAAAAAAAAATGGTGCAAGATAATCTAAGATGAGTTTAAGGTAACAAGCATAGTGGTTAAATGCACCTAAGCATCCAAAAAACTCAAAAAATACTCTTCAAAATTTCAAAACAAAATCAATTAAAATTGCTTTAAAATTCAAAGATCAAAAAAATAAACTTCAGGCCACCTGGTCGCTCATGCTAGGAGCATCCACAAAGTGGCTGTTGAAGCTGATAGTGGCCAGCCTCCAACAGTCAAAAATTTTATCATTGGATTTTTAAACTAGTTGTTGATGGTGACAACGACCAACCTTAGGCCAGGCTAGCCACTCTATGCGGAAGTAGCCAGTGGGTGAAATGACAAAGGTGTTCCCCCATGGCTAAAAATCATAAAAAAAATACAAAAAATCTAAAACTAAGGGAAACCCACATAAATTAAACCTAAACTAAGCCTACCTACTAGTTCGGTTCATTTCTAACAGGTTTAATTAGGTTCCTTTAACAAAATAAATTAATTAAGTTTATTTTACCAAATTAAATAAGCAAGATCAGGGTTTGGTAGAGTACCCATGAAGCTCTGGCTCCTTCGCTTGTATATGCCTCCCCCTACTCAGCCATCACATCCAATAAAAAGCAAATTTAGTAGTGCTCCATGTCACAATCACACTGTCTCACTTCAGATCTCCAAAAGTGAAAGTGACAACTAGCAATAATGAAAATTCAAAAACCCTAATTTGCTTTTGTATTTTAAAATCAAACCTTGGCCACTACTGGTATCAGTGGCCTACACTTCCTAGCTACTGGACCTAATAGTGGCCATGCAATAGCAATTGGGGGTCACTAGACCTGAAAGCAGCTAAGCAACAGGGATAAATTCTTTCAATTTCTCACCACAAAGCACCTCAAAATGAGTCAATAAACACATTTACAAATCCAAAGCAACCAAAATATGCACAAAAATCCAAAAAAAAATTACATATATCAAAATACAAAAACATCATAAAATCCAAATCAACACAAACCAAATAAATTAACAACAAAATCTCAATTGAGCCTTGTATTCAGTATTTTCTCTATACATTTGGTGATTGTAGTGACTAGCACTCCATGCAATTCTACAATATGAGTAAATTACCATAAGGCCACTTAGGGTAAAATAGTTAAAATAGAATTGAGATGCTTCAATTCAAACCTGAAGAAGGCCATGACGATCGGACCGCCCCAAGGGAGCAAGGATCCATCTCATTTTTTCTATAGCAAATAGTGATTCAACACAAGCTATAATAGAATTACTAACATCTTAATTCCCTAAGAAGGCCATTGCAGTCAGATCGCCCCATGAGATAGAGATGTACAATCACAAAAAATGGTTGAAATCACACCTGGATGATAAAAAACCTATAACAACAAAAGAAACCCTCTAAGGAGGTCCAAATCATTCATTTTGTCAAGCGACTCATAAATTTCTTAATTGTCCTTTCCTCATCGACTTGTCACTTGAGGGGGTAGTCAAAATTTTCAACAATCATAATCAAAGTCAACAAAATATCACTCGATCATGTCAAATTGTATTTATCTTACTAATAATTACTAAAAACTATCATAATCTTATCCTTTGCTTGGGTAAAAATCAAACATGACAGTTAAGTTTGTAGCTCTCCTCCTTTCGGACCTATAGTAGTACTAAAGCTACCCAATTGCTTGATGAACGAGTGCAAACTTCCACAAATTTAAGCCTTCCATTCTGTTGGAAGAAATGATTCTAGGATGCATGCCCTTCCGCATGACTGGGGTATCCAGCGTTTATCAGATCAATGATAATCAACCAACCTACAATGTGACCCTAAGTGGTCTATTTTTGCTCCAATGTTATGTTTTACCACAACGCATCCCAAAAATGGGTATCTATAGACACCTAAAATGTGTCATGTTTAGGAGACTACCCATATGGACACATCCTCAGACCATATGAATCCTCTTGGATCTCTCCAAGAGCAAGCAGTGATCTTAACCACTCAAATAGGGTAGTTCTAGCCCATCAAGGCTTGGCTACTCTCAAGCAGAGCAGCTGCAACACCTGGTCATGAAGACTACAATGGCCACACCTAGCCAATGAACCTGATAGTGGCTAGCACCATGCATAGACTGGTCATGAATACAAGCCTAGATCATGTAGTCTGACTACATATTTATATTATTTGTAGATATATTTTGATGAGGAACTACCTAAATTCCTCCTAACTGCCCCTTGAATGCCATTTTTTAACTGAGGCTTTCCACCCGGGACGATCAATCGCATGCAATTTGGATTGAAGCTTCTCCAGGAAGCCAAGGTCTAGATATGAAGAGAGGGAAGTCTACATATGTAATATCCCACAAAAAGTAAAATATCCATGATTTTTATAGTATGCAGCGAAGCCCTATTAGATTGGAGAGTGACTCTATGCACCCTTGAGGAGCAAAGAAGTGCTATCTTTCTAAGGAGATACTACGCATCCACTATTCACATCTGTTATTATTCAACACCATCCCATGTATTTGACACATTTGGTAACCCTTGAACATCAATTAGAGTAGAGAACCTAGTGCTATAGCCATTGGATCACAAAGAGAAAGGTTTATTTTGTAGTTGCTATCCTAGATAGTGGCTCGCAGGCATAACCTAGGGTTTAGACATTAGTTTATTTTGTTCTAGCATTAGATTCGATTGCTTTCCATTTTAGCATTTATTTCTAGCATAGATCTAGTTTACTGTATGCATTTACATTATTTCTTTCCAAGATATGCCCATATTTTTCATTAGTATTATTGCATTTAGTCATATTATGCTTATGTATCTTTCTTATCAGATTTGATACTAACAACCACATTCGGGGAGACAACCCAGACTACTAAGTGTGCTTTGTTATTTTCATGTATACATATCTATAAGTTTTACAGGAATAAGTCAAGATATTCAAAGCACAAGATCCCTCCTAGATGAGAGAAGGAGGAGGAATCTGTGAGCCCTCATACAAGTTCATGTGCAGTATCGGGAAGCCTATGAAAGTGCACCATCCCTTTATGATGGGATTTATTACACCATTTGTGTCTCGCTTGTAACTGATTGTATCAAAAATTGGTTATCCCTCAGAGGGATGAATATGTAATCAGATTCATTGTTGAAATCAATAAAAAAAAGGATATTTCTTTGTTATTTTAATTTTTGAGTTACACATATTTCTTTGTGCCTTTTTCCATTTGACATAACAATCATTTCACTACAAGTGGGGCCATGGCGCATGCTCCCCAAGGTCACACACAGAGAAGAAATAGGTAGAGGAAGACATTTTCCTTCCCAATCCTATGTACAAATGGGACAACAAGAGAACCTAAGTTAGTATCTATCTCTATATTACCCACCTTCCATGGGAAACCACACGAAGATCCAGATGCTTTTCTCTTTGAATTTGAAGTAGTGTGTCAAGCTTACTTTTACACTATCGATGAACAAAAGCTAAGATTGTTTCCCTCTACTCTTAAAGATGTAGCTTTAAGATGGTTCATGGGTCTAGGAGAAAATCTTTGCAACCAATGGGATGAAGAACATAGATTAAAATAGTTATTCCTTGAATGATACCAGGATTATTGTAGAGTTAGGGACAAGAAAGTAGAGTTATTCCGCATGAATAAAAAAGAAGAGGAATATTTGGAGGATTACCTTGAAATATTTCTATTTGTTGGGTCTAGAGTAAATATAGACCTTGATGAAGAAATCTTAAAAGAAATTTTTCTAAAAGGACTGAAGGAGGATGTCCTTGAGGTTTTAAATCTCATGGAAAAATGAGATATCCATATTATGGCATTTGAGGAGATTGTGAACCTTTGCAAAAACTATTCAAGAAAAAAACCTCTAAGGGGTAACAAGTATACATATACTGGAGGAGTGACCAGAGCAGAAATTGGAAACATGTTGGAAGGATTAAAAATTGATTTGTTAAGTACCTTGACTACATCTCTGGATTTAATGGATAAAAAGCCAAAGGGGTAAGATAGTGAAGAAATTTACTGTCACAAATGTAGGAAAAATAACAATCTAAGAGAATGCCCTCTTAACATTACCAACATTTCCAATATTGCTACTTGTAAAATTTGTGATAAAGGTCACAAAATTGAAAACTACAAATACATCTCCATTGTTAAAGCTACCATAAAGGAACTTGAAGTTGAAGAGGTAGAATATGTTTATTTTGTAGCCCAAATATGGAATGGTCCATTCAAAAAACCACCAAATTGGTCAAACCCTAGTTATTACAACTCGCAAAGGCCCAATCAATGGTCTAATGCACCAAACTGGGCAAATTAGAATTCTTATTCAAATAATCAAGATTGGAACATACCTCCATGGGCCCAATTTATGGCCAATACCTATGGAAATCCACCATGGAATCAAGGAATGCCCAACCAAAACAAATGGAATACTAGTAACCAAGGAGGATCTGGTTGGTCTCAAAATCCATCACAATAATAGAACTTTTAAAATAAATTTAGAGGACAAGCCCCTCAAAATCTGCCTCAGAACAGAATTCTTCCACCTCCAATTAACAATAATAACCCTCCTAAGGAAACTCCTCTTCAAGCTCAATTGATCCCTAACCCTAACAACAACAAGAACATTCAACAAGCCTATGAAACTAATGGGATGTGTTCTATATCTATAGTGCCTTGTCAACAAATTCAATTGAGATCAGGAAAAGTGTTGGAAAATAACGTAACTCTCATAGATATTAAAAATCCCACTACATATTTATTCAAAAAGGAGGATAAAAATGAAAAGGAAATGGAGAATTCATCGAAAAAATTTCCAAAAAAACAATAAGAAATCCAAATTCCTCGAAGGAAGTAGAGGTACCTTTTCCTCAAAGACTGGTAATACCAAAAGAACCACTTAAGCTAGCCTTTAACTTTCTTCAAGAATTATAAAATATTACTATCAAGATCCCTTTGTTACAAGCTATCAGGGATATACCCATCTATTCCAAGCTCATTAAAAACATGTGTGCAAAATTGGGAAGTAAAAATAAGAATGAAGCACAAACTATTCAAGTAATTGGACAATTGTCTGAGATAATAACGGGAGGAAGGTTATTACCAAAGTACATAGATCCTAGAATACCTATACTCACGGTGCACATTGGTGACATAGCCTTGCAAAATGTCTTGGTTTATTTAGGAGTTGATATTAATGTCATGACTAAAGAGATAGGAGAATATTTAGAATTACACAAATTACAATCAACTTCTATTGTACTCCAACTCGTAGATAGGTCTACTGTTAAGCCAGAGGTAAAAATGGAAGACGTTATAGTCTTCGTAAGTTCATGGGAATACCTTGTAGAATTTATAGCATTACAACCTAAAAAAAAGTTAAAGGGACATCCCTTAATTTTAGGTCTCCCATGGCTTGCAACAACATATGCTTACATCAGCTTTAGAACATGAAATATGACTATTTTTTATGGTAAAAGTACTAAAGACCTTGGCCTGTTCCCTGAATCAACAATAGAAGATGATTTTCCAAAGAAATTATGGTATGAATTCCCTCATGATTTTTATGAAATTCAAACTTTATCAATAAATATTATGAGTCAACAAATTCAACAAGAGGTTGAGGGACCATTATCATTCTTGTTAGAAAATAAAAGCAAGGATCAAATTCAAGACAATGGTTGTTCATATGAATCTACCATGACCATTAATGAAGCAAGCACAAGTTAGTCTCAACAAATGACACCATATGACTATTACTTAAATGTTCTTGAACATGAGATAATGGGAATAGATGCAAACATAGAAAAATACAAGCAAATAGATATCACACTAGGAAGGACCTTGAATATCAGTGATGAGCTCACAAGCATACAAGAGTCACAATTAATAGACGTGCTTAAAGAATACCAATTTGCATTCACATGGAACTATGAGGATATGAAAGGGATACATCCAAATGTTTGTACCCATCGTATTTTTATCCAAGAAGGATGTTATCTAGTAAGACAACCTCAAAGAAGATTGAATCCAACTATGAAAGACGTGGTTCAGGAAGAAATCATTAAACTCTTGAAGGCAGGATTTATATATCCAATTTT
Source organism: Wollemia nobilis (assembly GCA_028583015.1). NCBI lineage: Eukaryota > Viridiplantae > Streptophyta > Pinopsida > Araucariales > Araucariaceae > Wollemia > Wollemia nobilis. Next base: position 11,325,518 of record JAQPPZ010000513.1, read on the forward strand.
TGATAGTCAATGGGTGTCGCCTCTTGTGATAGTCCCTAAAAAGAATGGCAAATGGAGGATTTGCGTGGACTATAGAGAATTAAACAAGGTAACAAAAAAATATTATTTTCCCTTGCCATTCATTGATCAAGTTCTTGATACATTGGCTGGAAAGAAATATTTCTGCTTTCTATATGGGTTTAGTGGCTATAATCAAGTTTCCATAGCTAAGGAAGATCAGAAAAAGACAACCTTCACATGTCCAGTAGGTACCTATGCTTATAAAGTCTTACCTTTCGGGTTATGCAATGCACCTACCACTTTCCAAAGAGTAGTTTTGGCTATCTTTGTTGATCTAATAAATGAGTGTGTAGAAGTCTATATGGATGACTTCACAGTCTACGGTAATACCTTTGAAGAAACCTTGTCAAGCTTGCAAAATTTTTTGATTAGATGTCAAGAGAAAAACCTCTCTTTGAGTCATGAAAAGTGTTTCATGATGATGAGAGGAGGTATTATTCTAGGGCATTACATATCAGAAGAAGGTGTGAAAGTAGATCCTACAAAAATACAAGTTATTCAATCCCTTCAACCTCCAAAAACACAAACAGAGGTGAGAAGTTTCCTAGGACATGCAGGATACTACCGTAGGTTCATTAAAGACTTCAGTAAAATTGTTGCTCCCATGCTTAAGCTCTTAACTAAAGAAAGTGAATTCAATTGGACTGAAGCATGTCAAGAAGCCTTTGAAGTTATAAAAGATAAATTGATTATTGCTCCAATCCTAAGAGGACCAAATTGGAAATTACCATTCCATATACATTGTGATGCTTCGGGTTACACAATAGGAGCAGTATTGCAACAAGTTGAGAACAAAATACCTTATGCTATCTATTATGTAAGTAAAAATTTGCATGGAGCCGAGCTTAATTACACTGTTACTAAAAAATAATTTCTAGTTGTGGTCCATGCCATTAATAAATTTAAACATTACATAACAGGGTATGAAGTATTCATTCACACTGATCACTCTGCCATTAAATACTTAATGAACAAAGCAATAGTAGGAGGTAGAGTGGTTAGATGGCTTCTTTTTCTACAAGATTTCAATGTCACGATTATAGATAAGGTAGGAAAATATAACGTCATCGCAGATCACCTATCTCGTATGCAAATATTTGATGATGATGAGTTGATTCTTGATAACTTCCAAGATGAACATTTTTTTGCTCTTTCTATTTTTACCCCTTGGTATGTTGATATTGTAAATTACTTAGTAACAAGAAAAATGCCTCAAAACTATACATCGCATGAGCGTAGGAAATTGATACGTCAAAGTATTCCTTGCATGTGGATTCATGGAGTCTTGTTTAGAAGATGTCCTGACCAGGTAATTAGGAGATGTGTGCAAGAAGATGATGTATATGACATCATTCAGGAAGCACATGAAGAACCCTATGGAGGCCATTATGCCACCCAAAGAACAATTAGTAAAATACTTCAAATTGGTTATTTTTGGCCTACTATGAATAAATATGTCTATAAATTTGTTGAGATATGTGACGCTTGTCAAAGAGCTAGTAAGCCTACCCCTTCGATGGAAATGCCTTTGGTTCCACAAGTAGTACTTGAACCATTCGAGAAATGGGGAATTGAATTTTTTGGACCAATAGACCCTCCAAGTGAAGGTAATAAACACATACTTGTGTGTACAGATTATGTTACTAAGTGGGCTAAAGTTAAAGCTTTACCACGAGTGCAAGCTGAACCAGTCATTGATTTCCTTTATGAAAACATTATGCAACGCTTTGGAGCACCTAGAGAATTAGTTTCAGACCATGGAACCCAATTTATCTCCAAAGTGATTGAACATTTTGTTGATACTTATCAAATAAAGCATAAGAAAACCTCACCATACCACCCTCAAGCCAATGGACAAGTAGAAGTTACGAATAGAGAACTTGAAAAAATCATTACAAAAATTGTATCTGTTAATAGGGGTGATTGGGCTGAGCGATTAAAGGAAGTTGTATGGGCATACAATACAACTTGGAAAACCACCACAGGATTATCACCTTATGAAATGGTCTATGGAAAACAAGCTATCATGCCCATAGAATTTGAGATAGAAACTCTTTGCACAATGGTACAACTTGATATGAATTTGGATAAAGCACAAAAAGCTAGATTGGAAAAGTTAAACATTCTGGATGAAAGGAGACTAGAGGCATTACATAGGACTGAAATAACCCAACAACAATGAAATAAATGGCATGATAAACATATTGTACCATGCACATTCGAATCAGGAGATTGGGCTTTGTTGTTTGATTCTCATTACCAAGACTTTCAAGGTAAATTGAGGACCAGATGGCTAGGACCCTATGAAATCAAAGAGATATTCAGAAATGGTACAGTCAAGCTTAAGCCTATAGATGATTCAACAAGAAAATTGCTAGTAAATGGCCATAGGCTTAAATTGTATAAGAAGCCATTATCTAAGGAGGAATTCATACACCATATTAAGCAGCAAGCCGAATTGCAGTCCATTTTTGAACTGCAAGCAACCACTATTGAATAAAATTTTTCTCTCTTAAATTAAAAAAAAAATTATGCTTCCTTTGTTTCATCATGAAGTTTCTATATCTACAGTATTTCTATCTTATTCTCATCAATTTTCAGTCCCAATGTTTCAAAAATAGCCCAAGAGGTATTTCTTTAAAATAATTTATAGGAAAATGACTATTATATGTTGCATAATACTTTGTTTGCTAGATAAAATCTGGATGTTTTTCAATTACTCAAACAACATTAGTGTTTTGAGCAATTTTCATTGAAATTCAAGCAATCTTTTGATGTTGTAAGTTATTCCTAGTCAATCAAACTTTTCTTGGACTATGCACATTTGAACATATAAAAATATTGTGGGATGTGGAGAGATTGACTCATGTGTTACTATTGCCATAAGTGAATAGTTTCCCTTGCTTATCCATCTATGCACATGGTCTAGAGTACTACTGAATTGGAAAAAGGACAAGCTCACCCTTCATCCCTAAAAAAAAAAAAGAAAAGGAAAATAATAGTAAGGATAGGATCAAATTCCCATCAGAACTTTGATAGAGTGGTTGGGAATCCAACTCCCCAAAATTCTTACTCCAAAAAAAAAAATCCCTTGCTCCTCATCTAATCGAGCAAGTATCCCAAAAAGTATCTTCTTGCTTCTCATAAAAATAAGCAAGAACCCCAAAAGCAATAAAAATCCCTTGCTCCCTCTCAAAATGAGCAAGTATCCCAAAGAAAAGTTAAATAAGGGTAAAAGAGCTTGAATCCCTAGAATTCTTAGTATCTTGAACACCATGGGGTACTCTCCATTAAAGTATCCTTACGCAGTAGCACTAAGTCTGGACAAGACCTATGGATGCTCATAGATAAGCTAGCTTGTTGGCACAAGTGATCTTTATTGTTACTCAATCCTCACTCACAATGGTAAATGAATATTCACTGCACACACAGTTGGTCCTTGAGAAAAGTTTGAAAACATTAGGATAACTTTAACACCATGATGATTTGTGAAATGAATAGATGAAATTGTTTAAAAATCACTAGGATGTTTGAAGTCTTTGAGAAATAACTCTAGAGTATCCTAAGAGGGAAAAAGTTAGAAGCAAATTCCTACAGTTCATTTTCTTCTATCAAAATATGGCTTTCATCTCTCAAAATTTTGTATCTTTTTACAAAAGCCATCATAACATCTGAATATCTATTCCATTTTTTAAAATACTTCAAGTCTTTGATAGATATCTATTTTTGTATACATTGATGACTGATATCAAGCCTTATAATCATTATCTTTCTCTCATTTGGTTACTCCTTAATGAAATTCAGGAAGCACAATCACAAAAATTATAATAAACCCCCATAAATAAAACTCATTATTATGTCATCCATCACTATAAATAAAACACCCTTCATCTTTTTTTGGCTATATAGCCAAAATTACAGTTTGTGGGGGAGGGATAATAGAGGTATATAAAGTTCACAATACAGTTTGGGGGGAAGAAATAGGTAAAGTATTGTTCCAAACTCTAGCAACTATAGTCTCGTAGACCGTAGATGTCTTCTGTAGATGCCTTCCGTAGGTATCTTATGTAGATATCCTTCATAGATATCTTTCGTAGGTATCTTCCATAGGTATCTTCCGTAGGTATCTTCCGTAGATATCTTCCATAAGTATCTTCTGTAGGTATCTTTTGTAGACATATTTTGTAGGTATTTTCTGTAGGTATCTTTCATAAGTGTCTTTTATAGATATCTTTTGTAGATATCTTTCGTAGATTTATTCCGTATAGGTCTGTTGTAGAAATTTTACGTAAGCATCTTTCATAAATATTATCAGTAATAATATTTTGTAAACGATTTTCGTAGGTATCATCAGTAACAATATTCTATAAGCATCATCTATAGATGTCATCCGTAAGCATATATCATGAAATATTCTAAGTGTCAAAATTTAAAATCAGGCCAGGCAAAGTGAGACACGTGGCAATTTAAGGAACGCTAGGACACGTAATAAGGGCGCATCAACAAAGACTTTTAAAGGAAACTTGGCGGTAATATTTTAAAGCAATTAAGAGGGACAAGAAAACAAAAAAAAAAATTTAGCCCTCTTATGACTTGTACATTTAACCTAGCACCACATAAATGCTTCTTATGACACGTCCATATAAACGAGTGCCACATGCCAATTAAAATTCATAGTTCTTATTGAAAATGCAGTCGTCCTAAGGGTCAAAAGTAAGAATGACGTGTTTCATTGGGGCATGTGCATTAACGAGAACATGGACCAATCCACTTGACCGCTTCAACAATAAGTCACCACATAGGATGAAACATGGCATGAGAAGAACAATTAAAATATTGATTTTATTCTATCCAATGGGTGACTAAGAATTATAACATGTGGTAAATCAAACCCACCTCACCATGCAAGGTGGTGGGTAGGGTTGGCACCAAGACAAAACCAACCACCCAAAGACCATACCAATGAAGGACAGGTGGATTCCCTCTTTTCCAATCGAAGGAGACGACGTGGATAATCAATGCCAACCCTTGATTAAAATTTAAATGAAGGGTCACGATGAAAGAAAGAAAACATGATGGTCTAGAAGTATCAGATGCTGGAGAAGGACACATCATTCGACACGTGGCCTTCATCGATGAATCATGTGCTAGTACATGGATCTCAGCCATATGTCATTGATTAAAATGAAATCAATTCTCAAGTTAAAAATTCCTCATCGTCAATAAATGTTCGATGTGTCTCTGTCGTAGTATAGGATTAATTGATGATGAATAATCTTTGCATGCAACCATGTAAAGCAAAACCAGTCCCAAATCATTTTTTTCATATATGAGCCACTTGATATCGAAATTGATCCCTTGTAATAACTTTCTGAGTAATTTCTTCTAGTTTTTCAGTAAAATTCATTGAAATCATTCAGTTGAATGGAAGCAAGCTTTGACATTCTGAAAAATTTGCATGAGCAGAGGTTAATTTTTTTTTACGACGTAGGAAGAGTGGCGAAATAGCGTCGAAAGCGATAGGTAAAAATAAACTTATTTATTGTTCAGTTATCATAAATTCATTTCTTGTTTTATTTTTCTTTTGCAGCTAAAATAAAAGAAAATTAAAGTAAAAATGAAGAGATGTGCAGAGGATTAGGATAATATTAATGAGGGTTTTTAGCGATAATTTTTCTGGTTTAATATAGGTTTAAAAAAATATTTTTTTACTTCAATATTGTTCTACATTTTTGAGAAAAACAAACTACTCTGTAGAATTATAAAGCAATTTCTTTCGTTATTTGAAATATTTGCAGGGTTCCCGGTTTATAAAACATTGGGGTTTCTAAGAAATATTCTGCCTATCCCTTTCTACTTTAAAGAAAATGAAAAAAACCTAGACTCCACTATGCCTCACTCTATGTTTTAGAAGCATAGTGAACCATCCTCGGTTGAAACCCAGAACCCTAGTGACGCTGTAACCAAGTTATTCCAAAATGCCAGATGGTGGGAGGCTCTTACCAAGTTTAGAGGGCATGACCAAGGAGTGGCTAAACATTTTATCCTGAATTGTGACCCTGATAGGATGACCACTCAAGTTGGAGGTATTCAATTTAATATTAACCCTAGTTTAATCTCGGAGGTACTGAATCTACCGAAAGTAGGGTTACCATACTACAAAAATCCCTCCAAAAGTGTTACTGAGTTGGTAGCCAAATTTGGTGAAAAATGTACTATTATCAGGGATAAGGAGGGATGGATAAAAGGGGTGTCTACTTCTTCACTTCCCCTCTTATGGTAGGAGGCAATCATCCTAATTATTAAATTCTTTACCCTAGAAGGACGAATGTCCACCTATGCAACTTACCATCTTCGTATGTTAATGAATCTAAAGTTTCCTAAAAATAGTGAATGTGTTATCAATTTACCTTACTTCTTGTTTCAATCGCTGAAATCTATAGTTTTATGGGTTAAGCCTAAAAACCCCCAAGACATCATGGCTTGATTAAGTTAATAGTCTTAAAGAAAGCTCATGAAGTTAAAATTATGTTGAATCAGATGGTGGATGAATCTAACCTATCGAAGTACTCTGAATCCACTGAGAATGAATTTGAAGAAGATAATTTGACTGAAGAAGAACATGAGTTCGATAGTCAGGAGGAAGAACCTGATAGTCCAAAATGTAAATGCCAACCTGCTAAAAATATTAAACCAAACCAGTCAAAAGTTAGGCATCAGAAAAATACTATCAAAACTCATAAGAAAAAGGATACATCAGGGCATGAATTTGATTTACCTGAACCTAAGTCGACTGCCAAAATCCTATCCCACCTTCGGGTACAAAATACTATCTTACAGATCAAAATTGATAAATTGTGAGAGGATTTCACAGAGCATTCTAAACTGATTCAGTGAGCCCTTACCCTTCAGATAGACATGATCAAACAACTTTCAGTGGATAGGGTGATGAAACCCATTGATTCTTTCAACCGACCGCCACCTGTCGATGCTTCTCCAAACAAAAGTTCCACACCCGATAAAAAGCAAAAAAAGTCAGTGAACTTCAGCAAAGCAGCCCATACACATAAGCCCATTGACTTTTCTAAACTCCTTGACGAAGAAAGTCCCCACCAACTCATCAGCCTGATGCAGCAAAATCAACCTAAGAAATCGGTTTCTCCCATCAAGATAGGAACCACACCAGGGAATCTTGTCTTGAATGTCGGGATGCCCCTAGAAATCAACACAGTGATAGATAATATTGTTGCTTCGGTTGAGGAACTTTCACCTTCTCAGACGCAGGATGCAGAGCAGAAGGAAGATTCGCATGAAGTTGAGCATATCAAAACTATTATGGTTGAGACACCAGTGGGTGAACAGAAAGCCAAGGAGTAGGTACAAAAAGTGAAAATGGGAACGCAGGTTACCACAGTCGAGACCACCATCTTCACGGATCTCCACCCGATGAACACAAGTCGGATAAATTGAACTGCAAAGCAAAAACTGTTAAATTATTTTATTCAGACTTTTATATTGATATATTATTATTATTATCTGCAAAATGTTTATTGTTTTATCTGTAATTATTTTAGTGGTATACATAAATATTTTTGAATAATGTTGATGTTATTGTATATAGTTTTTCATGTCTAAATATTAATGTACGTATAAAAAAAGTTTGATGTTTTTGCAGAAAATCAATTTGGAAAATGTCTTTTTGTTTAGAATTGTTCTGATAACATGCTCTTGCAAGAACTATCCTCTGAAAATAGTTGTGCATAGTACATTATTTCTCTATAAAAAATGATTTCTATTGATGAAGAATTCCAGAGTCATTATTTTATGATAAGTTATGTACAATTGTATTGATATCAGGAATATTTTATCTACAATTGCATATGTTCGATTGAAATTGTGTAACATGTTGGCTTATGTTTTATGTATTTCTAAAAATGTTCATTTCTCAGTATCAAAAATTCTTTTATGGAAACAATGTCTGATATTTATTTGTTTACTCCTGGAAAATTTTACACAGACTCATAATGTCTTGTTTCATGGATTATAAATGGTTTTTTGAAAGACAATGTGAATTCTGATTAATTTTAATCTTTCAGTTGCAAGAATCTGGATGATGACATTTGATATGTGTGTAAAATATGTCATATTTTGTTTATCTCATCTCTCCATATGCATGAGGACATGCATAGATTTTAGTTTGGGGGAAAATGATGAGAGGATATTTGGCATGTATTTCTATAATAGAATATTTCATTCTTATGTTTAATTAATGATTATAATGTGTTTTATGTAAGTTATTGTTGTATATTTCTATAATTTGTCAATAAAAGGATAAATGCAGATAATCTGATAAATGTGTTTGTTTTATGTAAAATACATTCGAGTTATGAGTAATTATGCAGGCAAGGTGTTGAAGAATGTTCCACAGATGAATGATGCAGCTAGCGCAAGCCTTGGGATACACCTTGGATGCAAAGAGATGGGCGTAAGAACAAAGGATGTAGGAAGTCTAAGGCACGGTGATAGAGCAGTAGTAGATTACTGTTACAAAAGATGGTAGTTGAAGCATGTTATAGAAGATGGTAACTGAAGCATGTTACGGAAGATAGTTATCGAAGTACGTTACAGAAGGTAGCTACTAAAATATGTTACCGAAGGATTTTTACCAGCAGTTATCGAAGGATTTTTACCAACAGTTACCGAAGGATGATTAAGTTTGTTAATTGATGTTGCTTGCCACATCATGTTCACATGGCAGCCAAGTATTTCCAGTCAGCATAATATTTGATTTATCACGTATTCTTCACATGGGATATGGTGATTAATAAAGTCGTTATTACTTTATTTAATAAAGTTGTGTAATCCAACTATTGTTAGGTTTATTAGATTTAGACGCAAGATTGTTGAACCTTTTCCTAGAATAAAGGACATTTGGTTATATTGTATATCTTGCGAAATGTCAAAGTTAGTGTTTCTTTGTTAAGTTAGCTTACGTATTGCCACTTGGACCATTCAGGAGGTTTACCAAGTCCAAGCAAGAATAGGAATTGTATTAATTTAGATTATTTTGGTTAGTACATAGTTGTCGCATCATAAGTCCACAAAAATCCACATGGAAAAATACGTGGAAGAGTTTATTTAGAATTGTACAAGTCATCATATATATTACATAGGAAGACCTTTGAAGAGGTCTAATGTCGAAATGTTCAAATGCTGAAATATTGAATTGTCTTGTCAAGATTTTCTAAAGAAATTGTGCTAGCATGTACATTTGAATCACCAACAATAAAAGCAACACTTTATTCTTCGCATATGGTAACTGTGTCATTTGTATTTACTATTTAATTTCATTTATGTAAGTGTAATTGTATTTCCCTGCATTCATAGAATAAAATCATGTTAGGAATAGTTATGCATTTTAGTCACTGAGATAAAGTAAACTAGGGGAGAAAGACTTACACTGTATTCTAGGAGGTAGGTCCCACTCCTATAGCCAGTACCTAAGCTCTCACCCCTACAATAGGTTAGAAATAGTTAATTAAACTTAGAATATAAAATAAAGTAAGTTGCATTTTCATAAAATATAAATTTAGAATAGATAAATAAAACTAACTACATGAGGATCCTCAACAATAGTTAGACTCACCAATAGATAAATTCATTAGTAAACTTAACAATAGTTAAACTTAACAATAGTTAAACTCATCAATAGCCAATTATTGTTAGAAATTGCATTCTATTTTCATTCCTGCACAATCTAACTCCTGTTTGCAAACACCTAAAACTAAAAGAAATCTAAACTAAGCTTAGCATTGATCCCTATGGTATGATCTATACTAGATTGCTATTCTTTAAATCTAACCTTGATTACCCTCGGATTGAAAATTTTAAATGTAAGCTATTACATCCAATCATCTATTCTCTATTATTACATTATCATGTCTAGTATTTATAGAGTATTTCACCTCTTTCATTTAATTCACATGAAGACAAAAATTTTATAGATCAAAAACCATCGAGAGGAAATTCCTCCTTGGAATCCTTCATTAGGGAGCATCGATCCAACTTTTAAGGAAAATTCCTAGGAAATCAGCACATTTGAGTGTCGATGCATGGAAAACTACGATGGTAGTCGATGACTTGATACATTCGTTGTGCCTCAAAAATTTGCTCCTATTTGGAATGTCTTGAAATTCATGAAAATCACCCTATGATTTTAATGTTGCAGCCCTTTTCAGCATGAAATCAACAACTGTAGTCATATTTTTGCCTCCATTATTAAATTTTCCTTGAGCACCCTTGAAAAATTGTTTTGGACTGTTCTACATCACTTTCACTCGAATTGGGTGACTGACACCTTCTCACTATGTAAGTATCTCGTCTTATTTTTGGGGTGCAATACTTTCAAACTTTTCTTTTAAGACTTTGGCATGGAACCCATGAATTGCATCTCTTACCATTGCTCGAACAAATCTCCTTTTCTTATAAAAAATATGTTCACCTCACAATGGGGCACATTAGATTTTTACCCCTTCCTTGGGGTGAATGCCTACATCTTTCCTTTCGATTGTTATTGCAAACCTGTTTTGACCTTTGCATGGTGCAAAAATTTCTTCGAATTTCACATGGCACCTTTTGAAATATATAATAAAAAAAAATTCTTTCTCGAAATATGCATTCACCTTAATAAGGGGTGAAAGACATTTTTGCCACTCACTTGGGGCAGAAATCCCTTAAAATTCCTTTTAAAGTCATGATTATGTGGGTACCGTAACACACTCTATATTTATGTGTATTCACCCAAAGAGTGGATAAAAGGTGTCTTCACCCCTCTCTTGAGGTGAATGAGGCTTTGACCTTTCAACATTTTCTTGGTGACAGAACTCACCATTTTGTTGTGCTTATACCCCTGGGAGGGGCGAATGGGACTTTCACCCCTCCACTGGGGTGAAAGCCTATTTGACTAGTCAATACGTTAGCTGGGCATGCTACTTTAAAATTTTGAAGACATTCACCCCAACATGGGGTGAACGATGCTTTCACCCAAAATTTTGGGTGAACACATTTCTTAATATCATCATCACGTTTTCACATTGGTCCCGCTTCAAACTTAATCATTTAAATATATTTTTACCCCTAAAAGGGGTGAAAGGGACTTTCACCCCTCACTTGGGGTGAAAGCGCCTTGCTATCTTAACACTCCTTTTCACCTTTAAATTTCCATGTTCACCCTTGAGTGAGGCGAATGAGCCCTTTGCCCATATTTTGAGGTGAATATGATTTTAACCCATAGTAAGGCCTCTATAGTTTATATGCACTTATTCATCGAGAACCATTTTTTGCAAATGTCTTTAGGCGATTTCAACTGATATCACAAACCAATCCTCATAAAAATTCATCTTATAATCCCCACTATTTTGCAGAACAAAATTTCATGAAAATGCAATAAAATAATTACACATAAAAATAACTGTCACATTGTAGAAAACACTACAACACAATTTATTATATTTGTCACTTTTACAATCAAAAATTTTCAACAAAATTTTAATGTGGCAGAGTGTAAACTTGCCAACATTTTTGGTAGCTCTTAGGATATCCAGCTCGCATTGATGTAAGTGATCCCAAACCTTTATCCATTGGGCTCCTTATTGGGTCTTCTTATCAGTTGCCTTGGTTGGCACTTCTAATGTGGATGTCCTTTTTTGTGCCTGCTCAACTACTGCCTTCTCAGCTGTCTCTACCTCTGCTACTTTTGCTTCCTATACTGGTGCTTGCTCTACTATGACCTGTTCTTCCCGCTCCTTTAAATTTTTGTAGGTTATCTCATAAACCGTAATTGCATCTTCCCAAGCATACATTGTGAACACAGATAGAACACTCAATGATTCATAAATATATCACAAGTATTCGATATCCTCCAGGCTAATGCACTTAGCTCATTGGGCCAACTCAAACAAGGACAACTCCATAGAGGTGAACTTCTTCATAAGTGTAAGCACATGTTCCTCTGTGATGGGCTCCTCCCACTTATCAATTTTGGATGTGTCCTCCACAATTTTTTTTTATGTCACTTCTAACTATTTCTTTGGTAGAGGCTCACCCCATTCATTAGTAAAATCTAGAAATCCCATATCAGCGAGAGCATCAAAATGAAACATTGAAATAGTATGCTCTCACTCCATTATGTTGAGAAGCTTCCTACATTCTCTTACTAGATCCAACCTCTAAAAATAACTGTGCAACATGAATTTTGCGGTTGACCAGGCTTGGTCCATCTCACTCATGGGGTGAACACACATATTGGAATGAGACAAGGCTTGAATATTCATAACCATCTCCATATGAGGCTCCAGTGTCTCCTCAATACTGTCTACTATCTGCTAGCTTAGCTAAATATAAATCCAAGCCTCGTAGAGATACTGCAGAACCTGGACTTCTCTGGCTACCAATTTCTCATATCTTTGAGCCAACTGAAGGTGGGCCTCTTTAACTATTTTATGGGAAAATCTTACAACTTGTGTGGCCTTCTTTGCCAGTTGATTATGTATGGACTCAAGTTACACTTTTAATGACTACACTTGCTGCTCCACTGCATCTTTCAATTTTTGATGAGTCGTTGATTGTTGATGCCATTGTTCAATTTCTATCACCATCCTCTCCTACTACACTCTGCTCACTACCAAGGCATATTCAAGATCAATAATTTTTGTTTTAGCATCATAATATTTTTTCTTATATTACTCATCGCGTAGATAAACTGAAATCATATCAACTTGTATATTCCCCATTTTCTCATTCGGATCAATCCTCATCAGATCCTTTATCACGGTCTCATAAGCATAATAACTTGGCATCATCTCTCCTCATGGCTTTTGGATCAGGGTAATTATATTGGTTGTGTGAGCCTCCATAGCAACTGGATCAAATATGACTTTCTTGAGTGGCCTAGCGAGAGTAAGTGCCTCTTTTCTTTTGTGTCTCTTCAACCACTATGAGAAACTAAGATGAGCATGATTAATTTTCTCTACATCAGGTTGTTCAGGCATCACCTCGATTTTAGGTAGTGCTTGCATCTCAAAAAATGGTATGAAAGGAATCAAAATTTGTGCATGGTCTATCTCAAAGGAAGAAGAGGAAACAATTATGAGAGGGGAAACTAAAATGGTAAAGTAAATGGAGGAACCAGGTTCAGCTACAGTTACGCTCACTCTTAGAGGAGCTTGAATACTTATAGTGATAGTGGAAGTGGTGGTAGAAATAGAAGGGGAAGGGTGCAAAAATGGGTTCGGACCTGAAGCAAAAAAACTAAAATAAAGGGAGGTTGAAGAGAGGGGAAGAGAAGGAGTAGTAGTGACTTGTGGGTGAGAGGAAGGAAGCAAAATAGACACGAAGGTATACCAAATGGAGGGGCAAAATAATTAGGGACTAATAAAAATGAAATAATAGTCACTACTTGCTCCAAATTATAAGAAAAGGGAAATAAAAATGTACCTTTGGGTGTGGGCACCACGTGTCCTAGTGACAAAAGTGACTGCATAATAATTTCCTCCTGTTACTCCTCCACTGTTTCCATGTCAAGGATAAAAATTTCAACTTGTTGGTCCATCGGCTCTCATGAATCAATGGGAACTCTTGGGTAATACTATCTGGATAAACCAACACCAGTAGAGGGGAATTAGCAGTTGCTACATCAACTATAATTGTAGAAATTGCAACAGCTAAAACTGCAATAGTAGATGAAGAAGTAGCACCAGTTCTTGGCCTCTTCACAACCTTCAATAATGGAAGCACCTCTCAAATAGTTTGCTTCTCCAATAAAGGCACCTCATATATTTTTTGCTTTACCCACTGTGACCTTCATTGAAACACATATTGCTACTCTTCTTCCTCAGGTGTCTCTTCCTCAACTATTGGGTGCTCTTCTTCAGCCACACTTTCATCGCTATAAGAATGTTGAAAATTTTGAGGTACGACCTTGGCACAAGTGATGGGTTGATCGATGTTTTTAAATTTATTTTACGCCTCCAAAAATGCCCCATCCATTTTTAACCCAAAATCGAACATAATTTTCCCTCTCTGGACCTGCATAATCCACCAGTTCATAATTTTCTCTTTGATCCATGTGGGAAATTTTTCTTTAATTTTTTCAAATAGCCCTGATGGAGGGATGTGATATGTATGCACTGCTAGGTTATATTTAGCCTCCTCATAAAATTCATGCCATAGAGGAAGCGACATCATATCCTGAATATGCCACTCTAAATCATGCCCATAAAAATTGTTATGATTTTCCTGGATATTGGGTTGTGGACAATAATGAAAAGTCTTAGCCTTGATTATTTCTAAAAATTTGCCCAATGGGTCATATATCCATTGTTGAAATAGTTCTATCAAACCCAGATCTTGAACTACCTCCATGAGTAGCCTGTTCTGCCCAACCTGGTTCACCTCTATGCTGTCGAACTTGAACGACATGGTGCAAGTCATTCTTTTGCCACACCCTGCTCCATACACATCATTTGTGTAGTCAGTGTAACACACCACCTCCTTGGAAAAAACATGCTTAGTGGTGAAGTATGGGAGTAGTAATGGCTTACCTGTGAAGCCATAAATTCTTACAACCATACCTTGAGTCAGCAAAAATATGTCACCCTTCTTAGCTGTGACAACCACCTCCTTCATTTCCTATGAAACTCTTTCACTTTTTCTGCAAATAAACTCAATTGTAGGACCCAAAAATAGGTTATTAAAACTATAGTATGACTCCCTCCTTGATAGATCAAGAGTCCATATATAAACATGCAATAGTTCATCCTTTTCATCAACTTGTTTTACTGCTATAAAAAAAAAAAGTTGATGTAAATGGAAGAAGAAATACCAACTGAGGAAGGAGGTGTGCTTGAATGAAGTCTCCTCTCTTGTATTCATTTTTTCAAATTGGATGTGCATCTTTCAATAAATGAAATCGGTCCAATAAAAATAAATCAGGTTGGTACCTGCCCTCATCGTCGTTGGAGCATAAAACTCCACTTGAGATATACATTGCACAAGCGTTGCCCACCACTTGTGAAATGTAGAATCTATCAAAAGACCAGAAACCCACACCAGCATCAAAAATAAGTTTGGGCTCTTGAATTCTAATAAAGGCTTAGGTAGATT
Source organism: Wollemia nobilis (assembly GCA_028583015.1). Taxonomy (NCBI): domain Eukaryota; kingdom Viridiplantae; phylum Streptophyta; class Pinopsida; order Araucariales; family Araucariaceae; genus Wollemia; species Wollemia nobilis. Next base: position 11,340,740 of record JAQPPZ010000513.1, read on the forward strand.
TGGAAACTGCCCTAACTATGGCTCCTTAATCAATTGTGTTTCCATAAACTGGTGCATCATCACCGTAGACACATATCTCTCTTCTTGCTCATTAATATGCAGCTTCTTAAAAGTCATATCAAAGGGGGGTTTTAACCCATAGGCAAATGCTTCCCTCACTTCAATAGCAGAAATGGATAAAATCACCTCTCCATTTGCTCTCCGAATCACCTTGGTAACTAGGTTATTAAATTTGGAAATTAATTACCAGCTTAGGGAAAGGGTGTATGGGTGTACACAGATATCAAAATAATTGTGCATAAAATGATATAGTCAAAGGGCTTTCCACCATAAATAATTGGTTTACAGAAAATTCTACATCTTGCCAAAGCTTCAACATGCCCTTGTTAGTAATCACGTAGTCTCCGACCTTTGCCATGGTGTTAGAGTACGGGTCCAAATATACATTTTCATTTCTATGAGCCTTCTTGTATTTTGACCCACCTTCTGCTTTATTTTTTGATTGCTTAGAATCTACAATTTCTTTTACCTCTTTGCTTTTCTTACCCATTGTGCAGACCCTGACAACTCTGAAAGTGCTCTACAACTTCTACAATAAAAAAACTTGAAAACGCACCACCAAAAAAAATTTAAAAATTTTAACTCTTGCGCAAGTTCACCTGTTCTATTTATAGACTGTACTGCAACTACTATAGTTAATACAGTAATTCTTCCTGGTGGATACTAAAATATTTACCCTTTGCTTCCATTGGTGGGCACTATTCCCAATACTACAATAGTAACTGATTATTTTATTCACCACAAAATTCTTCTTAAAAAATGTGCCCTTCTTGCCAATAATATTTTTGGAAAGTGTGCCCTAGCTGCTAAAACTACATTAGAAAAATAAATTCACCACCTGGGGACCAATGAGAGCTTATGCTTTCAACATTTTGAAATTCTGGCTCTCGAGGAGGCCAAATTGTCTCCCAATGCACACTAGGTGCACGTTTTAAATTAAATACTTTGAAAATGTGCCATAACATCCAGAACACCTCCCAAAATCTGTCACATGCCGGTGAGCGAAAACACTTTGAGAAGGTGCTCTAAAAATTTGATTGCACTTGAAAAAACATCATACATCCGAAAAAGTAATGAAGGGGTGAAAACACTTTTGGGGCATGCTTGGTCTCTTTTCATTTCATTCTAAAAACATATTCAACCTACCTGGTTTGATTTCACCGCGAACGTTCTCCTTTTTTAATAATTTCAAGCTTTTCTCTTTTTCCCCTTATTTAGGAAAAGAATGGATTTTCTTTAAAAAAATACCTTGATTTTAGGGTTTTTCTCTTTTTTATCTTTCTATTCTTTATTTTCACCATATTAAGAAAATAAAATCGAATTTTTAAAATTATAATCCTTGCTTTTTTCCCAAAAGCTATAAATAAAAACCTTGGTTTTCCTATTTTTCTTCATTCCACTTTTAATGCATTCATCTAAAATGCCATAGCACTCTCCCATACTCTTAAAATATCTTCATAACACTTGGATTGATATGCTTTCACCCCTATTTAAAAAATAAATTTGACAAAATTCCTCATATGTCTAGTCGCCCAAAAAGCCAAAGTGTGCCCCCGCATTATTTTTTTAAACTTTATATATTGTTTCGCCCCTATGAGAGGCGAACGAGATTTTCACCCCTCACATGGGGCGAATGCATTGTTGACAATATTTGAATTTGAAACTACATTCAAGGCCTATGATCTACCTTGGGATGTACATGTGTTTACCTTTTTGTGAGGTGAATGGGGCTTTCGCCCTTCACTTTCGATGAAAACACTTTCAATTTTTTTTATCACAAGATTCGGAAATTTTCATATAAATTTTCTTGTTTTCAAATGTGTTTATCCCATTAGGATGCAAATGGGGCTTTCACCCTTTCCTTGGGGTGAAAATACTTTCAGTTTGTTTTAATTTACTTGTCGATGCCAATACTTTCACCAGGTGTCTTTGAACGCCTTCTCTAGAACATTTTTTCTTTTAACTTGGAGATAAAGCAACCTTTTAACTTCGAAACTTTTCGAACCTATTCAAACTTTTCAGTGCAACCATTAATTCTACCTGAAATTGTAACATGTCCCCATGGAAATATTTGAGGCAAAACTGTTTTTCTCCAAGTGAGCATTTTTTAAAGAAAAATTTTCTTTAAGGAAATCCTGGTGCCTTCCAGTAGAGTCTGCCTCATATTTTTTTTTTAATATTATAGAACAATAAAAATACTTGCAAATAGAAATATGTATATATTTACACAATTGTACCTCTTGATTACCTCATTGAAAATGGGCCTTCAGATTAAGACCTTTAACTAGAATTAAAAAATCCCAACCATCCATATCTCGAAGATAATATGCATTCGCTGAATTCACTAAAGAAACTTGAAATGGACCTTCCTAGATCAAATTGAATTTGTGGTGCTTCCCTAGATTGGCTTTGTTCTCGTTCCATTTGAGGACTAAATCTCCTACCTAAAACTTGTGTTATGTTGTCTTCCTTCCAAACCATTTTTGCATCACTTTAGTGTGTTTGGTGAAATCTTCATATATCTTTTCTATCTCTTCTTCCAACTACAACAATTGAGCCAACCTTGTGCTCATGGGATCAAATTCACCATCTTCATCTTGGAACAACTACAAAGTTCAGAGGATAGGAAGCTCAATGTGAGTGGGTAAAATTACTTCTTTCCCATACATCAAATAGTAAGGAGCTGCTTTAATAGACTTCTTCATTGATATCTGATATGCCCATAGATTCTGATTTAATAATAGGTTCTAGCTTATTTTATTATTTCCTAGTGTCCTTTTTAAGATCCATAGGAAGTTTTTGTTTGTGGATTCAACCAGAGTGTTTCCCTAGGGATAATAGTTGGACGAAGTTTTTAGATAAATCCCATATTTTCTTGTGAATTTGATGATTTTTTCCCCTATGAATGGAGTCTCGTTATCTATTACAATGGCATCTGGAACATGAAAACTGGTAATTAGTCCCTCAAGTAAAGAGATGACTATAGCCTTATCTACTTTTTTGGTCGAAATGACCTCCGTATACTTGGTAAAATAATCAATCGCTATCAAAATATATTTGTGTTTAGCGAAGGAATGAGGATCAATAACTTCAATTAAGTCTAGTCCCCACTGCTAAAATGGTGCTTCCACTTGAATCATGTGTAATGGCAAAGATGCTTTCTTATTCTTGCCAACATACCACTAACAATTATCACAATTTTGGCTCACCTTGTGTGCATCCATGAAAAGCATTGACCATAAATACCCAGCTTAGATGATATTCAAGGCCATAGGCCTTCTTGCATAATGTCCACCGGATAGGCCAGAGTGAAATTCCTCCAAGATTTTTTGCTTCTCTAACTCCTTCACACATCTAATGAGTACTCCGTCTATATTCTTATGGAATAACCCACTTAGAAATAGGACATACTTAAGCGCTTGTAATATGAATATTCGATACTGTGAAGCATAAATATATGATGGATATTTACCAAAGGTAAAAAATTTGATAATGTCTTCTATCAAATCATGATCAACAGTAGCTTGATTTGCACCAACACTTTCGTTGATTACCTCATCCTGTACTGAATTCCGTGATTCAAAAGTTGTGCTTTTGTCCAGTTCTTGGTAGAGAGCTTGTCCATGAACCAACTTGGTTGATCAGATCTCCACATCATATTCTTGAATCTTTGAGACCCAACCTACTCTCTTGTTGCCTAATTCTCCTTAAAGAATGAAATTTTTGACATCTGGATGTATGACATAGATGACTGTTTTACTTTGTGAAATAAAATGATAAAACTTCTTTAATGACTTCATGACTGCATACATCTCCTTCTCGATGAATTCATATTTCTCCTGATGTGGCATAATTACTTGGCTGAGGAAAGCAATCATTTTCTCATCCCCGTCATCTTGTTTTTGAGTGAGTAACATGGCATAACTCTCTTGATCTCCTATTGTATAAAGGATGAAATATTTCAAGTAATCTAGATTAATCAGCACCAATGCCTGGGTGATTCTCTCATTGATTTCCTAAGATACCTATCTTTGTGCTTCTATACACTTAAAGTTTGTATTTTTCTTTAGAAGTTCGGTCATTGGTTTTAAAACCTGAGAGAAATCAGCAATGAAATTCTGAATGAAGTTAATATAGCCAAAGAATAACTATAGATATTTCTTACTAGTTGGTAGGGGTAATTTCAAAAGTGTCTCAACTCTTGCAGGATCAATCGCTAGTCCTTGTGAAATCACGTGTCCCAAAATTTTTCCTTATTTAACAGTGAAAATGGACTTCTTTGGATGAATGGAAATTCCAAATTCTTGGTATTTTTCAAACACTTGCCTCAAATAGGAGATGTGCTCTTCCATGTGGTGTGAGAAATCAATCATGTCATCAAGGTAAATAAAAATAACTCTATTAAAAATACTCACTAAAAGCAATATCCATAGCTCTCTGAAATGTAGTGCTAGCATTGTAAAGACCAAATGGTATCCTCTGATAGGTGAAAGTGCCCCATTTTGTAGTAAACACCATATTGTGTTGGTCTTCAACCTTAACCCAAATCTGGTTATAAGTAGGGAAACCATCCAATAATGAAACCTCTATGCTCCAGAAACCACATGGATAATTTGATCAATCTACGGTAGGGGGTAGTAATATTTTAGAAATGCCTAGTTCAAATTCTAAAAATCCATGCACAAATGAATATTGTCATTCTTCTTTTGAATTGGCACCAAATTTTACACCCATGTTGAGTGCTTGATTGGATAAATTATTTTTGCATCCAGAATTTTTAACAGCTTTGCTTTCATGAGCACTTCAATTTTTGGGTTGACAAGTCGTTGTTTCTATCAAAAAGGTTTTACTCCCTCCTGTAGTTCAATAGTATGCTAGATTATGTTTTTATCATATCCTTTTAAATAATTATATCTCCATGCAACGATGTATAGAAATTCATATCGTTTGTTTTGACTTTGATAATCTTCTCAGACTCCACTTACATTCCCTTGTATTCCTTTGCATCAACCTTGATATTATGTTTCTTCACCTTGTAATTTTAATCAAACAAAATTTTGAGTGAAATCATTCCCCTAGGAATGTGATTGTTCTTCAATTAAATCATTCCTTCCATTTTCTCCTTGGCCAATGTTCTGTCCTTTGCACCTGTAGCTTCCTTAATAAAAAATTGATTAATTTTTCATAATTATCGAACACTTACCAATAAATGTTTTATAAAGAATTGAGAGTCTATAAATTACCCTCACTATCTTGATTTTCCTGACTACTTGCTCCACAAAAGAGAAATTAGCACCAAGAGAAGCTAGGATATCTGCATGTTTTTTCTGGTCCAATGAAATCGCCTAAATGTTTAATTTTGTAAAGGAATAAAAAAATCCCATACCTTGTTACAATAGGCCTTCAAATAGTGCTACTTTTACACACATTTATTTGTAGTCTAGTTGACGATGAGTTCAAAATCTCCAAATATTTGCAGCCATTTTATGCCCAACTTTTCAGCTTTCTTCAAACCAAGGCACATTGCTTCATATTTGGTGGAATTATTTGTGCAGCTCTAATTTAATCAATATGAATAGGTTTTTTGTAACATTGTAGGAGAAATAAGAAAAATACCAACCCCTACATCATTATTACACCTTGCACCATCAAAATATAGCTTCCATAGCTTATCAGAGATGGGGTCTGGGAAATCAGAGATTTCTTCTTCATTTTACTCAAGTTTAATTATGGTATAACAACCGATATCAGTTTCAACCATCATGTTGAAATCCATCAATGAGAATTCATCCTCTAGGTAGAGTTCACCAAGAGCTTCCTCCATTAAGTCCACTTCTTGTACTTTCTCTGTCATCATGTTGAATACACCAGTGGGATTGTCTTCCTCTTCCAATTTTTCTATATGAAAAGTGGATGGATTTTCATTATATATATGGATTCTTCTTCCCTTGAATGGTATCTCAAAATGTGAATAATCCAAGGCAAGGTATCCTCCTAGTTTTGATGTGAACTCCCTTAAGAGGCACATACTAAAGTATGATTCTAGGTCAACCACCACTACTTCTTGAATGACAGTGATTTGAGGCATGTTGTATAAAATGATAGGAATATCCTCGATTACTCCCATAATTTTTATAGGGGTCCCATCCAACTAAAATACACCTAAAATACTCCTTGTATACTCCATCCCCATTACTTCACATACTACCTTTGACATGATAGTAGTCATAGCACCAAAGTTAATCATACAATTATGTACGATGCACCATTCCATTCTATTTGACAAATAGAATGGGGGTTGTCGATTCTTACCAATGGTAAAATTCGACAGTGTCTAAGCTAACACTATTTGGGAATAGCTTTTCTTTTGATATTTCACAAACTTGAGAGACTCTTGCAACAAGTCAACTTGTCTAGGTAACTGTAATGCATCATATAAACTCACCTTCATAGGAATCTTCTTTATTTCCTCCACAATGTTGTAATCAGAAACACCAGGAGCCTTTTCTTCTACAATATGCTCATACTTATTTTGATATTTTTTAGTAGCTTCCACCCTTTATCACTTAGTCAACGATGGGTATTTTAGGCATTATTTAGCTTGCTTTTTTGCCTCCATTTGCACTTGAGCAACTACAAGCTGTGAAGTTGACACCTTTGTCTACACCTTCTCTTGAGCTTGCTTGGGAAATAGATCCTTCAATAAGATAGAATCAGGTTGCTTCGTTATTGCACCAGATATTTTTGCATTAGGCAATTTCACTTGTGTTTGTACCTTTTCATTTTGTATCTTTTTCTCAATATGAACTTTCAAAGGTTCCATTTCTACTAGATCAACAGTCTTTGTCTTCTTTCAAGCCCTTGTGAGAACTGAAACTTTCTCCAAATATGGGACCATCAAGTTATGATCAGCTTCCATTATCATATTATTTTATCCATCGGTAGAATTTTTTTCTAATATTTGTATATAGTTCAAGTGAACCATGCACATGTCTTCTCCATGGGGATCGTTACAGGTGGAGCACCAATATGCTCTTTCTAACGTACTATTTTTTTCATTTGCAAACACATTTGTGTTCCTCTTATGGAATTTTATAGTGTTTTGTTGCTCCCTAATAATTGGTGGTGTTTGAAACCTCCTTTATTGAAAATCAGCTTCAACTTTTTTTTTAACTGCCATGATTTCATTTGACATTGTCCTTACTACTGAATTAATAGATTGTATTTTTTGTAACAATTTTATGTAATGATCAGGATTTGAAGGTGTAGGAGGTGTTGGTAAAGGTAAGGGTGCTAATGGAGTAGGAAATGGTAGTGGAATAGGTAGCGTTGGTAGCACTGGGAAATAAACCAGTGCTGGAAACTGTAGCACAATTGGCATGGGTAATTGTAGAATACTTGGAGCAAGGAGTTGTGAAACTGGGACTAGAGCAAGTTGAGGTGGTGATGAGGCCTGGAAATACCTCATTTTTACACTATGTTTGACATATAAAAATTACAATATTACCAAACATGACAAATTTGATTGCAAAATAGTTGATTAGAATATATATTTGTTAAGTGTTTGCATGATTTTATGTTAGGAACACTATATCTCTATATTTTACTATTTTTAGCATTTTGTGACTGTTTTTACTTGTTTAAATAGCAAATAAAAACATGCATTTCAATTAGCAAAATATGGTATGCTGATATCCATTAACTTAACAATGGTTTTTGAATGTTTTCCCACCCTTCAACTTGTTTGAAGTCCACATTGGAGCCAAATTATCAAGATTGTCATAAATCTGAAAATCTATAGAAAACAACCATATAAAAATCAGCAAGCTATCACTTTATAGGAGCACCTTGAAGTTGTTATAAAAAGCAATAAAAAATATATGGAATGTGTTCACAGAGACTAAAGAATACTTCTTACCTACTTGGATGCATTCCCACTTGGTCTAAATAGGCAACATCAGGGCATAACAAAACAAAGACAGTTGTGCAGTAGTTTTACAGTTTTTGTACAGTTTTACATCATCCTAGCATGACTTGCTAATAAATGGAATGCATGAGTTTTGTATAAACATATATTTCTTTATTTTTTATATTTCTAAAAGTGCTAATTTATCTAAAACTGGAAAAGAGCACCAAATGTGTAACTGTTGCAGCAGAAATAGGTAAATACAGGTTTATCATGTAAATTTCAGCCAGCTACCAATGAATGGTAGGGCATAGAATTTACCAATAAAGAAAGATAAAATAATTGAAATTACCTCCCGAGAGTTGGATTAAGCGACCTACATAAAAGAAGCAACCAAAAAAAGAATTCTAAAGAATTTTTGAACTTAAAGTGCACCTACAGCCAGTTATTCCGAAGATCTTCGGAATAATAGGGGAACACGCTTCTGTTTGACTTTTTATGGTTTCCAAGTGGTTGAAAAGGTAACTTAAGGTTGATAAGATATAGTAAAAGTCTTCTATAGCTATCCCCATCATTCCTTGCTGACCATAAGACACAAATATTGAGGAAATATCAATTGATGCAATTGATCCTGTCTTGAAATAGACCTAGATTAATTGCAGAATATTAGGAAATTATATTTTAAAGTGGAGGTAGGTGTGCAAGATATTTCTAAGACTCCTCCAACATACTCCTACCACTGAATATGCCTTCTAAGGACCAATGAATATTTTTGTAGCACAAACTGTCCAAAATTACACTTATTTCAGTTGCATATTATTTGGTAGATCACTAAAAAATAGCAAATAGGCTGATTTGAGCACAAGATATATTGCAATATTTTATTTTAAATAACACAGCTCCCTCCTTGGTTGATATAAGTATAAAATATAATAGAAGAGAGTAGTTAGTAGTAGCAAATAGGATAGTACAACAATTTTTTGTAACAGTTTTGATAGAAATATAGTGTAGTTCTTTTGTTAATTTTTGTTCATGAGAAAGTGTGATTGTTAATTAGTTAAGCAGTGTTTTTCCCACCTCCTTCTAGACTAGGAAGCATGGATCCAATTTCAATCCTAGAATGAGAATTTTTATGATAGGTTTTAACCTATAATTTTGCTACAGCAGAATTAACAAATTGCTTGTCAGATTTACTTTTCTTGTTTTAAGTTTGTGTGATGTTATTTATGTTTTCTATTATGTTTATATGCAGCATTTGTGTGTGTGTCTGCTGACAAATTAGATTAGACATTTTTTTTCTCAGTTTTCTCTACTTTCCATGTTCTATTATTTTTATGTTTTAGCAAATTTTAATTTCTAGCAGATTTCATTTTGTTGTCAATTCCTGTAACAAAAGCTTGACGACCTTTTGTGGCAGGACATTAACAAGTGTTTTTAGCAAAAGTTTTATTTCCAAATATCATTTCAATTTTTCAAGAGTAAACTAGTTTTCAATTCTACAGTTGTAATTTAAGATTTCATTTCAGCAATATTTTAATTTAACAATTTCAATTATGTTATTTCAATTCTGCAAAAGTAGATTAGATTTCAATTCAACAATTTCAATTCCTGCACTTGTAGTTAACTTTAAATTTATGAACTTAGAATTAGTTTTCAATTATTGCAAGTTTCCATTTTGCAAATTAGGTTTAGTGTGACACCAAAAGGCTAAACCAAAATCTATTTCACCCAATAAATGCTTGAAATCTGAATTCCTAAATTGTACTCCACCCTAACCTTCTATCGTAGATAGCCTTGGACACCACCCCAGATTAATAAATGATAAGATTAAATAATGCCATTAATGACACGCATCAAGTGGACCCGAGCTCCATGAGGGAAATGGGTACATAGAAGGCATAGGCTGCAAAAATGCACTTGATTACAAATGCTATGGAATATTGGGAAGGATGGGTATGGTTATATTCGAAGGTAACTTACCTATGGTGATCAAATTTACTTCAGCCTTATGTGCCTACATATACAAATCAAGAAAAGTATTTACATTGGCTTGTTGAACTGCCATACCAATGTCTAAGTTGAAGGATTGTAGATAGTAAAATACAGCTTGCTCATGCGTGGGCTGAAGGCCATCAGGAACTCTCTTCCAGATTCAGGTAAATCTGATGCTGAAGTCCACTATCTCCTCCTATGAATATCTTTGGATATTCATGAATTGATGCAATAAGAATAAAGGATAAACTTGCTCATGAAATTTCTTGATTAGCAATTCTACCAACTGGTCCCATGTGGTAATAGTGGTAGGTGGTAAATATCAGTACCAATATAGCAATTTCTCTCTAAGTGAAAATACCAACAACCTTACCATAATATCTTCATTAGTAATTCCATGGATCATCACCAAAGAAGCCACATCTTGGATATGTTTATAAGTTGTCTTACGAGTACCATCATAGGTAGGCAAAGCCTTCAAAGTTGCTTGAAGAACTAGATTTTATGCTTGTAAATTCAAATCTCTTGAACTATTCCATGCTGGAAACTACCTTGGTGGTTGTGGCTGCTGTGGTGGTGGGTTCTGAGCCATTTGGAATGGTGTATAAGTTTGAGGAGGTGGGATGCTAGTAGAAGTACTAGTTGGACTTGAAGGAATGGAAAACACACCAGCTATTTGTAAGGATGTTGTGGATGATGTATGAGGCAAAGTGATCAATCTGAGATGTTCTCATAATTTTTGAGCGTCGAGTTTGTAAAACTCAATGGGTTTTTCAAAAAATTTGGCCTTTGATCTTGTAATAATGAAGCACAGATTTCGCTACCTTCACATTCAAAGGCTTATGGGTATAGCTGAGTCGCTAGATGTTCTAACTGTACAACACAAAGATGAACATCAAACCTCAATACTATTGAAGGTGGAACTTTTGAAGGTCCCACCAGGTATACCAAAAACTATTTATAAAATATCTGCCTAATATAGGATTATGCATAAGCGCAAAATATCGTAAATTGGCTCTATTTAGGTTTTTTAAAATTTTGAAAAGGCTAATTTTGGATCCTTTCACTAGGGGCCATTCACCCAGAATTTAAGGGGTGGAAGTAATTTTGGGGTAAATTCGCCCGTCGTTGTGTCTATCGGTATAAGATGATCGGTTGTAGAGTCGTGTCTATTGGCATAAAACGATTGGTTGTAGATTCGTGTCTATCAACATAAGTCAATAAATTATAGAGTCGTGTCTATCAACATAAGTCGATTAGTTGTAGAGCCGTGTCTGTCGACATAAGCCGATCAGTTGCATAGTCATGTCTATCGACATAAGCCAATTGGTTGCATAGTCATGTCTATTGACATAAGCCAATGGATTGCAGAGCTGTGTCTATCAATATAAGTCAATCGGTTGTAGAGTCATGTCTATCAATATAAGCCAATAGGTTGTAGAGCCATGTCTGTCGACATAAGCTAATCGGTTGTAGATTCATGGTATAAGCTGATCGATTGCAAGGATTTTCAATCGATATTTGTCTATCAATTGCAGAGGTGTCAATCAGCATTAGTCAGTCGATTGCAGAACCGATCGATCATCATAATCGATCGGTTGTATTGGTTTTAATAGACATTTGTTAATCAATTGTAGAGGTGTCAATCGACATCATTCTATCAATTTTAGGGACATGTCGATCGACATCATTCTATTGATTGTAAGGATGTGTGATCAATATTTGTCTATCGGTTGTAGGGACTATCGATCGGTATAATTTGATTGGTTGCAAGGAAGTGTCTGTCGGTAAAAGCCTATCGGTTGCAGAGGATTCATGACTGAAAATCGATAGAGCATTCTTCTTCCATTGTTCTTTTGTCCAAAATCTAAATCTCTTTTTCTACATTTTCATAGGCACTATAGGTTAACTATACACAACTATGGTATACAACTATCAATGTCATCTGGTTGTGTGTCAGGAGCATTTCTCTTGTCAGAGACTACTTCTTGTCTCTTAGATATGTTTCATACGCAGTGTAGAAGCACTATCTGCAATTGTGGTCGATAAGTATCCCTGTCATGTTGTGTGTTAGGAACATTTTCTTGTCAGACTGCTCCTTCTCTTTCAGATGTCATTCTATAGGGCAACATAGGTTCGTCTTGAGGGATGTCTACTATTTTCCTTCAATTTCATATATATTTCCTAACATCTGAAGGTTTTTATTTACAAATACAATGTCACCTACTGAAGATGGAAATATGGGAGGCCAATATTCTTGCAAAAAGACAATTTTAAAATATTTTACACAAATATCAAAATGCAATGAGGCATAAATCTCCATAAATCCCACACAACTTGCAGGTACAAACACCTTTTACCATCAATTTTTTAATATTTTTGTTCTTATTAAATATAAAACCTTTCTCTATTAATAGATAAATGGTTTTCTACTTATCTACCTCTTTTTAAATGCTTTGTAAAACTGTATTCTGCTAATTATTTAAAATAGTGCCTTTTTTACAATAAAAAATATAGAGAACACCAAACATTGAATGCAGTAAACATTATTGAGCCTTATGTGCATTCACTCAAAGATATTCCAGCAGATGAGATGGGACCACATGATAATTTTTCTAATAATGATATTCAACAACCACTTCAAGATATTTTAAATTCAGACACATCAACCTCTGGGGAATCTTGTAGTTAAAAATCTTAACGTCAAAAGATAGTACAATTAAAATTCAAACCTCTGGGGAATCTTGTAGTTAAAAATCTTAACGTCAAAAGATAAGCGAATGAACTATTGGAAGGGATTTTAAAAATGAATGGGCATGGTTATACCTCTTTATTGAGTGAGATGAGAAACTAAATGTGTGTAAATGCATTATTTGTACATGGAAGCTGGGAAAGGATCATTTATTGCAAAATAATAAAGACACAATAAAAAAAACTGTGGGAAAGTTTACATCAAAGAAATACGAAGTGATAGAATAATTAATAGATCTCATAGGTGGAAGGATGCATTAGAATGTGTGCATGTGAGATATGCACTTGAATATAAAAAAGCAATAAAACAAAAACAAACTCTTATTGAGAAGGATGGAACAATTGAGGCACAATTTCAAAAAATTAATAAGACTGTATTAGCCTCAAAAAAATTATAGTTTGCTATTGTATATGGTATTCTAGAAAAAGGTCGTCCCATGTCTGATTTTGCTGATTTTAAGGAAATACTTCAACTAGCCAATGTACAAAACCTTACCAGTTCACATTGGTCAAATCGAAGTGGTTGGGAAATGGTAAAATGTCTATCATTGGTTGAGAAGGAAGACCTAAGAGAGAATGTGAAATAAGCCAAATTTATTTCACTTTCCATTGATGAGGTAACAACTATTGGAAACATGTATTGGATTTGCATACATGATTACACATTCAAAAATCATTTGAGACAACCTCATTTACTAGCACTACATAAGATGATTGAAAATTATAATGCGGAAAATATTTATAACATTGCTATAACTAGTTTAAAGGATATTTTCGGAATGGATAAAAATGAAATTGCCACAAAGTTAATTTGTGTTGGATCTGATGGTGCGGCTACAATGCAAGGACAAAAGAATGGTCTTTGTGTTAGGCTTCAGACTTCCATTGCCCCATATGTGATTCTTATTCATTACATTGATCATCGAATGAATATTGCATACAAAATTATGAGTAATTTTTATAATGTAGCCAAAGTGGAAGAACTTATCCATGATATACACTCATACTTTTCATGCAGTCCAAAAAGGTTTGTAAAGTTTCAACAATTTTCTCTAGGTGTAACTGAAGGCAAAAAAATATTAAAAGATGTGGAAACCAGGTGGATTTCACTGTTTCTTCTTGCAAAAAGGGTATTTTTAGAATATCAATCCTTGGTTGGGTTTATGTATGCACATCGTAGAGATGTTGACAAGGCAAAATATTTGCTTTTTTGTATGACTGACTTGGAAACTCTTCTCACATTATGTGGTATTCTACCAATGTTACAAGAAATGAATACTATGATTAAACTTGCACAGGAAAGGGTAATTTATATTATCAATTTCATGAGGATGAGAAAACAAATATGTATGATTATTGACAAGATTTATTTATCCGATAAACATTTTGAGGATCCTACCTAGGTGTTGTAGGTGAGTTGGAGAGGAGAGGGTAATCCTCCAAGGGAGGTCCCAGGTTCGAATCTCCACCCTACCAAAAAGCTGAATTGGGTACCCAAAATCCAATTGATAATGTTGGTGCGAGGAAGGGCTGGGTGCGACTCCCGGGTGACTTTGATGGTGTGGAACCCCTGTTCGTGGTCTCTTAGACCAAGGCTGCCCCACAAGGGGTTTTTCACTTAAAAAAAAAAAATTAATGATTTGAAAAAATCATATAATCATTCAATTTTCAATTATGATGCATGTTTGTTTTTTAATGATATGGACATTTCTATGTTTTTAATATTTATGATTTAAGCTATAACTTTAAGTAAGTTGAAAATTTGAAAACCATGTATATGTAATGATGTTATATAATTGAACTATTTGAATATGTTGACAAAACATAGTTATTTTTCCTTTGACTTTAAATGTATGTTTGTATGTATCATTAGTATCATAAGTTGTATGATATGACAAAATATAGTGTTTTTTTATAGTTTATGTTTTATCATTGAGTAAACCTTGTATACATACATAACTAGTAAAAATTTCTCTACATATGTATGAAAAGTGCATGTAGTATATTACTCTAGGTATGGTGAATAAAAATTTAAACTCATTGATAGATATATCCATTGTAAACTCGCTTTGAAATATAAAACAAATATAGCATAATATAAATTACCATATTCATTTGTATACAACTATAATGACTAACTATGAATGCACTGAAAATTGAAACCCATGCATAGATATATCCTTCGTAAAATCACTTTGAAATATAAAACAATATAGCATAATACAAATGACCATATCAATTTTTATACAACAACTATAATGACTATAAATGCACTGAAAATAGAAACCCATGCATAGATATATCCTTCATAAACTCACTTTTAAATAAAAAACAATATAGCATAATACAAATGACCATACACATTTTTATACAACAACTAGAATGACTATGAATGCACTAAAAATTGAAACCCATGCATAGATATATCCTTTGTAAACTCGGTTGAAATATAAAAACAATAAAGCATAATAAAAATGACCATACACATTTTTATACAACAACTAGAATGACTATAAATGCACTAAAAATTGAAACCCATGCATAGATATATCCTTTATAAACTCATTTGAAATATCAAAAAAATATAGCATAATAGAAATGAAAATACTCACTTTTATACTACAACAAGAATGAATATGAGTAAACTGAAATTTAAAAACATGCATAGATATATCATTCGTAAAATCATTTGAAAATTGAAATATAAAACAACATAGCATAATATAATAAAAATGACAAAATGAAAATAACACACAATTATAAATGTAAATAGTGTAATAGTAAATAATAAAAGCAAGTATCTTGTTTTCAAATGGAAACATATAAAATGTCTTAAAATTGTCTTTCAAAATATCAAGTTTTAAAATTCAATTTTTTACTTCAGAATCTTTTCCCCCCTCCTCCACTCCTTTTGCCTTCTCAATGGCTTACACAATCTCCATAGCAATGGCTCCTCCCTCTTCTTTTCTATGTTCAGCTCCTTTTTCCTCATCCACTACTTCCACGATAACCACATTCTGCATTCCAATGACTCTTTTCTCGGGCTAGGTAACAGTACTATCAATTGCTCCATAATTGATAAGGATCTTCTCAACATTTTGCATTCCATAAAGAAGGGTGTTTTCTTCTTTACCAACATCTTTAGATGTTGTCCCTTGAACTTATTTACCCTTCTCCTTTAGCAGAACATCAGGATCCAATCTGTTGCGGATGATGATTTTTCGTAAAATGTTGTTTTGTCGAACTGATTTCTGTACTCTTTTTTCATTTCCATTGAAGCATTTAAGAACTCCTTTGCCATCATGAGATAGTCATGCAGGTTTTGAACCTTCTTCTTGAGATTTTCATACTTTACCTACAAAAAGGAAAAATAGTTAATCAACATGAAAAGATAATTATATTTTAAAAAAGAGAACAAAATATTTTTGAACACAAAAGTGATTAAGTCAAACCTTAGCAACATTCTTTGCGGCTACAGCAACAACAACCTTTTTCTTGTCACTTGCCCATTCATTGTAATAAGCTTGGGCCTTGCCATTTATGTTCTCCAATCTGTTCATCATAAAATTTAAAATTTCATCTGTGTATGATGTATTCACATTCAAAATGCTAAATTTAACTTGTTGTGGTAGAGCTTCCATCTTTTCAGGTTCATTTTTAACAATAAATTTTTTTCTCTTTTTGAAAAATTATTGTATTGGGCATTAATTTCCTTTATCAACACCTTTGCCCGATACTCCCATTTTTTCATTTATATTATACCTGGATGTATTAAATCCTTAATTATAGATTCAACATTATTAGAAACAAAATATTTTTTTGAAATTTTTAATCTTTTTTCGTCAGACGGGTGCTTGTTTCCCTTGGAGGATATTTGCTTGAACATTCTACACCTTCATTTCCTTTGTATTGAAGCAATTTTGATTGTTGAAAAGTAGTGGGTGTGTTTTCTTGCAAAAATAATTTTTTATCAAGTGGAACTTCATCCAACCCAGCACCAGAAGCTCTCAATATATCCTTAAAAGTAAAATTAGCAACTAAAATATGATTGAATCCAAAAAAAGTCTTTGATGTTTCCTTCTCTGATAATTGTTGTGTTGCTTCTCCCTATGGCCGAGATGGAAGAATATGTTTTCCAACTAGGAAGCATTGACCTCACATTTGAGTTTGGCGTTGTGGAGGAGGAGGCGACATTTGTTGATTTTGTTGACGAAATTGTTGTAAGGGACCTTGAAACATAAAAATAAAAATTAGTTATAAAATTTGTGAAGGTAAAAAATTGGTGAAGGTAGAAAATAAAAACTAGTTATAAAATTAAATTATGAAAATTGTTTGCAAACTTTGTTATAACAGTTACCGATAGAAGAAAAACATATTGCGTAGCTATTGATGCAAATGGAATGTGGGCATGCTGTACATCTGAAAAAATAACAAAAATAATTAAAAATAGTAAAACATTTGTGAAAAATTTGTTTCGACAGTAATTAAAACTTACTCCCCAAAGATGAAACCTCATGCGCAACTACACTCATTGGCATAGGACGTGCAGTCACAAATTGTCAATGATCAGGAGAACTAGATCTTCTACATTTTCTTGTTGATCTTCTCCTTAGTGGTGGTGTTATTTCCTCCATAGGTGTTTTAGAGTCTCCTGATTCCTCTGGATTATAACCTATGATAGTAGCATCCCATTTTGAAGAGGAAGAGGATACCCTTTTCTGTGTTTGGTATAAAATGTCAAAATTACAAAAAAACAAACAATGGAAAAATAAAAATTTTACTTAAATATTAATAAAAAAATTACCTGAACCTATTGTTCTGTCATGGCTAAATTGACTAGGGTAGAGTGCCAAGATGTTGGTACAAGAGTGTTATGTAAATTATATAAATATTCATAAAAAAACAATAATATAATTGCATGTGCTAACTGTTGGCAAGGGTGAAGCGTGGGTTTTCACATTCTCAATTTCCAATCTAATCCAATGTGAGACATAGGTGGACTAGTCGAATTTTTGGTGTGCAATACAACAGAACAAATATGCTAAGGCCCACATCAGAATTTTTGTTAGCCTTCCTTGCATAATGAGTCTGGCAAGGAAGAATTTGCAACATGCTCGAAGAAATTTTTTTTCAATCATCGGTACGGTCAAACCCCTTCTAGACTTGGTAAACATCACTGCAAAAATACAAAATTAGTAATTGTACACTAGTGAAAATAATTTAAATTCAATTAAATGAAAAATAGTTATACCTTAAAAATATTCTGACTGCACTTTGAAGTTGGTCTCCAAGTAGAGTTTATCCTCATCAATTAATTGGTATTTGGAAGTGACAGGCTCAACACCAGCGTGGGGTAATTTCATCAATCTGGAGACATCTGTGGCTGTGAAATAAAGAACAATGTTTTTGTTGTTGATGACAAGATTTACCTTGTCTGAATCCATATTATAAGTTGCAATGATCCTCTCCATCAATTTAATATCCTTGTCAAAATGCGGCATTGAAACTAGACCCCAAGACCATAGTATGTGACCCAAGACATGTCGTAACCTGGTGTTGATAAAATTTTTGAAATCAGGGGGCAAACCATGTTTTTATAATTAACTTTAAACATTCCAAGGATTGTAGGGGATTCCATAGGGTGTACGGGTATGGATAAGAAGATACAGTGGAAAAGGGTTCAAATGGGAGAAAAAAAGTTAAAAATCACTTAAAAATTAAGGGAAAATGATAAAACCAAGATAAAAGTGGTGGAAGAGGGTTAAGTTTACATTAAAATGAGAGGAAAAGGGGTGAGAATGCGTTAAAATGGGAGGAAAATGGTTAAAACTATGATAGAAAAGATGAAAAAAAACTATTAATCCCTTTATATAGACTTTTCTACATGCGATAAGCTCCTGGATGGGTGACACGTATCCTCTACATGCAATCAATCAATGGATGGATGACACGTGCTACTGATGCACTGCTGCTACCAATTGGGAACTTGACACTGTTGCAGCACATCGACATGCTTGTAACCGATTCACATGCAATCGATCATCATGCTTGCAATCGATCAGAATTCTTGCAACTAATTTTCATGCCTGTAGCTACTTGTCATTTGTGTAGTTGATTGTCATACCTACAGCCACTCATCATGCTTGAGCCGATCGATATTCCTACAGTCGATTAGTATTCTTACAGCCGATCATCATACCTAAAACCTATCATCATGCCTATAGCTACTTGTCATGCCTGCAACCAATCAGTATGTCTGCAGTTGATCATCATGCTTATAGCCGATCGATATGCCTATAGTCTATTTTCATGCTTGCATCCGATTCTCATGCTTACAGTCGATTGTCATGCTTGCAACTGAATGACATGCCTAAACTGATTAGTATTCCTATAGTCGATCATCATACCTACAACCGCCCATCATGACTATAGTCGATCGGTATGTCTGTAGTCAATTGACATTCCTATAGTTTATCGTCATACCTATAATCGATCGGCATGCCTCCAGTCGATTGGTATACCTGTAGCTAATCAACATGCCTACAACCAATTGTCATGCCTACATCTGATCGGTATTCTTGCAATTGATCGTCATGCTATCGGTCGTCATGTTGGCCTAAAGTATTTCATATTGATATAATGCTTTTAAGTATGCCGCACATTTTTTATATTTTGCAAACCGATATTCATATTCCCCAACATAAACATTCATCACAATTTGAAAATTTTTGGAGATAAATTAATGAAAATTGCCACAATTTGAATTTTTTTGGAAATAAAAAAATGCAATTCACCATGTATACTTCTACAAAAATCATCAGGATTCCAATACAATTCACCTTGATTTTATAAATAGATTTTGGGGTCGACCCCTTATGCATAACCCTGGTCTAATATACAAACATACATTCATGCGCCCTAGACATGGCCAACATTGAAAGGCCAGAGGAAAGAAATATCTCCCATACCAATATCCAAAGAGGGTTGGCTCCCTTACTAATCCTACACTGGTTGAAGTTTAGAGTTGTAGGAAAGAAATGGGAAATATAGTCACAGGCCAAAGATGTAGGATTGGAGATAAACTAGTAGCAGGAATTCCAACCAAGTGTTATAGTAGCATAAAATAGAAAAGGAGGCAAAAGAATATAATTACAACTCCTCGGAGACTATTAGACATTTTGAGTAGTTGAGTTGTCATTGATGTCAAGAGTTAGTTTCAGTGAGTAGTGCAAGAGGAAGAAGTTTCAGTAAGTAGTGCAAGAGGAAGATTGTATCAAGGCCAAAGGAAAAATATTATAATATTTTCTTATAATATTCTAGTTAAAGGTTGATTTGAAGAAAATTGAAGACCATGAAGTGATCATTCTCCAAGTTCTTAAAAACCCAGGTGGTAGATTTTAAAGGATAAGGTTTAAATTATTTAAATTTAAATATTTTAACTAAGGTTAAAATTTAAATTTAAATAATCCTTTTGGTGCCAAAGTTAAAAGATATATTTTAAATCAAAT
Source organism: Wollemia nobilis (assembly GCA_028583015.1). NCBI lineage: Eukaryota > Viridiplantae > Streptophyta > Pinopsida > Araucariales > Araucariaceae > Wollemia > Wollemia nobilis. The sequence goes on from JAQPPZ010000513.1 coordinate 11,360,957, forward strand.
TTAAAAATGTGATATCTTTTTCGATGTTGGAAGCACATGTGCCAAAGTGTATAAAAAGGGGGGTTAAATTTTTATTTAACCTATCCATGTGATTGATTTCCCATGATAGCTAAGAGTTCGAGCGGCAAAGTCCAGAGGATTTCGCATATGCTAAAATCAATATTGGGTAGTGAGAAGAGACAAGACAAAGGGAGCATTGAGTTGAGTGCCAAAGGTGCTGGTAGTGCAGTTGGTGATAGTGGGCAGTGCTAAGAAGTTTGGTAGGTGAGGAGAGTAGGGTTCAAAATCTACCAAGTTGGTTTTGTAAGGGAGAAGAGTGTTAGCGTACTAATATGTATTTTGTCTTTATTACATAGTTTAGCTCACTGTTACAACTGCTGTAACAAGTTGCTATTATCGCTGGTTGGTTTAGCAACCTCCGGTGTAACCTGTGTTTTGTTTTGCACCATGCCGATAGAAAAGAAAAAAGGAAAGGCTTGAGTCTTCCATTTTGTGTGGAGGCTTGTAGCCCACGTGGTGGGCTAGCACCTCAATAAGGCGCTTGACTGGGAGTGGTCTTGCATTCAAAACCCGTCAAGGCCTTTTGTTTGAGATAAAAGGTATGTGCTAATGTTTTCCAAGGTTGCATGAAATGTTTCAGATTTGCGAAGGTTGGATGAAAAATAAATATTTTTAAAGGTTTATAATTTTTTTTTAAATTTTGTTATTGAGTATTTGAGGGAGATAAAAGGGTAGGCAGTATTATTGTTGAGGGTTTGATTTTGGGAGGTTTTTAAATAAATATTGGAGATTATAAGTTGTAATTGAGTAATTATTATTTTTGTATGTTTTGATGATTGCTAATTTCAAAGGAGTAATAAGGTATATTTGAGTTTGATTATTTTAGTAATTGAAAATTATTTTTGAGAGAGTGTTAGTGTGATATTTTTTCATCTAACCTTTGAAATTGGCAAAGAAGAAAATTATGTTTAAGACAGGTTTTGAGGTCATCCCTTCATAAAATAAAAGGTATGGGTACATATTCCTTGTGAGTGATTGTTGGATGTTGGGTATGCTAGGTTGGAGATAAAAGGGTTTTTGGATAAGCATTGTTGAGTTTTATTGTTAGAGGTTTTCTGAGTGAGATTTGTTGATAAAAAACTTTTTTGATCAACATTATTGAAAAAATTGAATGAAAATTTGTATGCATGATTAGGATTTGTGAAATAACATGAGTATCATTGTTATGTGAAGTTGAGAGCTATCTTGAACTAGGGTTTATGAAATAATATGAGTATCATTGTTATGTGAAGTTGAGAACTATCTTGAACTAGAGTGTGTGCAAGATCATGAGTATCATTGTTATGTGATATTTTTTTATAAGCATTGTTGGAAATAATTGAGTGAGTGATTCATATATTTGGACTAGGGTTTATAAGCAATAAATTATTTCATTGAGTAATTGATTGAGTGGAGTTTATTGAGCCTATTCAAGTGGAAGTGTTGAAGTGATAGTTCTAAATTCTATGAAACAAATTGTTCTATATTATGAATTGATTTGAGAAAGAGGTTGGAAGTGATTGAGTGTTTGTGAGTGTGAAACATATTGAGTCTCTAATAATTCTCTATATGTTTCTATGGTAAAAAGAGAGATTGAAAGTGATTGAGCATTGTTGTGAATGTGAAGCATATTGAGTCTCTAACAATTCTCTATATGTTTTTGTGAGATTGGACAAGTTATAGTGAGGACTTGTTGAGCATATTTGAGGCAAGTCTTTATGAAGACTTGTTGAGCATATTGGAAAAGTTCTAGTAAGGACTTGTTGAGTAGATTTGAGGTAAGTCTTGGTGAAGACTTGTTGAGAATATTGGACAAGTTCTAGAGAGGACTTGTGGATAGATTAGTGTGATATTTTGTGAAAGCTTACAAGTCATATTTGAGATAAGTATTTGAGAAGACTTAAGAGCAGAGTTGATTGATTTGTTCAAACCTTGGATTAAGGTTTGGGGCAGATCTAGCAGATTTTATTTGTGATTAATTCAAGCTTTGTATTAAGGCTTGAGGATAGATTTGTGCTAGACTAAAGGACTATGTTTAGTGTATATTTGAGGATAGAGATTGAGGATAAATTTGTGCTAGACTGAAGGACTGTGTTTAGTGTATATTTGAGGATAGAGTTTGGTGGAAATTTAAGTATAGGTTTGTGCCATACTATATATAGATATTAAGTAGATTTGTGCTAGATCAAATGACCATGTTTACTACAGATTTGATACAAAGATAAGATCAATATTTAGAGGTGACAAAGTATAGAGGATGACAGTATCCAGTGGATAGAGGTCCATTATCCAGAGCAATGAGGATAGGTATTTTGAGTGAATACAAGAGTCTTCAATGGATAGATATCCATTAGCTAATGCAGTGGAGGTAGCAGTTCTTCTAGAAGATCACCAACCAAAGTAGAGGAGGAGTTCTCCTATGGATAGATATCCATGAACTAGCTGAGGTGATTGGTGTCTCTTGTGGATAGATATCCATAGACTTGATTAGGGGATTGGTGTCTAATTTGGACATAGGTCCTGTTGGTCATCAAATCTGACTAGGTAAGGATTTTGTGTAAGTGTACGCGCCCTAGACCTGGACCAACATTGAAAGGCCGAAGGGAAGAGATGCCCCTCGTGCCAATCTCCGGAGAAAGGCCGGCTCCTATGCTAAACTACTTTGGGGTTTGAAGATAAGAGTGCAGGAAAGAGATAAAAGGGATAAGGGTTAGGAGAATAAATAAAAAGGGGTAAGGGAAGAGAGATTGTTGATTTAAGGTGGGAGAGAACAGGAAGCACGATCACTAACAGACAACTTGAATAGCAGCAAAGAACACCAAGAGTAAAACGAAAGAAATGTAGTATCGACCTTCCTATGTATCCTCCCGAACGAGTTTCAGGACACTGTCCCCGATCGCACACCGGACGTAGAGTTCAGCATCTCAGTCTACAAACGAGGAGAGATAAAAGAATCAAGCAAGGCAGGCAGCATAAAAGAAAGCCAATACAACACTTTTCTACTCCTATGTATCCTTTCGAACGAGTTTCAAGACACTGTCCCCAATCGCACACCGGACGCAGAGTTCAGCATCTAGCATACAAACGAGGAGAGATAGAAGAATCAAGCACAGAAGGCAGCATAAAAGAGAAGAATTGAGCTCAAAGTCTCTTAGTATTAATCGTAGGACATCAAGTTACAACAGCTTTCTAGCAGATAGTTCCCCCCATTTTTCATTACAATGCTTGGGTTTTTATAGAGGACCCGGCCTCTCGAATCATTATCACATAGCAAATGAAGAGTGCATCCTCGAGCTTCGAGAAGTCGGCTCCTCGTGGTTGCTACGACTGATCTCTCAAATCGGCTACTAAGAATAGCAACTGCAACCGGGTCCATCGAGGAAATAGGCATTCAATGGGCTGCTTGAACTGTCCTTAGTTTTGGGTGCAATACTCGAGTAGCCACCATGCTTGACGGGTTCTCCTTCTTGGACTGGTACTTTGGGTCCAATTGCCCAAAATGATCGACGAACTTGTCGGGCAAGGAAAAATGTATTTATGAAGCAACTGACCACCTCGAGAAAATACCCGGCTTGAAATGCGTGCCTTGGAAGCGCTTCGCTGGATCTCTTCTTGCAATTCTGCTTCGCGGTGGGTTTGGGCCGAAGCAGATCCTTCCTCTGAGTTTGGCACTTCGGATAGTTGAGCTTCACGGCACAACTTCGGGAGGTTTGAGTGCCGAAGTAGATCTCTTTTGGTGGGGCCCTTCATGCTCTACTACTTCGCTGGTTGAATTACTTCGCCTACGCCTCAAAGAAATGCTTCGTCGTGATCTTTCTTTGAAACTATGGTTCGGGAGGCTTGCGGTCGAAGCAGAAATGGTTCGCAGGTGGAGGGCCCGTGGTGGGTATTTCGGTGACTTTCTGGCGAAGCATTTTCAATGTTTGCTTCGAGATCTGCTTCGCAAGTTTTTGGGCCGAAGTAGCCTTTGGAAATGCTTTGGGTCCGAAGTAGTTCTTCTACCTTAGCGACTTTGGAATTTGAATTTTGGGCCTCCCTTCTTTGGGCAGAGTTGTCATTTGAATATCTCTTCGCTAGGTTCCCAGCCGAAGTAGTTTTGGAAATGCTTCGGGTGCGAAGACTTTCTTGGCACTTTCCTCGTGTTTTTCTTTGGCAAAACTGTTTCACAAAATTTGGGGCCGAAGCGATCACTGGAAATGTTTCGGGCCCGAAGTTCTTTTCTTGCCTTAGCCAATTCGCCTTGCATCTTGGATTTTCTCTTTTCGATAGGAGAGTTACTTCGCAAAACTTTCACCCGAAACGCTTTTGGGAATGCTTCGGGTGCGAAGCTTTTTCTGGCGCCTTCCTCGTGTTTTTCTTCGACAAAACTGCTTCGCTGATTTTCCACCCGAAGTAACCTTTTGAAACGCCTCGGGCCCGAAGTTCTTTTCATTTTATTCTTCCTCTCCTCAGCGAAGCTATCCTAGCTGCGAAGCTCCTTCTATCTTCTTTGATGTCTAAGGGGAATGGCTAGGAAAACCAAAATTGCTATAACTTACATACATTTTAAAAGGTAGTAATTAATATCATACAAAATTTTTGCTATTTTTCCACCCCTTGTATAATGTGACAAAAAGTGTCAACATTCTTGGCGGCTCGCGGGGTGACGAGCTCGCCTCGGCAAAAGAACCCTTTAGCCCTGATCCATTGGGCTGCTGAGTCACTGATCCCCTTCAGACCCTTCTCCTTTTTCTGTCTCCTGGGGCGCTTCTACGGTTTGCCCTTCCTCTGCCTCTGCTCTTCCTTCTGATTCCTCTTCCTCTTCTTCCTGCGTGGCTTCCTCTGGCGTGGCCTCTCGCTGCGGTGATGGTTCAAGGCGATCCCGGATACGTTTCATCGTTCGTCGGACATGAGCCCAGGCACCCTTCTGAAAAGGCTCCTGATCTTGCAATGCCTTTACTAGAACGCGAAACCGATCAATTTTCCCAATGTCAGCATGTTTGGCCCTGATGAATAGATCATTTAGGCATGCTACCATCTTGCAGTGTCTCAAGATGAAGTCGGTTATCTGCCCCTTTGAGATCGGCTCCGCCCACCCGTCTATTTTTGAGACATCGCTCTCGAACTGAAGCCAGACTGGTTTGAGCTCATCTTTAGTCAGAAGATTTTCGTCATCGTCTGTGAAACTCGGGAAACCCAAGGAAGAAAGGTCCTGAAAATAATTCATTGAGGCATGCTGCTCATTGTCAAAAATGTCCTGGAGGCTTCTAGCTTTTTGAGCTTTTCGCACCTTGGAGAAGAAGGCGCGAACCGTGGCCTGGGCCGTGGACCAGTCCCTAGCTTTCTGGGTCATTGCAGTGACCTGCAGGTCCTGATATCTAGCATTCTGGACGTCAAAGGCCAACTTGAGCCGGCTCCTGGCTTTCTGCGTGACTTCATCAATAATCGGCCCTCCCTCGGCAATAGCACGCTGGGCTTCGGTGACGTAGGTCAATATGGAAAGGGCGCTGGAACACCGAGACCTAAAATTCTTGAGCAAATGTGCATGAATCTCCTTAATTCTGCTCCTGTCGAACATCGATAGGTCTTCCTTCTCGTACAGCTGAGCTTGCATTTGCGCGACCTTGCCTTCAAGCTCTTTGGCCTTTAAATCATTTTTGGCCTATCTCTGCGCTTGATTCTCCTCTGTACACTGGAGCTGTAGAATTTGTTGCTTTAGAGCACGTGCTTCCTTTTTCATTGTTTTGCACTGCTCCTCAGCTTTTGCCAACTTGGAGCGAACCCTTGCCAGATCTTCCTCTAGTTTGACATTGGCGGCCTCGGCTTCAATCCTGTGCTGGTTGGCGATGATTGCATGCGCCCTAAAGGTCTCGATTCGGACATGCATGGATGCCGATTCGTTGTCAACATTTAGATTCACCAGGTCCTTAGGTGTTTCCTGGTAGTCATAGTCTGCTGGAGTCATTTCATCCAGAGGCTTTTGAACCTTAGGGACTTTCTTGATTTTATGCATTTTTCCAGCTTTCAAATCAAATACGGCGCATTTTTCAACCTGAGCCATCGCTCGCCCCCTTTTCTTTCTTGCCTCCTTCAGGATTCTGTCAGTATTCTGTCGGGCTTGGAGCAGCTTCTCGGCAAGGGGGCGCTCCTTGATCAAGGACATTTCAGACTCAAACAAGGCTGGGTCGCCAGTCGAAGGAGTGAACAAATACAGGGAGTGGATGGGGGATGTCTCACCAGAAGGTCCGACGGTGGGTGTAGCGGGCATTTCGGCAATGGGGGCCACTTCATGTGAGATGGGGGATCGAAGACTGGGGCTCGGCATCGAAGTAGCATCTCCGCCTCTACTAGAGACCAAGAGAGTGGAAGCATGGGTGGGTGAAGTGATATCAATGGACTTATCCCGGTCGGGATCGTGGGATGGACTTGGACTAGCCACGGGTGACGCGTGAGGGGATGAGTGGCCCTGCAAGGGAGACTGATGGGAACCTTCGGCCGTGGCCACAGTGGACATGGGTGAGTCCTGAGCAAAGGGTGGAGAATGCGTACCTGAGTGCCCTCCTGGAAAAGTGGCTGTAGTGACTTCAAGTGCAGCCGTCTCCTATTCTTTCTCTGCCTCGGCATCCTCAACCTCCATGGTTTTTGCCTCAGCGTCCCCTTCGGATTGGAGGAGTTCCTCCACATTGATGACGTTGATGTCCAGGACGGTTTCGGCGCTTGGTGGCGCTACGCCTTCAACATTTGTTTCGGATGGACCTGGTGTAGGTCGTCCAGTGGAGGCACTCTAAAACCTGTACGGGGTCGCTTCGGATAGTTCGGGGGCACTGGGCCTTGTTTTGGCCTCTTTCTTTTTGTTCTCACCAGTGGTTGTTCTGACTCTTTGAAACTCATGTCTTGGCCTCCCACGGGTACCTGAGGTGATTTACGTGGTGTGGCTTTGGCCTTCTTCTCCTTCTTCGGCCCCGAAGTCTTATTTTCTCTTTTTGGGCTTTCGCTCGAACCTGGGATAGCTGGAGGAATGAGGTCGGCGAAGGACAGGGGCTTCCATGTCCCGGCATTGGCCTCATAGGCCACCGCGAAGTCCTTGTCAGATGACAACAAACCGTAAGAATTCATCTTCCGATGATGGACCCTCATTATCCACCACTCTCTTATCTGGGCCACGTCCCAATCTTTCACTGCCTCCTTCAAATCATCTTTTGCCTTCTTCCAGAAGGTGGAGTTGGGGCTCGGGAGAGGGTGCCGAACTGGGTCATATGCGACCTCCATCGGGTAGAACTCATGCCAGGGAGGTAGCATTTCCATTTTCTCCAAGTGCCACTCCAGATCCTTCCCATTAGGATTGTTCCTTTGCTCCACAATTTTTGGATAGGGGCAGGCGTGGAAGTTCTTGAATCGAAGATGGTCCCTCATTACCCCCAAGGGGTCATAGAGCCATTGCTGAGGAAGTTGGACTAGGCCAAAATTGGTGAGCTTCTCCTCCAAGAAAACATTTTGGTTGAGGGCAAACACCTCGATAACTCCCATTTTGAAAGGGAAATCATAGGTGTGAGCCCATTTTCGTCCATGGCCATAAATGGCGTTTGTTGCATCGCTCTACCGAGCGACTTCCAATGCGAACTGATATTCGGAGGGATAGACTGGCAGTAGGAAAGGCTTCCCTATGAAGCCGAATATGCGAATTACGAGCCCCTGTGTCAGCTAAAAAATGTCTCCCCTCTTCTCTTGTACCACCTTGTCCCTTAGGAGGAGGGGAACCCGAGGGGAAGACCCCGTTAGCAGGTGCATTGCGGGTCCCAAAAATTGTTGGTTAAAAGAATAATAGGACTCCGTCTTCAATAGGAGAAGGGTCCACTGGTATACAGGCAGAGGGTTTCCATCCTCGCCGCTTGTCGTAATAGCCACATGAGGGAAAATTTTATGTACATGAAAGAAAAATAACCAAACAAGAAGAGAACAGGGCGAGAAGTACTTATTTGTCCTAGCATTCTTCATGCTGGTGAGCCGCGTATGTAGGGTCCTGGCTACCCATTCTGCCCAGTCAAAAAATACTGGGTTGGTGCTCGACCTCGAAGCATCAAGGGCATAAAATTCCCCTCTAGAAATACACTCAGCCAAAGACACCTGCCACGGGTGCACCGAAGCGTCGGTAGATAGGCTTGCCACCCATGCAATGATGGAGAAGATGTCGACATTTTTGAAGGCCTCCAAGGGTAGGGGCATTTGGGGCAATTTGCCCGAAGGGAGCCCACTTTTGAGGCTCTACTGCAAGAAATTGATCATGTAGTTGGAGGACGCGAACCTCTCCATTTGTTCGCTAAGAATAACGTTGCGAACTGTGTACCCCTTAGGAGGGCCCTGTTGTGGCGCAAAGGCTGCCTGGACATCTTCCTTCAGAATGGAGAACAACTTGTTGCCGGAGGCGTCTACCACTTGCCTGGAGGCGGGCTGATAGTTCTGCACGATGGCATCAATCAGCTCAGGGCAGTGATGTGTGGGAGGCATCAGATACCAGTATATCTGGGAGTAGTAAGCGGCAGCTCTTTTGTTGTCTGCCGAGAGCCTGCTTTTCATGAACTCAATGGTGTTCCTGAGTTCAGCTATGCTCCTTGATAGCTTGGTGTCTCTGATCCTATCCCATGCATCAACTGGTGGTTCTTCAGGTTGCTCATCCCTAGAATCCTCTCTTTCTCCCATGACTTGTTTCTCAGGGCGACGGCTAAAGTCAACTTTCTTTGGCCCTTTGTCATGGCCCTTTGCCTTTGGCTGTTCGGGGGCCACCACTTCTGGTTCCTTTCCCTTTTCCTTGGAGTTCTTCTTTCCCATGGTTGATGCTTAGGGCGGCGAAGTCTGCAATGTGCTGGGGTTCGGAGGCTTGAAAGCGCAGGATGGAAGAGCTCGTAAGTTGACAGCGAAGTTTGCATGGATCACTGAGCAAGTAGCTTCTCAACTGCTGGAGTCTACGTTATATAGCCTTAGAAGGCAACCACCAGTATTTATGGCACTTGCCATAATTAACTTCGTGTCGCTTCATTTAATTCATCGCATGGTGGAGTGGTACACAGGGCTGTGTGTTATGATGATTGCGGCTTGCTTTGGAAGCGTGACCTTCTGCCACTTTGTACCCGAACATGAACTTTTCCCCTAACTGAATCCCTAGAGGACGTACCCACCACCCTTTTCATTTAACTCGCCCGCTTTGGACGCTTTTGAAGGTGGCTATCAGCACGTTCCCCTAGGCACATTTTAAATGCCCCTGCCTTTTCCGTCGTTGGGTTGGTGAAGTCGGGGTCAGGGTTGAAATGCTTCGCAATGAACCTTTGGTGCGAGCCGGTTTTCTACGCTTCGGGCCCGAAGTAGTTCTCTTCACAGAAGGTGGTTCGTCGGTCCTCCTTCAAAAACTATTTCGCTTGGACTCTTCTTGGCGAAGCACCCTTCGTACCTCGGTCTGAGTCTTGCTCGGCCAACAAAATTTGTTGCGAGCTATTTTCTATCGGCTAATTCGTACGCCTAGTCCTCGAGCTTCTATTTTTTTTTTTTTATATTAGTTGCCAAAGTAAAACTCGACCTGAGTCTTTGAGCAACACCTTATTTACCAGCCGAACTATTTACAGTATTTACACAAATTTTTTGTGACATAATCGGCATGCCGCCACCATAAATTCAACTTCGTGTTGTTATCCGACAAACCTGCAATGTCCAGACCAGATCCGATTGAACTTTAGTTGATTTTTGAGGTTCGGATCACTTCCTCCCGAAGTTGTCCATGCTGCGAACAGAGTGCAGAGTGGCAGGTTGTCACTCTTGTCGGTACCCATACTGGTGATGAATGATGTGACGAAGAAGTTCGCAGCATGAGGGGCCTCTTGGGGCACTAGTTGTGGCGGGGGCTGGAACCAATACCAGCATACTGAAGAATTTACTAACTGCGGGCTGGGTACAGGTTCTTCCATCCTTCTGATGGGGTAATAGGGCTCCTCCGGCAAAGAGTAATCTTCTAGGGTCTTCTCAAGTTCAGCTTCTTGATGAGGCATGCTTAATGGACTCTGGCTGAATGCCTGTGTGCCATCCACTGGGATACAAAAAGGGTGCAAAAATGTGCCCTCTTTGTTCTCAGGTTCTGCCACTTGAGTCTGCTCTTCTCCTTGGACCATCTCTTGATGGAGACTGCAAGCAACCATGTTGCTCATTGTCGGGGCAAAGCTTGCATATTGCCATGGTTGGGCTTGGATGGAACCCGCCTCTTGAGCTACAAACGACTGCAACTCAGGCATCTGCTCAGTATGAAGGGTCTGCCATGATGAATACTATGCAGGATAGATAGGAGCAACAATTATTGGAGGAATTGATGGAGTTTCCCCCCACTGCCACTTTCCAGATAGGAGCAGGAGCTGCTCTGCTCGTACTGCTTCCTCAAAAATTTGAGGAAACCTTCGTTCTCCTGATTGCAATAAGAGGAGGCCCATGTCCGGGTGAAAGGCCCGAACATAGAAGAGGTGGGCTTGGGCGGGCGTCGGTTGGACCCCTCCTGGAATTCTTTTCCAACTTCTATAGAATCGGACATTGAAGTCTGTAACGCTCTCCAGAGGTGCTCTCCTGATGGTGTAGAGGTACGTCAAAAGCTGGAAGGGATCTTGGGAGCCATCAAATGCTTCGAGTAGTGCTCCCGCTAAGTCATCCCATGAGCAGATGCTTCCACGCCTGAGCAGTCTGTACCACTGCAGTGCCTTTCCTTCCAGAGACAGGAACAGGAGCCTGACCATGACATCTTCGTGGATTATGTCAAAGATGGACCTTAAATCAATAAGATATTCAAGGTGCTCTAAGGCCATTCCCTTAGTGCCATCGTATTTTGTCACTGTCTTCAAGGCACTTTCAGGAATTTCATGGTAACTTGAGAGATTCAGAGGGCCACGATCATCCCAACTGGGATAGCATACCCTCTCCATTATAGCAGTGGCTTGCAGAGATCACGGTCTTCGCCACTAAGTCGGAGTCGCCAGGTGAGCATACTTTTCTCCGCTTGTGAGGTCAAGGCTGCTCACCGAACCTTGATTCCTCTGGGATGTCTTCTTTCAGATTTAAAAAGGTGCCTACGATCAAGAAATCTGGATCTTCAGCTCAGTCAGAGTCGCTAGGTGATTTTACCAGATGGAGGCAAGCCAGAGATTCACCAACTCGGACTTCCTTAAAACATGGGGACTTTTTCCATGAAGGCATAGATTTGGGTACTGGTCTTTACGACTTAGAGATTTTTGGGTAAACAGAGTCGCCAGATGCTAAGAGTCTTTCAGTAATGAGAGCATCGGTTCTCACTACCACTAGTCAGGTGAGACTGACCGAGTCACACCGAGAACTGGTTAGAACTAGTGGCCCCGATGAAGATGGGTTTGAGATTAAAATATGGGACCTTGACTGGTTATGGATCTTACTAAGACATACACGATCGGTCCCACCGAGCATGCCAAAAATTATTGGTCATCAAATCCGCCTAGGTAAGGATTTTGTGTAAGTGTACGTGCCCTAGACCTGGACCAACATTGAAAGGCCGAAGGGAAGAGATGCCCCTCGTGCCAATCTCCGGAGAAAGGCCGGCTCCTATGCTAAACTACTTTGGGGTTTGAAGACAAGAGTGCAGGAAAGAGATAAAAGGGATAAGGGTTAGAGAAATAAATAAAAAAGGGGTAAGGGAAGAGAGATTGGTGATTTAAGGTGGGAGAGAACAGGAAGCACGATCACTAACTGACACTTGAATAAAAGCAAAGAACACCAAGAGTAAAATGAAAGAAATGTAGTATCAACCTTCCTATGTATCCTCCCGAACGAGTTTCAGGACACTGTCCCCGATCGCACACCGGACGCAGAGTTCAGCATCTCAGTCTACAAGCGAGGAGAGATAGAAGAATCAAGCAAGGCAGGCAGCATAAAAGAAAGTCAATACAACACTTTTCTACTCCTATGTATCCTTTCGAACGAGTTTCAGGACACTGTCCCCAATCGCACACCGGACGCAGAGTTCAGCATCCAGCATACAAACGAGGAGAGATAGAAGAATCAAGCATAGAAGGCAGCATAAAAGAGAAGAATTGAGCTCAAAGTCTCTTAGTATTAATCGTAGGACATCAAGTTACAGCAGCTTTCTAGCAGATAGTTCCCCCCTTTTTCATTACAATGCTTGGGTTTTTATAGAGGACCGAGGCCTCTGAGTCATTATCACAAAATAGGTGAAGTGCATCCTCGAGCTCTGAGAAGTTGGCTCCTCGTGGTTGCTGTGACTGATCTCTCAAATCGGCTACTAAGAATAGCAACTGCAACCGGGTCCATCGAGGAAATAGGCATTCAATGGGCTGCCTGAACTGTCCTTAGTTTTTGGGTGCAATACTCGAGTAGCCACCATGCTTGACGGGTTCTCCTTCTTGGACTGGTACTTCGGGTCCAATTGCCCAAAATGATCGACGAACTTGTCGGGCAAGGAAAAATGTATTTATGAAGCAACTGACCACCTCGAGAAAATACCTAGCTTGAAATGCATGCCTTGGAAGCGCTTCGCTGGATCTCTTCTTGCAATTCTGCTTCACGGTGGGTTTGGGCCGAAGCAGATCCTTCCTCTGAGTTTGGCACTTCGGATAGTTGAGCTTCGTGGCACAACTTCGGGAGGTTTGAGTGCCGAAGTAGATCTCTTTTGGTGGGGCCCTTCATGCTCTACTACTTCGCTGGTTGAATTACTTCGCCTATGCCTCAAAGAAATGCTTCGCCGTGATCTTTCTTTGAAACTATGGTTCGGGAGGCTTGCGGCCGAAGCAGAAATGGTTCACAGGCGGAGGGCCCGTGATGGGTATTTCGGTGACTTTCTGGCGAAGCATTTTCAATGTTTGCTTCGAGATCTGCTTCGCAAGTTTTTGGGCCGAAGTAGCCTTTGGAAATGCTTCGGGTCCGAAGTAGTTCTTCTGCCTTAGCGACTTTGGAATTTGATTTTTGGGCCTTCCTTCTTCGGGTGGAGTTGTCATTTGAATATCTCTTCGCTAGGTTCCCAGCCGAAGTAGTTTTGGAAATGCTTCGGGTGCGAAGACTTTCTTGGCACTTTCCTCGTGTTTTTCTTCGGCAAAACTGTTTCGCAAAATTTGGGGCCGAAGCGATCACTGGAAATGTTTCGGGCCCGAAGTTCTTTTCTTGCCTTAGCCAATTCGCCTTGCGTCTTGGATTTTCTCTTTTCGGTAGGAGAGTTACTTCGCAAAACTTTCGCCCGAAACGCTTTTGGGAATGCTTCGGGTGCGAAGCTTTTTCTGGCGCCTTCCTCGTGTTTTTCTTCGGCAAAACTGCTTCGCTGATTTTCCACCCGAAGTAACCTTTTGAAACGCCTCGGGCCCGAAGTTCTTTTCATTTTATTCTTCCTCTCCTCAGCGAAGCTATCCTAGCTGCGAAGCTCCTTCTATCTTCTTTGGTGTACAAGGGGAATGGCTAGGAAAACCAAAATTGCTATAACTTACATACATTTTAAAAGGTAATAATTAATATCATACAAAATTTTTGCTATTTTTCCACCCCTTGTATAATGTGACAAAAAGTGTCAACAGGACCATAAACATTGTACTAGGAAAAGGTTTCCCAAGAGATTTGTTGATAAAATTTTAGTGAAATATTTTCTCCGTGGAGTAGCCCACATTGGGTGAACCACGGTAAATTGGTTTTATCTATTGTGTGTGGTGATTTATGCATTTATTTTATTACTATTATTGATATTGCTATTGATACATTGCATAATAATTATTAGGAAATAAAAAGTAAAAATTGGTCTTATACTGTTCACCCCCCTTCTCAGTATAAGCTTGTGTTCTTCAAATGGTTTTAGAGTGGATTCCTTCGAAAGAGTTTAATAGATTGAATAAAAACTTACAATAACATAATGTATTCTAAGAGTGGAACCTTAGATAATTCAACACCAGTGTTTGATGGAAGTGATTATGTATTTTGGAGTATGAGAATGAAGATTAACCTGATGGCACTTGTAAATGAAATATGGGAAGTAGTTGAAAATGGATATACACCACCAGCTAATCCATCTACAAATAAATATGGTAAGCTTCTATATCATTACAATTCAAGAGAAATGAATGCAATTTTGAGAGGTTTGCATAGAACAAAATTTGTTAAGGTTATGCATTGCAAATTAGCAAAATAAAATTGGGATAAGTTGCAAGGCATCTATGAAGGAGATAAAAAGGTCAAAAAGGCAAAGTTGCAAAATCTCAAAGGAAAATTTGAATAATTAAGAATTAAGGATGAGGAAAAATTAGTGCTTATCTACTTCGTACAGATGAGGTTGTTAACTCCATGTAAGGACTTGGAATTGAGGTTCAAGAATCTGATGTTTGTGATAAGATCTTAAGATCTCTCCCAAAAATATTTAGTGAAAATATTTCAGCTATAGAGGAATCAAAATATGGTGATCTTTTGACAAGGGATGAGTTACTTGGAATTCTTACAACTTTTGAGATGAGAACAAAAGAGGAACCTAATATCCAAAAAGAAGCAGCCTTCAAAGCTACTAAGAAGACAAAGGGTAAGAAGTTAGATTCAAGCAATGAGTCATCCAGTGATGAAGAAGCAAATTATGGCAAAAGGAACAAGGATCCAATAATATTTAAATATGCAAAATCTATTAGATGTTTCAATTGTGGAAAGTATGGTCACTATGCAACTAATTTTCAAGAAGCTAGAAATAACAATGATGAAGAAAAATAGGATCATAAGAACAAGGAATAAAAAAATACAGGTACCAAAAGAAAGGCAAGGATGGACAAGGCAAACAAGGAAAGAAGTTATTTCAAATATAGAAGAAGAGTTATTATGCAGACAAGGTAAGTAAGTACTCAAGTGATAGTGATAATAGTTCCTCATTTAATGATAAATATAAAGTTCTATTTTTTAAAAATGAAAAGGAAATGGTTAGGAAAAGGTCACCAATAACCCTCAAGTGTTTTAGATGTGTTAACTTTGATCATCTTGAAGATAGTTGTACAAAGAGTGGTTTCAGTTTCAGTGATGATGAATATGAAGATACACTTGAAGGACTAGAAGAGAATATTCTAATGGCACTAGAAGAAGAAAGATATGATCCTATAGAAGACAAGTCAGAAAGTAATGAAGATGTTTTAAAAGGTAAACAAATAGAGGAATAATCAAAAATAGGAGTTGATCTTAAAGGTGAACTTATTCATGCCCTTGATGCATTAAATAAGGTAAGAAATCAAAACTCCCAACTTAAGCTTCAGGTTCAAGAATGTGATGAATATAAGGGAAAGATTATAGAGGATCTAAATAAGTCAATGGCTAAGACAATAAAGTTCAAAGATAATTTAGAAGAAAAGGTCTTAGAATGTGAAAGGTTAGAGCATGAAGTAGCTTCACTAAGGAAGGAAGTAAAAGAATCTAAGGATAGGTTACACAAGTTTGGAAGAAGCTCAAATAATTCAGATAATATTACCAAGACACAAAAACCTACATCAAGCAAAACAGGTCTTGGTTTTGAACAGATACAAAAGAATCAAGGCAAGGAGTCAACCTCAAGTTTTGAAGAAGAAAATTAAGAAGAAGAGAGTGAGGCTTCAGAGGATGAGTTGGATAATAGAAATTTTAACAAGGAAAGGAACAATGCATAGATAAGGAAAATATGGAATAGAAACCAGCACAGGGTAAAAGAAACTAAAAGACCAATGAGGTCAAGGCAAGGTAGTTTCAATGGAAGATGCTTCTAATGCCACAATTTTGGGCACAAATCTTCACAATGTAGGATACATGGAAAATAGGAATATGGAATGTTCAACAACAGACAATTTTTTCAAGGGTATTTCTACTCTTGTAATTAGTTTAGTCATAAGGCAATAAATTTTAGGGTTCATGATAGGAATGGATATGGCTTCACCAAGAGAAATCCCAAGACATTTGCACCTCCAAGGAATAGAAATATTAAGTTTTATAAGTGCAATAATGATGGACATACAACAAAGTAATGTAGAGAAAAAATGCTAAATACAAGCAGGAATATAAATGGTCAGAGGAATCAGAAGGATCAGATAATGAGAAAAGTTGAAAAAGGTAAATATCAGTGCTTATTGGGAGTAGAAATACTCCCACCCCATAATTAACCACATCAAGAGGATGTGGGGGAGGGGCTAAGCTAAGATTTTTATTCTTAGCCTCGAGCCCCAAAGGTGACCCTTTGCCATCGATGTCAAAGTGGGAGAGATTTGAGTAAGGGGGAGAGATTTGATTTAAGGGGAGAGTATTGAGTCAGGGGGAGCAGCTTCCCAGGGGGAATAGAACAAAAAAAGGTTAAGTAAATGGTAAAATATAATTGGGTTACCATCAATGACAAAGGGGGTAGAAATAATCCCACCATAGAATTAACCACATCAAGAGGAGGTGGGGGAGGGGCTAAGCTAAGAGTTTCATTCTTAGCCTCAAGCCCCAAAGGTGACCCTTTTCCATTGATGTCAATGAGGGAGAGATTTTATTTAAGGGGAGAACATTGAGTTAGGGGAGCAGTTTCCTAGGGGTAAAAGAACAAAAAAAGGTTAAGGAAATGGTAAAAGGTAATTGGGTTACCATAAATGACAAAGGGGGAGATTGTTGGACATTTTGAGTAGTTGAGTTGTCATTGATGTCAAGAGTCAATTTCAGTGAGCAGTGCAAGAGGAAGCACTTTCAGTAAGTAGTGCAAGAGGAAGATTGTATCAAGGCCAAAGCAAAAATATTATAATATTTTATTATAATATTCTAGTTAAAGGTTTATTTGAAAAAAATTGAAGACCATGAAGTGATCATTATCCAAGTTTTTAAAAAACCCAAGCGGTAGATTTGAAAGGATAAGGTTTAAATTATTTAAATTTAACTATTTTAAGAAAGGTTAAAATTTAAATTTAAATAATCCTTTTGGCACCAAAGTTAAAGGATATATTTTAAATTGAATTTAAAAATTTGATATCTTCACTGACGTTGGAAGCGTATGTGCCAAAGTGTATAAAAAGAGGGGGTTAAATTTTTATTTAACCTATCCATGTGATTGATTTCCCATGATAGCTAAGATTTTGAGCACCAAAGTCTAGAGGATTTCGCATGTGCTAAAATCGACATTGGGCAGTGAGAAGATACAATATAAAGGGAGCACTGAGTTGAGTGTCAAAGGCACTAGTAGCATAGTTGGCGATAGTGGGTGGCACTAAGAAGTTTGGTAGGCGAGGAGAGCAGGGTTCAAAACCTGTCAAGTTGGTTTTGAAAGGGAGAAGAGTGTGTTTTTTTTATGCCACACCAATCAAAAAGGTCAAAGGAAAGGATTGAGTCTTCCCCTTTGTGTGGAGGCTTGTAGCCCATGTGGTGGGCAAGCACCTCGATAAGGCACTCGACTGGGAGTGGTCTCACAATCAAAACCTGTTGAGGCCTTTTGCTTGAGATAAAAGGTATGCACTAATGTTTGCCAAGGTTGCATGAAATATTTCAGATTTTCTAAGGTTGGATGAAAAATAAATATTTTTGGAGGTTTATAAAGTTTTTTTAAAATTTGGTTATTAAGTATTTGAGGGAGATAAAAGGGTAGGTAAGTATTATTTTTGAGGGTTTGATTTTTGGAGGTTGTTAATTAAAGATTGAAGATTATAAGGTGTAATTGAGTAATTATTATTTGTGTATGTTTTTATGATTGCTAATTTCAAAGGAGTAATAAGGTGTATTTGGGTTTAATTATTTTAGTAATTGAGAAATATTTTTGAGAGAGTGTTAGTGTGATATTTTATCATCTAACATTTGAAATTGGAAAAGAAGAAAATTGTGTTTAAGACAGGTTTTGAGGTCATCTCTTCATCAAACAAAAGGTATGGGCACATCTTCCTTTTGAGTGATTTTTGGATGTTGTGTATGCTAGGTTGTAGAGAAAAGGGTTGTTGGATAAGCATTGTTGAGTTTGATTGTTAAAGGTTTTCTGAGTGAGTTGTTGATAAAAACCTTGTTTGATAAGCATTGTTGGAAATATTGAATGAAACTTCATATGCATGATTAGGGTTTGTGAAAGAACATGAGTATCATTGTTACATGAAGTTGAGAGCTATCTTGAACTAGGTTTTATGAAAGAACATGAGTATCATTGTTATGTGAAGTTGAGAACTATCTTGAACTAGAGTGTGTGCAAGATTATGAGTATCATTGTTATATGAGATTGTTTGATAAGCATTGTTGGAAATAATTGAGTGAGTGATTCATATACTTGGACTAAGGTTTATAAGCAAGGAAGTATTTCATTGAGTAATTTATTGAGTGGAGTTGATTGAGCCTAATCAACTGGAAGTGTTGAAGTGATAGTTCTAAGTTATGTAAAACAATTTTTTCTATATTCTAAATTGATTTGAGAAATAGGTTGGAAGTGATTGAGTGTTTGTGAGTGTGAAACATATTGAGTATATAACAATTCTCTATATGTTTCTATGGTAAAAAGAGATATTGAAAGTGATTGAGCATTTTTGTGAATGTGAAGCATATTGAGTCTCTAAAAATTCTCTATATGTTTCTATGAGATTGGACAAGTTCTAGTGAGGACTTGTTGAGCAGATTTGAGGTAAGTCTTGGTGAATACTTGTTGATCATATTGGACAAGTTCTAGTAAGGACTTGTTGAGTAGATTTGAGGTAAGTCTTGGTGAAGACTTGTTGAGCAGATTGGACAAGTTCTAGAGAGGACTTGTGGGAAGATTATGTGAGCTTTTTGTTGGACATTTTGATTAGATGAGTTTTCATTGATGTCAAGAGTGAGTGGCTATTGATTTCAAGCTTGCAGCACTAGTGAGTGGCAGTTTTAGTGGACAACATCAGTTTCAAGTTCTCCAATCAGTGCAAAAGGAGAGTCCATTTTTAGTTGGTCAAGACCCGGTTTCAAGTAGTCAGATGAGGTCCAAAGTGCAGAGAAGAAGCCCAAGCAAATAATATTATAATAATTATTTATAATATTATACAAGGAAGATTAAATTAATTAATATAATTTTATTAAATTAATTTATTAATTAATTTACTTAACTTTATGTTATTTAAATTAATTAGTAATTAATTTATGTTAATTTTAAATAACCCTAAGGTGGGTTATTAAGTCAAAATTTGAAATTTGAATTCGACCATCGAGCACCGACGTGGGGAGAAAATTAATCAACGTGTATATAAAGGGGGCTCCAACACCTTAGCCAAGACAATTCAAGTATTCTATTTAATCTCCAAGAAATTATGAATTGTGTGAATCATTCGGTGAGATAGAGAAGGGTTTAATTGGTGTTTAAAGGACCAAGTGGCAGGAGAGGATTTCTTACCCACCTTGCAATGCACCTTGGTCACCAAGCGCAGGTAGTGTAGTTGGAAACATCAACGAAGGTAAGGAGATGTGGCAGAGCGTGGTGAAGGTTTGAATAAGTGAGAGTGGTTTTTATTTTGAAGGCATCAATGCTAATCAAAGGCAAAAAGAGGAAGGAATCTTCCCTTCCTTCTCATGGGTGCCTATAGCCCACGTAGTGGGCACCAAAGTGCTAAGGCATGTGGTGCTTTGGGAGATAGTAGTTCGAATCACATCGAAACCCTTTTGGGTAAAAGACAAAGGTATGCAATTAGTTGGGCACTAGAATTTTTGGAAAGACTATAGTTGAGCCATTAAAATTAATTTTTGCATAATTTATTTGGTTTGTAAGGTTTTAAGGGGATTTATAAGGTTGATGTAAAATAATTTCTGGTGATATTTTCTTTAGTGTTTGAAAAGGGTAATAATGTGTTTAAGGAAGGTTGTTTGATTTTTTTCATGTTGGATATTATTTTAAGTTGGAGATTATAAGGTGTATCTAAATAATTATTTTTCATGTATGATTTCATGGATGCTAATGTCAAGGAGGAGCAATAAGGTGAATTTGAGATTTGATTATTTTTGTGACTAAGGAATATTTTGAGAAAAGTGTTAGTGATATCTTGTCATCTAACCATTGAAATTGGAAAGCAGGAAATTGTGATTGAGACAGGTTTCCTAAGGGCACTTCTAGATCAAACAAAAGGTATATGCACATCTTCCTAGTGAATGATTGTTGAATTTTGTGAATGCTAAGTTGGAGTAAAAAGGGTTTTTTTGGAATAAAGAGTTTTTGATAAAACCTTGTTTGATAAGCATTGTTGTTGAAGTGATTAGTTGAGTGAAGAAATTGAACTAGATTTTTTGTCAAAGATCATGAGTATCATTGTTATGTGAAGTTGTCAAATATCATGAGTATCATTGTTATGTGAAGTTGTCAAATATCATGAGTATCATTGTTATGTGAGATTAGCATTGTTGTTGAAGCAATTGGTTGAGTGAGGAACTTGAACTAGGGTTTGCAAAGATAATGAGTATCATTGTTATGTGAGATTGGTTAATAAGCATTGTTGGAAATATGAGTGAATGTTCATAAGTTTGGACTAGGGTTTATGATCAAGGATTATTTCATTGAGTGATTGGTTGAGTAGAGTTGGTTGAGCCTAGTCAAGTAGATGTGTTGATGTGATAGTTCAAGTTCTGTGAAACAAATTATTTTATATTTTGAATTGATTTGAGAAAGAGGTTGAGTGTTGATAAATATGAAACATATTGAGTCTCTAAAAACTCTCTATATATTTATGTGATAAAAGAGATATTGAAAGTGATTGAGATTTTATGAGTGTGAAGCATATTGAGTCTAACAATTCTCTATATGTTTCTATGAGATTGGACAAGTTTTAGTGAGGACTTGTTGAGAAAATTGGACAAGTTCTAGTGAGGACTTGGTGAGCAGATTGGACAAGTTCTAGAGAGGACTTGTGGACATATTAGAGTGAGATTTTGTGGAATCTTATAAGATAGATTTGTGCTAAATCGAAGGACTATATTTATTGCAGATCAGAGGATAGATATTGAGGATATATTTGTGCTAGATCGAAAGACTATGTTTAGTACAGATCAGAGGACAAATATTGAGGATAGATTTGTGCTAGATCGAAGGACTATGTTTAGTACATATTTGAGGACAGGTTTGTGCCAGATCATGGATAGATATTGAGTATATTTATGCTAAACTGAAGGATTATGTTTAGTGCAGATTTGAGAAAGAATAAGAATAATATTTGGAAGTGACTGAGTATAGAGGACAATAGTCTTGAGTGGATACAAATCTATTAGCCAAGGTAGTGAGGACATGAGTCTTCAATGGATAGATATCCATTAGCCAGTGTAATGGAGGCAGTAGTTCTTTTAGAATCTCACCAGCTAGAGCTAAGGAGAAAGGAGTTCTCCTATGGATAGAGATCCACAAACTTGATTAGGTGATTGGTGTCTCCTTTGGATAGAGGTCCATAAACATTGTAATAGGGAAAGTATTCCCAAGATATTTATTGAGAAAATTTTAGTGAAATATTTTCTCCATGGAGTAGCCCACATTGGGTGAACTACATTAAATTGGTGTCTCTATTATGTGTGGTGATTTATGCATTGCTTTGATTACTACTATTGATATTTATATCTATACATTGCATAATATTGATTGGGAAAGAAAAGTAAAAAGTGATCTTATACTGTTCACCCCCCTCTCAATATAAGCTTATGTTATTAAATTGGTGTCAGAGCGGGTTCCTTCGAAAGAGTTTAATAACTTGAAGGAAAAGCTTACCAAAACACAATGGATTATAATAATGGGTCCTCAGATAATTCAACACCAGTAGTTTATGGAAGTGATTATATATTTTGGAGTATGAGAATGAAGATTCACCTAATGGCACTTGGCAATGAAATATGGGAAGCAACTAAAAATGGCTACACACCACCAAATACTCCACCTACATATAAATATGGTAAGCTTCTACATCATTACAATTTAAAAAAAATGAATGTAATTTTGAGAGATTTACATAGAACAAATTTTATAAAGTTTATGAATTGCAAATCAGCAAAAGCAATTTAGGATAAATTACAAAGCATATATGAAGGAGATAAAAGTTTCAAAAAGGTAAAGATACAAAATTGCAAAGGACAATTTGAAGATTAAAAAATGAAGGATGAGGAAAAAATTAGTACTTATCCACTTCAGGTAGATGATATTGTTAACACCATGCAAGGACTTGGACTTGAGATTGAAGAATATGATGTTTGTGATAAGATCTTAAGATCTCTTCCAAAAATATTTAATGAAAAGATCTCTGCTATAGAGGAATAAAAATATGGTGATATTTTGACAAGATATATGTTACTTGGTATTATTACAACTTTTGAGTTAAGAACAAAAGAGGAACCTAATCTTCGAAAGGAAGTAGCCTTCAAACCCACTAAGAAGACAAAGGGTAAGAAGTCAGATTCAATCAATGAGTCATCTAGTGATGAAGAAGCAAATTATGGTGGAAGTAATAAGGATTCAAGAATATTTAAAGATGCAAAATATATTAGATGTTTCAATTGTGGAAAGTATGGTCGTTATGCAACTGATTGTCAAGAAGCCAGAAATAGCAATGATGAATAAAAATAGGATCATAAGAATAGGGAATCAAAAAAATATAGGTACCAAAAGAAAGGTAATGATGGACAAGGCAAACAAGGAAATAAGTTATTTCAAATACAAAAGAGGAGCTACTATGAAGATAAGGCAAGTAAGTACTCAATTGATAGTGATAATAGTTTCTAAGATAATGATAAATATGAAGTCCTATTTTTGATAGAAGAAAAATAAGAAGTTAAAAAAAGGTCACCAATAATTCTCAAGTGTTTTAGATGTGGTAATTTTGGACATCTTGAAGATAGTTGTACAAAGAATGGTTTTAGTTTTAGTGATGACAAATATGAGGATACACTTGAAGGACCAAAAGAGAATATTCTAATGGCACTATAAGAAAAAGGAGGTGATCCTATATAAGACAAGTCAAAAAAGAATGATGATGTTCTCAAAGGAAAACAAATAGAGGAAGAATCAGAAAAAAGAGAATTTGATCTTGAGGGAGAGTTTATTTATGCTCTTAAAACCTTAAAGAAGGTAAGAAAGCAAAACTCCCAAATTGAGATTCAATTTCAAGAATGTGATGAAGAAAGAGGAAATATTTTAGAGGATCTAAACAAGTCAATGGCTAAGACAAAGAATTTCAAGGATAAGTTAGAATCAAATGTCTTAGAATGTGAAAATTTAGAACAAGAAGTATCCCTACTAAGGGAAGAAGTAGATAAGTCTAAGGATAAGCTACACAAATTTGGAAGAAGTTCAAAGAATTTTGATAAGATTATCAAGTCACAAAAGCCTACATCAAGCAAAATAGGTCTTGGTTTTGAATAGGTTCAAAAGAAACAAGAATGAGAGTCAACCTCAAGTTTTGAAGAAGAAGAAACTTTAGAAGAAGATGGTGTAAGATAAAGTGAGACTTATGAGGATGAGTTGGACAATAAAAGGTTCAAAAAAGAAAAGAACAATGCACAAAAGAGGAGTATATGGAACAAAAACCAACATAGGGTAAGAGAGACTAAGAGACCAATGAGGTCAAGGTAGGGAAACTTCAATGGACAATGTTTCTCATATCACAGATTTGGGCACAAGGCTTCACAATGTAGGACACATGAAAGATAGGAATATGGGAAATTCAGAAGCATATAGCCTTTTCATGGGTATTGCTAATCATGTAATCAGTTTGGTCACAAAGTAATGAATTACAGGGTCCATGACATGAATAGATATGGCTTCACCAGGAGAAATTCCAAGATATTTGTACCTCCAAATAATAATAACAATAAGTGTTACTAGTGCAATAATGATGGACATACAACAAAGTGGTGTAGAGCAAACATTCCAGAACCAAGCATGAACAAGAACAAGAACAGGAACAGGAACAAAAATATGGATATGGAAAAAAATAGGAACATGGACATGAACATGAATAGTTAGAGAAATCAAAATAATTATATGAGAAGGAAAGAGGACAAAGGTAAATATTAGTGCATGCTAGGAGTATAAATACTACCACCCCAAAATTAACCACCTCAAGAGGAGGTGGGGGAGGGGCTAAGCTAAGACAATCATTCTTAGCCCCGAGCCCCAAAGGTGACCCTTTGCCATTGATGTCAAAGAGGGATATATTTGATTAAGGGGGAGAGATTTGGTTTAAGGAGAGAACATTGAGTCAGGGGGAGCAATTTCCCAAGGGGAGAAAAATAGGAAAAAGGTCAAGTTTTGGTAAAAGGAATTTGGGTTGCCATCAATGACAAAGGGGGAGATTTTTGGACATTTTGAGTAGATGAGTTGTCATTGATGTCAATCTTGTAGCACTAGTGAGTGATAGTTTCAGTGGGCAGCATCAATTTTAGGTTCTCCAATCAGTGCAAAAGGAGAGTCCATTTTTAGTTGGTCAAGACCCAGTTTTAGGTAGTCAGATGAGGTCCAAAGTGTAGAGAAGAAGCCCAAGCAAATAATATTATAATAATTATTTATAATATTATACAAGGAAGATTAAATTAATTAATATAATTTTATTAAATTAATTTATTAATTAATTTACTTAACTTTATGTTATTTAAATTAATTATTAATTAATTTTAATATTAATTATATATTAATTTATGTTAATTTTAAATGACCCTAAGCTGGGTTATGAATTCAAAATTAAAAATTTGAATTTGACCATCGAGTGCCAATGTGGGGAGAAAATTAATCAACGTGTATATAAAGGGGACTTCAACACCTTAGCTAAGACAATTCAAGCATTCGATTTAGTCTCTAAGTAATTGCAAATTGTGTGAATAATTTGGTGAGATAGAGAAGGGTTTAATTGGTGTTTAAAGGACCAAGTGGTAGGTGAGGATTTATTATTACAAGGCACCTTGGTCACCAAGCATAGGTAGCGCAGTTGGCAACATTGGTGAAGGCAAGGCATTGTGGCAGAGCATGGTAGAGGTTCGAATCTGTGGGAGTGGTTTTTATTTTGAAGGCATCGATGATGATCAAAGGCACCAAGAGGAAGGAAGCTTTCCTTCCTTCTTGTGGGTGCCTATAGCCCACGTGATGGGTACCAAAGTGCTAAGGCACTTGGCGCTTGGGGAGATGGTGGTTCGAATCACATCGAAACCCTTTTGGGTAAAAGACAAAGGTATGCAATTAGTTGGGTAGCATAATTTTTGAAAATACTATAGTTGAGCCATTAAAATTAATTTGTGCATAATTTATTTGGTTTGTAAGGTTTTAATGGGATTTATAAGGTTGATGCAAAATATTTTTTTGTGATATTTGCTTTAGTGTTTTAAAAGGGTAATAAGGTGTTTAAGGAAGGTTGTTTGAGTTTTGTAGTATTGGATATTATTTTAAGTTGGAGATTATAAGGTGTATAAAAATAATTATTTTTCATGTATTGATTT
The DNA here is from genome assembly GCA_028583015.1 of Wollemia nobilis. Taxonomy (NCBI): domain Eukaryota; kingdom Viridiplantae; phylum Streptophyta; class Pinopsida; order Araucariales; family Araucariaceae; genus Wollemia; species Wollemia nobilis. The sequence continues at coordinate 11,386,373 of JAQPPZ010000513.1, forward strand.
TATGGATGCTAATTTCAAGGAGGATCTATAAGGTGTAGTTGAGCTTTGATTATTTTTGTGACTAAGGAATATTTTGAGAAAAGTGCTAGAGTGATATTTTGTCATCTAGCCATTGAAATTGGAAAGAAGGAAATTGTGATTGAGATAGGTTTTCTAAGGGCACTTTTACATAAAATAAAAGGTATGGGCACATATTCCTAGTGAATTATTGTTGAATGTTCTGAATGCTAAGTTGGAGTAAAAATGGTTTTTCTGGAATAAAGAGTTGTTGATAAAACCTTATTTGATAAGCATTGTTGTTGAAGTGATTAGTTGAGTGAACAACTTGAACTAGAGTTTTTTTCAAATATAATGAGTATCATTATTATGTGAAGTTGTCAAATATCATGAGTATCATTGTTATATGAGATTAACATTGTTGTTGAAGCAATTGGTTGAGTGAAGAAATTGAAGTAGGGTTTGCAAAGATTATGAGTATCATTGTTATGTGAGATTGGTTGATAAGCATTGTTGGAAACATTTGAGTGAATGTTCATAAGTTTGGACTAGGGTTTTTGAGTAAGGATTATTTCATTGAGTGAATGGTTGAGTAGATTTGGTTGAGCCTAGTCAAGTAGATGTGTTGATGTGATAGTTCAAGTTCTATGAAACAAATTGTTCTGTATTTTGAATTGATTTGAGAAAGAGGTTGAGTGTTGATAAATGTGAAACATATTGAGTCTATAACAATTATCTATATTTTTCTATGATAAAAGAGAGAATGAAAGTGATTGAGAGTTTGTGAGTGTGAATCATATTGATTCTCTAACAATTCTCTATATGTTTCTATGGTAAAAAGAGAAATTGAGAGCATTGTGGTGAATGTGAAGCATATTGAGTCTCTAAAAATTCTCTATATGTTTCTATGATATTGGAAAAGTTCTAGTGAGGACTTGTTGAGCATATTAGACAAGTTCTAGTGAGGACTTGTTGAGCAGATTGGACAAGTTCTAGAGAGGACTTGTGGATAGATTAGAGTGAGCTTTTATGGAATATTACAGAATATATTTGTGCTAGACCGAAGGACTATATTTAGTGTAGATCAGAGGATAGATATTGAGGATAAATTTGTGCTAGATCGAAGGACTGTGTTTAGGGCAAATAAGATGACAAATATTGAGGAAATATTTGTGCTAGACTAAAGGACTATTTTTAGTACACATTTAAGGATAAAGTTTAGTGCAGATTTGAGGATAGGATTGTGTCAGACAAGAGACAGAGATTGAATAGATTTGTACTAAATCGAAGGATTGTCTTTAGTGCAGATTTTAGAAAGTGCAAATAATAAGCTTTGGAAGTGACAGAGTATAGAGGATGACTATCTTCATTGGATAGATATCCATTAGCAAAGGCAGTGAGGATAAGAGTCTTCAGTGGATAGAGATCCATTAGCCAGCATAGTGGAGGTAAAAATTCTTTTATAATATCACCAGACAGAGATAAGGAGAAAGGAGTTCTCCTATGGATAGAGACCCACAAACTTGATTAGGGGATTGGTGTCTCCTTTGGATAGAGGTCCATAAATATTGTAATAAGGAAAACATTCCAAAGATATTTATTGAGAAAATTTTAGTGAAATATTTTCTCTATGGAGTAGCCCACATTGGGTGAACCATATTAAATTGGTGTCTCTATTGTGTGTGGTGATTTGTGCATTGCTTTGATTACTACTGTTGATATTTCTATCTATACATTGCATAATATTGATTGGAAAAGAAAAGTAAAAAGTGGTCTTATATTGTTCACCCCCTCGGTATAAGCTTGTGTTCTTCACTTTTGTAGAAGCTTACAAGGCAAATTTGAGACAAGTCTTTGAGAAGACTTGAGAGTAGAGTTGATTGATTTATTCAAATATTGGATTAAGTTTTGGGGTAGATCTAGCAGAGTTGATTTGTGATTGATTCAAGATTTGTATTAAAGATTGAGGATAGATTTGTGCTAGACTGAAGGACTGTGTTTACTATAGATTTAAGGATAAATATTGAGGATAGATTTATGCTAAACCAAAGGACTATGTTTAGTGTATATTTGAGGAAAAATTTTGGTGTAGATTTGAGGGCAGGTTTGTGCCAGACCAGAGATAGATATTGAGTATATTTATGCTAGAACGAAGGACCATGTTTAGTACATATTTGAGATAGATCTTAGAGCAAGCTTTGGATGTGACAGAGTATAGATGATGATAGTCTCTAGTGGATAGAGGTCCATTAGCCAAAGTAGTGAGGATAGGTCTTATGAGTGAGGATAAGAGTATTTAGTGGATAAAGATCCATTAGCCAGTGTAGTGGAGGCAACAATTATTCTAGAAGATCACCAACCAGAGCAAAGGAGAAGGAGTTCTCCTATGGATAGAGATCCATGAACCAGCTAAGGATATTGGTGTCTCCTATGGATAGAGATCCATGAACTTGATTAGGGTATTTGTGTCTCCTTTGGACATAGGTCCATAAACATTGTAATAGGGAAAGGTTTCCCAAGATATTTGTTTGAAGAACACAAGCTTATACTGAGAGGGGGGTGAATATTATAAGACCAATTTTTACTTTTCTTTCCCAAATAGTATTAATCAATATAATCAATGACAATATAAATAGCAATAACCAAAGTAATGCACAAATCATCACACACAATAGAGACATAGATTTAATGTGGTTCACCTAATGTGGGCTACCTCCACAAATAAAAATTTACTTCTAAATATTTCTCAAATAATCTCTTTGGGAATCCTTCCCAATTACAATGTTTATGGAACTCTATCCAAAGGAGATGTTGATCCCCTAATTTCAAGTTCATGGATCACTTCCATAGGAAAACTCTTTCCCCTTCTGCTCTGGATAGTGATATTCTAGAAGACTCTATCTCTCTGCTTCACTAACTGGTGGATCTCTTTCCACTTGAAGACTCCTCTCTCAGAATATCTATCTTCAATTGTCCTGGCTACTGGATCTCTATCCACTAAGACTTTGTCCTCTATACTCTATCACCTCCAAAGCTCTATAAATAGGTCACTCAAAACCTGATCAAATATGCTCAATAGGTCCACATAAAACCTGATCAAATCTGCTCAATAGGCTCACTCAGAACCTATCCAAATCTGCTCAACAAGCTCACATAGAACTTGTCCAAATTTGCTCAACAAGTCCTCTCTAGGACTTGCTCAAATCTGCATTGCAAGCTTCCACAAAAGATTACCCAAAATCAGTCCACAAGCCTTCTCAAAGACTTGCCTCAAATCTGCTTAACAAGTCCACACAAAACTTGTTCAATGACATAGAATCATAAAGATAATTGTTAGAGAATCAATATGTTCTATACTCAATGATCAATCAATATATCAACTCAATATCATAGAAGCATAAAGAGAATTTTTAGAGACTCAATTCCCAATCTCAACTCAAATAAATATCATAGAAGCATAAAGATAATTGTTAGAGACTCAATATGTTCTATACTCAAATCCCAATATCAACTCAAATCAATCTCATAGAAGCATAAATATAATTATTAGAGACTCAATATGTTATATTCTCAAATCTCAATCTCAACTTAAAACAATCTCATAGAAGCATAACGAGGATTGTTAGAGACTCAATATGTTCTATTCTCAAATCTCAATCTCAACTCAAATCAAAATAAAGAATAGTTTGTTTTATGGAACTTTAACAACCACTTCACACAATCACTTGACTAGTCTCAATCAAATCTATTCAACCAATCACCTCAAGGATCAATCCTTTCTCACAAACACTAGTCCAAGCATGTATCAACCAACTCAAAATGTTTCCAAAAATGCTCAACAACAAATCTCACATAATAATGATACTCATGTTCAAGTTCTTTGCACAACCAATGGGCTTCAACAAAAATGCTTATAAATAAGGTTTAATCACAACTCTCAATTCAAAAAACCTTGAAGCATTAAACCAACAACTCTCAAAAGTTTAACCACAATCAATCCTTTTCTCTCCAAAGATATTTTCAAAAATCAATCACCCACATAATTCAATGAATAATATTGCCCATACCTTTTTGATGCCTTATGAGTTGTCCACTAAATTTGCCACACTCAACACACTTTCTTTTTCCAATATTAACAAGGGTTAGAGGTCATGTGTAATAACACAATAATCAAAATAATATCTCAATAACACCTTATTACTCCTATTCAATGAAAATGAACCAAACCCTCTTATGCAAGAAATAATTCCTCAAAATAATGAATCAAAATTACTTTTGGAACTCCTTGAAAAAACTAGAAATATCTTCTTGCACACACCTTATTTCTCCCTAAAACCAATATAAATAATTAGCTCTCTAAAATATCTTTCCAATGATATATAATATGATATACTTCCACAAAGAAAATCAACAGAAATCTCTATCTTTCCTAGGGCATACCATAACCTTATTTCTCCTTAGGCAACCTTGGTAGAAAATAAAATATTAAACAAAAATTAAATTTACTTACCTTGCCCTCGGTGGGATTCGATCCCCTGAATATTTTCTTCCCATCGCCTTAGCCGCATCCAATACGTCATTGGGCCATGCATCGTGATGTGTCTAAAAGGGCATGTCCACCATGCAATATATTCTAACAACGAACCTCCAAAAAACAAAAAGCATGTAGAGCGCTTCTTCTTTGCAATCCAAAAAATAGACCTCGTGTAAATCAAACTCAGAACCTCATCCTTAGCACTGAGCCAACATACCACTAGGCCACGCTGGCATTTGTGCTTAGGGCTTCCAAATATTCACAGCTTTAACCTTCACAAAAATCATAAGGCTTTCGAAACAGAAATATCTTTCGCATGCACTTCCAAAACAATAGCAAGGGATGCTTGGTAAATGAATTTGTTTGGCAGTTATATAATGCCTTTTGCCTTCCTTAGCATCACGTCGGTGCTTCAAATGAATTCGACATCGGCGTGATTTAATATATAATAAATTTAAATTTAATTTTAAATTTAAATATTATAAATTAAAATCAACCTTAGAACTTTGTCTTAAAGAGCCAACCTTAGATTTAATAAAACCTTAGAACCTTGTCTTAATGCCCAAACTTGGTATTATTTATAAAATTTATATTCCTTGTGAATTTAAATGGTTTATAAATAATTATTAAACCTTATTTTTAACTTTTGCAATAACCCATCTTGGGTTTTTATAAACCAATCATTTAACCCGTGCTCCCAATAATATTAAAATATTATGGAGCCTTTTCCTTTCACTTTCGCACTGATGAAGATTTTTCCTGGATTACTTGGGTGACTTTATTTCTTGCCGAATTCATTGATATGAGTGATAACTCTATCAGGTGACATCAATGACAACTTTGACTTAGAGGACTCAAAATGTCCAACATTATTGAGAAAATTTTAGTGAAATATTTTCTCTGTGGAGTAGCCCACATTTGGTGAACCATGTTAAATTGGTGTCTCTATTGTATGTGGTGATTTGTGTATTTGTTTGATTATTGTTGTTGATATTGCTATTGATACATTGCATAATATTGATTGGGAAAGAAAAAGTAAAAAGTGGTCTTATACTGTTCACCCCCCCTCTCAGTATAAACTTGTGTTCTTCAGAGATGACTTCCAGAATTGCATTCCAGTACTCACACTTACACTAGTAATACCCAAATATAGATGCAGAATTTGAACTTAATAGTAGATAGAAAACATAAATATAAAATAGAAATGCTTGAACAGAAATAAATCACATAAAAAACTGCTTGCAAAATCATAAGCCACTTCTTCTATTAAGTAGAGAACTTGAATAGTTTTTTTGCAAAATGTTTATCCTCTATTATTACATTGCCATGTCTAGTATTTATAGAGGATTTCACCTCTTTCATTTAATTCACATGAAGACAAAATTTTTATAGATCAGAAACCATTGAGAGGAAATTCCTCCTTGGAATCCTTCATTAGGGAGCATCGATCCAACTTTTAAGGAAAATTCCTAGGAAATCAACACATTTGAGTGTCGGTGCATGGAAAACTATGATGGTGGTCGATGACTTGATACATTCACTATGCCTCAGAAATTTACTCCTGTTCAAATTGTCTTGAATTTCATGAAAATAATCCTATGATTTTAATGCTACAACCCTTTTTAGCACGAAATTACCAACTGTGGTCATATTTTTGCCTCTATTATTAAATTTTCCTTGAGCACCCTTGAATTTTTTTTTTTGGATTGTTCTGCATCACTTTCACCCGAATTCGATGACTGACACCTTCTCTCTATGTAATTTTCTCCTCTTATTTTTAGGGTGCAATACTTTCTAATTTTTCTTTTAAGTCTTTGGGATGCATTGGATTTTTTCCCCTTCCTTGGGGTGAATACCTACATCTTCCCTTTCAACTGTTATTGCAAACCTGTTTTGACCTTCACATGGTACAAAACTTTCTTTAGCTTTCACATGGCACCTTTTGAAATATATAAGAAAAATGATTTTTCTTTCTCAAATAATGCATTCACCCAAATGAGGGGTGAAAGGCATTTTCGCTCCTCACTTGGGGTGAATGTCCCTTAAATTCCTTTTAAATTCATACTTATGTGGGTCCCATAATACACTCTATTTTATGTGCATTCGCCCAAAGAGGGGGTGAAAGGTTTCTTCACCCTCTCTTGAGGTTAATGAGGCTTTGACCTTTCAACATTTTCTTGGTACTCGAACTCACCATTTTGCTATGCTTTCACCCCTAGGAGGGGTGAATGGGACTTTCACCCCCGGGAGGGGCAAATGGGACTTTCACCCCTCCAGTGGTGTGAAATCCCATTTGACTAGTCAATACGTTAGCTGGATGCGTTACTTTAACATTTTGAATATGTTCGCCCCAATGTGGGACGAATGATACTTTCACCCCAACTTTGGGGTGAACGCATTTCTTAATATCACCATCATGTTTCCACATTGGGTCTGCTTCAAAATTAATCATTTAAATGTATTTTCGCCCCTAAGAGGGGTGAAAAGGACTTTCACCCCTCACTTGGGGCAAAAGTGCCTTGTCGTTTTAATACTTCCTTTTCACCTTTAAATTTCCACATTCATCCCAGAGTGAGGCAAACGGGCCCTTCGCCCATATTTTGAGGTGAACGTGATTTTAACCCTTAGTAAGGCCTCTACAATTTATATGCACTTAGTCCTCAGGAACCATTTTTTGCAAATTTCTTTAGGTGATTTCAATTGATATCACAAACCAATTCTCATAACCATTCATCTTATAATCCCCACGATTTCGAAGCACAAAATTTCATGAAAATGCAAGAAAATAATTACACACAAAAATAACTACATCACATTGTAGAAAACACTACAACACAATTTATTATATTTGCCACTTTTACAATCAAAACCTTTCAATAAAATTTTAATGTGGCAGAGTGCAAAATTGCCAATAGATACAAACAAAAAATGCAAAATCTCTAGATATTCTATGACAAGCAAGATGAAATTATAAACCAGTTTTTTGGATGTAATTTACTTATTAATGGTTATTCAAATCCATTTCACTTTTAGTCTATATGGCTCATTACCCTAATTTATTCCAAATGGTTGTGTTGTGGTGGGATGAAACAAAGTTTGAAGGATTATGTATGTATAGGTTTGTTCAAAGATGAAATATTTGAAGTTATTTATGAAGATATGGAATATAAAACCCTTTAGTAATATATATGAAAGGATGAACTTAGAAACAATATCAATTATTTATAAAATATAGTTAAAATCAATGGAATGGACAAAATGCTTATGTGCAAGAAAAATAAATACTTTCTAATTATTATAACTAACTATAAAAGAAAGAGTCATATTAGGCTAAAAAATCCAAGGAGACATGGCTTAAGAAATATGCTAGAAATACCATATTTTCATGTTGCTACCAAATAGATTTATCATTTAATTGGATTAAAAGTATTATAACTACAAATAGAAGAATTATTTAAGAAGAAGAAGAAGAGATTAATTATTAATATTCCACCAAATAGATTTATCATTTAATTTTTTACAAATAATTAATGAAGCAATTAATTATTTTAAAAAAATGGTAAGATAAGAAGGCTCAAGTGAGCTTTTGTAAAATATTCCACCAATCATCATATAAATATAAAATAAAATCTTGATGATAAAATTTTTAATGGAGGAGTTACATACACAATTTTTTCTTTCCACCTCAATAAGGCACCTAGTCCTACTAGATATTTTGTAATTTTATTTCAAAAATATTATGATATGTTGAAGAATAAGATGGTTGTTTTTTAAGACTATAGGGAAAATAAGAATATAATAAATAAAATTAATTATCACCTTTATAGTAGTGGTTACAAAGAAAGTGAAATAATATTTTGATTATTTTTGTCCTCTAACCCTTTATAACATGATTTATAAGATAATTTCAAAAATTATGGTAAATAGATTGAAAAATATTCTACATTCTACTATATTAAAGGGACAAAGTGGTTTTCTTCATGTAATTCAAATAGTCGATGGTATAATCATTATATTATATGGAAGACATTTTCTTTAATTAATTCAAAAGATAGTTATGCTTGTAAAATTATATATGAACAAAGCATATGATAGGGTTTATTACAGTTTTCTATGATATTATCAAAACATTTAGTTTTGATCAAAGTGGGTGTAAATAGATTAGATATTGTTGTAGCATTATAAAATATTTTGTGTTGGTTAATGGATCTCTTGTTGGATACTTTTAATCATCAAGTGGTCTCCACCAAGGTAATTCATTATTTCCTTATCTTTTCATTACTCTTGTTGAGGTTTTGAATGAAATTTTTCAAAGATAAAATTGGAAGGAAACACCAAAAGTATTCATGTTGTGATAAATGATCCCTTTGAATCTCATATTCAATTTTTTGATGACACTTTTTCTTTTAGATCATCCTTCTATTAGTGAGGCCATAAAGTTTAAATTAATACTATCATGCTATAAGAAGTTTGTTGGAAATTGACGAATATGATAAAATTTGGGATATTTTTCATTAACCCTACCCTTTATTTATAATGGATTGGTGCAAATATTTTAGGGTGTGAATTTATAAAATTATCAATGTATTTGAGGATTCCCTTGTCTAATAAAAGAAAAAAATAAGAGTCTTTCAAACCAATTTTAGATAGAATGAAATTTTATCTACCTTATTGAAAATTTAAGTTCCTAACAAAGGCTAGAAAATTTCAAATCGTAAAGGCTACATTACAATTTATTTCTATATATAAGATGAAACTTTTAAAATTATTAACAAGCATAGCATCTAAATTTGACAAAATTTAAATAGATTTTCTTTGAAAAATATGTAACAAGAAATTTAGGTTTTCTCATTGTAAATGGCATAAGCTTTTTAGAAGAAAGAATATTGAAGGGGTAGGCATGCAAATTTGTAGCTTTATAATCTTGTTTATAGGAGAAAAACTTAAAAAATGGTTATTTAAAGATCAAGAAAAGACTTGGGAAAATATATTACTTTAAAAAATATATAAGGTTCTATGGATGCAATAAAATAGTTTAGGAAGCAAATTTTCCTTGGTATTTTCCAACATGGAACATTGTATTAAATTTTTTCAATCCATAAAAAAATATATTAAATGGTCAATCAATAAGGGAGATTCTAAATTTTTTTAGTTTGATGCTTGGTTGAAGATTTATCCTCTTGTAATTTATCAAAAATGGAAATCATTAGCTCAAACTTGTTTTACTAGTAGAGGTTTAGAGGTAAAATATTATATCGATGTGAGTAATAATTCTAGATCATAAATTTCAATTAGTAATTTGGTTAAGGAAGAGGATTCCAAAGAAGAAATGGATAAAATCCAATATATGCTTTGAGTTTTATTTCTCTATTTTTCATAGAAAGATGAGTTGATTTGGAATCTATCTAAATATGGTGGATACTCTATCAAGTTGGTATATAAGGCTTTAAAGCAATAAAAATTTCCTACTCTAAAAAATTTCCACTGGAAGAGTGTCTAGTCACTTGAGGCCCTTCCTAAGGCCTCAAAATTCCTTTTGATAGCAATATAAACCAAAATTCTTATAGATGATGGTTTACAAAGAAGATGATATCATGGACCTTTTACGTGTGTCTTATGTAAGAAGAAGCTAGAAACTTTATATCATTTACTTCGTCATTCTTCCTTTTCTTCCAACATTTAATGATACCTTTTCAAAAACATGAGAATATATTGGGTTGCTCCATCAAACTTATAAGAGTTGATAAAATAGTTGATATATTTTTCCAAAGCTAAAACATTAAGTATTATGTGGAGTATTGGTCTTGCCTATTGGATTTTAAGCCTTACTATATCAAAATATCATAGGTCCCAATATATAAGCCATAATATTATAGGTTGAAATATCAATAATAAAGAGTATAATTATATATACGAGTAGTCAAATATATATCCAGGACAATATAATAATGAAATAACATTCACTTATATTATCATATATGAATGTAATTGGTAAAAAGCATTCATATACATACATGAATAATACTTATAATATAATTTATGTGTCAAATATACAAACATGATATTTTGCTCTTTTTCAAAAAAAAATTGTGGAGTTTTATCTCCATAATATAACTATACAAGATTACTCTCTAAATTATTGATTGTTGCCTTCCATATGACCTTTGATTTCTTATCCTTTCCACTTGTATACAAGACTCTTAGTCTTCTAATTAGTAGCATACATACTTAAATGACACATGTGCATATTGTCACGACCCACCTTGGTAGAAATTTCTTTATAAGATGGACTATGTATTGACAAATGATATTTAATTCTTAGCTTTGATGCTTTTGGATGGATATGTGCATTTACTATTGTGTCTATTTTATATAAGGATATGGTATTGTTGATGCTCTATGATGTGTGTCATTATTAGCATTATTAAATCTCAATGATTGGTCAATCCAGGGTGGTGTCCAAGACTATTTATGAGAGAAGACTTAAGAAGGGTTACAGTTTAGTTCATTTGGGATTAGAAGGTTTTATTGACCTAACATATTATGTGGGGGTTTTTAGATCATATTTCTACTTCTATGTTGCATAAAACAAACTAGTTTACTTACAGAAATGGAAATCTGATCCTAAGTTACAGAAATTAAAATCTAAGTACAATTGCAAAATTTAAACCTAATTACTTTTACAGAAGAAAAATTGATAGAAGTAAACATAATTCAAACACATGTTAGTGGTATGTTATAGAAGGTTGTCAAACTTCTCTCACAGTAATTGACATCAAAAGAAAAATGCAAGAAAACTTGAAAATTTGTTGGAAATAAAGAAACAAATACAATGCTGCAAATTGCTTTAATTGCTGAAAATAAATTAAGAATCACAGATTAACTAATCTATCAATTGTCACACATTTATGCAATCTGAAATTTCACTCTTAAACATAGAAAATAAATCCTAAAACTACAACAATGGTTAGTGTAAAACAAGTAAAGAAATTGACAAATATCCACCTCAATTCTGATGTAGCAAAGTTTAGGGAAAAACTTGTTAGTCAGTCCTTCTCCTAGGCCTGGAAGTGGCCCTTGATTCCTTTTCCAAAAAAATATATGAACTCCTCTTACTTACTAAATTTCACACACACTCATATATGACAAAGACAAATGAAAGAACTACACTTTATTATTCTGGAAATAACATTACAATGTTGTTGTACTCTATTACAAATCTGAACCTATTATGGTAACTTCTATTTATTAATAGCTAATGTCTACTTAACTCAACCAATATGGGAGCTACGCCTTTTTATAAATATCTAATATATATTTTTATACACAAAATATGCCATATATATCTTGCAACTTATTTTCCTATTATGTTGCAACTAATCTGGGTCTATTTCAAGACAAGGTTAGTTGCATTAGTTGATTTTTCTCATGATCTATGTCTTTTTGTCAGCAAGGAATGATGGGGATAGCTGTAGAAGACTTTTTATATATGTCCTCAACCTTAAGTTGCCTTTTCAACCACTTGGAAACTGTAAAAAGTCAAACAAAAGCATGTTCCCCTATTATTCCGAAGATCTTCGGAATATCTGGCTGTAGGTGCACTTTAAGCTCAAAATATCTTTAGAATGCTTGTTTTGGTTTCTTATTTTAGGTAGGTCATTTAATCCAACTTCCAGAAGGTGATCCCAACCATTTTTATCTTCTTCTATTGGTAAATTCCAGGCCCTGCCATTCATTGGTAGTTGGCTAGAATTTACATGGTAAATTACTGAATTTTCCAGCTCTGTTGCACACTTGCAAATTATTGGCATTTTTTACAAATTCAAAAAAATTATAACATGGTAAAATAATTCAAATATCAACATGAAGGCGTACATAAAGTTGCTACTGAATTTATACACTTCATTCACCAAGTAACCATGCTGAAATAGTGCAACAGTGATGCACAATTGTCTCTGCTCTGTTATACCCTGTTGATGCCTATTTAGACCATATGAGAATGCTTCTAAATAGGTTAGATGTATTATTTAGTCCTTCTAAACTCATTCCATCCATTTCCTCATGTTTTTCTTGACAAATTCAAGGTGCTCCTATAAAGTGACAACTTGCTGATATTTATATGGTTGTTTTCTGCAGATTTTCAGATTTATGATAGTCCTAAAAATTTGGCTTCAATGTGGATTTCAAACAATTTGAAGGGTAGGAAAACATTCAAACACCTTTGTGAAATTAATAGACATCAGCATACCACATTTGGCTAATTGAAATGCATGTTTTAATTGCTACTTAATCAAGCAAAATCAGTCATAAAATGCTAAAAATAGTCAAAATATGGGTATAATATTCCTAACATGAAATCATGCAAATAATTAAAAAATAATATATTTTAATCAACTATTTTGCAATTAAATTTGTCATGTTTGGTAATATGGCAGTTTTTATATGTCAAACATAGTGCAATAATGAGGTATTTTTGGGCCTCATCATCCCCCCAACTTGAACTGATGCATGCCCTCATGCATCCTAGTAGGCCATAGTACTATGCAGGTTTTATCCTTGTGAAAACATATATTTTACCACCTACTACTTGAGAAATTTTTCCTTGCTGCACTATATCAAACATTTTACAACTAAGCACATGTATGAATTGGCAAAAAATTGAATTTGAATCTTTTGGAGGAATGTGCTACTTGTGGTGGGATGATTTTGAGGTTTAGGAACCTCAATATTTGATGTGCCCTACTTATTTTTCTATTTTGTAGCATTTTCAAGAATTTTGGTACAATTTTTATTATTTTGAATATGTTCATGTGTATTCCGAAGATGTGCCTGTTTATTCCGAAGATGTGCTTGTTTATTCCGAAGATATGCCTGTTTATTCCAAATATGCATCCAAAAATGCAGAAATAACATCCTATGCAAAATTTAGCTATAGATTCTATTGTGGGTCCATCTCTAGAGTGTATAAGCCTTTCATAATATCAAAAATCCCTGGTCTATCCTTTTATTTAGATATTATTCTTCATTTTGTATGTTGTTGTTTTATTGCAACAGTAGTAAAACAGAATCTTCAGGTGCATTTTCTAGATTATCCTCTTCAGATTTATGAAGCATTTATGGGGTATCAAATTGTATTTCTCATTTTGAAAGCTACCCTACTAATTCAAATAGAATTGCTACGATGTCTATCCGAAAATAATATTTTTGCACAGTTTTGAAGTCCCCATGCAAATAAGGTAGAAGGGGTTGTTTCTTGACATTTTGAACATGTTTAATTTTTTTTAACTTGTCAATATTGTATGAATAGTTTATGCCAAATACTGATTATCATACACTAAATGCTAAATACTTACCATGACTAAATGTAAGAAACACATACCTTACTATCCTAAAAATTTATCATGCACCTTACAAGCTGCTTTTGATGATTGTTAGCAAGCTATTTGAAAACATAAACATAACACGTGCAGTGTGATATTTGTGCAATGGTGGAACAATGATGGGTGGATAAACAAGGCAATGCACACCAGAAAACTAGTTTTCATGCAAGTCAACTCAACAGCGCCTCCAAGGAGGTTTTCACTACTAAATTATTCATTTTTTTTTCATTTTTTTTTCTTTCATATTTTTTTTTTTCATTTTTTCATCAGAAGAGGCTGCCATTTCTGGTTTTCAACCAACTTCTATCCTCTCTTTTTTTTAGGGGCTTCAATGAGATAGAATGTATCTCATGAGGTTGCAATGAGAGAGAATTTATCTCATTCTTATTTAGATAAGAATCCTTATTCTGCAAAAAGCACATCAATTTTTCTATATGAAAACAACATATTTTTATATTGAAAGTTGCAACAATGATGCAACCTTCCTTCCATATGAGAAGTAAGAAGCTTCTTGTATCATAATTACCTCCATATTGCTGGAAATGAAGTATCGACCTCATTATTTCTTCTCTTTTCTAAAATTGATGCATATACTCATGTATATTCATTTTGTGGGACATGCCTTATGCTGCATTTTTTTCTTTTCTTTCCTCTCTCTCTCTTTCTTTTTTTTCTTCTCTTTTTCTTTCAAGATTCAAAAATATGATCATTTGGAATCTTTGTCAAAAGAGGAATCCTCTTCTATCATATGCAAATGTGACTATGTGAAATATTGAGCAAATTCCACCTTTGTTAGTGGTTTATGGTACAACTGTAAAAGATGTCCATTCACCACTAATGTCCTTCTTGAATCATCAACTGAAGAAATTTCATTCTCAATCTCCTCTGGTTCATCCTTGCTGCTCTTAATGTGATCATCATTCCACATTCTCCATTGTTGTTAAATGAAATCTATTTGGTGAAGTTCTTCCAACCAAAGTTCATCAAATACATTCAAATGCAAAATATGTTTTTTTTGTACCTGTAACAACTCAATACCAATTTCTAAAGATGCATAAATTGTTAGTAAAGCATTAGGATGTTGGATCAATACATCAAACAAATTTGCTTCCTGGTTTTTAGTCAACCAACTATTGTTGTTCAAAGGTTGTTTTGGCTGCATTTTAGTTTATTTTGTACCATGATGTTTTGAATTGATTCTTGGAGAATGATGCATTAATGAATTAAGAGAGCAATGAAATGGTGGAAAAGAATAGAAAATATATGTATATTTACCAAAAAAATTCTCGAAAGAATTAACTTTGATAAATGATAATACAACCTTTTTGGATGAATCCAACTCTTCTACATTACCCTTTACAACTATGGAGGCCAAAGTGGCAATGTTATTTTCATTTTCCTTATGTGATTCAAGAAACCCTGGGCTTCCTAGACAATCACACTTAAGTGGAGTAAGTTTTCTTGCAAGCAAATCAACTAATTTTCCACATTTTTGTATGGTTTCAGGATATACTTTCTTCTTTTTTCTTGGTTTCCTAAAACACATTTCTTGAATAATATTATTAATGATTGGTACATATTTAATAGCTTGAAGTAAAGGAATTTTAACAGTTAAATGTTCTAATTCCTTTATCAAATATTATTGTGAAGATGTTATTTTTGATATCTCAGACTGTTCAAAATATGGTACTTTCTTTGATGAGTTATCTTGTGAAATGTCTTCTTTTTATTTTTTATTTCTTAGTGTGGATTTGTTTTTATTTTCATTATTTTTAACTTCCCTTTCTACACTGATAAGTGGAATAGGTTCAAGTAGTGGTTTACCTGAACACAATTGAGTTTTATCACAGTTACTAGCATTTATTATGGTTGTATTTTTTGATTTAGCCATAGAGATAGGGGTTACCTGTTTAACATGATTTGGACTGAACATGGGTTGAGTTGAAAATAGAGGTTGTTTTGCTTTTTTTGGTTGTTATCCATGAGATAAATTATGGGTATAAGTAGGCAATAAATTTGATTTAGATTTTTTATAATGTTGTTGCCATTTGTACAATTTTTGTTGTTGTACCCATTGATATCACTACAATTTTGGCTGCAACCATGGTGGATGTTGTTGATTCCATTGTTGTTGCATCCAGCCATGTTGAGACTATTCTTGGGAATATGCCCATGGTGGTTGAATCCAACATTTTTGAAGTGGATCTGAAGTAGACCATGACATATACCAAGGATTATTTATCCAATGTGCAGGAAATTGAGAAGCATTCTGATATGGAAATTTATGAAAATTATTCCCTTGTCCTTGTCCTACAAAATTGAGTTTTTCATAGGTTGAGACTATTTTTCAAAGACACTTTTAAGTTCTAGTAATAAACTACACTGATCTATGGGGTGTTATTTTTGACAAATGCTACATGTAGCAGGTATAAATATTTTGTTCAAAGGATAGTCATGAAGAGAGTGTTGCTTATTACTACATTTTGAACAATAGATGACTGAAGGTTCAACAGATTCATTCTTTTCATCTAATTTTTTATCAAGATGTACTAAAATATTAGCCTCTTTCATGCATTCTTTCAAATCATGTTTATCATTACCAATTTTGTGTTTTCTATGCCCTAAATGAGAGTAATTTTTATAGAGTTTAATAATTTCTTGAAATTTAAGTCTATTTGCATCTCCTCTTCCCAAGATATCCAATGCATCCCTAGATTCATCTTGCAATCCCCTTAAGAATATGACTTTGCAAATTTTAGGTTCAACACTTCCACATCTCTTTTGAAAAAAATAAAATCTATCTAGATAGTCTTCTAAGATTTCATTTTCCTCTTGTTTCATTGTAATAAATTCATCATTTTGATTATTGACTTGACAATATTCTTGGTATCTTTCCAATAATATGTTTTCCATCTCATCCCAAGTTCTAATTGAATCAGGTTCTAAGGTAATAAACCATTGTAGAGCTAACTCTTTAAGAGTGGAAGGAAATAATTTGAGCTTTTGATTGTCATTAGTGTAATCGTGAGGTTGACATACAATTTTAAACTCAAATAAAAACATATGAGGATCTTTAGATGTAACTCCCTTGAAATTTGGTAACACTGAAGGTGAAATGACCTTCATGGGAGCATTTTGATTAGGATCTAATTGAATTGGATTTTGAAAAGTTCTAGCAGGTGCACTAGTTGCACTAGGGTGGAGCACATTGTTGGCTCTCCTTGGATTATCTAGTGAACCTTCCATTATAGGTTCCCAAAAAAAATTATAAATATTTTCAAATTGTCTTAATTGTAGGGATTTATCAAGAGAAAGTGGTGTTGAACTATTGATTTTTCCATATTGTAATGATTTATCAAGGGATCTTGTAGTACTTGAAGTGGATGATTGTGATGCTTTGAAAATTCCAACATTTTTGGAAATAAAAAATTTAGACATAATTTCAACCTCTTTGAAATTTTTCTTCTTGTGGTTTCTTGCTTGTTTCCTAAATGGACTGAAATGCAATTTACCAAAAATAGTTACCTATACCAATTATTTATCCAGATTTCACTCTGAAGTTCACAATTTAGCACATTTAACAATTATTGGGTTGCTTTTCACCTTCTAACAACACCAAAATTATGTGTGTCATTATTAGCATCATTAAATATCAATTATTTGTCAATCTAGGGTGGTGTCCAGGCTATTTACGAGAGAATACTTAAGCAAGGTTGCAATTCAATTCATTTTGGATCAGCAGGTTTTATTGGCATAACAGATTATGTGGGGGTTTTTAGATTGCCTTTTTACTTCTATGTTGACCGCTCCAAGAGATTCATTAAGCACGATCGGATCAATATGCTTCTGGAGTCTACCCCCCTATTATTATTTAACCCGCCCCCGTATATCATTATTTGCGGAAATGCCTCAATGCGGGCGTATCTGAAATTCCGCTATTACATTATGTCCATGCTTGATCCGGGTCGATCTATCTCCCAATCATAGCCGTGTTGCTTAGATACAATAATGATGCAGGGGTGAGGCTATCACAAATTCTAAGGGAGCGCTCTTAGTTCAGTCCGGTAGAACGTAGGTCTCCAAAACCTGATGCAAAATAAACTAGTTTACTTATAGAAATGGAAATCTGATCCTAAGTTACAGAAATTGAAATCTAAGTACAATTGCAGAATTTAAACCTAATTACTTTTATAGAAGAGAAATTACTGGAATTAAACATAATTCAAACACCTATTAGTGGTCTATTACAAAATTTTGTCAATATTTTGTCATAGTAGTTGACAACAAAAGAAAAATGCAAGAAAACTTGAAAAGTTGTTGGAAATAAAGAAACAAATACAATGCTACAAATTGCTTTAATTTCTGAAAAATAAATTAAGAATCATAGATTAACTAATCTATCAATTGTCACACATTTACGCAATTTTAAATTTCACTCTTAAACATGGAAAATAAATCCTAAAGCTACAATAATGGTTAGTATAAAACAAGTAAATAAATTGACAAATATCCACCTCAATTCTGCTGCAGCAAAGTTCAAGGGAAACCAGTCAGTCAATCCTTCTCGTAGGCTTGGAAGTGGCCCTTGCTTCCTTTTCTAGAAGAAGGTATGAACTCATATTACTTACTATATTTCATACACACTCATATATGACAAAGACAAATGAAAGAACTACACTTTATTATTCTGGAAATAACATTACAATGTTGTTGTTGCACTCTATTGCAAATCTGAACCTATTATGCTAACTTCTATTTCTTAATAGCTAATGTCTACTTAGCTCAACCAATATGGGAGCTACACCTTTTATAAATATCTAATATCTATTTTTATACACAAAATATGCCATTTCTATCTTGCAACTTATTTGCCTATTATGCTGCAACTAATCTGGGTCTATTTCAAGACAAGATCAGTTGCATTAGTTGATATTTATCGTGATTTGTGTCTTTTGGTCAGAAAGTAATGATGGGTACATCTGTAGAATACTTTTCCTATATATCCTCAACCTTAATTTACCTTTTCAACCACTTGGAAACCACAAAAAGTCAAACAGAAGCTTGTTCCCCTGTTATTCCGAAGATCTTCGGAATAACTGGTTATAGGTGCACTTTAAGCTCAAAATGTATTCAGAATGCTTGTTTTGGTTGCTTATTTCAGGTAGGTCATTTAATCCAGCTTCTATAAGGTTATTCCAACCATTTTTATCTTCTTCTATTAGTAAATTCTAGGCCCTACCATTCATTGGCAGTTGGTTGGAATTTACATGGTAAATTACTGTATTTTCCAGCTCTGTTGCACAGTTGCAAATTATTGGCATTTATTTCAAATTCAAACAAATTATAACATGAGAAAATAATTCTAATTAACATGAAGGTGTACATCAAGTTGCTACTAAATTTATACACTTCATTCACCAAGTAACCATGCTGAAATAGTGCAACCGTGCTGCACAATTATCCTTGCTCTGTTATACCCTGTTGTTGTCTATTTAGACCATATGAGAATTCTTATAAATAGGTTATATTTCTTCTTTAGTCCTTCTAAACTCATTCCATCCATTTTCTCATGTTTTTCTTGACAACTTCAAGGTGCTCCTATAAAGTGATAGCTTGCTGATTTTTATATGGTTGTTTTCTACAGATTTTTAGATTTATGATAGTCCTGAAAATTTGGCTTCAATGTGAATTTCAAACAAGTTGAAGGGCATGAAAACATTCAAAAACCTTTGTGAAATTAATTTACATCAGAATACAACATTTGGATAATTTAAATGCATGTTTTAATTGTTACTTAATCAAGCAAAATCAGTCATAAAATGCTGAAAATAGTCAAAATAGGGGTATAATATTCCTAACATGAAATCATGCAAATAATTAAAAAACTATATATTTTAATCAACTATTTGGCAATTAACTTTGTCATGTTTGGTAATGTGGCAGTTTTTGTATGTCAAACATAGTGTAACAATGAGGCATTTTTGGGCCTCATCACTCTATGCGGTTGTAATATCAAGTACTCTTGTAGGTGTACAAGAGAATTGGCCACAAGAAATGAGAGACCATATTAAAAGTAAAATGATAGCGATGACTTATTCATAATTAGCTCAAGGTAACATGGATAAATAACCTTCATGTAGGTGAATTGAATTTTTCTTGTGCTCATTTTTGTGCCATTGGAATAGGAATTTTCTTGCAATGAGTCTCCTTAAAGTAAGTTGATGATAGCTTAGTCTATATTTAAAAAGACCTCCCACTTAAGCATTAAAAAATGGTGTGAAACATCAAGGGAGTGCCTTTGTAATTTCCTATGCAATATCAGGCATGGAATGATTCTCTCCTTGTATTATTGAAGCATTAGTTACCTTTTTATGTTAATATTTTAATGAATCTAGGTTGAATTTGAGTAATCCTTAAAAGAACCATATAATAGAAGCTTGGTTTTCTAATGTTGTATTACTTTATGTTTTCAATTCATGGTATGGACATCTTAGATTTAAAAAGAGTTTTAGTTACCACCTTGCAAAATGGGAGTGGTTCCTTATTAAAATTTGGAGTGGCACCCATTAATCATCCTTACCACATTGGGAGTGGCTTTGGAAGTAAAGATGAGAGTGGCATCCATGGATGGGAGAGGAAAATTTTCTTGAATGTTTCACTTGAAGAGATCCATACATGAAATATTCCTAGCGGTTTTTTCTTTGGTAATAGGAAGTTGAAGGAGTGGTGGTTGTTGCGGGCCAAACAAGTTTAATTTCTTTCCTACTTTTGTTGCATGCTCGTGCTTTTAATTTATCAACCCCAGGAGCTTTGTAAACTTGCGAAGGCTCTTGAACAAGATTTCTTACAATACCACTTGAGATGAGTCCGCTAGTCCTACTATTGGGGGATGTTTCAAACGGCCGTCAATCATTCATACACTCCTCAATAATTTATGTAAAAACAATTAAATCTATAGAAAGGAAATATTCACGCATTCCTAGAAATAAGCCTACTGCAATACTGGAAATAACAATGCGATAAACAATATTGTAAAAGTGGTAAACAAATCTAGAAAACACAAGAAAAATATGGGAAGAAATACTTTCTTGGATTGGGCCCAAGCTCCAGCAGCTTCCTCCTAGCTAAACACGCACATAGAAACTCTTATAACTGTATTATAATTATCAAAGTATTACAATGCTTCTTCTATATATCTCTCTATAATTACTATCAAAATATTCTATATATTTAGAGAGGTCTGCATGTGTTTATATAGCACACCAGAAATATTCTATTACAAAGAAGTTATAACAGTCGATTCATTCCAGACTAAACTAAGATAGTCTAGTAAATGTGACCGATGTCTGCTAAAACTAGAATTCATTTCTAACGGTGGCATGTTCACTAATTAGTTTGTGCTTCACCTGGCATTGATAGGACATTCTCATACATCGGTGTGATCCCCAATTTAACTCTACATGACGTAGAGTTGGAACTGCACCAGTCGTTGTTGTCCACGTCGTGCTTGTCTGGTCACTGGGCGAAGAACAAGGGTGCCTTCCCTATGAGGAAGGTGCCTAAGTATGTTGGCCAACTTCCCTATGTGGAAGGTGTCTGTAGCACACTAAAATTGGCACAGTTAAACCTTAGTAAAAAGATAAAAATTTGAATTTTAACCCAAAACCACCCGTTAACCGCCCGTTACCCGCTCCCCTTGTTTTTCATGCCATTTTTAGGATTTGTTTTGACCGTTGGACGATATCGTCGTCGATCAGATGAAATCATCCTAGATCTAACGAATTCATCTGGAATAGAATGTATAGATGATTTCATCCCAAAACTGAATTTTCATAATTAGCTTTTGTTTCAACAGCTTCTCTAACTTGGTCAGAAAGCGTGTCTCATGCAGTTAGAGTCTCCCCCATTGGAGATCTCCCAAATTGGGATGATCTCCAACCTCCTAACCTCCCCTAATCCTATATAAATTGGTATTTTCTTAGTTTATCCCCCTAAAACCCCTGGCTAACTGATTTCCCTGCAAATTTAACTTTTTGTGCATTAGAACACCTTCATATTTTTGTTTGCATTGCGTATTTCAAGTTTTCTTGCAGGAATTTTATTGTTTTTCAGTCGGAGCAAGCTCGGATCATCGCAGACGATTCTAGATGATTTTTGATGATCTTGTCATAGATCAACGATGATCTCGTATGATTTGAGGCGATCGCGACTGCAGTCTAGATTAGGGGCAATCAGAGCCCGAATTTTGCATTTTCTTATATTTTCTCTTCATTTTATTATGCATTAACTTGGTTTATTTTATTCCTGCATCCTGGAGTTCACCTCATTTAGTATAGAAGCATGCTAAAGTTAAAATAAATTATTAAAGTAACACATTTTCCTTTAATCATTATCTGGATCTGTCATTTAGGAAAATTTACTGTCATTTCTATCATTTCCCCTTGCTTTTACAGTTGCATTTTTTGGTTTTTGGTATCTATCTCTGTGACTACAAGTTTTTGATGAATTCGTCAGATCGATGATGATCTCGTCTGATCTTAGATGACTGACTGAGATCTGAGATGATTATGTTTAATTGTAGACGATTACGTATGATTTGAGATGATTTGGACTTCTACAAAACTCATAATCTACATCAGACATCCGAAATCAGGTATATTCTATCTCATTTAGCATATTTTCTATGTTTAGCACTTATTTATGTTCTTTGTATTCATATAAATCAGCATTGGCATATAGAATAGCTTAGATTCATCTTGGCCAAACCTAGGAATTGAATGATTAAAGCACAAAATGAACACATCAAACCTACTCTCAACCTAGGCGTGGAAACTATCACTCAAAAGTTTCTTGGCGAACCCACCATCCATAAAAAATTCACCCTTATACCCCTCCCCCAAGAGGCGCGACCTTCAAAGGGCCTCTCAGTCCGAGGTATTGTCCCATCCTTCTCGCATTCCCCTTCCGGACGCGGATCCTATAGCTTGAAGGTAAGGATGCAAAAAAATTGGAGTGATACAGTTCCTTACTATCGTTGGTGCCTTCCTAGAAGAGGAAGGTGCTTATCTTCTGTTGGTTCCTTCATATGAGAGGAAGACACTTGCCTTCTAGTGGCGCCTTCCTATCGACACCTTCCTTATGAGAGGAAGGTTCTTGCCTTCTAGTGGCACATTCCTTATGAGAGGAAGGCACTTGCTTTCTAGTGGCACCTTCCTTATGAGAGGAAGGTGCTTGCCTTCTAGTGGTGCCTTCCTTATGAGAGGAAGGCACTTGCCTTCCTTTGGCGCCTTCCTAGAAGAGGAAGGTGCTGGCCTTCTATTGGCACCTTCCTATTGGTGCCTTCCTTATGAGAGGAAGGCGCTTGCCTTCTAGTGGTGCCTTCCTTATGAGAGGAAGGTGATTGCCTTCTAGTGGTGCCTTCCTTATGAGAGGAAGGCACTTGCCTTCTAGTGGCATCTTCCCATCGGTGCTTTCCTATGAGAGGAAGGTGCTTTCTTTCCTTTGGTGCCTTCCTGGAAGAGGAAGGCACCTACTTATGCTTGGTGCCTTCCTAGAAGAGGAAGGTGCCTACCTTCTTTGCATTGATTCTAAAAGAAACAAAGTTCCAGGTCCATGAAAAGACCTCGACTGATCCAAATATGACTAAATCAACTACAATTCCACAAAAACACACTAAAAACACACGAATTAGATAACACACATAATTTCATAAAATAATTATATAATCATTCATAAACATATGCAATATTTATTATACAGTCGCATAATAATCAAGAAAATGTATACAAAATATGAGCATTTTTTATGCTCATCATCCCCCCACGCCTAACATATCCTATGCCCTCATGGCATCAAAAACTATAAGTAGCCTTGTTGACCCCTCATCGTTGTCATTTCTTGGTGGATTTGGCTGTACCTGTGGCCTATGTCTACCTCTTCTGTGTGCTGGCATCTAGAGGTGTGGCTTCTCTTTTTCTATGCAGATCTATAGGTGCTGCTATTAGCTATGCCTTCCTCGTCCTAGCTGCTATCAGAGGTGATATAACTAGTGTCATCTTTGCTACCTGAAATGTAGCTTCTGCATCTTGCCATATGTCAACGTTCAAAGGTCTGACTACTACAAGAGGGATATTTGAATTATCCCTCCTGAGATGAACTACTTGGGATTTATACAATCATTTTGCTTCAGGAGTAAGCCCTACGTTCTCCTTTGCAATGGTAATGGCCTCCAATTTGGGGCCATATACCCCCCATCATTCAAAATACCTTCTTATCATGGAGGGTTGTCCCTATGATGACCCGTAAATCTCCCAAAACTGGCTATCCTTTGCCAGATTGATGCAAATACCAAAGTCCCCCTACATCCTCAAAGTTGCCTTCCTGGTATCCTTAGCTGTTGTCATCTCTTTGAGTAGTCATTCAAACTATTTTCACCTCTCTACGAATGGTTGAATATACCACTCATCTTCTTCTGGCTTAGCGAAGGTCACATTTACCTTCTTTCGAGTCATCCTGGGCCCTTTTACTTTGGCCTCTACAAAAAATGCGGTAGCTTGAATAGGGTTTTTGGTATATGTCTCTGTGACTACAGGTCTCTGATGAATTCATCTAAAAAATTCATCAGATCAACGATGATCTCGTTTGATCTTTGATGATCGACTGAGATCTGAGATGATTCTATTCAATTGCAGATTATTACGTACGATTTAAGACGATTTGGACTTCTACAAAACTCAGAATCTGCATTAGACATTCGGAATCAGGTATATTTTGTCTCATTTAGCATATTTTCTATGTTTAGCACTTATTTATGTTCTTTGTATTCATATAAATCAACATTGGCATATAGAATAGCTTAGATTCATCTTGTAAAAACCTAGGAATTGAATGATTAAAGCACAAAATGAACACATCAAACCTACTCTCAACCTAGACGTGAAAACTGCCACTCAAAAGTTTCCTGGTGAACCCACCATCCGTAAAAAATTCACCCTTATACCCCTCCCCCGAGAGGCGCGACCTTCAAAGGGCCTCTCAGTCTGAGGTATTGTCCCATACTTCTCGCATTCCCCTTCCGAACGTGGATCCTATAGCCTGAAGGTAAGGATACGAAAAATTTGGAGCGATACATTTTGGTGAACCCGATGTGAAAACTAAAAACCTTTTGAAAATAATCCAAAAAAATATAATAAAGAAAAACAAAAATATAAATGCATTTAGAATCATCAGATAAAAAATTAAAGATTGCATATCATATTTAGATGGTATATTATAATAAAATACGAGTTGTCACCATTCATGTTGAAAATAAATTAATAGCCATAGAGATTACTTCTGTACTTAGAGTACCTCAAACAAATAGGGTTCAACCTTTGTGGGATGAACTTGATAGGAGATTGGGTATCATTGAATCTAGATCAACCGAACTTAGGCAAATCAAGAGGTTTGTCCTAGATAGAATCCTGGATCCTGATCAAGTGACTTTGTACCATGAACTTTAGAGAGCTTGCCATAGGTGGTTAGCAGATAAAAGAGCACTTGTGTCTTTCGAGTTGTACACCTTTGAGGAATACCTTGAGAACGTAGTTGTGGTACATATATTTCTATCTTGTATAGAGGATCAAGAGGTCATTCTTACGGATATAAAGAGATGGAATAAAGTTCCTAGAGTTGTGTTATATCGAGAGTATTACCATGAGCTCTATTTTTACAAGTCAAAGTCAAAAGTAGATAACATCACCATAGCACACTTTGTCAAATTCCTGAAAAACCATTTTTAATTTGAAGAAGAGCATTTCATGACTCCTAATGAACTTGATCACATCAATGACATCTATAAACTATTTATAGAAAACTAAGCCATTCTTTTATTATTTCTTGCATTTAGTATATTGTTTGTTGTCTTTATAATATTATCATAAAAACATAAAATCACAAAAAAAACAAAAAACAAAAATATAACAAAAAATTAAAACGTTTTCTTTTAAGTATTATAGTAGGTATATAATTAAAATATATACCTCCCAACTTGTTGCAAATATATATATATAAATATACATTTGCTAAAAACTAAGTTTAAGCATAATGACTAGACTTAGGAATGGAAAACAGACTGAAGTAGAAGAAGATTGGTTAGGAAAACCAGTAAATAAACCAGATGTCCTTCCTGAAGACCCAATTCAGGAAGAAGGAAAACTAGACCAATAAGAAGAAGAGTTTGCTAAAGCAAATGAACAAAGAGAAACTGTTAGAGGGGAAGGATCCTCATCCCCTAAAATGTCTTCGAAAGGAGCTGTTACATTTCGAGAACATGGAACATTTTTGGAAGTTCCTCAATACTAATATTGGCACTCTTAATAGAGCAATCCATATGGACAAGGATCAAATTAGTGACACTCAAGCAACCCTAGAAGAAATATATCACACATGCACCAATCCCTTGTCCTTCGTTGATCAAGAAAGTGATCAAGCTGGACCATCCAATTTAGATATGACCGCTATAATCCAGAACATGCAACAACAACAACAGGTTACCCAACCACCTAGAGTGCCTGTTACCAAGCCTAGGGTTATTCCCACATAAAAGAAACCTTCATTCACTACTCTATTTCACCAAGTTATTTATCAACATACCTCAAATCAACAAAATCCCAAAACAAAACCTAACACCAATTTCCAACAATCTGGGATACAACATAATGCTACTACAAATCTTCTTCATAATACTCTCCCTACCAACCATTTGCATAATAGCAATATAGCATCCAATCCTTACGTCACACCATCATATGCTCATAAATCCCATAATCAGGTACCACCGAACCAATATGGTGGACAAACTAGTAATTTGGAAGCCATGGTGAAACAGTTAGTCTCCTGCATGGACTAGATAGATCCCTACCATCCCTTGTACAATTATCGAGATATGTGTAGTCAGCCTTTAGATCCTATAGTTGTAGCACAACCATATCATAAACACTTTCCTATGCCTGTCCTACCTATATACAAAGGAACCGAAGATCCCATAGAGCATCTTTGTATGTTTGGGATAGCCTGTCATGATATATCACATGATGACTTGTTATTACTAAAAATGTTCCCAAAAATTTTAGGAGGAATGGCATTGGAGTGGTATTATCAACTACCCACTCATTATTTGAGGAATTTTGAAGAAACCGCCGAGTCTTTTGTTCATCAATTTAGTGCCTACATCGAAATGCATGTAACCATCAAATATTTGTACAACTTAAAACAAGACAAAGATGAATGTTTTGCTAATTTCCTAGCTCGGTGGAGACAGTTGATAGGAAAATTACACTTTGTGTTACCTTATTGGGAAATGTTGGATATCTTTATCAATAATTTACAAGAACAACTATCCTATGAGTTATCAATTGCTACCTTGACCACCTTCGATCAGGCTATAGACTTAGCCCAAAGAGTGGAATATGCTCTCATTAGGAGAGGACAACTTAAAAAGAAAGATGATGAGAAAACATCCAGAAATCAACATAAAAATAAACAAGTTGTGGGTGATGGAGTCACCGATAGCAGAAACGTTGCCAATGTTAATACTACAAAAACAACAGAGAAGTTTATATTAAAACCTCCTGATAAACCACCTCAAGAATTTACTAGGTTAAATCAACCTCTATCAACCATTCTCTCATAATTACTAGCATGAGGTTTGATCCAATTACCAAATATCCAGGAACCTGATCCAACTATACCCGGATACAAAGCTGATCTACACTGTGATTTCCATAGAGGACCTAGACACGCTACTAATGCTTGTAAAAGATTAAAACATAAAATACAAGACCTGATTGATAACAATGAGATGGAGGTATAAGCCTTCCAACCTAAACAAAATCCTCCTAATAATTCTCAAAAGAATATCCCTCAAAATCAGAATCAGAATGCCAATCAATCATTGGATATATTTCAACATCCTTTACCAAAGCATGGTAAAGAAGTGTCTAATCAAATTGAGCATCATAATGTTCCCCATCCTACCCGATATATAGGGACTATTAGTGGACATTCACCTACTTATGATGTAGAAGTATTTGACACAACTTTATCCATGGTTACAACCAGACCTCTATATAACACTCAAACACCTGATCTTAGTGATGTAGAATATGAGACTGAAAGTGACATGGAAATCCCCTAAAATCAATTGAATAGCTCTGAAGATGAATCAGATCCTATTCAACCTATCACAAGTTCTATGGTTCCAAAAGAACCATTTCCAATAAAAGTCACTACTAGACCATCTTCTCACCAATTACTTTCTAATGAACAAGCCATAAATGCTAGACCAAGACCCATTCATCATCTGCAAAAAAATATTGTCGGTACCATCGGAGCTATTACTCGACAACAGGCCCAAAATTCTCAACAAGACAAACTCATAACAATGGATCAGCTCCATTTGTTTTGAAAGTTCCTAATAAAGGGAATCATGCGCCTAATGTTCAACCTAAACCTCCTTATAATATTAATGAACAATTATCAAATACTACAGCTAGAATTTCCCTCTTAGACCTTTTAAGATCCTCTCCTACACATAGGGATGAGTTAATGCTCACATTAAGCCAAATGATGGTACCACAAAATATTCAACCTGAAGCCATGGCCAATACTATAATAACTCATGAAGTCGATTGTATTGAATTCCGAGATAGAGACATACCTCAACATAGTTTACATAAGGATAACCCCTTATATATTAATGCCCTAATTGGAGATGTAGCAGTTAAAAAAGTCTTGGTTGATAATGGTTCATCTTTAAACATTTGCACTTTTGACTTCTACCAAAGATTTGGGTTTAGAAGTGACGAAATGAAAAGAACTGATATGATCATAAAAGCCTTCAATGACGAAACACAAGAAACATGTGGAGTTATTACTATCCCCTTGAAAGTTGGTCCGAGAACCTTAGACACGACCGTGTTTATTGTACATTGCCCTGCATCGTACAATATACTCTTGGGTTACCCTTGGATCAATGCGATGTGAGCCGTTCTCTCAACTTTACATCAATGTGTTAAATTTGAAATTAAAAATTAGTTGGTTACCATTCATGGTGATCCCAGACCCTTTGATATGTGTGCTTTGGCAGAACCTGTTGGAGTTCACTTTTGCCCTGCTCTATCATCCACACATCCTAATTCTCATAATCCATCTAAACATGTGAAACACACACCCGTAACATCATCTACTTTTTCTCCATCAACTCCACCTCTACATATAGTTCAACGATCCTCTGAACAAACCACATTAGGACCCCAAAAGGATCCTAAACCCATAACCAATGCTTCTTGTTT
The DNA here is from genome assembly GCA_028583015.1 of Wollemia nobilis. Classification (NCBI taxonomy): domain Eukaryota; kingdom Viridiplantae; phylum Streptophyta; class Pinopsida; order Araucariales; family Araucariaceae; genus Wollemia; species Wollemia nobilis. The sequence continues at coordinate 11,415,616 of JAQPPZ010000513.1, forward strand.
TACTCCTATAACTTCCATACCTATAGACCCATCCATCGACATCTCTATAACGTCTACACCTACCAGAGGCATAGTTTTCACATCCAAAGATGTAGGAAATGTTCCTTCTACCTCTTACGCTCTTACTGATGAGCTCTTACCCAATTTATCTAAAATTCTTATATAAAAAAAATAAACATTGCTATGCAAGATTCCCTTATTTTAAATAAATTGTCACCCTCTCCTCACACCTTGGGCCTCCCACAACCTATGGGAAGTATTTACCAGGTCGGGAGCTGTGCTTTTATTTATAATGGATATGAATGGGGAAGAATACCTAGAAACATCAAGACACATTATGATGGATATGCTCGATGTTATTTTGCTAATGAGTATATTAAAGCTAAGCCTATAATGCTTAAATTGGGATATAAAGGGAAAGGTTTGGGACCTTCCCAAAATGGTATGAAAGAACCTTTTGAGGTAGAACCATGACCCGCCTGATGTGGTGTGGGCCTATTTCCTAGTAAGGTTCAGCACTTCCCATTTGAGGATGATGACCATCTCATATCTTACCAAGATTATTTGGATGAACGCGATCCTCTGCATTTAATAAATAAGCCATTTACATGTAATATGCTATCCATAGCTTACCCTCAAATGATCGTTGAATCCGACGATGAGTTGGAGGGAGATATTTTCCATGATGTCTCTATTGAGGAATTATTACATAACGGATTTTATTTTGATGGCTCTATACCTAGTATAGCCCATCTTGAGGCCATGATTCCTCAAGACGAATTATCCAAACTAACCTTGGAAGAATTACAAGAATTGGGCGTTTCACCCGCCCCACCTAATTTTGAGAGAGATCTACACATGGAAGTAGAGAATGTCATAAAAATTAACATTGGAACCAACGATAACCCTCACATAATCAACATTGGATCAGAATTAAGTCAAGAAAAACAAGATAAATACATTGCATTTCTTAAAGAATATGAGGATGTCTTTGCTTGGACATATGAAGATATGCTAGGATTAGACCCTTTCGTAGTTATGCATCACCTAGTAGTCCATCCAGATGCTAAACCTGTTAAACAGAAACTTAGAAAAATGCATCCTAAAGTGGCCTTACTAGTCAAAGGGGAATTAGTAAAACTCCTTAAGGTTATTTTTATACAAGTCATTGATTATGTTGAATGGATATCAAACGTAGTTTCGGTAACTAAGAAAGAAGCTACCAAAGTTAGGGTTTGCACAGACTTTAGAGATATCAATGTTGCATGCCCTAAGGATGATTTTCCTCTTCCCAACATGAATCATATCATTTATTTTACTGTTGGGAGTGGAATGATATCCCTAATGGATGGATTTTATAGTTATATTCAGATGAGGATAGCTTCTGAAGATCAGGCTAAAACAACCTTTATTACCCCTTGGGGGATCATTTTTTTGGAAAGTGATGCCATTCGGTTTGAAGAATGCAGGTGCAACTTATCAATGAGCCATGACTTATATATTTCATGATATGATGCATGATATTCTACATGATTATGTAGATGATATTATAGCTCATTCCATAAAAGAAGATGATCATTTAGATGACTTGAGAAAAGCCTTTGATCGGTTAAGGGAATATCTTATTCGACTGAATCCAGCTAAATGTATATTCGAAGTTAAGTTCGGTAAATTATTAGGGGTTATAGTTTCTTTACGTGGCATTGAAATTGACCCTCTCAAGATCATGGCTATCATTGATATGCCCGCACCCACAAATATATCTGAATTGCGAAGTCTACAAGGTAAACTTCAAGCTATTTGTCACTTTGTCGATAAGTTGGTGGACAAAACAGGACCCTTTCTTAAGCTTCTTAAGAAAGATGTCTCTTTTCATTGGGACAAAAAATGTCAAGAAGCATTTGACCTCCTCAAACAATATCTCCTTAACCCTCTAGTGCTTTCACCACCTAGACCTGATCGCCCATTTATCTTGTACATTTTTGCTTCAGATTTTGCCTTAGGAGCTATGTTAGCTCAACTTGATGATGAGAAGAAAGAACGTGCTAATTATTACATTAGCTAAATCTTAATCAGTTATGAAACTTGCTATACAGTATTATAGAAGTTATGTCTAGCAGTCGTATTTTCTACATAGAAATTATGCCATTATATGCTTAGTCAGAAAATGTATGTTATTGCCAAATTTGATCCTTTGCAATATCTCATGAGTCGACCGTACTTATCTGGTCGCACTGCAAAGTAGGTTCTTGCACTAAGCGAGTTTGAACTCATGTTTACAGGACAAAAGTCTGTTAAGGGTCAAATCATAGCAGATCAATTAGCTGTTGCACCCTTAGAGTCTACCCATCCCCTCATCATTGAGTTTCCTGATGAATGCCTTAAACTAAATGCAGACCATCCTGAGCAATGGTCCCTATACTTTGACAGATCTCGATGCATGAGTGGGGCTGGTGCTAGTATTATTTTAATATCTCCATAGAAACATCTTATACCTCTATCCTTTAAATTAACGTTTGCTTGCACTAATAACACTGCTGAATATGAGGCTCTAATCTTTGGATTACGAGCTGCCTTGGCAATAAAAATTAAAAATTTATTAGTTTTCGATGACTCTCAACTTGTCATAAATCAAATCAATGATGTTTATCAGACCAAAGATGATAAATTACATCCATATAAAGCATATGTCTTACAAGTATTATCTTTATTTGATCAAGTTACCTTGGAAGCTATTCCTCGAACTAGCAACTGTGCAGTTGATGCTATGGCTGCAGCTGCATCTCTTTTGCCCTTGGAGTTAGATGACAAATATGCTACCATCATTATTCATCGACTCTAGGAACAAGCTTCAAATAAATCATGCTTAGAACCTTTGTATGTGTTTCTAATCAATGAAACTACTCCTGAACCTTGGTACACTTATATATTTATCTTTCTTCAAAATGGGACCTTCCCTGAAGTTTGTAATAGCAACCAGCGTCGGTTATTACGTAGATGAGCAAGTCACTTCGTAATTATTGGTAATACCTTGTATAGGAGATATTTTGAAGGCATCCTATTGAGATGTTTGACTCTAGAAGAATCTCGATCAGCTTTGAGTGAAGCCCACGATGGATCTTGTGGGGGACATTTTAGTGGTAGTGCCATTTCTAAGAAGCTCCTTAGGATAGGATTTTTTTGGCCTACCATGGAGAATGATGCACATGATTATGTGTGCCATTGCGACAAGTGCCAAAAACATGCTGACCTTGTCCATGCACCTGCACATGAACTGTAGGCTATTTCATCTCCTTGGCCCTTTTCAAAATGGGGCTTAGACATCATTGGAAAAATCAACCTCGTGTCATCTGATGGACACAAATTTATCATAATCACCACTGAGTATTTCACGAATTGGGTTGAAGTTATGCCCTTAGCGTCTTGCACTGGAACCCAAGTCTCCAAATTTATTTTTAATCAAGTTATTTATAGGTTCGAAATTCCTGCAAATCTCATCTCAGATAATGGAACTTGTTTCAAAAATAAATATGTCAAGAAATTATGTCAAAAATATAAAATTCAACATCGTTGGTCCACTCCCTATTATCCTCAAGGTAATGGCCAAGCAGAAGCATCTAATAAAACATTAATCAAAATCCTCAAAATATTGGTCAATAAATCTGGCCGATATTGGTACATTCAACTATATTCTGCTCTATGGGCTTATCGAAATAGTGTTCGCACTCCCACGGGCATTTCACCTTTTGTTTTGGTTTATGGTGCTGAAGTTGTTTTTCCATTTGAATTAGAAGTTACTTCTTTGGCTCTACTACTTAAAGATACTAAAGTAGGAGATGAATATCGTTCTGGAAGACTTTGTCAGCTGGAACTCCTAGATGAGAAGCGCATCAATGCTTTGGAACATCTTCGAGCCTACCAAAACAAGCTCAAGCAAGCATACCTCAAGAAAGTTCATCATCGATCCTTTGAGATCGGTGACCTTGTCTTGAAATAAAATAAAAAAAATACTAATGCAACTAAAGACCTTAAAGGTAAATTCGAGCCCAACTGGCTTGGACCGTATATCATCACTGCTAAATTTGGATTGGGAGCATACCGATTGGCTACATTAGATGGTAAATATCTTAAAGAACCTATGAACATTATGCATCTTAAGCATTATTATGCATAAAATTTGGGCATTTCATCATTTTTATATTATTATTTTGCATATTGTTTCATTTTAGTCATCCATATAAACATTTCAAAAATAATAATAGTATTTATTCTTTCCATTCATGAATTAAAATCAAAATATAAAAACTTCAAAATCATCAAAATCTTCAAAAACATCTTTTATTTTTGCACTTGTCAATTCTTGTAGTATTGTAGTTATATTTTCAGTTATTTTTGGATAAATTAGCATTTATTTGGAATCCCGCACTTTCACACTCACATGAATAAATATCTTGATTTTATTTGGTATGATTATTAATCTCTCTTATATCAAAGTTCACATTTGAATTAAATAAACATTTGAGCATAGAGAACTGATCTTGTTATTTACTTGAACCAAGCATATCTTTTCACATTAAAATGATTTCATTGCAAATTTGATATGATGCTACATAGTAGAAATGGTTTCTTGAGCAAAAATTTTCCCCTGCTATCCTATCAAGCACATGGTCTAGATGAAAGCACGAGATTCCGGATGAAAGAAACACTAATTGCGATGTATTCAAAATCAAACACGCTTAAGTCCTAAAATGTAGAATGCATGAAGTGAAAGAGACGAATTGAACGGAGATACAAGAAAATGGAGAAATCACAGCCCTTTTATTTAACTCTCTTGATCTCGGTTACAAAGACGCCTCCTCCCTTTTCAGGGGCTAGGAGCGTTAAATGAATTTGGTTACAATCAAGACTTAATGTTCCTCCTTCCGCGTGCCCACATTTGAAATGGGCGGGCCAAAATGTTGTCGTCGCTGGTGTTGATGAGTCCTTAACCTTTGCTGCTCCTCCTGCGATCAAAGAAACAACAAAGATGTTAGTAGCACCTATTGCAAATAAGAAACGTTTGTTCTCTAAAATTAATGAAAGATGCATGTAAAAGATTAGCCAAATCGATAGACAAAATGACTCTAAATGACCCGTAAATTTGACAGAGACCAGAAAACATTACCAGAGGGCCACTGCCATCGAAACAGTCGGCCAATTCGCATTAAACTGCAATTCATCCCTGGCCAGGATGAATTCTACTGTAATTCATCCTCGGGTAGGACGAATTAGACTGTAATTCGTCCTCGGGTAGGACGAATTCGACTGTGATAAAACGCCGAGATAATACCATCCAAATGTCACATCTCGGGATCTCCAAATGACTTGCAAACATGGGGGTTAGCTAATTGGGGGCATTTTGGGATGACCCAGATGGTCGGTTTTCCCCAATTTAGCCTCCATCATCGAGAATTTGACGTCGCTACCTGCAAGTTAGTGAAGACAACGAAAACGACAAAAGATGACAATATTTGATCAAAACATTCTGAAATCGAAATTGTAAACTATCTAAACAACATAAAATGGAATGGAATATAAAAAAGTGACAAAAGAACAAATTAAAATGACACTAAGAAGTGCGGGCGCCCGAGCGGGCCGCCCACCGTTAGAACCTGACTTTGGCACCAATCCACTTGGGATGGGCCCAAAATCTCTTATAACTGGTTGTCGGCGAATGGGTGGGGTAATGTGGTCAAATGTCGGATTTTGGATCCGGATTCACACTTCCAATGCCCACCCAATGACCTCCCTTGCGAAAGAGATCAAGGATGTAGAAGATATGAATCACAAAAGGGTTAAGGCATAGTATCAATTGGGCAGCACTTCGTTGCTTGAAAATGCCTCCAACTTGTCTCCTTTTTGGGTGGGAAAGTCCACCATTTTATAGACCCAAGGGGTCTCTTTGGATGGGCATGCAGGGGTGCCATGTGGCGGCCATGCCTTCCCAAGAGGGAGGAGACTCCTCCCTAACTTGGGCTTCCATGACTGCCTTTGTGACAGTCCTCCAACGGCCAATCTACCCACCTACACGCGCATGCAATGCAGGAGTCATAAATTGACAGTCTTCGGCTGCCACTTGGCGCCATTCTTCTTTTTGCCCGTTAAACCTGGAATTCGTCCTGACCAAAGATGAATTCAGAATTCGTCCCTGGGTGAGACGGATCCCAGTTAGAATTCATCCTTGGGTGGGACGAATACTGAGCAAAGTGCCTGAATGTGCCAAATTGCCTTTTGACCTTCCAAAATTGCTACAAAAGTGGTTAGGACCACTGTTTAACCTCTGAGGGCTGCCCTGGGGGCTATGTGTGTCAAAGCGATCAGTGTTTGCAGTCACATAATCGGATTGGTGTTGTTTTGGTGTCTACAGATGCCCCTTTTTGGGATGCGTTGTGCATGGCGCAGCGCCGAGCAAAAATAGATAACCAAAGCACTAATGATTAGGGTTTCTTGGTAACCTAACCAACTTTTGATGCCCCAAGTATGGAAAGGGCATGCATTCTTGAATCCTTGCTTCTGACGAGCTAAGGAATTTGATTTCAAGTATTAACCTATTTTGGTGAGGTGTGACTTGAGCTTGGACATTGATCAGTCATGATTAGGCAAAGGGCGCAACCTTTTGTCCATAGGGGAACCTTGTGTTCATGCTTCGGGAATGCCAAGTGTTTGATCAATTTGTGATTATTGCTTGTTTGCTGCCCCAAGCAGGAGCGTAATTGTCTTTGTCAATGATTCTTTGAATGCATGTCATTTTCCTTAATTGGGTGTGTGCTTGTTGATTGGTGACTAAGTGTGACTACCCCCTCAAGCGACGAATCGATGAGGGAATGACCTTCGTGAGAAAAGCGACGAGTCGCTTGACCCAAGATGACTTGTGCAAGGGTGCCTTCGGAGATTTAGCATTAAGCATGTGCAATTTTTTTGACATTTAGACCTATTTTTGGTGGGTGGTAACCCTTTTGGTGATGCCATAATGGGGTGAAAGTGTCGAAAGCCCGTCTTCCCGTGGAGCGGTCCGGCTATGGTAGCCTTCTTGGGGAAGTAGGAGAGTGACAATTTGAGCCCCGACATCGATTTTCTATGCCAAGAGGTTAAGTGCAAGAGCACTTGTGTCCGGCAATGCTTATTGCTTTGTGTTTGTGTTGCATTTTTTTGTTGTTTTTGAGTGGGTTTTGACCCTTTTGTGATGCCATTTGGGGGTGAAATTGTCAAAAATCTGTCTTCCCATGGAGCGGTCCGGCTATGGTAGCCTTCTTAGGGAGTAGGATAGTGACAATGTAAACCCCGACATCAGTTTTGCTATGCCAAGAGGTTAAGTGCAAGAGCACTTGTGTCTGGCAATGTTTATTGTTGTTTGTTTGTGTTGCATTTTTTTGTTGTTTTTTATTTTTTTTGTTGTTTTATTGTTTTTGAGTGGGTTTTGACCCTTTTGTGACACCATTTGGGGTGAAATTGTCAAAAATCCGTCTTCCCGTGGAGCGGTCCAGCTATGGTAGCCTTCTTAGGGAGTAGGATAGTGACAATTTGTGACCCCGACGTCAGTTTTGTATGCCATTGAATGTCAGGTGCAAAGGTGCCTTTGTTCGGCACTTTTATTGCTATTGTTTGTGGATATTTGTTGTTTTTGTTGTTTTGATTTTCTTGCTTTGTGTATATGTCATTATTTTATGTTATGCACAATGATTGATGTTGATGGATGCATGTACTTTATGGTAATGGATGTATATGGTATGATAAATGCAAATGTTTTTGATATATATGTGATATGCAAAATGTAATGGATGAAATGAATTTGTGTTGATTGGTTAGGGCACCATAGACTGTTTAGGATTTTGTTATTTTGTTTTTAGGCGATTGCTGTGGTAAATGACTTTGTATGTATACATGTGGTTTTTTGTATTTTTTGATGGTATTTGTAAGGATGAAAAGTAGCGCAGTTGGTTTAGAAATGTAGCTAAGGTTTTCTGAGACTCGAACGGTTTTAACTCACTAGCCACGATCGTACCTTTATCTTACAAGACTTTTGAACAAGGTATGAATCGGACTTGTTTTTGACCAAGTTATTTCACATCCCTGTGTGTGCAATTGAGTTCATTTATGTGGTATTTGTCAGGATACCGCCAGTGCCAGATAGGCTTTCAACCAAACCTATATTGAGGATCACCTAATTAGCTCCACTAACTCCTTTATTGTATTTAGTCAGATTAATCTGCGGTGCTATCTAGGATACCATAAGCTAGCTCATCCACATGCAAACATTGATCTGCACACAAGTTAATGTGACAGATATATCATCATGCGAGAGGTTTACCACCAGTGACCGATAGGCTATCAACCAAACCGGTACTGAGGCTTGCCTCATGACCTGTCGAAATGCTGAGAGTTCCAGGGATTCAAGTTTGACTCCCTTCTTTTCTTCAATTGTATTGGGATACTTGCTCCTTTGTAGTGATAAAATCACTGTTTATTTTTGTTTTATTTGTTTTTCTTTTTGAGCAAGGGATTTGGATATGGAGTGATGAGAATCACTATTGTATGTGCCTTTTGATGTGTGCACTTTGGGATGTCAAATTTTGGAGTTTTGACGTTTTGCAAATTTTTGATGTTTTGCAACTTATTGAGAACTTTGGGATTCTTGGGGAATTGGGTAGGGAGGATGCTTGTCCTTTTGCCAACTCTCAGCATTCTTTGGGTCATTCGCATAGGGGGATGAGCAAGATAACCATTTCGCTTATGGTGACCTGGATTGCTTTGCAGATGTCATCTTTCATTCACACAACTTGGGAATTTTTTATGTGTTTTAATTTGTGTTGGGATGCTACGTAACAAGGTGTGATCCAAGTAGAACTCTACCTTCATAAAATCTGTTTGACTTGGTACAGTACATGGCTAGAAATTTAACGACATCTAAATGACGAAAACTCTAGATACATTAAATGACAACCTGACTTATGATATGGTGACTCTATGTATGGTGTTGTTTTTGCGATATTGTATGGAAAATGTGAAAAATGGTATGCTTGCTAAGTAATGACAGTCCATGGTGCCTTTGACTTCTATGATCAACAAATGTGCGATATATGGATGTAATGGTTAATGCAGCTATTATGTAGTGCTTTGATTGATGAAGTATGCATGAGAATGAGATGCAGATTTCTTTTTGAGATTTTGATGGTTTTTGTTGTTTTTGAATTTTCTTGATGGTGACCAAGGGATTTCGAGAATCCTTTGGGGCCTTTTTGGGGTGACCAAGCGATTGTGATAATCCTTGGAGCTTTTGGGGTGACCAAGTGATTGCGATAATCCTTGGAGCTTTTGGGGTGACCAAGTGATTGCGATAATCCTTGGAGCTTTTTGGGTTTGACCAAGTGATTGCGATAATCCTTGGAGCTTTTGGGGTGACCAAGTGATTGTGATAATCCTTGGAGCTTTTGGGATTGACCAAGAGATTGCGATAATCCTTGGAGCTTTTGGGATGACCAAGCGATTGCGATAATCCTTGGAGCCTTTTGGGGTGACCAAGTGATTGGATAATCCTTGGAGCTTTTGGGTGACCAAGTGATTGCGATAATCCTTGGAGCTTTTTGGGGTGACCAAGTGATTACGATAATCCTTGGAGCTTTTGGGGTGACCAAGTGATTGCGATAATCCTTGGAGCTTTTGGGGTGACCAAGTGATTGCGATAATCCTTGGAGCTTTTGGGGTGACCAAGTGATTGCGATAATCCTTGGAGCTTTTGGGGTGACCAAGTGATTGCGATAATCCTTGGAGCTTTTGGGTGACCAAGTGATTGCGATAATCCTTGGAGCTTTTGGGGTGACCAAGTGATTGCGATAATCCTTGGAGCTTTTGGGGTGACCAAGTGATTGCGATAATCCTTGGAGCTTTTGGGTTTTGACCAAGCGATTGCGATAATCCTTGGAGCTTTTGGCTTGCTCTTCAGGGGATAGATGTACCCCCAGCTTGATGATATTTGTGCTCCGGATCTGGCTCTGGAGGTATTGGCATGAATGGATCGGCCCTATGCACGGATAGGAGGACAGGGTCTACCCTCGGTACTGATATTGCTATGGGGTCTCTGGGCGGAAGTTGATCTCTGTGTGCCCAAAGTGGTGGATGTAATGCTTGGTCCCACTACGGTGGGTTAACGCGCCACTCATGCCCTAGTATTATGTTTATCTGTTGAAGTGCTTCATCGATATTTATGGGATGTCGATGTTGTCGCATGTGATTGCTGTGGGCTATCTCTGTTTTATCCTCACCTTCGGCCAATGAGTACAGCTCATCAGAATCTGGAGATTCTGAGACATGGAGGACTGCATCATCAGGTAGCCTTACGGTCGGAGGTTGATCCTCTTCGAAAGGAGCCTCATGTAAGTTGGGCCTTGGGAGCTCTAAAATCTTGGTCTCTACCGACTCTAAGTGCTCTAGCGCTTTGCATGTATCGAGGGATTTGAGCTCCTCCTCTTTGGTTGGTTCTTGTTGAGGAACTTGGGGCCTATGGAGGGGTGGCCAGATAGCACCCCCCATGCCTTGGTAGGGCATTTCATCCCGCTCTTCTTCTCGCTCTGATTCCTTAGAGGCTTCTTGATGAATTTCTAAGGGTGGCCCATAAACCTGAGTGGGTTCCTGAGGAAGGCGCCCATCATTGGTTATAGGAGTGGCCTCCCGCTCATGTCTAGGAGGCATCTGGGGCGGTGTCTGATAAGGTCGCGGAGACTTGTCTCGCACCCGAGGGTTGTGCCTCTCATAATGTTTTGTCTTATGCGTGTGAGGGGTTGGAGTCCTCTCCTACATAGTGTGTTGGAACAACTCATCCTTCTGGCGCTGAAGGTGCTCTTTTTTAATATGGTACAGTTCCTCTAAATGTAGTCGCTCTAGCTCAAGTTGCATGAATTGCATCCGACGTGCGATATGCTTGGTAGATTCTAAGATAGTTGGTCTTGCCGCCTCATGTCTAGAAGGCCTAGATGCCTCTCCTAGATATCTATCTCGGTCATAGTGATCCAAGATCTCTATAGGCCGCCTCCCTCTGTTGGGGGTAGTGGCATTTATCCGAGGCTCTGGCCTCAGTGGGTGACCCTGATAGCTAGCAGGTGCGGAGGCGTATTGCTCCCGTGATGTATATTGCTCTCGAGGAAGGTAAGGGTTTTCCTCGTGCTCTCTTTCATAAGTGAAAAAGGAATGGGTAGAGTTGGCTCGCCCCGCCTGAGGAGCCTTGTGCTCTGGATTTGTCCTTGTAGTCCTGACAACTAGAGGGGGTGAAGGAGGGATAGTGTAATCATGTGGTTCCTCCCATCGAACCCTATGTTGACCTAGCGCTTCATCGCATGGTGACCACTCATAGCAAGCATCTAAGGGAGCTCTCCTATGGATGTACCCCTCATGGAAGGGTGTGTGTTGGGTGCTATGCTGAACAGGAGTGCCCCTAGAAGAGGTGCCCCTATAGTCCCTTTTCGTTAAGGTGTGGAGGGGACTGCCTTGTGTGTCAGGCCACCAAGGTGGTATGACCAAATCCTTGGGGCTATACCGGAGGTGACTTGTGCCTCCTTGGATATTCCCCATAGCATCCGCCCATGATTGGGCTTGGCTACGGGTGAGCACCATGACGATGTCTCTCTAAAAACCCTAAAATTGAAAATGAGTCATATGGGGCCCAAAATTGGGGTGCGCATCCCTCTTACAATAGATAAGCCATAAATAAAGTTTCAAGTCCTAACTCTAAATACATTAGGAGAGATTAACCTTCGAACAACTCAAAAAGCATAAAAAATTAGGTGAGCAATTTTAAAACCTAATTTCGGGGCACTAGATGATGGAATTTGGCCTCGAAAACTGGTTTTTGGAAATACAACTCAAATGTTTAAAAATCTCCCAACTAGCTCCCTGTAAAATTTCACGTCAATCGGAGCTACGGTTGAGAAGTTATGGCCCCGAAAAAATGCACTAAAATTTAGGGAAAAAAATAAGATTTCCCATATTTTGTTGGATGCTCCTGCATCACTTATGGGCACCTTTGGGGTGCTTTTGGGTTGACCAAAGGGTTCATGGACACCTTTGGGGCATTTTGGAGTGACCAAGCGATGGTAATGCAAATTTTTATCTTTTTGTTTATGATTTTTCTGATTTTTTTTTTGTTACACTAAGCATAAATGAACACACACATACACAAACGGTGATTATCTCTTTTAAAGATTAATGGTGTGTCCTAGACTGGTTTTAGTGCGTTTTGATGATTTTGTTTTGTTTTTGAAAGTTTTGAAGAACGTTTAAATGCAGTATGTTGGCTCATATGACTCCCATAAATGGTCGCCCCTTCAATATACCATTGCCAGAGCCGATATACCAACCTCTCTATATACCCGCCCTTACGAGAGGGAAACTATAGGTACGTGAGAGCAGATGGTACGTGGTACGTAGGCGGTACGGAAGGGGGATTGTCCTGTTAATGACACCTACCATAGAAGACTTATCCTCGTGCATCGGGAATCACCCCGGCGACACTCGGTCAACTTTCGTCAGGATTTACGCCTAACAACGATGACAATCGGGGTAAATGGATGCAAAAATCAAGCCAAGGTGGTGATGAACCCACCGTTGGTCTTGATCAAGGGCTGGGGTCTTACGACCAGCTCCTTGGTTTAAAAATGTTGCGTGAAGTGTGTGTGATTCTTTTTATTTAAAAAAATGAAACAGGCAGAAGCAACTACTTTCCCTAAGAAGGCAAAATTGACAAAAAATAGAAACAAAAAAGCAGAAAATGACAGGAATAGTTTTAGGACCCTTACCTTTCTCTGCCTAGACTTGCTGTTTCTGATCTTCGGCTCTAAAAATTCATAGACAAAAATTCGTCCCTCTGTGAGACGAATTACAGAACAGAATTCGTCCCTGTCTGAGACGAATTAGAATTCATCTCAGGGTCAGACGAATTACAGTAAAGTATTCGCCATAGGCAAAGACGAATAACAGTCAAAAATTGAAAAAGGTACCTGTAAGCACAAAAACACAAGTTTTGATCAGTTTTTGTGATCTCAAAAATTAGGGGACAGGGTCCCACCGTGATCGCCACTGAAAGCACGAGATTTCGGATGAAAGAAACACTAATTGCGATGTATTCAAAATCAAACACGCTTAAGTCCTAAAATGTAGAATGCATGAAGTGAAAGAGACGAATTGAACGGAGATACAAGAAAATGGAGAAATCACAGCCCTTTTATTTAACTCTCTTGATCTCGGTTACAAAGACGCCTCCTCCCTTTTCAGGGGCTAGGAGCGTTAAATGAATTTGGTTACAATCAAGACTTAATGTTCCTCCTTCCGCGTGCCCACATTTGAAATGGGCGGGCCAAAATGTTGCCGCCGCTGGTGTTGATGAGTCCTTAACCTTTGCTGCTCCTCCTGCGATCAAAGAAACAACAAAGATGTTAGTAGCACTTGCTGCAAATAAGAAACGTTTGTTCTCTAAAATTAATGAAAGATGCATGTAAAAGATTAGCCAAATCGATAGACAAAATGACTCTAAATGACCTGTAAATTTGATAGAGACCAAAAAACATTACCAGAGGGCCACTGCCATCGAAATAGTCGGCCAATTCACATTAAACTGCAATTCGTCCCTGGCCAGGATGAATTCGACTGTAATTCGTCCTCGGGTAGGATGAATTAGACTGTAATTCGTCCTCGGGTAGGACGAATTCGACTGTGATAAAACGTCGAGATAATACCATCCAAATGTCGCATCTCGGGATCTCCAAATGACCTACAAACATGGGGGTTAGCTAATTGGGGGCATTTTGGGATGACCCAGATGGTCGGTTTTCCCCAATTTGGCCTCCATCACCGAGAATTTGACGTCGCTACCTGCAAGTTAGTGAGGACAACAAAAATGACAAAAGATGACAATATTTGATCAAAACATTATGAAATCGAAATTATAAACTATCTAAACAACATAAAATGGAATGGAATATAAACAAGTGACAAAAGAACAAATTAAAATGAAACTAAGAAGTGCGGGGCGCCCGAGCGGGCCGCCCACCGTTAGAACTTGATTTTGGCACCAATCCACTTGGGATGGGCCCAAAATCTCTTATAATGGGTTGTCGACGAATGGGTGGGGTAATGTGGTCAAGTGTCAGATTTTGGATCTGGATTCACACTTCCAATGCCCACCCAATGACCTCCCTTGCGAAAGAGATCAAGGATGTAGAAGATATGAATCACAAAAGGGTTAAGGCGCAGTATCAATTGGGCAGCACTTCGTTGCTTGAAAATGCCTCCAACTTCTCCTTTTTGGGTGGGAAAGTCCACCATTTTATAGACCCAAGGGGTCTCTTTGGAGGGGCATGCAGGGGTGCCATGTGGCGGCCATGCCTTCCCAAGAGGGAGGAGACTCCTCCCTGACTTGGGCTTCCATGACTGCCCTTGTGATAGTCCTCCAACGGCCAATCTACCCACCTACACGCGCATGCAAGGCAAGAGTCATAAATTGATAGTCTTCGGCTGCCACTTGGCGCCATTCTTCTTTTTGCCCGTTAAACCTGGAATTCGTCCTGACCAAAGATGAATTCAGAATTCGTCCCTGGGTGAGACGGATCCCAGTTAGAATTCGTCCTTGGGTGGGACGAATACTGAGCAAAGTGCCTGAATGTGCCAAATTGCCTTTTGACCTTCCAAAATTGCTACAAAAGTGGTTAGGACCACTGTTTAACCTCTGAGGGCTGCCCTGGGGCTGTGTGTGTCAAAGCGATCAGTGTTTGCAGTCACATAATCGGATTGGTGTTGTTTTGGTGTCTACACTAGAATATTTGAGAATTGACAAAAGGACAAGCTCGACCTCGCCTGGAATAAAAATCCCTTGCTCTACAGCCAATCCGAGCAAGTATCCCTAACATAGGAAGAAAAATAAAAGTCAAAGAAAATGAGAAAAAGAAAAATATCATTTTGTACCATCACAGCTGTTATGAAAAATGAACCAATTTGTTTATTGAAAATTATGCAGTTTAAATAAGACTGCAATAACAAGAATTTGCCGGAGGTTGCCAAACCAACCAACGTACAATAGCATATTGTTATAACAAAATAACAAATGCATAAATAAGACAAATAATGAAATAACAGACAGTATAACTACGCTAACATCCCCCCTAATTACATTATTTGGGTAATAGGAGAACTACTAGCTATACTAACATCCCCCCTGATTACATCATTTTGCAATACAAAGAGAGTTGCGAAACAATTCAAATTTGACACGTGCAAGTGCCTTAGTGAAAATGTCTGCAACTTGAGCATCGGTGGGAATGTGCTGAAGCTGAATTCGGTGCTTTGGAACTTCATATCGAATGAAATGACATTGTGTGTCAATGTGCTTTGTTCTTTCATGATGGACTGGATTCTTGACGAGGTTCAGAACACCCTGATTATTGCAAAATAAGTGTATTGGAGATTTTGATGGATGGCCCATACTTGTCATAATGTGACGCAACCATATCACTTCGCACACAGCTTCACGTGCGGCGCGATACTCTGCCTCTGTTGATGAAATAGAAACCACCTATTGCTTCTTGTTGTGCCAAGAGACAGGACCGGATCCCAAATGAAAAATGTATCCAAAAGTTGACTTGCGATCATCAAATGATCCGGCATAGTCAGATCCGTGTATCCTTGCAAGAAGAATTTGTCGTTCTTCTTGTATTCTAGGCCATATTCCATAGTACCATGGACATAGTGAAGAACACGTTTTGCTGCTTTCCAATGAGTGGTCTTAGGCTCCTACATGAACCTCGAAAGATAGTTGACAGCAAATACGAGATCTGGCCTAGTATTGGTCAGATATATGAGACTCCCAATCAACTGTCGATAGAGAGTACCATCTACCTGAGGTGAATCATCATATCATGATAACTGAAGTCCATTCTCCATCGGAGTTGCCATTGGCTTGCAATCATTCATGCGATATTTTTCTAGCAATGTCTTGGCATATTTTTTCTAAGACACTTTGATGGAGCGCTCCTTTTGGCTGAATTCCAGACCAAGACAGTAATGGAGAAGTCCGAGATCTGTCATCTCAAAATATTTACACAAGTTTCTTTTGACAGTAGAGATCATAGTTTCTGAACTCCCTGTAATGAGCAGATCATCAACATAGAGTATTAGCAACACTATCTCAGAACCCTATTTCTTGAAATAGAGGTTTGCATCTGACGGACATCTGACAGACATCTCTTAAATCCATGCTGCATAAGGTGATTGTCCATTTTTATATACCAAGCTCGAGGGTTTTAGACCATATAAGGATTTGACCAATTTACAAACCTTATGGTCTTGGCTTTCCACTTCAAATCCTTCTGGCTGAGTCATGTAGACTTCTTCTTTGAGATCACCATTTAGAAAGGCACTTTTGACATCCATCTGGTGAACTTTCCACCCATATTGTGCTGCCATAGCACACATAACTTGAATTGTGGTCATCCGAGCAGTAGGTGCAAAAGTTTCCTCGTAGTCAATGCCTTCCTTTTGAGCATAGACCTTTGCAACAAGACGGGCTTTATGCTTATCAATTGTTCCATCTGCCTTGTACTTGAATTTATATACCCATTTGCAGCCAATGGGTTTCTTTCCATGCGACAAATCAACAAGCTTCCAAGTTTTATTTTTCATCAAAGACTCATACTCTGTATCCATAGCGGCCTTCCACTGAGGCTCACTAAGAGCATCTTGCACTGATGCAGGTTCAAGATCGTCTATGGTAGACATGAACGCCCTATCATCATCAATATCCATATCCTCTACTTCTGTACGTGGAGTTACGTAAAGTTCCTCAAAATATTGACAAAGATCATCAACCTCACCAGTTTCTTTGGCTTCTTTTTCCTTTTGAGCCATACTGCGTGTACGAGGTCTATCCAAGTTCAAATTGGGAAGAGTGGATAAATTTGCATCTCTGATTGTATTTGTACACCATTTTGGATTCTTCTTCGATGGTGTTGAAGAAGATGTAGAAGGACCTCCCGTCTCGTGTTGATGAAGGAATCTTCTCTTCCTTAGATTCCACAAGATCTAGGTGTACTTTATATGTTCTCTGTGATGTGAAAGCTTCATCAAAGACAACATCTCTACTGACGTGAATTTTCTTGGTCAAAGGATCTATCAAACGATATCCTTTAGAGTGCTCATCATAACCAAGAAAAATGCATCTCAGTGTTTTCTCATCTAGCTTCTTCCTTTTCTCTTTTGGTATGTGCATGAAAGCGTGACATCCAAAAATACGTAGATGAGATATGGAGGGTTTTTGACCACTCCATGCTTCCTATGGAGTCATTCCTTTTAGGGCCTTTGTGGGTGCCCTATTCAACAGATACACTGTAGTGGTGACAGCTTATGCCCAATATTGTTGCCCAAGAGTAGCTCCTATGAGCATACAACGAACCATTTCCATGATAGAACGGTTCCTTCTCTCAGCAACTCCATTTTGCTGAGGAGTATAGGCAGTTGTTAACTGTCTCTTGATTCCATGCTTATCTAAGAATGTAGAAAATTCTTTAGAGGTAAACTCCCCCCCTCGATCTGAGCGGAGGGTTTTAATAGAAGCTCCTGACTCCTTCTCAATGGATTTCTTGAACTCGTCGGAAGAATGTGAAAGCTTCGGATTTCAGTTGGAGAAAGAAAATCCACATCTTTCATGAGTAGTCATCTACGAATAACTGAAAGTACCTCTTCCCTCCACAACTGTTGGGTGTGAAAGGACCGCACAGATCGGTGTGAATTAACTCCAGAGGTTTTTGTGCTCTTGTTGAGCTCTTCTCAAATGGTACTCTATGTTGCTTTCCTACTAAGCAGTCAGAGCACACTGGCAATGTGGCAGAAAGGGAAGGAAGACCTTTTACCATCTCATACTTATTGAGCTCAAGTAAGTAGCCAGAACTAAGATGCCCATATCTCTTGTGCCATAGGGAAGTTGCCTCCTTGGTAGAGACAGTCATGGCAACATGTGGAGTAGATATAGCATCTAGGGAAAATAAGCCGTGCTTATATGAAGCTATTGCAATCTGCTTACCCTTCCTGGTAATAGTACAACACTTCTTACCATTCTCAACATGAAAGTTGACAACCATATTTCTATCCAAGATTTGTGTGACTGACAATAAATTGTTAGCCAATCCCGAAACATAGAGGACTTTGTCAATCTGACACTTGCCATCAGGAAGAGTGACTGAAACTATACCCTCTCCCTGAACCCTATAGGTTTTATCATCAACAATGGTGACAGGTTTGCCCTCTTTGGCCATGAATGATTCAAACCATGATCTGTTGCCAGTCATATGTTTGCTAGCTCCAGAATCGACATACCAAACAGGATCCCTCTGTGTGAAATATATGGTAGTCATGAGCACCTTGTGTGCCCATTCAGAATCTGAGTCAGATTCTTCAACAACAACATTCACCTGGGGTTGCTTGTTTTTATTTTGTGGTTTGTTTTGGCCTTTTTTCTTGTTCTTATGCCAACACCTGTTGGTGTCATGGTTGTCTTTCTCACAGATCTTGCACCACCTCTTCTTCTATTGAGGTTGTTTTCCTTTTCCTTTCATGTCCTGTTGAGAATTTCCTCCTTTCTAAAAGTTGCCTCATTTTTGCCCATTACCTTTCTTCCTAGAACCCTGCCTGTTGGTGTATAGGGCTGTATTGGAAGAATCATCCTTGTGAAGTTGGTGTGCCTCCTGTTGTTGAAGCAGATTGACCAACTCGATGTAGGTAATTTTTCATTGAGACACCTGGATGGAGGTGATCAACATATCAAATGAAGAAGGTAAAGCTCTCATCACAATTGAAACGAGAAGCTTTTCGTCCACAGGATCTCCCAAAGAATTCAATTTCTCTTTTAATTCAAACACTCTACACAGAAAGAGTTCCACTATTTCACCCTGTCTCAAACTCAGGTTATGAAGTTGTTGTTGAAGATGAAGAATGGTGGAATCATTCTTTCCCTCATAGATGGTTTTAAGGGCATCCCATGCCTCTTTACCACTTGCTTTGTCAGCTATATGAGGTTGCACTTCATCTGAAATAGCAAACAAAATGAGCACCTTTGCTCGACTGTCTTTCTTGTCAAAGGCTATCTAATTAGCAGTAGGAGCTATGGATCCTGATGCTGGTGAAGGCCTAGGTGTTACTCCAGTAACAATATCTCATAAATCTTCCATTTGGAGAATTGCCTTCATCTTATGTTTCCATGGTGTATAATTTGGACCTTTCAATAACTGATGAGGATCAGTCATCAACTTTGCAACAACGGCCATAGTGAAGGTTCCTTATAACACCAATTGGTCCCCCTTTCGATATACCTTTTGCTAGGCCGTTATACCGTACAAAAATACCCGCCCTTACGTGAGGGAAACTATAGGTATTTACAAAAAATCAACAAAAATCACCCGCCCTTACGTGAGGGAGACTATAGGTGAGTTTTAGAGATCATACGATACATGGAACATAAGCAGTACTGAAAGGGAATCGCCTTGTTGATGGCACCTACCATAGAAGATTCTTCTCATGCGTGGGGCGTAACTTCCCCTAAACACTATGAAGAATACTTCATCAAGATTTACGCCTAAACACAAGAGCGATTAAGGGTAGTGGATGGAGTAAAAAAATACAAAAATGGCAAACTTATCTCTCCTCGACGATTTATAGAGAACAAGCTCAGACGTCGTTGTAGCAGCTATATTAGGCGGCGGATACAAAGTAGCGCAATCACGACAGCTTTACCTGTAAGTGCTGGCCAGAGGTATCACAAATACTGAACGCTGTAGTGCAATAAATTGCACGGATGGGTTTCAATTATTCCGGGGACTTAGGGAGTGAATTTGGTTTTTTTTTTAACTTTTAATGAAGTAGTGCAAAAATGAAATATGCAACATACAACATAAAAAGTGCCCACAAGAATTAACCCTCCAGGTGTCGGACACAGCCGAAAATGCACCTTTACAATAATGCCAAAAATTGCTTTTTTTCAAAAAATTACTCACATTCCCCCTTTGATTTTTTGAAAAAAAATATCCCCCCTAAAAAAAAATTCTCTTTAACAAAGCATTTTAATAATTATTATGTATTTAAAGTTAAAATAAATAATTTTAATTTATATAGTTTTAAAAACTTATGAAAAAATAAATTAAAATTTAATTTTAATTTATAAAGCTTTAAAACTATAGAAAATAAATTAAAATTAAAATTTTAACTAAAAAATAATAATTAAAAAAAACTTTGAATTTTTTTTTTTACCTTCGAACCCTCGACGTGCAGGCTCCCAGAGCCTTACCGCACGGCTCACGACCACGTGAGCCAGCGGGCTGATCCGAAAGGATCAGGGGCCCCCTCGTATTTGAGGAGGGTCCTCAGTCTACTGCCCGAGCACGGGTGCCTGGCCGCAAATTCCTCCTCCGCAGCGGACTCCTCTGCAAATCGTGGCCCACGTCCGCAGTCGCACGCACATCCGGGTTTTTTTTTTTTTTTTTTTAAATTCGCGCGGTTTGCGCCTCAGCGGGGGGAGGGGGCACGTCGGCGCTGTGTCGTCGCGTTCCACCGGGGTGGGGGAGGGTTGGGGGCTCGCGCGTGCGATCCGCGCGTCGCGTTCCAACGGGGGGGGTTGGGGCGCACGCGCACGACAAGTCCGTGTGCTGCGCTACGCAGCCTCCAGCGGGGGGGGCGGGCTGGACGCGCCTGCGCGCGTTCCAGCGACGTCCGCTGTCTGTGGGGGGGGGCCTCCCCTCCCTTCTATCGTGCGTGGATGCACGACGACTGTCGCGCGTCTGCACGCGATAAATTTTTTTTTTTTTTTTTGTTTAAAAAAAAATTGGCTGCAAATACAAATCGCGCAGCAAAAAAAAATTTGCCTCCCCAGCACAGCGAAAAAAAATGCGTCCTCTCCCAAGCACAGCAAAAAAAAAATGCATCCTCTCCCCAGCACAGCAGAAAAAATGCGTCCTCTCCCTAGCACAGCTTCTCACGCTTCACTGCAAAAAATTACCGTAGCAATCTGGCTCTGATGCCATGTTATGAAAAACGAACCAATTTGTTTATTGAAAATTATGCAGTTTAAATAAGACTGCAATAACAAGAATTTGTCGGAGGTTGCCAAACCAACCAGCGTACAAATAATGAAATAACAGACAGTATAACTACGCTAACAACAACAATATTTCAGCATTATCTCAGTTCCATGCAAAAATACAAAAAAAAAGAAGCAAGAGAAAAGAACAAGCAAAATGCAAAAAAAAAAAAAATCCCTTTCCCTACCCCTTGAAAAGAAAATAAGGGTGAATGAGCTTGAATCCCTGGAATTCTCAATTATTCAAAAACTGTGAGGTAAGCCCCATAACAGGCGGTTTGTGCCCAACCCGCTTGGCCTTGGGTCCCTAGCATGGTGATATGTCTGTCACATTAGCGACCTTATTTTGTACAAACCTATGTCGGCTTATGGATCAGCTAGCTCTTGATGACCTAATTTACATAGTAGTCTGGTACAGTCATATGCATATAAATCATGGTCAACGAACACTTATTTGGTTAATTCAAATTACTTGTATCAAATTATATTGCTCAAAATTGGTGAATGAATAATACAATTGCACACACATTTGTATTTGAGAGATTTTGTATCATTATGATAAATCAAGATAAGTAATGAACTCATGTTTGCACATGAGGGTTCCTTATAAATTTACATTTTGTCTTTGAGATGATTTAAAATATTTTTGCAACTCTTGTTGGAATGATTTCATCTTCTTATTTAAGAACATCTGTTTAGTATAAAAACAATTACATACATTGTTTTCAAAAATCCTAAAATTCTTTCAAATAACATATTCAAAAATCTAGTAAATAAAGTCATGTTTATATATTATTATTTTCTGTTTATCTCAAAATCAAAAATCAATCATGCAATAAAACTAAAATATCAATTTCCTTTTTGGATTTCGCGATGATGGTATAAGTCTATACCTATAATTCTATGTCTAGCGCAAACCATTGTTCTAATATTATTTTCCCATTAATTTTAATTTATAAAAACATATGGCTTACATCACTATGTTACACAAATTATGCTTTAAAAAGAACGAACACATTTTTCTATTTCATTTCATTATGTCAACATTCCATTTTGCAACCATGGTATAATTCCTAGGGAATTATTCTAAAATTTTATCACACTTAGGAATTTATGCCTAGCAAAAATCATATTTCTTTTAATATCTCCTGCATAATATTTTCATGAAAATCTGAAAACACATCATCATCATCATCATCATTTTTCATCATCACAACACAAAGTCTTAAGACAGTCTCTTAAGCACTCTTTTACTTTTAACAATATTTCTATATTGGGATTAGCTTGACGACCTAGTGAGCGGCGACTCCATGAAATGGTCTATAACAACAATAATTTCCTTTGAAATTATTGTTAGAAGTCTCTTTATTTTTCATCAAAACACACCACCAAAAAAACCAATTTGTTTACATAAAATTATTTCATTATAATTTTATGGCATGACATAAAATTATAATTTATTTCCAAACGACATAATTACACGAACAATTAATCAACAAATCCAAAATTAAAGCATCATACAACATATACACAAGTCATATCATCAAACAAGACCATATATATATATATATATATATATCAACAAATTATATACATCATATCAAAACTAGATTGGTATGCTACAATCTATACCCTGGCATACTCAATCCTCTCAAAAATGTATACAATATCTATGCAGTGAGCGGCTAGCCTCGAGAAGCCCTCGAGCTCTCCGCCTCGTCTCCTCCCCCACCCTAACGTGGAGGAGGTGGTCCCATAGAGGTCCGGGCAGTGTCTCAGGTCCTCGTCATCGATCGTGAGGATGTCCTCGATGATCCCATCGTGATCGGCTCTGTAATGGGTGCTGGTAATGGTATCCTCTAGTTCTCTAAAACCACATGATAGTAAAACCCCTGGTAGAACGTGGTCTAAGCAATAGCCCGCACTAGATCCTAAGTGATCGCCCCTCCGCTCTGAGCCCTAAGCCATGTAGCCTCATCCTCTAGTGTCTACACCTAAGCCTAGAGCCAAGCATTCTCATCTCAGAGAGCTTCCATCTCACTGCTCTCCCCCACCTTGATACCCTTGCCCTTATCGGGTGATGGTGGCCTCCCATTGCCGAGAAGGGATTCCCTCCTCCCTCCTCCCTATCTGCTATGGCCTCTGTGGAGCCTGTGCCATCCTTTGGCGTCTCTCCTATGAAGACCATCGCTGCTCTCTCCCACTGTGACCCCACACTACCTCAACGGTAGCCTGATGTTGCCTCCCCATCCGTCACACCACGGTGTGCACTAGACCCTGTGCCCTCATAATATGAGGAGGGCGGATACCTACATACCAGGCATCGTATCCATCTACAACCTCAACATCGTCACCATCCACTGGCTGGATGGGGGCATCATCCATGTCCTGGCTCTAGAATCGTTGCATATTCAAAGCCCCGCTTAGTGTAGTATTATCCCAGATAGTCTGGGAGTACTCGTAATCCCTAAGGGAAGGGATCCCCTACTAAAGATTGAATTGACATAGAACTCAGTCATAGCAGTGGAGCTCTACCTCTCCCCGCTCCATCCTTAGCCAGTAGACTCTCCTGATGTGAGCAAGCTCCTGCCCATCCTCTGCCCACCTTGGATGCTCTCTTCATGACCTCTAGGTGATCTAGTCTAGGATGATGTCATCTAGCAACCTCTGAGACATCGACAGATCTATCCACCGTTGTGACCCTCTCTGGAGCCACCAATAGAAAACCTAAGGCCTCTCCTGGTCAACCCCTATCAGTGGGAGTCCTATTAGCCTTCACACCGCAATGTGCTCCCAACACCAAATCTATAGTAGCGATGTCAAAATCTCCTAACTAGCTCCCTGTAAAATTTCACGTCAATCGGAGCTACGGTTGAGAAGTTATGGCCTCGACAAAATGCACTAAAATCTAGGGGAAAAAAAAAATAAGATTTCCCATATTTTGTTGGATGGTCCTGTATCACTTATGGGCACCTTTGGGGTGCTTTTGGGTTGACCAAAGGGTTCATGGACACCTTTGGGGCATTTTGGAGTGACCAAGCTAAGCAAATTTTTATCTTTTTGTTTATGATTTTTCTAATTTTTTTTTGTTACACTAAGCAGAAATGAACACACACATACACAAACGGTGATTATCTCTTTTAAAGATTAATGGTGTGTCCTAGATTGGTTTTAGTGTGTTTTGATGATTTTGTTTTGTTTTTGAAAATTTTGAAGAACGTTTAAATGCAGTATGTTGGCTCATATGAGTCCCATAGATGGTTGCCCCTTCAATATACCAACTAGGCCGATATACCAACCTCTCTATATACCCGCCCTTACGAGAGGGAAACTATAGGTACTTGAGAGCAAATGGTACGTGGTACGTAGGCGGTACGAAAGGGGGATTGTCCTATTAATGACACCTACCATAGAAGACTTATCCTCGCACGCTGGGAATCACCCCAACGACACTCGATCAGCTTTCGTCATGATTTACACCTAACAACAATGACAATCGAGGTAATGGATGCAAAATCAAGCCAAGGTGGTGATGAAATCCACCGATGGTCTTGATCAAGGGATGGGGTTTTACGACCAGCTCCTTGGTTTAAAAATGTTGCGTGAAGTGTGTGTGATTCTTTTTATTTGGAAAAATGAAACATGCAGAAGCAACTACTTTCCCTAAGAAAGCAAAATTGACAAAAAATAGAAACAAAAAAGCAAAAAATGATAGGAATAGTTTTAGGACCCTTTACCTTTCTCTGCCTAGACTTGCTGTTTCTGATCTTCAGCTCTAAAAATTCACAGACAAAAATTCGTCCCTCTATGAGATGAATTACAGAACAAAATTCGTCCCTGTCTGAGACGAATTCAAATTCGTCTCAGGGTCAGATGAATTACAGTAAAGTAATTGCCACAGGCAAAGACGAATAACAGTCATAAATTGAAAAAGGTACCTGTAAGCACAAAAACACAAGTTTTAATCAGTTTTTGTGATCTCAAAATTCAGGGGACAGGGTCCCATCGTGATTGCCACTAAAAGCACGAGATTTTGGACGAAAGAAACACTAATTGTGATGTATTCAAAATCAAACACGTTTAAGTCCTAAAATATAGAATGCATGAAGTGAAAGAGACGAATTGAACGAAGATACAAGAAAATGGAGAAATCACAGCCCTTTTATTTAACTCTCTTGATCTCGGTTACAAAGACGCCTCCTCCCTTTTCAGGGGCTAGGAGCGTTAAATGAATTTGGTTACAATCAAGACTTAATGTTCCTCCTTCCGCGTGCCCACATTTGAAATGGGTGGGCCAAAACGTTGCCACTACTGGTGTTGATGAGTCCTTAACCTTTGCTACTCCTCCTGTGATCAAAGAAACAACAAAGATGTTAGTAGCACCTGCTGCAAATAAGAAACGTTTGTTCTCTAAAATTAATGAAAGATGCATGTAAAAGATTAGCCAAATCAATAGAAAAAATGACTCTAAATGACCCGTAAATTTGACAGAGACCAGAAAACATTACCAAAGGGCCACTACCATTGAAACAGTCATCCAATTCACATTAAACTGTAATTCGTCCCTGGCCATGATGAATTCGACTATAATTCATCCTCGGGTAGGACGAATTCGACTGTGATAAAATGTCGAGATAATACCATCCAAATGTAACGTCTCTGCAAACATGGGGGTTAGCTAATTGGGGGAATTATGGGACGACCCATATGGTTGGTTTTCCCCAATTTAGCCTCCATCATCGAGAATTTGATGTCGCTACCTGCAAGTTAGTGAAGACAACGAAAATGACAAAAGATGACAATATTTGATCAAAACATGCTGAAATCGAAATTGTAAACTATCTAAATAGCATAAAATGGAATGGAATATAAACAAGTGACAAAAGAACAAATTAAAATGACACTAAGAAGTGTGGGGCGCCCGGGTGGGCCACCCACCGTTAGAACCTGACTTTGGCACCAATACATTTGGGATGGGCCCAAAATCTCTTATAACTGGTTGTCAGCGAATGGGTGGGGTAATGTGGTCAAGTGTCAGATTTTGGATTTGGATTCACACTTCCAATGCCCACCCAATGATGTCCCTTGTGAAAGAGATCAAGGATGTAGAAGATATGAATCACAAAAGGGTTAAGACGCAGTATCAATTGGGCAGCACTTCGTTGCTTGAAAATGCTTCCAATCTATCTCCTTTTTTGGGTGGTAAAGTCCACCATTTTATAGACCCAAGGGGTCTCTTTTGTATGGACATGCAGGGATGCCATGTGGTGGCCATGCCTTCCCAAGAGGGAGGAGACTCCTCCCTAACTTGGGCTTCCATGACTACCCTTGTGACAGTCCTCCAATGGAAAATCTACCCACCTACATGCGCATGCAAGGCAGGAGTCATTTATTGATAGTCTTCGGCTGCCACTTGGTGCCATTCTTCTTTTTTTCTGTTAAACCTGGAATTCGTCTTGACCAAAGACTAATTCAGAATTCGTCCCTGGGTGAGACGGATCCTAGTTAGAATTCATCCTTGGGTGGGACGAATACTGAGCAAAGTGCTTAAATGTGCCAAATTGCCTTTTGACCTTCCAAAATTGCTACAAAAGTGGTTAAGACCACTGTTTAACCTCTGAGGGCTGCCCTAGGGGCTGTGTGTGTCAAAGTGATCAGTGTTTGCAATCACATAATCGAATTGGTGTTGTTTTGGTGTCTACACTAGAATATTTGAGAATTGACAAAAGGACAAGCTCACACCTGCACAGAATAAAAATCCCTTGCTCTACAGCCAATCCGAGCAAGTATCCCTAACATAGGAAGAAAAATAAAAGTCAAAGAAAATGAGAAAAATAAAAATATCATTTTGTACCATCACAACAATATTTCAGCATTATCTCAGTTCCAC
Source organism: Wollemia nobilis (assembly GCA_028583015.1). Classification (NCBI taxonomy): domain Eukaryota; kingdom Viridiplantae; phylum Streptophyta; class Pinopsida; order Araucariales; family Araucariaceae; genus Wollemia; species Wollemia nobilis. Next base: position 11,442,645 of record JAQPPZ010000513.1, read on the forward strand.
GCAAAAATACAAAAAAAAAAGAAGCAAGAGAAAAGAACAAGCAAAATGCAAAAAAAAAAAATTCCCTTTCCCTACCCCTTGAAAAGAAAATAAGGGTGAATGAGCTTGAATCCCTGGAATTCTCAATTATTTGAAAACTGTGAGGTAAGCCCCATAACAGGCGGTTTGTGCCCAACCCGCTTGGCCTTGGGTAATCCCTAGCATGGTGATATGTCTGTCACATTAGCGACCTTATTTTGTACAGGACCTATGTCGGCTTATGGATCAGCTAGCTCTTGATGACCTAACTTACATAGTAGTCTGGTACAGTCATATGCATATAAATCATGGTCAACGAACACTTATTTGGTTAATTCAAATTACTTGTATCAAATTATCTTGCTCAAAATTGGTGAATGAATAATACAATTGCACACACATTTGTATTTGAGAGATTTTGTATCATTATGATAAATCAAGATAAGTAATGAACTCACATTTGCACATGAGGGTTCCTTATAAATTTACATTTTGTCTTTGAGATGATTTAAAATATTTTTGCAACTCTTGTTGGAATGATTTCATCTTCTTATTTAAGAACATCTGTTTAGTATAAAAACAATTACATACATTGTTTTCAAAAATCCTAAAATTCTTTCAAATAACATACTCAAAAATCTGGTAAATAAAGTCATGTTTATATATTATTATTTTCTGTTTATCTCAAAATCAAAAATCAATCATGCAATAAAACTAAAATATCAATTTCCTTTTTGGATTTCGCGATGATGGTATAAGTCTATACCTATAATTCTATGCCTAGCGCAAACCATTGTTATAATCTTATTTTCCCATTAATTTTAATTTATAAAAACATATGGCTTACATCACTATGTTACACAAATTATGCTTTAAAAAGAATGAACACATTTTTTCTATTTCATTTCATTATGTCAACATTCCATTTTGCAACCATGGTATAATTCCTAGGGAATTATTTCAAAATTTTATCACACTTAGGAATTTATGCCTAGAAAAAATCATATTTCTTTTAATATCTCCTGCATAATATTTTCATGAAAATCTGAAAACACATCATCATCATCATCATCATTTTTTATCATCACAACACAAAGTCTTAAGACAGTCTCTTAAGCACTCTTTTACTTTTAACAATATTTCTATACTGGGATTAGCTTGACGACCTAGTGAGCGGCGACTCCATGAAATGGTCTATAACAACAACAATGTCCTTTGAAATTATTGTTAGAAGTCTCTTTATTTTTCATCAAAACACACCACCAAAACAACCAATTTGTTTACATCAGATTATTTCATTTAAATTTTATGGCATGACATAAAATTATAATTTATTTCCAAACGACATAATTACATGAACAATTAATCAATAAATCCAAAATTAAAGCATCATACAACATATACACAAGTCATATCATCAAACAAGACCATATATATATATATATATATATATATCAACAAATTATATACATAATATCAAAACCAGATTGGTATGCCACAATCTATACCCTGGCATACTCAATCCTCTCAAAAATGTATACAATCTCTATGCAGTGAGCGGCTAGCCTCGAGAAGCCCTCGAGCTCTCCGCCTCGTCTCCTCCCCCATCCTGACGCGGAGGAGGTGGTCCCATAGAGGTCCAGGCAATGTCTCAGGTCCTCGTCGTCGATCGTGAGGATGTCCTCGACGATCCCATTGTAACCGAGTCTGTAATGGGGGTTGGCAATGGTATCCTCTAGTTCTTTGGAACCACATGATAGTACAACCCCTGGTAGAACGTGATCTAAGCAATAGCCCACACCAGATCCTAAGTGATCATCCCTCCGCTCAGAGCCTTGAGCCATGTATCCTCATCCTCTAGTGTCTGCACCTAAGCCCAGAGGCAAGCATTCTACTCTTAGAGAGCTGCCATCTCACTGCTCTCCCCCACCTTGATACCCTTGCCCTTATCAGATGATGGTGGCCTCCCCTTGCTAAGAAGGGAATCCCTTCTCCCTCCTTCCTATCTGTTGTGGCCTTTGTGGAGCCCGTGCCATCCTCTGGCGTCTCTCCTAAGAAGACCGACATTGCTCTCTCCCACTGCGACCCCGCACTACCTTAATGGTAGCCTGATGTCGCCTCCCCATCCATCGCACCACGGTGTGCACTGGACCCTGTGCCCTCATAATATGAGGAGGGCAGATGCTTACGTACTAGGCATCATATTTGTCTACAATCCCAGCATCGTCACCATCCACTAGTTGGATGGGGGCATCATCTGTGTCCTGGCTCCAAAATCATTGCATATCCGGAGCCCCGCTTAGTGTATTATTATCCCGGATAGTCCGGGAGTACTCGTAATCCCTGAGAGAAGGGATCCCCTGCTAAAGACCGAACTGTCATAGAACTCGGTTGTAGCAGTGGAGCTCTACCTCTCCTCGCTCCATCCTCAGCTAGCAGACTCGCCTGATGTGAGCCAGCTCCTGCCCATACTCTGCCCACCTTGGATGCTCTCTCCATGACCTCTAGGTGATCTAGTCTGGGATGATGTCATCTAGCAACCTCTGAGACATCGGTAGATCTAAGACATCGATAGATATTAACCTTCGAACAGCTCAAAAAGCATAAGAAATTAGGTGAGCAATTTTAAAACCTAATTTCGGGGCACTAGATGATGGAATTTGGCCCCAAAAATAGGTTTTCTGAGGAAATACAACTCTAGGGAGTTTATTTTTTAAAAAATCTCCTAACTAGCTCCCTATAAAATTTCACGTCAATCGGAGCTACGGTTGAGAAGTTATGGCCCCGACAAAATGCACTAAAATCTAGGGGAAAAAAAAAAGATTTCCCATATTTTGTTGGATGGTCCTGTATCACTTATGGGCACCTATGGGGTGCTTTTGGGTTGACCAAAGGGTTCATGGACACCTTTGGGGCATTTTGGAGTGACCAAGCTAAGCAAATTTTTATCTTTTTGTTTATGATTTTTCTAATTTTTTTTTTTTGTTACACTAAGCAAAAATGAACACACACATACACAAACGGTGATTATCTCTTTTAAAGATTAATGGTGTGTCCTAGACTGGTTTTAGTGCGTTTTGATGATTTTGTTTTGTTTTTGAAAATTTTGAAGAACGTTTAAATGCAGTATGTTGGCTCATATGACTCCCATAGATGGTCGCCCCTTCAATATACCAACCAGGCCGATATACCAACCTCTCTATATACCCGCCCTTACGAGAGGGAAACTATAGGTACGTGAGAGTAGATGGTACATGGTACGTAGGCGGTACAAAAGGGGGATTGTCCTGTTAATGACACCTACCATAGAAGACTTATCCTCGTGTGCTGGGAATCACCCCAGCGACACTCGGTCAGCTTTCGTCAGGATTTACGCCTAACAACAGTGACAATCGAGGTAATGGATGCAAAATCAAGCCAAGGTGGTGATGAAATCCACCGATGGTCTTGATCAAGGGCTGGGGTTTTACGACCAGCTCCTTGGTTTAAAAATGTCGCGTGAAGTGTGTGTGATTCTTTTTATTTGGAAAAATGAAACATGCAGAAGCAACTACTTTCCCTAAGAAAGCAAAATTGATAGAAAATAGAAACAAAAAAGAAGAAAATGATAGGAATAGTTTTAGGACCCTTACCTTTCTTTGCCTAGACTTGTTGTTTCTGATCTTCAGCTCTAAAAATTCATAGACAGAAATTCGTCCCTCTATGATACGAATTACAAAATAGAATTCGTCCCTGTCTGAGATGAATTCGTCCCTGTCTAAGATGAAGACGAATAACAGTCAAAAATTGAAAAAGGTACCTATAAGCACAAAAACACAAGTTTTAATCAGTTTTTGTGATCTCAAAATTCAGGGGACAGGGTCCCACCGTAATCGCCACTAAAAGCACGAGATTCTGGATGAAAGAAACACTAATTGCGATGTATTCAAAATCAAACATGCTTAAGTCCTAAAATGTAGAATGCATGAAGTGAAAGAGATGAATTGAACGGAGATACAAGAAAATGGAGAAATCACAGCCCTTTTATTTAACTCTCTTGATCTCGGTTACAAAGACGCCTCCTCCCTTTTCAGGGGCTAGGAGCGTTAAATGAATTTGGTTACAATCAAGACTTAATGTTCGTCATTTCGTGTGCCCACATTTGAAATGGGCAGGCCAAAACGTTGTCGTCGCTGGTGTTGATGAGTCCTTAACCTTTATTGCTCCTCCTACGATCAAAGAAACAACAAAGATGTTAGTAGCACCTACTACAAATAAGAAACGTTTGTTCTCTAAAATTAATGAAAGATGCATGTAAAAGATTAGCCAAATCGATAGACAAAATGACTCTAAATGACCCATAAATTTGACAGAGACCAGAAAACATTACCAGAGGGCCACTGCCATCGAAACAGTCAACCAATTCACATTAAACTGCAATTCATCCCTGGCCAAGATGAATTCAACTGTAATTCATCCTCGGGTAGGATGAATTAGACTGTAATTCATCCTCGGGTAGGACGAATTCGACTATGATAAAATGCTGAGATAATACCATCCAAATGTCACATCTCGTGATCTACAAATGACCTGCAAACATGGGGGTTAGCTAATTGGGGGCATTTTGGGACAACCCAGATGGTCGGTTTTCCCCAATTTAGCCTCCATCATCAAGAATTTGACATCGCTACCTACAAGTTAGTGAAGACAACGAAAATGACAAAAGATGACAATATTTGATCGAAACATGCTGAGATCAAAATTGTAAACTATCTAAACAACATAAAATGGAATGGAATATAAAAAAGTGACAAAAGAACAAATTAAAATGACACTAAGAAGTGTGGGGCACTCGGGTGGGCCGCCCACCGTTAGAACCTGACTTCGGCACCAATCCATTTGGGATGGGCCCAATATCTCTTATAACTGGTTGTTGGCGAATGGGTGGGGTAATGTGGTCAAGTGTCAGATTTTGGATCCGGATTCACACTTCCAATGCCCACCCAATGACCTCCCTTGTGAAAGAGATCAAGGATGTAGAAGATATGAATCACAAAAGGGTTAAGGCACAGTATCAATTGGGTAGCACTTCATTGCTTGAAAATGCTTCCAACCTGTCTCCTTTTTTGGGTGGGAAAGTCCACCATTTTATAGACCCAAGGGGTCTCTTTTGGATGGGCATGCAGGGATGCCATGTGGCGTCCATGCCTTCCCAGGAGGGAGGAGACTCCTCCTAGACTTGGGCTTCCATGACTGCCCTTGTGACAGTCCTCCAATGGAAAATCTATCCACCTACACACGCATGCAAGGAAGGAGTCATAAATTGATAGTCTTCGGCTGCCACTTGGTGCCATTCTTCTTTTTTCCCATCAAACCTGGAATTTGTCCTGACCAAAGACGAATTTAGAATTCGTCCCTGGGTGAAATGAATACCAGTTAGAATTCATCCTTGGGTGGGACGAATACTGAGCAAAGTGCCTGAATGTGCCAAATTGCCTTTTAACCTTCCAAAATTGCTACAAAAGTGGTTAGGACCACTGTTTAACCTCTTAGGTCTGCCCTGGGGGCTGTGTGTGTCAAAGCGATCAGTGTTTGTAGTCACATAATCAGATTGTTGATGTTTTGGTGTCTACACTAGAATCTTTGAGAATTGAAAAAAGGACAAGCTCACCCCTGCCTAAAATAAAAATCCCTTGCTCTACAACCAATCCGAGCAAGTATCCCTACCATAGGAAGAAAAAGAAAAGTCAAAGAAAATGAGAAAAAGAAAAATATCATTTTGTACCATCACAACAATATTTCAACATTATCTCAGTTCCACGCAAAAATACAAAAAAAAAAGAAGCAAGAGAAAAGAACAAGCAAAATGCAAAAAAAAAAAAAAATCCCTTTCCCTACCCCTTGAAAAGAAAATAAGGGTGAATGAGCTTGAATCCCTGGAATTCTCAATTATTCAAAAACTGTGAGGTAAGCCCCATAACAGGCGGTTTGTGCCCAACCCGCTTGGCCTTGGGTAATCCCTAGCATGGTGATATGTCTGTCACATTAGCAACATTATTTTGTATAGACCTATGTTGGCTTATGGATCAGTTAGCTCTTGATGACCTAACTTACATAGTAGTTTGGTACAGTCACATGCATATAAATCATGGTCAACGAACACTTATTTGGTTAATTCAAATTACTTGTATCGAATTATCTTGCTCAAAATTGGTGAATGAATAATACAATTGCACACACATTTGTATTTGAGAGATTTTGTATCATTATGATAAATCAAGATAAATAATGAACTCACGTTTGCATATGAGGGTTCCTTATAAATTTACATTTTGTCTTTGAGATGATTTAAAATATTTTTGCAACTCTTGTTGGAATGATTTCATCTTCTTATTTAAGAACATCTGTTTAGTATAAAAACAATTACATACATTGTTTTCAAAAATCCTAAAATTCTTTCAAATAACATATTCAAAAATCTAGTAAATAAAGTCATGTTTATATATTATTATTTTCTATTTATCTCAAAATCAAAAATCAATCATGCAATAAAACTAAAATATCAATTTCCTTTTTGGATTTTGCGATGATGGTATAAGTCTATACCTATAATTCTATGCCTAGAGCAAACCATTGTTCTAATCTTATTTTCCCATTAATTTTAATTTATAAAAACATATGGCTTACATCACTATGTTACACAAATTATGCTTTAAAAAGAACGAACACATTTTTTTATTTCATTTCATTATGTCAACATTCCATTTTGCAACCATGGTATAATTCCTAGAGAATTATTCTAAAATTTTATCACACTTAGGAATTTATGCCTAGCAAAAATCATACTTCTTTTAATATCTCCTGCATAATATTTTCATGAAAATCTGAAAACACATCATCATCATCATCATTTTTCATCATCACAACACAAAGTCTTAAGACAGTCTCTTAAGCACTCTTTTACTTTTAACAAAATTTCTATACTAGGATTAGCTTGATGACCTAGTGAGTGGCGACTCCATGAAATGGTCTATAACAGTGACAATGTCCTTTGAAATTATTGTAAGAAGTCTCTTTATTTTTCATCAAAACACACCACCAAAACAACCAATTTGTTTACATCAGATTATTTCATTTAAATTTTATGGCATGACATAAAATTATAATTTATTTCCAAATGACATAATTACACGAACAATTAATCAACAAATCCAAAATTAAAGCATCATACAACATATACACAAGTCATATCATCAAACAAGACCATATATATATATATATCAACAAATTATATACATCTGTAGCACCCTAAAATTGGTGCAGTGAAATTTTAATAATTACATTCACTCTAGTAAATAATTTAAATTCAAAATTTCACCTCCCAAACCGCCCGTTAACCACCGTGTAATCCGTTTCCCCCTTTCTCGTGCCATTTTTAGAGGTTGTTTTGACCGTTTGACAATATCTTCGTCGATCAGACGATATCACCCCAGATATGACGATTTCATCTAGGCTAGGATGTCTAGACGATCTTGTCCCAAAACTGATTTTGCACAATTAGCTTCTGTTCCAACGGGTCTCTAATCCAAGCAGAAGCATGTCTGCACCGTTAGAGACCCTCCCCCATTGGAGATCTCCCAAATAGGGATGATCTCTAACCTCCTAACCTCCCTCCTAAGCCTATTTAATCCTAAGCCCTTCCCTTAGCACCCCCCTAGCTGAAATTCTTTGTAACTCAACTTCACACACGTTAAAACACCCCAAATTTCTATTTGCATTAGTTCTATACCAATTTTGTTGCAGGTACCTTAGTGTTTTTTAGCCGAAGCAAGCTTACATCGTCGTCGACGATCCTGTTCAGATCGAAGGCGATCCTGTCGAATCAAAGACGATTTCGTACCAATGCTAGACGATTTCGACTGCAGTCAACATTGAGGCAATCAGTGCCTAAAGTTTGCATTTCTCCATCTTTCAATCTGCTGTTTTATGTTGTAATTAGCTAGTTTATTCAGTATTTTATGCTATTCTACATTTTGGAGTTCACCCATATAGCTTTAAATGCATAATTAAGTCATAATTATTATGAAATCAGTATAATGCATGCATGTTTCTGCTTATAAGTTTCAGTTTGATAGTGCTACTGTCATTTTACATTGTTTCCCTATGTTAGCATTGCTGCACTTTCTATGTTTTGCACCTATTTCTCTGATTGCAGGTCTCTGACAAATTTGTCTGACGAATTCGTTAGATCTTAGACCATCTTGTCTGATCTCAGACGATCCTGTCAAATCAGAGGCGATCCTGACTACTTCAAGAATTAGAATCTTCATCAGACATCCGGATCAGGTATTTTCCTTTTAACATTCTTTAATTTCTCTATTTTTCTGTCCTATTTTATTTATTTTTATTCATTTAATCTGCATCTTCATATAGAATAGCTTAGAAACATTTTGGCCAAACCTAGGACTTGAATGCTTAAGGCTAAAATGAACACATAAAACACATTCCCAACCTAGGCGTGGAAACTGCCATTAAATGTTTCCTGGTGAACCCACCATCCATTGAAAAATAACCAATATAAACCTCCCTTGAGAGGTGGGACCTTCGCAAGGCCTCTCAGTCCGAGGTACCGCGACATCCTTTTCACATCCCCCTTTCGGGCATGGATCCTATAGCCTGAAGGTAAGGGTGTGAAAAATTTGGAGCGATACATTTTGGTGAACCCGACGTGAATGCATTGTAAACCTTTTGAAAACAAAAACAAAAAAAAATAAAACAACTAAAACATAGATGCATTTCAAATCCTTTCAAATTGATAAGTTGCATATTAGATGGTAGCTCCTAAGAAAAGATTAGCAGTTACTATAAATGTAGAAAACCATTTGGCAGCCATAGAAATCAATTATGTACTTAGTGTGCCTGAAACAGATAGAAATCAACTCTTGTGGGACGAACTTGATAGAAGACTTAGTGTCATTTCATCTAGGTCAACATAACTTAAACAAATCAAGAGGCTAGTCCTAGATAGAATCCTGGATCCTCATCAACTTGTCTTTTATCATGAACTTCGGAGAGCCTCGCCATAGATGGTTAGCTTATAGGAGAGCTCTTGTATCTTCAGAATTGTTCACCTTCGAGGAATACCTCGAGAACGCAACCATTGTACACTAGTTCCTAGGTCATGTAGAAGACCAAGAGGTTGTTCTTACGGATAAGGAAATATGGAATAGAGTTCCTCGAGCTGTGTTATATCGAGAGTATTACCACAAGCTTTACTTCTATCAACCAGCATCCGAGACAGATAATATCACTATAGCTCTTTTCATTAAATTAAAAAAAAAAACTTTCAATTTGAAGAAGAACACTTCATGACTCCTACAGAACTCGAGCCCATTAATGACATTTATAAATTGTTTATAGAAAACTAGATCATTACTTTCAGTATTATTTCTTGCATTTATTGTGTTGTTTGTCTTTACAATATTTTTTCAAAAGCAAATAAAAACAAAGAAAAACTAAAAAACATAGCAAAAACCAAAAACCTTTCATTTTAAATATTGTAGTAGGTATATAATTAATATATACCTCTTAAGCTTGTTGCATATATATATATATATTTGCTGAAATCTAAAATTAAGGCACAATGCCTAAACTTAGGAATGGTAAACAAACTGAAGGAGAAGAAGAAGATTGGTTACAAGATAAAACTAGAGACCCAAATGTCCTTCCTGAAGATCCAATTTCGAAAGGAGAAACTCTAGATCAACCAGAAGATGACCTAGGTGAAGACAATGAACAAGAAGAAAGTGTTAAAGAGGATGGATCCTCATCCCCTAGAGTAGCTCTAGATGGAACTATTGCTTTTGACAACGTAGATCATTTTCAAAAATTTCTCAATGATAACATTGACGCTCTTAATGTGGCAGTTCGTATTGATAAATGGCAAATTAGTGACACTCAAGCAGCCATGGAACATGCTTTTGATGTGCGCACTAATCCCTTGTCTTTCATTGATCAAGAAAGTGATAAGGTTGGACCATCCAATACAGATATGGTCACTATGATGCAAAACATGTCAAAAAAATAGGTTACCCAACCTCCTAAGGAACCTGTTATTCAACCTAAAATCATTCCCACACAAAAGAAAACTTCCTTCACTACTTTACTTCGCCAAACTATTGATCAATATGCTTCAAGTAAACAAAAACCTAAAACGAAGCCAAACACCAATTTTCAACAATCTGGAATACAACATAATACCACTTCAAAATTCCTTCATAACACTTTTCCTACCAACAATTTACACAATAGCAACATAGCATCTAATCTTCATGTCCCTCAATCATATGTTCACAAATCCTATATCAATGCCCTACCGAACCAATATGGTGGGCAAACTAGTAATCTGGAAGCTATGGTGAAACAGTTAGCTTCGCGTATGGACCAGATAGATCCCTACCGTCCCTCGTACAATTATCGAGAGATCTGTAGTCAACCTTTGGATTCCATAGTTGTAGCTCAACCATACCCTAAGCATTTTCCCATGCCCATATTGCCTATATATAAAGGAACCAAAGATCCCATAGAGCATCTTCGCATGTTTAGGATAGCATGTCATGATATATCACATGATGACTTGCTATTACTAAAAATGTTCCCAAAAATTTTAGGTGGAATGGCATTAGAGTGGTACTATCAATTGCCCACTCATTCTTTAAGAAACTTTGAAGAAACAGCTGAATCATTTGTCCATCAATTTAGTGCCTACATCAAGAGGCATGTAACCATTAAAGATTTATACAACTTAAAACAAGACAAGGATGAATGTTTTGCCGATTTCTTAGCTAGATGGAGGCAGTTGACAAGAAAACTGCACTTTGTGCTACCTTATAGGGAAATTTTGGAAATTTTTATCAATAATTTACAAGAACAAATATCTTATGAGCTATCAACTGCTACTTTAACTACCTTCGATCAAGCTATAGATTTAGCTCGAAGAGTAGAAGATGCCCTCATCAGGAGAGGCAAACTTAGGAAGAAGGATGATGAGAAAACATCCAAAAATCAATATAAAAACAAACAAGTTTTTGGTGACAGAGTCACTGACAATAGAAATGTTGCTAATATCAATGCAATGAAGACAACAAAAAAATTTATATTGAAACCTCCTGATAAGCCTCCTTGAGAATTTACTAGATTGAATCAACCGTTATCAACTATTTTACCTCAATTACTCGAAAGAGGTTTGATCCAATTACCAGCTATCCGAGAACCCGATCCAACTATACCCGGATACGGAGTCGACTTACATTGTGATTTCCATAGAGGACCTGGACACTCTACCAACGCTTGTAAAAGGTTGAAACATAAAATACAGGATTTGATTAATAATAATGAAATGGAAGTGCAAGCCTTCCAACCCAAACAAAATGCTCCTAATAATACTCAAAATACCATTCCCCAAAATCAAAATCAAAATGCTAATCAAACATTAGACATATTTCAACACACTTTACCAAGACATGGTAAAGAGGTGGCCAATCAAATCGAACATCATAATATTCCTCCTCCTACCCGATATGTAGGAACCATTAGCGGAAAATTACCTGTTCAGGATCCTCAAATATTTGACACAACTTTATCCTTGGTTACGACCAGGCCCTTACATAATATTCCAACTTTAGATTCTAGTGATATAGAATCAGATATTGAAAGTGAAGTGGACATCACTTCGAACCAATCGAATAGTTCTGAAAATGAGTCAGATCCTATTAAACCCATCACAGATGCTATGGTTCTAGAAGAACCATTTCCTAGAAGAGTTACTACTCAAACTTCTTCTAATCAGTTCCTCCCAAATGAACAAGCCATAAACGCTCGACCGAGACCAGTTCAACGTCCTCAATATAACATTGTAGGTACCATTGGAGTCGTTACCCGACAACAGGCTCAAAATTCTCAACAAGAACCAAATCAGAATGATGGATCGGTTCCATTTTTTTTGAAAAATCCCAATAAAGGGAATCATGCTCCTAATGTTCAACCTAAACCTCCTTACAATATTAATGAGCAATTATCCAATACTACAACCAGAATTTCCCTTTTGGATTTATTAAGATCTTCTCCTACCCATAGGGATGAGTTGATGCTTACATTAAGCCAAATGATGGTACCTCAAAACATTCAACCTCGAAGCCATGGCCAATACTATCATCACTCGAGAGGTTGATTGTATTGACTTCCGGGATAAAGATATCCCACAACACGGTTTACATAAGGATAATCCCTTATACATTACCGCTCTAATTGGAGATGTAGTCATCAAACGAGTCCTGATTGATAATGGCTCATCTCCAAACATTTGCACTTTTGACTTCTACCAACGGTTTGGCTTTAGAAGTGATGAAATGAAGAAAACTGATATGATTATCAAAGCTTTCAATGATGAAACACAAGAAACATGTGGAGTTATTACCATCCCCTTGCAATTTGGTCCTAGAACTCTAGAAACAACCGTGTTTATTGTACATTGCCCGGCATCGTACAATATACTTTTGGGTTGCCCTTGGATCAATGCGATGCGGGCTATCCCATAAACTTTACACCAATGTGTTAAATTCGAATTTAAAAATTAGTTGGTCACTATCCATGGTGACCCTAGACCCTTTGATATGTGTGCTTTGGCAGAACCTGTTGGAGTGCAATTTTGCCCCGCTCTATCATCCACACATCCTAGTTCTTATTTTTCATCCAAAACTGTGAAACACACACCCATAACTTCACCTACTTCCCCTTCATTAATTTCATCCTCCTATATAGATCAACAATATTCTAAACAAATCACTCTAGAACCTCAAAAAGATCTTAAATCTACAACCAATCCTTCATGTTCTATCCCTATAATTTCAAAACCTATAGACACACCTATCATACCTTCCACATTATCAACAACTATCATATCTTCCACATCTAAAGATATAGGGAATAATCCTTCTACATCTTATGCTCTTTCTGATGAACTTTTACTAGATTTATCCACAATCTTAATATTAGAAAAAAAGAATGCTTTCATGCAAGATTCAATTATTTTAAATAACTTGCCGCCATCTCCTCATACTTTGGGCCTCCCACAACCTATGGGAAGTACTTACCAAGTCGGGAGTTGTGCCTTCATTTATAAAGGATATGACTGGGGAAGAATCCCTCGAAATATCAAAACTCATCATGAGGGATATGCTCGGTGTTATTTTACCAATGAATATATTAAAGCTAAATCCATGATGCTTAAAATGGGATATAAAGGGAAAGGCTTGGGACCTTTCCAAAATTGCATGAAAGAACCTTTCGAGGTAGAACCATGGCCTGCCCGCTATGGTGTGGGTCTATTTCCTAGTAATGGTCAACCCTTTCCTTTTGAAGATGATGATCAACTCATATGTTATCAAGACTATTTGGATAGGCATTTTGATTTGCCTCTAAAAAATCAGTCATTTACATGTAACATGCTATCCATAGCTTACCCTAAGATGATTGCTGACCCCGATGAAGATTTGGAGGGAGATATGTTCCATGATGTCTCCGTTTAAGAGATGTTACACAATGGATTTTATTTTGATGGTTCTATACCAACTATAGCCCAGTTTGAGATCGCTAATCCTCAAGATGAATTATCCAAATTAACCTTACAAGAATTACAAGAATTGGGCGTTTCATCTGCCCCACCTAATTTTGAAAGAGATCTACATATGGAGGTAGAAAACGTCATTAAAATTAATATTGGAACTGAGGATATTCCTCACATAATCAATATCGAATTAGAATTAACTCAAGAAAAACAAGAACAATATATTGCATTCCTTAAAGAGTATGAAGATGTCTTCGCTTGGACATACGAAGATATGCTAGGTCTAGACCCTTCCGTAGTCATGCATCATCTAGTGGTCCATCCGGATGCTAAACCTGTTAAACAAAAACTTAGAAAAATGCATCCCAAAGTGGCTCTGCTAGTCAAAGGGGAGTTAGAAAAACTCCTGAATGTTGTCTTTATACAAGCTATTGATTATGTTGAATGGATCTCAAATGTAGTTCCAGTTACCAAAAAAGAAGCTACCAAAGTTAGGGTTTGCACAGATTTTAGAGATATTAACACTGCATGCCCTAAAGATGATTTTCCTCTTCCAAACATGGATCAAATCATTGATTTCACTGTTGGGAGTGGGATGATGTCCTTAATGGATGGATTCTCTAGTTATAATCAGATCAGGATAGCTCCTGAAGATCAAGCTAAAACATCCTTTATTACCCCCTGGGGTACTTTTTGTTGGAAAGTGATGCCATTTGGCTTAAAGAACGTAGGTGCAACCTATCAATGAGCTATGACTTATATTTTTCATGATATGATGCATGATATCCTACATGATTATGTAGATGATATTATAGCTCATTCTATTAATGAAGACAATCATTTAGATGATTTGAGAAAAGTTTTTAATCGATTATGAGAATATCTTATTTGATTAAATCCAACAAAATGCATATTCGAAGTTAAGTCCGATAAACTATTAGGGGTTTTAGTTTCTTTACGTGGTATCAAAATCGACCCTCTCAAGATTGCGGCTATCACTGATATGCCCGCACCTACTAATATATCTAAGTTACGAAGTTTACAAGGTAAGCTTCAAGCCATCCGTCGCTTCATTGATAAGCTGGCGGACAAAACCGGTCCCTTTCTTAAACTTCTTAAGAAGGATGTCCCTTTTAATTGGGATGACGACTATAGAGAAGCTTTTGAACTTCTCAAACAATACCTCCTTAATCCACCGGTGATTTCATCGCCTAAACTTGATCGCCCATTTCTCCTATATATTTCAGCTTTAGATTCTGCCTTAGGAGCTATGTTAGCTCAGCTTGATGATGAAAAGAGAGAACGTGCTAATTATTATATTAGCCAAACCTTCATCAGTTATGAAACCCGCTACACAGCATTAGAAAAACTATGTCTAGTAGTCATGTTTGCTACGTAGAAATTATGCCATTATATGCTTAGTCAGAAAACTTATGTCATTGCTAAATATGATCCCTTAAGGTATCTCATGAGTCGACCTTATTTATCGGGTCGCATAGCCAAGTGGGTTCTTGCTCTAAGTGAGTTTGATCTCACATTCATAGGATAGAAGTATGTTAAGGGTCAAATCATAATAGATCAATTAGCTGCTGCACCCTTAGAGTCTACCCATCCCCTCATCATTGAGTTTCCTGATGAATGCCTTCAATTAGAGGCAGACCATATTGAACAATGGTCCTTATACTTTGATGGAGCCCGATGCATGAGTGGGGTCAGTGCGGGTATTATTATAATATCCCTGCAAAAACATCTTATTCCTCTGTCCTTCAAATTGACATTTGCTTGCACCAACAATACTGTTGAATATGAAGCTCTAATCCTTGGATTACGAGCTGCCTTGGCACTAAAAATTAAATATTTGTTAGTTTTTTGTGATTCTCAACTGGTTATAAACCAAATTAATGAAGTTTATCAGACCAGAGATGATAAACTATGCCCATATAAGGCCTATGTTTTACAACTAATATCTCGATTTGATCAAGTTACCTTGGAAGCTATTCCTCGAACTTGCAACCGTGCAGCCGATGCTATGGCCGTAGCTGCATCTCTCCTGC
This sequence comes from Wollemia nobilis, assembly GCA_028583015.1. Classification (NCBI taxonomy): domain Eukaryota; kingdom Viridiplantae; phylum Streptophyta; class Pinopsida; order Araucariales; family Araucariaceae; genus Wollemia; species Wollemia nobilis. The sequence goes on from JAQPPZ010000513.1 coordinate 11,458,320, forward strand.
CCTTGGAGTTAGATGATGAATATGCCACTATCATTATTCATCGACTCCAGGAACCCGCTTCAAATAAATCATGCTTAGAGCCTTTGGATGTGTTTCTAATCAATGAAACTACTCCTGAACCTTGGTATACAGACATATTTGATTTTCTCCAAAATGGGACTTTTCCTACCAATTCTAATAGAAACCAGCATCGTTTATTACGTAGATGAGCAAGTCGATTTGTAATAATTGGCAATACTTTATATAGGAGATCTTTTGAATGTATCTTATTAATATGTTTAAATTTAGAAGAATCCAAATTAGCCTTGAGTGAAGCCCACGATGGATCTTGTGGAGGACACTTCAGTGGTAGTGTCATTGCTAAAAAGCTCCTTCGGATAGGATACTTTTGGCCTACCATGGAGAATGATGTACATGATTATGTGTGCCATTGCGACAAGTGCCAGAAACATGCTGACCTTGTCCATGCACCTGCACAAGAACTGCAGGCTATTTCATCTCCATGGCCCTTTTCAAAATGGGGCTTAGATATTATTGGCAAAATCAATCCTGTGTCATCTGATGGACATAAATTCATCATAACCGCCATCGAGTATTTCATGAAGTGGGTTGAAGCTATGCCTTTAGCTTCCTACACTGGAACACAAGTCTCTAAATTTATTTTTAATCAAATCATTTGTAGGTTCGGAATTCCTGCAAATCTCATCTCTAACAATGGAACTTGTTTCAAAAATAAAGATGTTAAAAAATTATGCCAAAACTATAAGATTCAACGTCACTAGTCCACTCCCTATTATCCTCAGGGTAATGGTCAAGCAGAAGCATCTAACAAAACCTTAATAAAAATTTTCAAAATATTTGTCAATAAAACTGGCCATGACTGGGACATTCAGTTATATCCAACCTTGTGGGCCTATCGAACTAGTGTTCGAACCCCCACAGGAACTTCACCATTTGTTTTGGTTTATGGTGCTGAAGCCATTTTTCCATTTGAATTAGAAGTTCCTTCTTTGGCTCTACTACTTCAAGATACTGAAGTAGGAGATGAATATCGAGCTGGCAGACTCAGTCAGCTAGAACTCCTAGATGAAAAATGCACCAATGCTTTGGAGCATCTCCGTGCCTACGAAAACAAGCTTAAAAGATCATATGCTAAAAAAGTTCGTCATCGATCCTTTGAGATCGGCGACCTTGTTTTAAAAGAAAATAAAAAAAATACTAATGCAACTAAGGACCTTAAAGGTAAATTTGAGCCCAACTAGCTTGGACCTGTTGGCATTTTTGCCACATTTATTGCTATTATTAATTATTAATGCTTAAATTGTTGGCCCAAAGTAGTTTTGTGAGTTTCGAGGAGGTTTTTCCGATTTTCAAAGATTAAATGCTGCCCCAAATTAAATGCTTTGTGGATTTTCAATGCGGTCAAGGTCGAAGAGCACCCAGGCCACCAAAATTAAAGATTTTCTTGGTTCGAAACTGCTGGTCGTGGATCATTTTAACGGTTTTTCATGCACATGTTTAAAAAACAAATTTAATGAAGGTGGTTCTTCGAAGCTGACATGTACATTGCATTCAATTTTGTGGGTCTCCATATATGCTGCAAAGAGGACGACCCTCTATAAAAACCAATGTAAACTTCATTGAAAAAGTGGTTGGAAAATTCTCTGCTAGAGACTAGAAGTTCGTTTGTAGGAATAAAGGATTGGCTTCTATTTTTCAAGCGTTTGCATTGGTGATTTCCTTTCTGTTCATGTTGCATTTCTAATAGCATTTGTATGTCTTCATGGCTGTTACATTTAAATTCTGCATACTGGATTTGAATATTGCCGTAAGAGTATAAATTCTTGGAATGTGATTTTGGAGGGTTTTTCTGTATGCATCGTGCGAGAGTTAAGTTAGTGACTTTTATTGCTTGCTGTTGCTGCACTTGGAGTTTCCTGTTGTTATTTTTTGATCCCATAACTTCGGCCTGTGGCCATATTTCCCATTTCTTTCTGCAACCTTTTTAATTTCTTTCCAGTAACCCTTATCTTACACCAAGTTTAGAATAGTGAAGGGAACCAGCCCACTTTGGAGATTGGTCTGGGAGCCATTTCTTGCTTCCAGCCTTTCAATGTTGGCCGGGTCTAGGGCACACTTGTAAAATCCTTTCCTATGGTAGATTTTGGACCAACAGGACCATACATTATCATTGCTAAATTTGAATCAGGAGCATACAAATTATCTACCTTAGATGGTAAATAACTTAAAGAACCCATGAATATTTTGCATCTTAAACGTTACCATGTATAAATTTGGTCATTTCATCATTGTATATATTTGTTTAAAATATTTCAAAATCACTATATTGTATTTCTTTCAATTTATAAATTCAAAAACACCAAAAACATTCATAATCATCAAAATCTTCAAAACTATTTGTTGCATTTATTTATGGTACTTGTTAATTCTTTCAAAAATAATGATAAAAATATAAAAACAACAATATTCTTGACTCTTTCAAAACCAAAACAATATAAAGAAGAAAGAAAGAGTCAACATTCTCAAAGCTTCTCAAAAATAGTATTTATTTATCTATATATTCTTACAAATGTTGCAATTATATGTTTCAAATTATTTTGGATAAATTAGCATTTATTTGGAATCCCTCACTTTCACAAACACAAAATAAATATCTTGATTTTATCTGGCATGATTACTAATCTCTCTTATATCAAAGTCCACAAAATTCAATTAAATAAAGTTTGAGCATAGAGAATTGATCTGGTTATTTACTTAAACCAAGCACATATTTTCACAATAAAATGATTATATTTGTAATTTCCATGCTTTGCTACATAGTAGAAGTGGTTTCTTGAGCGAAAAGTTTCCCCTGCTATCCTATCATGCACATGGTCTAGAATCTTTGAGAATTGGCAAAAGGACAAGCTCACCCCTACCCAGAATAAAAATCCCTTGCTCTACAGCTAATCTGAGCAAGTATCCCTAGTATAAAAAAAAAAAGCAAAGTTTAAGCAAAAGAGAAAAAGAGGAAAAAGTTATTTTATATCATTACCGCAATGTTCCAAGCATTATCAAGCAAAATTACAAAAAAAAAGAAAAGCAAAAGAAAGCAAAAGCAAAAGCAATAAAATCCCTTTCCCTACCCTTTGAAAAGAAAAGAAGGGTTGATGAGCTTGAATCCCTGGAATTCTCAATTATTCAAAAACTATGAGGTAAGCCCCATAATAGGTGGTTTGTGCCCAACCCGCTGGCCTTCGGTAACTCCTAGCGTGGCGATATGTCCGTCACATTAGTGACCTTTTTTTGTACAGACCTATGTCTGCTTATGGATTAGCTAGCTCTTGATAATCCGACCTACATAGTAGTCTAATATGGTTATATGCATCTACATCATGGTTAATGAACACTTATTTGGTTTATTCAAATCACTTGTATCATAGTATCTTGCTCAAAACTGGTAAATGAACATAGCAATTGCACACACATTTTATATTTGAGAGATTTTGTGTATCATTATGATAAATCAAGATTGGAAATGAATTCACATATGCACATGGGATTCCTTATAAATCTAACTTTTGTCTTCAAAGTACTTTGAAATATTTTTTGCAAATTGTTTGAAATAATTCATTTTTCCAAGAACAGTTGTTTCGACAACTATATGCATAATAGAAAAATCAAAATTTCTTTCAAACCATCCAATAAAAACATATATATTATTGACTTTCGCGATGATGGTATAGTTCCAAAACCAAAATTGGAATTTTATGCCTAGCGCAAGTCCTTATCTTCATATTTTCTGTTTATTAAAAATCAACTATGCAATAAAACTATATCTTTTTTGGATTTCGTGATGATGGTATAATTCTATACCTACATTTCTATGCCTAGCGCAAACCATCGTAACAATTTTATTCCCCATTTAATTAAAAATCATGGAAAACATATGACTTCAATCATTATGATACACAAATTATGCTTTTAAAAAGCAAGCACATTATCAATATTTCATGTCATTATGTCAACCTTCCATTTTGCAATGATGGTATAATTCCTAAGGAATTATCCAAAAATTTTATCACACTTAGGAATTTATGCCTAGAAAAAATCATTTTAACATTGTTTTATGCATACTATTTTTATGAAAATCTGAAAACAAACTATCATCATCATCATTTACACCATTGCACCCAAGTCTTAAGACAGTCTCTTAAGTACTCTTTTACTTTTAACAATATTTCTATACTGGGATTAGCTTGATGACCGAGTGAGCGGTGACTCCATGAAATGGTCTATAATAGTGACAATGTCCTTTGAATTTATTGTTAGAAGTCTCTTTTTATTCTTTTATCACATTACATCACAAACAATCAATTTGTTACATCAGATTATTTCATTTAAAATTTTAAAGCATGACATAAAAATTATAATATTTCCAATGACATAATTACATGAATCCTCAATCCAATCATTCAAATCAATCAAACATAAAAGCATCATAAAAATACATAACACAAGTCATATGATCAAAAACATATCTCATCTATATATATCAACAATATATACATCATCAAAATTGGATTGGTATGCCACAATCTGTACCTCGGCATACTCAATCCTCTATCAAAAATAATAAATGCTATCATATCAATCTGTACAAAGTAATGCAGTAGTCTAGCCTCGAGAACCCCTCGAGCTCTCAGCCTCATCTCCTCCCCTGCCCTGAGGTGGACGAGGTGGCCCCATCGCAGTATGTGTGGTACTATGAGTCCTAGTCGTTGATCGAGAAGAAGTCCTCGACGACCCAATCCTGATAGTGTTTGCAATGCTAGCTAGAAACTGTACCCTCTGACCCTCTAGCACCATCTGGAAGTAGATGCCCTAATAGAACATGGTCTGAGCAATCGATCGTGCCAGCTCCTGAGTGCTCGCCCCTCTGCTCCATGCCCTGAGGCATGCAATCTCATCTTTGAGCTATGTCACCTCAGCTCGGTGTCATGTAGCCTCCTCCTGTAGGGTCTACACCTGTGCTTGGAGATGGATCGTCTTTGCTCGAAGAGTCACTGTCTCACTGCTCTCTCTAGTGTCAACACCCTTACCCTTATCGAGCAATGGTGGCCTCTCTCTATGTGGATAAGGGGGTCTCTCCGCCCTCCTATCCCGTTGTTGTGGCCTCTCCTGCGCCTGTGGCCTCCTCAGTTCTCTCCCACTGTAACCCTGGGCTACCTTAATAGTCGCCTGGCGCTACCTCCCTATTCGATGCACAACTACGTATATCAGACCCTGAGCCCTCGTCATCCGAGGAGGGTGGATGCCTACGTACCAGGCATCGTAGCCATTGGCTACCCCTACATTGTCCCCATCCACTGGCTGAATGGGGGCTTTGTCTAAGTCCTGACTCTAGAAGCGTTGCATGTCTAGAGCCTAATCACTGTGGTGTTATCCCAGATAGTTTGAGAAAACTCGTAATCCCTGAGAGATGGGATCCCCTGTTGTAGATTGAATTATCACAAAACTCGATCATAGTGATGGAGCTCCACCTCTTCCCTCTCCATCCATAACCAGTAAACTTGCCTAATGCGAGCCAGCTCCTGTCCATCCTCAGCCCACCCTGGGTGCTCTTGCCATGGCCTCTAGGTGATCTATTCTAGGACAAGGTCATCCAATAGTCTCCGGGACATTGGTAGGTCAATCTACCACTGTGACCCTCTTCAAAGCCACCAGTAGAAAACTCGGGGCCTCTCCCTATCAATCCCTATCAAAGGAAGCCCTATCGGCCTCCGCACTATAATGTGCTCCTAACACCAAACCTATAGGAGCAATGTCATAACTAGACATCGACCGCCCTTGTACACGACCCCATGCAAGATCTTGTACAATTGGCATAGCACAAAGATTCCCCAAGCAAATATGTAACCATGATCCTACATGTCGTAGATCACATCTGCTAACATCCATGGTACCTTGCACCCACTCTGGTGGCACAGCAAAAGTCCACCAACCACTCCAGCCAAAACCTATGTGATTCTAGATGCCCCAGGCATCTGACGTAGTGCCTCAATGTTAACTCCGCCCTTCTCCAGGGCAAAGCTCAGGTCACCACACAACCGCCCCATAGCATGGCCCTGATTGGCCACAGGAGTGATCAACCATCCTTGTATGGGAATCCTCAGAATCCTCCATACATCCTCCAAAGTGGGAGTCATCTCCCCTGTAGGTAGCCAAAAATAGGAAGAACCCGGATACCACCTCTCTGCTAGGGCTGTCAGTAGCCCCATGTCTGTAGACACTTGTGGCATTTCTGCCATATGTAATAAGCCGGCCTGTGCCAGCTGATCCCGCTCTGCCTGTGTTAGAGCAGCCAAGTCATCTCTCAAACCTCCATATTTCTATTCCCTGCTCTTTAGCAATCCTCTCTGCAATATAAACAACAACACAACAAAAAATCATTAATAACAATTATTAATAAAAAATTCAAGTGATTAAAAATGCAAGTTAAAATTAGTTCAATTTCTTACAAATGATGATATCGCCCACTATTGGATGATATCGTCCCAAATTTGAGCACAATCATCTCTGATTTTGCAAGTCGAAATCGTCCCTAATTTGATGAAATCGTCCCCCTTTCGCCGATTTCACCTTTCGACGAAATCAGTGAACTGGAGACGATTTCGTCGAAATCGGGACGATTTCGTCCCGATGACGTCGATGGCCCAAAAACGGCCGCGATGCTCAAAATTCATTTAAAATTCACCTAAAAAGCATGTAAATTCAAATTCAAGCATTCTAAGTTAAGTTTAGACTCTTACCCGTAGCCCGCGCCGGACCTCTGTCGATCTGTGCATCGTCTCCACCATTTTTCTTGCAGAGCTCTAAAAACCAGAAAAATGAATAGTAAAAATGAATTAGGGTTTTACCCTATTCTTCTTAATTTTATTCAACACATAATTAAAAACATTTTAAAATTTTGCTTTTTCGCGTTTTTACCTCAAACATTCGATTTGGGTAAAAACATGGAGGGGGCACCATAGTAAGCTATCATACGATTCAACCAAGAATCGTCACCTAAAAATGGGAATAATTTTTTCTTTCTCGTAGATCGAGAAGAACTCATTTTTAACGCATTTTCTTCAAAAAATTTGCTAAAGAGGGGGCAAAATGTAGCACCCTAAAATTGGCACAGTGAAATTTTAATAATTACATTCACTCTAGTAAATAATTTAAATTCAAATTTTAACCTCCCAAATCGCCCGTTAACCACCGTGTAATCCGTTTCCCCCTTTTTCGTGCCATTTTTAGAGGTTGTTTTGACCATTTGATGATATCGTCGTCGATCAGACGATATCACCCCAAATATGATGATTTCTTCTGGGCTAGGACGTCCAGACGATCTTGTCCCAAAACTAATTTTGCACAATTAGCTTCTGTTCCAACGGGTCTCTAATCCGAGAAGAAGCATGTCTACGCCATTAGAGACCCTCCCCCATTGGAGATCTCCCAAATAGGGATGATCTCCAACCTCCTAACCTCCCTCCTAAGCCTATTTAATCCTAAGCCCTTCCCTTAGCACCCCCCTGGCTGAAATTCTCTGTAACTCAACTTCACACACGTTAAAACACCCCAAATTTCTATTTACATTAGTTTTATACCAATTTTGTTGCAGGTACCTTAGTGTTTTTCAGCTAGAGCAAGCTTACATCATTTTCGATGATCCTGTTTAGATTGGAGGTGATCCTGTCGAATTAGAGACAATTTCGTACCAATGCGAGATGATTTCGACTACAGTCAACATTGAGGCAATTAGTGCCTAAAGTTTGCATTTCTCCATCTTTCAATCTACTGTTTTATGTTGTAATTAGCTAGTTTATTTAGTATTTTATGTTATTTAGCATTTTAGAGTTCACCCATATATCTTTAAATGCATAATTAAGTCATAATTATTATAAAATTAGTATAATGCATGCATGTTTCAGCTTATAAGTTTTAGTTTGATAGTGCTACTGTCATTTTACATTGTTTCCCTATGTTAGCATTGCTGCACTTTCTATGTTTTGCACCTATTTCTCTGTTTGTAGGTCTCTGATGAATTTGTCTAACGAATTCGTTAGATCTCAGATGATCCTGTCAAATCAAAGGCGATCCTGACTGCTTCAAGAATTAGAATCTTCATCAGACATCCAGGTCAGGTATTTTCCTTTTAACATTCTTAAATTTCTCTATTTTTTTGTCCTATTCTATTTTTCTGTATTCATTTAATATACATCTTTATATAGAGTAGCTTAGACGCATTTTGGAAAAACCTAGGACTTGAATGCTTAAGGCTAAAACAAACACATAAAACACATTCCCAACCTAGGCGTGGAAACTGCCATTAAATGTTTCCTGGTGAACCCACCATCCGTAAAAAAATCACAAATATACACCTCCCTTGAGAGGCGGGACCTTCGCAAGGCCTCTCAGTCTGAGGTACCACGACATCATTTTCACATCACCCTTTTGGGCAGGGATCCTGTAGCCTAAAGGTAAGGGTGTGAAAAATTTGGAGCGATACAACATCATATCAAAACCAGATTGGTATTTCACAATATATACCTTGGCATACTCAATCCTCTCAAAAATGTATACAATCTCTATGCAGTGAGTGGCTAGCCTCAAGAAGCCCTCGAGCTCTCTGCCTCGTCTCCTCCCCCACCCTGACGTGGAGGAGGTTGTCCCATAGAGGTCCGAGTAGTGTCTCAGGTCCTCATCGTCGATTGTGAGGATGTCCTCGATGATCCCATCATGACCGGATCTATAATGGGGGCTGGCAATGGTATCCTCTAGTTCTTTGGAACCACATGATAATACAACCCCTGGTAGAACATGGTCTGACCAATAGCCCACACTAGATCCTGAGTGATCGCCCCTTCATTCTAAGCCTTGAGCCATGTAGCCTCATCCTCTAGTGTCTGCACCTAAGCCCAGAGGCAAGCATTCTCATCTCGAAGAGCCACCATCTCACTGTTATCGCCCACCTTGATACCCTTGCCCTTATCGGGTGATGGTGGCCTCCCCCTGCTGAGACTGGAATCCCTCCTCCCTCCTCCCTATCTGCTATGGCCTCTGTGGAGCCCATGCCATCCTCTAGCGTCTCTCCTATGAAGACCGTCGTTGCTCTCTCCCACTGCGACCCTACACTACCTCAATGGTAGCCTGATGTTGCCTCCCCATCTGTCACACCACGGTGTGCACTGGACCCTGTGCCTTCATAATTTGAGGAGGGTGGATGCCTACGTACCAGGCATCGTAACTGTCTGCAACCCTAGCATCGTCACAACCCACTAGCTATATGGGGGCATCATATATGTCCTGGCTCTAGAATCGTTACATATTCGAAGCCCCGCTTAGTGTAGTATTATCCCAGATAGTCTGGGAGTACTCGTAATCCCTGAGGGAAGGGATCCCCTGCTGAAGACTAAATTGTCATAAAACTCGATCGTAGCAGTGGAGCTCTACCTCTCCCCGCTCCATCCTCAGCCAGAAGACTCGCTTGATGTGAGCCAGCTCCTGCCCATCCTCTTCCCACCCTGGATGCTCTCTCCATGACCTCTAGGTGATTTGGTCTAGGATGATGTCATCTAGCAACCTCTGAGACATCGACATATCTATCCGTCGCTGTGACCCTCTCTGGAGCCACCAATAGAAAACCTAAGGCCTCTCTTGGTCAACCCCTATTAGTGGGAGTCCTACTAGCCTTCGCACCATAATGTGCTCCTAGCACCAAATCTATAGTAGCGATGTCAAAATCTCCTAACTAGCTCCCTGTAAAATTTCATGTCAATCGGAGCTATGGTTGAGAAGTTATGGCCCTGGAAAAATGCACTAAAATCTAAGGGAAAAAAAAAATAAGATTTCCCATATTTTGTTGGATGGTCCTGCATCACTTATGGGCACCTTTGGGGTGCTTTTGGGTTGACCAAAGGGTTCATGGACACCTTTGGGGCATTTTGGAGTGACCAAGCTAAGCAAATTTTTATCTTTTTGTTTATGATTTTTCTAATTTTTTTTTTGTTACACTAAGAAGAAATGAACACACACATACACAAACAGTGATTATCTCTTTTAAAGATTAATGGTGTGTCCTAGACTGGTTTTAGTGTGTTTTGATGATTTTGTTTTGTTTTTGAAAGTTTTGAAGAACGTTTAAATGTAGTATGTTGGCTCATATGACTCCCATAGATGGTCACCCCTTCAATATACCAACTAGACCGATATACCAACCTCTCTATATACCTGCCCTTACGAGAGGGAAACTATAGGTACGTGAGAGCAGATGGTACATGGTATGTAGGTGGTACGAAAGGGGGATTGTCCTGTTAATGACACCTACCATAGAAGACTTATCCTCGCACGCTAGGAATCACCCCAACGACACTCGGTCAGCTTTTGTCAGGATTTACACCTAACAACAGTGACAATCGAGGTAATAGATGCAAAATCAAGCCAAGGTGGTGATGAAATCCATCGATGGTCTTGATCAAGGGCTGGGGTTTTACGACCAGCTCCTTGGTTTAAAAATGTTGTGTAAAGTGTGTGTGATTCTTTTTATTTAGAAAAATGAAACATGCAGAAGCAACTACTTTCCCTACGAAAGCAAAATTGACAAAAAATAGAAATAGAAAAGCAGAAAATGACAGGAATAGTTTTAGGACCCTTACCTTTCTCTGCCTAGACTTGATATTTCTGATCTTCGGCTCTGAAAATTCACAGACAAAAATTTGTCCCTCTGTGAGACGAATTACAGAACAAAATTCGTCCTTGTCTGAGATGAATTCAAATTCGTCTCAGGGTCAGACGAATTACAGTAAAGTAATCACCACAGGCAAAGACGAATAACAGTCAAAAATTGAAAAAGGTACTTGTAAGCACAAAAACACAAGTTTTAATCAGTTTTTGTGATCTCAAAATTCAGGGGACATGGTCCCACTGTGATCGCCACTAAAAGCACGAGATTTCAGATGAAAGAAACACTAATTGCGATGTATTCAAAATAAAACACGCTTAAGTCCTAAAATATAGAATGCATGAAGTGAAAGAGACGAATTGAATGCAGATACAATAAAATGGATAAATCATAGCCCTTTTATTTAACTCTCTTGATCTCAGTTACAAAGACGCCTCCTCCATTTTTAGGGGGTAGGAGCGTTAAATAAATTTGGTTACAATCAAGACTTAATGTTCCTCCTTCTGCGTGCCCACATTTGAAATGGGCGGGCCAAAATGTTTTCGCCGTTGGTGTTGATGAGTCCTTAACCTTTGCTACTCCTCCTGCAATAAAAGAAACAACAAAGATGTTAGTAGCACCTGCTGCAAATAAGAAATGTTTGTTCTCTAAAATTAATGAAAGATGCATGTAAAATATTAGCCAAATCGATAGACAAAATGACTCTAAATGACACGTAAATTTGACAAAGACCAAAAAACATTACCAGAGGGCCATTGCCTTCAAAACAGTCAGCCAATTCACATTAAACTGCAATTCATCCATGGCCAGGATGAATTCAACTATAATTCGTCCTCGGGTAGTACGAATTAGACTGTAATTCATCCTTGGGTAGGACGAATTCGACTATGATAAAATGTCGAGATAATACCATCCAAATGTCGCATCTCAGGATCTCCAAATGACCTGCAAACATGGGGGTTAGCTAATTGGGGGCATTTTGGGACGACCCAGATGGTTGTTTTTCCCCAATTTAGCCTCCATCATTAGGAATTTGACGTCGCTACCTGCAAGTTAGTGAAGACAATGAAAACGACAAAAGATGACAATATTTGATCAAAACATGCTAAAATCAAAATTGTAAACTATCTAAACAACATAAAATTGAATGGAATATAAATAAGTGACAAAATAACAAATTAAAATGGCACTAAGAAGTGTGGGGCGCCTAGGCGGGCCGCCCATCGTTAGAACCTGACTTCGGCACCAATCCATTTGGCATGGGCCCAAAATCTCTTATAATTGGTTGTCATCGAATTGGTGGGGTAATGTGGTCAAGTGTCATATTTTGTATTCGGATTCACACTTTCAATGCCCACCCAATGACCTCCCTTGCGAAAGAGATCAAGGATGTAGAAGATATGAATCACAAAAGGGTTAAGGCGCAGTATCAATTGGGTAGCACTTCGTTCCTTGAAAATGCTTCCAACCTGTCTCTTTTTTTGGGTGGGAAAGTCAACCATTTTATAGACCCAGGGGGTCTCTTTTGGATGGGCATGCAGGGATGCCATGTGGTGGCCATGCCTTCCCAAGAGGGAGGAGACTCCTCCCTGACTTGGGCTTCCATGACTGCCCTTGTGACAGTCCTCCAACGGCAAATCTACCCACCTACACGCACATGCAAGGTAGGAGTCATAAATTGACAGTCTTCGACTGCCACTTGGTGCCATTCTTCTTTTTTTCTATTAAACCTGGAATTCGTCCTGACCAAAGATGAATTCAGAATTCATCCCTGGGTGAGACGGATCCCAATTAGAATTCATCCTTGGGTGGGACGAATACTGAGCAAAGTTCTTGAATGTGCCAAATTGCCTTTTGACCTTCCAAAATTGCTACAAAAGTGGTTAGGACCATTGTTTAACCTCTGAGGGCTGCCCTAGGGGCTGTGTGTGTCAAAGCAATCAGTGTTTGCAGTCACATAATCGGATTGGTGCTATTTTGGTGTCTACACTAGAATCTTTGAGAATTGACAAAAGGACAAGCTCACCCCTGCCCAGAATAAAAATCCCTTTCTCTACAGCCAATCAAAGAAAGTATCCCTAACATAGGAAGAAAAATAAAAGTCAAAGAAAATGAGAAAAAGAAAAATATCATTTTGCACCATCATAGCAATATTTCAGCATTATTTCAGTTCCACGCAAAAATACAAAAAAAAAAGAAGCAAGAGAAAAGAACAAGCAAAATGCAAAAAAAAAAAAAATCCCTTTCCCTACCCCTTGAAAAGAAAATAAGGGTGAATGAGCTTGAATCTTTGGAATTCTCAATTATTCGAAAACTGTGAGGTAAGCCCCATAACAGGCAGTTTGTGCCCAACCCGCTTGGCCTTGGGTAATCCCTAGCATGGTGATATGTCTGTCACATTAGCAACCTTATTTTGTACAGACCTATGTTGGCTTATGGATCAGCTAGCTCTTGATGACCTAACTTACATAGTAGTCTAGTACAGTCACATGCATATAAATAATGGTCAACGAACACTTATTTGGTTAATTCAAATTACTTGTATCAAATTATCTTGCTCAAAATTGGTGAATGAACAATACAATTGCACACACATTTGTATTTGAGAGATTTTGTATCATTATGATAAATCAAGATAAGTAATGAACTCATGTTTGCACATGAGGGTTCCTTATAAATTTACATTTTTTCTTTGAGATGATTTAAAATAGTTTTGCAACTCTTGTTGGAATGATTTCATCTTCTTATTTAAGAACATCTATTTAGTATAAAAACAATTACATACATTGTTTTCAAAAATCCTAAAATTATTTCAAATAACATATTCAAAAATCGAGTAAATAAAGTCATGTTTATATATTATTATTTTCTGTTTATCTCAAAATCAAAAATCAATCATGCAATAAAACTAAAATATCAATTTCCTTTTTGGATTTCGCAATGATGGTATAAGTTTGTACCTATAATTCTATGCCTAGCGCAAACCATTGTTCTAATCTTATTTTTTCATTAATTTTAATTTATAAAAACATATGGCTTACATCACTATGTTACACAAATTATGCTTTAAAAATAACGAACACATTTTTCTATTTCATTTCATTATGTCAACATTCCATTTTGCAACCATTGTATAATTCCTAGGGAATTATTCTAAAATTTTATCACACTTAAAAATTTATGCCTAGCAAAAATCATATTTCTTTTAATATCTCCTGCATAATATTTTCATGAAAATCTGAAAACACATCATCATCATCATCATTTTTCATCATCACAACACAAAGTCTTAAGATAGTCTCTTAAGCACTCTTTTACTTTTAACAAAATTTCTATACTGGGATTAGCTTGACGACCTAGTGAGCGGCGACTCCATGAAATGGTCTATAACAGTGAAAATGTCATTTGAAATTATTGTTAGAAGTCTCTTTATTTTTCATCAAAACACACCACCAAAACAACCAATTTGTTTACATCGGATTATTTCATTTAAATTTTATGGCATGACATAAAATTATAATTTATTTCCAAATGACATAATTACACGAACAATTAATCAACAAATCCAAAATTAAAGCATCATACAACATATACACAAGTCATATCATCAAACAAGACCATATATATATATATATCAACAAATTATATACATCATATCAAAACCAGATTGGTATGCCACAATCTATACCCTGGCATACTCAATCCTCTCAAAAATGTATACAATCTCTATGTAGTGAGTGGCTAGCCTCGAGAAGCCCTCGAGCTCTCTGCCTCATCTCCTCCCCCACCCTGACGTGGAGGAGGTGGTCCCATAGAGGTCCGAGCAGTGTCTCAGGTCCTCATCATCGATCGTGAGGATTTCCTCAATGATCCCATCATGACTGACTCTGTAATGGGGGCTAGCAATGGTATCCTCTAGTTCTCTGGGACCACATGATAGTACAACCCCTGGTAGAACATGGTCTGAGCAATAGCCCGCACCAGATCTTGAGTGATCGCCCCTTCGCTCTAAGCCCTAAGCCATGTAGCCTCATCCTCTAGTGTCTGCACCTAAGCCCAGAGGCAAGCATTCTCATCTCGAAGAGCCACCATCTCACTGTTATCGCCCACCTTGATACCCTTGCCCTTATCGGGTGATGGTGGCCTCCCCCTGCTGAGAAGGGAATCCCTCCTCCCTCCTCCTTATCTATTGTGGCCTTTATGGAGCCCATACCATCCTTTGGCATCTCTCCTACGAAGACCGTCGTTGATCTCTCCCACTACGACCCCACACTACCTCAATGGTAGCTTGATGTTGCCTCCCCATCCGTCGCACCATGGTGTGTACTGGACATTGTGCCCTCATGTATTGCTCCAAATTTTTTGCATCCCTACCTTCAAGCTATTGGATCCGCACCCGGAAGGAGGATGGGAAAAGGATGGTGCGGTACCTCGGACGAGAGGACTTCACGAAGGTCCCGCCTCTCAAGGGAGGTGCATTTTGGTGATTTTTCGATGGATGGTGGGTTCACCAGGAAACATTTGGCGATAGTTTCCATGCCTAGGTTTTGGGAATGAGTTTTGATGAGTTCGTTTTATTTTTAAACATTCATCCTAGGTTTGGCTGAATGATTCTAACTTAAACTACATGAAAATGCAATTTAAATGAATACAACAAACAGAAAAGAAAGCAGAAACAGAGAATTTGCAGGAGGCTAAATGAAGATTACCTGATCCAGAAGTCTAATGAAGTTTTTGATTACTTGTAGCAATCTGGATCATCTGCAATTCAACAGGATCACCTTCAATTTGATAAAATTGTCTAAACTGACAGGATCGTCTGCAATCTGACGAATTCGTCAGACGAATTCATCAGAGACCTGCAAAACAACAAACAGATGCGAAATACAAGAAATTCTATTTTGTAAACAGGGGCAAACTATATGAAAAGGTAATATGAGTATTGAACAATATACAAGAACAAAAGTAAATGCAAATCACCGTGTTTAGATAGCAGAATATGATCTTAATATGCAAACTAGACAAAATGGGTGAACTCCGGATGCAATATAGTATAAAAACTGAATAGACAATCTAATTTATAGCATAAAATGATAGAGAAAAGAGAAAGAAGAGCAAACTCCAGGCACTGATTGCCTCGATGTGTGCTGCAGTCGAAATCGTCTCGCATCAGAATGAGATCGTCCCGAATTTGATGAGATCGCCTCCGATCTTGACAGGTTCGTCGGCTACGATAAATGCTGGCTCCGGCTGAAAACCAATGGTGTACCTGCAATAAAATTAATATAGGACTAGTGCAAGAGCAAATTTGAAGTGTTTTAGCGCATAGGGAGTTGATTTACATAAAAATTCAGCTAGGGGTTGGGGAAGGAAAATTTTTAGAGTTAAATAGGCATAGGATAGTTGTTGGGAGGTTGGAGATCATCCCAATTTGGTAGATCTCCAATGGGGGAAGGGTCCCAACGATGCAGACACGCTTCTGCCCAGATTGGAGACCCGTTGGAACGGATTCCAACTATGCAAATTCAGTTTTACGACAAAATTGTTTGGACGTTCTAGTCCAGACGAAATCGTCAAATCTGGGGCGATATCGTCTGATCGGAGACGATATCGTCAAATGGTCAAAACAACTGCTAAAAATGGCATGGAAAAAGAGGAAACGGGTTTCTCGGTGGTTAACGGGCGGTTTGGGAGGTTAAATTTGAATTTAAATTTATTTACTAAGGTGAATGTAATTATTCCAATTTTACTGCGCCAATTTTAGGGTGCTACATTTTGCCCCCTCTTTAGCAAATTTTCCGAAGAAAATGCGTTAAATATGAGTTCTTCTCGATCTACGAGAAAGAAAAAATTATTCCCATTTTTAGGCGACGATTCTTGGTCGAATCGTACGACAGCTTACTATGGTGCCCCCTCCGTGTTTTTACCCAAATCGAATGTTTGAGGTAAAAACACGGAAAAGTAAAAATTATTTGTGAATTATTTTGAATAAAATTAAGAAAAATAGGGTAAAACCCTAATTCATTGTTACTGTTCATTTTACTGTTTTTAGATCTCTGGAGCAAAAAAAAAAAAAAATGGTAGAGACAGCGCACAGATCTACAGAGGTCCGCCGCGGTCTACGGGTAAGGGTTTAAACTTAGTTTAGATTGATTTAATTTGAATTTACATGCTTTTTAAATGAATTTTAGGATGAATTTTGAGCATCGCGGCCATTTTTGGCCATCGACGTCGTCCGGACGAAATCGTCCCTAGTTGGACGAAATCGTCTCAAGTTCGTCAATTTCGCCCAAGGGCGAAATCAGCGAAAAAGGGACGATTTCGTCAAATTAGAGACGATTTCGACACGCAAAATCGGAGACGATTTTTCTCAAATTTCAGACGATATCGACCAATAGTGGGCGATATCATCAATTGCAAAAATTTGATCTTTAAGTGGCATTATTGATTGCTAAAATTGTTATTAATGATTGTTTGTTGTTTTGATTGTTTATGCTTGCAGAGAGGATTACTAAAGAGCAGAGAGTGGAAATACGACGGGCTGAGAGACGACTTGGCCGCTCTCACCCAAGTAGAGCGGGATCTGCTGGCACAGGCCGGCTTGTAGCATGTGGCAGAGATGCCGTAGGTTTCTACTGACATGGGGCTACTGACAGCCCTAGCAGAGAGGTGGTACCCGAGCTCTTCATGCTTTTGATTACCAATAGGGGAGATGACTCCCACACTAGAGGATGTATGGAGGATTCTTAGAATCCCCATACAAGGGAGGATGATCACACCTGTGGCCAATCAGGGCCATGTAATGGGACGACTCTACGGTGACCCAAGCTTCACCCTGGAGAAGGGCGGAGTGAACATCGAGGCACTGCGCCAGATGCCTGGGGCATCTACACTGACACGAGTTTTGGCTGGGGTGGTTGGTGGACTTCTGTTGTGCCACCAAAGTGGATGCAGGGTACCATGGATGCTGGCAGATGTGATCTGTGACATGTGCGACCATGGCTATAGATTTTCTTAGGGCAGCTTTGTTCTATGTCGGCTGTACAGGATCCTTTACGGGGTCGTGTACAAGGACGGGCGATGTCTGGTCATGACATCGCTCCTACAGGTTTGGTGTTGGGAGAACATTGCGGTGTGGAGGCCGATAGGGCTTCCACTGATAGGGGTTAATGGGGAGAGGCCCCGAGTCTTCTACTGGTGGCTCCGGAGAGGGACACAGCGACAGATCGACCTGTCGGTGTCCCGGAGACTACTGGATGACTTGGTCCCAGACCAGATCACCTGGAGGCCGTGGGGGCAGCATCCAGTGTGGGTAGAGGATGCACAGGAGCTGGTTTGCATTAGGCGAGTCTGCTGGCTACAGATGGAGAGGGGAGAGGTGGAGCTCCATTGCTATGACCGGGTTTTGTGATAGTTCGGTCTACAGCAGGGGATCCCATCTCTCAGGGATTACGAGTTTTCTCGGACCGTCTGGGATAACACCACAGTTAGTGGGGCTCTAGATACGCAGTGATTCTGGAGTCAAGACGCAGATGATGCCCCCATTTAGCCAATGGATGGGGACGACGCTGGAGTAGCCGATGGCTACGATGCCTGGTACGTAGGCATCCGCCCTCCTCGGATGACGAGGGCATAGGGACCGATCCATGTAGTTGTGCATCGGATAGGGAGGCGACGCCAGGCGGTGGTAG
This sequence comes from Wollemia nobilis, assembly GCA_028583015.1. Lineage (NCBI taxonomy): Eukaryota > Viridiplantae > Streptophyta > Pinopsida > Araucariales > Araucariaceae > Wollemia > Wollemia nobilis. Next base: position 11,476,737 of record JAQPPZ010000513.1, read on the forward strand.
AGGCAGCTCGAGGTTGTGGTAGGGGAGAGCGGAAGAGGCCATAGGCACAAGAGAGGTCACGGTAGAGGGAGAGGGATAGGAGGGAGGCGAGACCCCCATCTCCATAGAGGCAACCATCGCCTGATAAGGGCAAGGGTGTGGATATTTGCGAGAGTAGTGAGATGGCTACTCTCCAGGTAGATAGAGATCATCTGCGAGCTCAGGTGCAGACGTTACAGGATGCAACTGCACAGCACCATGCTGAGGTGTCATAGCTATGAGACGAGAATGCTCGTCTCAGGGCACGAGGTGGAGGGGTGAGCACTCAGGAGCTGATGCGATCGGTTTCTCAGACCGCATTCTATCAGGCTCTATACTACCAGGTGATGCCAGAGGGCCAGAGGATACAGGTGCCACCTGCCATAGCAGATCCTATCAGGACAGGGTCGACGAGGAGCTCATCTCGATCGACGACGAGGACTCGCAGTACCACACATACTACGATGGGAACACCTCGTCCTCCGCAGGGCGGGGGAGGAGATGAGGTCGAGAGCTCTAGAGGCTCTCGAGGCTAGAGGGCGGGATACTGCCACTGATATTGTATTATACTTGTATTGATAGAGGATTGAGTATGCCGAGGTACAAATTGTGACATATCAATCCAGTTTTGATGATGTATATATTCTGTTGATATATATAGATGAGATATTTTTTTGATCATATGACTTGTCTTATGTGATGCTTATGATGCTTTTTATGTTTGATTGATTGATTTAGTTGATTGATGTAATGATTTTATTGATGATTCATGTAATTATGTCGTTTTGGAAAATATTATAACTTGGATGTCATGTTTTAAATATTTTAAATGAAATAATCTGATGTAACAAATTGATTTGTTGTAATGAAATGTGATAAAAATAAAAAGAGATTTCTAACAATAATTTCAAAGGACATTGTCGCTATTATAGACCATTTCATGGAGTCGCTGCTCACTCGGTCGTCAAGCTAGTCCCAGGATAGAAATATTGTTAAAAGAAAAGAGTGCTTAAGAGACTGTCTTAAGACTTTGTTGTAATGATTCAAATGATGATGATGATGGTTTGCTTTCAGATTTCCATAAAAATATTATGCATGAAATATTGTGAAATTATTTTTGCTAGGCATAAATTCTTAAGTGTGATAAAATTTGTGAATAATTCCTTAAGAATTATACCATCATTGCAAAATGCAAAGGTGACATAATGACATAACATAGTAAAAATGTATTTGCTTTCACAAAAGCATAATTTGTGTAAAATGAAGTCATATGTTTTGTATGATCTTTGATAAATCAGGAAATAAAATTGTTACAATGGTTTGCGCTAGGTATAGAATATGTAGGTATAGACTTATACCATCATCGCGAAGATCAAAGAAAGGATAGTTTTATTGCATGATTAATTTTTGATGAACAGAAAATATGATAATGAGGACTTGCGCTAAGCATAAAATTCCCATTTTGGTTTTGGAATTATGCCATCGTCGCGAAAGTCGATAAGTTATATATGATATGTTTTGAAATTTTTGATTTTTTCTATTATATAGTTATCTTTGTGGTAAATAATTGTACTTGGTTTATTCCAAACAAGTTTGCAAAAATAATATTTCAAAGTATTTTGAAGACAAAAAGTTAGATTTATAAGGAATCCCATGTGCATAAGTGAATTCATTACCAATCTTGATTTATCATAATGATAGAAAAAATCTCTCAAATACAAATGTGTGTGCAATTGCATTGTTCATTTACCAGTTTTGAGCAAGATACTATGATACAAGTGATTTGAAGAAACCAAATAAGTGTTCATTAACCATGATGTAGATGCATATAACCATACTAGGCTACTATGTAGATCGGATTATCAAGAGCTAGCTAATCCATAAGCAGACATAGGTCTATACAAAATAAGGTCGCTAATGTGACAGACATATCGCCACGCTAGGAGTTACCCAAGGCCAAGCAGGTTGGGCACAAACCACCTGTTATGGGGCTTACCTCACAGTTTTCGAATAATTGAGAATTCCAGGGATTCAAGCTCATTCACCCTTCTTTTCTTTTCAAAGGGTAGGGAAAGGGATTTTATTGCTTTTCTTGCTTTCTTTTGAACTTTGCTTATTTTTATTTTTGTATTTATTTTGCTTGATAATGCTTGGAACATTGCTGACATAACATTTTTCTTTTCTCTTTTTCTTGAATTTTTCTTTTTGTTTTTTTTTTTTTAGGGATACTTGCTCAGATTAGCTGTAGAGCAAGGGATTTTTATTCTGGGTAGGGGTGAGCTTGTCCTTTTGCCAATTCTCAAAGATTCTAGACCATGTGCATGATAGGATAGCAAGGGAAACTTTTCACTCAAGAAATCAGTTCTACTATGTAGCAAAACATAGAAATTACAAATATAATCATTTCATTGTGAAAAGATGTGCTTGGTTTAAGTAAATAACAAGATCAATTCTCTATGCTCAAACTTTATTTAATTGAAATTTGTGAACTTTGATATAAGAGAGATTAGTAATCATGCCGGATAAAAGCAAGATATTTATTTTTTTGTGAGTGTGCAAATGAGGGATTCAAAATAAATGCTAATTTATCAAAATAAGTTGAAACATATAACTGCAATAATTGTAAGAAAATATATATAAACACTTTTGAGAAGTTTTGAGAATGTTGACTCTCTCTTTCTTCTGTATATTGTTTTGGTTTCGAAAGAGTCAAGCATATAGCTATTTTTAGATTTTTATTTTGATTTTAGTTTTTGAGTAAACAATTTAACAAGTGCTTTAAATAAATGCAATAGATAGTTTTTGAAGATTTTGGATGATTATGAATATTTTTGAATAAATTGAAAGAAATACAAGATAGTAATTTTGAACAAATATATACATGGATGAAATGACCAAATTTATGCATAGTAACGTTTAAGATGCAAAATATTTTTATTTTTTTGAAGATTTTGAGGATTTTGATTTTTTTGTATTTTGATTTTAATTTATGAATTGAAATTGGTGGTATATACAAGATGATCTATATACACTATACAAGGTTATTTGAGTATAGCATGTCTAAGGTTGCTTCAAAATCAAAGGAGGTTTTGAAGGATAATCTGGTGAAGGTAAGAATAGAAGGTGAATAATAAAAGGCAGTGATAACAAAAGCTTTGTTATAATGTAGAATAATGTAGAAAAAGATTTGACTTTTATATGTGTAAAATTGATCATGTTACAAAATAAAATGTAAGAAGGATAAGAAAGTTCTTCATTCTTATCACTATATTCCAAGTTTTGATAATATGGAGAAAGTATATGTGAAAGATATGCATGAATGTTATTTTGTAAACAAGGATGATCATATATGGATGAAGAAAAGTGATGGATAGAAGAGAATTGTGATAATAAATAATATATAGAACTTGATGTTTCAATCGTTAAATATTCTTCAAATGGTTTTGGGTCACCATGTATGGTAACAATTTTATTTGTAAGTTCAAACTTCAAACATTGGTGAAGAGTGGAAGGGAAAACCCTCATCGTATGAATCCAAGGACTCTGGAGAAATAGGTTGTAAGGTGAAGGACAATATCCTACATAGAATAAAATATCCAAGATCTTGGATCCACTATTAAGGGGAATAATTATAGTACCTTGAGGTTCTTGAATTTCATTGTTAAAAGATTTTATAATAACATTTGATTCATTACTATCTTCTTCCTTTAATTTGGGTTTTTGGAATAATTGATAGGTGCATAAATTAAGAAAGGAGCCATTATCTGTCATGATAGTTTTAACATGTGTTTCTTTACTAGATCCTGTAATGTAAAGATAGGAGTCTTCTTGTGGAGTAGAGGAAGGAATATCCTCATCATAGAATGAAATGTGGTTAACCTCAAAAGGGTTTACACCATTAATTATGTTAGAGAAAATATGATGAGGAACAAATTGTTGACTAGGTATTTTGAACAAAATTTTCTTATGAGCAATTTGTAATACTTCTAAAAGGGATATCTTTGCTTGAGGATTAATCACTTGTTGTTGGTTATCCAAGTGGATTTCATATTGAGATTTTGATTCAAAAAATGAGCTTTCTATGCTTACATTCCATTTTGGATCATTCTCTAGAGCCAAAGATAGTTTTGAAGGTTGGTCAAATGAGGAATCCATATCTTGAATATCAAATTGAGTTGATTGAACTTGAGGTTGCTCATTTATAGTTTATGTTACAATATCAATAATATCATCATGATGGGACACATTAACATGAAATATTTGATTGGTTTCCTATTGTTGATAATTGAGTAGGGGTTCTTGGGAGATCCCCATGTCTTGATTGATTATTGGTATTTTTTGTGTAGGAGTTTGATAGTTTACTAGAGATTTATAATCAGTTGTAGATTGTAATTCCTTTATATTAAAAAGATCCTTATCAATCAAATCTTGAATTGCACATCTTAAATCTTTACAATTTTGTGTCATATGTCCATCTACTCTATGATATTCACAATATAGCTCAGGTTTAAACCAATCTGATGTGGTATCAAAGTTGTCTTATGGAAGGAAGTTCAATAATATTTGTGTCAAGTAAATACTTGAGAATTATATCCATTGGTTGATTAAGCCTAGTAAATTTACGTGATGAAGGTTTTTGAGAGGTTTTTGATAAATGCCTTAGGAATTTCGTCATAAAAGGACCTAATGGTTTCTCACCTCTACTTTCTTCATTTTGGGTAGAATGATGATAGGAAGATTGCGATGTAGGAGGTGAGTGAATGGTAGAATTGGAAGAATAAGTATTTTCTTGTTGAAATGGATGTGTTGTATTGAAAGAAGAGTATTGAAAAGGTGGTGGAGGATTATATGTGGGTTGATAGACATAATATGGATATATGGGAGAATAGATAATATCATTATGAAGAGGATTGGCAAAGGGATTGTTTTGTTGGGTTATGGATGAAAAATAAGAAGAGTGTGATAGAGGTGGTGTTGAATAGGGATGAGGTTGGTCATAATCAACAAATGTATTTGGATGAATTCTTCCAACATTACTAATGGGCTCATATTTTTTTTTTTGGTATAAGGTAGAGGTGGTTATAAGGTCCACAAACCTTTTACAAAGTCAAAATGGGCCGGTTCTAGCATCAAGCCCGTATAATCAAAATACAAAATGGATCTTTCTAAGACTCACATTAAGCCATACTTAGAGTCCACAATCCTATACTTGTCGCTTGACTATTCAGATAAAACAAAAACCAAACAACACCTAGCACTTACTAACACTAGGTTGTCGTACCGTACACTTGTCACCTCCCGTGCCCCAAAGAAATGGGATGCCTTTTCTCGCCTAATTCCATCTCGTCGGATTACTCATCATCAGCCCTCTCGATCTCCCCGATGCTCTAACAGGTTTGATCTTAGCTCTTCTCTAGCAACCAACACCAATAGTTCTTGAGGGAAGTTATCCTTCCAAATTTGCATCTCCCCAACAGAAACCGCAATATTTGCCATTAGATCCGCCGCCCGGTTCCCTTCTCTGAAGGTGTGTTGGATTCGGGAATTAACCAAATGAGATTTATGAATCTTTGCTTCTAGGATAAGCTCCAATATGGTCCAAACTGGGGTCTTTATCCTCCTTAATTGCCTTGATTATATTAAGCGAATCCCCTTCAAAGATAACTTCCTTATAACCCTCAAGTCCGGCAATTCTCATTGCCTCGCATGCGAGCTCGGCTTCGCAAAATGATTTGTTTGAGTTCCCAAAGGCTCGAGAAAGGCAAGGACCACTTTTCCTTCCTCATTTCTCAAAACTCCTCCTCGCTCCCGCAGCCCCGGATTTCCTTTAGCCGCCCCGTCAAAATTAAACTTAACCCACTTTTGTGTGGGGGGTATCCACTTGACACCATCCCGTGGGTTGGTTGTAATGTCTAGGTCCTGGAAGTTCCTCTCCCCGGCTCCGCAAAATCCTCCTTTCCCTTAGAGACATGGTCTCATTTTTGAAGAAGAAAGTTTTCCAGCTTTTCTTTCAAAGCTCGATTATTTTATTACCACATAACCTCGGATCTTTCTTACGTCCTTTAAATACTCTCTTATTTCTCTCATTCCATATCCCCCATAAAAAATGGGGTAAGCCGAGCTTCCGGAGCCAAGTCAAAAGCTTTGCCCTAAGGGGGAAGCCCACCGTATGCGTAAGTCGACATGCTATTTGGACAGACCCAATCTATATGAAATTTGGACAGATCATTTGGAAGACTCGTACAAGAAAAATCACAAGTTAGAAATATATGACTTACGTATTCTATTGCTTTCTCACACAAGATACATCGATTGATGAATTGGAAACCTCTCCTTTGCAGATTATCTCGTTGTCGTGGATCTTATTTTGAACCGCCAACCAAAAGAAGAAAGCTATTTTTGGGGTTAAATTATTTAACCAAATAATGAAGTCGGAGTCCACCCATTGAATCCCGAGTGGATTAACTTATAGGCAGTTTTTACCTAATATATCCCACTTGTAGTTTTGTCCCAAATCACCTTGTCTCTTCCTCCCCATGGAATGATCAGGAACACCCTTAAAGCATCATTAAGTTTGGTCAGGGCCACATTCTCTTGCTCGACAGATTATGAACTCGTGATTTTCTTCCAAGAAGAAGTTTCCCGTGCTACAAGCAATAAAATCCCCTACTTTTCCTCCCATTTCCTTCGAAAGTTTATGTTGGAGGACCCGAAGGTCTAAGTTATCTTTCGTAGGGGCCTCTTCCAACCACGGGTCTTTCCAAAAGTCCACTTGTCTTCCATTACCAATTCTCCATCTGATGCCTTTCCTGACTACCTCCTGACATTCGAGCAAACAATTCCAAAAATAGGATCCTCTAGGAAGATTATCACCTTTCAGGAAGTCCTGATTATTTCTAATATATTTTGCCTTAAGAAGTTTTACCCATCCCAATTGATCATTATTGATAAATCTCCATACCTATTTGCCAATCGTAGCTTGATTCAATTCTTTCATTCTCTTTAACCCCTGTGCCCCCCGATCCTTGCTTGCACACACTCGATTCCATGCTACCAACGAAATTCTCTTTCTCTCCTCTCGAACCTCGACCACAAGAAGTTGCGTTGAATTAGCTCCAATGTAGCTCGGACCTTTGGCAGCATTCTAAATAGAGACATGCAAGAAATTGGAATGCTCAGTAAAGTAGTTTGAACTAATAAGGCTTTTCCTCGCGGAGCCGAGAAGGTCGCCCTTCCACCCTCGCTAACTTTTTGGAGATCCCGTCAATGATCGAGTTCCACAAAGTAGCCTTCATTCTTCCTTCGAACATAGGCATGCCTAGATAAGTTGCCGGTAGAAGCTCCTTTCCACAACCGAAGAGGTTAGCTATTCTTTCCTCCCTCCCACCAGGCGTGTTAAAGAAATAGATGCTACTCTTCTTATAGTTTATGTACCGTCCCGCTTCGTCTCATACTTGGTTAGAATTCTCTTCAACTTCCTAGCTTGAGGCACCGAGGCTTTGGACACAATGATTGTATCATCCACAAACCGTTGGTGAGACACCGGCCCTCGCCGTTGAGGCCGGTTTAAAACCTTCCAATTGACCATCCGCCACCGCCGCTGAAATGTTCCTACCCAATGCTTCCGCTAAAATAATAAACAAGTATGGAGACAAAGGATCTCCTTGTCGCAACCCCCTTTCACTCTTAAAGTAACCGGAGGGTGACCCATTCACCATGACAGTAAATCTTGTAGTAGAGATACAACTAAAAATCAACTTAATCCACCGGGGACGTAAACCAAACTTACCCAAAATCTTGGTGAGGAACCGCCATGAGACCCGGTCGTAGGCTTTATTCATATCAAGCTTTAGTAACATACCCGCTTCCTTACTAGTCACCATTGAATGAATAACCTCATGAATTGTGATGATACCATCCAATATTTGTCGCCCTTTCACAAAGCCACCTTGGTTCATATCAATGATGAAAGGAAGGATAACCTTCACCCTATTGGCGATTTTTTTTGTGAGAATCTTCATCGTAGTGTTACATAAACCGATAGGGCGAAAACCGGAAAATTCCATTGCTCCCACTAGTTTAGGGATGAGAACTAAAAAAGTAGCATTAACTCCTTCCGGGATTTCCATGTCCTTTTGAGCCTCAATTATAGCTTCCACTACATCATTGCCTAGGATATCCCAAAACTTCTCGGAAGAAAGCCGCAGTGGAAGCCATCCGGTCCCGGGGAGTTGTTACCATCCATGTCAAAAACGACCTTCTTGATTTCCTCCTTTGTGAAAGGACTAAGTAAGAATCCATTAAGATTATCAGCTACGAGGGGTGGAATGGCTGCCAACAGAGAGTCCTCTTCTTCAATAGTCGGATTTACATCTTCTAGCAACGATTTAAAGTACTCAACCGCTTCCCTCCTTATGTCTTCCATATCTTTGGTGTTAGACCCATCGGCCATCTTGATCTCCTTAATTTTGTTAGTACTCCCGTGGCGAAGAGTAGAGACATGGAAGAACTTTGTATTTCTGTCACCCTCCTTTAACCAACGCAACCTGGATTTCTCGCCTCCAAAAGGTTTCTTCAAATCCTAGCATCGTGTGGTATTCGGCCAATGCCTCCCTCTCCCGGTTTCTCGATCCTCTCGTAAGTCGCTCCGACTTCAACTTCTCCCCGTAGTTCATTGATCTTGTCTTTTAGTTCTCGCCTTTTTAACAAAAATATTGCCAAAGGAAGTTTTGTTCCACTCTCTAATGTTAGCCTTCACATTCCTTAGTTTACATGCCACTTGGGCCAGCTTTCGAACCATTATACTTTTTGTCCCACCATTGGGCAAACCGCATCCTTGAGATCCCGATGTTGGAACCACATAAGTTCGAATCGAAAGGGTCCGATGTATCTTTTCTTAGAGTCCTCCCCTCGTTTCCCACGGCACTGGGTTGTGATCAGACCCGATTCTTGGGAGTGCCGTTAATGAAGAGTCCCCAAACCTCTCCAGGCATTCTTGAGAAAGAAGAAACCTATCTAATCTTATCTCGAATTTGGTTTTCCTTCAATCTTTTGTTAGACCATGTATAGGAGAATCTACGCAGGTCCACATCCATCACCTCATGTTGCTCAACAAAATCTCTAAACTCGTAGATATCAAGCCAGCTATTCTTTGAGAGCCCCCCAATTTATCTACAGGATTAAGGTAGCAATTGAAATCCCCCGCCACAATCCAAGGGTAGTTGGGGACCGTCTCCCTCAATTCAGCCTAGCCGACTCCAAAGAACCCTTCTCGATCCCTCGTCTAACCGGAGCATATACATTCGTTAAGATCCACTCTTCCCGTGTGGTTTTATCCACACATAAGAGACAAATAAACCAACTAGACATCGGAATCACTCTACTATCAATCACATTTTTGTTCCACATAACCAAAGAACCCTCCCCGCTGTTCCAAAGGGCCTCTTGGCCTACTACTTCAGCCTTCTCGCCAAGTCCTATTCTTAAAAGGAATAACTCTACTCTCCTCCATTTTAGTTTCTTGCAAAGAAAATCATATCCGGTTTGTGTTCTTGTCTAAGAGCATACAAAGCTCTTATTTTTGTAGGATTACTCCCACGAATATTCCATGAAAGGATCTTCATTTATGGGCTTTGGATCCTCGAGCCTTCGCCCCAAAGAGCAACACCGCTTGAGTGCCATCGCCCACTCCTCGCTCTCGCTTCTTTCTCGCCTTAAGGCAGCATTGCTAGGTTTCCCTCTTCCTACCGAACCATATCCCCATACATCCGCTCTAGGTTGAAGTTCCTTGGGATTCACTTGGCTTCTAGTAACCATCTTGGGTAGGTCGGCCTTGGTATTTGGGGTAACAATCTGGGCTTTCCAGGTTAACCGGTCTTTTTGACAATGGAGATGATTCCGTGCTCTTAGCTTCTTGATTAGTAGATTCTTTTTCCCTGCTTTGGGGTTACACCGATCTTGGTGGTTCACCTCTTCCTCCCGAGTATCCTTGCCTCGTATTATTAGTTTCCTCGCTCCTTCCTCTCGATTTTTCTCCTCTAAATCCTTCTCTTGAGTCTCCTCTACCTCGCATTCCACTTCTTGGCCGTCCATCCGATCTCCCTTCAAATGATTTAATGCATCAAAACCGTTCTCCACTGGGATGTTGATCTCCTTGGAATTTCTTCCCATAAATTCCTCTCGCAGACATGGGACCACTTCCACCGAGCCTCCATAGGCCTCCCGTATCACCCAATCAAACTTACTTGCCCTGTGGCGTTGATCTATGGGGTTCTTTCCTTTGTGATTTGGCTCGAGGCTTGTCGTATCATCTTAGGAGCAAAGTTGAGCTTGAGGGTTCCCATCAAAGGGACCAGCTCCCCCGTGAGAGGGTTTTGGGGCATAGGAATTTTTGGGAGGAGGGTTAAAACGTTGCCTCTTGCTTACAATAGGGCGAACAGTGTCTCTGATATTCGGATTTCGAGCTCCACGTCCTTGAGGCCCAAATTGGGTAGGAATGGAGATCTCATGGGGGAGGGATATTATTCTCGGGTTTGAGGATCGCATTTTGGAGTGGGGGCCGGTTCTTGGAAATGCAAGTGGATACCCCGGTGCCCTACCTTCCCACAAACACTACACTTAAAAGACATATTTTCATATTCAAATACCTGAGTATGAAGGCCAAACATAGACGACAAAATAATGGATTTAGGGAGCTCTTTACTCAGTTCCGCCAACACACACATGCGAGCGGACAGGAATCTTGTTTTGCTCAAGGTTGCAGGATCAATAGCTATTAGTTCTCCAATCTCTCGTAGCTATCCCAACCAATATTTGTTCGTTCCAAAAAGCAGAGGTAATCCCGGCATCTTAACCCAAATAGGAGCCAAATCCAAAGACTCCGAGTCTCGGGGGTTGGAAATCGGGGGACCAACGCTTCGTATACAAGCCCCTTTTCCCAAAAAACCAAGGACCTCCTTGGAGAGTCCTTTCCATGTCCCGTTCACATTGAAATGTCACCAAAAGAAAACTCTTGGGTAAAGCCTTAATCATCATACCGGCCCTTGGCCGCCATTTTTGGATGGCCCATCTCCTTATGACTTCCATGTCCGGCCTCACCCCCATAAATTTAGCCACCAAAGATGTTCTCGCCCTCCATAGCCACATGCCGAGCTAAGGAATCCGGGATGTGCAACCTACCATTGACAGATTTTAGATTAAAACAAGAGTCGGATAATTTTTGCTTACCGCGAAGAGCATTAAGATATGAAGGTCTCCAGCTGCTGTGTTTCTCTTTGTCTCCTTCTTGGGTCTTCCTTTGATCCCGACGCATAGAGTCCCGGGTCCCCCTCGTAGAAATCTTCAACCGCATCCGCCCAACGCCCTTGGACCGGTTCCAATAGAACTTCCTTGTCCACATCCTCCGCCCGGGGGCTCGCTATCTCGCCGCAGCCCCCACCTGCCGCGTCTGCTGATCTGCCCTCTGAAGTCCCACACCTAGGGTTTGATGCCCCTAGACCTCTCGCTCCTCCTCCTTGCTGCTCCATCCGTCACAACTTGTTGCCTCCCATGAAAAGTGTGGAGAGGATATTTAAGCTACTTATACCTTAGACATACGACTACATTAATTCTGTGAACGGGCACGAGGATACAAATAGGGTATATAATAAAAAGGTATGCGGCGGTCTGAAATTAGATAATGGGCTCATATTGATTTGAGTAAAAACTCATGGTTTTTTCAGTACTTCTAAAAGTAATATTTAGCATCTACTATTTAGAATTGAATCTAAAAACATACAAACTTGAAATGATGATTTTGTTATATTTTTTTTTTTTGCACACATATATTTTTTTGTTTTTGTTTTCAAAAGGTTATGATGCATTCACGTCGGGTTCACCAAAATGTATCGCTCCAAATTTTTCGCATCCCTACCTTCAGGCTATTGGATCCGCACCCGAAAGGAGGATGGGAAAAGGATGGTGCGGTACCTCGGACGAGAGGACTTCAAGAAGGTCCCGCCTCTCAAGGGAGGTGCATTTTGGTGATTTTTCGATGGATGGTGGGTTCACCAGGAAACATTTGGCGGTAGTTTCCATGCCTAGGTTTTGGGAATGAGTTTTGATGAGTTCGTTTTATTTTTAAACATTCATCCTAGGTTTGGCCGAATGATTCTAACTTAAACTACATGAAAATGCAATTTAAATGAATACAACAAACAGAAAAGAAAGCAGAAACAAAGAATTTGCAGGAGGCCAAATGAAGATTACCTGATCCGGAAGTCTGATGAAGTTTCTGATTACTTGTAGCAGTCTGAATCGTCTGCAATTCAACAGGATCACCTTCAATTTGATAAAATCGTCTAAACTGACAGGATCGTTCGCAATCCGATGAATTCGTCAGACGAATTCATCAGAGACCTGCAAAACAGCAAACAGATGCGAAATACAAGAAATTCTATTTTGTAAACAGGGGCAAACTATATGAAAAGGTAATATGAGTATTGAACAATATACAAGAACAAAAGTAAATGCAAATCACTATGTTTAGATAGCATAATATGATCTTAATATGCAAACTAGACAAAATGGGTGAACTCCAGATGCAATATAGTATAAAAATTGAATAGACAATCTAATTTATAGCATAAAATGACAGAGAAAAAAGAAAGAAGAGCAAACTCCAGGCACTGATTGCCTCGATGTGTGCTGCAGTCGAAATCGTCTCGCATTAGAATGAGATCGTCTCGAATTTGATGAGATCGCCTCCGATCTTGACAGGTTCTTCGACTGCGATAGATGTTGGCTTCGGTTGAAAACCAGTGGTGTACCTGCAATAAAATTAATATAGGACTAGTGCAAGAGCAAATTTGAAGTGTTTTAGCGCATAGGGAGTTGATTTACATAAAAATTCAGCCAGGGGTTGGGGAAGGAAAAGTTTTAGAGTTAAATAGGCATAGGATAGTTGTTGGGAGGTTGGAGATCATCCCAATTTGGGAGATCTCCAATGGGGGAAGGGTCCCAATGGTGCAGACACACTTTTTCCTGGATTGGAGACCCGTTGGAACGGATTCCAACTATGCAAATTTAGTTTTGTGACAAAATCGTCTGGATGTTCTAGTCTAGACGAAATCATCAAATCTGGGGTGATATCGTCTGATCGGAGATGATATCGTCAAACGGTCAAAACAACTGCTAAAAATGGCACGAAAAAAGAGGAAACGGGTTTCTCGGCGGTTAACAAGCGGTTTGGGAGGTTAAATTTGAATTTAAATTTATTTACTAAGGTGAATGTAATTATTCCAATTTTACTGCACCAATTTTAGGGTGCTACACCTAATAATCTGAGGAGGGAAGATGCCTACGTACCAGTCATCGTATCCGTCTGCAACCCCAACATCGTCACCATCCACTAGCTGGATGGGGGCATCATTCGTGTCCTGGATCCAAAATTGCTGCATATCTGAAGCCCCACTTAGTGTAGTATTATACCAGATAGTCTGGGAGTACTCGTAATCCTTGAGGGAAGGGATCCCCTGCTGAAGACTAAACTGTCATAAAACTCGGTCGTAGCAGTGGAGCTCTAACTCTCCCCACTCCATCCTCAGCCAGCAGACTCGCTTGATGTGAGCCAACTCCTGCCCATCCTATGCCCACCTTGGATTCTCTCTCCATGACCTCCAGGTGATCTGGTCTAGGATGATGTCATCTAGCAACCTCTAAGACATCGACAGATCTATCCACCGCTGTGACCTTCTCTAGAGCCACCAATAGAAAACCTGAGGCCTCTCCTGGTCAACCCCTATCAGTGGGAGTCCTACCAACCTTTGCACTGCAATGTGCTCCTAGCACCAAATATGTAGTAGCGATGTCAAAATCTTCTAACTAGCTCCTTGTAAAATTTCACATCAATCGAAGCTACGGTTGAGAAGTTATGGCCCCGACAAAATGCAATAAAATCTAGGGAAAAAAAAATAAGATTTTCCATATTTTGTTGGATGGTCCTGCATCACTTATGGGCACCTTTGGGGTGCTTTTGGGTTGACCAAAGGGTTCATGGACACCTTTGGGGCATTTTGGAGTGACCAAGCTAAGCAAATTTTTATCTTTTAGTTTATGATTTTTCTAATTTTTTTTTTTTGTTACACTAAGCAGAAATGAACACACACATACACAAATGGTGATTATCTCTTTTAAATATTAATGATGTGTCCTAGACTAGTTTTAGTGTGTTTTGATGATTTTGTTTTGTTTTTAAAAATTTTGAAGAACGTTTAAATGCAGTATGTTGGCTCATATTACTCCCATAGATGGTCGCCCCTTCAATATACCAACCAGACCGATATACCAACCTCTCTATATACCCGCCCTTATGAGAGGGAAACTATAGGTACATGAGAGCAGATGGTATATGGTACATAGGCGGTACGAAAGGGGGATTGTCTTGTTAATGACACCTACCATAGAAGACTTATCCTCACGAGCTGGGAATCACCCCAGCGACACTCGGTCAGCTTTTGTCAGGATTTACGCCTAACAACAGTGACAATCACGGTAATGGATGCAAAATCAAGCCAAGGTGGTGATGAAATCCATCGATGGTCTTGATCAAGGGCTGGGGTTTTACGACCAGCTCCTTGGTTTAAAAATGTTGCATGAAGTGTGTGTGATTCTTTTTATTTGGAAAAATGAAACATGCAGAAGCAACTACTTTCCCTAAGAAAGCAAAATTGACAGAAAATAGAAACAAAAAAGAAAAAAATGACAAGAATAGTTTTAGGACCCTTACCTTTCTCTGCCTAGACTTGTTGTTTCTGATATTCGGCTCTAAAAATTCATAGATAGAAATTCGTCCCTCTGTGAGATGAATTACAGAACATAATTCGTCCCTGTCTGAGACGAATTCGAATTCGTCTCAGGGTCTGACGAATTACAATAAAGTAATCGCCATAGGCAAAGACAAATAATAGTCAAAAATTGAAAAATGTACCTGTAAGCACAAAAACACAAGTTTTAATCAATTTCTGTGATCTCAAAATTTAGGGGACAGGGTCCCACCGTGATTGTCACTGAAAGCACGAGATTTTGGATGAAAGAAACACTAATTGCGATGTATTCAAAATCAAACATGCTTAAGTCCTAAAATATAGAATGCATGAAGTGAAAGAGATGAATTGAATGGAGATACAAGAAAATGGAGAAATCACAGCCCTTTTATTTAACTCTCTTGATCTCTGTTACAAAGATGCCTCCTCCCTTTTCACGGGCTAGGAGCCTTAAATGAATTTGGTTACAATCAAGACTTAATGTTCCTCCTTTCGCGTGCCCACATTTGAAATGGGCGGGCCAAAACGTTACCGCCGCTAGTGTTGATGAGTCCTTAACCTTTGTTGCTCCTCCTGTGATCAAAGAAACAACAAAGATGTTAGTAGCACCTACTGCAAATAAGAAATGTTTGTTCTCTAAAATTAATGAAAGATGCATGTAAAATATTAGCCAAATCGATAGACAAAATGACTCTAAATGACCTATAAATTTGATAAAGACCAGAAAACATTACCAGAGGGCCACTACCATCGAAAAAGTCAGCCAATTCACATTAAATTGCAATTCATCCCTGGATAGGATGAATTCGACTGTAATTCATCCTCGGGTAGGATGAATTAGACTGTAATTCGTCCTCGGGTAGGATGAATTCGACTGTGATAAAATGCCAAGATAATACCATCCAAATGTCGCATCTCGGGATCTCCAAATGACCTACAAACATGGGGGTTAGCTAATTGGGGGCATTTTGGGATGACCTAGATGGTCGGTTTTCCCCAATTTAGCCTCCATCACCGAGAATTTGACATCACTACCTGCAAGTTAGTGAAGACAATGAAAATGACAAAAGATGACAATATTTGATCAAAACATGCTGAAATTGAAATTGTAAACTATCTAAACAACATAAAATGGAATGGAATATAAACAAGTGACAAAAGAACAAATTAAAATGACACTAAGAAGTGCGGGGCACCCAGGCGGGCCGCCCATCATTAGAACCTAAATTTGGCACCAATCCATTTGGGATGGGCCCAAAATATCTTATAACTGGTTGTCGGTGAATGGGTGGGGTAATGTGGTCAAGTGTCAGATTTTGGATCCGGATTCACACTTCCAATGCCCACCCAATGACCTCCCTTGCGAAAGAGATCATGGATGTAGAAGATATGAATCACAAAAGGGTTAAGGCGCAGTATCAATTGGGCAGCACTTCGTTGCTTGAAAATGCTTCCAACCTATCTCCTTTTTTGGGTGGGAAAGTCCACCATTTTATAGACCCAGGGGGTCTCTTTTGGATGGGCATGCAGGGATGCCATGTGGCGGCCATGCCTTCCCAAGAGGAAGGAGACTCCTCCCTGACTTGGGCTTCCATGACTGCCCTTGTGACAGTCCTCCAACGGAAAATCTACCCACATACACGCGCATGCAAGGCAGGAGTCATAAATTGACAGTCTTCGGCTGCCACTTGGTGCCATTCTTCTTTTTTCCCATTAAACCTAGAATTCTTCCTGACCAAAGATGAATTTAGAATTCATCCCTGGGTGAGACGAATCCCAGTTAGAATTCATCCTTGGGTGGGACGATTACTGAGCAAAGTGCCTAAATGTGCCAAATTGCCTTTTGACCTTCCAAAATTGCTACAAAAGTTGTTAGGATCACTGTTTAACCTCTGAGGGCTGCCCTGGGGGCTGTGTGTGTCAAAGCGATCAGTGTTTACAATCACATAATCAGATTGGTGCTGTTTTGGTGTCTACACTAGAATATTTGAGAATTGACAAAAGGACAAGCTCACCCCTACCCAGAATAAAAATCCCTTGCTCTACAGCAAATCCGAGCAAGTATCCCTAACATAGGAAGAAAAAGAAAAGTCAAAGAAAATGAGAAAAAGAAAAATATCATTTTGTACCATCACAACAATATTTTAGCATTATCTCAGTTCCACGCAAAAATACAAAAAAAAAAGAAGCTAGAGAAAATAACAAGCAAAATGCAAAAAAAAAAAAATCCCTTTCCCTACCCCTTGAAAAGAAAATAAGGGTGAATGATCTTGAATCCCTGTAATTCTCAATTATTCGAAAACTATGAGGTAAGCCCCATAATAGGCGATTTGTGCCCAACCTGCTTGGCCTTGGGTAATCCCTAGCATGGTGATATGTCTGTCACATTAGTGACATTATTTTGTACATACCTATTTCGGCTTATGGATCAGCTAGCTTTTGATGACCTAACTTACATAGTTGTATCGCTCCAAATTTTTTGCATCCTTACCTTCAGGCTATAGGATCCGTGCCCGGAAGGAGGATGGGAAAAGGATGTCGCGGTACCTCGGACTGAGAGGACTTGCGAAGGTCCCGCCTCTCAAGGGAGGTGTATTTTGATGATTTTTCGATGGATGGTGGGTTCACCAGGAAACATTTAATGGCGCTTTCCACGCCTAGGTTTGGAATGTGTTTTTATGTGTTCGTTTTTAGCCTTAAGCATTCATATCCTAGGTTTGGCCAAATGAATCTAAATTAATCTATATGAAAGTGCAGATTTAATGAATGCAGAAAACAAAATTAAGACAAAAAATAGAGAAATAAAAGAAGAATACCTGATCCGGATGTCTGATGGAGATTTTGATGTTTGAAGCAGTCAGGATCGCCTCTGATTTGACATGATCGTCTGAGATCAGACAAGATCATCTGAGATCTGATGAATTCGTCAGACGAATTCGTTAGAGACCTGCAAACAAAAAAACAAATGCAAAATACAAAGAATGCAACTGTGATAACAGAGGGAAACAACACAAAATGACAATATGAATACTAAACAATAGTTATGAATAGAAATTCAAACAAATTATGATATTCTAATGAGAAATTATGATCTTATCATGCAACCTAAGCTATATGGGTGAACTCCAAATGCAAAATAGTAAGAAATAAGGAAAAAACTAACTTAAATGCAGAATAAAACAGCAAAAGGTATAAGAGAAAGTGCAAACTTTGGGCACTGATTGCCCCCAATGCAAATTGCAATCGAAATCGTCTGGAAGCAATGAAATCATCTCGAATTGTGACAGGATCATTCGAGATTTGAACGAGATCGTCTGCGATGATCTGAGCTTGCTCCGGCTGAAAATCAATGAGGTCCCTGCAAGAAAACTTCAAAATAACAAATGCAAAATGATGCTCTAGGTATTCTAATGCACACAAAATCAAGTTACAAGGAAATTCAGCCAGGGGTTGGGAAGGGAAGGTCCTAAGGATTAAATAGGCTTAGGGGAGTAGTTAGGAGGTTGGAGATCATCCCTATTTGGGAGATCTCCAATGGGGGAGGGTCCCTAACGGCGCAGACATGCTTCTGCCCGGATTAGAGACCCGTTGGAATAGAAGCTAATTATGCAAAATTAGTTTTGCGACAAGATCGTCTGGACGTCCTAGCCTAGACGAAATCGTCAGATCTGGGGCGATATCGTCTGATCGGCGACGATATCGTCAAACGGTCAAAACAACCTCTAAAAATGGCACGAAAAAGGGGGAAACGGATTACCCGACGGTTAACGGGTGGTTTGGGAGGTTAAAATTTGAATTTAAATTATTTACTAGGATGAATGTAATTACTACAATTTCACTGCGCCAATTTTAGGGTGCTACATTTTTCCCCCTCTTTAGCGAATTTTTTGAAGAAAATGCGTTAAAGATGAGTTCTTCTCGATCTACGAGAAAGCAAAAATTATTCTCATTTTTAGGCGATGATTCTTGGTCGAATCGTACGACAGCTTACTATGGTGCCCCCTCCGTGTTTTTACCCAAATCGAACATTTGAGGTAAAAACGCGAAAAAGCAAAATTAATTTTGAATTATTTTTTAATAAAATTAAGAAAAATAGGGTAAAACCCTAATTCATTTTTACTGTTCATTTTTACTGGTTTTAGAGCTCTGGAAGCAAAAATGGTGGAGACGACGCACAGATCAACAGAGGTCCGGCGGGGTCTACGGGTAAGAGTCTAGACTTACACAATAGAATGGACTCAGATATGGATGGACAAGGTAGCCATGGCTACTGTTAGATCCACTCCTTAGATGATGAGGGCTCGGGGTCCGATACACGCAGCTTGTGCATCGGATAGGGAGGCAGCGCGGCGGCTATGGAGGCGGCCTGGGGTCGCGACGGAGAGAGCTGAGGAGGCCGATGACAGGAGAGGCCACGACAGAGGGAGAGGAGGGAGGTGAGACCCCCTTCTCCATAGAGAGAGAGGCCACCATCGCCCGATAAGGGCAAGGGTGTTGACACAGGGGAGAGTAGCAAGACAGCTACTCTCCGAGCAAAGAGAGATCATCTCCGGGCACAGGTGCAGACATTGCAGGACGAGGCTGCATGCCATCGAGCTGAGGTTACCCAGCTCAGAGACGAGATTGCACGCCTCAGGGCATGGGGTGGAGGAGCGAGCACACAGGAGCTGGCACGGTCGATTGCTCAGACCACGTTCTACCAGGGCATCTACTTCCAGATGGTGCCAGAGGGTCAGAGGGTACAACTGCCAGCCAACATTGCTGACCCTATCAGGATTGGGTCCTCGAGGACTTCATCCCGATCGAGGACTAGGACTCACAGTACTACTCATACTACGATGGGGCCACCTCATCCACCTCAGGGCGGGGGAGGAGATGAGGCTGAGAGCTCGAGGGGCTCTCGAGGCTAGAGGACTACATTACACTGTACAAATTGATATGTAGGTTTATTATTTTTGATAGAGGATTGAGTATGCCGAGGTACAGATTGTGGCATACCGATCCAATTTTGATGATGTATATATACTTGTTTTATATATATATGAGATGAGATAGTTTTGATCATATGACTTGTGTTATGTGTATGTTTATGATGCTTTTATGTTTGATTGATTGATTTGATAATTGGATTGAGGATTCATGAAATTATGTCATTTTGAAAATTTATAATTTTGATGTCATGCGGTAATATTTTAAATGAAATAATCTGATGTAACAAATTGGTTGTTTGTAATGTGATGTGGTAAAAAATAAAAAGAGACTTCTAACAATAATTTCAAAGGACATTGTCGCTATTATAGACCATTTCATGGAGTCGCTTCTCACTCGGTCGTCAAGCTAATCCCAGTATAGAAATATTTTTAAAAGTAAAAGAGTGCTTAAGAGACTGTCTTAAGACTTTGGTGCAATGGTGAAAATGATGGTGATGATGGTTTGTTTTTCAGATTTTCATAAAAAAATAGTATGCATTAAATAATGATTTTTTGCTAGGCATAAATTCCTAAGTGTGATAATTTTTGGATAATTCCTTAGGAATTATACCATCTTTGCAAAATTGAAGGTTGACATAATGACATGAAATAGTGATAATGTGCATGCTTTGTGTTTAAAAAACATAACTGTGTAATAGTATGATTTAAGTCATATGGTTTTCATGATTTTTAAATAAATGGGGAATAAAAATTGTTACAATGGTTTGCGCTAGGCATAGAATATGTAGGTATAGACTTATACCATCATCGCGAAAATCAAAGAAAAATAGATAGTTTTATTGCATGGTTGATTTTTTAATAAACAGAAAATATGAAGATGAGGACTTGCGCTAGGCATAAAATTCCAATTTTGGTTTTGGAACTATACCATCGTCACGAAAGTCGACAAAAGTTATATATATATATGTTTTGATTGTATAGTTTTGAAAGAAATTTTTTATTTTTCTATTATATAGTTGTCTTTATGGTAAACAACTGTACTTGAATTATTCCAAACAAGTTGCAAAAATAATATTTCAAAGTATTTTGAAGACAAAAGTTAGATTTATAAGGAATCCCATGTGCATATGTGAATTCATTTCCGATCTTGATTTATCATAATGATACACAAAATCTCTCAAATACAAATGTGTGTGCAATTGCTTTGTGCATTTACCAGCTTTGAGCAAGATAATATGATACAAGTGATTTGAAGAAACCAAATAAGTGTTCATTAACCATGATGTAAATGCATATAACCATACTAGACTACTATGTAGATCGGATTATCAAGAGCTAGCTAATCCATAAGCAGACATAGGTCTATACAAAAGAAGGTCGCTAATGTGACAGACATATCACCACGCTAGGAGTTACCCAAGGCCAAGCAGGTTGGGCACAAACCACCTGTTATGGGGCTTACCTCACGCTTTTCGAATAATTGAGAATTCCAGGGATTCAAGCTCATCAACCCTTCTTTTCTTTTCAAAGGGTAGGGAAAGGGATTTTATTGCTTTCTTGCTTTTTGCTTTCTTTTGCTTTTCTTTTTTTCTTTTGAACTTTGCTTCTTTTTCTTTTTGTATTTTTTTTGCTTGATTTTTGAGATAGTGCTTGAAATATTGCTGTAATGATATAAAATAACATTTTTCTTTTCTCTTTTTTCTTGAACTTTTCTTTTCTTCTTCTTTGCTAGGGATACTTGCTCGGATTAGCTGTAGAGCAAGGGATTTTTATTCTGGGTAGGGGTGAGCTTGTCCTTTTGCCAATTCTCAAAGATTCTAGACCATGTGCATGATAGGATAGCAGGGGAAACTTTTCGCTCAAGAAATCACTTCTACTATGTAGCAAAACATGGAAATTACAAATATAATCATTTTATTGTGAAAAGATGTGCTTGGTTTAAGTAAATAACAAGATCAATTCTCTATGCTCAAACTTTATTTAATTGAATTTTGTGGACTTTGATATAAGAGAGATTAGTAATCATGCCGGATAAAATCAAGATATTTATTTTTGTGTTTGTGCAAGTGAGGGATTCCAAATAAATGCTAATTTATCCAAAATAATTTGAAACATATAACTGCAACAATTGTAAGAAAATATATATAAATACTTTTTGAGAAGTTTTGAGAATATTGACTCTCTCTTTCTTCTTTATATTGTTTTGGTTTCGAAAGAGTCAAGCATATTGTTGTTTTTATATTTTTATCATTATTTTGTTTTTTGGGTTTTATTTTTGTTTTTGAAAAAAAATTTAACAAGTGCCATAAATAAATGCAACAAATAGTTTTGAAGATTTTGATGATTATGAATGTTTTTGGTGTTTTTGAATTTATAAATTGAAAGAAATACAAGATAGTGATTTTGAAATATTTTAAACAAATATATACATGGATGAAATGACCAAATTTATACATAGTAACATTTAAGATGCAAAATATTCATGGGTTCTTTAAGTTCTTTACCATCTAAGGTAGACAATTTGTATGCTCCTGATTCAAATTTAGCAGTGATAATGTATGGTCCAAGCCAGTTGGGCTCAAACTTACCTTTAAGGTCCTTAGTTGCATTAGTATTTTTTTTTGAAGATTTTGAGGATTTTGATTTTTTTTGTATTTTGATTTTAATTTATGAATTGAAATTGGTGGTATATACAAGATGATCTATATACACTATACAAGGTTATTTGAGTATAGCATGTCTAAGGTTGCTTCAAAATCAAAGGAGGTTTTGAAGGATAATTTGGTTGAGGTGAAGGTAAGGACAAAAGATGATAAATAAAAGGTAGTGATAACAAAAGCTTTGTTATAATGTAGAATAATGTAGAAAAAGATTTGACTTTTATATGTGTAAAATTGATCATGTTACAAAATAAAATGTAAGAAGGATAAGAAAGTTCTTCATTCTTATCACTATATTCCAAATCTTGATAAGATGGAAGGAGCAGATGTAGATGTGAAAGATATGCATGGATGTTATTTGGTAAACAAGGATGATCATATATGGATGAAGAAAAGTGAGAAATAGAAAATAATTTTGATAATAGAGAATGTATAGAACTTGATGTTTCAACCGTTAAATATTCTTTAAATGGTGTTGGGTCACCATGTATGGTAACATTTTTATTTGCAAGTTCAAACTTCAAACATTGGTGAAGAGTGGAAGGGACAACCCTCATCGTATGAATCCAAGGACTTCTGAGAAGTAGGTTGTAAGATGAAGGGCAATATGCTACATAAAATAAAGTATCCAGGATCTTGGATCCAATATTGAGGGGAAAAATTATAGTACCTTGAGCTTCTTGAATTTCATTGTTAAAAGATTTTATAATAACATTTGATTCATTAATATCTTCTTCCTTTAATTTGAATTTTTGGAATAATTGATGAGTGCATAAATTAAGAGAGGCGCCATTATCTACCATGATAGTTTTAACAAGTATTTCTTTACTAGATCCTGTAATGTAAAGATAGGAGTCTTCTTGTGGAGTAGAGGAAGGAATATCCTCATCATAGAATGAAATATGGTTAACCTCAAGAGGGTTTACACCATTAATTATGTTCTTAGAGAAAATATGATGAGGAACAAATTGTTGGCTAGGTATTTTGAACAAAATTTCCTTATGAGAAATTTGTAATACTTCTAAAAGGGATATCTTTGCTTGAGGATTAATCACTTGTTGTTGGCTATCAAAGTGGATTTCAGATTGAGATTTTGATTCTAAAGATGAGCTTTCTATGCTTACATTCCATTTTGGATCATTCTCTAGAGCCAAAGATAGTTTTGAAGGTTGGTCAAATGAGGAATCCATATCTTGAATATCAGATTGAGTTGATTGAACTTGAGGTTGCTCATTTGTAGTTTTTGTTACAATATTAATAATATCATCATGATGGGACACATTAACATGCAATATTTGATTGGTTTCTTGTTGTTGATAATTGAATAGGGGTTCTTGGGAGATCCCCATGTCTTGATTGATTATTGGTATTTGTTGTGTAGGAGTTTGATTGTTTACTGAAGATTTATAATCAGTTGTAGATTGTAATTCCTTTATATTAAAAAGACCATTATCAATCAAATCTTGAATTGCACATCTTAAATCTTTACAATTTTGTGTCATATGTCCATCTACTCTATGATATTCACAATGTAGCTCAGGTTTAAACCAATCTTCTGTGGTATCAAGTTGTCTTATGGAAGGGAGTTCAATCTTATTTGTGTCAAGTAAATACTTGAGAATTATATCCATTGGTTGATTGAGCTTAGTAAATTTACGTGATGAAGGTTTTCGAGAGGTTTTTGATACGTGCCTTAGGATTTTAGTCATAAAAGGACCTAATGGTTTCTCACCTCTACTTTCTTTATTATGGGTAGAATGATGACAGGAAGATTGCGAAGTATGAGGTGAGTGCATGGTAGAATTGGAAGAATAAGTATTTTCTTGTTGAAATGGATGTGTTGTATTGAGAGAAGAATATTGAAAAGGTGGAGGAGGATTGTATGTGGATTGATAGACATAATATGGATATATGGGAGAATAGATAATATCGTTATGAAGAGGATTGGAAAAGGGATTGTCTTGTTGGGTTAAGGATGAAAAATAAGAAAAGTGTGATGGAGGTGATGTTGAATAGGGATGAGGTTGGTCATAATCAACAAATGTATTTGGATGAATTCTTCCAACATTACTCATGGGCTCATATTGATTTGAGTAAAAACTCATGGTTTCTTTAGTACTTCTAAAAGTAATATTTAGCATCTACTATTTAGAATTGAATCTAAAACATACAAACTTGAAATGATGATTTTGTTTTTGTTTTTCTTGTATACATATATATATATATATATTTTGTTTTTTGTTTTTGTTTTCAAAAGGTTTAAAATGCATTCACGTCGGGTTCACCAAAATGTATCGCTCCAAATTTTTCGCATCCTTACCTTTAGGCTATAGGATCCATGCCCGGAAGGAGGATGGGAAAAGGATGTCGCGGTACCTCGGACTGAGAGGACTTGCGAAGGTCCCGCCTCTCAAGGGAGGTGTATTTTGATGATTTTTTGACGGATGGTGGGTTCACCAAGAAACATTTAATGGCAGTTTCCACGCCTAGGTTTGGAATGTGTTTTTATGTGTTCATTTTTAGCCTTAAGCATTCATATCCTAGGTTTGGCCAAATGAATCTAAATTAATCTATATGAAAGTGCAGATTTAATGAATGCAAAAAACAAAATTAAGACAAAAAATAGAGAAATAAAAGAAGAATACCTGATCCGGATGTCTGATGGAGATTCTGATGTTTGAAGCAGTCAGGATCGCCTCTGATTTGACATGATCATCTGAGATCAGACAAGATCGTCTGAGATCTGACGAATTCGTCAGAGACCTGCAAACAGAAAAACAAATGCAAAATACAAAGAATGCCACTGTGATAACAGAGGGAAACAACACAAAATGACAATATGAATACTAAACAATAGTTATGAATAGAAATTCAAACAAATTATGATATTCTAATGAGAAATTATGATCTTATCATGCAACCTAAGCTATATGGGTGAACTCCAAATGCAAAATAGTAAGAAATAAGGAAAAAACTAACTTAAATGCAGAATAAAACAGCAAAAGGTATAAGAGAAAGTGCAAACTCTAGGCACTGATTGCCCCCAATGCAGATTGCAGTCGAAATCATCTGGAAGCAATGAAATCATCTCGAATTGTGACAAGATCATCCGAGATTTGAACGAGATCATCTACGACGATCTGAGCTTGCTCCGACTGAAAATCAATGAGGTCCCTACAAGAAAACTTCAAAATAACAAATGCAAAATGATGCTCTAGGTATTCTAATGCACACAAAATCAAGTTACAGGGAAATTCAGCCAGGGGTTGGGAAGGGAAGGTCCTAAGGATTAAATAGGCTTAGGGGAGTAGTTAGGAGGTTGGAGATCATCCCTATTTGGGAGATCTCCAATGGGGGAGGGTCCCTAACGGTGCAGACACGCTTCTCGCCCGGATTAGAGACCCGTTGGAACAGAAGCTAATTGTGCAAAATCAGTTTTGTGACAAGATCATCTGGACGTCCTAGCCCAGACGAAATCGTCAGATCTGGGGCGATATCGTCTGATCGGCGACGATATCGTCAAACGGTCAAAACAACCTCTAAAAATGGCACGAAAAAGGGGGAAACGGATTACCCGATGGTTAACGGGCGGTTTGGGAGGTTAAAATTTGAATTTAAATTATTTACTAGGATGAATGTAATTATTACAATTTCACTACGCCAATTTTAGGGTGCTACAATAGTAGTTTGGTACAGTCACATGCATATAAATCATGGTCAACAAACACTTATTTGGTTAATTCAAATTACTTGTATCAAATTATCTTGCTCAAAATTGGTGAATGAACAATACAATTGCACACACATTTGTATTTGAGAGATTTTGTATCATTATGATAAATCAAGATAAGTAATGAACTCACGTTTTCACATGAGGGTTCCTTATAAATTTACATTTTGTCTTTGAGATGATTTAAAATATTTTTGCAACTCTTGTTGGAATGATTTCATCTTCTTATTTAAGAACATCTGTTTAGTATAAAAAAATTACATACATTGTTTTCAAAAATCCTAAAATTCTTTCAAATAACATATTCAAAAATCTAGTAAATAAAGTCATGTTTATATATTATTATTTTTTGTTTATCTCAAAATCAAAAATCAATCATGCAATAAAACTAAAATATCAATTTCCTTTTTGGATTTCGTGATGATGGTATAAGTCTATACCTATAATTCTATGCCTAGCGCAAACCATTGTTCTAATCTTATTTTCCCATTAATTTTAATTTATAAAAACATATGGCTTACATAACTATGTTACACAAATTATGCTTTAAAAATAATGAACACATATTTCTATTTCATTTCATTATGTCAACATTCCATTTTGCAACCATGATATAATTCCTAGGGAATTATTATAAAATTTTATCACACTTAGGAATTTATAACTAGCAAAAATCATATTTTTTTTAATATCTCTTGCATAATATTTTCATTAAAATCTGAAAACACATCATCATCATCATAAATTTTCATCATCACAACACAAAGTCTTAAGATAGTCTCTTAAGCACTCTTTTATTTTTAACAAAATTTCTATACTGGGATTAGCTTGACGACCTAGTGAGCGGTGACTCCATGAAATGGTCTATAACAGCGACAATGTCCTTTGAAATTATTGTTAGAAGTCTCTTTATTTTTCATCAAAACACACCACCAAAACGACCAATTTGTTTACATCAGATTATTTCATTTAAATTTTATGGCATGACATAAAATTATAATTTACTTCCAAACGACATAATTACACAAATAATTAATCAACAAATCCAAAATTAAAGCATCATACAACATATACACAAGTCATATCATCAAACAAGACCATATATTTATTTATATCAAAAAATTATATACATCATATCAAAACCAGATTGGTATGCCACAATCTATACCTTGGCATACTCAATCCTCTCAAAACTGTATACAATCTCTATGTAGTGAGTGGCTAGCCTCGAGAAGCCCTCGAACTCTCCACCTCGTCTCCTCCCCCACCCTGACGTGGAGGAGGTGGTCCCATAGAGGTCTGAGTAGTGTCTCAGGTCCTCATCGTCGATCGTGAGGATGTCCTCAATGATCCCATCATGATCGGCTTTGTAATGGGGGCTGGCAATGGTATCCTCTAGTTCTCTGGAACCACATGATAGTACAACCCCTGGTAGAACATGGTCTGAGCAATAGCTTGCATTAGATCCTGAGTGATCACCCCTCCACTCTGAGCCCTGAGCCATGTAGCCTCATCCTCTAGTGTCTGCACCTAAGCCCAGAGGTGAGCATTCTCATCTTGAAGAGCCACCATCTCACTGCTCTCCCCCACCTTGATACCCTTGCACTTATCGGGTGATGGTTGCCTCCCCCTACTAAGAATGGAATCCCTCCTCCCTCCTCCCTATCTTCTGTGGCCTCTATGGAGCCCGTGCCATCCTCTGGCATCTCTCCTACGAAGACCATCGCTGCTCTCTCCCACTGTGACCCTGCACTACCTAAATGGTATCCTGATGTCGCCTCCCCATCTATCGCACCACGATGTGCACTGGACCCTATGCCCTCATAATCCAAGGAGGGTGGATGCCTACGTACCAGGCATCGTATCTGTCTACAACCCCAGCATCATCACCATCCACTGGCTAGATGGGGGCATCATATTTGTCTTGGCTCTAGAATCACTGCATATTCGAAGCCTCACTTAGGGTAGTATTATCCCAGATATTCTGGGAGTACTCGTAATCCTTGAGGGGGGGGATCCCCTACTGAAGACTGAACTGTCATAGAACTCGGTCATAGCAGTGGAACTCTACCTCTCCCCACTCCATCCTCAGCCAACAGACTCGCCTGATGTGAGCTAGTTCTTGTCCATCCTTTTCCCACCCTGGATGCTCTCTCCATGACCTCCAAGTGATTTGGTCTAGGATGATGTCATCTAGCAACCTCTGAGACATCGACAGATCTATCTGTCGCTGTGACCGTCTCTAGAGCCACCAATAGAAAACGTGAGGCCTCTCCTGGTCAACCCCTATCAGTGGGAGTCCTACCAGCCTTCACACCATAATGTGCTCCTAGCACAAAATCTATAGTAGATATGTCAAAATCTCCTAACTAGCTCCCTGTAAAATTTCACGTCAATTGAAGCTACGGTTGAGAAGTTATGGCCTCGAAAAAATGCACTAAAATCTAGGGAAAAAAAAAATAAGATTTCCTATATTTTTTTGGATGGTCCTGCATCACTTATGGGCACCTTTGGGGTGCTTTTGGGTTGACCAAAGGGTTCATGGACACCTTTGGGGCATTTTGGAGTGACCAAGCTAAGCAAATTTTTATCTTTTTGTTTATAATTTTTCTAATTTTTTTTTTTGTTACACTAAGCAGAAATGAACACACACATACACAAATGGTGATTATCTCTTTTAAAGATTAATGGTGTGTCCTAGACTGGTTTTAATGTGTTTTGATGATTTTCTTTTGTTTTTGAAAATTTTGAAGAACGTTTAAATGCAGTATGTTGGCTCATATGACTCCCATAGATGGTCGCCCCTTCAATATACCAACTAGACCGATATACCAACCTCTCTACATACCTGCCCTTACAAGAGGGAAACTGTAGGTACGTGAGAGCAGATGGTATGTGGTACGTAGGTAGTATAGAAGGGGGATTTTCCTATTAATGACACCTACCATAGAAGACTTATCCTCACGCGCTGGGAATCACCCCAGCGACACTCAGTCAACTTTCGTCAGGATTTACGCCTAACAATAGTGACAATCGGGGTAATGGATGCAAAATCAAGCCAAGGTGGTGATGAAATCCACCGATGGTCTTGATCAAGGGCTGGGGTTTTACGACCAGCTCCTTGGTTTAAAAATGTTGCGTGAAGTGTGTGTGATTCTTTTTATTTGGAAAAATAAAACATGCAGAAGCAACTAATTTCCCTAAGAAAGCAAAATTGATAGAAAACATAAACAAAAAAGTAAAAAAATACAGGAATAGTTTTAGGACCCTTACCTTTCTCTTCCTAGACTTGTTTTTTCTGATCTTCGGCTCTAAAAATTCATAGACAAAAATTCGTCCCTCTGTGAGATGAATTACAAAACAGAATTCGTCTCTGTCTGAGACGAATTTCAATTTGTCTCAGGGTCAGACGAATTATAGTAAAGTAATCACCACAGGCAAAGACGAATAACAGTCAAAAATTTAAAAAGGTAAGTGTAAGCACAAAAACACAAGTTTTAATCAATTTTTGTGATATCAAAATTCAGGGGACAGGGTCCCACCGTGATCACCACTAAAAGCACGAGATTTCGGACAAAAGAAACACTAATTGCAATGTATTAAAAATCAAACACGCTTAAGTCCTAAAATATAGAATGCATGAAGTGAAAGAGATGAATTGAACGAAGATACAAGAAAATGGAGAAATCACAACCCTTTTATTTAACTCTCTTGATCTCGATTACAAAGACACCTCCTCCCTTTTCAGGGGCTAGGAGCGTTAAATGAATTTGGTTACAATCAAGACTTAATGTTCCTCCTTTCGCGTGCCCACATTTGAAATGGGCGGGCCAAAATGTTGTCGTCACTGGTGTTGATGAGTCCTTAACCTTTGCTGCTCCTCCTACAATCAAAGAAACAACAAAGATGTTAGTAGCACCTGCTGCAAATAAGAAACGTTTGTTCTCTAAAATTAATGAAATATGCATGTAAAAGATTAACCAAATCGATAGACAAAATGACTCTAAATGACCCGTAAATTTGACAGAGACCAGAAAACATTACCATAGGGCCACTGCCATCGAAACAGTCAGCCAATTCGCATTAAACTACAATTTTTCCCTGGCCAGGATGAATTCGATTGTAATTCATCCTTGGGTAGGACGAATTAGACTGTAATTCATCCTCGAGTAGGACGAATTCGACTGTGATAAAACACCGAGATAATACTGTCCAAATGTCACGTCTTGGGATATCCAAATGACTTGCAAACATGGGGGTTAGCTAATTGGGGGCATTTTGGGATAACCCAGATGGTCGATTTTCCCCAATTTAGCCTCCATCACTAGGAATTTGACGTTGCTACCTGCAAGTTAGGGAAGACAATGAAAACGACAAAAGATGACAATATTTGATCAAAACATGCTGAAATAAAAATTGTAAACTATCTAAATAGCATAAAATGGAATGGAATATAAACAAGTGACAAAAGAACAAATTAAAATGACACTAAGAAGTGTGGGGTGCCCGGGCGGGCCACCCATCGTTAGAACTTGACTTCGTTACCAATCCATTTGGGATGGGCCCAAAATCGCTTATAACTGGTTGTCGATGAATGGGTGGGGTAATGTGGTCAAGTGTCAGATTTTGGATCCGGATTCACACTTCCAATGCCCACCCAATGACCTCCCTTGCGAAAGAGATCAAGGATGTAGAAGATATGAATCACAAAAGGGTTAAGGCATAGTATCAATTGGGCAGCACTTCATTGCTTGAAAATGCTTCCAACCTGTCTCCTTTTTTGGGTGGGAAAGTCCACCATTTTATAGACCCAGGGGGTCTCTTTTGGATGGGCATGCAGGGATGCCATGTGGCGGCCATGCCTTATCAAGAGGAAGGAGACTCCTCCTTGACTTGGGCTTCCATGACTGCCCTTGTGACAGTCCTCCAATGACAAATCTACCCACCTACACGCGCATGCAATGCAGGAGTCATAAATTGACAGTCTTCGACTGCCACTTGGTGACATTCTTCTTTTTTCTCATTAAACCTAGAATTCGTCCTGACCAAATATGAATTCAGAATTCGTCCCTGGGTGAGACAGATCCTAGTTAGAATTCATCCTTGGGTGGGACAAATACTGAGCAAAGTGCCTAAATGTGCCAAATTGCCTTT
Organism: Wollemia nobilis; assembly: GCA_028583015.1. Classification (NCBI taxonomy): domain Eukaryota; kingdom Viridiplantae; phylum Streptophyta; class Pinopsida; order Araucariales; family Araucariaceae; genus Wollemia; species Wollemia nobilis. The sequence goes on from JAQPPZ010000513.1 coordinate 11,508,031, forward strand.
TGACCTTCCAAAATTGCTACAAAAGTGGTTAGGACCACTGTTTAACCTCTGAGGGCTGCCTTGGGGGCTGTGTGTGTCAAAGCGATCAGTGTTTGCAGTCACATAACCGGATTGGTGTTTTTTTGGTGTTTACACTAAAATCCTTGAGAATTGACAAAAGGACAAGCTCACCCTTGCCCAAAATAAAAATCCTAAAATTCTTTCAAATAACATATTCAAAAATCTAGTAAATAAAGTCATGTTTATATATTATTATTTTCTGTTTATCTCAAAATCAAAAATCAATCATGCAATAAAACTAAAATATCAATTTCCTTTTTGGATTTCACGATGATGGTATAAGTCTATACCTATAATTCTATGCATAGCGCAAACCATTGTTCTAATCTTATTTTCCCATTAATTTTAATTTATAAAAACATATGGATTACATAACTATGTTACACAAATTATGCTTTAAAAAGAACGAACACATTTTTCTATTTCATTTCATTATGTCAAAATTCCATTTTGCAACCATGGTATAATTCCTAGGGAATTATTCTAAAATTTTATCACACTTAGGAATTTATGCCTAGCAAAAATCATATTTCTTTTAATATCTCCTACATAATATTTTCATGAAAATCTGAAAACACATCATCATCATCATCATTTTTCATCATCACAACACAAAGTCTTAAGACAGTCTCTTAAGCACTCTTTTACTTTTAACAAAATTTCTATACTGGGATTAGCTTGACGACCTAGTGAGCGGCGACTCCATGAAATGGTCTATAATAGCGACAATGTCATTTGAAATTATTGTTAGAAGTCTCTTTATTTTTCATCAAAACACACCACCAAAAAAATCAATTTGTTTACATCAGATTATTTCATTTAAATTTTATGGCATGACATAAAATTATAATTTATTTCCAAATGACATAATTACACGAACAATTAATCAACAAATCCAAAATTAAAGCATCATACAACATATACACAAGTCATATCATCAAACAAGACCATATATATATATATATCAAAAAATTATATACATCATATCAAAACCAGATTGGTATGCCACAATCTATACCCTGGTATACTCAATCATCTCAAAAATGTATACAATCTCTATGTAGTGAGTGGCTAACCTCGAGAAGCCCTCGAGCTCTCTGCCTCATCTCCTCCCCCACCTTGACATGGAGGAGGTGGTCCCATAGAGATCCGGGCAGTGTCTCAGGTCCTCGTCGTCGATCGTGAGGATGTCCTCGACGATCCCATCGTGATCAACTCTATAATGGGGGCTGGCAATGGTATCCTCTAGTTCTCTGGAACTCACATGATAGTACAACCCCTGGTAGAATGTGGTCTAAGAAATAGCCTGCACTAGATCCTGAGTGATCGCCCCTTTGCTCTGAGGCCTGAGCCATGTAGCCTCATCCTCTAGTGTCTGCACCTAAGCCCAGAGGCGAGAATTCTCATCTCAGAGAGCCGCCATCTCGTTGCTCTCCCCCACCTTGATACCCTTGCCCTTATTGGATGATGGTGGCCTCCCCCTGCTGGGAAGGGAATCCCTCCTCCCTCCTCCCTATCTACTGTGGCCTCTATGGAGCCCGTGCCATCCTATGGCATATCTCCTACAAAGACCGTCGCTGCTTTCTCCCACTGTGACCTCGCACTACTTTAATTATAGCCTGATGTCACCTCCCCATCCATCGCACCATAGTGTGCACTGGACCCTGTGTCCTCATAATCCGAGCAGGACAGATGCCTACATAGCAGGCATCATATTCATCTGAAACCCCAACATTGTCACCATCCACTAGCTAGATGGGAGCATCATTCGTGTCCTGGCTCTAGAATCACTGCATATACAGAGCCCCGCTTAGTGTAGTATTATCCTAGATAGTCTGGGAGTACTCGTAATCCCTAAAGGAAGGGATCCCCTGCTAAAGACTGAACTATAATATATCTCAGTCATAGCAGTGGAGCTCTACCTCTTCCCGCTCCATCCTCAGCCAGCAGACTCGCTTGATGTGAGCCAGCTCCTACCCATCCTCTGCCCACCCTGGATGCTCTCTCCATGACCTCCAGGTGATCTGGTCTGGGATGATGTCATATAGCAACCTCTGAGACATCGGTAGATCTATCTGTCATTGTGACACTCTCTGGAGCCACCAATAGAAAACCTGAGGCCTCTCCTGGTCAACCCCTATCAATGGGAGTCCTACCAGCATTCGCATCGCAATGTGCTCCCAGCACCAAATCTATAGTTGCGATGTCAAAATCTCTTAACTAGCTCCCTATAAAATTTCACGTCACTCGGAGCTACGGTTGAGAAGTTATGGCCCCGACAAAATGCACTAAAATCTAGGGGGAAAAAAAAAAAAAAGATTTCCCATATTTTTTAGGATGGTCTTGCATCACTTATGGGCACCTTTGGGGTGCTTTTGGGTTGACCAAATGGTTCATGGACACCTTTGGGGCATTTTGGAGTGACCAAGCTAAGCAATTTTTTATCTTTTTGTTTATGATTTTTCTAATTTTTTTTTTATTAAACTAAGCAAAAATGAACACACACAAACACAAACAGTGATTATCTCTTTTAAAGATTAATGGTGTGTCCTAGACTGGTTTTAGTGCATTTTGATGATTTTTTTTTGTTTTTGAAAATTTTGAAGAACGTTTAAATGAGTATGTTGGCTCATATGACTCCCATAGATGGTCGCCACTTCAATATACCAACCAGGCCGATATACCAACCTCTCTATATACCCGTCCTTAAGAGAGGGAAACTATAGGTATGTGAGAGCAGATGGTACGTGGTACATAGGCGATACAAAAGGGGGATTGTCTTGTTAATGACACGTACCATAGAAGACTTATCCTCGCACGCTAGGAATCACCCCAATGACACTCGATCAGCTTTTCTTAGGATTTACGCCTAACAACAGTGACAATCGGGGTAATGGATGCAAAATCAAGCCAAGGTGGTGATGAAATCCACCGATGGTCTTGATCAAGGGCTGGGGTTTTACGACCAGCTCCTTGGTTTAAAAATGTTGTGTGAAGTGTGTGTGATTCTTTTTATTTGGAAAAATGAAACATGCAGAAGCAAATACTTTCCTTAAGAAAGCAAAATTGACAGAAAATAGAAACAAAAAAGCAAAAAATGACAGGAATAGTTTTAGGACCCTTACCTTTCTCTGCCTAGACTTGCTGTTTCTGATCTTCAGCTCTGAAAATTCATAGAAAAAAATTTGTCCCTCTATGAGACGAATTACAGAACAGAATTCATCCCTGTCTGAGACAAATTCAAATTCATCTCAAGGTCAGACGAATTACAGTAAAGTAATCGCCACAGGCAAAGATGAATAACAATCAAAAATTGAAAAAGGTACTCGTAAGCACAAAAACACAAGTTTTAATCAGTTTTTGTGATCTCAAAATTTAGGGGACAGGGTCCCACCGTGATTGCCACTGAAAGCACGATATTCCAGATGAAAGAAACACTAATTGCAATGTATTCAAAATCAAACACGCTTAAGTCCTAAAATATAGAATGCATGAAGTGAAAGAGACGAATTGAACGGAGATACAAGAAAATGGAGAAATCACAGGCCTTTTATTTAACTCTCTTGATCTCGGTTACAAAGACGCCTTCTCCCTTTTTAGGGGCTAGGAGTTTTAAATGAATTTGGTTACAATCAAGACTTAATGTTCCTCCTTTCGCGTGCCCACATTTGAAATGGGCGGGCCAAAATGTTGCCGCCACTAGTGTTGATGAGTCCTTAACCTTTGCTGCTCCTCCTGCGATCAAAGAAACAACAAAGATGTTAGTAGAACCTGCTGCAAATAAGAAAAAAATTTTCTCTAAAATTAATGAAAGATGCATGTAAAAGATTAGCCAAATCGATAGACAAAATGACTCTAAATGACCCGTAAATTTGACAGAGACTAGAAAAAATTACCAGAGGGCCACTGCCATCGAAACAGTCGGCCAATTCACATTAAACTGCAATTTTTCCCTGGCTAGGATGAATTCAACTGTAATTCGTCCTCGGGTAGGATGAATTAGACTATAATTCGTCCTCGGGTAGGATGAATTCGACTATGATAAAACACGTAGATAATACCGTCCAAATGCCGTGTCTCGGGATCTCCAAATGACTTGTAAACATGGGGGTTAGCTAATTGGGGGCATTTTGGGATGACCCAGATGGTCGGTTTTTCCCAATTTAGCCTCCATCATTGAGAATTTTACGTCGCTACCTGCAAGTTAGTGAAGACAACAAAAATGATAAAAGATGTCAATATTTGATCAAAACATGCTGAAATCGAAATTGTAAACTATCTAAACAACATAAAATGGAATGGAATATAAACAAGTGACAAAAGAACAAATTAAAATGACACTAAGAAGTGTAGGGTGCCTGGGCAAGCCACCCACCGTTAGAACCTAACTTCGGCACCAATCCATTTGGGATGGGCCCAAAAGCTCTTATAACTAGTTGTCGACGAATGGGTGGGGTAATGTGGTCAAGTGTCGGATTTTGGATCCGGATTCACACTTCCAATGCCCACCCAATGACATCCCTTGCGAAAGAGATCAAGGATGTAGAAGATATGAATCACAAAAGGGTTAAGGCGCAGTATCAATTAGGCAGCACTTCGTTGCTTGAAAATGCTTCCAACCTATCTCCTTTTTTGGGTGGTAAAGTCCACCATTTTATAGACCCAGGGAGTCTCTTTTGGATGGGAATGCAGGGATTCCATGTGGCGGCCATGCCTTCCCAAGAGGGAGGAGACTCCTCCCTGACTTGCGCTTCCATGACTGCCCTTGTGACAGTCCTCCAACGATAAATCTACCCACCTACATGAGCATGCAAGGCAAGAGTCATAAATTGACAATCTTCGGCTGCCACTTGGTGCCATTCTTCTTTTTTCCCTTTAAACCTGGAATTCATCCTGACCAAAGAAAAATTCAGAATTTGTCCCTGGGTGAGACAGATCCCAGTTAGAATTCATCCTTGGGTGGGATGAATACTGAGCAAAGTGGCTGAATGTGCCAAATTGCCTTTTGACCTTCCAAAATTGCTACAAAAGTGGTTAGGACCACTTTTTAACCTCTGAGGGCTGCCCTGGGGGCTGTGTGTCAAAGCGATCAGTGTTTGCCGTCACATAATCGAATTGGTGTTGTTTTGGTGTCTACACTAGAATATTTGAGAATTGACAAAAGGACAAGCTCACCCCTGCCCAGAATAAAAATCCCTTGCTCTACTGACCCAATCCGAGCAAGTATCCCTAACATAGGAAGAAAAAGAAAAGTCAAAGAAAATGAGAAAAATAAAAATATCATTTTGTATCATCACAGCAATATTTCAGCATTATTTCAGTTCCACGCAAAAATACAAAAAAAAAAAAGAAGCAAGAGAAAAGAACAAGCAAAATACAAAAAAAAAAAATCCCTTTCCCTACCCCTTGAAAAGAAAATAAGGGTGAATGAGCTTGAATCCTTGGAATTCTCAATTATTCAAAAACTGTGAGGTAAGCCCCATAACAGGAATGAATCCTTTAAAAAGAATGAACACATTTTTCTATTTCATTTCATTATGTCAACATTCCATTTTGCAACCATGGTATAATTCCTAGGGAATTATTCTAAAATTTTGTCACACTTAGGAATTTATGCCTAGCAAAAATCATATTTCTTTTAATATCTCCTGCATAATATTTTCATGAAAATTTGAAAACACATCATCATCATCATCATTTTTCATCATCACAACACAAAGTCTTAAGAGAGTCTCTTAAGCACTCTTTTACTTTTAACAAAATTTCTATACTGGGATTAGCTTGACGACCTAGTGAGTGGCAAATCCATGGAATGGTCTATAACAACAACAATGTCCTTTGAAATTATTGTTAGAAGTCTCTTTATTTTTTATCAAAACACACCACCAAAACGACCAATTTGTTTACATCAGATTATTTCATTTAAATTTTATGGCATGACATAAAATTATAATTTATTTCCAAACGACATAATTACATGAACAATTAATCAACAAATCCAAAATTAAAGCATCATACAACATATACACAAGTCATATCATTAAACAAGACCATATATATATATATATATATCAACAAATTATATACATCATATCAAAACCGGATTGGTATGCCACAATCTATACCTTGGCATACTCAATCCTCTCAAAAATGTATACAATCTCTATGCAGTGAGCGGCTAGCCTCGAGAAGCCCTCAAGCTCTCTGCCTCATATCCTCCCCCACCCTGACGTGGAGGAGGTGGTCCCATAGAGGTTTGGGCAGTGTCTCAGGTCCTTGTCGTTGATCGTGAGGATGTCCTCTATGATCCCATCGTGATCGGATCTGTAATGGGGGCTAGAAATGGTATCTTCTAGTTCTTTGGAACCACATGATAGTACAACCCCTGGTAGAACGTGGTCTAAGCAATAGCCTGCACTAGATCCTGAGTGAGCGCCCCTCCGCTCTTAGCCCTGAGCCATGTAGCCTCATCCTCTAGTGTCTGCACCTAAGCCCAGAGGCAAGCATTCTCATCTCGAAGAGCCGCCATCTCATTGCTCTCCCCCACCTTGATACCCTTGCCCTTATCGGGTGATGGTGGCCTCCCCCCTACTAAGAAGGGAATCCCTCCTCCCTCCTCCCTATCTGTTGTGGCCTCTTTGGAGCCCGTGCCATCCTCTGGTGTCTCTCCTATGAAGACCGTCGCTACTCTCTCCCACTGCGACCTCGCTCTAACTCAATGGTAGCCTGATGTCGCCTCCCCATCCGTCGCACCATAGTGTGCACTAGACACTGTGCCCTCATAATCCAAGGAGGGTAGATGCCTAGGAAGACGAATAACAATAAAAAATAAAGTGCCAATTTTTCAAAAGGCAATTTGGCACATTTAGGCACTTTGGCAATTTTTCAAAAGGCAATTTGGCACATTCAGGCACTTTGCTCAGTATTTGCCCCACCCAAGGATGAATTCTAACTGGGATTCGTCTCACCCAAGGACGAATTATGAATTCATCTTTGCTCAGGACAAATTCCAGGTTTAAAAGGAAAAAATAAGAATGGTGCCAAGTGGCAACCGAAGACTATCAATTTATGACTCCTGCCTTGCATGCGCGTGTAGGTGGGTAGACTTGCCATTGGAGTACTGTCACAAGGGCAGTCATGGAAGCCCAAGTTAGGGAGGAGTCTCCTCCCTCTTGGGAATGCATGGCTGCCACATGGCATCCCTGCATGCCCATCCAAAAGAGACCCCCTGGGTCTATAAAATGGTGGAATTTCCGACCCAAAAAAGGAGACAGGTTGGAAGCATTTTCAAGCAACGAAGTGTTGCCCAATTGATACTGTGCCTTAACCATTTTGTGATTCATATATTCTACATCCTTGATCTCTTTTGCAAGGGAGGTCATTGGGTGGGCATTGGAAGTGTGAATCCGGATCCAAAATCTGACACTTGACCACATTACCCCACCCATTCATCGACAACTAGTTATAAGAGATTTTTGGCCCATCCCAAATGGATTGGTGCCGAAGTTAGGTTCTAACGGTGGGTGGCCCACTCGGGTGCCCCGCACTTCTTAATGTCATTTTAAGTTTTTCTTTTGTCACTTGTTTATATTCCATTCCATTTTATGCTGTTTACATAGTTTACAATTTCGATTTCAGCATGTTTTGATCAAATATTGTCATCTTTTGTCTTTTTCGTTGTCTTCACTAACTTGCAGGTAGCGATGTCAAATTCCTGGTGATGGAGGCTAAATTGGGGAAAACCGACCATCTGGGTCATCCCAAAATTCCCCCAATTAGCTAACCCCAATGTTTGCAGGTCATTTTGAGATAACAAGACACGACATTTGGACGGTATTATCTCGGCATTTTATCATAGTCAAATTCGTCCTACCCGAGGATGAATTATAGTCTAATTCGTCCTACCCAAGGATGAATTACAATCAAATTCATCCTGGCCAGGGACGAATTACATTTTAATGTGAATTGGCCAACTGTTTCGATGGCAGTGGCCCTCTGGTAATGTTTTCTGGTCTCTGTCAAATTTACGAGTCATTTAGAGTCATTTTGTCTATCGATTTGGCTAATCTTTTACATGCATCTTTCATTAATTTTAGAGAACAAACGTTTCTTATTTGCAGCAGGTGCTACTAACATCTTTGTTGTTTCTTTGATCATAGGAGGAGCAAAAAAGGTTAAGGACTCATCAACACCAGTGGCGGCAACGTTTTGGCCTGCCCATTTCAAATGTGGGCACGTGGAAGGAGGAACATTAAGTCTTGATTGTAACCAAATTCATTTAATGCTCCTAGCCCCTAAAAATGGGGGAGGCATATTTGTAACTGAGATCAAGAGAGTTAAATAAAAGGGCTGTGATTTCTCCATTTTCTTGTATCTCCCTTCAATTTGTCTCTTTCACTTCATGCATTCTATATTTTAGGACTTAAGCGTGTTTGATTTTGAATACATTGCAATTAGTGTTTCTTTAAATTTTATCACACTTAGGATACAAGTAATTTGAATTAAACAAATAAGTGTTCGTTTACCATGATTTATATGCATGTGACTGTACCAGACTACTATGTAAGTTAGGTCATCAAGAGCTAGCTGATCCATAAGCCGACATAGGTCTGTACAAAATAAGGTCGCTAATGTGACGGACATATCACCATGCTAGGGATTACCCAAGGCCAAGCGGGTTGGGCACAAACCGCCTGTTATGGGGCTTACCTCATAGTTTTCGAATAATTGAGAATTCCAGGGATTCAAGCTCATTCACCCTTATTTCCTTTTCAAGGGGTAGGGAAAGGGATTTTTTTTTTTTGCATTTTGCTTGTTCTTTTCTCTTGCTTCTTTTTTTTTTTGTATTTTTGCGTGGAACTGAGATAATGCTGAAACATTGCTATGATGGTACAAAATGATATTTTTATTTTTCTCATTTTCTTTGACTTTTCTTTTTCTTCCTATGTTAGGGATACTTGCTTGGATTGGCTGTAGAGCAAGGGATTTTTATTCTGGGCAGGGGTGAGCTTGTCCTTTTGTCAATTCTCAAAGATTCTAGTGTAGACACCAAAACATCACAAATTCGATTATGTGACTGCAAACACTGATCGATTTGACACACACAAGCCCCAAGGCAGCCCTCAGAGGTTAAAAAATGGTCCTAACCACTTTTGTAGCAATTTTTAGGGAAAGGGATTTTTTTTTTTTGCATTTTGCTTGTTCTTTTCTCTTGCTTCTTTTTTTTTTTTTTTGCGTGGAACTGAGATAATGCTGAAATATTGCTGTGATGGTACAAAATGATATTTTTATTTTTCTCATTTTCTTTGACTTTTCTTTTTCTTCCTATGTTATGCCAAAGTGCCTGAATGTGCCAAAGTGCTTGAATGTGCCAAAATTGCCTTTTTTCCTAAAGTAATCGCCATAGGCAAAGACAAATAACAGTCAAAAATTGAAAAAGGTACCTGTAAGCACAAAAACACAAGTTTTAATCAATTTTTGTGATCTTAAAATTTAGGGGACAGGGTCCCATCATGATCGCCACTGAAAGCATGAGATTCTGGACGAAAGAAACACTAATTGCGATGTATTCAAAATCAAACACACTTAAGTCCTAAAATATAGAATGCATGAAGTGAAAGAGACGAATTGAATGGAGATACAAGAAAATGAAGAAATCACAGCCCTTTTATTTAACTCTCTTGATCTAAGTTACAAAGATGCCTCCTCCCTTTTTAGGGTCTAGGAGCATTAAATGAATTTGGTTACAATCAAGACTTAATGTTCCTCCTTCCACGTGCCCACATTTGAAATGGGCGGGCCAAAACATTGTCGTCGCTAGTGTTGATGAGTCCTTAACCTTTGCTGCTCCTCCTACGATCAAAGAAACAACAAATATGTTAGTAGCACCTGCTGCAAATAAGAAACATTTGTTCTCTAAAATTAATGAAAGATGCATGTAAAATATTAGCCAAATCGATAGACAAAATGACTCTAAATGACCCGTAAATTTGACAAAGACCAGAAAACATTACCAAAGGGCCACTGACATCGAAACAGTCGGAAATTTCGCATTAAACTACAATTCATCCCTGGCTAGGATGAATTCAACTATAATTCATCATCGGGTAGGATGAATTAGACTATAATTCATCCTCGGGTAGGACGAATTTGACTATGATAAAATGCCGAGATAATACCGTCCAAATGTCGTGTCTTGTTATCTCAAAATGACCTGCAAACATTGGGGTTAGCTAATTGGGGGCATTTTGGGATGACCCAGATGGTCGGTTTTCCCCAATTTAGCCTCCATAATTGGGAATTTGATGTCACTACCTACAAGTTAGTGAAGACAACGAAAACGACAAAAGATGACAATATTTGATCAAAACATGCTGAAATTGAAATTGTAAACTATCTAAACAGCATAAAATGGAATGGAATATAAACAAGTGAAAAAATAACAAATTAAAATGACACTAAGAAGTGTGGGGTGCCTGGGCGGTCCACCCACTGTTAGAACCTGACTTCGGCACCAATCCATTTGGGATGGGCCCAAAATCTCTTATAACTGGTTGTCGACGAATGGGTGGGGTAATGTGGTCAAGTGTCAGATTTTGGATCTGGATTCACACTTCCAATGCCCACCCAATGACCTCCCTTGTGAAAGAGATCAAGGATGTAGAAGATATGAATCATAAAAGGGTTATGGCGCAGTATCAATTGGGCAGCACTTCGTTGCTTGAAAATGCTTCCAACCTGTCTCCTTTTTTGGGTGGGAAAGTCCACCATTTTATAGACCCAGGGGGTCTCTTTTGGATGGGCATGAAGGGATGCCATGTTGTGGCCATGCCTTCCCAAGAGGGAGGAGACTCCTCCCTGACTTGGGCTTCCATGACTGCCCTTGTGATAGTCCTCCAACGGAAAATCTACCCACCTACACGTGCATGCAAGGCAGGAGTCATAAATTGATAGTCTTCGGCTGCCACTTGGTGCCATTCTTCTTTTTTCTTATTAAACCTGGAATTTGTCCTGACCAAAGATGAATTCAGAATTCATCCCTGGGTGAGACAGATCCCAGTTAGAATTCATCCTTGGGTGGGACGAATACTGAGCAAAGTGCCTGAATGTGCCAAATTGCCTTTTGACCTTCCAAAATTGCTACAAAAGTGGTTAGGACCACTGTTTAACCTCTGAGGGCTGCCCTGGGGGCTTTGTGTCAAAGCGATCAATGTTTGCAGTCACATAATCGGATTAGTGTTGTTTTGGTGTCTACACTAGAATCTTTGAGAATTGACAAAAGGACAAGCTCACCCCTGCCCAGAATAAAAATCCCTTGCTCTACAGCCAATCCGAGCAAGTATCCCTAACATAGGAAGAAAAAGAAAAGTCAAAGAAAATGAGAAAAATAAAAATATCATTTTGTACCATCACAGCAATATTTCAACATTATCTCAGTTCCACGCAAAAATACAAAAAAAAAAAGAAGCAAGAGAAAAGAACAAGAAAAATGCAAAAAAAAAAATCCCTTTCCTTACCCCTTGAAAAGAAAATAAGGGTGAATGAGCTTGAATCCCTGGAATTCTCAATTATTCAAAAAGTATGAGGTAAGCCCCATAATAGGCAGTTTGTGCCCAACCTCCTTGGCCTTGGGTAATCCCTAGCATGGTGATATGTCTGTCACATTAGCGACCTTATTTTGTACAGACCTATGTCGGCTTATGAATCAGCTATCTCTTGATGACCTAACTTACATAGTAGTCTGGTATAGTCACATGCATATAGCCCACACCAGATCCTGAGTGATTGCCCCTCCACTCTGAGCCCTGAGCCATGTAGCCTCATCCTCTAGTGTCTGCACCTAAGCCCAGAGGCGAGCATTCTCATCTCGGAGAGCCGCCATCTCACTACTCTCCCCCACCTTGATACCCTTGCCCTTATCGGGTGATGGTGGCCTCCCCTTGTTGAGAAGGGAATCCCTCCTCCCTCCTCCCTATCTATTGTGGCCTCTATGGAGCCCGTGCCATCCTCTGGTTTCTCTCCTACAAAGACTGTCGCTGCTCTCTCCCACAGTGACCTTGCACTACCTCAATGGTAGCTTGATTTTGCCTCCCCATCCGTCACACCATGGTGTGCACTGGACCCTGTGCCCTCATAATCTAAGGAGGATGAATGCCTACATACAAGGCATTGTATCCGTCTAAAACCCCAGCATCGTCACCATCCACTGGCTGGATGGGGGCATCATCCATGTCCTGGCTCTAGAATCATTGCATATCTGGAGCCCCGCTTAGTGTAGTATTATACCAGATAGTCTAGGAGTACTCGTAATCCCTAAGGGAAGGGATCCCTTGCTAAAGATTGAATTGTCATAGAACTCGGTCGTAGCAGTGGAGCTCTACCTCTCCTTGCTCCATCCTCAGCTAGCAGACTCACCTGATGTGAGCCAGCTCCTGCCCATCCTCTGCCCACCCTAGATTCTCTCTCCATGACCTCTAGGTTATCTGGTCTGGGATGATGTCATCTAGCAACCTCTAAGACATCGGCAGATATATCCGCCGTTGTGACCCTCTTTGGAGCCACCAATAGAAAACCTGATGCCTCTCTTGGTCAACCCCTATCAGTGGGAGTCCTACCAGCCTTCACACCACAATGTGCTCCCAGCACCAAATATGTAGTAGCGATGTCAAAATATCCTAACTAGCTCCTTATAAAATTTCATGTCAATCGAAGCTACGGTTGAGAAGTTATGGCCACGACAAAATGCACTAAAATCTAGGGAAAAAAAAAAATATTTCCCATATTTTTTTGGATGGTCCTGCATCACTTATGGGCACCTTTGGGGTGCTTTTGGGTTGACCAAAGGGTTCATGGACACCTTTGGGGCATTTTGGAGTGACCAAGCTAAGAAAATTTTTATCTTTTTGTTTATGATTTTTCTAATTTTTTTTTTTGTTACACTAAGCAAAAATGAACACACACATACACAAATGGTGATTATCTCTTTTAAAGATTAATGGTGTGTCCTAAACTAGTTTTAGTGCATTTTGATGATTTTGTTTTGTTTTTGAAAATTTTGAAGAACATTTAAATGTAGTATGTTGGCTCATATGACTCCCATAGATGGTCGCCCCTTCAATATACCAACCTCTCTATATACCCGCCCTTACGAGAGGGAAACTATAGGTATGTGAGAGAAGATGGTACATGGTATATAGGTGGTACTAAAGGGGGATTTTCCTGTTAATGACACCTACCATAGAAGACTTATCTTCGCACGCTGGGAATCACCCCAGTGACACTCGGTCAGCTTTCGTCAGGATTTATGCCTAACAACAGTGACAATCGGGGTAATGGATGCAAAATCAAGCCAAGGTGGTGATGAAATCCATCGATGGTCTTGATCAAGGGTCAGGGTTTTACGACCAGCTCCTTGGTTTAAAAATGTTGCATGAAGTGTGTGTGATTCTTTTTATTTGGAAAAATGAAACATGCAGAAGCAACTACTTTCCCTAAGAAAGCAAAATTGATAGAAAACAAAAACAAAAAAGCAAAAAATGATAGGAATAGTTTTAGGACCCTTACCTTTCTCTGCCTAGACTTGTTGTTTCTGATCTTCGGCTCTGAAAATTCATAGACAAAAATTCATCCCTCTATGAGACAAATTACAGAATAGAATTCGTCCCTGTCTGAGATGAATTCAAATTCGTCTCAGGGTCAGACGAATTACAGTAAAGTAATCGCCACAGGCAAATACAAATAATAGTCAAAAATTGAAAAAGGTACCTGTAAGCGCAAAAAAACAAGTTTTAATCAGTTTCTGTGATCTCAAAATTCAGGGGACAGGGTCCCACCATGATCACCACTGAAAGCACGAAATTCCGGACAAAAGAAACACTAATTGCGATGTATTCAAAATCAAACACGCTTAAGTCCTAAAATATAGAATGCATGAAGTGAAAGAGACAAATTGAACGGAGATACAAGAAAATGGAGAAATCACAACCCTTTTATTTAACTCTCTTGATCTCGGTTACAAAGACGCCTCCTCCATTTTCAGGGGCTAGGAGCGTTAAATGAATTTGGTTACAATCAAGACTTAATGTTCCTCCTTCTGCATGTCCACATTTGAAATGGGCAGGCCAAAACATTGCCGCCACTGGTGTTGATGAGTCCTTAACCTTTGCTGCTCCTGTTGCGATCAAAGAAACAAAAATGACGTTAGTAGCACCTACTGCAAATAACAAATGTTTGTTCTCTAAAATTAATGAAAGATGCATGTAAAAGATTAGCCAAATCGATAGACAAAATGACTCTAAATGACCCATAAATTTGATAGAGACCAAAAAACATTACCAAAGGGCCAGTGCCATTGAAACAATCAGCCAATTCACATTAAACTACAATTCATCCCTGGCCAGGATGAATTCGACTGTAATTCATCCTCGGGTAGGACAAATTAGACTGTAATTCGTCCTCAGGTAGGAAGAATTCGACAATGATAAAACATCGAGATAATACCATCCAAATGTTGCATCTCAAGATCTCCAAATGACCTGTAAACATGGGGGTTAGCTAATTGGAGGCATTTTGGGATGACCCAGATGGTCGGTTTTACCCAATTTAGCCTCCATCACCGATAATTTGACGTCGCTACCTGCAAGTTAGTGAAGACAACGAAAACGACAAAAGATGAAAATATTTGATCAAAACATGCTAAAATCAAAAATATAAACTATCTAAACAACATAAAATGGAATGGAATATAAAAAAGTGACAAAAGAACAAATTAAAATGACGCTAAGAAGTGCGGGGTGCCCGGGCGGGCCGCCCACCATTAGAACCTGACTTCGGCACCAATCCATTTGGGATGGGCCCAAAATCTCTTATAACTGGTTGTCGGTGAATGGGTGGGGTAATGTGGTCAAGTGTCAGATTTTGGATCCGGATTCACACTTCCAATGCCCACCCAATGACCTCCCTTGTGAAAGATATCAAGGATGTAGAATATATGAATCACAAAAGGGTTAAGGCACAGTATAAATTGGGCAGCACTTCGTTGCTTGAAAATGTTTCCAACCTATCTCCTTTTTTGGGTGGGAAATTCCACCATTTTATAGACCCAGGGGGTCTCTTTTGGATGGGCATGCAGGGATGCCATGTGGTGGCCATGCCTTCCCAAGAGGGAGGAGACTCCTCCCTGTCTTGGGCTTCCATGACTGCCCTTGTGACAGTCCTCCAACGACAAATCTACCCACCTACATGCACATGCAAGGCAGGAGTCATAAATTGATAGTCTTCGACTGCCACTTGGTGCCATTCTTATTTTTTCCTGTTAAACCTGGAATTTGTCCTGACCAAATATGAATTCATAATTCATCCCTGGGTGAGACGGATCCCAATTAGAATTCATCCTTGGGTGGGACGAATACTGAGCAAAATGCCTGAATGTGCCAAATTGCCTTTTGACCTTCCAAAATTGCTACAAAAGTGGTTAGGACCACTGTTTAACCTCTGAGGGCTGCCTTGGGGGTTCTGTGTGTCAAAGTGATTAGTGTTTGCAGTCACATAATCGGATTGGTGTTGTTTTGGTGTCTACACTAGAATCTTTGAGAATTGACAAAAGGACAAGCTCACCCCTGCCCAGAATAAAAATCCCTTGCTCTACAGCCAATCCGAGCAAGTATCCCTAACATAGGAAGAAAAAGAAAAGTCAAAGAAAATGAGAAAAAGAAAAATATCATTTTGTACCATCACAAGCAATATTTCAAGCATTATCTCGGCCCACGCAAAAATACAAAAAAAAAAAAAAAAAAAAGAAGCAAGAGAAAAGAACAAGCAAAATGCAAAAAAAAAAAAAAATCCCTTTCCCTACCCCTTGAAAATAAAATAAGGGTGAATGATCTTGAATCCCTGGAATTCTCAATTATTCGAAAACGATGAGTTAAGCCCCATAACAGGTGGTTTGTGCCCAACCCACTTGGCCTTGGGTAATCCCTAGCATGGTGATATGTTTGTCACATTAGCGACCTTATTTTGTACAGACCTATGTCGGATTATGGATCAGCTAGCTCTTGATGACCTAACTTACATAGTAGTCTGGTACATACCACATTCATATAAATCATGGTAAACGAACACTTATTTGGTTAATTCAAATTACTTGTATCAAATTATCTTGCTCAAAATTGGTGAATGAATAATACAATTGCACACACATTTGTATTTGAGAGATTTTGTATCATTATGATAAATCAAGATAAGTAATGAACTCATGTTTGCACATGAGGGTTCCTTATAAATTTACATTTTGTCTTTGAGATGATTTAAAATATTTTTGCAACTCTTGTTGGAATGATTTCATATTCTTATTTAAGAACATCTGTTTAGTATAAAAACAATTACATACATTGTTTTCAAAAATCCTAAAATTATTTCAAATAACATATTCAAAAATCTAGTAAATAAAGTCATGTTTATATATTATTATTTTTTGTTTATCTCAAAATCAAAAATCAATTTCATTATGTCAACATTCCATTTTGCAACCATGGTATAATTCCTAGGGAATTATTCTAAAATTTTATCACACTTAGGAATTTATGCCTAGCAAAAATCATATTTCTTTTAATATCTCCTGCATAATATTTTCATGAAAATTTGAAAACACATCATCATCATCATCATCATTTTTCATCATCACAACACAAAGTCTTAAGACATTCTCTTAAGCACTCTTTTACTTCAAAATTTCTATACTAGGATTAGCTTGACGACCTAGTGAGCGGCGACTCCATGAAATGGTCTATAACAGCGACAATGTCCTTTGAAATTATTATTAGAAGTCTCTTTATTTTTCATTAAAACACACCACCAAAACAACCAATTTGTTTACATCATATTATTTCATTTAAATTTTATGGCATGACATAAAATTATAATTTATTTCCAAACGACATAA
This sequence comes from Wollemia nobilis, assembly GCA_028583015.1. Lineage (NCBI taxonomy): Eukaryota > Viridiplantae > Streptophyta > Pinopsida > Araucariales > Araucariaceae > Wollemia > Wollemia nobilis. The sequence continues at coordinate 11,525,030 of JAQPPZ010000513.1, forward strand.
TTACACGAATAATTAATCAACAAATCCAAAATTAAAGCATCATACATCATATACACAAGTCATATCATCAAACAAAACCATATATATATATATATATATATATATCAACAAATTATATACATCATATCAAAACCAGATTGGTATGCCACAATCTATACCCTGGCATACTCAATCCTCTCAAAAATGTATACAAACTCTATGCAGTGAGCGGCTAGCCTCAAGAAGCCTTCGAGCTCTCTGCCTCGTCTCCTCCCCCACCCTAGCATGGAGGAGGTGGTCCCATAGAGGTCCGAGCAGTGTCTCAGGTCCTCATCGTCGATCGTGAGGATGTCCTTGACGATCCCATTGTGACTGGCTCTGTAATGGGGGTTGGAAATGGTTTCCTCTAGTTATTTGGAACCACATGATAGTACAACCCCTGCTAGAACATGGTCTGAGAAATAGCCTACACCAAATCTTGAGTGATCGCCCCTTTGCTCTGAGCCTTGATCCATGTAGCCTCATCCTCTAGTGTCTGCACCTAAGCCCAGAGGTGAGCATTCTCATCTCATAGGGCCACCATCTCGCTACTCTCCCCCACCTTGATACCCTTGCCCTTATCAGGTGATGGTGGCCTCCCCCTGTTGATAAGGGAATCCATCCTCCCTCCTCCCTATTTGTTGTGGCCTCTGTGGAGCCCGTGCCATCATCTGGCATCTCTCCTATGAAGACCATCGCTGCTCTCTCCCATTACGACCCTACACTACCTCAATGGTAGCCTGATGTCGCCTCCCCATCTATCGCACCACGATGTGCACTGGACCCTATGCCCTCATAATCCAAGGAGGGCAGATGCCTATGTACCAGGAATCATATCCGTTTGCAACCCTAGCATCATCATCATCCACTAGCTGTATGGGGGCATAATCTGTGTCCTGGCTCTAGAATCACTGCATATTCAGAGCCCCGCTTAGTGTAGTATTATCCCAGATAGTCTGGGAGTACTCGTAATCCCTAAGGGAAGGGATCCCCTACTGAAGACTGAACTGTCATAAAACTCGATCATAGCAGTGGAGCTCTATCTCTCCCCGCTCCATCCTTAGCTAGCAGACTCTCCTAATGTGAGCCAGATCCTGCCCATCCTTTTCCCACCCTGGATGCTCTCTCCATGACCTCCAGGTGATTTGGTATGGTATGATGTCATCTAGCAACCTCTGAGACATCAGCAGATCTATTCGCCGCTATGACCCTCTTTGGAGCCACCAATAGAAAACCTGAGGCCTCTCCTAGTCAACCCTTATCAGTGGGAGTCCTGCCAGCATTCACACCATAATGTGCTCCCAGAACCAAATCTATAGTAGCGATGTCAAAATCTCCTAACTATCTCCCTGTAAAATTTCATGTCAATCGGAGCTACGGTTGAGAAGTTATGGCCCCGACAAAATGCACTAAAATCTAGGGAAAAAAAAAATATTTCCCATATTTTGTTGGATGGTCCTGCATCACTTATGGGCACCTTTAGGGTGCTTTTGGGTTGACCAAAGGGTTCATGGACACCTTTGGGGCATTTTGGAGTGACCAAGGTAAGCAAATTTTTATCTTTTTGTTTATGATTTTTCTATTTTTTTTTTTTTTGTTACACTAAGCAGAAATGAACACACACATACACAAACGGTGATTATATCTTTTAAAGATTAATGGTGTGTCCTATACTGGTTTTAGTGCGTTTTGATGATTTTATTTTGTTTTTGAAAATTTTGAAGAACGTTTAAATGTAGTATGTTGGCTCATATGACTCCCATAGATGGTCACCCCTTCAATATAGCAACCAGGCTAATATACCAACCTCTCTATATACCCGCCATTACGAGAGGGAAACTATAGGTACGTAAGAGCAGATGGTACGTGGTACGTAGGCGGTATGAAAGGGGGATTGTCCTGTTAATGACACCTACCATAGAAGACTTATCCTCGCACACTGGGAATCACCCCAGTGACACTCGATCAGCTTTCGTTAGGATTTACGCCTAACAACAGTGAAAATCAGGGTAATGGATGCAAAATCAAGCCAAGGTGGTGATGAAATCCATCGATGGTCTTGATTAAGGGCTGGGGTTTTACAACCAGCTCCTTGGTTTAAAAGTGTTGTGTGAAGTGTGTGTGATTCTTTTTATTTGGAAAAATGAAACATGCAGAAGCAACTACTTTCCCTAAGAAAGCAAAATTGATAGAAAACAAAAACAAAAAAGTAGAAAATGACAAGAATAGTTTTAGGACCCTTACCTTTCTCTGCATAGACTTGCTGTTTCTGATCTTCGGCTCTAAAAATTCATAGACAGAAATTCGTCCCTCTGTGAGATGAATTACAAAACATAATTTGTCCCTGTCTGAGACGAATTCAAATTCGTCTCAGGGTCAGACGAATTATAGTAAAGTAATCACCACAGGCAAAGACGAATAATAGTCAAAAATTGAAAAAGGTACCTATAAGCACAAAAACACAAGTTTTAATCAATTTTTGTGATCTCAAAATTTAGGGGACAGGGTCCCACCGTGATCGCCATTGAAAGCACGAGATTTCGGATGAAAGAAACACTAATTGCGATGTATTCAAAATCAAACACGCTTAAGTCCTAAAATATAGAATGCATGAAGTGAAAGAGACGAATTGAATGGAGATACAAGAAAATGGAGAAATCACAGCCCTTTTATTTAACTCTCTTGATCTCGGTTACAAAGATGCCTCCTCCCTTTTTTGGGGCTAGGAGCGTTAAATGAATTTGGTTACAATCAAGACTTAATGTTCCTCCTTCTGCGTGCTCACATTTGAAATGGGCGGGCCAAAATGTTGCCATCGCTGGTGTTGATGAGTCCTTAACCTTTGCTACTCCTCCTACGATCAAAGAAACAACAAATATGTTAGTAGCACCTATTGCAAATAAGAAACGTTTATTCTCCAAAATTAAGGAAAGATGCATGTAAAAGATTAGCCAAATCGATAGACAAAATTACTCTAAATGATCCGTAAATTTGACAAAGACCAGAAAACATTACCAGAGGTCCGCTGCCATCGAAACAGTCAGCCAATTTGCATTAAACTACAATTCATCCCTGGCCAGGATGAATTCGACTGTAATTCATCCTCGGGTAGGATGAATTAGACTATAATTCCTCCTCAGGTAGGACGAATTCGACTATGATAAAACATCGAGATAATACCGTCCAAATGTCATGTCTCAGGATCTCCAAATGACCTACAAACATGGGGGTTAGCTAATTGGGGGCATTTTGGGATGACCCAGATGGTCGGTTTTTCCAAATTTAGCCTCCATCATCGGGAATTTGACGTCGCTACCTACAAGTTAGTGAAGACAACGAAAACGACAAAAGATGACAATATTTGATCAAAACATGCTGAAATCGAAATTGTAAACTATCTAAACAACATAAAATGGAATGGAATATAAACAAGTGACAAAAGAACAAATTAAAATGACAATAAGAAGTGTGGGACGCCCGGGAAAGCCGCCCACCGTTAGAACCTGACTTCGGCACCAATCCATTTGGGATGGGCCAAAAATATCTTATAACTGGTTGTCGGCGAATGGGTGGGGTAATGTGGTCAAGTGTTGGATTTTGGATCCGGATTCACACTTCCAATGCCCACCCAATGACATCCCTTGTGAAAGAGATCAAGGATGTAGAAGATATGAATCACAAAAGGGTTAAGGCACAGTATCAATTGGGCAGCACTTTGTTGCTTGAAAATGCTTCCAACCTGTCTCCTTTTTTGGGTGGGAAAGTCCACCATTTTACAGACCCAGGGGGTCTCTTTTGGATGGGCATGCAAGGATGCCATGTGGTGGCCATGCCTTCCCAAGAGGGAGGAGACTCCTCCCTGACTTGGGCTTCCATGACTGCCCTTGTGACAGTCCTCCAACAACAAATCTACCCACCTACACGCGCATGCAAGGTAGGAGTCATAAATTGACAGTCTTCAGTTGCCACTTGGTGCCATTCTTCTTTTTTCCTGTTAAACCTGGAATTCATCCTGACGAAAGATGAATTTAGAATTTGTCCCTGGGTGATACAGACCCCAGTTAGAATTCATCCTTGGGTGGGAGGAATACTGAGCAAAGTTCTTGAATGTGCCAAATTGCCTTTTGACCTTCCAAAATTGCTACAAACATGGTTAGGACCACTGTTTAACCTCTGAGGGCTGCCTTGGGGGCTGTGTGTGTCAAAGGGATTAGTTTTTGCAGTCACATAATCATATTGGTGCTGTTTTGGTGTCTACACTAGAATCTTTGAGAATTGACAAAAGGACAAGCTCACCCCTGCCCAGAATAAAAATCCCTTGCTCTACAGCCAATCCGAGCAAGTATCCCTAACATAGGAAGAAAAAAAAAAGTCAAAGAAAATGAGAAAAAGAAAAATATCATTTTGTACCATCACAACAATATTTCAGCATTATCTTAGTTCAATGCAAAAATACAAAAAAAAAAAAAGAAGCAAGAGAAAAGAACAAGCAAAATGCAAAAAAAAAAATCCCTTTCCCTACCCCTTGAAAAGAAAATAAGGGTGAATGAGCTTGAATCCTTGGAATTCTCAATTATTCGAAAACTGTGAGGTAAGCCCCATAACAGGCGGTTTGTGCCCAACCCGCTTGACCTTGGGTAATCCCTAGCATGGTGATATGTCTGTCACATTAGCGACCTTATTTTGTATAGACCTATGTCAGCTTATGGATCAACTAGCTCTTGATGACCTAACTTACATAGTAGTCTGGTACAATCCCATGCATATAAATCATGGTCAATGAACACTTATTTGGTTAATTCAAATTACTTGTATCAAATTATCTTGCTCAAAATTGGTGAATGAACAATACAATTGCACACACATTTGTATTTGAGAGATTTTGTATCATTATGATAAATCAATATAAGTAATGAACTCATGTTTGCACATGAGGGTTCCTTATAAATTTACATTTTGTCTTTGAGATGATTTAAAATATTTTTGCAACTCTTGTTGGAATGATTTCATCTTCTTATTTAAGAACATTTGTTTAGTATAAAAACAATTACATACATTGTTTTCAAAAATCCTAAAATTCTTTCAAATAACATATTCAAAAACCTAGTAAATAAAGTCATGTTTATATATTATTATTTTCTATTTATCTCAAAATCAAAAATCAATCATGCAATAAAACTAAAATATCAATTTTCTTTTTGGATTTCGCAATGATGGTATAATTCTATACCTATAATTCTATGCCTACCGCAAACCATTCTTCTAATATTATTTTTCCATTAATTTTAATTTATAAAAACATATGACTTACATCACTATGTTACACAAATTATGCTTTAAAAAGAACGAACACATTTTTCTATTTCATTTCATTATGTCAACATTCCATTTTGAAACCATGGTATAATTCCTAGGGAATTATTCTAAAATTTTATCACACTTAGGAATTTATGCCTAGCAAAAATCATATTTCTTTTAATATATCCTGCATAATATTTTCATGAAAATTTGAAAACACATCATCATCATCATCACTTTTCATCATCACAACACAAAGTCTTAAGACAGTCTCTTAAGCACTCTTTTACTTTTAACAAAATTTCTATACGGGGATTAGCTTGATGACCTAGTGAGCGGCGACTCCATGAAATGGTCTATAACAATGACAATGTCCTTTGAAATTATTGTTAGAAGTCTCTTTATTTTTCATCAAAACACACCACCAAAACAACCAATTTGTTTACATCAGATTATTTCATTTAAATTTTATGGCATGACATAAAATTATAATTTATTTCCAAATGACATAATTACACGAACAATTAATCAACAAATCCAAAATTAAAGCATCATACAACATATACACAAGTCATATCATCAAAAAAGACCATATATATATATCAACAAATTATATACATCATATCAAAACCAGATTGGTATGCCACAATCTATACCCTAGCATACTCAATCCTATCAAAAATGTATACAATCTCTATGTAATGACTGGCTACCCTCGAGAAGCCTTCGAGCTCTCTGCCTCATCTCCTCCCCCACCCTGGAGGAGGTCATCCCATAGAGGTCCGGGCAGTGTCTCAGGTCCTTGTCGTTGATCGTGAGGATGTCCTCGATGATCCCATCATGACCGACTCTATAATGGAGGCTGGCAATGGCATCCTCTAGTTCTCTGGAACCACATGATAGTACAACCCCTGGTAGAATGTGGTCTGAGCAATAGCCCACACCAGATCCTGAGTGATCGTCCCTTTGCTCTGAGCCCTGAGCCATGTAGCATCATCCTATAGTGTCTGCACCTAAGCCTAGAGGCAAGCATTCTCATCTTGGAGAGCTGCCATCTCGTTGCTCTCCCCCACCTTGATACCTTTGCCCTTATCGGGTGATGGTGGCCTCCCCCTACTGAGAAGGGAATCCCTCCTCCCTCCTCCCTATTTGTTGTGGCCTTTGTGGAGCCCGTGCCATCCTCTGACATCTCTCCTATGAAGACCGTCGCTGCTCTCTCCCACTGTGACCTCGCACTACCTCAATGGTAGCCTAATGTCACCTCCCCATCCATCGCAGCATGGTGTGCACTGGACCCTGTGCCCTCATAATCTGAGGGTGGATGCCTATGTACCAGGCATCGTATCTGTTTGTAACCCCAACATCGTCACCATCCACTGGTTGGATGGGGGCATCATCTGTGTCTTGGCTTGATAATTGCTGCATATCCGAAGCCTCGCTTAGTGTAGTATTATCCCAGATAGTCTGGGAGTACTCGTAATCCTTGAGGGAAGGTATCCCCTGCTAAAGATCAAACTATCATAGAACTCGGTCGTAGCAGTGGAGCTCTACCTCTCCTCGCTCCATCCTCTACCAGTAAACTTTCCTGATGTGAGCCAGCTCCTGCCCATCCTCTACCCACCTTGGATGCTCTCTCCATGATTTCATCTAGCAACCTCTGAGACATCGACAGATCTATCCGTCGCTGTGATCCTCTCTGGAGACACCAATAGAAAACCTGAGGCCTCTCCTAGCCAACCCCTATCAGTGGGAGTCCTACCAACCTTCGCACCGCAATGTGATCCTAGCACCAAATCTGTAGTGGCAATGTCAAAATCTCCTAACTAGCTCCCTGTAAAATTTCACATCAATCGGAGCTACGGTTGAGAAGTTATGGCCCCTGTAAAATGCACTAAAATATAGGGAAAAAAAAAAAGATTTCCCATATTTTGTTGGATGGTCCTGCATCACTTATGGGCACCTTTGGGGTGCTTTTGGGTTGACCAAAGGGTTCATGGACACCTTTGGGGCATTTTGGAGTGACCAAGCTAAGCAAATTTTTATCTTTTTGTTTATGATTTTTTTTTTTTGTTACACTAAGCATAAATGAACACACACATACACAAACGGTGATTATCTCTTTTAAATATTAATGGTGTGTCCTAGACTAGTTTTAGTGCGTTTTGATGATTTTGTTTTGTTTTTGAAAGTTTTGAAGAACGTTTAAATGTAGTATGTTGGCTCATATGACTCCCATAGATGGTCGCCCCTTCAATATACCAACCAGGCCGATATACCAACCTCTCTATATACCCGCACTTACGAGAGGGAAACTATACGTATGTGAGAGCAAATGGTATGTGGTACATAGGCGGTACAAAAGGGGGATTGTCCTGTTAATGACACCTACAATAGAAGACTTATCCTCACGCGCTGGGAATCACCCCAGTGACACTCGGCCAACTTTCGTTAGGATTTACGCCTAACAATAGTGACAATCGGGGTAATGGATGCAAACTCAAGCCAAGGTGGTGATGAAATCCACCGATGGTCTTGATCAAGGGCTAGGGTTTTATGACTAGCTCCTTGGTTTAAACATGTTGCATGAAGTGTGTGTGATTATTTTTATTTGGAAAAATGAAACATGCAGAAGCAACTACTTTCCTTAAGAAAGCAAAATTGACAAAAAATAGAAACAAAAAATCAAAAAATGATAGGAATAGTTTTAGGACCCTTACCTTTCTCTGCCTAGACTTGTTGTTTTTTATCTTCGGCTCTAAAAATTCATAGACAGAAATTCGTCCCTCTGTGAGATGAATTACAGAACAGAATTCGTCCCTGTCTGAGATGAATTCGAATTCATCTCAGGGTCAAACAAATTACAGTAAAGTAATCGCCACAGGCAAAGACGAATAATAGTCAAAAATTGAAAAAGGTACTTGTAAGCACAAAAACACAAGTTTTAATCAGTTTCTATGATCTCAAAATTCAGGGGACAGGGTCCCACCGTGATCGCCACTGAAAGCACGAGATTCTAGACGAAAGAAACACTAATTGCAATGTATTCAAAATCAAACACGCTTAAGTCCTAAAATATAGAATGCATGAAGTGAAAGAGACGAATTGAAGTGAGATACAAGAAAATGGAGAAATCACAACCCTTTTATTTAACTCTCTTGATCTCGGTTACAAATACACCTCCTCCCTTTTTAGGGGCTATGAGCATTAAATGAATTTGGTTACAATCAAGACTTAATGTTCCTCCTTCCGTGTGCCCACATTTGAAATGGGCGGGCCAAAACGTTGTCGTCGCTAGTGTTGATGAGTCCTTAACCTTTGCTGCTCCTCCTGCGATCAAAGAAACAACAAAGATGTTAGTAGCACCTGCTGCAAATAAGAAACGTTTGTTCTCTAAAATTAATGAAAGATGCATGTAAAATATTAGCCAAATCGATAGAAAAAATGACTCTAAATGACTCATAAATTTGACAGAGACCATAAAACATTACTAGAGGGCCATTGCCATCGAAACAGTTGGCCAATTCACATTAAACTATAATTCATCCCTGGCCAGGATGAATTTGACTGTAATTCATCCTCGGGTAGGACGAATTAGACTGTAATTCATCCTCGGGTAGGACGAATTTGACTATGATAAAATGCCGAGATAATACCGTTCAAATGTCGTGTCTTGTTATCTCCAAATGACCTACAAACATGGGGGTTAGCTAATTGGGGGCATTTTGGGACGACCCCGATGGTCGGTTTTCCCAAATTTAGCCTCCATCACCAGGAATTTGACATCGCTACCTGCAAGTTAGTGAAGACAATTAAAAAGACAAAAGATGACAATATTTGATCAAAACATGCTAAAATCGAAATTGTAAACTATGTAAACAGCATAAAATGGAATGGAATATAAACAAGTGACAAAAGAACAAATTAAAATGACACTAAAAAGTGCGGGGCACCTGGGCGGGCCACCCACCGTTAGAACCTGACTTTGGCACCAATCCATTTGGGATGGGCCCAAAATCTCTTATAACTAGTTATCGACGAATGGGTGGGGTAATGTGGTCAAGTGTCGGATTTTGGATCCGGATTCACACTTCCAATGCCCACCCAATGACCTCCCTTGCGAAAGAGATCAAGGATGTAGAAGATATGAATCACAAAAGGGTTAAGGCACAATATCAATTGGGCAACACTTCATTGCTTGAAAATTCTTCCAACCTGTCTCCTTTTTTGGGTGGGAAAGTCCACCATTTTATAGACCCAGAGGGTCTCTTTTGGTGTCTACACTAGAATCTTTGAGAATTGACAAAAGCACAAGCTCACCCCTGCCCAGAATAAAAATCCCTTGCTCTACAGCCAATCCGAGAAAGTATCCCTAACATAGGAAGAAAAAGAAAAGTCAAAGAAAATGAGAAAAAGAAAAATATCATTTTGTACCATCACAGCAATATTTCAGCATTATCTCAGTTCCACGCAAAAATACAAAAAAAAAAAGAAGCAAGAGAAAATAACAAGCAAAATGCAAAAAAAAAAAAATCCCTTTCCCTACCCCTTGAAAAGGAAATAAGGGTGAATGAGCTTGAATCCCTGGAATTCTCAATTATTCGAAAACTATGAGGTAAGCCCCATAACAGGCGGTTTGTGCCCAACCTACTTGGCCTTGGGTAATCCCTAGCATGGTGATATGTCAGTCACATTAGCAACCTTATTTTGTACAGACCTATGTCGGCTTATGGATTAGCTAGCTCTTGATGACCTAACTTACATAGTAGTCTGGTACAGTCACATGCATATAAATCATGGTAAACGAACACTTATTTGGTTAATTCAAATTACTTGTATCAAATTATCTTGCTCAAAATTGGTGAATGAACAATACAATTGCACACACATTTGTATTTGAGAGATTTTGTATCATTATGATAAATCAAGAAAAGTAATGAACTCACGTTTGCACATGAGGGTTCCTTATAAATTTACATTTTTTCTTTGAGATGATTTAAAATATTTTTGCAACTCTTGTTGGAATGATTTCATCTTCTTATTTAAGAACATTTGTTTAGTATAAAAACAATTACATACATTGTTTTCAAAAATCCTAAACTTCTTTCAAATAACATATTCAAAAATCTAGTAAATAAAGTCATGTTTATATATTATTATTTTCTATTTATCTCAAAATCAAAAATCAATCATGCAATAAAACTAAAATATCAATTTCCTTTTTGGATTTTGCGATGATGGTATAAGTCTATACCTATAATTCTATGCCTAGCGCAAACCATTGTTCTAATCTTATTTTCCCATTAATTTTAATTTATAAAAACAAATGGCTTACATCACTATGTTACACAAATTATGCTTTAAAAAGAACGAACACATTTTTCTATTTCATTTCATTATGTCAACATTCCATTTTGCAACCATGGTATAATTCCTAGGGAATTATTCTAAAATTTTATCACACTTAGGAATTTATGCCTAGCAAAAATCATATTTCTTTTAATATCTCCTACATAATATTTTCATGAAAATCAGAAAACACATCATCATCATTATCATTTTTCATCATCACAACACAAAGTCTTAAGACAATCTCTTAAGCACTCTTTTACTTTTAACAAAATTTCTATACTGGGATTAGCTTGACGACCTAGTGAGCGGCGACTCCATGAAATGGTCTATAACAACGACAATGTCCTTTGAAATTATTGTTAGAAGTCTCTTTATTTTTCATCAAAACACACCACCAACACAACCAATTTGTTTACATCAGATTATTTCATTTAAATTTTATGGCATGACATAAAATTATAATTTATTTCCAAATGACATAATTACACGAACAATTAATCAACAAATACAAAATTAAAGCATCATACAACATATACACAAGTCATATCATCAAACAAGACCATATATATATATATCAACAAATTATATACATCATATCAAAACCAGATTGGTATGCCACAATCTATACCCTGGCATACTTAATCCTCTCAAAAATGTATACAATCTCTATGCAGTGAACGACTAGCCTCGAGAAGCCCTCAAGATCTTTGCCTCGTTTCCTCCCCCATCTTGACATGGAGGAGGTGGTCCCATAGAGGTCCATGCAGTGTCTCGAGTCCTCGTTGTCGATTGTGAGGATGTCCTCGACGATCCCATCATGACCGGCTCTGTAATGGGGGCTAGCAATGGTATCCTATAGTTCTCTGGAACCACATGATAGTACAACCCCTGGTAGGACGTGGTCTGAGCAATAGCCCACACCAGATCCTGAGTGATCACCACTTCACTCTAAGCCCTGAGCCATGTAGCCTCATCCTCCAGTGTCTGCACCTAAGCCCAGAGGTGACCATTCTCATCTCGGAGAGCTGCCATCTCGCTGCTCTCCCCCACCTTGATACCCTTGCTCTTATTGGGTGATGGTGGCATCCCCCTGTTGAGAAGGGAATCCCTCCTCCCTCCTCCCTATCTGTTGTGGCCTCTGTGGAGCCTGTGCCATCCTCTAGTGTCTCTCCTATGAGGACCATCGCTGCTCTCTCCCACTACAACCCCGCACTACCTCAATGGTACCCTGATGTCATCTCCCCATCCGTCGCACCACGGTGTGCACTGGACCCTGTGCCCTCATAATCTAAGGAGGGTGGATGCCTATGTACCAGGAATCATATCCATCTACAACCCCAACCAAATGGTTCATGGACACCTTTGGGGCCTTTTGGAGTGACCAAGCTAAGCAAATTTTTATCTTTTTGTTTATGATTTTTCTAATTTTTTTTTTGTTACACTAAGCAGAAATGAACACACACATACACAAACGGTGATTATCTCTTTTAAAGATTAATGGTGTGTCCTAGATTGGTTTTAGTGCATTTTTATGATTTTGTTTTGTTTTTGAAAATTTTGAAGAACATTTAAATGCAGTATGTTGGCTCATATGACTCCCATAGATGGTCGCCCCTTCAATAGACCAACCAGGACGATATACCAACCTCTCTATATATCCGCCCTTACGAGAGAAAAACTATATGTACGTGAGATTAGATGGTACATGGTATATAGGTGGTACAAAATGGGGATTGTCCTATTAATGACACCTACCATAGAATACTTATCCTCGCATGCTGGAAATCACCCCAGCGACACTCGATCAGCTTTCGTCAGGATTTACACCTAACAACAGTGACAATCAGGGTAATGGATGCAAAATCAAGCCAAGGTGGTGATGAAATCCATCGATGGTCTTGATCAAGGGCTGGAGTTTTATGACCAGCTCCTTGGTTTAAAAATGTTGCGTGAAGTGTGTGTGATTATTTTTATTTGGAAAAATGAAACATGCAGAAGCAACTACTTTCCCTAAGAAAGCAAAATTGACAAAAAATAGAAACAGAAAAGCAGAAAATGACAAGAATAGTTTTAGGACCCTTACCTTTCTTTGCCTAGACTTGTTGTTTCTGATCTTCGGCTCTGAAAATTCATAGACAAAAATTTGTCCCTGTCTAAGACGAATTTGAATTCGTCTCAGGGTCAGACGAATTACAGTAAAGTAATCGCCACAGGCAAAGACAAAAAATAGTCAAATATTGATAAAGATACCTTTAAGCACAAAAACACAAGTTTTAATCAGTTTTTGTGATCTCAAAATTTAGGGGACAGGGTTCCACCATGATCGCCACTGAAAGCACGAGATTCTGGACGAAAGAAACACTATTTGCGATGTATTCAAAATCAAACACGCTTAAGTCCTAAAATATAGAATGCATGAAGTGAAAGAGATGAATTGAACGGAGATACAAGAAAATGGTGAAATCACAGCCCTTTTATTTAACTCTCTTGATCTCGGTTACAAATATGCCTCCTCCATTTTCAGGGGGTAGGAGCATTAAATGAAATTGGTTATAATCAACACTTAATGTTCCTCCTTTCGCGTGCCCACATTTGAAATGGGCAGGCCAAAACGTTGCCGCCGCTGGTGTTAATGAGTCCTTAACCTTTGCTGCTCCTCCTACGATCAAAGAAACAACAAAGATGTTAGTAGCACCTGCTACAAATAAGAAACGTTTGTTCTCTAAAATTAATGAAACATACATGTAAAAGATTAGCCAAATCGATAGACAAAATGACTCTAAATGACCCATAAATTTGACAGAGACCAAAAAACATTACCAGAGGGCCACTGCCATCGAAACAGTCGGAAAATTCACATTAAACTGTAATTCATCCTTTTCCAGGATGAATTCGACCGTAATTCATCCTCGGGTAGGACAAATTAGACTGTAATTCGTCCTCGGGTAGGACGAATTCGACTGTGATAAAACGTCGAGATAATATCGTCCAAATGTCGCATCTCGGGATCTCCAAATGCCCTACAAACATGGGGGTTAGCTAACTGGGGGCAGTTTTGGACAACCTAGATGGTCGGTTTTCCCAAATTTAGCCTCCATCATCAGGAATTTGACGTCGCTACCTTCAAGTTAGTGAAGACAACGAAAAAGACAAAAGATGACAATATTTGATCAAAACATGCTGAAATCAAAATTGTAAAAACTATCTAAACAACATAAAATGGAATGGAATATAAACAAGTGACAAAAGAACAAATTAAAATGACACTAAGAAGTGCGGGGTGCCCTGGCGGGCCACCCACCATTAGAGCCTGACTTCGGCACCAATCCATTTGGGATGGGCCCAAAATCTCTTATAACTGGTTGTCGACGAATGGGTGGGGTAATATGCTCAAGTGTCAGATTTTGGATCCGGATTCACACTTCCAATGCCCACCCAATGACCTCCCTTGTGAAAGAGATCAAGGATGTAGAAGATATGAATCACAAAAGGGTTAAGGCGCAGTATCAATTGGGCAGCACTTCGTTGCTTGAAAATGCTTCCAACTTTGTCTCCTTTTTTGGGTGGGAAAGTCCACCATTTTATAGACCCAGGGGGTCTCTTTTGGATGGGCATGTAGGGATGCCATGTGGCGGCCATGCCTTCCCAAGAGGGAGGAGACTCCTCCCTGACTTGGGCATCCATGACTGCCCTTGTGACAGTCCTCCAATGGCAAATCTACCCACCTACAAGCGCATGCAAGGTAGGAGTCATAAATTGACAGTCTTCGGCTGCCACTTGGTGCCATTCTTCTTTTTTCCCGTTAAACCTGGAATTCGTCCTGACCAAAGACGAATTCAAAATTCATCCCTGGGTGAGATGGATCCTAGTTAGAATTCATCCTTGGGTGGGACGAATACTGAGCAAAGTGCCTGAATGTGCCAAATTGCATTTTGACCTTCCAAAATTGCTACAAAAGTGGTTAGGACCACTTTTTAACCTCTGAGGGCTGCCCTGGGGGCTGTGTGTGTCAAAGTGATCAGTGTTTGCAGTCACATAATCGGATTGATGTTGTTTTGGTGTCTATAGTAGAATATTTGAGAATTGACAAAAGGACAAGCTCACCCCTGCCCAGAATAAAAATCCCTTGCTCTATATCCAATTCAAGCAAGTATCCCTAACATAGGAAGAAAAATAAAAGTCAAATAAAATGAGAAAAATAAAAATATCATTTTGTACCATCATAGCTGTAGACACCAAAATAGCACCAATCCGATTATGTGACTGCAAACACTGATCGCTTTGACAAACACAACCCCTAGGGCAGCCCTCAGAGATCAAACAGTGGTCCTAACCACTTCCATAGCAATTTTGTAAGGTCAGGAAGCAATTTGGTACATTTAGACACTTTGCCCAGTACTCGTCTCACCCAAGGACGATTACTAACTTGCAATCGTCTCACCCAAGGACGATTGTTGTAATCGTCCCACCTAGGGACGATTACCAAGTTTAACGGGCAAAACGACAAACGACGCCAAGTGGCAGCCCAGAACAGTTAGTTGATGACTCCTGCCTTGCACGCGTGTGTAGGTGGACAGAAGGGCCGTTAGAGGACTGTCACAAGAAGCAATTATGAAAACACAAGTCAATGGAGGACTCCCCTCCCTCATGAGGAGACATGACTGCCACATGGTGCCTATGACCAACACATGGTGTTTGTGCTTCCTTCCTAAAGGAGACCCCTTGGGTCTATAAAAGGTGAGACTTTTCTCACCCAAAAGATACAGGTTGAAGGAGTTTTCAAGCAACGAAGTGCTGCCAAGTTGAAGACCCACTTGCATCCCTTTTGGTTCACCTTCCCACATCCACCAATCTCTTTTGCAAGGGAGGTTGTTGGGTGGCCTTTGGAAGCTCGAACCTGACCCAAATCCAACACATGGACACCTGAACCAACCAATTCGCCGACCCCCCAATCCTAAGAGATTTTGGGCCCATCCCAAGTGGATTGGTGCCAAAATCAAGTTCCATCGGTGGGCTGCCCACTTGGGCACCCCACACCTTTTAGATTTAGTTGTAGTTCATTTTCTGTCATTTGTTCATATTCCATGTTATTCTCTCGCTGTTCAATAGTTCATAATCTTGAATCTTGATTTCAAAAGGTTTTCATCGAATATTATCATGCTTTTGTTATTTTGGTTGTCCCACTGACTTGTAGGTAACAACGTCCAATTTCTCGGCGATGGAGGCCAAATTGGGAGAATTCGACCATATGGGTCGTCCCAAAATTTCCCCAATTACATAACCCCCTTGTTTGCAGGCATTTTGCAAGTCTCGAGAATTGAAATTGGAGCAGCGACAGGTCGGCTTCTTCAACACAATATCAATCGTCCCTGCAGGGGACGATTAACAGCAGCAATCGTCCTTCCGGGGGACGATTAACAGTAGCAATCGTCCTTCCAGGGATGATTACCAGGTAAAAGCATATTGGCTAGTTGTCTCAGGGGAAATGGCCTTTTGGTAACATTTTCTGTCTTCTGTCAAGTTTTCAAGCCATTTGGACTCACTGTATTTACTGTTTCAGGCAGATGTTTACATGCTATTTCGTTGATTTTAGAGAACGAACCCCTTTCCTTTGCAACAGGTGCTACTGAAATTTTTATTGTTTCTTTGATTGCAAGAAAAGCAATCAGAGGTGAAGAACTTATCCACATCAGCGACGGCAGCATCTTGGCCCACCCATTGCAATCGTGGGCACGCGGGAAGAGGAAGACTAGGTCACACATTGTAATGAAGACAAATTTAACGCTCCTAGCCCCCAAAATGGGAGGAGACGTCTATGTAACCGAGGATAAGATATTTGAATAAAGAGGGCTGTGATTTCTTTACATCTTATCTTTCGTTTCCAAGTTGTCTCCTTTCTCTGTTTTAGTGCATAGGATCAAAGCGTTACATTTTCGTCTTATGTTGCATAACTAGTGTTTTCTTTGCCCGGAATCTCATGCTTTCAGTGGCGATCACGGTGGGACCCTATCCCCTATTTTTAAAATCATAGAAACTGATTGAATTTTTGTGTTTGTGCTTGACAGGTACATTTTTTTTCTTGCGATCGTTAATCGTCTCCGCAAGGGACAATTTCTCGTTACGAAAATCGTCTCACCCCTGGGACGATTGTAAAATCGTCTCTGCAAGGGATGATTTTTGTTCTGTTAATCGTCTCACCAAGGGACGATTTTTTGTCTGCAACTTTTTAGAGCAAAAATTTAGAGGCAACTGGAGCAGGAAGAGAAGAGGTAGGGATTTTCATCATCTCTGTTGAAATTTTCTGTTTCTATTTCTGTTTCTTTGACTGTTTTCATTTTTAGCTTGCATTGCTTAGGAAAAGTCATTCATGCATGTTTCATTTTCGTTGGATAAAATGAACCTCACACACTCCACGAAACAATTTTAAACCAAGGAGCTGGTCGTAAGACCCCAGCCCTTGATCAAGACCACTGGTGGATTTAATCACCACCTTGGCTTGATTTGCATACATTTCCTGATTTTCAACTGTTGTTAGGCGTAAATCCTGACGAAGACAGATCGAGCGTAGCTGGGGTGATTCCCATGCATGCGAGGATAAGTTTTCTATGGTAGGTTCCATTAACAGGACAATCCCCATTTTGTACCGCCTACGTACCATGTACCTTCTGCTCTCACGTACCTATAGTCTCCCTCTCGTAAGGGCGGGTATATAGAGAGGTTGGTATATCGGCCTAGCTGGTATATTGAAGGGGTGACCTTTTGGGAGTTATAAGAGCCTACATGATGCATTTAAACGTTCTACAAAACCTACAAAGACAAAACAAAACACCAAAATACACTAAACTAGTCTAGGGCACACCAAGAATCCTTAAAAGAGATAATCACGGTTTTGTGAATGTGTGTGTTTAATTCTGTTTAGTGTAGACAAAAAAAAAATCATTAAAAACAAGATAAAAATCTACTTAGATAGTGTGGACGCACCGCAATGGTGTACACCCGCAGCCAAGCCCAATCAAGGGCAGCAGCTCCGAAAGGTACACAAGAAGCAGGCACAAGTTGCCTTCGCTTCAGTCCTAAGGATTTGGTCATACCGCCTTATCGGTCTAACCTACAAAAGAATCCAATTCAAAATCCTCGGTGGGGTATGCCCATTCAAAGCAGCCCCTCTCGAAAAGACGCCCTACATGCAAACCTTAATGTAAACAGAGAATCACCCTCTCAAGCTAGACATGAGTGGCCATAGCATGATGAAGCGCTAACGGGGCACACTGTCCATTTGGAGGGACAACATGGATATGGCGTCCATTCTTTACCTCTCATCAGAATAGAGAGACCAAATCCAGAGCGTAGGGCTCCTTACACAGGGCGACCTAACTCCACCTGCCCCTTACGCACCTATGAGAGAGAATATGAGGAAGATCATCGCATTCCTCAAGGACAACAACATACAACGTGGGAACCTTATGCTTCTGCACCAGCCGAATATCATAATCACCCCTTGAGGCCAGAACCTCGAGCACATACCGCCTACCTCGACAGAGGGAAGCGACCCCTTGATATTTTAGAGCATCAAAATCGAGGTAAACCCATAGGAGGAACATTTGAACCTTCTGAACAAAATAGGGTAGATCAAATTGACCTGACTGTCGCCAGATATACCACTCGTCAAGCCCAAATCATGCGTCTTAAACAAAGTCAGCAAGAGAAAGAGTATCAATACCGCTTGGATAAAGAACACATGCAATGTGAAGCAGATGAGTTACAATATGAAATACTTGAGAGAGGGCCAACCCCTCGCGTCCAAAGAGCCGAACAACATGAGAGGCATAACCCTTTAACGCAGGACGGGTCTCCACAACCTTGTCAAGCTTTGCCTCTGAGACCTCATAGACATGATAGGGAGGCTACTCCTCGAAATGATGATGGGTACCTTCAGCGGGGACTCAATCAAGGTCAAAGGTTTCGCCCAAAAACTCCTCAAGAATTTTATGAGGAGTACGAACCAGAGATAGAACATGTTGAAACTCTCCATCAAGGCAGGAGGGCTGCCATTCGGCCACCCCTCCATAGGCCCCCAGTTTATCATAACGTACAACGAGAGCAAGCAAGAGAGGAAGAAATAAAATCTTTCGATGCATACCAAGCGCTATTGGAGCGTTTGGAGTCTGTGGAGACAAAAGCTGCTGGGCATCAAAAACCCACATTACGTCTACTCTGTAGTAATCCAGGTGCATCCCTCGGTGCCTACACCTCTTTACCCGAACACTTCAAGTTGCCTCAATTGGCAGTTTTTAAAGGTGAGGAGGATGCACAAGAGAATGTTACAAGATTTCTAAGCCAGTGCTTCGCAATCCAAGATAATGACGCGTTGCTGCTTAGAACATTCTAAAAGCATGAGATTTCGGAATGAAAAACACCGAGATGCAATAAAAATAGAACTAGTTTAATGCATGTAATAACACGGATGTAATCATATCAAAAGGTAAGAGCACCGCCTTTTTATATTAATTCCAACTCGGTTACAATAGTCTGATTTTTTTATTACAACAGATGAACAGTAATTTCTTTCCGCATGCCCACATGTAAAATGGGCGGGCTACAGTGTTGCCGCCGCTTGCGATGATGAGTCTTTGCTTGCTCCTGTATTTCCTACGGTCAGAGAAACAATAAAACGTTTAATAGCACCTGTTAAATGATTAAAATAGCAGATTCTAAGTTAACGAGAACAGAATGAAATCTACTGTTAAAAAGTCGGTGAATACATGCTTGAAATCAGAATTCAAAACAATAATATAAAAGAACTAAAATACACTAAGATTTTTCGACGAATGGGTGGATCCATGGATCCAGATTCAAGTTCTTCGTATCAAGGATGTACAAGAAGATGAATCGAAAAGGATGAAGTCGGGCGTATTAGTTTGGCAGCACTTCGTTGCTTTTCTAATAATGCTTCGTGTCCGTCTTTACATTGTATTGAGCTGATTTTTTATAGAGGGTTCGGCCTCTGAGAGCATTAATGTTAAAACCCTAAATCCGTAAGGGTCGCTCAGATTTTATCCTTATCGGGCCATTATGGGACATGGCTTGCACTGACAGATCGCAGTTATGAGGCATGGCCTCGGATCGGATATTTTGAAACCGCTTGTTATTCCATTAAAGCTCGTCGTAAATTGCTGATCCACGGGGTCTCTTTAGAAAGGGGCACATAAGGGTGCCACGTGGCAGTCATCCCTTGGTTGTGGTGGCCACATCAAACTCCACCTTTACCTGTCGCAAGTCGACTTTCGTTGCAGGGCGTATGGTGAGCGTTGTCGCGATATTGCGACGGTCGCGATATCGCGACCGCGCGATATCACGATGGTCACGATATCGTGACCGCGCGATATCACGATGGTCATGATATCATGACCGTGCGATATTGCAACGGTCATGATATCATGCATCGCGATATCGCGACGGTCATGATATCGCGACGCACGATTTTGCGACGATCGCAATTTTGCGACGTCGCGATTTTGCGACGTCCAAGGCTGGGCTCCCCTTTTGTTAAGGCTCTGTTAAGGCTTTGTTTTGAATATGACTAACATTGCTTTGATTCTTTTCTGACCCTCCGAACTGCTGTGCAAGTGGTCAAGACCACTGTTTGACCTCTAAAGGCTGCCCTGAAAGCTGTGTATGTGCATGCGATCAGTGTTTGTAGTCACTTAATCGAATGGTGCTATTTTGGTGTCTACAGATGCCCCTTTTTGGGAAGCGCTACGGGTGACGCAGTGCTGAGCAAAAATATACGACCAAAGCACTAATGATTAGGGTTTCTTGGTAACCTAACCAACTCTTGATGCCCCAAGTATGGAAAGGGCATGCATTCTTGAATCCTTGCTTCTGACGAGCTAAGGAATTTGATTTCAAGTGTTAACCTATTTTGGTGAGGTGTGACTTGAGCTTGGACATTGATCAGTCATGATTAGGCAAAGGGCGCAACCTTTTATCCTCAGGGGAACCTTGTGTTCATGCTTCAGGAATGCCAAGTATTTGATCAACTTAATGATTGCTTGTTTACTACCCCAAGCAGGAGCGTGATTGTCTTTGTCAATGATTCTTTGAATGCATGTCATTGCCTTGATTGGGTGTGTGCTTGTTGATTGGTGACTAAGTGTGACTACCCCCTCAAGCGACGAATCGATGAGGGAATGACCTTCGTGAGAAAATTTACGAGTCGCTTGACCCAAGATGACTTAGGTTAGGGTGCCTTTAGATGTTTTACCATTTGAGCACGTGCAATTTCCCAACATTTGGACCTATTTTTGGTGGGTGCTAACCCTTTTGGTGATGCCATAATGGGGTGAAATCATCAAAAACCCGTCTTCCCATTGAGCGGTCCAGCTATGATAGCCTTCTTAGGGAAGTAGGAGAATGAGAATTTGGGCCCCGACATCGATTTTCTATGCCAAGAGGTTGAGTGCAAGAGCACTTGTGTCCGGCAATGCTTATTGCTTATGTTTTTGTGTTGCATTTTTGTGATGTTTTTGTTGTTTTGATTTTCTTTCTTTGCGTATATGTCATGATTTTATGCACAATGGTTGATGTTGATGGATGCATGCTAATTTATATTGATGGATGCATATGGTATGATAATTACCAATGTTGTATGTTGATTTATTTTGATGGCTGCATGATGAATGTAAATGCATGTGATATGTAGAAATGAAATGGATGTATGGACTTAGTGATATTTGGTTATGGCACCATAGACTATTTAGAACTCCATTATTTTGCTATGTACAAATGTGGTGTTTCATCTTTTGTATTTTTTGGTGGTATTGTAAGGATGAAAAGTAGCGCAATTGGTTTAGAAATGTAGCTAAGGTTTTCTGAGACTTAGACAGTTTTAACTCACTAGCCATGACTGTACTTTATCTTACAAGACTTTTGAATAAGGTATGAATCGGACTTGTTTTTGACCAAGCTATTTCACATCCCTGTGTGTGCAATTGAGTTCATTTATGTGGTATTTGTCAGGATACCGCCGATGCCAGATGGGCTTTCAATCGAACCTCGTATCGAGGATCACCTAATTAGCTCCACTAACTCCTTTGTTGTATGTAGTTAGATTAATCCGTGGTGTTCTCCAGGATACCATAAGCTAGCTCATCCACATGCAAACATTGATCTCGTACACAAGTTAATGTGACAGATATATCGTCATGCGAGAAGTTTACCGCCAGTGACCGATAGGCTATCAACCAAACCGGTACTGAGGCTTGCCTCATGACCCGTCTGAATGTTGAGAGTTCCAGGGATTCAAGGTCAACTCCCTTCTTTTCTTCAATTGTATTGGGATACTTGCTCGCTATAGTGATAATAATCACTGTTTATTTTGATTTATTTTTCTTTTCTCTTGAGCAAGGGATACGGATATGGAGTGACGAGAATCACTATTCTTTGTGATTTTGGAGATGTGCACTGTAGGGTGTCAAATTTTGGAGTTTTGACATTTGCAAATTTTTGACGTTTTGCAACTTTGGGATTCTTAGGGAATTGGGTAGGGAGGATGCTTGTCCTTTTGCAAACTCTCAGCATTCTTGGGGTCATTCGCACAGGGGGATGAGCAAGATAACCATTTTGCTTATGGTAACCTGGATTACTATGCAGGGTTCATCCTTCGTTCACACAACTCGGGAATTTTTATGTGTTTTAATTTGTGTTGGGATGTTACGTAACAAGGTGTATTTCAAGTGTGACTCTACCTTCGTAAAATCTGTTTGACTTGATACATTACATTGCTAAGGAGCAAAATGATGACTGAATCATGAAACTCTTGATACATTAAAAGACCACTGACTCTAGTGTGGTAAAATGCATGGTGTTTTGTTGTTTTTGTAAAATGGAACAGTGTGGAATAAGATGGACTAGTAGAACCATGACAGCCTATGGTGCCTTTGACCTATACGACCATGAATATGCAATGTATGGATGCAATGCTTAATGCAGCTACATATTTTTGTATTTTTGATGGATTGATTTTGGTGAATATGAAGATGAATTGCGAGAAGAACTCTCTATTTGATGAATTTGAATATGCCTAGAAGTGAAATGCAAATTTTTGTTGTTTTTGGTGATTTTTGTTGTTTTTGAATTTTCATGATTTTTGGACCAAGTGATTGTGGAAATCCTTGGAGCGTTTTGGGATTGACCAAGCGATTGTGATAATCCTTGGAGCATTTTGGGATTGACCAAGCGATTTTTAGGAATCCTTGGAGCATTTTGGGATTGACCAAGCGATTGCAAGAATCCTTGGAGCCTTTTGGGGGATTTACCAAGTGATTGTGATAATCCTTGGAGCATTTTGGGGGATTGACCAAGCGATTGCAAGAATCCTTGGAGCATTTTTGGGGATTGACCAAGCGATTGCGATAATCATTGGAGCTTTTGTGGGATTGACCAAGCGATTGTGATAATCCTTGGAGCATTTGGGGTTGACCAAGTGATTGCAATAATCCTTGGAGCATTTGGGGTTGACCAAGCGATTGCGATAATCCTTGGAGCCTTTGGGGTGACCAAGCGATTGCGATAATCCTTGGAGCTTTTGGGGTGACCAAGTGATTGCAAGAATCCTTGGAGCTTTTGGTGTGACCAAGCGATTGTGATAATCCTTGGAGCTTTTGTGGGATTTGACCAAGCGATTGCAAGAATCCTTGGAGCATGTTGGCTTGACCAAGCGATTGCAAGAATCCTTGGAGCTTTTGGGGTGACCAAGCGATTGCAATAATCCTTGGAGCTTTTGGGGTGACCAAGAGATTGCGATAATCCTTGGAGCTTTTTGGGTGACCAAGAGATTATGATAATCCTTGGATCTTTGGGCTTGACCAAAGGGTTTATGAACACCTTTGGAGCATTTGGTGTAATCCACTTGCTCTTCAGGGAATAGAGGTACCCCCAGCTTGACAATCTTTGTGCATCGGATCTGGCTCTGTAGGAATTGGCACGAATGGATCGGCCTTATGCACGGATAGGAGGACAGGGTCTGCCTTCGACACTGATGGTGCTATGATATCTTTGGGTGGAAGTTGTTCGCGACCTTCCCCAAGGAGTGGGATCGACATGTGATGCTGGTGGGCTGGGTCTATGCGCCACTCATGCCCTAGTATTATGTTTATCTTTTGACATGCTTCATCGATATTTATGGGATGTCGATGTTGTCGTATGTGATTGCTTTGATCTATTTTTGTTTCATCCTCACCTTCGGACAATGTGTATAGTTCATCAGAATCTAGAGATTCTGAGACATGGAGGACTGCATCATCAGGTAGACCTACAACCAAGGGTTGATCCTCTTCGAAAAGAGCCTCATGTACGTTGGGCCTTGGGAGCTCTAAAATCTTGGTCTCTACCGACTCTGAGTGTTCTAGCATTTTGTATGTATCAGGAGATTTGAGCTCCTCCTCTTTGGTTTGTTCTTGTTGAGGGACTTGGGGTTCATGGAGGGGTAGCTGAATAGCACCCCCTATGTCTTGGTGGGGCTGTTCATCCCGCTCTTCTTCTTGTTCTGATTCCTCAGAAGCTTCGAACAATGTGTATAGCTCATCAGGATCTGTAGATTCTGAGATATGGAGGACTGCATCATCAGTGAGTATAGTTAGAGGTTGATCCTCTTCGAAAAGAGCCTCATGTAAGTTGGGCCTTGGGAGCTCCAAAATCTTGGTCTCCACCAACTCTAAGTGCTCTAGCTCTTTGCATAGATTGGGAGATTTGAGCTCCTCTGCTTTGATTGGTTCGTGTTGAGAAACCGGGGACCTATGGAGGGGTAGCTGAATAGCACCCCCCATGTCTTGGTAGGGCAGTTCATCCAGCTCTTCTCTTTGCTCTGATTCCTCAGAGGATTCTTGGTGACTTTCTAAGGGTGGCCCATAAACCTGAGTGGGTTCCTGAGGAAGGCACTCGTCATTGTTTATAGGAGTAGCCTCCTGCTCATGTCTAGGAGGCATTGGGGGTGATGCTTGATAAGGTCGCAGAGACTCATCTCGCACCTGGGGGTTGTGCTCCTCATACTGTTGTGCTCTTTGGATGCAAGGGGTTGGCACCTTCTCAGGTAGTTTATAGCGCAACTTATCCGCTTTGCGCTGCATGTATAAGTTTTCTAACTCCTGGCGACCTTGTTCAACCTACGTTATTTGAGCTTGGCGGATGACTTTTCACGCGACTGCCGGGTCGATGTGGTCTACCCTATTTTGCTCAAGAGGTTCGGATTTGTGCCTCTCATAATGTTTTGTTTTATGTGTGTGAGGGGTTGGAGTCCCCTCCTGCACAGTGTGTTGGAACAACTCCTCCTCCTGGTGTTGAAGGTGTTCTTTATTTAGAAGATACCATTGCTCTAACCGTTGTTGTTCTTGCTCAAGTTGTGTGAGTTGCATCCGATGTGTGAAATGTTTGATAGATTTTAAGATAGTTGGTCTCACCACTTCATGTCTCGAATGCCTAGACGTCTCTCCTAGATGTCTATCTCGGTCATAGTGATCCAAGATTTCTACAGGCCGCCTCCCTCTGTTAGAGGTATTGGCATTTATCTGAGGTTCTGGCCTCAGAGTGTGACCATGATATTTAGCAGGTGCAGAGGCGTATTGCGCCCGCGATGTGTATTGTTTATGAGGAAGGTAGGAATCTTCCTCATGCTCTCTTTCATAAGTGAGCACGATTTGGCGGATGGAGTTGGCTTGGCCTGCCTGAGGAGCCTTGTGCTCTGAATTTGTCCTTGTAGTCCTGACAACTGGAGGGGTTGAAGGAGGGATAGTGTAACCATGTGGTTCCTCCCATCGAACCCTAGGTTGACTCAGCGCTTCATCGCGCGGTGACCGCTCGTAACGAGCATCTAAGGTAGCTCTCCTATGGATGTACCCCTCATGGGAGGATGTGTGTTGAGTGTTATGCTGAACAGGAGTGCTCCTAGAAGGGGTACCCCCATAGTCCTTATCTGTTAAGGTGTGGAGGGGACCACCTTGTGTGTCAGGCCACCAAGGTGGTATGACCAAATCCTTGGGGTTAAAGGAGAGGCGACTAGCGCCCTCTCTTTGTGCACCTTCTGCAGCATCCGCCCTTGATTGGGCTTGGCTACGGGTGTACACCATTGTGTTGCTTCTCTACTATCTAAGTAGATTTTATCTTATTTATGATGATTTGTCTTTTTGTTTACACTAAGCAGAAATGAACACACACATACACAAAACCGTGATTATCTCTTTTACGGATTAAATAGTGTGTCCTAGACTGGTTTAGTGCATTTTGATGTTTCGTTTTGTTTTTGCAATTTTGGAAGAACGTTTAAATGCATAATGTTGGCTCATATGACTCCCATAAATGGTCGCCCCTTCAATATACCATTGTCGGACCGATATACCAACCTCTCTATATACCCGCCCTTACGTGAGGGAGACTATAGGTATGTGAGAGCAGATGGTACGTGGAACATAGGTAGTACAAAATGGGAATCGCTCTGTTTATGACACCTGCCATAGAAGACTTATCCTCGCATGCATGAGAATCACCCCAGCAACACTTGTTCAGCTTTCGTCAGGATTTACGTCTAGCAACAGTCGCGATCGAGGTAATGGATGCAATATCTCAAGCCAAAGTGATAATGGAATCCACCTTTGGTATTTCTCAAGGGTTGGGGTTTTACGACCAACGCCTTGGTTTAAAGTACCACGTGGTGTGTGGGATTCATTTTACTTTGCAAATTTGAAACAGGCAACCGAAAAGGAAATCTTTCCCTATGCTAGACAGATGCTACAAACCGAAAAACAGCAAGTAGGAATTTTGAAAAGAAATTTTCTACCTTTCTTTAACAAAAATTTTTAATTATTAAATGAATAATTACGCAGATAACTACATAATTAAATAAAGCAAGAAAAATCTTTAAGAAAAATTTCTCTACCTTATTTTAATAATTAAAAATATTTAATTATTAAATGAATAATTACGCAGATAACTACATAATTAAATAAAGCAAGAAAAATATTTAAGAAAAATTTCTCTACCTTATTTTAATAATTAAAAAGATTTAATTATTAAATGAATAATTATGCAGATAGCTACATAATTAAATAAAGCAAGAAAATTTTTTAAGAAAAATTTCTCTACCTTACTGTAATAATTAAAAGAAATTAAAATGACAGTAAATGAAATAACCCGAAACTTCGCAACAGAAAATGATATGGACGGCTAGAATCGTTACCTCCTTTCTGCCCGAAATTGTTGTTTCTGACCTCCGGCTAAAAAGAAGTACCTGTTAAGCACAAGACACAACAAGTTTAATTAACTTCTGTGATTTTTAAAAATATGGGAACTGGTCCCACCGTGATCGCCACTGAAAGCATGAGATTTCGGAATGAAAAACACCGAGATGCAATAAAAATAGAACTAGTTTAATGCATGTAATAACACGGATGTAATCATATCAAAATGTAAGAGCACCGCATTTTTATATTAATTCCAACTCGGTTACAATAGTCTAATTTTTTTATTACAATAGATGAACAGTAATTTCTTTCCGCATGCCCACATGTAAAATGGGCAGGCTACAGTGTTGTCGCCGCTTGCGGTGATGAGTCTTTGCTTGCTCCTGTATTTCCTATGATCAGAGAAACAATAAAATGTTTAATAGCACCTGTTAAATGATTAAAACAATAGATTCTAAGTTAACGAGAACAAAATGAAATCTACTGTTAAAAAGCCGGTGAATACATGCTTGAAATCAGAATTCAAAACCATAATGTAAAAGAACTAAAAATACACTAAGATTTGTCGACGAATGGGTGGATCCATGGATCCAGATTCATGTTCTTCGTATCAAGGATGTAAAAGAAGATGAATCGAAAAGGATGCAGTCGGGCGTATTAGTTTGGCAGCACTTCGTTGCTTTTCTAATAATGCTTTTGTGTCCGTCTTTACATTGTATTGAGCCGGTTTTTTATAGAGGGTTCGGCCTCTGAGAGCATTAATGTTAAAACCCTAAATCCGTAAGGGCCGCTCAGATTTGATCCTTATCGGGCCATTATGGGACATGGCTCGCACTGACAGATCGCAGTTATGAGGCGTGGCCTCGGATCTGATATTTTGAAACCGCTTGTTATTCCATTAAAGCTCACCGTAAATTGCTGATCCACGGGGTCTCTTTAGAAAGGGGCACGTAAGGGTGCCATGTGGTAGTCATCCCTTGGTTGTGGCGGCCACGTCAAACTCCACCTTTACCTGTCGCAAGTCGACTTTCGTTGCAGGGCGTATGGTGAGCGTTGTCGTGATATTGCGATGGTTGTGATATCGTGACCGCGTGATATCATGACGATCACGATATCGCGACCGTGCGATATCGCGACGGTCACGATATCGTGCGTCGCAATATCACGATGGTCGCGATATCACGACGGTCACGATTTCACGACGTGCAATTTTGTGACGTCGCAACTTTGCGACGTCCAAGGCTGTGCTCCCCTTTTGTTAAGGCTTTGTTTTGAAGATGACTAACATTGATTTGATTCTTTTCTGACCCTTCGAACTGCTGTGCAAGTGGTCAAGACCACTGTTTGACCTCTAAAGACTGCCCTAAAAGCTGTTTATGTGCATACGATCAGTGTTTGTAGTCACTTAATCGAATTGTGCTGTTTTGGTGTCTACACATTCATAACCACATTCACAGGCCCTGCCTTGGATTGGTTCACACAACTGCCCAAACATAGCATAAGCAGCTTAGATCAGCTAGTAGATGCGTTTCTTGAACGCTTCGCCTTCAACACAAGGAAGAAGGCATCACTTAGTGATCTTGCTAGCCTTAAATAATTTGAGGAGGAAACAATGGCAGCGTACGGGAACCGATGGAGAGCTTTGCTTTCTAAGTTACCCTACCGTCATCCCATGTCGGATCTCACGCAAATGTTCACAAAAAGTTGCTTAAAATCAATCTTTGGTCTATTGTTTTCTGCGACAATACGACAGCCTAGAAGAAGCTTTGGCCCAAGCCAGACTTATAGAAGAGATTAAGATAGGCGAAGGCACAATTGCCAAGCCTAAGAAGAAAGAGTGGAACAAAACCACTAAAACCGGGACAACGCAACCACAAAACGCTATAGTCAATCAAGTTGCAATAAATGTTCCCATGCCTGTGCAAGAGACGCAGCCCCAAAGGGCTAATTACCAGGCAGTGCCTCCTGCTTACGAAAGAGATAACAGAAGACAGGAGTAGTATCAGCAGCATCACCCTAGGTGACAATTCACCTCGTATGTGGAGTCTAGGGACTCCTTATTTGACCGCTTGTCAGCGGCAAATTTAGTTACTCTATCAAAAATCCAAAATTTTGACCCTAACATTCCCAAGCCTAGGGGGTATAGGGAGGAATTGTATTACAGATTCCATAGGCGCAGAGGACATGACCTAAATGGGTGCTGTAAATTCAAAGAACTAGTCCAGGATTTGATCGACAATAGAACATTGGTCGTGGACAACCCCATCGCACCAAACAACCAACAAATGGGGGTATTCAAGGACCCCTTGCCTGCCCACGAGGCACAGACAAAACCGCTCTAGATTAACGAGGTGCGACAAGATCTTCCCATGCAAGGATTGGTGGGAATGATTAGCATTGTAACAAGGAACAGAAGATACCCAGCAGTTGCCCCAGAGGTAGCTGGGAGGGAAGTTTCGTCGACATCGCAGCCTCAACAACGCCCAACGTAGTTGCCTTCGCCTAGACCTGAGGTCACGATACGGACCAAACTCACGTAGAGTCTACGGACCACATCGGCTAGGCTATCCATCTACGAGCTTATCCAACAATCAGCTCCCCATAGAGAAGCTCTTATGGACATTTTAAAATCCATTGAAGTACAACCCCACGAAGCAAATTCTTTCAACGCCTTCGTGGGACATGTGAAATAATGTATGGAGCCTGTCATCACATTCAGAGAAGACGAGGTCAAAACGATACCAAATGACATGGCGGATCCACCCCTGCACGTTATCGCACGGGTCAACAAGATCCCGTACAAGAGAGTGCTGATAGATACTGGCTCATCCAGTAACATTATAACCACTGTAGCGTTAAAACATTTAAAACTGCCAGCCTCTCACATCACCGCTTCCACGTACACACTGCGAGCTTTCAACGATGCAATTTGCTCGACAGTCGGCACAGTTGTTCTGCCTATCCAGGTAGGACAAAAATCAATACCCACACTGTGCCATGTGCTGGAAGACGAAATGGCTTATAATATATTGCTAGGGCGGCCTTGGATCAGGGACATGAAGTGTGTCCCCTCGATCGCACACCAGTGCTTGAAGTATGCCTATGAAGGGCAAATAAATGTAGTCCCAATGGACTTAGAGCCCTTCAAGTATTGCAATGTGGTACAATTCATACCTCAATCGACCCTCCCATCAACGCATTTGGATTTTCAATTAAATCCATCTAAACAAGGTCCGATACCGCAGGTACCACTGGTGGCCAACAAGTCAAAATCCCAGCCAGGTGAGACTTCATCACCTACTCCATCATCAACACCACCTATCGTGGCCCAACAGAAGGACAAGGGAAATAAAATCATGGAAGAGGTTAAGCCTCTAGAAGAGGGGTTGCCCACGATTTCAATGATATCAACAGAGGAAACACCCAACACAACACAAACCAAGACTCTTGAACAACCAAACATGGAATGGACTCAGGAAGGACTACCGTTTCCTCCTACCCAATCATCAACAATCACTGTTGAGATGGCCAGTACGGGCCTGGGGGAGTACTTAGTGCAAAACATTGTGGCAACCCCCACATTGGAGTCAGTGCAGGACATGGGAAGACCTCACCTTCCCATAGGGACAATTGTTCCACTAGGCTACCCTCCCAACCAGACGAATTTTGTGTATGGGGGCCTTGATCATGGTTCTGAACCATGCGAACAAAAGGAAACAGATGAAGAGCCTTTTTTCAAAAACATCAATTATCTGTCGAACCCAGAATTTGCCCTAAAATATCTCGAACAATGCAATTGGCATGGGTATGGGCTAGGCAGATATGAGCAAAGGATGCGAATCCTTTGCCAACCAAGATATCAGATGCCATACGACAAGTCAGGAGTGGGGTTCAACCACCCCTTGCCCTTAGACAGCTTGGTTGAAAATATGCAAGGCCTAGAAATAGGCAACAAGGGGGGATTGGCACAAGACCCGTACGCCAATCCAAACACAGAATACACATTGGGGGACTATCTCCCATGGTCTACAAACACCCCTGGAAATAGCAATAATCCCTCTCCTTTGCTAGAGAGAGGTGAAATTTTAGAGAGCAATCCTCAAAGAGAACAACAACGGCTTTCGGACACTTTTCTGAAGCTGTTTCCCCTAGAGATTCCAGATGAAACGACACAATGTCAAGAGAATCAGGTCCCTCCACCAAGAGTGGAACAACCACAATGGGACTGGATTAACTTATTGGAACAAGAAGAGTCCTCAACGTCACAAGCAACAGATGCTGAAGAGGATGAACAATTTTGGATCTATGAAAGTACTGGCCTTTCGATGAAATGCTTCATTCCGCCCCAAGGACAACTCAGGATATTTTTCAAGCTGAAGAGGGACCCGAGGTTCCAAATGTAGATCTTAACTCAGCTGATGATATCCATTTGATCCCAACTCCACATCAGTTGGAGGACGGATCCCACATGTCAGTCGAGGAGATGACTGACGTAGACATCGGCACAGATCCAATGAATCCATAGATTCTCAAGCTAGGGGTAAGTCTTTCCCCTGAAGAGCAAGCCGATTACATTTCCCTTCTTAAAGAAAAGAAGGAGGTTTTGCATGGTCGTACAAGGATATGCCAGGACTAGACCCGCAGCTAGTCATGCATAATTTAACTTTGGATCCGACAATCAAGCCTGTAAAGCAAAAACTAAGAAAGATGCACCCAACTATGGCCTTGATGGTCAAAGACGAATTGCAAAAGCTGTTGGATGCACAATTTGTCATCTACGTGGATTATCCGCCATGGCTATCCAACATGGTTCTCGTCAAGAAGCCCGACGGGAGGATTCGCATATGCACCAATTTTTGAGACCTAAACAAAGAGAGTCCTAAGGATGATTTCCCCTTGCCAAGCATCGACACATTGGTAGACGCTACAGCAGGCCATGAAATGCTCTCCCTAATGGACGGTTTCTCATGATACAATCAAATTCGTATCAATCCTGAAGACCAACTCAAAACGGCATTCACAATGCCTTGGGGGACATTTTGCTATAAGGTCATGCCTTTTGGCCTTAAAAACGCTGGCGCTACATACCAACGTGCTATGACGTATATCTTCCACGATTACATGCACAAAACTTTGGAAGATTACATGGATGATTTGTTAGCCAAATCTCTCTTGCACTCAGACCATCTCGGTGACTTAAGCAAGATTCTCGATTGCCTCATAGAGCATAAGGTCAGACTGAATCCCAAGAAGTGCGTGTTCGACATCACATCTGGAAAACTCTTGGGTTCTATAGTCTCAAAGAGAGGCATTGAAGTGGACCCAAACAAAGTCAAGGCAATCCTTGAAATGGCTCCCCCAACCACTATCAAGCAGCTCAGAAGTCTGTAAGGAAAGGTCGCATCGATTAAACGCTTCATAGCGCAATTATCTGACAAATGCCGACCCATGAACAAATTATTGCACAAGGGGGTCACATTTCATTGGGATGACAAGTGCCGAGTCAGCCTTTGATGAAATCAAACAATACTTGGCTTCGTCACCAGTACTGGCACCACCTAGACCAGGAGTGTCGTTCTACTTATACATCTCAGCCACTGAGGTGGCACTGGGTGCCATGCTAGCCCAGAAGAATGAACATCACAAAGAATAGGCTACTTACTATCTTAGCCACACCCT
Source organism: Wollemia nobilis (assembly GCA_028583015.1). NCBI lineage: Eukaryota > Viridiplantae > Streptophyta > Pinopsida > Araucariales > Araucariaceae > Wollemia > Wollemia nobilis. Next base: position 11,557,606 of record JAQPPZ010000513.1, read on the forward strand.
GGTTAGTTACGAACTTAACTATGCATACGTTGAAAAACTTTGCTTGGCAGTGGTGTTTGCTACCAAAAATCTATGCCACTACATGTTGAGCAACACTATGTATGTTGTGTCTAAGGAGAATCCATTGTGATACATGATGAGTCGTACTTATCATAGTAGTCGCACGACGAAATGGATCATGTTGTTGACAGAATTTGACATTGAATTTATTGGGAAAAAATCTATCAAAGGACAATTCATAGCCGATCAACTAGCAGAGGCTCCTCTTGAAGATGATCAGCCTTTGGCTATAGAACTACCCGACGATGGGGTCTTCCATGTCTCAGAATCACTAGATTCTGAAGAACTTGAGTCACAGGCCGACATAACCTTATTTTTTGATGGTTCTAAATGTGAGCAAGGTGGTGGCACAGGAATTGTATTCTTCACACCGCAGGGCACTCCAATGCACCTGTCATTTAAATTAAATTTCCAGTGCACCAACAATATTGCAAAATATGAAGCCTTGCTCCTAGGTCTTCAAACAGCAATCGCCATGAACATCAAAAGACTGAACATCTTTGGCGATTCGCTGTTAATCGTCAATCAAGTCAAAGGGGTATATCAATGCAAATGCCCAGTTCTGAAGGCCTATAAAGCCCTCGTGGATAAATTCCTGGAAAAACTTGAGTGGTATGACATCGAGGCACTTCCTCGATCATCAAATTATTTTGCGGACACAATGGCCTCCTTGGGGTCACTAATCCCGCAAGACCTTTCCGATGACATGACAACTATTCAAGTCAAAACATTATCGCAACCCGCGATGGAGCGCGTAAGCTCAGACTTGACGCCAGGAGTCCACATGATCCAGATCGAACCATATTCGGATAAGTTCTTTCGAATCCGATATAGTCTGAAACATGCCAACTGGGGGTCCTTATTTTCCCCCACTTCCATTGATAGCAACACAACGCTATTCTTACAAGTTTTATCCCAATCAGCACTTGATAGGGAAGAACTTCAAAAGGGATTGGTTGTTCATACTGTCGAGGTTTCCGATCCACAGGACTGGTATTTACCAATCAGAGACTACCTCAAGTTAGGTAATATTCCCTTTGGATTGACGCAAGCCACAAAACGGACATTCAAACAGAAAGCGACAAAATATGTCTTGATAGGAGACATTTTGTATCATCGTAGCTATGACAGAATTCTCCTTCATTGCTTGGACCAGCAAGAGTCCACTTGGGCAGTCGCCCAAGCACATGACGGTACATGTGGTGACCACTTTAGTGGTATGGCCATTGCAAAGCGCATTCTTCGCATGGGCTATTATTGGCCATCTTTAGAGCAAGATTGTTGCGCGTATGTCAAGAGGTGCGTAAAATGTCAACATCATGCCAATCTGATGCATGTACCTTCCCAAGCCTTATAGACAGTCCAGTCTGCTTGGCCATTTTCATAGTGGGGCCTTGATCTAATCGGAAAGATCTCCCCTGCATCGTCAGGCCATCACACGTTTATCATAACGGCCACATAATACTTTACCAAATGGGTGGAAGCAATTCTGTTAACCTCTATGACAGGCCCCCGCATTGCGGAGTTCATCTTGCATCACATCATATGTCATTTTGGTATTCCATCCAAAATAATCTCGGATAATGGGCCATCATTCAAGAACAAAGACGTGCGTGCTTTGACCACAAAGTACAAAATTTAGCACAACTTTTCAACACCCTATTATCCGCAAGCAAATGGGCAAGCAGAGGCATCAAACAAGACACTAGTTGCCATCCTTAAAAATACCATCGTAGACAGTCATAAGGATTGGCACATACAAATCCCACTTGCACTTTGGGCTTATCGCACTAGCATTCGGACGCCCACTGGGGCAACTCCGTTTTCACTAGTGTATGGCTCAGAGGCAGTAATGCCTCTCGAGTTGGAAATCCCTTCCCTGCGCATATCAATGCAGGAGTTCATCAATGATAACACTGCATGGAAGGCCCGATTAGACCAACTTACGTTGCTTGACGAATGACGCGTTAATGCTCTCGAGCACTTACGTATCTATCAAGAGCGGTTTAAGAGAGCTTACAACATGAAAGTTCACCTAAGAGACTTTCGGGTTGGTGATTTGGTTCTGAAGGAAAACCAACAAAACTCTAATTTACCATCCCATATGAGGGACAAATTCATGGCAAATTGGTTAGGTCCTTATGTCATTGATAGCAAAATAGGACCGGAAACGTACAGGCTAGCTTCTCTTTACGGTATCAAGGAAACAGAACCCTTGAATATTAGTCATTTGCGACCATTTCATATCTAAGAAAGCCAAAAAAAAAAAAACTCCAAGGATTATCGCAATCTCTTGGTCACCCAAAAAGCTCCAAGGATTATCACAATCTCTTGGTCAAATACAAAAAGCTCCAAGGATTATCGCAATCTCTTGGTCAACCAAAAAAAGCTCCAAGGATTATCGCAATCTCTTGGTCAACCAAAAAAGCTCCAAGGATTATCGAAAACTCTTGGTCACCCAAAAAGCTCCAAGGATTATCGCAATCTCTTGGTCAACCAAAAAAGCTCCAAGGATTATCGCAATCTCTTGGTCAACCAAAAAAGCTCCAAGGATTATCACAATCTCTTGGTCACCCAAAAAGCTCCAAGGATTATCGCAATCTCTTGGTCAACTAAAAAGCTCCAAGGATTATCGCAATCTCTTGGTCAATCCAAAAAGCTCCAAGGACTATCGCAATCTCTTGGTCAAATCCAAAAAGCCCCAAGGATTATCGCAATCTCTTGGTCAATCCAAAAAGCTCCAAGGATTATCGCAATCACTTGGTCAAACCCAAAAATCTCCAAGGATTATCACAATCACTTGGTCAAAACCCCAACAAAAATACATCAAAAACAACAAAATACATCAAAAACAACAAAAAATTGTATCTCATTTCGACGCATTCTCAAATTCATCAATTGAGATTTTTCTCACATCTCATCTTCATATTCGCCAAACTCAATTCATCGAAAATACAAAAATACGTAGCTGCATTAAGCATTGCATTCATACAGTCCATATTGTTCCCCACTGTTCCATTTCATAAAAACAACAGACACACCATGCATTGCTTCCACCACACTAGAGTCAGTAGTCTTTTAATGTATCACGAGTTTTCGTAGTTCAGCCAAAATTTTCCTCTTTAGCCATGTAATGTATCAAGTCGAACAGATTTTACGAAGGTAGAGTCATACTTGAAATACACCTTGATACGTAACATCCCAACACAAACTAAACACATTAACAATTCCGAGTTATGTGAAAGAAAGATGAACCGCACGATAATCTAGGTCACCATAAGCGAAACGGTTATCTTGCTCATCCCCCTGTGCGGATGACCCAAAGAATGCTGAGAGTTGGCAAAAGGACAAGCATCACCCCTACCCAATTCCCAAAAATCCCTAATCTCAATAGTTGCAAAAAAAAAAAAATCAAAAAAATTTGCAAAACGTCAAAACATCAAGATTTGACATCCTACAGTGCACACATCAAAATGCACTAAGAAACAGTGATTTTTATCACTCCAATCCCTTGCTCAAAAAAAAAAAAAAAAAAAAAGAAGAAAAAAAACAAATCAAAATAAACAATGATCTTATCACTACAAACGAGCAAGTATCCCATTACAATTGAAGAAAAGAAGGGAGTTGAACTTGAATCCCTGGAACTCTCAGCATTCTAAAGGTCTTCTCGCATGACGATATATCTGTCACATTAATTTGCGTACAGATCAATGTTTGTATGTGGATAAGCTAGCTTATGACATCCTAGAAAACATTACGGATTAATATAACTAAACATAACAAAGGAGTTAGTGGAGCTAGTTAGGTGATCCTCAGTACAGGTTCGGTTGAAAGCCCATCTGGAACTGGAGGTATCCTGATAAATACCACATAAATGAACTCAATGGCACACACAGGGATGAGTATATCTTGGTCAAAAACAGGTCTGATTCATACCTTGTTCAAAAATCATGTAAGATAAAGTACAGTCGTGGCTAGAGAGCTAGAACTGTCTGAGTCTCAGAAAAACTTAGCTACATTTCTAAACCAACTGCGCTATTTTTCGTCTTTGCAATACCATCAGAAAATACAAAAAAAAAAAAAAATGAAAACCACATGTATACATACAAATTCATGCATCACAACAATCGCCTAAAAACAAAATAACAGAGTTCTAAACAATCTATGGTGCCATAGCCAAACATCACAAATCCCATTCATCCATTTCATCTCTGCATATCACATATAAATCAAAAACATTTGCAGTCATCATAGCATATGCATCCATCAAAATAAATCAACATAATACATCCATATTCATCAACCATCATGCACAAGATCAAAGAATATCAAAACAACAAAAACAACAAATAAATGCAACACAAAAACAGAAAGCAATAAACATTGCCAGACACAAGTGCTCTTGCACTTAAACTCTTGGCATGGCAAATCGACATCAGGGCCACAAATTATCACTATCCTACTCCCTAAGAAGGCTACCATAGCCGGACCGCTCCACGGGAGACGGATTTTCAAAAATTTAATCCCCAAATGGTGTCACAAAAAAAAAAAAAAAAAAACAACAAAACAAGCAACATAAAAACAAAGCAATAAGCATTTTCGGACACAAGTGCTCTCGCACTTAACCTCTTGGCAAAGAAAATCGATGTCGAGGTCCAAATTATCGCTCTCCTACTTCCCCAAGAAGGCTACAATAGCCGGACCGCTCCACGGGAAGTTAGATTTTTGATGATTTCACCTCATTACGGCATCACCAAAAGGGTTAACACCCACCAAAAATAGGTCCAAATGTTGAAAAAATTGCACATGCTTAACGGTAAACCCTCTAAAGGCACCCTTGCACAAGTCATCTCGGGTCAAGCGACTCGTCGCTTCTCTCACAAAGGTCATTCCCTCATCGATTCGTCGCTTGAGGGGGTAGTCACACTTAGTCACCAACCAACAATCACACACCCAATTAAGGAAAAAAACATGCATTCAAAGAATCATTGACAAAGACAATCATGCTCCTGCTTGGGGTAGTAAACAAGCAACAATCAAATCAATCAAACACTTGGCATTTCGTGAATCATGAATACAAGGTTCCCCTGAGGTAAAAACGCCCTTCGCCTATTCATGACTGATCAATGTCTAAGTTCAAGTCACACCTCACCAAAATAGGTTAACACTTGAAATCAAATTCCTTAGCTCGTCAGAAGCAAGGATTCAAGAATGCATGCCCTTTCCATACTTGGGGCATCAAAATTTGGTTAGGTTACCAAGAAACCCTAATCATTAGTGCTTTGGTTATCTATTTTTGCTCAGCACTGCGTCACCCGCAGTGCTTCCCAAAAATAGGCATCTGTAGACACCAAAATAGCACCAATCCGATTATGTGACTACAAACACTGATCGCTTTGACAAACATAGCCCCCAGGGCAGCCCTCAAAGGTCAAACAGTGGTCCTAACCACTTCCATAGCAATTTTGTAAGGTCAGGAAGAAATTTGGTACATTTAGACACTTTGCCCAGTACTCGTCTCACCCAGGGACGATTACTAACTTGCAATCGTCTCACCCAGGGACGATTGTTGTAATCGTCCCACCCAGGGACGATTACCAAGTTTAACGGGCAAAATGAAAAACGACGCCAAGTGGCAGCCCAGAATAGTCAGTTGATGACTCTTGCCTTGCACGCGTGTGTAGGTGGATAGAAGGGCCGTTAGAGGACTGTCACAAGAAGCAATTATGAAAACACAAGTCAATGGAGGACTCCCCTCCCTCATGAGGAGACATGACTGCCACATGGCGCCTATGACCAACACATGGCGTTTGTGCTTACTTCCTAAAGGAGACCCCTTGGGTCTATAAAAGGTGAGACTTTTCTCACCCAAAAGATACAGGTTGAAGGAGTTTTCAAGCAACGAAGTGCTACCGAGTTGAAGACCCACTTGCATCCCTTTTGGTTCACCTTCCCACATCCACCAATCTCTTTTGCAAGGGAGGTTGTTGGGTGGCCTTTGAAAGCTCGAACCTGACCCAAATCCAACACATGGACACCTGAACCAACCAATTTTCCGACCCCCCAATCCTAAGAGATTTTGGGCCCATCCCAAGTGGATTGGTGCCAAAATCAAGTTCCATCGGTGGGCTGCCCACTTGGGCACCCCGCACATTTTGGATTTAGTTGTAGTTCATTTTCTGTCATTTGTTCATATTCCATGTTATTCTCTGCTGTTCAATAGTTCAGAATCTTGAATCTTGATTTCAAAATGTTTTCATCGAATATTATCATGCTTTTGTTATTTTGGTTGTCCCACTGACTTGCAGGTAACAACGTCCAATTTCTCGGTGATGGAAACCAAATTGGGAGAATCCGACCATCTGGGTCGTCCCAAAATGGCCCCAATTACATAACCCCCTTGTTTGCAGGCGTTTTGCAGGTCTCAGGAATCAACATTGGAGCAGTGGCAGGTCGGCTTCTTCAACACAGTATCAATCGTCCCTACAGGGGACGATTAACAGCAGCAATCGTCCTTTCGGGGGATGATTAACAGTAGCAATCATCCTTACCAGGGACGATTACCAGGTAAAAGCAGATTGGCCGGCTGTCTCAGGGGTAATGGCCTTTTGGTAACATTTTCTGTCTTCTGTCAAGTTTTCAAGCCATTTGGACTCACTGTATTTCATTGTTTCGAGCGAGATGTTTACATGCATATTTCGTTGATTTTAGAGAACGAACCCCTTTCCTTTGCAGCAGGTGCTACTGACATTTTTATTGTTTCTTTGATTGCAGGAAAAGCAATCAGAGGTGAAGAACTTATCCATATCAGCGGCGGCAGCATCTTGGCCCGCCCATTGCAATCGTGGGCACGCAGGAAGAGGAAGACTAGGTCATACATTGTAATGAAGACAAATTTAACGCTCCTAGCCCCCCAAATAAGATATTTGAATAAAGAGGGCTATGATTTATTTACATCTTGTCTTTCGTTTCCAAGTTGTCTCCTTTCTCTGTTTTAGTGCATAGGATCAAAGCATTACATTTTCGTCTTATGTTGCATAACTAGTGTTTCCTTTGCTCGAAATCTCGTGCTTTCAATAGCAATATTTCAGCATTATCTCAGTTCCATGCAAAAATACAAAAAAAAAAAAAGAAGCAAGAGAAAAGAACAAGCAAAATGCAAAAAAAAAAAAAATCCCTTTCCCTACCCCTTGAAAAGAAAATAAGGGTGAATGAGATTGAATCCCTGGAATTCTCAATTATTCGAAAACTGTGAGGTAAGCCCCATAATAGGCGGTTTGTGCCCAACCTGCTTGGCCTTGGGTAATCCCTAGCATGGTGATATGTCGACCACATTAGCGACCTTATTTTGTATAGACCTATGTCGACTTATGGATCAGCTAGCTCTTGATGACCTAACTTACATAGTAGTTTGGTACAGTCACATGCATATAAATCATGGTCAACGAACACTTATTTGGTTAATTCAAATTACTTGTATCAAATTATCTTGCTCAAAATTGGTGAATGAACAATACAATTGCACACACATTTGTATTTGAGAGATTTTGTATCATTATGATAAATCAAGAAAAGTAATGAACTCACGTTTGCACATGAGGGTTCCTTATAAATTTACATTTTGTCTTTGAGATGATTTAAATATTTTTGCAACTCTTGTTGGAATGATTTCATCTTCTTATTTAAGAACATCTGTTTAGTATAAAAACAATTACATACATTGTTTTCAAAAATCCTAAAATTCTTTCAAATAACATATTCAAAAATCTAGTAAATAAAGTCATGTTTATATATTATTATTTTTTGTTTATCTCAAAATCAAAAATCAATCATGCAATAAAACTAAAATATCAATTTCCTTTTTGTATTTCGCGATGATGGTATAAGTCTATACCTATAATTCTATGCCTAGCGCAAACCATTGTTCTAATATTATTTTCCCATTAATTTTAATTTATAAAAACATATGGCTTACATCACTATGTTACACAAATTATGCTTTAAAAATAACGAACACATTTTCTATTTCATTTCATTATGTCAACATTCCATTTTGCAACCATGGTATAATTCCTAGGGAATTATTCTAAAATTTTATCACACTTAGGAATTTATGCCTAGCAAAAATCATATTTTTTTTAATACCTCCTGCATAATATTTTCATGAAAATCTGAAAACACATCATCATCATCATCATTTTTCATCATCACAACACAAAGTCTTAAGACAGTCTCTTAAGCACTCTTTTACTTTTAACAAAATTTCTATATTGGGATTAGCTTGACGACCTAGTGAGCGGCGACTCCATGAAATGGTCTATAACAACGACAATGTCCTTTGAAATTATTGTTAGAAGTCTCTTTATTTTTCATCAAAACACACCACCAAAACAACCAATTTGTTTACATCAGATTATTTCATTTAAATTTTATGGCATGACATAAAATTATAATTTATTTCCAAACGACATAATTACACGAACAATTAATCAACAAATCCAAAATTAAAGCATCATACAACATATACACAAGTCATATCATCAAAAAAGACCATATATATATATATCAACAAATTATATACATCATATCAAAACCAGATTGGTATGCCACAATCTATACCCTGGCATACTCAATCCTCTCAAAAATGTATACAATCTCTATGCAGTGAGTGACTAGCCTCGAGAAGCCCTCGAGCTCTCCGCCTGGTCTCCTCCCCCACCCTGACGTGGAGGAGGTGGTCCCATAGAGGTCCGGGCAGTGTCTCAGGTCCTCGTCGTCGATTGTGAGGATGTCCTCGACGATCCCATTGTGACCGAATCTATAATGGGCGCTGGCAATGGTATCCTCTAGTTCTCTGGAACCACATGATAGTACAACCCCGGGTAGAATGTGGTCTGAGCAATAGCCCACACCAGATCATGAGTGATCGCCCCTCGCTCTAAGCCCTAAGCCATGTAGCCTCATCCTCTAGTATCTTCACCTAAGCCCAAAGGCGAGCATTCTCATCTCGAAGAGCCGCCATCTTGCTGCTCTCCCCCACCTTGATACCATTGCCCTTATCGAGTGATGGTGGCCTCCCCCTACTGAGAAGGGAATCCCTCCTCCCTCCTCCCTATCTGTTGTGGCCTCTGTTGAGCCCGTGCCATCCTCTGGCGTCTCTCCTATGAAGACCGTCACTGCTCTCTCCCACTACGACCCCGCACTACCTCAATGGTAGCATGATGTCGCCTCCCCATCCATCACACCACGATGTGCACTGGACCTTATGCCCTCATAATTTGAGGAGGTCAGATGCCTATGTACCAGGCATCATATCCGTCTACAACCCCAGCATCGTCACCATCCACTGGCTATATGGGGGCATCATCCGTGTCCTGGCTCCAAAATCGTTGCATATCCAGAGCCTCGCTTAGTGTAGTATTATCCTAGATAGTCTGGGAGTACTCGTAATCCCTGAGGGAAGGGATCCCCTACTGAAGACTGAACTGTCATAGAACTCGGTCGTAGCAGTGGAGCTCTACCTCTCCCCACTCCATCCTCAGCCAGTAGACTCACCTGATGTGAGCCAGCTCCTACCCATCCTCTACCCACCCTGGATGCTCTCTCCATGACCTCCAGGTGACCTGGTCTAGGATGATGTCATCTAGCAACCTTTGAGACATCGACAGATCTATCCATCGCTGTGACCCTCTCTAGAGCCACTAATAGAAAACCTGAGGCCTCTCCTAGTCAACACCTATCAGTGGGAGCCCTACCAGCCTTCGCACCACAATGTGCTCCCAACACCAAATCTATAGTAGCGATGTCAAAATCTCCTAACTAGCTCCCTATAAAATTTCATGTCAATCGGAGCTACGGTTGAGAAGCTATGGCCCCGACAAAATGCACTAAAATCTAGGAAAAAAAAATAAGATTTCCCATATTTTGTTGGATGGTCCTGCATCAGTCATGGGCACCTTTGGGGTGCTTTTGGGTTGACCAAAGGGTTCATGGACACCTTTGGGGCATTTTGGAGTGACCAAGATAAGCAAATTTTTATCTTTTTGTTTATGATTTTTCTAACTTTTTTTTTGTTACACTAAGCAAAAATGAACACACACATACACAAACGGTGATTATCTCTTTTAAAGATTAATGGTGTGTCCTAGACTAGTTTTAGTTTATTTTGATGATTTTGTTTTGTTTATGAAAATTTTGAAGAACTTTTAAATGCAGTATGTTGGCTCATATGACTCCCATAGATGGTCACCCCTTTAATATACCAACCAGGCCGATTTACCAACCTCTCTATATACCCGCCCTTATGAGAGGAAAACTATAGGTACGTGAGAGCAGATGGTACGTGGTATGTAGGCGATACGGAAGGGGGATTGTCCTGTTAATGACACCTACCATAGAAGACTTATCCTCGCACGCTGGGAATCACCCCAGCGACACTCGGTCAGCTTTTGTCAGGATTTACGCCTAACAACAGTGACAATCGGGGTAATGGATGCAAGATCAAGCCAAGGTGGTGATGAAATCCATCGATGGTCTTGATCAAGGGCTGGGGTTTTACGACCAGCTCCTTGGTTTAAAAATGTTGCATGAAGTGTGTGTGATTCTTTTTATTTGGAAAAATGAAACATGCAAAAGCAACTACTTTCCCTAAGAAAGCAAAATTGACAAAAAACAGAAACAAAAAAGCAAAAAATGATAGGAATAGTTTTAGGACCCTTACCTTTCTCTGCCTAGACTTGTTGTTTCTGATCTTCGGCTCTGAAAATTCATAGACAAAAATTTGTCCCTCTGTGAGTCAAATTAAAGAACATAATTCGTCCCTATCTGAGATGAATTTGAATTCATCTCAGGGTCAGACGAATTACAGTAAAGTAATCGCCACAAGAAAAGACGAATAACAGTAAAAAAATGAAAAAGGTACTTGTAAGCACAAAAACACAAGTTTTAATCAATTTCTATGTTCTCAAAATTCAGGGGACAGGGTCCCACCGTGATCGCCACTGAAAGCACAATATTTCGGATGAAAGAAACACTAATTGCGATGTATTCAAAATCAAACACGCTTAAGTCCTAAAATATAGAATGCATGAAGTGAAAGAGACGAATTGAACAGAGATACAATAAAATGGAGAAATCACAACCCTTTTATTTAACTCTCTTGATCTCGGTTACAAAGACACCTCCTCCCTTTTCAGGGGCTAGGAGCATTAAATGAATTTGGTTACAATCAAGACTTAATGTTCCTCCTTCCGCATGCCCACATTTGAAATGGGCGGGCCAAAACGTTGCCGTCGCTGGTGTTGATGAGTCCTTAACCTTTGCTGCTCCTCCTACGATCAAAGAAACAACAAAGATGTTAGTAGCACCTACTGCAAATAAGAAACGTTTGTTCTCTAAAATTAATGAAAGATGCATGTAAAATATTAGCCAAATCGATAGACAAAATGACTCTAAATGACCCTCAAATTTGACAGAGACCAGAAAACATTACCAGAGGGCCACTGCCATCGAAACAATCAGCCAATTCACATTAAACTACAATTCATCCCTGGCTAGGATGAATTCGACTGTAATTCATCCTTGGGTAGACGAATTAGACTGTAATTCATCCTCGGGTAGGACGAATTCGACTGTGATAAAACGCCAAGATAATACCGCCCAAATGTTGCGTCTTGGGATCTCCAAATGACCTGCAAACATGGGGGTTAGCTAATTAGGGGCATTTTTGGATGAACCAGATGGTTGGTTTTCCCCAATTTAGCCTCCATCACCGAGAATTTGACGTCACTACCTGCAAGTTAGTGAAGACAACGAAAATGACAAAAGATGACAATATTTGAACAAAACATGCTGAAATCAAAATTGTAAACTATGTAAACAACATAAAATGGAATGGAATATAAACAAGTGACAAAAGAACAAATTAAAATGACACTAAGAAGTGCGGGGCGCCAGGCGAGCCGCCCACCGTTAGAACCTGACTTCAGCACCAATCCATTTGGGATGGGCCCAAAATCTCTTATAACTGGTTGTCGGCGAATGGGTGGGGTAATGTGGTCAAGTGTCGGATTTTGGATTCGGATTCACACTTCCAATGCCCACCTAATGACCTCCCTTATGAAAGATATCAAGGATGTACAAGATATGTGTTGTGACTGTTTCACTAGCCCCAAAGCTTGGGGACCCACATTTTTTTTGATAAATTTTGGTGTGGTTTTTGTCTTTTTCTTTTTTATAGGTTTATTAAAGTGTTTATAATTCAAACATTAACTTTTGGGTTAATTCATGTTTAAAAAAATAAATAAACTAAAAAAAAAGAATTAAAAAAATAAATAAATAAATAAAACAAAAAAAAAGAAAAAAGAAAGGATAAATAAAAATTATATATATATATATATATATATATAAACAAATGAACATAAAAAAAAAAATAAAAATAATAATAATAAAAACAAAAAGGGATAAGATATATATATATATATATATATATATATATATATATATATATATATATATATATATAAAAGAAGCGCATGACATGGAGAACGCAAAGCGAATGGAGATTTAAACGAAACGGAGAGCTGCGAATAGCATTGGAAATGAAATGAAGAGTTGGAAAACCAATGAAAGGGCATATTGAATATTTTTTTTAATAGGCCATACAAACACAAACAGAGAAAAAATGAGAGACGAAAAAGGGACGGAAATGGTGGCATGGCCAAATGGGAACTTTGGGCATGGCCACATTTGTAAAGCAAGGATTTTAATTGGAATGTGAAAGCTTTTATTCAGAAATTTCAGGCCTTGTTAGCAAGAAAGAATGAGAAATTTTTTGCATGCTTAATTTTAATTGTTTTATTTTTCCCCTTTCAGATTTCAGACTTGTATGTGAAATTGATGTCATTATTTTGGGTTGTTTCATGTGAATGTCTGCAATCTGGAAATTATTTAAGACCCTAAGAACCAGCACCTAGTTTACTTTGATTGTGTTTATTTTGCAGGTCAGATAAGCTAGGTTGCATGTACGAAACTCTCACGTATTCGGTTTTGCAGGACGGGGTGCTATCAAACTGAAGGATCTTTTGCATTGCTGTGTTTTCAGCAATTATTTTGATGCAAACTTTAAATTTTCTGTTTCCAAAAATTTTAATTTCAGAAATTTTTCCCTATTTTTAGACATTAAAATAAACATTAAAAAAATTTCAAAATCTAAAAATGATTTCACCATTGCGGAGATTATAATTTAGACTTCAAATACGCACTTTGAAATTTCATTTTTGGACTTGTTTAGTATTTTTAAAAATTCATCGAAGTTGTTGTTTTGCTACAAATTTTAAAAATCCGAAAATAGAAATTTTCCATTTTAAGGTCAAATTTCGTTTTTCCAGTTTTGTTTTGCATTCATGAGCCTATGATGACATTCCCTTCATGGAAATTCCAATTTCATTGAAGGGGTTATATTTTACGGCATTTTCATAAATTTCCATTTAGGGCATAAAATTACCCTTTCTTCATAAAAATTCCAATTTTACGAAAAAGGGATAATTTGAATACTACATTGAAGGTCTTTTCCTTAAAGCACTTAATTGTTCATCTTGATGAAAATCTGATTTCATTTAAGAGGGATAAGCTAATGTGACATTTTGAAGCTATATTTAGAGACCCTATTCATCATTGAGGATTTAATGCAAGATAAAATCTATCTTAAAACCATCAAGATAAAAGGAATTAAAGCATTACATCGTGGTCATATGAGGGCCAACTCACATTTACTTTATCAGGGTTCAATGAACAATCATTAAATTTTCATAATAAAATAAACCAACAGTGCCCCTTGTTTACAGTTACTTGCAACCACTAAGGTGTTCCTAGCATTTAAATTGAATATCTTTATTTGATGCACATAGGCAAATGCTAATATAACAAGAACCTTGGAGAAGTTGTTTGTTTAACTTCTTTGCAAGAGGGGATTTTGGAACCCAAATCCTACCGAAGAGTGTGCTTTCACAATTGGGTGAAAACACCACTCAACAGATTCGCACTAGAAGGAGGGCATGAAACGGTTTATTTCATCATGATTTTAAATGCTTAAAATTGCTTAAGAGCTTTACAACACATTTGGATTGTTCATACAGAATTAAAGTGATTTGATTTAATTTTTTAGAATTTTGGTCTCATGCTATTACTTTTCATTTTGATTTTAATGAATACATCTCTTAGTTGATGCTAACTTGATTTCTGTTTTATATTGTAGGTTGAATATTCAACAAATTTGGTTCTAAAATTACATTTTAAGTTCACTAATGGCAACACTTGAGGAGCAAAGGGTATCCCTGAGAGCTGAAATAACATCTCTAAGAGAGAGAATGGTATTAATAATAGAGGATCATTATAAGGGTTTGTCTATACCTGTGGTACCATATCATGTTCCTAAAATGTTATTGGAATTTTTATGGTGTTTTAATCAAGAGGTACCACTAGGATACTTGCAAAAGATGCATGTATACAAGAGTACATTGTGTCAATTCCAGATTTTTTATGAGGAGGTGGCTTGTAAGTTATTTGCATACATTTTGGATGATAGACCATTCTTTTGGTATAGCCAACTACCCATGGAGGTTAGGACTTCTTGGACACAACTAGAAGCAGCCTATCTTTACCATTTTGGTAATCAGGTTGACTTAGAAATCTTAAAAAATTAGTTTACCTCCATATGTAAAGAGTCTAATGAATCCTTGAGTCAATTCAATGGAAGATTTCGTGAATTGCACTCCCAAATGTGGGAAAATTTTAACACATTGGAAGAATAAGCCATGGAAGTATACCTAGGAGCCATACACCCCATACTTGCTTCACTCATTGAGGAAAAACTGAGTGGTTTGTCCCTAGAGAGAATCCATGAGATCTTAGAAGAGATAGAATGACAAGGTCTTGAAGAAGAAAAGGCACAACATATTCACATGAGAGATTGTTCTTTTGATGCCAACCTACACCAACCATCAAACATAGCACCCTCCACTCCAATGATATCTAAGGTAAATGATCAAGGGGATGAATCTGAATACCCAAATTTTATGACCACCTTGGATATAGTTCACGAGGAGGTGCAAATTGCTAAGACAACATCCAATAGTGAGGATCATGTAGAGATACATGATTATCTAGATTCAACAATGTTTGATATATGTGAATGGATGGAACACACCATAGAATTGAATGAAGTGGTTGAAAGAGAAATGGAAAGAAAATCAATAAATAAATTTGAAGATATGATAGAATTTCACCACTTGTTCTTGGAAGATACTATTGATGAAATGTGTAAAATTAAAGATCAAGAAATTCTTCACCCTCCAAATTATGATAATGAATCATGGGTTACTAATTTGGACAATGATAGCCTTATAAATTTGAATTCAAGAAATAACCCACTTTTGGAAATAATTGAACCATCTAAGGAAGGTGAAGACGAATTTGATGAGAAACACATTGATGATTTGGAAAATGTTGAAGAAATAGTTGAACGTCACCACTTGATTTTGGAAGATGATTATTATGATGTTTGGAAGAAGTGGGAAGACTTCACTCTTTCCAAAGCTACTAATGAAACTTGTGTGCCAATTGATATGCAGGATGACATAATTGCCTACTCAAAGGAAGATATTACAACTCCTGTACAATTTGAGGATGTTTTGGAAGAGGGTTTCAAATCTCATCAAATTTTGGAAGATTATAATGATCCTATTGCCAAGAACAAAGAAAGAAGAGAATCTATGAATGAATCAAAAGATCATGTCACAAATACCATGGAGTTTCATATCACAGATTTGGATGACAATTTTCACAATGGTTGGGGGAGATATGATAATGCATTCTTTTCTCACATCTCCATAGATAAAACTCATATTTTACTTGATATGCAGGATGTTGAACCTTCTACATCATACGAAGATCTCATATTCACAAGATTTGAAAAGGGGACAAAGGATGCAAGTTTGCATGATGATTTGGAGGATTCAAATGAAGAGATACCATGGATAGTGAACAAATAATTAGAACCAAATGATAAAGAGATTGATCAATTGGAAGCAACCCAAATGAAGGATCATCAAGATGAATCATGGGACATACACTTTGACCAAAAGCATTTGGGTGAAAATTTGCATGACCATGTTTTGAATTTGATTGATGTTTATGATGAAATGTCATTAAAGGTAAATGAAAAACAAGGTATAATTTTTAATCACGCCTTTAATAGCATGGTTTTAATGAATGGAAAAGAGGTTGATGCGCTTGAATTGTTAAATAAAATTCATCAACAATTACTAATTGAATCTAGGATAAAAACTTTTAATGATCCTAATTTAGTAAATATCCTAGATGCTTGTAAATTGTTACACAAATTTGATTGGCCTACAAATTTGGAAAATGATTTGGCTTTGAAATTTGTAGAAATAGGCTCTTACTTACAAAATTGCATATTTGAAAAGGATAGCCTAATTCTAAATCAAAGATTTAGTTTTGAAATGGAAGTTTTAGAGAATAGACATAATAAAATTGAAAATCAGTCATTGTCTAATCAATTTGAGAATTTGAATCCCACCTATGAGAATACTAATGGAACTAAATTTGATTGGTGGGGTGAGAGAGGAAAGTTGAAGTGGAAATTTGTTTCATTGTTTGGTCTAGTCTTGTTTGTGTTGGATTCCCACAACATTTGGCATGCATATTATGTCATATTTTTGTTGAAATGTTCTAATCATGTTTGGGATCCAGGGAAGTGATAAGCTAAGCTTTGCATCATCTTGTATTATAGTGTACATTTGTATATAAATTTTGGTTTTTGGTTTTTGGTTTGTGTTTTCAAATTTTCATTTTTGGGATTGCAGTTTGGTTTTGGATTGAACAAGTTTTAATTTAAAGTTGTGTGTTTATTTGACATGTTTTGTTTGTCTATAAAAAAAAAAAAAAAATGATGATGAAAAAGTTGCCTTGAGATGCTAATTTATGTTCTAGATCGGGAGAATATGAAACATTGGAATTGTCTTGTAAAAGCTCCACAAGTAACACAAACAGTTTAATAATATTGTTTGATTTTGTGATGCATGAAAGAGTCAGTTTTGCATGACAAATCATTTTCATTTGCAATTCAAGAGATAATGCATTCATGTTTCATCTCACTTTACATACATTTCATCTTAGTTGCATATGCATCTTAGGTACATATCATTAAAGTGTGTCAAATCCTCTTAAGGTTATGCTATCACATAAATAAGAAGAGAATCCTAAGGGTGGAAACCGAGTCTTGAGATATCTAGAACCAAGCACGTCTCATACATTAAAAAGGATCTTGAGCAAAATGATCAAAACCTAACTTGGAGGAAAAGGTTGGGCGAAAGAAGTTATTCATGTCTATCCTATTTATGCAACATGATCCTTAAAACAGTGGTTTTGACCACTTCCATTAAGCTTAAAGCCTAAAATCAGAGTAGTAAGGATAGGGTTAAATCCTCATCAAACTTAGGTTGAGGATCCAATTCCCCAAAGCTTTGATTTGACCCACATGGAGTAGTAAGGATAGGGTATAAATTCTCATCTCGATTGGTTGAGAATCTGATTCCCCAAAGCTCTTATGTCTCATTTCATAATCAGTCTTGGAGTGTAAGGATCGTACTACTTGTCCTCTGCAAAGGATGGGTAGTCATCCCCAAGGTCTAAGCAACAAAATTAATATTTTCCATTTACACCTAAAAGTTTGGATTGTAAGGATCGTACTACATGTCCCTAGCCAGGATGGGTAGTCATCCCCAAGGTCCAAGAATTAAA
The DNA here is from genome assembly GCA_028583015.1 of Wollemia nobilis. NCBI lineage: Eukaryota > Viridiplantae > Streptophyta > Pinopsida > Araucariales > Araucariaceae > Wollemia > Wollemia nobilis. Next base: position 11,575,489 of record JAQPPZ010000513.1, read on the forward strand.
AAAAAAAAAATATATATATATATATATATAAAATAAAATAAAATAATAAATAATTTTTTCCCATCTCATCTTTATTTTGGATTGTAAGGATAGTACTACTTGTCCTATGCAAAGGATGGGTAGTCATCCCCAAGGTCCAAAGAAATGAAGATAAGTTTTGGATTGTGGGGTTAAGATATGCCCATGCATGGCATCATGTCTTGCCTCAAAAACAAGACCACTGATTGTCTAGAGGGTTAGACTAGCATGACCATTTCTTCCATAATTGGTTTAATTATTTTTCTTAAAGTGAGGTAATGAACTCTAAATCAGAATAGTAAGGATAGGGTTAAACTCTCATCTCAATTGGTTGGGAGTCTGATTCCCCAAAGTTTTGATTTCACATTCACTTGCACATGGGTTCAAGATAGTAGGGACTCATAACCAACTTTGGGATACATAAGGTAATGAATTGGTGGATCCTAAGAGGGTTTGGCAATCTTGAATGCTTGTACATAATAATAGAAGAATGACCATGCATTTTATGAAAGCAAAATCTCCTAGCACATTTATTAGGATACACAAATCATTCACCATCCCACATATGCATTCATGCAAAACTGATAATGGAGTGTGGATCAATTTCAAATGATAGGGAAAGAAACACATTGCACACACCGAGCTGATGCCTAGCGATTCTGATGTTTCATGTATTTCTGATCTATTGGCATTCTTTGGATATTTGTTGATGCTTGTGTTAAAGTTTTGAAGTGTGTTTTCAGGTTTTCTTTTTGGGTTCTCATCGAAATGCTCAGGAGCATTTCCCAGCAGAAGTCGCCATTTGTTGTGACTGTTTCACAACTAGCCCCAAAGCTTGGGGACCCACATTTTTTTTGATAAATTTTGGTGTGGTTTTTGTCTTTTTCTTTTTTATAGGTTTATTAAAGTGTTTATAATTCAAACATTAACTTTTGGGTTAATTCATGTTTAAAAAAATAAATAAACTAAAAAAAAAAGAATTAAAAAAATAAATAAATAAATAAAAGAAAAAAAAGAAAAAAGAAAGGATAAATAATATATATATATATATATATATATATATATATATATATAATATCTTATCCCTTTTTTTTTTTATTATTATTATTTTTTTGTTTTTATTTTATGTTCATTTGTTTATATATATATATATATATATATATATATATATATATATATATATATATATATATATATAAAATCTTATATTTTTCATGGTGGCCACGTATAGCTCTTAAAGCTTTTAAAGCACCTTTTATTAGCTTTAAGTAGTATGTAGTGGTAGGTTTGTTTTTTAGCTTTTTTGTTTTTTTTGTTTAAGTTTTAATCTTTAATTTTTTTCATGTTAGTTAAGTGAAATTTAGTTTTTGTTTTTTATAACGTGTTCTTTTTCTTTTTGCAGGGTATTGCGTAGGAAACGAAAGGGCCAGGAGAAAAGAAGCGCACGACATGGAGAACGCCAAGCGAATGGAGATTTAAACGAAACGGAGAGCTACGAATAGCATGGGAAATGAAATGAAGAGTTGGAAAACCAATGAAAGGGCATATTGAATATTTTTTTTAAATAGGCCATACAAACACAAAAAAAAGGAGAGACGGAAAAGGGACGAAAATGGTGGCATGGCCAAATGGGAACTTTGGGCATGGCCACATTTGTAAAGCAGGGATTTTAATTGGAATGTGAAAGCTTTTATTCAGAAATTTCAGGCCTTGTTAGCAAGAAATAATGAGAAATTTTCTGCATGCTTAATTTTAATTGTTTTATTTTTCCCCTTTCAGATTTCAAACTCATATGTGAAATTGATGCCATTATTTTGGGTTGTTTCATGTGAATGTCTGCAATCTGGAAATTATTTAAGACCCTAGGAACCAGCACCTAGTTTACTTTGATTGTGTTTATTTTGCAGGTCAGATAAGCTAGGTTGCATGTACGAAACTCTCACGTATTCGGTTTTGCAGGATGGGGTGCTATCAAACTGAAGGAGCTTTTGCATTGTTGTGTTTTCAGCAATTATTTTGATGCAAACTTTAAATTTTCTGTTTCCAAAAATTTTAATTTCAGAATTTTTTCCCTATTTTCAGACATTAAAATAAACATTAAAAAAATTTCAAAATCTAAAAATGATTTCACCATTACGGAGATTATAATTCATACTTCAAATACGCACTTTGAAATTTCATTTTCGAACTTGTTTAGTATTTTTAAAAATTCATCGAAGTTGTTGTTTTGCTACAGATTTTAAAAATCCGAAAATAGAAATTTTTCATTTTAAGGTCAAATTTCGTTTTTCCAGTTTTGTTTTGCATTCATGAGCCTATGATGACATTCCCTTCATGGAAATTCCAATTTCATTGAAGGGGTTATGTTTTACGGCATTTTCATAAATTTCCATTTAGGGCATAAAATTACCCTTTCTTCATAAAAATTCCAATTTTACGAAAGAGGGATAATTTGAATACTACATTGAAGGTCTTTTCCTTAAAGCACTTAATTGTTCATCTTGATGAAAATCTGATTTCATTTAAGAGGGATAAGCTAATGTGATATTTTGAAGCTATATTTGGAGACCCTATTCATCATTGAGGATTTAATGCAAGATAAAATCTATCTTAAAACCATCAAGATAAAAGGAATTAAAGGATTACATCGTGGTCATATGAGGGCCAACTCACATTTACTTTATCAGGGTTCAATGAACAATCATTAAATTTTCATAATAAAATAAACCAACAGTGCCCCTTGTTTACAGTTACTTGCAATCACTAAGGTGTTCCTAGCATTTAAATTGAATATCTTTATTTGATGCACATAGGCAAATGCTAATATAACAAGAACCTTGGAGAAGTTGTTTGTTTAACTTCTTTGCAAGAGGGGATTTTGGAACCCAAATCCTATCGGAGAGTGTGCTTTCACAATTGCATGAAAACACCACTCAACAATATGAATCACAAAAGGGTTAAGGCACAGTATCAATTGGGCAGCACTTCGTTGCTTGAAAATGATTCCAACCTATCTCCTTTTTTGGGTGGGAAAGTCCACCATTTTATAGACCCAGGGGGTCTCTTTTGGATGGGCATGCAGGGATGCCATGTGGCAGCCATGCCTTCCCAAGAGGGAGGAGACTCCTCCCTGACTTGGGCTTCCATGACTGCCCTTGTGATAGTCATCCAACGACAAATCTACCCACCTACACGCACATGCAAGGCAAGAGTCATAAATTGACAGTCTTCGGCTGCCACTTGGTGCCATTCTTCTTTTTTCCCATTAAACCTAGAATTCATCCTGACCAAAGACGAATTTAGAATTCATCCCTGGGTGAGACGGATCCTAGTTAGAATTCATCCTTGGGTGGGACGAATACTGAGCAAAGTGCCTAAATGTGCCAAATTGCCTTTTGAACTTCCAAAATTGCTACAAAAGTGGTTAGGACCACTATTTAATCTTTGAGGGCTACCTTGGGGGCTGTGTGTGTCAAAGCGATTAGTGTTTGTAGTCACATAATCGGATTGGTGTTGTTTTGGTGTCTACACTAGAATCTTTGAGAATTGACAAAATGACAAGCTCACCCCTGCCCAGAATAAAAATCCCTTGCTCTACAGCCAATCCGAGCAAGTATCCCTAACATAGGAAGAAAAAGAAAAGTCAAAGAAAATGAGAAAAAGAAAAATATCATTTTGTACCATCATAGCAATATTTCAGCATTATCTTAGTTCCACGCAAAAATACAAAAAAAAAAAAAAGCAAGAGAAAAGAACAAGCAAAATGCAAAAAAAAAAAAAATCCCTTTCCCTACCCCCTTGAAAAGAAAATAAGGGTGAATGAGCTTGAATCCCTGGAATTCTCAATTATTCAAAAACTATGAGGTAATCCCCATAACAGGCGGTTTGTGCCCAACCCGCTTGGCCTTGGGTAATCCCTAGCATGGTGATATGTCTGTCACATTAGCGACCTTATTTTGTACAGACCTATGTCGGCTTATGGATCAGCTAGCTCTTGATGACCTAACTTACATAGTAGTCTGGTACAGTCACATGCATATAAATCATGGTCAACAAACACTTATTTGGTTAATTCAAATTACTTGTATCAAATTATCTTGCTCAAAATTGGTGAATGAACAATATAATTGCACACACATTTGTATTTGAGAGATTTTGTATCATTATGATAAATCAAGATAAGTAATGAACTCACGTTTGCACATGAGGGTTCCTTATAAATTTACATTTTGTCTTTGAGATGATTTAAAATATTTTTGCAACTCTTGTTGGAATGATTTCATCTTCTTATTTAAGAACATCTGGTTTAGTATAAAAACAATTACATACATTGTTTTCAAAAATCCTAAAATTCTTTCAAATAACATATTCAAAAATCTAGTAAATAAAGTCATGTTTATATATTATTATTTTCTATTTATCTCAAAATCAAAAATCAATCATGCAATAAAACTAAAATATCAATTTCCTTTTTGGATTTCGCGATGATGGTATAAGTCTATACCTATAATTCTATGCCTAGCACAAACCATTGTTCTAATATTATTTTCCCATTAATTTTAATTTATAAAAACATATGGCTTACATAACTATGTTACACAAATTATGCTTTAAAAAGAACGAACACATTTTTCTATTTCATTTCATTATGTCAACGTTCCATTTTGCAACCATGGTATAATTCCTAGGGAATTATTCTAAAATTTTATCACACTTAGGAATTTATGCCTAGCAAAAATCATATTTCTTTTAATACCTCCTGCATAATATTTTCATGAAACTATGAAAACACATCATCATCATCATCATTTTTCATCATCACAACACAAAGTCTTAAGACAGTCTCTTAAGCACTCTTTTACTTTTAACAAAATTTCTATACTGGGATTAGCTTGACAACCGAGTGAGCGGCGATTCCATGAAATGGTCTATAATAGCGACAATGTCCCTTGAAATTATTGTTAGAAGTCTCTTTATTTTTCATCAAAACACACCACCAAAACAACCAATTTGTTTACATCAGATTATTTCATTTAAATTTTATGGCATGACATAAAATTATAATTTATTTCCAAACGACATAATTACACAAACAATTAATCAAAATATCCAAAATTAAAGCATCATACAACATATACACAAGTCATATCATCAAACAAGACCATATATATATATCAACAAATTATATACATCATATCAAAACCAGATTGATATGCCATAATCTATACCCTGGCATACTCAATCCTCTCAAAAATGTATACAATATCTATATAGTGAGCGACTAGCCTCGAGAAGCACTCGAGCTCTCCGCCTCGTCTCCTCCCCCACCCTGACGTGGAGGAGGTGGTCCCATAGAGGTCTAGGCAGTGTCTTAGGTCCTCGTCATCGATCATGAGGATGTCATCGATGATCCCATCATGATCGGCTCTATAATGGGGGCTGGAAATGGCATCCTCTAGTTCTCTGGAACCACATGATAGTACAACCCCTGGTAGAATGTAGTCTGAGCAATAGCCCACACCAGATCCTGAGTGATCGCCCCTCTGCTCTGAGCCCTAAGCCATGTAGCCTCATCCTCTAGTGTTTGCACCTAAGCCCAGAGGCGAGCATTCTCATCTCGGAGAGCTGCCATCTCGCTGCTCTCCCCCACCTTGATACCCTTGCCCTTATTGGGTGATGGTGGCCTCCCCCTACTGAGAATGGAATCCCTCCTCCCTCCTCCCTATCTGTTGTGGCCTCTGTGGATCCCGTGCCATCCTCTGGCATCTCTCCTATGAATACCATCGTTGCTCTCTCCCACTGTGACCCTGCACTACCTCAATGGTAGCCTGATGTCGCCTCCCCATCCGTCGCACCACAATGTGCACTGGACCTTGTGCCCTCATAATCTGAGGAGTGTGAATTCCTACATACTAGGCATCGTATCCGTCTACAACCACAACATCGTCAACATCCACTGGCTTGATGGGGGCATCATCTGTGTCTTGGCTCCAGAATCGCTGCATATCCAGAGCCCCACTTAGTGTAGTATTATCCTAGATAGTCTTGGAGTACTCATAATCCCTGAGAGAAGGGATCCCCTGTTGAAGACTGAACTGTCATAGAACTCAGTCATAGCACTGGAGCTCTACCTCTCCCCACTCCATCCTCAGCCAGTAGACTCACCTAATGTGAGCCAGCTCCTGCCCATCCTCTGCCCACCCTAGATGCTCTCTCCATGACCTCCAGGTGATCTGGTTTGGGATGATGTCATCTAGCAACCTCTGAGACATCGACAGATCTATCTGCCGATGTGACCCTCTCTAGAGCCACCAATAGAAAACCTGAGGCCTCTCCTAGTCAACCCATATCAGTGGGAGTCCTACCAGCCTTCACATCGCAATGTGCTCCTAGCACCAAATCTATAGTAGCGATGTCAAAATCTCCTAACTAGCTCCCTGTAAAATTTCACGTTAATCAGAGCTACGGTTGAGAAGTTATGGCCCCGGCAAAATGCACTAAAATCTAGGAAAAAAAAAATAAGATTTCCCATATTTTGTTGGATGGTCTTGCATCACATATGGGCACCTTTGGGGTGCTTTTGGGTTGACCAAAGGGTTCATGGACACCTTTGGGGCATTTTGGAGTGACCAAGCTAAGCAAATTTTTATCTTTTTGTTTATGATTTTTCTAATTTTTTTTTTTTTACACTAAGCAGAAATGAACACACACATACACAAACAGTGATTATCTCTTTTAAATATTAATGGTGTGTCCTAGACTAGTTTTAGTGTGTTTTGATGATTTTGTTTTGTTTTTGAAAATTTTGAATAACGTTTAAATGCAGTATGTTGGCTCATATGACTCCCATAGATGGTCGTCCCTTCAATATACCAACCAGGCCAATATACCAACCTCTCTATATACTCGTCCTTACGAGAGAAAAACTATAGGTATGTGAGAGCAGATGGTACATGGTACGTAGGCGGTATGGAAGGGGGATTGTCCTGTTAATGACACCTACCATAGAAGACTTATCCTCACGCACTGGGAATCACCCCAACGACACTCGATCAGCTTTCATCAGGATTTACACCTAACAACAGTGACAATCGGGGTAATGGATGCAAAATCAAGCCAAGGTGGTGATGAAATCCACTGATGGTCTTGATCAAGGGTTGGGGTTTTACGACCAGCTCCTTGGTTTAAAAATGTTGCTTGAAGTGTGTGTGATTCTTTTTATTTGGAAAAATAAAACATGCAAAAGCAACTACTTTCCCTAAGAAAGTAAAATTGACAGAAAACAAAAACAAAAAAGCAAAAAATGACAGGAATAGTTTTAGGACCCTTACCTTTCTCTACCTAGACTTACTGTTTCTGATCTTCGGCTTTGAAAATTCACAGACAAAAATTTGTCCCTCTGTGAGATGAATTACAAAACAAAATTCGTCCCTGTCTGAGACGAATTCGAATTCATCTCAGGGTCAGACGAATTACAGTAAAGTAATCGCCACAGGCAAAGACGAATAAAAGTCAAAAATTGAAAAAGGTACCTGTAAGCACAAAAACACAAGTTTTAATCAGTTTTTGTGATCGCAAAATTTAGGGGACAGGGTCCCACCATGATTGCCACTGAAAGCACGAGATTTCAGATGAAAGAAACACTAATTACGATGTATTCAAAATCAAACACGCTTAAGTCCTAAAATATAGAATGCATGAAGTGCAAGAGACGAATTGAACGGAGATACAAGAAAATGGAGAAATCACAGCCCTTTTATTTAACTCTCTTGATCTCGGTTACAAAGATGCCTCCTCCCTTTTCAGGGGCTAGGAGCATTAAATGAATTTGGTTACAATAAAGACTTAATGTTCCTCCTTCCGCATGCCCACATTTGAAATGGGTGGGCCAAAATGTTGTCGTCGCTGGTGTTGATGAGTCCTTAACCTTTGCTGCTACTCCTGCGATCAAAGAAACAACAAAGATTTTAGTAGCACCTGCTGCAAATAAGAAACGTTTGTTCTCTAAAATTAATGAAATATGCATGTAAAATATTAGCCAAATCGATAGACAAAATGACTCTAAATGACCCGTAAATTTGACAGAGACCAGAAAAAATTACCAGAGGGCCACTACCATTGAAATAGTTGGCCAATTTAAATTAAACTACAATTTGTCCCTGGCCAGGATGAATTCGAATGTAATTCATCCTCGGGTAGGACAAATTAGACTGTAATTCGTCCTCGGGTAGGATGAATTCGATTGTGATAAAACGTCGAGATAATACCGTCCAAATGTCATGTCTCAAGATCTCCAAATGACCTACAAACATGGGGGTTAGCTAATTGGGGGCATTTTGGGATGACCCAGATGGTCGGTTTTCCTCAATTTAGCCTCCATCACCAAGAATTTGACATCGCTACCTGCAAGTTAGTGAAGAAAACGAAAACGACAAAAGATGACAATATTTGATCAAAACATGCTGAAATCAAAATTGTAAAATATCTAAACAACATAAAATGGAATGTAATATAAACAAGTGACAAAATAACAAATTAAAATGACACTAAGAAGTGCATGGCGCCCGAGCGGGCCACCCACAGTTAGAACCTGACTTCGACACCAATCCATTTGGGATGGGCCCAAAATCTCTTATAACTGGTTGTCGGCGAATGGGTGGGGTAATGTGGTCAAGTGTCAGATTTTGGATCCAGATTCACACTTCCAATGCCCACCCAATGACCTCCCTTGCGAAAGAGATCAAGGATGTAGAAGATATGAATCACAAAAGGGTTAATGCGGGGTATCAATTGGGCAGCACTTCATTGCTTGAAAATGCTTCCAACCTGTCTCCTTTTTTGGGTGGGAAAGTCCATGATTTTATAGACCCAGGGGGTCTCTTTTGGATGGGCATGAAAGGATGCCATGTGGCGGCCATGCCTTCCAAAGAGGGAGGAGACTCCTCCCTGACTTGGGCTTCCATGACTGCCCTTGTGACAGTCCTCCAACGGCAAATCTATCCACCTACATGTGCATGCAAGGCAGGAGTCATAAATTGAAAGTCTTCGGCTGCCACTTGGTGCCATTCTTCTTTTTTTCCGTTAAACCTGGAATTCATCCTGACCAAAGACGAATTTAGAATCCGTCCCTGGGTGAGTGGATCCTAGTTAGAATTCATCCTCGGGTGGGACGAATACTGAGCAAAGTGCCTAAATGTGCCAAATTGCCTTTTGACCTTCCAAAATTGCTACAAAAGTGGTTAGGACCACTATTTAACCTCTGAGGGCTGCCCTGCTAGCTTTGTGTGTCAAAGCGATCAGTTTTTGCAATCACATAATCGGATTGGTGCTATTTTGGTGTCTACACTAGAATATTTGAGAATTGACAAAAGGACAAGCTCACCCCTACCCAAAATAAAAATCCCTTGCTCTACAGCTAATCCGAGCAAGTATCCCTAACATAGGAAGAAAATGAAAAGTCAAAGAAAATGAGAAAAAGAAAAATATCATTTTGTACCATCACAGCAATATTTTAGCATTATCTCAGTTCCACGCAAAAATACAAAAAAAAAAAGAAGCAAGAGAAAAGAACAAGCAAAATGCAAAAAAAAAAAAAATCCCTTTCCGTACCCCTTGAAAAGAAAATAAGGGTGAATGAGCTTGAATCCCTGGAATTCTCAATTATTCAAAAACTGAGGTAAGCCCCATAACAGGCGGTTTGTGCCCAACCCGCTTGGCCTTGAGTAATCCCTAGCATGGTGATATGTCTGTCACATTAGTGACCTTATTTTGTACAGACCTATGTCGGCTTATGGATCAGCTAGCTCTTGATGACCTAACTTACATAGTAGTCTGGTACAGTCACATGCATATAAATCATGGTCAACGAACACTTATTTGGTTAATTCAAATTACTTGTATCAAATTATCTTGCTCAAAATTGGTGAATGAACAATACAATTGCACACACATTTGTATTTGAGAGATTTTGTATCATTATGATAAATCAAGATAAGTAATGAACTCACGTTTGCACATGAGGGTTCCTTATAAATTTACATTTTGTCTTTGAGATGATTTAAATATTTTTGCAACTCTTGTTGGAATGATTTCATCTTCTTATTTAAGAACATCTGTTTAGTATAAAAACAATTACATACATTGTTTTCAAAAATCCTAAAATTCTTTCAAATAACATATTCAAAAATCTAGTAAATAAAGTCATGTTTATATATTATTATTTTCTATTTATCTCAAAATCAAAAATCAATCATGCAATAAAACTAAAATATCAATTTCCTTTTTGGATTTCACGATGATGCTATAAGTCTATACCTATAATTCTATGCCTAGCGCAAACCATTGTTCTAATCTTATTTTCCCATTAATTTTAATTTATAAAAACATATGGCTTACATCACTATGTTACACAAATTATGCTTTAAAAAGAATGAACACATTTTTATATTTCATTTCATTATGTCAACATTCCATTTTGCAACCATGGTATAATTCCTAGGGAATTATTTTAAAATTTTATCACACTTAGGAATTTATGCCTAGCAAAAATCATATTTCTTTTAATATCTCCTGCATAATATTTTCATGAAAATCTGAAAACACATCATCATCATCATCATTTTTCATCATCACAACACAAAGTCTTAAGACATTCTCTTAAGCACTCTTTTACTTTTAACAATATTTCTATATTGGGATTAGCTTGACGACCTAGTGAGCGGCGACTCCATGAAATGGTCTATAACAACGATAATGTCCTTTGAAATTATTGTTAGAAGTCTCTTTATTTTTTATCAAAACACACCACCAAAACAACCAATTTGTTTACATCAGATTATTTCATTTAAATTTTATGGCATGACATAAAATTATAATTTATTTCCAAACGACATAATTACATGAACAATTAATCAACAAATCTAAAATTAAAGCATCATACAACATATACACAAGTCATATCATCAAACAAGACCATATATATATATATATCAACAAATTATATACATCATATCAAAACCAGATTGGTATGCCACAATCTATACCTGGCATACTCAATCCTCTCAAAAATGTATACAATCTCTATGCAGTGATCGGCTAGCCTCGAGAAGCCCTCGAGCTCTCCGCCTCGTCTCCTCCCCTACCATGATGTGGAGGAGGTGGTCCCATAAAGGTCCGAGCAGTGTCTCAGGTCCTCGTCATCGATCGTGAGGATGTCCTCGACGATCCCATCATGATCGGCTCTGTAATGGGGGCTAGCAATGGTATCCTCTAGTTCCCTGGAACCACATGATAGTATAACCCCTGGTAGAACATGGTCTGAGTAATAGACCACACCAAATCCTGAGTGATCACCCCTTCACTCTGAGCCTTGAGCCATATAGCCTCATCCTCTAGTGTATGCACCTAAGCCCAGAGGCGAGCATTCTCATCTTGGAGAGCCTCCATCTCGCTACTCTCCCCCACCTTGATACCCTTGTCCTTATCAGGTGATGGTGGCATCCCCCTGCTGAGAAGGGAATCCCTTCTCCCTCCTCCCTATCTGTTGTGGCCTCTGTGGAGCCCGTGCCATCCTCTGGCATCTCTCCTATGAAGATCGTCGTTGCTCTCTCCCACTGTGACCCTACACTAACTCAATGGTAGCCTGATGTCACCTCCCCATCTGTCGTACCACGGTGTGCACTGGACCCTGTGCCCTCATAATTTGAGGATTAAAGATGCCTACGTACCAGGCATCGTATCCGTCTACAACCCCAACATCGTATCCGTCTCAAAATTTAGGGGACAGGGTCCCACCGTGATCGCCACTGAAAGCACGAGATTCTAGATGAAAGAAACACTAACTACGATGTATTCAAAATCAAACACGCTTAAGTCCTAAAATATAGAATGCATGAAGTGAAAGAGACAAATTGAACGGAGATACAAGAAAATGGAGAAATCACAGCCCTTTTATTTAACTCTCTTGATCTCGGTTACAAAGATGCCTCCTCCCTTTTCAGGGACTAGGAGCGTTAAATGAATTTGGTTATAATCAAGACTTAATGTTCCTCCTTCCACGTGCCCACATTTGAAATGGGCGGGCCAAAACGTTTCCGATACTGGTTTTGATGAGTCCTTAACCTTTGCTTCTCCTCCTGCGATCAAAGAAACAACAAAGATGGTCGGTTTTCCCCAATTTAGCCTCCATCATCGGGAATTTGACGTCACTACCTGCAAGTTAGTGAAGACAACGAAAATGATAAAAGATGACAATATTTGATCAAAACATGCTGAAATCGAAATTGTAAACTATCTAAACAACATAAAATGGAATGGAATATAAACAAGTGACAAAAGAAAAATTTAAAATGACACTAAGAAGTGCGGGGCACCTGGGCAGGCAGCCCACCATTAGAACCTGACTTTGGCACCAATCCATTTGGGATGGGCCCAATCTTTTATAACTGGTTTTCGGCGAATGGGTGGAGTAACGTGGCCAAGTGTCAGATTTTGGATCTAGATTCACACTTCCAATGCCCACCCAATGACCTCCCTTGCGAAAGAGATCAAGGATGTAGAAGACATGAATCACAAAAGGGTTAAGGCGCAATATCAATTGGGCAGCACTTCGTTGCTTGAAAATGCTTCCAACCTGTCTCCTTTTTTGGGTGGGAATGTCCACCATTTTATAGACCCAGGGGGTCTCTTTTGGATGGGCATGTAGGGATGCCATGTGGCGGCCATGCCTTCCCAAGAGGGAGGAGACTCCTCCCTGACTTGGGCTTCCATGACTGCCCTTGTGACAGTCCTCCAACGGTAAATCGACCCACCTACACGTGCATGCAAAGCAGGAGTCATAAATTGACAGTCTTCGGCTGCCACTTGGCACCATTCTTATTTTTTCCCGATAAATCTGGAATTCATCCTGACCAAATATGAATTCGGAATTCATCCCTGGGTGAGACGGATCCCAGTTAGAATTCATCCTTGGGTGGGACGAATACTGAGCAAAGTGCCTGAATGTGCCAAATTGCCTTTTGACCTTCCAAAATTGCTACAAAAGTGGTTAGGACCACTGTTTAACTTCTGAGGGCTGCCCTGGGGGCTATGTGTGTCAAATAAATCAGTGTTTGCAGTCACATAATCGGATTGGTGCTGTTTTGGTGTCTACAGTAGAATCTTTGAGAATTGACAAAAGGACAAGCTCACCCCTGCCCAGAATAAAAATCCCTTGCTCTATAGCCAATTCGAGCAAGTATCCCTAACATAGGAAGAAAAAGAAAAATCAAAGAAAATGAGAAAAATAAAAATATCATTTTGTACCATCACAACAATATTTCAGCATTATCTCAGTTCCACGCAAAAATACAAAAAAAAAAAAAGAAGCAAGAGAAAATAACAAGCAAAATGCAAAAAAAAAAAAAATCCCTTTCCCTACCCCTTGAAAAGAAAATAAGGGTGAATGAGCTTGAATCCCTTGAATTCTCAATTATTTGAAAACTATGAGGTAAGCCCCATAATAGGTGGTTTGTGCCCAACCCGCTTGGCCTTGGGTAATCCCTAGCATGGTGATATGTCTGTAACATTAGCGACCTTATTTTGTACAGACCTATGTCGGCTTATGGATCAGCTAGCTCTTGATGACCTAACTTACATAGTAGTCTGGTACAGTCACATGTATATAAATCATGGTCAACGAACACTTATTTGGTTAATTCAAATTACTTGTATCAAATTATCTTGCTCAAAATTGGTGAATGAACAATACAATTGCACACACATTTGTATTTGAGAGATTTTGTATCATTATGATAAATCAAGATAAGTAATGAACTCACATTTGCACATGAGGGTTCCTTATAAATTTACATTTTGTCTTTGAGATGATTTAAAATATTTTTGCAACTCTTGTTGGAATGATTTCATCTTCTTATTTAAGAACATCTGTTTAGTATAAAAACAATTACATACATTGTTTTCAAAAATCCTAAAATTCTTTCAAATAACATATTCAAAAATCTAGTAAATAAAGTCATGTTTATATATTATTATTTTCTATTTATCTCAAAATCAAAAATCAATCATGCAATAAAACTAAAATATCAATTTCCTTTTTGGATTTCGCGATGATGGTATAAGTCTATACCTATAATTCTACGCCTAGCGCAAACCATTGTTCTAATATTACTTTCCCATTAATTTTAATTTATAAAAACATGTCTTACATCACTATGTTACACAAATTATGCTTTAAAAAGAACGAACACATTTTTCTATTTCATTTCATTATGTCAACATTCGATTTTGCAACCATGGTATAATTCCTAGGGAATTATTCTAAAATTTTATCACACTTAGGAATTTATGCCTAGCAAAAATCATATTTCTTTTAATATCTCCTGCATAATATTTTCATGAAAATTTGAAAACACATCATCATCATCATCATTTTTCATCATCACAACACAAAGTCTTAAGACAGTCTCTTAAGCACTCTAGTACTTTTAACAAAATTTTTATACTGGGATTAGCTTGATGACCTAGTGAGCGGCGACTCCATGAAATGGTCTATAACAGCGAAAATGTCCTTTGAAATTATTGTTAGAAGTCTCTTTATTTTTCATCAAAACACACCACCAAAACAACCAATTTGTTTACATCAAATTATTTCATTTAAATTTTATGGCATGACATAAAATTATAATTTATTTGCAAACGACATAATTACACGAACAATTAATCAACAAATCCAAAATTAAAGCATCATACAATATATACACAAGTCATATCATCAAACAAGACCATATATATATATATCAACAAATTATATACATCATATCAAAACCAGATTGGTATGCCACAATCTATACCCTGGCATACTCAATCCTCTCAAAAATGTATACAATCTCTATGCAGTGAGTGGCTAGCCTCGAGAAGCCCTCAAGATCTTCGCCTCATCTCCTCCACCACCCTGACGTGTAGGAGGTGGTCCCATAGAGGTCTGGGAAATGTCTCAGGTCCTCGTCGTTGATCGTGAGAATGTCCTCGATGATCCCATCATGATCGTCTCTATAATGGGGGCTGGCAATGGTATCCTCTAGTTCTCTAGAACTACATGATAGTACAACCCCTGGTAGAACGTGGTCTAAGCAATAGCCCGCACTAGATCCTGAGTGATCACCCCTCTGATCTAAGCCCTAAGCCATATAGATTCATCCTCTAGTGTCTGCACCTAAGCCCAGAGGTGAGCATTCTCATCTCAGAGAGCTGCCATCTCGTTGCTCTCCAACACCTCGATACCCTTGTCCTTATCGGGTGATGGTGGCCTCCCCCTGCTGAGAAGGGAATCTCTCCTCCCTCGTCCCTATCTGTTGTGGCCTCTGTGGAGCCCGTGCCATCCTCTGGCATCTCTCCTATGAAGACCGTCGCTACTCTCTCCCACTGTGACCCTGCACTACCTTAATGGTAGCCTGATGTCACCTCCCCATCTGTCACACCACGGTGTGCACTGGACCATATGCCCTCATAATCTGAGGAGGGCGGATGCCTACGTACCAGGCATCATATTCGTTTGCAATCCCAGCATCATCACCATCCATTGGCTAGATGGGGGCATCATCCATGTCCTGGCTCCAGAATCGTTGCATATCTTGAGCCTCGCTTAGTGTAGTATTATCACAGATAGTTTGGGAGTATTCGTAATCCCTGAGGGAAGGGATCCCCTGTTGAAGACCGAACTATCATAGAACTTGATCATAGCGGTGGAGCTCTACCTCTCCCCGCTCCATCCTCAGCCAGTAGACTCGCCTAATGTGAGCTAGCTCCTGCCCATCCTCTACCTACCCTGGATGCTCTCTCCATGACCTCCAGGTGATCTAGTCTAGGATGATGTCATCTAGCAACCTCCGAGACATCAACAGATCTATCCGTTGTTGTGACCCTCTCTAGAGCCACCAATAGAAAACCTGAGGCCTCTCCTGGTCAACCCCTATCAGTGGTAGTCCTACCAGACTTCCCACCACAATGTGCTCCCAGCACCAAATTTGTAGTAGCGATGTCAAAATCTCCTAACTAGCTCCCTGTAAAATTTCATGTCAATCGCAGCTACGGTTGAGAAGTTATGGCCCCGACAAAATGCACTAAAATGTAGGGAAAAAAAAAAGATTTCCCATATTTTTTTGGATGGTCCTGCATCACTTATAGGAACCTTTGGGGTGCTTTTGGGTTGACCAAAGGGTTCATGGACACCTTTGGGGCATTTTGGAGTGACCAAGCTAAGCAATTTTTTATCTTTTTGTTTATGATTTTTCTAATTTTTTTTTTGGTTACACTAAGCAAAAATGAACACACACATACACAAATGGTGATTATCTCTTTTAAAGATTAATGGTGTGTCCTAGACTGGTTTTAGTGCATTTTTATGATTTTGTTTTGTTTTTAAAAATTTTGAAGAACGTTTAAATACAGTATGTTGGCTCATATGACTCCCATAGATGGTCGCCCCTTCAATATACCAACCATGCCGATATACCAACCTCTCTATATACCCACCCTTACAAGAGGGAAACTATAGGTACGTGAGATCAGATGGTACATGGTATGTAGGCGATACGAAAGGGGGATTGTCCTGTTAATGACACCTACCATAGAAGACTTATCCTTGCATGCTAGGAATCACCCCAACGACACTCGGTCAGCTTTCGTCAGGATTTACGCCTAACAATAGTGACAATTGGGGTAATGGATGCAAAATCAAGCCAAGGTGGTGATGAAATCCATTGATGGTCTTGATCAAGGGCTGGGGTTTTACGACCAGCTCCTTGGTTTAAAAATGTTGTGTGAAATGTGTGTGATTCTTTTTATTTGGAAAAATGAAACATGCAGAAGCAACTACTTTCCCTAAGAAAGCAAAATTGATAGAAAACAGAAACAGAAAAGCAAAAAATGACAGGAATAATTTTAGGACCCTTACCTTTCTCTGCTTAGACTTGCTGTTTTTGATCTTCTGCTCTAAAAATTCTTAGACAGAAATTCGTCCCTCTGTGAGACGAATTACAGAACAGAATTCGTCCCTATCTGAGACGAATTCGAATTCATCTCAGGGTCAGATGAATTACAGTAAAGTAATCACCACAGGCAAAGACGAATAGCAGTCAAAAATTTAAAAAGGTACCTGTAAGCATAAAAACACAAGTTTTAATCAGTTTCTATGATCTCAAAATTTAGGGGACAGGGTCCCACCGTGATCGCCACTGAAAGCACGAGATTTCGAACGAAAGAAACACTAATTGCGATGTATTCAAAATCAAACACGATTAAGTCCTAAAATATAGAATGCATGAAGTGAAAGAGACGAATTGAATGGAGATACAAGAAAATGAAGAAATCACAGCCTTTTTATTTAACTCTCTTGATCTCGGTTACAAAGACAGCTCCTCCCTTTTCAGGGGCTAGGAGCGTTAAATGAATTTGGTTACAATCAAGACTTAATGTTCCTCCTTTCGCGTGCCCACATTTGAAGTGGGCGGGCCAAAACGTTGCCGCCGCTGGTGTTGATGAGTCCTTAACCTTTGCTGCTCCTCCTACAATCAAAGAAACAAAAAAGATGTTAGTAGCACCTACTGCAAATAAGAAACGTTTGTTCTCTAAAATTAATGAAAGATACATGTAAAATATTAGCCAAATCGATAGACAAAATGACTTTAAATGACCCATAAATTTGACAGAGACTAGAAAACATTACCAGAGGGCCACTGCCATCGAAACAGTTGACCAATTCGCATTAAACTGCAATTCGTCCCTCGCCAGGATGAATTCGACTATAATTCGTCTTGGGGTAGGACGAATTAGATTGTAATTCATCCTCGGGTACGACAAATTCGACTATGATAAAATGCCGAGATAATACCATCCAAATGTCGCATCTCAGGATCTCCAAATGACCTGCAAACATGGGGGTTAGCTAATTGGGGGCATTTTGGGATGACCTAGATGGTCGATTTTCCCCAATTTAGCCTCCATAATCGGGAATTTGACGTCGCTACCTGCAAGTTAGTGAAGACAACAAAAACGACAAAAGATGACAATATTTGATCAAAACATGCTGAAATCGAAATTGTAAACTATCTAAACAGCATAAAATGGATTGGAATATAAACAAGTGACAAAAGAACAAATTAAAATGACACTAAGAAGTTTGGGGCGCTCGAGCGGGCCACCCACCATTAGAACCTGACTTTGACACCAATCCATTTGGGATGGGCCCAAAATATCTTATAACTGGTTGTCGACGAATGGGTGGGGTAATGTGGTCAAGTGTCAGATTTTGGATCTAGATTCACACTTCCAATGCCCACCCAATGACCTCCCTTGCAAAAGAGATCAAGGATGTAGAAGATATGAATCACAAAAGGGTTAAGGCACAGTATCAATTGGGCAGCACTTCGTTGCTTGAAAATGCTTCCAACCTGTCTCCTTTTTTGGGTGGGAAAGTCCACCATTTTATAGACCTAGGGGGTCTCTTTTGGATGGGCATGCAGGGATGCCATGTGGTGGCCATGCCTTCCCAAGAGGGAGGAGACTCCTCCCTGACTTGGGCTTCCATGACTACCCTTGTGACAGTCCTCCAATAGCAAATATACCCACCTACATGCGCATGCAAGGCAGGAGTCATAAATTGATAGTCTTCGGCTGCCACTTGGTGCCATTCTTCTTTTTTCTCGTTAAACCTGGAATTCATCCTGACCAAAGACAAATTTAGAATTCATCCCTGGGTGAGATGGATCCCAGTTAGAATTCATCCTTGCATGGGATGAATACTAAGCAAAGTGCCTAAATGTGCCAAATTGCCTTTTGACCTTCCAAAATTGCTACAAAAGTGGTTAGGGCCATTGTTTAACCTCTGAGGGCTGCCCTAGGGGCTATGTGTGTCAAAGCGATTAGTGTTTGCAGTAACATAATTGGATTGGTGTTGTTTTGGTGTCTACACTAGAATCTTTGAGAATTGACAAAAGTACAAGCTCACCCCTGCCCAGAATAAAAATCCCTTGCTCTACAGCCAATCTGAGCAAGTATCCCTAACATAGGAAGAAAAAGAAAAGTCAAAGAAAATGAGAAAAAGAAAAATATCATTTTGTACCATCACAACAATATTTTAGCATTATCTCAGTTCCACACAAAAATACAAAAAAAAAAAAAAAAGAATCAAGAGAAAAGAACAAGCAAAATGCAAAATGCAAAAAAAATCCCTTTCCCTACCCCTTGAAAAGAAAATAAGGGTGAATGAGCTTGAATCCCTAGAATTATCAATTATTCGAAAACTGTGAGGTAAGCCCCATAACTCACCTGATGTGATCCAGATCCTACCCATCCTCTGCCCACCTTGGATGCTCTCTCCATGATGTCATCTAGCAACCTCTGAGACATCGACAGATCTATCCGTCGCTGTGACCCTCTCTAGAGCCACCAATAGAAAACCCGAGGCCTCTCCTGGTCAACCCCTATCAGTGGGAGTCCTACCAGCATTCACACCGTAATGTGCTCCTAGCACCAAATCTGTAGTGGCAATGTCAAAATATCCTAACTAGCTCCTTGTAAAATTTCACATCAATCGGAGCTACGGTTGAGAAGTTATGGCCCCGACAAAATGCACTAAAATCTAGGGAAAAAAAAAATATTTCCCATATTTTGTTGGATGGTCCTGCATCACTTATGGGAACCTTTGGGGTGCTTTTGGGTTGGCCAAAGGGTTCATGGACACCTTTGGGGCATTTTGGAGTGACCAAGCTAAGAAATTTTTTATCTTTTTGTTTATGATTTTTCTATTTTTTTTTTGTTACACTAAGCAGAAATGAACACACACATACACAAATGGTGATTATCTCTTTTAAAGATTAATGGTGTGTCCTAGACTGGTTTCAGTGTGTTTTGATGATTTTGTTTTGTTTTTGAAAATTTTGAAGAACGTTTAAATGCAGTATGTTGGCTCATATGACTCCCATAGATGGTCGCCCCTTCAATATACCAACCAGGCCGATATACCAACCTCTCTATATACCTGCCCTTATGATAGGGAAACTATAGGTACATGAGAGCAGATGGTACATGGTACGTAGGCGATACGGAAGGGGGATTGTCCTGTTAATGACACCTACCATAGAAGACTTATCCTTGCACACTGGGAATCACCCCAGCGACACTCGATTAGCTTTCGTCAGGATTTACGCCTAACAACAGTGACAATCGGGGTAATGGATGCAAAATCAAGCCAAGGTGGTGATGAAATCCATCGATGGTCTTGATCAAGGGCTGGGATTTTATGACCAGCTCCTTGGTTTAAAAATGTTGCGTGAAGTGTGTGTGATTCTTTTTATTTGGAAAAATGAAACATGCAGAAGCAACTACTTTCCCTAAGGAAGCAAAATTGACAAAAAATAGAAATAGAAAAGAAGAAAATGACAGGAATACTTTTAGGACCCTTACCTTTCTCTACCTAGACTTGCTCTTTCTGATCTTCGGCTTTGGAAATTCACAGACAAAAATTCGTCCCTCTGTGAGACGAATTATAGAACAGAATTCATCCCTATCTGAGACGAATTTGAATTCATCTCAGGGTCAAACGAATTACAGTAAAGTAATCACAACAGGCAAAGATGAATAACAGTCAAAAATTGAAAAAGGTACCTGTAAGCACAAAAACACAAGTTTTAATCAATTTTTGTGATCTCAAAATTTAGGGGACAGGGTCCCACTGTGATCGCCACTAAAAGCACGAGATTTCGGATGAAAGAAACACTAATTACGATGTATTCAAAATGAAACACGCTTAAGTCCTAAAATATAGAATGCTTGAAGTGAAAGAGACGAATTAAACGAAAATATAAGAAAATGGAGAAATCACAACCCTTTTATTTAACTCTCTTGATCTCGGTTACAAAGATTCCTCCTCCCTTTTCAGGGGCTAGGAGCGTTAAATGAATTTGGTTACAATCAAGACTTAATGTTACTCCTTCTGCGTGCCCACATTTGAAATGGGCGGGCCAAAACGTTGCCACCACTGGTGTTGATGAGTCCTTAACCTTTGCTGCTCCTCCTACGATCAAAGAAACAACAAAGATTTTAGTAGCACCTGCTGCAAATAAGAAACATTTATTCTCTAAAATTAATGAAATATGCATGTAGAATATTAGCCAAATCGATAGACAAAATGACTCTAAATGACCCGTAAATTTGATAGAGATCAGAAAACATTACCAAAGGGCCACTTCCATCGAAACAGTCGGCCAATTCGCATTAAATTTCAATTTGTCCCTGGCCAGGATGAATTCCAAAATTGCTACAAAAGTGGTTAGGACCACTGTTTAACCTTTGAGGGCTGCCTTGGGGGCTGTGTGTTTCAAAGTGATCAGTGTTTGTAGTCACATAATCGGATTGGTGTTGTTTTGGTTTATACACTAGAATCTTTGAGAATTGACAAAAGGACAAGCTCACCCCTACCCAAAATAAAAATCCCTTGCTCTACAGCCAATCCGAGCAAGTATCCCTAACATAGGAAGAAAAATAAAAGTCAAAGAAAATGAGAAAAAGAAAAATATCATTTTGTACCATCACAGCAATATTTCAACTTTATCTCAGTTCCACACAAAAATACAAAAAAAAAGAAGCAAGAGAAAAGAACAAGCAAAATGCAAAAAAAAAAAAAATCCCTTTCCCTACCCCTTGAAAAGAAAATAAGGGTGAATGAGCTTGAATCCCTGGAATTCTCAATTATTCGAAAACTGTGAGGTAAGCCCCATAACAGACGGTTTGTGCCCAACCCGCTTGGCCTGGGGTAATCCCTAGCATGGTGATATGTCTGTCACATTAGCGACCTTATTTTGTACAAACCTATGTTGACTTATGGATCAGCTAGCTCTTGATGACCTAACTTACATAGTAGTCTGGTACAGTCACATGCATATAAATCATGGTCAATGAACACTTATTTGGTTAATTCAAATTACTTGTATCAAATTATCTTGCTCAAAATTGGTGAATGAACAATACAATTGCACACACATTTGTATTTGAGAGATTTTGTATCATTATGATAAATCAAGATAAGTAATGAACTCACGTTTGCACATGAGGGTTCCTTATAAATTTGCATTTTGTCTTTGAGATGATTTAAAATATTTTTGCAACTCTTGTTGGAATGATTTCATCTTCTTATTTAAGAACATCTGTTTAGTATAAAAACAATTACATACATTGTTTTCAAAAATCCTAAAATTCTTTCAAATAACATATTCAAAAATCTAGTAAATAAAGTCATGTTTATATATTATTATTTTCTGTTTATCTCAAAATCAAAAATCAATCATGCAATAAAACTAAAATATCAATTTCCTTTTTGGATTTCGCGATGATGGTATAAGTCTATACCTATAATTCTATGCCTAGTGCAAACCATTGTTCTAATATTATTTTCCTATTAATTTTAATTTATAAAAACATATGGCTTACATCACTATGTTACACAAATTATGACTTAAAAAAGAACGAACACATTTTTCTATTTCATTTCATTATGTCAACATTCCATTTTGCAACCATGGTATAATTCCTAGGGAATTATTCTAAAATTTTATCACACTTAGGAATTTATGCCTAGAAAAAATCATATTTATTTTAATATCTCCTGCATAATATTTTCATGAAAATTTGAAAACACATCATCATCATCATCATTTTTCATCATCACAACACAAAGTCTTAAGACAGTCTCTTAAGCACTCTTTTACTTTTAACAAAATTTCTATACTGGGATTAGCTTGATGACCTAGTGAGCGGCGACTCCATGTAATGGTCTATAACAACGATAATGTCCTTTGAAATTATTATTAGAAGTCTCTTTATTTTTCATCAAAACACACCACCAAAACAACCAATTTGTTTACATCAAATTATTTCATTTAAATTTTATGGCATGACAGAATTATAATTTATTTCCAAACGACATAATTATACGAACAATTAATCAACAAATACAAAATTAAAGCATCATACAACATGTACACAAGTCATATCATCAAACAAGACCATATATATATATATATATATGTCAACAAATTATATACATCATATCAAAACCAGATTGGTATGCCACAATCTATACCCTGGCATACTCAATCCTCTCAAAAAAGTATACAATCTCTATGCAATGAGCAGCTAGCCTCGAGAAGCCCTCGAGCTCTCCGCCTCATCTCCTCCCCCACCCTGACATGGAGGAGGTGGTCCCATAGAGGTCCGGGTAGTGTCTTAGGTCCTCGTCGTCGATCATGATGATGTCCTCAACAATCCCATCGTGATCGGCTCTGTAATGGGGGATGGCAATGGTATCCTCTAGTTCTTTGGAACCACATGATAGTACAACCCCTGGTAGAACATGGTCTGAGCAATAGCCTACACCATATCCTAAGTGATCGCCCCTTCGCTTTGAGCCCTGATCCATGTAGCCTCATCCTCTAGTGTCTGCACCTAAGCCTAGAGGTGAACATTCTCATCTTGGAGAGTCGCCATCTCACTGCTCTCCCCCACCTTGATACCCTTGCCCTTTTTAGGTGATGGTGGCCTCCCCCTACTGAGAAGGGAATCCCTCCTCCCTCCTCCCTATCTATTGTGGCCTCTGTGGAGCCCATGCCATCCTCTAGCGTCTCTCCTATGAAGACCATCATTACTCTCTCCCACTATTACCCTACACTACCTCAATGGTAGCCTGATGTCACCTCCCCATCCGTCACACCACGGTGTGTACTGGACCCTATGCCCTCATAATCCGAGGAGGGCAGATGCCTATGTACCAGGCATCGTATCCGTATGCAACCCCAACATCATCACCATCCACTGGCTAGATGGGGGCATCATCCGTGTCTTGGCTCCAGAATCGCTGCATATCTAGAGCCTCGCTTAGTGTAGTATTATCCTAGATATTCTGGGAGTACTCATAATCCCTGAGGTAAGGGATCCCCTACTGAAGACTAAACTATCATAGAACTCGGTCATAGAAATGGAGCTCTACCTCTCCTCGCTCAATCCTAAGCCAGCAGACTCGCCTGATGTGAGCCAGCTCCTGCCCATCCTCTGTCCACCTTGGATGCTCTCTCCATGACCTTCAGGTGATCTGGTCTGGGATGATGTCATCTAGCAACCTCTGAGACATCGACAGATCTATCCATCGTTGTGACCCTCTCTGGAGCCACCAATGGAAAACCTGAGGCCTCTCCTAGTCAACCCCTATTAGTGGGAGTCCTACCAGCATTCACATCGCAATGTGCTCCTAGCACCAAATTTGTAGTAGCGATGTCAAAATCTCCTAGCTAGCTCCTTGTAAAATTTCACGTCAATCAGAGCTACGGTTGAGAAGTTATGGCCCCGACAAAATGCACTAAAATCTAAGGAAAAAATAAAAATAAGATTTCCCATATTTTGTTGGATGGTCCTGCATCATTTATGGGCACCATTGGGGTGCTTTTGGGTTGACCAAAGGGTTCATGGACACCTTTGGGGCATTTTGGAGTGACCAAGCTAAGCAAATTTTTATCTTTTTGTTTATGATTTTTCTAATTTTTTTTTTTTTTGTTACACTAAGCAAAAATGAACACACACACACACAAATGGTGATTATCTCTTTTAAAGATTAATGGTGTGTCCTAGACTGGTTTTAGTGCATTTTGATGCTTTTGTTTTGTTTTTGAAAATTTTGAAGAACGTTTAAATGCAGTATGTTGGCTTATATGACTCCCATAGATGGTTACCCCTTCAATATACCAACCAGGCCGATATACCAACCTCTCTATATACCCGCCCTTATGAGAGGGAAACTATAGGTATGTGAGAGTAGATGGTATGTGGTACGTAGGCGGTACGGAAGGGGGATTGTCTTGTTAATGACACCTACCATAGAAGACTTATCCTCACGCGCTGGGAATCACCCCAGCGACACTCGATCAACTTTTGTCAGGATTTATGCCTAACAATAGTGACAATCGGGGTAATGGATGCAAAATCAAGCCAAGGTGGTGATGAAATCCATCGATGGTCTTGATCAAGGGCTGGGGTTTTACGACTAGCTCCTTGGTTTAAAAATGTTGTGTGAAGTGTGTGTGATTCTTTTTATTTGGAAAAATGAAACATGCAGAAGCAACTACTTTCCCTAAGAAAGCAAAATTGATAGAAAACAGAAACAGAAAAGCAAAAAATGATAGGAATATTTTTAGGACCCTTACCTTTCTTTGCCTAGACTTGTTGTTTTTGAACTTTAGCTCTGAAAATTCACAGACAAAAATTCATCCCTCTGTGAGACAAATTACAGAACAGAATTCATCCCTGTCTGAGACGAATTCGAATTCGTCTCAGGGTCAGACGAATTACAGTAAAGTAATCACCACAGGCAAAGATGAATAGCAGTCAAAATTTGAAAAAGGTACCTGTAAGCACAAAAACACAAGTTTTAATCAGTTTTTGTGATCTCAAAATTTAGGGGATAGGGTCCCACCATGATCGCCACTGAAAGCACGAGATTCTGGATGAAATAAACACTAATTGCGATGTATTCAAAATCAAACACGCTTAAGTCCTAAAATATAGAATGCATGAAGTGAAAGAGACGAATTGAACAGAGATACAAGAAAATGGAGAAATCACAGCCCTTTTATTCAACTCTCTTGATCTTAGTTACAAAGACGCCTCCTCCCTTTTCAAGGGCTAGGAGCGTTAAATGAATTTGGTTACAATCAAGACTTAATGTTCCTCCTTCCGCATGCCCACATTTGAAATGGGCAAGCCAAAATATTTTCGTCACTGGTGTTGATGAGTCCTTAACCTTTGCTGCTCCTCCTGCGATCAAAGAAACAACAAAGATGTTAGTAGCACCTGCTGCAAATAAGAAACGTTTGTTCTCTAAAATTAATGAAATATGCATGTAAAAGATTAGCCAAATCGATAGACAAAATGACTCTAAATGACCTGTAAATTTGATAGAGACCAGAAAACATTACCAAAGGGCCACTACCATTGAAACAGTCGGCCAATTCACATTAAACTACAATTTGTCCCTGGCCAAGATGAATTCGACTGTAATTCATCCTCGGGTAGGATGAATTAGACTGTAATTCGTCCTCGGGTAGGACGAATTCGACTGTGATAAAACGTCGTGATAATATCATCCAAATGTCGCATCTTGGGATCTCCAAATGACCTACAAACATGGGGGTTAGCTAATTGGGAGCATTTTGGGACGACCCAGATGGTCGGTTTTCCCCAATTTAGCCTCCATCACCAAGAATTTGACGTTGCTACCTGCAAGTTAGTGAAGACAACGAAAACGACAAAAGATGACAATATTTGATCAAAACATGCTGAAATCAAAATTGTAAACTATCTAAATAGCATAAAATGGAATGGAATATAAAAAAGTGACAAAAGAACAAATTAAAATGACACTAAGAAGTGCGGGATGCCCGGGTGGGCCGCCCACCATTAGAACCTGACTTCGGCACCAATACATATGGGATGGGCCCAAAATCTCTTATAACTGGTTGTCGATGAATGGGTGGGGTAATGTGGTCAAGTGTCAGATTTTGGATCCGGATTCACACTTCCAATGCCCACCCAATGACCTCCCTTGCGAAAGAGATCAAGGATGTAGAAGATATGAATCACAAAAGGGTTAAGGTGCAGTATCAATTGGGCAGCACTTCGTTGCTTGAAAATGCTTCCAACCTGTATCCTTTTTTGGGTACGAAAGTCCACCATTTTATAGACCCAGAGGGTCTCTTTTGGATGGGCATGCAGGGATGCCATGTGGCAACCATGCCTTCCCAATATGGGGGAGACTTCGCCCTGACTTGGGCTTCCATGACTGCCCTTGTGACAGTCCTCCAAAGGCAAATCTACCCACATACACGCGCATGCAAGGCCGGAGTCATAAATTGACAGTCTTTGGCTACCACTTGGAGCCATTCTTCTTTTTTCTCGTTAAACCTGGAATTCATCCTGACCAAATATGAATCATAATTAGTCACTGGGTGAGACGGATCCTAGTTAGAATTCATCCTTGGGTGGGACGAATACTGAGCAAAGTGCCTGAATGTGCCAAAATTGCCTTTTGACCTTCCAAAATTGCTACAAAAGTGGTTAGGACCACTATTTAACCTCTGAGGGCTACCCTGGGGGCTGTGTGTGTCAAAGCGATTAGTGTTTGCAGTCACATAATCGGATTGGTGCTGTTTTGGTGTCTACACTAGAATATTTGAGAATTGACAAAAGGACAAGCTCACCCCTGCCTAGAATAAAAATCCCTTGCTCTACAGCCAATCCGAGCAAGTATCCCTAACATAGGAAGAAAAAGAAAAGTCAAAGAAAATGAGAAAAAGAAAAATATCATTTTGTACCATCATAGCAATATTTTAGCAATATCTCAGTTCCACACAAAAATACAAAAAAAAAAAAAGAAGCAAGAGAAAAGAACAAGCAAAATGCAAAAAAAAAAAAATCCCTTTCCCTACCCCTTGAAAAGAAAATAAGGGTGAATGAGCTTGAATCCCTAGAATTCTCAATTATTCGAAAACTATGAGGTAAGCCCCATAACAGGCGGTTTGTGCCCAACCCGCTTGGCCTTGGGTAATCCCTAGCATGGTGATATGTCTGTCACATTAGCGACCTTATTTTGTATAGACCTATGTCGGCTTATGGATCAGCTAGCTCTTTATGACCTAACTTGCATAGTATTCTGGTATAGTCACATGCATATAAATCGTGGTCAACGAACACTTATTTGGTTAATTCAAATTACTTGTATCAAATTATCTTGCTCAAAATTGGTGAATGAAAAAAATTGGTGAATGAACAATACAATTGAACACGAATTTGTATTTGAGAGATTTTGTATCATTATGATAAATCAAGATAAGTAATGAACTCACGTTTGCACATGAGGGTTCCTTATAAATTTACATTTTGTCTTTGAGATGATTTAAAGTATTTTTGCAACTCTTGTTGGAATGATTTCATCTTCTTATTTAAGAACATCTGTTTAGTATAAAAACAATTACATACATTGTTTTCAAAAATCCTAAAATTATTTCAAATAACATATTCAAAAATCTAGTAAATAAAGTCATGTTTATATATTATTATTTTTTGTTTATCTCAAAATCAAAAATCAATCATGCAATAAAACTAAAATATCAATTTCCTTTTTGGTTTCGCGATGATGGTATAAGTCTATACCTATAATTCTATGCCTAGCGTAAACCATTGTTCTAATCTTATTTTCCCATTAATTTTAACTTATAAAAACATATGGATTACATCACTATGTTACACAAATTATGCTTTAAAAAGAACGAACACATTTTTCTATTTCATTTCATTATGACAATATTCCATTTTGCAACCATGGTATAATTCCTAGGGAATTATTCTAAAATTTTATCACACTTAGTAATTTATGCCTAGGAAAAATCATATTTCTTTTAATATCTCCTGCATAATATTTTCATGAAAATTTGAAAACACATCATCATCATCATCATTTTTCATCATCACAACACAAAGTCTTAAGACATTCTCTTAAGCACTCTTTTACTTTTAACAAAATTTCTATACTAGGATTAGCTTGATGACCTAGTGAGTGACGAATCCATGAAATGGTCTATAACAACGACAATGTCCTTTGAAATTATTGTTAGAAGTCTCTTTATTTTTCATCAAAACACACCACCAAAACAACCAATTTGTTTACATAAGATTATTTAATTTAAATTTTATGGCATGACATAGAATTATAATTTATTTCCAAATGACATAATTACACAAACAATTAATCAACAAATCCAAAATTAAAGCATCATACAACATATACACAAGTCATATCATCAAACAAGACCAATATATATATATATATATATATATATATATATATATATATATATATATATATATATATATATATATATATATATATGTCAACAAATTATATACATCATATCAAAACTAGATTGGTATGCCACAATCTATACCCTAGCATACTCAATCCTCTCAAAAATCTATACAATCTCTATGCAGTGAGCGTCTAGCCTCGAGAAGCCCTCGAGCTCTCTGCCTCGTCTCCTCCACCACCCTGACGTGGAGGAGGTGGTCCCATAGAGGTCCGGGTAGTGTCTTAGGTCCTCGTCGTCGATCGTGAGGATGTCCTCGATGATCCCATCATGACTAGCTCTGTAATGGGGGATGGCAATGGTATCCTCTAGTTCTCTGGAACCACATGATAGTACAACCCCTGGTAGAATGTGGTTTGAGCAATAACCCGCACCAGATCCTGAGTGATCGCCCCTCCACTCTGAGCCTTGAGCCATGTAGCCTCATCCTCTAGTGTCTGCACCTAAGCCTAGAGGAGAGCATTCTCATCTCAGAGAGCCACCATCTCACTGCTCTCCCCCACCTTGATACCCTTGCCCTTATTGAGTGATGGTGGCCTCCCCTTGCTGAGAAGGGAATCCCTCCTCCCTCCTCCCTATCTGCTATGGCCTCTGTGGAGCCTATGCCATATTCTAGCATCTCTCCTACAAATACCGTCGCTACTATCTCCCACTGCAACCCTGCACTACCTCAATGGTAGCCTGATGTCACCTACCCATATGTCGCACCATGATGTGCATTGGACCATGTACGCTCATAATTTGAGGAGGGCGGATGCCTACGTACCAGGCATCGTATCTGTTTACAACCCCAGCGTCGTCACCATCCACTGGCTAGATGGGGGCATCATCTGTGTCCTAGCTCTAGAATCGTTGCATATCTAGAGCCCCACTTAGTGTAGTATTATCCCGGATAGTCCGGGAGTACTCGTAATCCTTGAAGGAAGGGATACCCTACTGAATACCGAACTATCATAGAACTCGGTCGTAGCGGTGGAGCTCTACCTCTCCCCGCTCCATCCTCATCCAGTAGACTCGCCTGATGTGAGCCAGCTCCTGCCCATCCTCTGACCACCCTAGATGCTCTCTCCATGACCTCCAGGTGATCTGGTCTGGGATGATGTCATCTAGCAACCTCTCAGACATCGACAGATCTATCCGTTGTTGTGACCCTCTCTGGAGCCACCAATGGAAAACCTGAGGCCTCTCCTAGTCAACCCCTATTAGTGGGAGTCCTACCAGCATTCACATCGCAATGTGCTCCTAGCACCAAATTTGTAGTAGCGATGTCAAAATCTCCTAGCTAGCTCCTTGTAAAATTTCACGTCAATCAGAGCTACGGTTGAGAAGTTATGGCCCCGACAAAATGCACTAAAATCTAAGGAAAAAATAAAAATAAGATTTCCCATATTTTGTTGGATGGTTCTGCATCACTTATGGGCACCTTTGGGGTGCTTTTGGGTTGACCAAAGGGTTCAAGGACACCTTTGGGGCATTTTGGAGTGACCAAGCTAAGCAAATTTTTATCTTTTTGTTTATGATTTTTCTAATTTTTTTTTTGTTACACTAAGAAGAAATGAACACACACATACACAAATGGTGATTATCTCTTTTAAATATTAATGGTGTGTCCTAGACTGGTTTTAGTGCATTTTGATGATTTTGTTTTGTTTTTAAAAATTTTGAAGAACGTTTAAATGTAGTATGTTGGCTCATATGACTCCCATAGATGGTCGCCCCTTCAATATACCAACCAGGCCAATATACCAACCTCTCTATATACCCGCCCTTACGAGAGGGAAACTATAGGTACATGAGAGTAGATGGTACATGCTACGTAGGTGGTACGAAAGGGGGATTGTCCTGTTAATGACACCTACCATAGAAGACTTATCTTCGCGTGTTGGGAATCACCCCAGCGACACTCAGTCAGCTTTCGTCAAGATTTATGCCTAACAATAGTGACAATCGGGGTAATGGATGCAAAATCAAGCCAAGGTGGTGATGAAATCCATCGATGGTCTTGATCAAGGGCTGGGATTTTATGACCAGCTCTTTGGTTTAAAAATGTTGCGTTAAATGTGTGTGATTCTTTTTATTTGGAAAAATAAAACATGCAAAAGCAACTACTTTCCCTAAGAAAGCAAAATTGACAAAAAATAGAAACAAAAAAGCAAAAAAATGACAGGAATAGTTTTAGGACCCTTACCTTTCTCTGCCTAGACTTGCTGTTTCTGATCTTCGGCTCTGAAAATTCACAGATAGAAATTCGTCCCTCTGTGAGATGAATTACAGAACAGAATTCGTCCCTGTCTGAGATGAATTCGAATTCGTCTTAGGGTCAGATGAATTATAGTAAAGTAATCACCACAAGCAAAGATGAATAACAGTCAAAAATTGAAAAATGTACCTGTAAGCACAAAAACACAAGTTTTAATCAGTTTTTGTGATCTCAAAATTTAGGGGACAGGGTCCCACCGTGATCGCCACTGAAAGCATGAGATTCCGGACGAAAGAAACACTAATTGCGATGTATTCAAAATCAAACACGCTTAAGTCCTAAAATATAGAATGAATGAAGTGAAAGAGACGAATTGAACAGAGATACAAGAAAATGAAGAAATCACAGCCCTTTTATTTAACTCTCTTGATCTCGGTTACAAAGATGCCTCCTCCATTTTCAGGGGCTAGGAGCGTTAAATGAATTTGGTTACAATCAAGACTTAATGTTCCTCCTTCCGCATGCCCACATTTGAAATGGGCGGGCCAAAACGTTGCCATCACTGGTGTTGATGAGTCCTTAACCTTTGCTTCTTCTCCTACGATCAAAGAAACAACAAAGATGTTAGTAGCACCTGCTGCAAATAACAAATGTTTGTTCTCTAAAATTAATGAAAGATGCATGTAAAAGATTAGCCAAATCGATAGACAAAATGACTCTAAATGACCCGTAAATTTGATGAGAGACCGGAAAACATTACCAGAGGGCCACTGCCATCGAAACAGTCAGCCAATTCGCATTAAACTGTAATTCGTCCCTGGCCAAGATGAATTCGACTGTAATTCATTCTTGGGTAGGACGAATTAGACTGTAATTCATCCTCGGGTAGGACAAATTTGACTATGATAAAACGCCGAGATAATACCGTCCAAATGTCACGTCTCGAGATCTCCAAATGACCTGCAAACATGGGGGTTAGCTAATTGGGGGCATTTTGGGACAACCCAAATGGTCGGTTTTCCCAAATTTAGCCTCCATCATCATGAATTTGACATCGCTACCTGCAAGTTAGTGAAGATAACGAAAACGACAAAAGATGACAATATTTGATCAAAACATGCTAAAATCAAAATTGTAAACTATCTAAACAACATAAAATGGAATGGAATATAAACAAGTGACAAAAGAACAAATTAAAATGACACTAAGAAGTTTGGGGCACCCAGGCGGGCCGCTCATCGTTAGAACCTGACTTCGGCACCAATCCATTTGGGATGGGACGAAAATC
This sequence comes from Wollemia nobilis, assembly GCA_028583015.1. Lineage (NCBI taxonomy): Eukaryota > Viridiplantae > Streptophyta > Pinopsida > Araucariales > Araucariaceae > Wollemia > Wollemia nobilis. The sequence goes on from JAQPPZ010000513.1 coordinate 11,607,953, forward strand.
TCTTATAACTGGTTGTCAGCGAATGGGTGGGGTAATGTGGTCAAGTGTCAGATTTTGGATCCGGATTCACACTTCCAATGCCCACCCAATGACCTCCCTTGTGAAATAGATCAAGGATGTAGAAGATATGAATCACAAAAGGGTTAAGGTGCAGTATCAATTGGGTAGCACTTCGTTGCTTGAAAATACTTCCAACCTGTCTCATTTTTTGGATGGGAAAGTCCACCATTTTATAGACCCAGGGGGTCTCTTTTGGATGGGTATGCAAGGATGCCATGTGGTGGCCATGCCTTCCCAAGAGGGAGGAGACTCCTCCATAACTTGGGCTTCCATGACTGCCCTTGTGACAGTCCTCCAATGACAAATCTACCCACCTACATGCGCATGCAAGGTAGGAGTCATAAATTGAAAGTCTTCGACTGCCACTTGGCGCCATTCTTCTTTTTTCTCATTAAACCTGGAATGATTTCATAAATTGATGTTTTTTTCTTTGAGATTATTTAAAATATTTTTGCAACTCTTGTTGGAATGATTTCATCTTCTTATTTAAGAACATCTGTTTAGTATAAAAACAATTACATACATTGTTTTCAAAAATCCTAAAATTCTTTCAAATAACATATTCAGAAATCTAGTAAATAAAGTCATGTTTATATATTATTATTTTCTATTTATATCAAAATCAAAAATCAATCATGCAATAAAACTAAAATATCAATTTCCTTTTTGGATTTCACGATGATGGTATAAGTCTATACCTATAATTCTATGCCTAGCACAAACCATTGTTCTAATCTTATTTTCCCATTAATTTTAATTTATAAAAACATATGGCTTACATCACTATGTTACACAAATTATGCTTTAAAAAGAACGAACACATTTTTCTATTTCATTTCATTATGTCAACATTCCATTTTGCAACCATGGTATAATTCCTAGGGAATTATTCTAAAATTTTATCACACTTAGGAATTTATGCCTAGCAAAAATCATATTTCTTTTAATATCTCTTGCATAATATTTTCATGAAAATTTGAAAACACATCATCATCATCATCATTTTTCATCATCACAACACAAAGTCTTAAGACAGTCTCTTAAGCACTCTTTTACTTTTAACAAAATTTCTATACTGGGATTAGCTTGACGACCTAGTGAGCGGCGACTCCATGAAATGGTCTATAACAACGACAATGTCCTTTGAAATTATTGTTAGAAGTCTCTTTATTTTTCATCAAAACACACCACCAAAACAACCAATTTGTTTACATCATATTATTTCATTTATATTTTATGGCATGACATAAAATTATAATTTATTTCCAAATGACATAATTACATGAACAATTAATCAACAAATCCAAAATTTAAGCATCATACAACATATACACAAGTCATATCATCAAACAAGACCATATATATATATATATATCAAAAAATTATATACATCATATCAAAACCAGATTGGTATGCCACAATTTATACCCTGGCATACTCAATCCTCTCAAAAATGTATACAATCTCTATGCAGTGAGCGGCTAGCCTCGAGAAGCCCTCGAGCTCTTCGCCTTGTCTCCTCCCCCACCCTGACATGGAGGAGGTGGTCCCATAGAAGTTCGGATAGTGTCTCAGGTCCTCGTCGTCGATCGTGAGGATGTCCTCGATGATCCCATCATGATCGAATCTGTAATGGGGGCTGGCAATGGTATCATCTAGTTCTCTAGAACCACATGATAGTACAACCCCTAGTAGAACGTGGTCTGAGCAATAGCCCGCACCAGATCTTGAGTGATCGCCCCTCCACTCTGAGCCCTAAGCCATGTAGCCTCATCCTCTAGTGTCTGCACCTAAGCCTAGAGGTGAGCATTCTCATCTCTGAGAGCCGTCATCTCGCTGCTTTCCCCTACCTTGATACCCTTGCCCTTATTTGGTGATGGTGGCCTCCCCCTGCTAATAAGGGAATCCCTCCTCCCTCCTCCCTATCTTTTATGGCCTCTGTGTAGCTCATGCCATCCTCTGGCGTCTCTCCTACGAAGACTATCATTGCTCTCTATCATTGCGACCCCGCACTACCTCAATGGTATCCTGATGTCACCTCCCCATCCATCGCACCACGGTGTGCACTGGAACCTATGCCCTCATAATCTGAGGAGGGTAGATGCCTACGTACCAGGCATCGTATCTGTCTGCAACCCCAGCATCATCACCATCCACTGGCTGGATGGGGGCATCATCCATGTCCTGGCTCCAAAATCATTGCATATACGGAGCCCTGCTTAGTGTAGTATTATCCCAGATAGTCTGGGAGTACTGGTAATCCTTGAGGGAAGGGATCCCCTACTAAAGACTGAACTGTCATAGAACTTGATCATAGCAGTGGAGCTCTACCTCTCCCCACTCCATCCTCAGCCAGCAGACTCGCCTATTGTGAGTTAGCTCCTACCCATCGTCTGCCCACCCTAGATGCTCTCTCCATGACCTCCAGGTGATCTGGTCTAGGATGATGTCATCTAGAAACCTCTGAGACATCGACAGATCTATTTGTCATTGTGACCCTCTCTGGAGCCACCAATAGAAAACCTGAGGCTTCTCCTAGTCAACCCCTATCAGTGGGAGTCCTACCAGCCTTCGCACTGCAATGTTCTCCCAGCACCAAATCTGTAGTAGTGATGTCAACATATCCTAACTAGCTCCCTGTAAAATTTCACATCAATCGGAGCTACGGTTGAGAAGTTATGGCCTCGGCAAAATGCACTAAAATCTAGGGAAAAAAAAAAAAACAAGAATTCCCATGTTTTGTTGGATGGTCCTGCATCACTTATGGGCACCTTTGGGGTGCTTTTGGGTTGACCAAAGGGTTCATGGACACCTTTGGGGAATTTTGGAGTGACCAAGCTAAGCAAATTTTTATCTTTTTGTTTATGATTTTTCTAATTTTTTTTTTTTTACACTAAGCAGAAATGAACACACACATACACAAACGGTGATTATCTCTTTTAAAGATTAATGGTGTGTCCTAGACTATTTTTAGTGCATTTTGATGATTTTGTTTTGTTTTTGAAAATTTTGAAGAACGTTCAAATGCAGTATGTTGGCTCATTGACTCCCATAGATGGTCGCCCCTTCAATATACCAACCAGGCCGATATACCAACCTCTCTATATACCCGCCCTTACGAGAGGGAAACTATAGGTACGTGAGAGCAGATGGTACATGGTACATAGGCGGTATGAAAGGGGGATTTTCCTGTTAATGACACCTACCATAGAAGACTTATCCTCGCACACTGGGAATCACCCCAGCGACACTCGATCAGCTTTCATCAGGATTTATGCCTAATAACAGTGACAATCAGGGTAATGGATGCAAAATCAAGCCAAGGTGGTGATGAAATCCATCGATGGTCTTGATCAAGGGCTAGGGTTTTACGACCAGCTCCTTGGTTTAAAAATGTTGCGTGAAGTGTGTGTGATTCTTTTTATTTGCAAAAATGAAATATGCAGAAGCAACTACTTTCCCTAAGAAAGCAAAATTGATAGAAAACAAAAACAGAAAAGCAAAAACTGACAGGAATAGTTTTAGGACCCTTACCTTTCTCTGTCTAGACTTGCTATTTCTGATCTTCGGCTCTAAAAATTCATAGAGAAAAATTCGTCCCTCTATGAGACGAATTACAGAACAGAATTCATCCCTGTCTGACATGAATTCAAATTCGTCTCAGGGTCAGACGAATTGCAGTAAAGTAATCACCATAGGCAAAGACGAATAACAGTCAGAAATTGAAAAAGGTACCTGTAAGCACAAAAGCACAAGTTTTAATCAGTTTTTGTGATCTCAAAATTCAGGGGATAGGGTCCCACCATGATCGCCATTGAAAGCATGAGATTTCGGATGAAAGAAACACTAATTGTGATGTATTCAAAATCAAACACGCTTAAGTCCTAAAATATAGAATGCATGAAGTGAAAGAGACGAATTGAATGGAGATACAAGAAAATGGAGAAATCACAGCCCTTTTATTTAACTCTCTTGATATCGGTTACAAAGATGCCTCCTCACTTTTCAGGGGCTAGGAGCATTAAATGAATTTGGTTACAATCAAGACTTAATGTTCCTCCTTTTACGTACCCACATTTGAAATGAGCGAGCCAAAACATTGCTGCCGCTGGTGTTGATGAGTCCTTAACCTTTGCTGCTTCTCCTGCGATCAAAGAAACAACAAAGATGTTAGTAGCACCTGCTGCAAATAACAAATGTTTGTTCTCTAAAATTAATGAAAGATGCATGTAAAAGATTAGCCAAATCGATAGACAAAATGACTCTAAATGACCCGTAAATTTGACAGAGACCAGAAAACATTACCGGAGGGCCATCGCCATCGAAACAGTCAGCCAATTCGCATTAAACTATAATTCGTCCCTGGCCAGGATGAATTCGACTGTAATTCATTCTTGGGTAGGACGAATTAGACTGTAATTCATCCTCGGGTAGGACAAATTTGACTATGATAAAACGCCGAGATAATACCGTCCAAATGTCACGTCTCGAGATCTCCAAATGACCTGCAAACATGGGGGTTAGCTAATTGGGGGCATTTTGGGACAACCCAAATGGTCGGTTTTCCCAAATTTAGCCTCCATCATCATGAATTTGACATCGCTACCTACAAGTTAGTGAAGATAACGAAAACGACAAAAGATGACAATATTTGATCAAAACATGCTAAAATCAAAATTGTAAACTATCTAAACAACATAAAATGGAATGGAATATAAACAAGTGAAAAAAGAACAAATTAAAATGACACTAAGAAGTGCGGGGCAACCAGGCGGGCTGCTCACCGTTAGAACCTGACTTCGACACCAATCCATTTGGGATGGGCCCAAAATCTCTTATAACTGGTTGTCGACGAATGGGTGGGGTAATGTGGTCAAGTGTCAGATTTTGGATTCGGATTCACACTTTCAATGCCCACCCAATGACCTCCCTTGCAAAAGAGATCAAGGATGTAGAAGATATGAATCACAAAAGGGTTATGGCGTAGTATCAATTGGGCAACACTTCGTTGCTTGAAAATGCTTCCAACCTATCTCCTTTTTTGGGTGGGAAAATCCATAATTTTATAGACCCAGGGGGTATCTTTTGGATGGGCATGCAGGGATGCCATGTGGTGGCCATGCCTTCCCAAGATGGAGGAGACTCTTCCCTAACTTGGGCTTCCATGACTGCCCTTGTGATAGTCCTCCAATGGCAAATCTACCCACCTACACGCGCATGCAAGGCAGGAGTCATAAATTGATAGTCTTCGACTGCCACTTGGCACCATTCTTCTTTTTTCCTATTAAACCTGGAATTCGTCCTAACCAAATATGAATTCAAAATTCATCCCTGGGTGAGACGGATCCCAGTTAGAATTCATCCTTGGGTGGGACGTATACTGAGCAAAGTGCCTGAATGTGCCAAATTGCATTTTGACCTTCCAAAATTGCTACAAAAGTGGTTAGGACCATTGTTTAACCTCTGAGGACTGCCCTGTGGGCTGTGTGTGTCAAAGCAATCAGTGTTTGCAGTCACATAATCGGATTGGTGTTGTTTTGGTGTATACACTAGAATCTTTGAGAATTGACAAAAGGACAAGCTCACCCCTGCCCAGAATAAAAATCCCTTGCTCTACAGCCAATCCGAGCAAGTATCCCTAACATAGGAAGAAAAAGAAAAGTCAAAGAAAATGAGAAAAAGAAAAATATCATTTTGTACCATCACAGCAATATTTCAACATTATCTCAGTTCCATGCGAAAATACAAAAAAAAAAAAGCAATAGAAAAGAACAAGCAAAATGCAAAAAAAAAAATCCCTTTCCCTACCCCTTGAAAATAAAATAAGGGTGAATGAGCTTGAATCCCTAGAATTCTCAATTATTCGAAAACTGTGAGGTAAGCCCCATAACAGGCGGTTTGTGCCCAACCTTCTTGGCCTTGGGTAATCCCTAGCATGGTGATATATCTGTCACATTAGCAACCTTATTTTTTATAGACCTATGTCGGCTTATGGATCAGCTAGCTCTTGATGACCTAACTTACATAGTAGTCTGGTACAGTCACATGCATATAAATCATGGTCAACGAACACTTATTTGGTTAATTCAAATTACTTGTATCAAATTATCTTGCTCAAAATTGGTGAATGAACAATACAATTGCACACACATTTGTATTTGAGAGATTTTGTATCATTATGATAAATCAAGATAAGTAATGAACTCACGTTTGCACATGAGGGTTCCTTATAAATTTACATTTTGTCTTTGAGATGATATAAAATATTTTTGCAACTCTTGTTGGAATGATTTCATCTTCTTATTTAAGAAAATCTGTTTAGTATAAAAACAAGTACATACATTGTTTTCAAAAATCCTAAAATTCTTTCAAATAACATATTCAAAAATCTAGTAAATAAAGTCATGTTTATATATTATTATTTTCTGTTTATCTCAAAATCAAAAATCAATCATGCAATAAAACTAAAATATCAATTTCCTTTTTGGATTTCGCGATGATGGTATAAGTCTATACCTATAATTCTATGCCTAGCGCAAACCATTGTTCTAATCTTATTTTCCTATTAATTTTAATTTATAAAAACATATGGCTTACATAACTATGTTACACAAATTATGCTTTAAAAAGAACGAACACATTTTTCTATTTCATTTCATTATGTCAACATTCCATTTTGCAACCATGGTATAATTCCTAGGGAATTATTCTAAAATTTTATCACACTTAGGAATTTATGCCTAGAAAAAATCATATTTCTTTTAATATCTCCTGCATAATATTTTCATGAAAATCTAAAAACACATCATCATCATCATCATTTTTCATCATCACAACACAAAGTCTTAAGACAGTCTCTTAAGCACTCTTTTACTTTTAACAAAATTTCTATATTGGGATTAGCTTGACGACCTAGTGAGCGACGACTCCACAAAATGGTCTATAACAACGACAATGTCCTTTGAAATTATTGTTAGAAGTCTCTTTATTTTTCATCAAAACACACCACCAAAACAACCAATTTGTTTACATCAGATTATTTCATTTAAATTTTATGGCATGACATAAAATTATAATTTATTTCCAAACGACATAATTACATGAACAATTAATCAACAAATCCAAAATTAAAGCATCATACAACATATACACAAGTCATATCATCAACAAGACCATATATATATATATATATATATATATATATATATATATATATCAACAAATTATATACATCATATCAAAACCAGATTGGTATGCCACAATCTATACCCTGGCATACTCAATCCTCTCAAAAATATATATAATCTCTATGCAATGAGCGGCTAGCCTTGAGAATCCCTCGAGCTCTCTGCCTCATCTCCTCCCCCACCCTGACATGGAGGAGGTGGTCCCATAGAGGTCCGGGCAGTGTCTCGGGTCCTCGTCGTCGATCGTGAGGATGTCCTCGACGATCCCATCATGATCGGCTCTGTAATGGGGGCTGGCAATGGTATCCTCTAGTTCTTTGGAACCACATGATAGTACAACCCCTAGTAGAACGTGGTCTAAGCAATAGCCCGCACCAGATCCTGAGTGATCACCCCTCCACTCTGAGCCTTGAGCCATGTAGCCTCATCCTCTAGTGTTTGCACCTAAGCCCAGAGGCGAGCATTCTCATCTCGAAGATTTGCCATCTCACTACTCTCCCCCACCTTGATACCCTTGCCCTTATCTGGTGATGGTGGCATCTCCCTGCTGAGAAGGGAATCCCTCCTCCCTCCTCCCTATCTGCTGTGGCCTCTGTGGAGCCTGTGCCATCCTCTGGAATCTCTCCTACGAAGACCGTCACTGCTCTCTCCCACTATGACCTCGCACTACCTCAATGGTAGCTTGATGTCACCTCCCCATTCGTTGCACCATGGTGTGCACTGGACCCTGTGCCCTCATAATCTGAGGAGGGCGTATGCCTACGTACCAGGAATCATATCCGTCTGCAACCCCAGCATCGTCACCATCCACTGGTTGGATGGGGGCATCATCTGTGTCCTGGCTCTAGAATCGCTGCATATCCATAGCCCCGCTTAGTGTAGTATTATCCCAGATAGTCTGGGAGTACTCATAATCCCTGAGGAAAGGGATCCCCTGCTGAAGACTGAACTGTCATAGAACTCGATCGTAGCAGTGGAGCTCTACCTCTCCCCGCTCCATCCTCAGCCAGTAGAATCGCCTGATGTGAGCCAGCTCCTGCCCATCCTCTACCCACCATGGATGCTCTCTCCATGACCTCCAGGTAATCTAGTCTTGGATGATGTCATCTAGCAACCTCTAAGACATCGATAGATCTATCTGCCGCTATTACCCTCTCTGGAGCCACCAATAGAAAACCTGAGGCCTCACCTAGTTAACCCCTATCAGTGGGAGTCCTACCAACATTCACATTGTAATGTGCTCCTAGCACCAAATCTGTAGTAGCAATGTCAAAATATCCTAACTAGCTCCCTATAAAATTTCACGTCAATCGGAGCTACAGTTAAGAAGTTATGGCCCCGACAAAATGCACTAAAATCTAGGGAAAAAAAAATAAGATTTCCCATATTTTTTTGGATGGTCCTGCATCACTTATGGGCACCTTTGAGGTGCTTTTGGGTTGACCAAAGGGTTCATGGACACCTTTGGGGCATTTTGGAGTGACCAAGCTAAGCAAATTTTTATCTTTTGGTTTATGATTTTTCTAATTTTTTTTTTTGTTACACTAAGCAGAAATGAACACACACATACACAAACGGTGATTATCTCTTTTAAATATTAATGGTGTGTCCTAGACTGGTTTTAGTGCATTTTGATGAATTTGTTTTGTTTTTGAAAATTTTGAAGAACATTTAAATGCAGTATGTTGGCTCATATGACTCCCATAGATGGTCGCCCCTTCAATATACCAACCAGGCTGATATACCAAACTCTCTATATACCCACCCTTACGAGTGGGAAACTATAGGTACATGAGAGCAGATGGTACATGGTACATAGGTGGTACGGAAGGGGGATTGTCCTATTAATGACACCTACCATAGAAGACTTATCCTCGCGTGTTGGGAATCACCCCAGCAACACTCGGTCAGCTTTTGTTAGGATTTACGCCTAACAATAGTGACAATCGGGGTAATGAATGCAAAATCAAGCCAAGGTGGTGATGAAATCCATCGATGGTCTTGATCAAGGGCTGGGGTTTTGCGACCAGCTCCTTGGTTTAAAAATGTTGTGTGAAGTGTGTGTGATTCTTTTTATTTTGAAAAATGAAACATGTAGAAGCAACTACTTTCCCTAAGAAAGCAAAATTGACAGAAAACAGAAATAGAAAAGCAAAAAATGACAGGAATAGTTTTAGGACCCTTACCTTTCTCTGCCTAGACTTGCTGTTTCTGATATTCAGCTCTAAAAATTCATAGACATAAATTTTTCCCTCTATGAGACGAATTACAGAACATAATTCATCCCTGTCTAAGACGAATTCGAATTCGTCTCAGGGTTAGACGAATTATAGTAAAGTAATCACCACAGGCAAAGATGAATAACAGTCAAAAATTTAAAAAGGTACCTGTAAGCACAAAAACACAAATTTTAATCAGTTTTTGTGATCTCAAAATTTAGGGGACAGGGTCCCACCGTGATCGCCATCGAAAGCACGAGATTCTAGATGAAAGAAACACTAACTACGATGTATTCAAAATCAAACACGCTTAAGTCCTAAAATATAGAATGCATGAAGTGAAAGAGACAAATTGAACGGAGATACAAGAAAATGGATAAATCACAGCCCTTTTATTTAACTCTCTTGATCTCGGTTACAAAGATGCCTCCTCCCTTTTTAGGGGTTAGGAGCGTTAAATGAATTTGGTTACAATCAAGACTTAATGTTCCTCCTTCTGCGTGCCCACATTTGAAATGGGCAGGCCAAAATGTTGCCGCCATTGGTGTTGATGAGTCAACCTTTGCTGCTCCTCCTGCAATCAAAGAAACAACAAAGATTTTAGTAGCACCTGCTGCAAATAAGAAACGTTTGTTCTCTAAAATTAATGAAAGATGCATGTAAAAGATTAGCCAAATCGATAGACAAAATGACTCTAAATGACCCGTAAATTTGACAGAGACCAGAAAACATTACCAAAGGGCCACTGCCATCGAAATAGTCGACCAATTCACATTAAACTACAATTCATCCTTGGCCAGGATGAATTCGACTGTAATTCGTCCTCGGGTAGGACGAATTAGACTGTAATTCGTCCTCGGGTAGGACAAATTCGACTATGATAAAACGCCGAGATAATACTATCCAAATGTCGCGTCTCAAGATCTCCAAATGACTTGCAAACATGGGGGTTAGCTAAATGGGGGCATTTTGGGATGACCCAAATGGTCAGTTTTCCCCAATTTAGCCTCCATCATTAGGAATTTGACGTCGCTACCTGCAAGTTAGTGAAGACAATGAAAACAACAAAAGATGACAATATTTGATCAAAACATGTTGAAATCGAAATTGTAAACTATCTAAACAACATAAAATGGAATGGAATATAAACAAGAGACAAAAGAAAAAATTAAAATGACACTAAGAAGTGCAGGGCACCCGAGCAGGCCACCCATCGTTAGAACCTAACTTCGGCACCAATCCATTTGGGATGGGCCCAAAATCTCTTATAACTGGTTATCGACGAATGGGTGGGGTAATGTGGTCAAGTGTCAGATTTTAGATCCGGATTCACACTTCCAATGCCCACCCAATGACCTCCCTTGCGAAAGAGATCAAGGATGTAGAAGATATGAATCACAAAAGGGTTAAGGCATAGTATCAATTGGGTAGCACTTCGTTGCTTGAAAATGCTTCCAACCTGTCTCCTATTTTGGGTGGGAAAGTCCACCATTTTATAGACCCAGGGGGTCTATTTTGTATGGGCATGCAGGGATGCCATGTGGCGGCCATGCCTTCCCAAGAGGGAGGAGACTCCTCCCTGACTTGGGCTTCCATGACTGCCCTTGTGAGAGTCCTCAAATGGCAAATCTACCCACCTACATGCGCATGCAAGGCAGGAGTCATAAATTGACAGTCTTCGGCTGCCACTTGGCACCATTCTTCTTTTTTCCCATTAAACCTAGAATTCGTCCTGACCAAATACAAATTTAGAATTCATCCCTAGGTGAGACAGATGTCCAGGTAGTGTCTCAGGTCCTCGTCATTGATCGTGAGGATGTCCTCGACAATCCCATCATGATCGGCTCTATAATGGGGGTTGGCAATGGTATCCTCTAGTTATCTGGAACCACATGATAGTACAACCCCTGGTAGAACGTGGTCTGAGCAATAGCCCGCACCAGATCCTAAGTGATCGCCCCTCCGCTCTGAGCCCTGAGCCATGTAGCCTCATCCTCTAGTGTCTACACCTAAGCCTAGAGGCGAGCATTCTCATCTTGGAGAGCCTCCATCTCGCTGCTATCCCCCACCTTGATACCCTTGCCCTTATTGGGTGATGGTGGCCTCCCCCTACTGAGAAGGGAATCTCTCCTCCCTCCTCCCTATCTGTTGTGGCCTCTGTGGAGCCCATGCCATCCTATGGCATCTCTCCTATGAAGATCATCATTTCTCTCTCCCACTGTGACCCTGCACTACCTGAATGGTAGCCTGATGTTGCCTCCCCATCTGTCACACCATGATGTGCACTGGACCCTGTGCCCTCATAATCCAAGGAGGGCGAATGCCTACATACCAGGCATCGTATCCATATGCAACCCCAGCATCATCACCATCCACTGGCTGGATAGGGGCATCATTCGTGTCCTAGCTCTAGAATCGCTACATATCTGGAGCCCCGCTTAGTGTAGTATTATCCCAGAGAGTCTGGGAGTACTTGTAATCCCTGAGGGAAGGGATCCCCTGCTAAAGACTGAACTATCATAGAACTCGGTCGTAGCAGTGGAGCTCTACCTCTCCTTGCTCCATCCTCAGCCAGCAGACTCGCCTGATGTGAGCCAGCTCCTACCCATCCTTTGCCCACCATGGATGCTCTCTCCATGACCTTTAGGTGATCTGGTCTGGGATGATGTCATCTAGCAACCTCTGAGACATCGACAGATCTATCCGCTATTGTGACCCTCTCTGGAGCCACCAATAGAAAACATAAGGCCTCTCTTGGTCAACCCTATCAGTGGGAGTCCTACTAGCCTTCGCACTGCAATGTGCTCCCAGCACCAAATTTATAGTAGCGATGTCAAAATCTCCTAACTAGCTCCCTGTAAAATTTCATGTCAATTGGAGCTACGGTTGAGAAGTTATGGCCCCGGTAAAATGCACTAAAATGTAGGGAAAAAAAAAATATATATTTCCCATATTTTTTTGGATGGTCCTGCATCACTTATGGGCACCTTTGGGGTGATTTTGGGTTGACCAAAGGTTTCCTGGACACCTTTGGGGCATTTTGGAGTGACCAAGCTAAGCAAATTTTTATCTTTTTGTTTATGATTTTTCTAATTTTTTTTTTTGTTACACTAAGTAGAAATGAACACACACATACACAAACGGTGATTATCTCTTTTAAAGATTAATGGTATGTCCTAGACTGGTTTTAGTGTGTTTTGATGATTTTGTTTTGTTTTTGAAAATTTTTAAGAACGTTTAAATGCAGTATGTTGGCTCATATGACTCCCATAGATGGGCTCCCCTTCAATATACCAACCAGGCCGATATACCAACCTCTCTATATACCCGCCCTTACGAGAGGGAAACTATAGGTATGTGAGAGCAGATGGTACGTGGTATGTAGGTGGTATAGAAGGGGGATTGTCCTGTTAATGACACCTACCATAGAAGACTTATCCTCACGCATTGGGAATCACCCCAGCGACACTCGATCAGCTTTCATCAGGATTTACGCCTAACAACAGTGACAATCGAGGTAATGGATGCAAAATCAAGCCAAGGTGGTGATGAAATATATCAATGGTCTTGATCAAGGGCTGGGGTTTTACGACCAGCTCCTTGGTTTAAAAATGTTGCGTGAAGTGTGTGTGATTCTTTTTATTTGGAAAAATGAAACATGCAGAAGCAACTACTTTCTCTAAGAAAGCAAAATTGATAGAAAACAGAAATAGAAAGGCAAAAAATGACAGGAATAGTTTTAGGACCCTTACCTTTCTCTGCCTAGACTTGCTGTTTCTGATCTTCGGCTCTAAAAATTCACAGATAGAAATTCGTTCCTATGTGAGACGAATTACAGAACAAAATTTGTCCCTATCTGAGATGAATTTGAATTCGTCTTAGGGTCAGACGAATTATAGTAAAGTAATCGCCACAGGCAAAGACGAATAACAGTCAAAATTTGAAAAAGGTACCTATAAGCACAAAAACATAAGTTTTAATTAGTTTCTATGATCTCAAAATTTAGGGGACAAGGTCCCACCATGATCACCACTGAAATCACGAGATTTTGGATGAAAGAAACACTAATTGCGATGTATTCAAAATCAAACACGCTTAAGTCCTAAAATATAGAATGCATGAAGTGAAAGAGACGAATTGAACGGAGATACAAGAAAATGGAGAAATCACAGCCCTTTTATTTAACTCTCTTGATCTTGGTTACAAAGATGCCTCCTCCCTTTTTAGGGGCTAGGAGCGTTAAATGAATTTGGTTACAATCAAGACTTAATGTTCCTCCTTCCGCATGCCCACATTTGAAATGGGTGGGCCAAAACGTTGCCGCTACTGGTGTTGATGAGTCCTTAACCTTTGCTGCTCCTCCTACAATCAAAGAAACAACAAAGATGTTAGTAGCACCTGCTGCAAATAAGAAACATTTGTTCTCTAAAATTAATGAAAGATGCATGTAAAAGATTAGCCAAATCGATAGACAAAATGACTCTAAATGACCCGTAAATTTGACAGAGACCAAAAAACATTACCAAAGGGCCACTGCCATCGAAAAAATCGGCCAATTCACATTAAATTGCAATTCATACCTGGCCAGGATGAATTTGATTGTAATTCATCCTTGGGTAGGACGAATTAGACTATAATTCGTCCTCGGGTAGGACAAATTTGATTGTGATAAAATGTTGAGATAATACTGTCCAAATGTCGTGTCTCGAGATCTCCAAATGACCTGCAAACATGGGGGTTAGCTAATTGGGGGCATTTTGGGACGACCCATATGATCGGTTTTTGCCAATTTAGCATCCATCACCTGGAATTTGATGTCGCTACCTGCAAGTTAGTGAAGACAACGAAAATGACAAAAGATGACAATATTTGATCAAAACATGCTGAAATCGAAATTGTAAACTATCTAAACAACATAAAATGGAATGGAATATAAAAAAGTGACAAAAGAACAAATTAAAATGACACTAAGAAGTGTTGGGCACCCGGGCAGGCCGCCCACCATTAGAACCTGACTTTGGCACCAATCCATTTGGGATGGGCCCAAAATCTCTTATAACTGGTTGTCGGCAAATGGGTGGGGTAACGTGGTCAAGTGTCAGATTTTGGATCCAGATTCACACTTCCAATGCCCACCCAATGACATCCCTTGTGAAAGAGATCAAGTATGTAGAAGATATGAATCACAAAAGGGTTAAGGCACAGTATCAATTGGGCAGCACTTCGTTGCTTGAAAATGCTTCCAACCTATCTCATTTTTTGGGTGGGAAAGTCCACCATTTTATAGACCCAAGGGGTCTCTTTTGGATGGGCATGCAGGGATGCCATGTGGTGGCCATGCCTTCCCAAGAGGGAGGAGACTCCTCCCTGACTTGGGCTTCCATGACTGCCCTTGTGACAGTCCTCCAACAGCAAATCTACCAACCTACACGCGCATGCAAGGCAAGAGTCATAAATTGACAGTCTTCGGCTGCCACTTGGTGCCATTCTTCTTTTTTCCTGTTAAACCTGGAATTCATCCTGACCAAAGACGAATTCAGAATTCGTCCCTGGGTGAGACGAATCCCAGTTAGAATTCATCCTTGGGTGGGACGAATACTGAGCAAAGTACCTGAATGTTCCAAATTACCTTTTGACCTTCCAAAATTGCTACAAAAGTGGTTAGAACCACTGTTTAACCTCTGAGGGCTGCCCTGTGGGCTATGTGTGTCAAAGAAATCAGTGTTTGCAGTCACATAATCGGATTGGTGCTGTTTTGGTGTCTACACTAGAATCTTTGAGAATTGACAAAAGGACAATCTCACCCCTGCCCAGAATAAAAATCCCTTGCTCTACAGCCAATCCGAGCAAGTATCCCTAACATAGGAAGAAAAAGAAAAGTCAAAGAAAATGAGAAAAAGAAAAATATCATTTTGTACCATCACAGCAATATTTCAGCATTATCTCAGTTCCACACAAAAATACAAAAAAAAAAAAGAATCAAGAGAAAAGAACAAGCAAAATGCAAAAAAAAAAAAATCCCTTTCCCTACCCCTTGAAAAGAAAATAAGGGTGAATGAGCTTGAATCCCTGGAATTATCAATTATTCAAAAATTGTGAGGTAAGCCCCATAACAGGCAGTTTGTGCCCAACCCGCTCGGCCTTGGATAATCCCTAGCATGGTGATATGTCTGTCACATTAGCGACCTTATTTTGTACAGACCTATGTCGGTTTATGGATCAGCTAGCTCTTGATGACCTAACTTACATAGTAGTCTGGTAAAGTCACATTCATATCAATCATGGTCAACGAACACTTATTTGGTTAATTCAAATTACTTGTATCAAATTATCTTGCTCAAAATTAGTGAATGAACAATACAATTGCACACACATTTGTATTTGAGAGATTTTTTATCATTATGATAAATCAAGATAAGTAATGAACTCACGTTTGCACATGAGGGTTCCTTATAAATTTACATTTTGTCTTTGAGATGATTTAAAATATTTTTGCAAATCTTGTTGGAATGATTTCATCTTCTTATTTAAGAACATCTGTTTAGTATAAAAAAAATTACATACATTGTTTTCAATAATACTAAAATTCTTTCAAATAACATATTCAAAAATCTAGTAAATAAAGTCATGTTTATATATTATTATTTTTTGTTTATCTCAAAATCAAAAATCAATCATGCAATAAAACTAAAATATCAATTTCCTTTTTAGATTTCGTGATGATGGTATAAGTCTATACCTATAATTCTATGCCTAGCGCAAACCATTGTTCTAATATTATTTTCCCATTAATTTTAATTTATAAAAACATATGGCTTACATCATTATGTCACACAAATTATGCTTTAAAAATAACGAACACATTTTTCTATTTCATTTCATTATGTCAACATTCCATTTTGCAACCATGGTATAATTCCTAAGGAATTATTCTAAAATTTTATCACACTTAGGAATTTATGCCTAGCAAAAATCATATTTCTTTTAATATCTCCTGCATAATATTTTCATGAAAATCTGAAAACACATCATCATCATCATCATTTTTCATCATCACAACACAAATTCTTAAGATAGTCTCTTAAGCACTCTTTTACTTTTAACAAAATTTCTATCTCTGGGATTAGCTTGACGACCTAGTGAGCGGCGACTCCATGAAATGGTCTATAACAATGACAATGTCCTTTGAAATTATTGTTAGAAGTCTCTTTATTTTTCATCAAAACACACCACCAAAACAACCAATTTGTTTACATCAGATTATTTCATTTAAATTTTATGGCATGACATAAAATTATAATTTATTTCCAAACGACATAATTACACAAACAATTAATCAAAAAATCCAAAATTAAAGCATCATACAACATATACACAAGTCATATCATCAAACAAGACCATATATATATATATATATATATCAACAAATTATATACATCATATCAAAACCGGATTGGTATGCCACAATCTATACCCTAGCATACTCAATCCTCTCAAAAATGTATACAATCTCTATGCAGTGAGCGGCTAGCCTCGAGAAGCCCTCGAGCTCTCTGCCTCGTCTCCTCCCCCACCCTGACGTGGAGGAGGTGGTCCCATAGAGGTCCGAGCAGTGTCTCGAGTCCTCATCGTCGATCGTGAGGATGTCCTCGATGATCCCATCATGACCGGCTCTGTAATGGGGGCTGGCAATGGTATCCTCTAGTTCTCTAGAACCACATGATAGTACAACCCCTAGTAGAACATGGTCTGAGTAATAGCCTACACCAGATCCTAAGTGATCACCCCTCTGCTCTGAGCCCTGAGCCATGTAGCCTTATCCTCTAGTGTTTGCACCTAAGCCTAAAGGCGAGCATTCTCATCTCGGAGAGCCGCCATCTCGTTGCTCTCCCCCACCTTGATACCCTTGCCCTTATCGGGTTATGGTGGCCTCCCCCTACTGAGAAGGGAATCCCTCCTCCCTCCTCCCTATCTACTATGGCCTCTGTGGAGCCTGTGCCATCCTCTGGCATCTCTCCTATGAAGACTGTTGCTACTCTCTCCCACTATGACCCCGCACTACCTCAATGGTATCCTGATATTGCCTCCCCATCCGTCGCACCACGGTGTGCACTGGACCTTGTGCCCTCATAATCCAAGGAGGGCGAATGCCTATGTACCAGGCATCGTATCCATCCGCAACCCCAGCATCGTCACCATCCACTGGCTAGATGGGGGCATCATCCATGTCCTAGCTCCAGAATCGCTACATATTCGGAGCCCCACTTAGTGTAGTATTATCCCATATAGTCTGGAAGTACTCATAATCCCTGAGGGAAGGGATCCCCTGTTGAAGACTGAACTATCATAGTACTCGATCATAGTAGTGGATCTCTACCTCTCCTCACTCCATCCTTAGCCAACAGACTCGCCTGATGTGAGCCAGCTCCTGCCCATCCTCTGCCCACCTTGGATGCTCTCTCCATGACCTCTAGGTGATCTGGTTTGGGATGATGTCATCTAGCAACCTTTGAGACATTGGTAGATCTATCCACCATTGTGACCCTCTTTGGAGCCACCAATAGAAAACCCGAGGCCTCTCCTGGTCAACCCCTATCAGTGGGAGTCCTACCGGCCTTCACACCGCAATGTGCTTCTAGCACCAAATCTATAGTAGTGATGTCAAAACTAGACATCGACCTCCCTTGTATATGACCCCATGTAGGATCCTATACAAACAACATAGTACAAAGCTCCCCCATACAAACCTGTACCCGTGGTCTCTCATGTCATAGACCACATCTAATAGGAGCCAGGGTAATCTGCACCCACTCTGGTGGCATAGCAGTAGGTCACCCACTATCTCGGCCAAAACCTGAGTCAACCTAGATGCCCTAGGCATCTGTCTCAGAGACTCGATGTTCACTCTGCCATTCTCCAGGGCAAAGCTCGGGTCTCCGATTAGCCTCATCATTGTCTAGCCTTGATTGGCCATAGGAGTCATCAACCATCCCTGTATGGGGATCCTCAAGATCCTCCATACGTCCTCTAGTGTGGGAGCCATCTCCCTTGTTGATGACCGAAAGCAAGATGACCCCAAATACCATCTCTCTGCTAGGGTTGTCAGTAGCCCCATGTCTGTCGATACTTGTGGCATCTCTGCCACATGCTGTAGTCTAACTTGTTCTAGTCGGTCTCGCTCTACCTAGTCGAGCATGGCCACGTCATCTCTCAGCCCCTTGTATTTCCACCCTCGACTCTTTAGTAACCCCCTCTACAAAAAAAACAATAAAACAACAAAATTCATTAATAAAACAATTATTAAAATCAATTAAATGCAATTCAAACAAGCTTAATTTCATCAAATGATGATATCGTCCACTATTGGATGATATCGTCCTAAATTGGGTAAAATCATCCTTTGTAGGATGAAATAATCTCCTATTTTGCAACTTGGGGATCGCCCCTTGTTGGACGAGATCGCCCCTAGTTCACCGATTTTGCCCTCAGACGAAATCGATGATCTAGAGACGATTTCGATGAAATAGGGACGATTTCATCCCAATGTCGTCGACAGCCTAAAAATGGCCACGATGCCCCAAAACAGTTAAAAATTAAAACAAAAAATTGCATAAATCAAATTCAAACACAATTTACTAGCATTAGATCCTTACACATAGCCCGCGTCGGACCTCTGTCGATCTATGTGCTGTCTCAACCATTTTTTTTTCTGCAGAGCTCTCAAACAGTAAAAATGAATTAGGTTTTTACCCTATTTTTCTTAATTTTATTTAAAAACAACATTTTTTTTTCTTTTTCGCACTTATACCTCAAACGTTCGATTTGGGTAAAAACATAGAGGGGGCACCATAGTCAGCAGTCATACGATTTGACCTAGAATCGTCGTCTAGAAAATTGAGTAAATTTTTACTTTCTCGTAAAACGAGAAGAACTCATCTTTAACGCATTTTCTTCAAAAAATTCATTAAAGAGGGGGAAAAATGTAGCACCCTAAAATTTGCACAGTTAAACCTTAATAAAAAGATAAAAATTTGAATTTTAACCCAAAATCGCCCGTTACCCGCTCCCCTTGTTTTCCATGCCATTTTTAGGATTTGTTTTTACCGTTGGACGATATTGTCGTCGATCAGATGAAATCATCCTAGATCTGACGAATTCATCTAGAACAGAACATCCAGAAGATTTCATCCCAAAACAAAATTTTCATAATTAGCTTTTGTTTCAACAGCTTCTCTAACTTGGGTAGAAAGCGTATCTACGCAGTTAGAGTCTCCCCCATTGGAGATCTCCCAAATTGGGATGATCTCCAACCTCCTAATCTCCCCCTAATCTTATATAAACTAGGATTTTCTTAGTTTATCCTCTTGAACCCCCTGGCTGACTGATTTCCCTACAAATTTAACTTTTTGTGCATTAGAACACCTTCATATTTTTGTTTGCATTGTGTATTTCAAGTTTTCTTGCAGGAATTTTACTGTTTTTTAGTCGGAGCAAGCTCAAATCGTCGCAGAAGATTTCAGATGATTTTGGATCATCCTATCGCAGATCGGCGATGATATTGTACGATTTGAGGCGATCTCGACTAAAATTTAGATTGGGGGCAATCAAAGCCTGAAGTTTGCATTTTCTTATATTTTTTATTCATTTTCTTATGCATTAACTTGGTTTATTTTATTCCTGCATCCTGGAGTTCACCTCATTTAGTATAGAAGCATGTTAAAGTTAAAATAAATTATTAAAGTAACGCATTTTCCTTTAATCGTTATCGGGATCTGTCATTTAGGCAAATTTACTATCATTTCTATCATTTCCCCTTGCTTTTGCAGTTGCATTTTTTGGTTTTTGGTATCTGCCTCTATAACTACAGGTCTCTGATGAATTCGTCTAATGAATTCATCAAATCGATGATGATCTTGTCTGATCTCAGATGACCGACTGAGATATAAGATGATTATGTTCAATTGTAGATGATTACATATGATTTGAGATTATTTGGACTTCTACAAAACTCAAAATCTACATCAGACATCCAAAATCAGGTATATTCTGTCTCATTTAGCATATTTTATGTGTTTAGCACTTATTTATGTTCTTTGTATTCATATAAATCAGCATTGGCATATAGAATAGCTTAGATTCATCTTGGCAAAACCTAGGAATTGAATGATTAAAGCACAAAATGAACACATCAAACCTACTCTCAACCTAGGCATGGAAACTACCACTCAAAAGTTTCCTGGTGAACCCACCATCCATCAAAAATTCACCCTTATACCCCTCCCCCGGGAGGCGTGACCTTCAAAGGGCCTCTCAGTCTGAGGTATTGTCCCATCCTTCTCGCATTCCCCTTCCAGACGTGGATCCTATAGCCTGAAGGTAAGGATGCAAAAAATTTAGAGCGATACAGGTGCCTTACTGTCGTTGGTGCCTTCCTAGAAGAGGAAGGTGCTTATCTTCTGTTGGTGCCTTCCTATGAGAGGAAGGCGCTTGCCTTCTAGTGGCACCTTCTTGTTGGCACCTTCCTTATGAGAGGAAGGCGCTTGCCTTCTAGTGGCACCTTCCTTATGAGAGGAAGGCACTTGCCTTCTAGTGGTGCCTTCCTTATGAGAGGAAGGCGCTTGCCTTCTAGTGGTGCCTTCCTTATGAGAGGAAGGCGCTTGCCTTCCTTTGGCGCCTTCCTGGAAGAGGAAGGCGCTTGCCTTCTAGTGGTGCCTTCCTTATGAGAGGAAGGCGCTTGCCTTCTAGTGGCGCCTTCCTTATGAGAGGAAGGTGCTTGCCTTCTAGTGGTGCCTTCCCGTCGGTGCCTTCCTATGAGAGGAAGGCGCTTCTTTTCCTTTGGCGCCTTCCTGGAAGAGGAAGGCGCTGGCCTTCTATTGGCGCCTTCCTGGGAGAGGAAGGCGCTTGTCTTTCCTTGGTGCCTTCCTGGAAGAGGAAGGCGCCTACTTACGCTTGGCGCCTTCCTGGAAGAGGAAGGCGCCTACCTTCTCTGCATTGATTCCGAAAGAAACAAAGTGCCAGGTCCATGAAAAGACCTCGACTGATCCAAATCTGACTAAATCAACTACAATTCCACAAAAACACATTGAAAACACATGAATTAGATAACATGCATAATTTCATCAAATAATTATATAATCATTCATAAACATATGCAATCCTTATTATACAACCGCATAATAATCAAGAAAATGTATACAAAATATGAGCATTTCTGATGCTCATCATCCCCCCATGCCTAACATATGCCACGCCCTCATGGCATCAAAACTATAGGTAGCCCTGTTGACCCCTCATCATTGTCATTTCTTGGTGGATCCGGCTGTACCTGTGGCCCGTGTCTGCCTCTTCTGTGCACTGGCATCTGGAGGTGTGGCTCCTCTTTTTCTATGCAGAGCTGCAGGTGCTACTATTGGCTGTGCTTTCCTCATCCTAGCTGCTATCGGAGGTGATCGAACCAGCGTCGTCTCTGCTGCCTAAAATGCAGCTTCTGCAGCTTGCCATAGGTCAATGTTCGAAGGTTTGACCGTTGCAAGAGGGATATCTAAATTATCCCTCCTGAGATGAACTACTTGGGCTTTGTACAATCGGGTTGCTTCAAGAGTAAGCCCTGCATTCTCCTTTGCAATGGCAGTGGCCTCCAATTTGGGGCCATATACCCCCCATCATTCAAAATACCTTCTTATCATGGAGGGTCATCCCTAGGATGACCCATAAATCTCCCAGAACTGGTTGTCCTCTACCGGATTGATGTAGATACCAGAGTCCCCCTACATCCTCGAGGTTGCCTTCCTGGTCTCCTTAGTTGTTGTCATCTCTTTGAGCAATCATTCAAACTATTTTTGCCTCTCTACGAATGGTTGCATATCCCACTCATCTTCTTCTAGCTCGATGAAGGTCACCTTCACCTTCTTTCGAGCCATCCTGGGCCCTTTTCCTTTGGCCTCTATAGAAAATGTGGTGGCTCGAACAGGGTTTTCCCTTTCTCCCTCTGAGGGACCTGCTCTACGGTCCCTGGAGCATTCTCCTCACTCTAGGGGACCTGTTCTGATGTCCCTGGGGATGCTTCTTCGCCCCCCTGTCTATCCTGTGCTGACCCCTCAGGTTCTTCTCTTCCTTCCTCAGGTCTGGGGAGTTCTTCCTTATCCCTCGGTCCTGTCTATTGTTGTTGGCCCTCGTCCTGCTCTGTATCACTCAAGACGATGATAGGGGGTGTTGTGGGACTTCTTTCCCCTTCACTCCCAAAAATAGAGGAATTCTCCCCTACCTTCGGGCTGCTCTGTCGAGCATCCGATCAAAATTCTCCCGAAGAGAATACTCATTCTGCAGATGTGGGAGAATTCATTGGGACCTCTTTTGCCTAGTCAGTTTGGGTCGATGCATCCCTTCTTTCTATTCCCCTATCCTGGAGTAGCTGGTTCTCCTCCCACAACTGCTAGACCAACTGCTCGAGCTAGGTGATTCATCTTTCTCATTCTTTCAATTCCCCTCTATGCTTGTTCTGGCAGTCCTCCAAAATTTGTTGGGCCATCCAACAATTGGTTTGCCACTCTAGCGCTTCCTCCAAGGCTGCGTCGACCTGATCATTGCTCCCGAAAGTCCCTACATCTTGTGGGCTCTGATTTGTCAATTCTCAAAGGGTTTGGGCTGCAACGTCGACTTTCGGGTCACTCTGTTCTTCTTCTACTGAGAGGAGGAGTCACCATAGGCATTTCCTCTTGGGGACTAGTTCTGGTGGCCGGAACTCGGCCTCACTGCTAATAAGCGGTGCTCCTTCCTCTTCATACTCGGGCACTGGGGAATGCCCTCTTTCCTCTATGCATTCGGGCATTGGTGAATGCCCTCTTTCTTCCATGAAATAGGGCAATGCCAATTTCTCGATACTTGCCATCTCCTCTATAGGGCTTCCCTCTTCTTGCCCTATTTTGGCAATAGCATCCTATTGCCTTTCTTGGCCGCCATCTCCCTCTACATTGAGGTTCTGCCTCTACGCTTCTGCATGGCGGACCAGTGCTGATATCAGCCCATGGTGGGCCAAGGTGGATGGTGCTCCCTTATGGTACCTAGCCGCTTCTTCCTTCAAGGCATTTTCTAGGTAGAAGGGCACGTTCAACTTCCTTCCATGCACCAGGTGATTCAAAAACTGCACATGGTTAGCGTGCAAATGGGTATACTTCTTGGTGCATGTAAATAATCGAGCAACCTGCTCGAATATCTTTTACAGATTCATGGGAAGGCTACTTTTGGGTAGCCCTTCCTTATCTATCTACACATTTTCTCCTGGTAGCAACACTTCGGTGTACGGCTTTAGTAGTCCACCTTTGTATATGCATTCCCCTGTGAGGGGCAATCCAGTCGCCTACGAGATGTATTCGGGGGTGACCGGAATTTCTACCCCTCACACCTGAGCTACGTCACCCCTCAAGGAGGCAGCGAATTCCTTGGATGCCTCCATATCCTGGCCCTGATTGACTAGGGTATAGTATTCGAACCATCCCTCGGCCTCGAACTATGTTTTTACCGCCCCCTGATTCCTTTCGTATCACTCGGCTCATTCTTCTTCACCGCGTGATTCTTCGACCTTCCTCCCATGGTGCCTTCCCTTACTACTGCATTTTTTTTGTCCTTACTTCTTCAGGAAGGTGCCTTCTTATAGGGAAGGTGCCTAACCTTAGCATTTAATTCTAGGGTACACCTTTCGAGCCATATCATTGGCACGTGGTTTCGACCATGGGGGGATATGATTTTTATGATGGCAATATTTTTTTTGGTACTGCATAATTTATGAATAATTATATAAATATTTGAGTTAGTATGCATGTACCTTATTTGGTGTTTCATGCATCATGAAGAGCATTGATTCACTGATTTGTGACATGGGGGAGGGGTATGGTCATCTGATGTCGCTCGTTCATGTGGTGATTTCATTTCGATCGAGGCATCCGAGAGACTTAAGTGTTGGCTGTACATGGAAGGCGCTCTTTGGTACCTTCCCAATGTGGAAGGTGCTTATGTGGTGCCTTCTCGATGTGGAAGGTGCTTATATGGTGCCTTCTCGATGTTGTCGATGCTCTCTGATTGGATGCACCTTTCGATGGTGGAAGGCGCATCGGTGCCTTCCCGATGTTGTCGGTGCTCTTTGAATGGATGTGCCTTTTGATGGTGGAAGGCATCTCTGATTGGATATGCCTTTCGATGGTGGAAGGCATCTCTGATTGGATGCACCTTTCGATGGTGGAAGGCGCCTCTAATTGGATGCGCCTTTCAATGGTGGAAGGCACCTTTTTGATGATGGCGCCTTCCTGCTACGAAAGGTGCTTCTAAATGGGTGTGCCTTCCCGATGTGGAAGGCCTCTTGTATGCCTTCCCGATGTGGAAGGCACCTGTTCTTTTTTTTTGTGTGCGCCTTCCACCACGAAAGGCGCCTATTTTTTTTTTTGTGCCTTCTTTATAAGGAAGGCACCTTCTTCTGGGGTGCCTTCTTTATAAGGAAGGTGCCTTCTTCTAGCTGGGCACCTTCTTTATAAGGAAGGCACCTTCTTCTTGCTGGGCACCTTCTTTATAAGGAAGGTGCCTTCTTCTATGCTTTATCGATGTGGAAGGCGCCTTCTTCTTGGCAATCATGTTGTGATTGACTGGGAAAGGGTGATCAAGCCTTCTCAGTCTCGCTTCATGTTGCCTCAACTTCTACCTATGAGTGCCGGTGTCGGAATGCTGAGCCGAATCAGGCCTGGTTTCCTAGATACCTATTCCTCGTGCTGTCAGGTCTTCCACCTACAAAAAGCAAATGAAAAGAAAGAAAAATAAAGGTAGTTAGATGCATTCCATGCCTGTTAGGCCCTGGATTAGGATGCCTGCAGCTTGCATGCGGGTGTCGTCCCTGCAAAACACACCGTAAGAAAAAAACTAAATTAACTAATTTTGGTGAGCACCTCCATGCCCATCATTTTTCCTGTTAAGAGTTTGGTCCGGATCTAACAAGATGGGGTCTCCCCCATGTCTATTCTGGATTCCACCTGTAAGGTTTCGGATGTGTTATAGGGGCGCAGTCGGTGGCCATTGACCGTTAACACGGTGTTGCTATCGTCAATTGTTCTAATGCACACTGCCCCATTCTTGATGAGCTCTACCACCTCATACGGTCCCATCCATATTTGCATTAATTTACCTTTTCTTTCTTGGAACCGAGAATCGTACAACAACACCCATTCTCCTTCTTGGAACTGCTTTAGTTTAATGTGGCGATCATGCCACCGCTTTCTTTGCTTTTGTATGATTTTCGTTCTCTACAAAGCGTCCATTCGGATTTCGTCCAGCTGATCTAGCTATCGAATCCTTTCTTCTTGAGCGTCATCCAAGCTCAAGTTCAATTCTGAAGCCGTCCTCAATGTCTTGATTTCAAATTCAATGGGCATCATCGCACTCTTCCCATAGACCAGTTGGAAGGGTGTGAAGCCTGTGGTGGATTTCCACGTGGTATTATATGCCCAGACTGCCTTCGACAACCGTGTAGCCCAATATTTTTTGTGTTGCTGCACGGTCTTCGTCAGGATGTTCTCTATTTCTCTGTTCGTCACTTCCACTTGCCCATTTTCCTGCGGATGGTAGGGTGTAGTTTTATTGTGCCAAACTCTGTATTGCTCCATCAGCTCCTTGATCAACCTGGAGGTAAATTGAGGCCCCTGGTCTATTGTTATCTCTCTAGGGACCCCAAATCATGTAAAAATGTGGGCAAATAAGAAATCAGTGACTATTCTTTCTTTTGAATCTCTCAACGCTTGAACTTCAACCCATTTGGTGACGTAATCTGTACAGACCAAAATAAACCTCCTCCCTATTGAAGGTGGATTAATTGGTCCCATGAAGTCCATGCCCCACTTATCGAAGGGTTCCAGGTGTACCTGAGGTTGGAGGGGCATTTCATCTCGATGGGTTGGTCTACCCATTCTTTGGCATTCATCGCACTTGCTGGCGTACGCAACCGCATCCTTGAACAGAGTGGGCCAAAAGTACCCAGCTTGTAGGATTTTGTAGGCAGTTCATTTCCCTGCAAAGTGTCCTCCGCATGGTTCATCATGACATGCTTTGAGTACTTCTGAGAACTCCTACTCTGCTATGCATCTCCTTATAATCTGGTCACGTCCTATTTTGAATAGGAGGCCATCAATCCATAGGAACGATGCACTTTTCTCTATGACCGCCTACTTTTCTTGGAAAGAGAGAGCAGGTGAGGTTCTTTCGATGGCCAAGTAATTGGCTATATCTACGTACCATGGGATTTGCTCACTAATGGTGAACAAATGTTCATCCAAAAATTGGTCTTCCACTGCTGTATGGTCTATCGGTATCAATCTGGATAGAAAATCTGCTATGACATTGTCCTTGCCTGGTTTGTCGACTATTGTGATGTCGAATTCCTACAGTAACAAGAGCCACCTGATAATTCTTTCGCCAATGGCTGGCTTGCTCATCAAGTATCTGATAGCCGCATGGTCCATGTGGACAAATACCTTATACCCGATGATATAATGGCAGAATTTGTTTATGGCATGCACAACTGCAAGGAACTCCTTCTCCGTCACCGTGTAGTTGAGCTCGGCTCCTGCCAAGTTTTTGTTGACATAGTAGATGGCATAAAATTCTTTGCCATCCTTCTATCCGAGGACTGCTCCAATCGCATTGTTGGATGCATCACAGTAGATATGGAATGGTATGGCCCAATTTGGTCCTCTTAAAACTGGTGTGGATATCAGTTTCTCTTTAAGCAACTGAAATGCTTCTTCGTAGTCTTCCATCCAATTGAACTCCACATCTTTAGATAATAGAGTGTGCAGTGGTTTTGCAATTTTGTTGAATTCGATGATAAATCATCGGTAGTACCCGAATGATCCAAGAAAACTCCTCACCTCTCTCTACATTCTAGGGTTGGGTAGGTCTCTGATGACCTCAATTTTTCTTTTATCAACCTTTATTCCTTCTACGGAGAGGTGGTGTCCCAGTACGATGCCTTCTTGCATCATCATAAAGCATTTCTCGTTGCTCAGGGACAAATTGTTTTCCTTGCTTCTTTCGAGCACTCTTTCCAAGTTCGTCATTGCTTCATCAAAGGTTTCTCCATAGACGGTGAAGTCATCCATGTATACTTCGACCGCGTCTCCCATCATGTCTAAAAATATGCTAAGCACCACCCTTTGAAAGGTGGTAGGTGCGTTGCACAATCCGAAAGGTAATACCCGATAGGCAAACATTCCCCATGGGTAGGTGAACATTGTCTTATCCTGATCCTCTTCTCCTATCTGGATCTGGTTGTATCCACTGAATCCATCCAGGAAGGAGAAATACTTCCTCCCTGAGAGTGTATCCAAGACTTGATCAATGAACGGGAGCGGGAAGTGGTCCTTCTTGGTCGCTTTGTTTAATGCTCTGTAGTCCACATAGATTCACCATTTCCCATTCTTTTTAGGGACTACCACTAACGGTGATACCCACTCGCTGTCAAAAATTGGATAGATGAATCCGATAGTCAAGAGTTTTTGCAGTTCTTCCTTGACAATGTCTTTCATTGTCGGATTCATTCTTCTCTATGGTTTCCTGCTTGGAGTTGCTTGATCATCGAGGTATATACGATGGGTACAGATTTTTGGGCTGATACCCTTCATATCTGAGTAATCCCATGCAAATGCCTATTGGTGTCTAACCAAGAGCTCTTCTACTTTCATCAATTGTGTGGGAGTCAACCCACTACTGACATTCAATGTTCTTCCTGGCCCGACGTGTATCTACTGAACGTGGTGATCTTGGGTGCCAGCCAACGATGATCCAGGTGCGGAGATGGAGGACTCCCCATGGAGGAACTCCACAATAGCACCATCTTCATCTTCTTCTGCCAACTCATCCAACGTCATCATCGGTTGGATCATGGATAGCTCAAGATTTTCATGCTCGATCAACATGGGTTCTCCTACTGAGTCGACGGACTATGCTAGGGGTGAAATAGTCAACATTTTAACATTTCGTCCATCGAAGATGGTCATCAGCCCATCTCGATAGCTGATGTAAGCATCAGCTATTGCCAGCCATGGCCTTCCCAAGATGAGCGGGTAACCACCCAACCTAGTTTTAGATTGCAAGACTAAAAAGTTGGTTGGGTATTCCCATGTGCTGACTGTCACTATTATGTCTTCCAACATTCCTTTCGGTGCCACGGTCGATCGATCGACCAGCTACAGCACTATCATAGTGGGTTTCAGGTTCATGAGTTGTAGCCTCTGCATGGTCTCCTGAGGCATTACATTGATGGCTGCTCCGAGATCGACCAACGTATTGGACAGGGAATGTCCCTCGATTTTTATAGTCAGCATCGGGCTGCCTGGGTCTGCATACTTAGGATGGCACATTTTGCCCATCATCAAATCTGCTAGTTTACCCATGACATTGATAGTCTGGGTTGCTCTTCATCCTGGCTTCCTTAGACACATCTCTCTTATCACCTTGGTATATATCGAAACATCTCGGATGGCTTGAAATAATGGAATTGTCATGATGAGGTTCTTCAAGCTAGACAAGATATCAAACTCTGGCTACGTTACTTTCCTCTATTCTTGCAGCCGATTGGGAAATGGAGCCTTTGCTCTCTCAGGCATTTCTTCTATCACCTCTTCTACAAGAGGTGTTTCTCCTACCTCTTCCTCCTCTTCTACCAGTGGAGGCGTTCCTACTCCTAGCTGTCTACCAGACCTAAGCTGAATATGGTACATCGGATACATCTCACCCTCCATGTTGTATGCTGGCTGGTTCACCCTGTTATTCAGATTTGTCATCGGTTGTGCGGGTAGCTACGCAGGTCTCACTACTGGCAACGTCGATAAATTCTATTGGGGGTGAGCTGGTGCTACATTCTATGGAGCCTGATTCCACGTAGTGTGGCCTCTCCACTATTGCCTAGGATATGGATATGGCATCCATGGCTGTTGGTTTGGGAATGCTATTGGGGGTGCGTTGGACCAGGGTGATGGCCCCCACCACCCCATGTTAGGTGGTTGAGGTGGGCCTTGGGGCATGTATGGTCCTCCCCCATATGATGACATTCTGATTGGCATATTCCTCACAAGGGGTTGTGGCCAACTCTTTCGATTGCCTATGAAATAGGCATCCATGCTTTCAACATCCTCCTGATTACTAGGCAGTTGTGGGCACAATCGAGTTTTATGGTTCAGCCTACAAACTACGCATACTCTAACTTTGTTCTTCGGGCATGCATTCTTTGCATGCTTCCCTCTACATTTTGGATAGAAATAAGCCAATGTTGCTTCATTTTCTTGCTTCTTTTTCTCTAACAGTAGCGTATCCATCTGCAATGCTAGAGATGAGAGCATTTCGCTCTTTAAATCTTCCAACATGTTACCTATTTCTGTCTTCGTGACTGAAGCAGTCACTTTCATGGTTCTAGAAGTGGTCTTGCCTCTCCTTCTTGAGTAGTTCCGGCATAGTTGTCGGATGTCTTCCATAGCATGCTGGTAGACATCACCTCCAGAAATCATGTTAAGAGCCTCCAAGTGATTCATTGGTAAGTCCTCTCAAAAATATGCTTTTGAGGGACTTATCAGATAGTTTCGTGTGAGGAGATCATTGAAGATTGAAGTTGAATCTCTCCTAGTATTCCTCGAGAGACTCATATTCTTTTTGCGTCATGCTCAGGACCTCTTCTCTGGAGTCTCTTGCTCTCCCAAAATCTTGGTATTGCTCTAAAAAGAGCTTCTTCATTTGATCCCAAGTGGCAATGTGTTTGTCTCCCAGACCGATGAACCACCATAGAGCTGCATCGTCCAACGTGGAAGGAAAGAGTTTCAGCTTTTGCGTATCAGATTTGTAGTCCACAGACCTGCATAAGACATCAAACTTAAATAAAAATAGGTCAGGGTCCTCAGTTGGGTATCCTCTGAAGGTCGAAAGGTGAGCAGGGGATATGTTTTTCATTTTGGTATCTCCTACTCCTTCATCAATCGGGAAACTAAAGCCAGATGAGACTTCTTCATTGTCAACCATTTTTTCAGGAAATGTGGTCTCTAATGCAGTATTTATGGCCTTACGATCATTTAAGACTTTCTGAGTCAAGGCTCTAAGGTTGTCTGGTGTTATCATCCGATCTTCTACAACTTTCCACAACAGGGCTTCCTCTAAGGGTGTCCTATTAAATAGGGGATTTATGATGATTCATTCTTCCCCACATTGATGGGATGAGGAGGCACTTTGCACAAAGTGTGGCTCCTCACTCCAATGGATTGCTGGTGGTGGGTCGGGTGAGTCTAATTCAAATTTAGAATGTTCGGCTGACTCAGGTTCTGATGGATTGGTTTTTATAAACCGACCGTCAAGTCCTCTTCTTCTCGAAGAACTCATACAAGGTCAGATGGAAGGTTTCTAGGTATTGTAAATAATCTAGTTGAGACGCTTCCCTGACAACGATGCCAAAATGTTGTGGGCCAAACAAGGTTAACTTCTTTCCTACTTTTGTCACATGCCCATGCATTTAATTTATCAACCCAGGGAGCTTCGTAAACTTGCGAAGGGTCTTGAACAAGATTTGCTTACAATACCACTTGAGATGAGTCCGCTAGTTCTACTATTGGGGGGTGTTTCAAATGGTCGTCAATCATTCATACACTCCTCAATAATTTACGTAAAAATAATTAAATCTACAGAAAGGAAATATTCACGCATTCCTAGAAATAAACCTACTGCAATACTGGAAATAACAATGCGATAAACAATCTTATAAAAGTGGTAAACTAATCTAGAAAACATAAGAAAAATAGGGGAAGAAATACTGGCTTGGAGTGGGCCCAGGCTCCAGCAGCTTCCTCCCAGCTGAACACGCACTTAGAAACTCTTAGAACTATATTATAATTATCAAAGTATTACAATGCTTCTTCTGTATATCTCTCTATAATTACTATCAAAATATTCTATATATCCTCAGAGAGGTCTACGTGTGTTTATATAGCACACCCATAGATCTTCTATTACAAAGAAGTTATAACAGTCGATTCATTCCAGACTAAACTAAGACAGTATGGTAAATGTGATCGATGTCTACTAAAATTGGCATTCATTTCTAATGGTGGCATGTTCACTGATTGGTTTGTGCTTCACCTAGCATTGGTAGGACGTTCTCATACATCGGTGTGATCCCCAATTTAACTCTACATGACGTAGAGTTGGAACTGCACTAGTCGTTGTTGTCCATGTCATGCTTGTCTGGTCAACGGGTGAAGAATAGGGGTGCCTTCCCTATGAGGAAGGTGCCTAAGTATGTCGGGTGCCTTCTCTATGTGGAAGGTGCCTTACTATCATTGGTGCCTTCCTGGAAGAGGAAGGCGCTTATCTTCTATTGGTGCCTTCCTATGAGAGGAAGGTGCTTGCCTTCTAGTGGCGCCTTCCTGTCGGTGCCTTCCTTATGAGAGGAAGGTGCTTGCCTTCTAGTGGCACCTTCCTTATGAGAGGAAGGTGCTTGCCTTCTAGTGGCTTCCTAGAATGCCTTCCTTATGAGAGGAAGGCTTCCTTCTATGCCTTCCTTATGAGAGGAGGCCTTGCCTTCTAGTCCCTTCCTGATGCCTTCTTATGAGAGGAAGGCGCTTCTTTTCCTTTGGTACCTTCCTAGAAGAGGAAGGCGTCGGCCTTCTATTGGTGCCTTCCTGGGAGAGGAAGGTGCTTGTATTTCCTTGGCGCCTTCCTGGAAGAGGAAGGCGCCTACTTACGCTTGGTGCCTTCCTGGAAGAGGAAGGTGCCTACCTTCTCTGCGTTGATTCCGAAAGAAACAAAGTGCCAGGTCCATGAAAAGACCTCGACTGATCCAAATCTGACTAAATCAACTACAATTCCACAAAAACACATTGAAAACACATGAATTAGATAACACGCATAATTTCATCAAATAATTATATAATCATTCATAAACATATGCAATCCTTATTATACAACCGCATAATAATCAAGAAAATGTATACAAAATATGAGCATTTCTGATGCTCATCAATGGTGGATAGATTGGACAAAGGAAATGAGGTAAGAGCTAGTGCTTACAAAACTAGAGTAGATATAAGATAATCTAATCCAAGTGGTTCCTTGTTTCTACCTTGCTATTTGGATTGATTTAACTTGATTGTTGTTTTAATTGGTTGTTGTTGATTGGTTTGAATGTTGTGTTTGCTTACTTTCTCCTTTTTGCTACCTGTAAGGTACTTGCTTGTTTTCCTTCATGTGCTTTCTTGTCTATGTCTGTTGTTGCACTCAATCGAGTGTCTTTCCTCATTGTGTAGTGGAATTACTTGGATTGCTAGTTTTTTGGATAATTGGTCTCAATCATCCTTAGCTTAGAACATCTCCTTGTTGTATGTAATCCTTCTTCTTTTTATTGCTTGAGTTCTTATCATTGCTACCTTGCTCTGAGTGAGGGCGATTCGATGGTTGATGCGCTCTTCATCCCTATTGAGTTGGCTTGTGTGTAGGTCTATTTGAGTATTCAGTAGGATCCGAGCACGTGCTTCAATGAAAGTTAGTTGGTTTTCTTTTTTAAGCCTTATATTTTTGTTACATAATTTTTAACAAAGCTCGATCCTATGTTTATATGCATGGAGTCTTGTGTATGTGGCCCTACATATTGGAGCAGTGCTTAGGCTTCTCAGTGCTAGCTTGTGTTGTCAATGCACCATGAGTATGTTATTTTTCTTTCATATTGCACCATCCCTTGAGTCGTTGCTTGGGATCTTGAGAAGGTTTGTTTGTATCTTCATTACTTGAGCCTATGGTAGCTTGGTTTAGCTTTCAATACAAGCATGACTATTTATATTTTGATGGTGGCCACTTGTACTTTAGCCTTGTATTACTCCATTTTAATTTTTTAAATTAAAGGTAGAATGTGGAGTGGTTTGATATTTGTTTTATTAGTTGCTATGCTAGTTATAGTAACTAGAACATAAGATGGTTTTTATTATTAATAAGGGGTAGTAAATTAAAAAGCTATGATGGCTTTTTGCTTTACATAAAGAAGATTCAAGAACCTTTTAGGTAAATAAAATGATGCATAACCCATGGTTCTAATTATTTTGGGATAATGAACTTTTAATTGCTTTATTACCTTTATAGTTTTTTTTTTTAAATAAAGGGGTAAAAATTTATTGATAAAAATTCTGGATTATAGAGTACAACTGAGCTTCCAACCATGACTCAAATAAATAGCCAAACAGGGTAAAACCACTAGACTAGAATGACACCCAAAAAAAATAATAAGAACAAACCACATTAAGTCTGTACATCCTTGTGGATCAACTCCCATAGGCATTGAGAGTCCCCAGATGAGAGACTCTCCCAATTATCGATACTCCAAGGATCCAGCAGCTCAGAAGCCCTTTTGTCCAGGTAATCAGCAACCACATTTTATTCCCTTGGAATGTGCACAAAGGATATAAATTTGAACTCTTCACTCATTTTGAGAATCTGAACGGCTACAGAGGCCAACTACCAATTAAATTCCTCCACCATTTTACTATTTAAAATATTAACCACAATTTGAGATTCAGACTCATAGATAATCCTATGCCAGCCAAGAGAAAACCCCCTTCGCAAGGCCTCAAGAATTGTAAGAGCTTCCATAAAATTTTTGGAGTGAACACCTTTATAAATGGAAAAGAAAAAACTGACACCACCAGTAGAATATCTCCCAACACCACCAATGCCAGCATGTCCAAGATTACCCCTAGATGATCCATCAGTATTAATTTTTAAAACTCCTCTAGGGGATGGCATCCACCTACCATCTCTCCTAACCTTCTTGCTAAGCTAAGGAACCCTACTAGGTCTAGAAGAGTTCACACCATCCCCAAAAATACCAAGGGCTTACAGTACCTTCTTCTCTCTAGAATCCAAAATAGGGTCCACATCTTATTTTCTATGGATGGTTTCTTGAACCATATATAGGATCCTTTGCCAGATCTATTGAATAGCCAAATAACTGCCCTAAAATATGCATCAATTCTGTTTGAGCCAAATTTTCTAGATGATGCAAGAAGGGCCCAAATTACAAGCCACCCGAAGGAAGGGGACCTTGGTCAGAGGTCTTCCCAGACTACTCCAAAACTCCACTAGGGACATCACATGAAAACATGGATGGTTCCAAGCACTCCACCAACGGTGCCAAATTTCTCTGGCAAAGGAGCATTGGAAAAATAAATGAGAAGAGTCATCCTCATTCTTACTACAAAGGATACAAAAAGAGGGACCCTAAAATCCCCTCTTCCTCAAATTATCCCAAGTGAGGAATTTATTATGAGCTACCAACAAAATAAAGAAGTTACATTTTGGCCAGGAAAATTTGTTCCACACTTTTTTCCACCAAGTGATAGGAAGACTCCCATACTTTTGCTTATCAAGAACTTGATAATCATAGGCTACCCAGTAGGTTCCCTTAATATCAGGGTTCCAAGCCATAATATATTTACCCCTCAATGAAGAACAAGGCCTCCCCATAATAATAATAGCAAGTACCTCTCTATCCTTGGCCAGTCCCCCCTGGGGCCATTCTTGCAGATATTTCCACCTATACATCTCCATATTTCCAAAAGACTAAAATTTTTTAAAGTCCTCCACACAATACCAACCTGCTTCCAAGAAAAAATGCTTAGGGAATGTAACCTAGGATATTGATTCAAGATAGGAGGGTGGCCATCCCAAGAATACTCCCAAAATAGAGCATTTGATCCTTGATTGTAAATCCATAACAAACCTTGCTTGATTAACTTAGCTCCTCTTTTCAGAGTGTCCCAGATAATAGAACCTTTCCCAACCAAACTTACTCTAGGGATCTCAGCCTCAGAAATACCTCTCAAGTATTTACAAGATAATATTTTAGCCTAAATATGATCTTGAGAGGTACACCATCTCCAATAAATTTTTGTAGCCAAAGCCTGCCCAAAAATAGTTGTTTGTCGCAACCCAAGGCCTCCCTATTGCATTGACCTAAATATA
Source organism: Wollemia nobilis (assembly GCA_028583015.1). Lineage (NCBI taxonomy): Eukaryota > Viridiplantae > Streptophyta > Pinopsida > Araucariales > Araucariaceae > Wollemia > Wollemia nobilis. The sequence goes on from JAQPPZ010000513.1 coordinate 11,643,438, forward strand.
GAATCCCACCTAACCAAACTCTATTTAGATTGATCAAGTTTTCCAGACCATAAAAATTTTCTTTACAAAGAATCCATGTCCTTGATGAAGTGAGAGGGAGCTATTTGTACAAAACATCTATAAATGGGTAAAGCTTGAACAATATATTTTAAAAGCAACACTCTACCTGTAGTGGATAGCCATCTAAAAGTCTAGTGATTCACCTTCCTTCTAAACTTATCAAGCATAGACTGCCAAGAAGATATAGGTAGAGGATGATATGAAATTGGAATACCAAGATAAATTAAGGGGGAGTCCCAACCTGGAATCTTAGAATGCGAGCAATCCTGGCTTAAATAAGAGGAGGGGTATTGAAGAAGAAAATAGAATACTTGTCCTTATTAATCAATTGTCTAGAAGCACCAAGATATATGTCAAGATACTATCTAATATTTCTAGCTTCCCTGATAGTGGTGACTCCCAACAAAGTAGTATCATCAACAAATTGAAGGTGGGAAAGATGTGGCAAACTACTATCCCACTTCCACCCCTGAATGAGACCCTACATGACTTGAGACTTGAGAAATCTTCCCAACCCTTCTGCCATAATTATAAACAAATAAGGAGATAAATGATATCCTTGCCTCAATTCCCTTGAGGCCTCAAATAGCTCTGATGGCTCATTATTAACAAGAATAGAGAATGAGGAAGAAGAAACACAACTCATCACCCATATAATCCATTCCTCCTCAAATCCAAAAGTAGCAAGAACTTTCTGAATAAAGGACCATCTGACTTGATCATAGGATTTGACCATGTCCAACTTAATGAACATAGTTTTCTCCTCAGAAGTTTCCATCGAGTGAATAGCTTCTGTAGCAATAACAACCCCATCCAAGATTTATTGGCTAGCAACAAACCCTCCTTGCTCCTCAGAGATGATTTTGCTCAACCATATCTTCAGCCTCTCAACAAAATTTTTTGTGATGATCTTATACACAACATTGCAGAGAGTAATAGGCCTAAACATATCCAAGGAATTTGCTCCCTCTTTTTTGGGTATAAGCACCACAAAGGTATCATTTAGGGCCCTTAGCATATGTTTGTTCTTTTGGGACTCATGGACCACCTCAAAAAGATAAAATTTGATTAAATCCCAAAACTCCTGATAAAACTCAATCAAAAATCTATCTAGGCCTGGGGCTTTTCCTTTTTTCATATTAAATATAACATTTTCTAACTATTCAAGGGAAATTGGACCCATCAAGTGCTCATTCATCTCTCTAGAAATAATCACTGGAATATAGTTTAGAATAAGCTTTTCATTCTCATCATCTGATAGGGAGTCCTCCTTGAAGAGAGAGGAAAAATACCTCTTAGTCTCTTCTAAAATATCCCTGAAAGAAGAGAGCAAGGCACCCTAAGAATTCACAAGAGAGGTAATTAGGTTACCATTACGATGAGCCTTAACTGAGTTATAAAAGAATTTTGTGTTCCTATCCCCTTCTTGAATCCAATCTACTCGAGATTTTTATTTCCAAAAAATTTCTTCCCTCAGTTCCCATTCAGCAAGGTCTTTCACAGCCTCAGATTCCTCAACAAGAAGCTCCTTCATGAATCCCTGATATCTAATCTTCCTTGCAGCTTCTTCCATCCTCCTAAGATCTGCCAGCTTAGCCAAGGAAAGATTCCCAAAATTTAGTATATTCCATCTCTTCAATTTATGTTTTACAAATTATAGTCGCTTCATAAAGGAATACATAGCGGTGCCATGAGGAGGTTTTCCAGTGGTCCACCAGCCTCGCATGAAAACATGAAGCTTAGTATCATGAAGCCACATAAGTCAAAACTTAAAGGAGGGTTATATTTTAGCCCTAACTCCAAAGCAAAGAGTTTTATAGGCCAATGATCAGATCCCCTATCCTCCAGAATCATAGAACTAGCACTTCTGTTATTACCCATCCAATAACTGGTTATCAAAAACCTATCCAATCTCTCTGATATGGAAGCTTCCCCACACCTTCTATTGTGCCAAGTAAATATACCATTATCTGGCTTGATTCCAACCAAGTTTAGGGCCTAGATATGAGCACTAAAGACAGAAGAAAAAGGCTCGATACGGTCCATGGGTACAAGGGAACCAAACTTCTCACAAAGCAAATGTGCTTCCAAAAATTCACTTTACCATTGTAAAAAACAGGAGCATACATATTTATAAGTAGGATGATTTCACCAAATTCATTATAATGCCCGACCATCGAAATAGACCATCTACTAGAAATCCAAGTAAGATGGGATATCTTAACCGGATCCCATAAACAAGTGACACCACTAGCATATCCACATGCACCAATACACTGGCATTACCCCCTTCTCCACAACTTGGGAGTAATATTGAACATACTATCAATAGCCAATTTAGTCTCCTGAATAAACACCACATTCGGAGAATGCACACAAACCAAATCATGAACAACCTTTCTATCTGGGGATGTTGTTCAACCCCCTTACATTCCATGAGAGGATAATCATTTTTGGGGGTTATAAAAATGGGAGTCCAATATTCTCACCAATCCTAACTCCACCAAATTCACCCCCATTAACTTAATTTTATCCTAGTCCTTCTTCTAACCCACCTTCATATTCTTATCCGAAATTTTTTTTAAATTATTTTTTGCTGCAATCCCAACCTCGTAGGAGTTTTGCAGTCCAAGGATAACTGCATCAGTGCCTGAGTAGGATAGGGCATAACTAAATCTGTACCACTTTTCAAAATAGTTTTCCTTATAGGGCTAGACACATCCATGTCCCCTATACTCAGATCCAAAGACCTTTGTTCTTAATTTAAACCCCCTAGATCCGATTCCTTAAGTTCCCCCTCAAGAAGAGACATCTAATTCAGCCTTGTTATATTTGCATCAGGTAGCGACATTTTAGGTATCTCCATGCACTGATCAAGATCATATAATATTTTAAAATGGTTGAGTAGAGCATCTGTATGGCTATCCTTAAGGTCTTTGTTTGCCCTTCGTCCTCTGTTTTGGGCATTTATTAGAAAAAAACCTTCCTTATCCTGTTATCCTTCCTTTATCGGGGCTTTTCCTTTATCCAAAATTTGTCCAGACCGAGAGGGCCTAGGATTTGAAGCCATAGGTAGGATAAACTTAGGGTATTTTCTTTACAAGTGGCCATATTCATGGTAAATCTGGAAAAAAAATGGAAGAGCTTCATAGTCAAGTTTTTGAACCCATGTAGTTGATCCAAATTATATTTTAATAGAATCTAGAATAGGATTATTTAAGTCAATTTCAACACAAATACGAGCAACAGATATTACCTTTTTATCCATTGTCTTTTGTGATGGTCCAACCGGATTCCCAAGTAGAAGGGCAATCTTATGCAAGATATCAATTCTCCAAAATTCCAATGGGAGCCATGGAAGCCACACCCATACTGGAACCCATGATGGTCGCTCCTCTGATGGGTTGAAATCCACATGCCAGGGTTTAAGAAAGAGTCTTACTTGGTTATAGAAATAAGGATCCCCTTCAAATGCTTTGTTATGATCTACAATACAAGATAAAACCACCATAAAATAGTTGTTCACACTCAACATCACCTCCACATCACCTTTAGGATTCCAAGTTTTCCTGACCCAAGCCTCCACAAAGGGGAGAGAAATTCAAATGCCCAAAAATTTTCTAATAAGGGCATGTTTGGTTAGATACTCCACATCTTCCACCATCGAGTCTGGTTGAACCACTAGAACTAGCCTGGCTTCACATCGTTCCAAACATCCATTGTTATTTAACAAGTGGTTCCCGACATGCACTAGAAAATCCTATTCCTTCTAGTCATTTTTAGATGAAAAAACATCACGAGCATGCACTCTCTGTGCCGGACCCGATGCCATCATGACATTCCTCCAATTTTTTAGACCTCCTCCAAAAGTTGTTGCCATCCCCGCAGAGCAGTTTTTCTTCATCAAACCCTAGCAGAGTAGTTTTTCCTCATCAAACCCTAGCAGAGCTCCAAAGTCTATTCCATCATACAAAGCATTAGGTTTCAACTGTTCCCCTTTATAGTTTTATTTTGAAAGGAATTAATGAGTTTTCTTTATGGTTTATTTTGAAAGGAATTAATGAGTTTCTTTTATAGTTTTAATTTGAAAGGAATTAATGAGTTTCCTTTATGCTATATTTTGAAAGGAATTAATGAGTTTATTTTATAGTTTTAATTTGAAATAAATTAGTTTTCTTTTAGGTTTATTTTTAAAGGAATTAATGAGTTTCCTTTAAGGTTTATTTTGAAAGGAATTTATGGGGTTCCTTTATGGTTCTAATTGAAAGGAATGTATGGGGGTTCCTTTGGAAATTTACTATGGTATAACAATTATGGGATTCTATGTAATGTTGATAATGGAATGAATAGTATTCTTAATGAGTGTTGGTTGGTTGAAAAAACAATGGGAAAGAAGCATGGGCTTCTTTATGCTTAATTGTAGAAGGTTTTTTGCATTATTTAAAAGGAATCATATAGAAATACATTCATATTTTATAAAGAGTTGTTTTGATCCCTACCTACCTATCTACGTACCATGGAGGTCAAGGGAAGAAGAAGACAAATTATTTCTTCAATTAGATAATGTTAGTAGATTCTCCAATTGTTTTATGGAATCCTGTGGAAGTATTAAGTTGGAAATCCCTCTTAGTGAAAGAGGATTCATTGTAATAGAAGAAAAGACTTTTCATGTGTATAATTTATACCTTTGAAGAATGATTATGCTTGGTACCATGTTTTATGATAATGGTGTAATATTCATGGCTCTTATTATGTTAAAGCAATGCTTATTTATTTTGAATCAATGCTTGGGTTTAAAAGAATATCCCTGTATTAATTGCATGCTTTAATTTAACTAAAAAGAAGTATTTATTTCTAATTTATGAATATTATTTTAAGTACTCTATCTTTGCTAGAGAGAGAGAGAGAGTTAGATCTAAGGGTTTGGAGGTTTCTTTTGTAAAAGGGGGTAAATAATTTTGTAACCTCTTTGAAGTTCTCCTTAATAATTCAGGCTTGAGGTAGTTGGAGGAAGCAACATCTAGTTTCCTATGTCCATGAGAAGATGATCACGTAGAGTTATATATGCTTGGTTACCCACCATAGAGATGAGGTCGATAATTATTAAAGTTTAGTGGATCACCATGGAGGTGCATTTAACTAAACTCAAGGTACTACACCTAAAAGGACCCAACATAGATTAACTTAAGGCTAGTAGAGGGAATTGACATCCTCCTTCTCTAAATATTGATAAGGGATAATCCCAATGCTATGGTAAAGAAATATACATTTGTGGAGAATTCCAAAAATATAGGGTGACCATCTAAAGCATCCTTTATGCAATAGAGGTATAAAATGTAAACCCTAGTACCTAATAGAGCTTGGCCTCTCCTATCCACTCTAGAGATGTTTGCAGAGTCATATACTCAAAATGTGGCTATGCCTAGTCAATTATATTCCATAAATACTTTGTGAATTTTTTTGAAGTTATTAGAAAAATATTTCTCTCGAGATGGTTAGTTTTTGGGTTGTTACACATATCCTGCACAATGAAACTATCATAATATAATTTATTCTAATCTATCAAATAATATAATATTATCTAACATTCCCCTATATTAAATTATTTTATATAAAAAATAATTATATTAGAGGAAGGGATTTTGAAAGGGCCCCAAAACCTTGATACAAGAGGATCAACAAAAAAAATAGATCAATAGACCTACAACAACACAAAAAATAGTTAATGGTCCCATGAAGGTAATCCCAATGGTATACATGGAATTTTGACTCACCTCAAAATTCCTAGTCCCTCTAACAACATGACTCCCCTCCTTAGCAATGTAGCTTCCCCCCTCAACCATCCACCTTGATTTTTGTGCCCATTAAAACCTATTTCTATATTTTTCCTCCTTTTTAGCAAATTTGGATGACCGAATCAAATTCGGATGTCTGAATTCATGCAAATCAAATGTGTGCCTAAATTAGTTAGCAGATCATTTGGATTTACCTCTAATCTAGGCAAACCCAGATTCTTAGTGAATTTGGAATCGTCCAAATTCATCCATATTGGGAAATTTTCTAATTTCTCCTAACGAATCCCACCCATCTTTATCCTCTCGATTTTCTTCGATCGACTCTGGTTCTTAAAAGTTGCAGGCTACCTTCAAGTGAACTAATGGTGATTTTGTAGGATATTGGAGTGAAGAAAAGCTTTTCATGTCTTGCTATAGATTTTGAGGGAAGATCTTGCCATTCTATCACCATTCCAATGATCATCTGAGATGATAATTGGTACCATTGATCCATATGCTTTGATCTAGTGTCTTAATTTTATCATTTTGCATTATTAGATTATAGTTTTATTTGTCTTTAATGAATTCAAAAGTTTCAAAGTATTTTTGAATTCACTTTGTAATTCTAAATTTGCACGAATATACCTAAGAGATAAATTTCCTATCTTGTGATAATCTTGATAATGGGTACTCTTAATCTTGACATCCCTTGAGTGCAGATATTTAGCATGTATTTATCAAATTGTAGGTTTTAAATGAATTTGAAATATTATTATGATCATCTGAATTCGCTAAAGGCTTTTCGAAATTGCTCTACAACTTTCTAAATTTGATCGTTGCAGATTTGAACAAATTCGAAAAATACCAAGACATTTTTGTATTCACTAAAAGAGTTCAAATTCATGCAGATACATGCAAGGGGAAAAATCTTGTTCTCATGTTTATCATAGTATTTCATACTCTACTTTTTGGTTATCCTAGCATTCATTATTTATTGCATTCCATATTGTTTTTGTTGTTTCTTGTTGAATACATATGCTTGCATTAGATCTAGAAAATCGATCATTGTGTTTACGATTTACTAAAAGAACCGAGGGGATATGACTACCACATCACTGAGGATCAAACTTGTAGTGGCTCAAGCATATCCCTCATCACTAATCACAATTTTTAGTGTCCCATTTGTGAAACTATAGGTTTTGAATGAATTTATACAACCACAAGATATTTTCAAATTTGCTTTCTGAGATCTGAATCTACTATGTATTTACAAATTCACTCTAAAAGATCCAAATTCACCGGGGATAAATCCTTCAGAGCATGTAAGGGTCTGATTTCTAATTCATTTTATTTTTTCATATTTTAATTTTGTACTTTCTTATTTTTATACATTTTCATAAAAGAAAATATTAAAAGAAAAGAAAAAGAAAGAAAAGACAAAAACATAAAGTTAGTTGCATTGCTTTTGCATCAATTATATTAGTTGGAAAACACAAAAGAAAAAAATATATATATACACATGATAGCATAGAATTTACCTTTTGCTTTTAGTATCCACAAGAATCATTGCATTGTAGTTAAATTTACAAGATTTTTAGTTAAATTGTATACTATTGCTTTCATGGAAATTTGAAGTGCATATAGTTAGGGTATAGTTGCATTTGGCCAAAACCCTAGGTGTGTGTAAATCAAAGAATCCATCAAACACTCACCCTACCTAGGCATGGAAACCACCATAAAGTGTTTCCTGGTGAACCCCACCTAATTTATCGACAAACACCAAGGAGAGCACAACTCAAGTGCTTCTCATCTGAGGTGTAGGCACTTCATTTTCCCTCCCTTTTAGGTGTGGATCCATTATCCTAAAATAAAGGGGTGCAAAAATTTGGGTCTACATTATTTGGGGAACTCGACGTGAACTACACCATCACTTTGGTTTTATTGCTTTGCTTTATTTAAAAAAAAAAAATCATTTAAAAATTGCATGTCTTATATTAGGCAACATAAAAAAGATAAAAGTTCAATTGAATCGAGTCACACTTTTTTATTTTTTTCTTTTATATTTTTGTCCTACATAAAACCACATATGATGTGCTTTTCTACAGCTTTGACTGGTCTAGACATAACGGGATATACAATGAAGGCTTACGAACCTTCAAAAAGGGATTATCCTTTAACCTATACCTAAAAAACTTGAAACTTTAATCAATATTTTAAAATTCAGCTAGTCCAACAACCGTCATAGCCATGGAAAATAGCACACATCTCTTTGAGGTGTATCGCTACCCACGGTGAACTGGGTGAGGACTGGTAGAACTTGGGCTTCATCATGGCTTGGACTTCATCACCAAGCATCTGTATGCAGGCATCCAGGTGAAATCCTAATTGAAAAATGAGACAACTTGGCCTACAAATTTCAAAATGGTTCAAAAAGAAACTTTTAGTTAGAATGAAAATCTTGTTTTGTTTTAAGCTTTTCATCCTTTTCACTTTTTACTTTTACTTTTTTTTTTTGAAGATAAAGAAAAAACAAACATAAAAAAAAATTAAATGGTGGACAATAGTGTTAGGGATTCCGCACTTATAGACCTTAGGAAGGAACTTATAGAAAAATAAGTCGACATCCTCTTTAGAAGCAACAAGGAACATTGGGGAGGTTTGTGGTAAAACTTTGATCTCGTTAAGAGAAGGGTTGAAGAATTAAAACAAATCAAGAGGATTGATATAATGAAAGCCTTAGGCGTATATTATTACTCCCCTTACTTCAAGATTAAAAGGATTTGTGAACGTTGGTTAGAAAAAAAGAGGGCTAGTATCCATTCCACAATCTACCCTTGGGAAAGCTATTTTGAAGAATCATTAACTATTCACAAATTTCTAGCACACCTAGAAGATAAGGAAGTAACCTTTGAACAAAAAATACGATATCATAAAGCACCTAGAGAAGTCCTCTTCCGATACTTTTACCATGAACTTCAATTCCAACCCCCTACTTCTGGGACTAATAATCTTACTCTTGTTCACTTCATTCACCTTTTGAAAAAGGACTTTGTTTTTAAAGAAGAACATTTTATGAACCCAGAATACTTAGAGCCTATCAACGACATCTATAAACTCTTTCGAGAAGAGTAAATCACCTAACTTTGTTATTTAATTTTTTGTAAATATTTAGTAAGCAAGCCTTTTTAATTTAATCTAAAACAAAATAAAAAAAAAAAAACTTAGGAGTAGCATCAAAAAAAAATATGCCTAAAACCTTAAGGAATGGTAAACAGGTGGCAACCGAACTCGAAGGGGAGTCGGATACTAAAAACCCTAATATCAAAATAGAGATAGAAGAAATTCAAGAGGAACAAGTAGCACAAATAGAAAAAAATGAAGAAGATGAAACAATCGACCCTTTTGAGCCTAAAATGGGACCTAAAGGGGATATCCATTTTGAATCTATGCAACATTTCTACGAATTTCTAACTCATAATCGACCTACTCTCACTAATGTCTTTGAAATAGAAGATCAACTTAAGAGGGGTGATTTTTCAATTGAAGCAGCTTTAGAAGAAGCTTTTCAACTTCACCCACAACCAGAGACATATGCGAGTGATAATCTTCCTCCATTACAACATGCCACCCATAATGATCATTCCTTAGGTACCACCCAAATTACACCTTCTCAAGATACTCATTCTCAAATCAAAACATTTGTGGCACCACAACACAAACCTATTTTTGTGGCCACTACAACTACTTCCACCCAAAAACAACCTTCTTCCTCCACCAACAATAATTTTCTTTCTCAATATTTCAACAACCGATTTGCTCAAGCTTCTACATCTCAAAAAAATAAAAATGTGCAAATCCCTACTTCTTCTCAACCAACCTCTCAACAAAATACAATTCCTTATAATCTCACTAATCCTCCTACTTCAAATCTTATGCACAATAGTATTACCATTCCAACTCCTTATGCGGTAGCACAAGCTACATATTACCCTCCCTATGCAAACATAGCGGCACAAAATAGGCACAATGGACAACCACACCATCTTGAAGCTATAGTCAAACAATTAGCTTCATTATTAGACCAAATAGACCCTTATCACCCTACATATAGTTATAAGGAAATGTGTAACCAACCATTGGATCCTTTTGTTGTTGCTAGACCATATCCTAAACGTTTCCCCATGCCAATTCTACCAATTTATAAGGGGATTGAAGATCCGATCGAACATCTTCATATGTTTAGGACAGCTTGTCATGACATTTCATATGATGATATGTTGTTGTTAAAAATATTTCCAAAAATCTTAGGAGGTATGGCTTTGGAATGGTATTATCAACTACCAACACACTCCTTAAGAAAATTCGAAGAAACTATGGAGTTATTTGTGCATCAATTTGGTGCCTACATAGAAAGGCATGTCACAATTAAGGATTTGTACAACTTAAAACAAGGGAAAGAAGAAGGTTTCACAGAATTTCTAGCCCGATGGAGAAAACTCTTGGGCAAATTACATTTTTCTCTACCTCCAAGAGAAATGCTAGAAATATTTATTGGAAACCTACAAGAACAATTGTCCTATGAGTTGGCCACTGCCACTATAACCTATTTTGATCAAGCTATCGATTTAGCAAGAAGGGTAGAAGAAGCCCTTATCAGAAGAGGACAACTTAAAAGGAAGGATGAGGATAAATCATCTAAAAATCAATATAAGAACAAGCATGTGGTAGGAGATGGGGTCACAAATAATAGACCTCCTCCAAATATTAATACCGTAGAGACCACAAAGAAGTTTGTATTAAAAGCACCTCAAAAACCTCCACAATGAAATTTCACAAAGTTGAATCAACCTTTGACAATGGTCTTACCACAATTGGTAGAAAGAGGTTTGATAAAATTGCTAGAGATACGACAACCAAACACCTCCTAGCCTTGGTATAGACCAGATCAACATTGTGATTTCCATCAAGTTGATAGACATCCAACCAACACTTGTAGAAGACTAAAACATTTGGTGCAAGATTTAATTGACAATGGAAAGCTAGAAGTGGAAAGTCCTCCACCAAATGCTAATCCTCCAACAAACGCACAAAAGCAACAGGTGCAAAATGTTAATCAAAATCTAGACATCTTCCAAAACCCATTACCCAATCGTGGCAAGGAAGTTGTGAATCAACTAGATTATAAGAATGTGCCTCATCCAACACGTTATGTGGGAATGGTTAGTAATCACCTACCATCACAACTTTCACAAACTGTATTTGTGCCTACTCAATCCATAGTTACAATTGAGAAATTTCAAGGAAAAGAGTTACAATCTTTATCTTTGGAACACACAAAAAGTGACTCAGAATCAGAGGTAGACATTAGTTCCCTTCATTCCAATAGTTCAGAAGATGAATCGGGACCAATTCTACCCATTATAAATTTTTTAGTTCCAGAGGAACCATTTCCAAGAATGATAACAACTCATCCCTCTTCACAACAACTACTTTCCATAGAACAAGCATCAACTGCTAGATCTCACTCTATTCAGTTTGACTCTTCCAATTCATTTGTTATTCCACAATCACCACATCAATCAAGTAACATTGTGGGTACATTTGGAGCCATTACTAGGCAACAAGCCCAAGCTCAAACTTCTCAACCTCAATTACCTACAACTCAACCAAATGATATGGATCAACCATATTTTGTTCTAAAACCACCTCATAAAGGGAATAATTTAGTTTGACCTCAATAGAAGACTCCTTTTGATATAAATGAACAACTAGCTAATACAACAACTAGAATTTCTCTTCTTGATCTTCTTAGGACTTCATCTATTCATAGGGAAGAATTAATGAATACCCTAAGTCAAATGATGGTGCCTCAAGATATAGAGCCAACTATCGTAGTTAATGTTGTGGCCTCTCATGGAATTGACTACATTGATTTTCATGATAAAGATATTCCTCCTCAGAGTATGCATAGGGATAATCCTCTATATATAACAACATTAATTGGAGATGTGTGTGTTAAAAGGGTGTTGATTGACAATGGCTCATCTTTGAACATTTGCACTTATGAATTTTTCAAGAGGTTTGGATTTATAAATGAGGATTTAAGAAGAGCTGAAATGATTATTAAAGCCTTTAATGATGAGACCCAAGAATCTTGTGGTGTGATGTCCATTCCATTACAAGTTGGTCCTAGGATTTTGGATACATCCATTTTTGTTGTATCTTGTCTAGCATCATACAACATTATTCTAGGACGTCCTTGGATCAATGCAATGAGGGAAATCCCCTCTACTTTGCATCAATGTGTAAAATTTGAATTCAAAAACCAATTGGTCACCATTCATGGAGATCCTAGACCTTTTGAAATGTGTGCAATGGTGGAACCCATTGATGTTCCATTTTGTCCAACCTTATCATCATTGGCATATATTCCTCCTAAGTCCTTTGTACCAATGCTTGATCCACCACCTTATTTTGACATACCTATACCTTCTAGTGATAATGATCCTTCTACATCATACCCTCTTACAGATGAGGCTCTACTGGATTTATCCACCATATTAGCACCGATAGAACATGCTAATTTTGATGTACATGACTCCATTGTCTTGTCTCAATTACCACCATCCCCATGTACAATGGGTTTACCTTGAAAATAGGGGAATATATATCATGTTGGAAATTGTACCTTTATTTCCATAGGATGTTCCCTAGACAAAATCAACATTAAGCAAATGAGCTTTACCTTTGATGAAAATAGTTTTGCTCAATGTTATTTCTCCAATAGATATATAAAATCTAAGAAAATTATGTGCGAGCTCACCCATGCTTGTGAATTGGAACTTGCACATAGGGATGAGGCAGTGGCATAGTAGGATCTACCCAGGGCATAGAGGGGGGATCCCTCATCCTCATAGGTGATTATGGGGCCTTCAACGACACCAACAACATTACTACCAGGTGGTCGGGATCCTATGGCAGAGATACAGTGCTTGTAGGATTTGCTGATGAGTGCCAATGATAGGTACGCATCCAAGGTTGCTCGGGTAGACCAGCTAGTTGGCTACATTTAGATGCTAGGTGTAGAGGTTCTTGAGGATCCATATGCTTCATAGTCCTAGTAGACTAGATCTCAGAATACAGGATATTTTATTGCTACCTCAACCCATTTCACCCATAAGATCGAGACGACACATAGGTCCTCTAGTACACATGGTGGTAGCAGTCATACCAGGACTAGGGAGGCAAGGCAGTCTTCTACAGTATCCAACCATAGATCCTGGCAGACAGAGGTGTCCATTGTACAGGTTGTAGTTGGACGAGTGTTAGGTAACTTCAAGCTAGGTGATACTCAAGGTGCTCAGTAGGTTCTACAACATACAACATGGTAGTAGTTAGAGTAGGCTCCTGAGCACAGTACTGAGGGAGGCGATGAGAGCTCCAGTACAAGGGGAGCATATCAGAGCTAGAGCTCTACTATTGCAGGATATATTTTGATATATCTCATTTTTAGTGTAAGGTCGCAGACCTACACATTTGTAGCTTGTGAGCATTTTTGTACTCCCCGTTGTACTCTGAGACACACATATATATGATATGATCATTATTATGGCTCATTATTGTGTACTCATTTATTTTTTATTTTATATTTATGTGATGCACATGGATGCAATGCTTATGTTATGTTGATGCTATATGATGTGATGTATGGATGACATGCACTAGATAGCTATTTAATTTATGATGATGATATGCAGTGATCTAGATGCTTAGATGTGTTTTTTGATGATGGATGCATATGGATGCAATGTTCTTTTCTTAATGCATATTTGATATTGCTTTATTTCCATGCATTAATGTATGTAATGCTTTATTTACATGATGCTAATCTAATGTAAATGAACCTGTATGTTTTAATCACTTAAAACATAAGGAATGAATGCAAATATGTTTATAAATCTAATGGATGACACCACATAATGTATAAAAATCATGAATGTAATTGAAAATCCTTAAAATAAGAATTTAATCAATTAATCACCCATATATGAAATGCAATGGTATGCTATGTTATGATACAAATGATATAATGTGTCATTTGATTTTCTTTTGAAATTTTGAAAAATGTGCATGATATAGTTAGTGGTCGTCTAAATATTATTGCTAATATCCATCCAGTATCTATCCAATATGTTGATTGTGCTTTATATAATAATGTATCATGAATTTGATACTTTGCAATTTTATGATTTATATGGTTGCAATTTTTTACATTTTGTTGCTATGGGAGAAATTTTTGAGGTTTTCCATGAGAATCCAACACCCTAATAGACTTATCAAAAGTTGCATACTAACCACACTAGGCTTTTGAGATAAAAGGCTTTTGCTAGGATAGACCCTAACTGTTCATTATCCCTATGTGTGCAAATGATTATTTTAAGATAAGACACGAGCGTTCCCCGATGTCAAGTGGGATTATTTTAGACCATTGCTAAGATAGGGGTTCCACAAATGTCTTATCCAATCTCAAGTTTAGATTTTAGTTGGACTAAGCCACTAGGCAATGCATGACACCTAAAGCTAGCTCTTCCACATTCAAACATTGGTCTTGTTCATAAGCGAGATGCTAATGCATCAGACATATCACCATGCATAAGGTATAGTAGCATTGACAATTCTAGGGATTCAGGCTCATTCCTTTCTATCCTTCAATTTTTAGGATACTTGATCATATGTAGTGAAGTAAGGGAGCCGATTCCATCTTCTTTTTGAACTATCTTTGGATCTTCATTTGATCTCTCTTCAAACTGGATTTTGGATCTTCATTTGATCTCCACTTGAACTTTTGATTTATGATCTTCATTTGATCTTCACTTTTGAACTTCACTTTAAACTTTGATTTAAGCTTGTTTTTCTGATCTTCAATTGATCTTCACTTTTTGGCATTTACATTTGATACTTTTCTTCAAAAAATTTCCTTTAGGGGATTTACTTGGAAAAACTATTTTTGGTATATCGATTGAGAATATTGATCTTATGATATCAATATAGGATATCACTCTAGGGAGTCGATCTATGATATTGATCTAGGGTATCAATCATGAGGATTGATGTGGGATATCTCTTTGGGATATTACTCATTTTATCGTAAGAAAGGAATTTTGAATAGGGAACTAACCTGTCATTTTTAAAACTGCCAAAATTTCCCATACCATCTGCACAGAGGGATAAGCAAGAATAACTCTTTTCACTTCAGGATACCCGGTCCTACTTCGTGGATTTCATCTTCCCCTAGTCCTTATTAGGATTGTTTAATTTTGTTGATTAGTGATAAGCTTCTGATATTCTAAGGGCTATACTAACTGAACCTTAGCTACAAAAGCAAAGTAAGCTTTCTATCGACTCTTGATAAGACCACTAGGTATGGTTGAGTGACCGAAAAACCCTAGTATATCTCCATAGCAATATTATAGGTTGTATTAAAAAAACACAATTGCTCACATGAATGATGGATTGTGATAAATTTAGAGATGCATGATTTAAACACAAACGTGGCATTGTTTGTAAGACTGAAAAACACAAT
Source organism: Wollemia nobilis (assembly GCA_028583015.1). Classification (NCBI taxonomy): domain Eukaryota; kingdom Viridiplantae; phylum Streptophyta; class Pinopsida; order Araucariales; family Araucariaceae; genus Wollemia; species Wollemia nobilis. The sequence goes on from JAQPPZ010000513.1 coordinate 11,658,855, forward strand.
GCCTTCTATTATGGAATGCAATGGATGACGAATGCCTATATGCAATGCAGTAATGCAATGAATGCATGTGTAAATGCAAAATGAAAATGCAAAATTTAAATGCAAATGCAAATGTTTTTGTATTTTATGCTTTACCAATTTTTTTTGGATTTTATTTATTTTATTATTTTTATGGGTTTTGAGCCTCATAATTGACCAAACGACGAGTACATGCCTCTGGAGCCTTTAGATTGACCAGGAAATTTTTAGGAATCCTTGGAGCTTTTGGGATTGACGAAAGGGATTATGTGTACCTTTGGGGCATTTTGAGATGACCAAGCGATTTTGAGAATCCTTGGGGCCTTTGGGGTTGATCAAGTAGTTTTTAAGAAACTCTTGGTGCCTTTTGCATTTGACCAAAGGGATGATAGATGCCCTTGGAGATTTTTAGGATGACCGAGTGACTATAAGCAAATCCTTGGGACTTTTAACTGACACGACCAAGTGGTTTTATGAACCCTTGGGGCCTTTTGGGATGAATGAGTAGTTTTGCACACCCTTGAAGCTTTTGAGGTTGACCAAAGGGTTTACAGACCCCTTTGGAGCTTTTTGACTAACTTGACCAAGCAGTTTTTAGGAACCCTTGGAGCCTTTTGGTAAGGGCATGTTTCCCTATATACCCCTAGTGAGTGTGCCATTCAACAATGGTGAGGGAGGTGCAATACCTCTAGATTCCTCATTTTTCCTTATCGAATGTGGCATGGCTGGTGGGAAAGGTATGCTAACTTGAAGAACCCCAGTGTGCATGCTATTTACTAAAAAGTAATCAGCTTGTTCAGGAAGAGTGATAGAACTCAACTACCCCAGGTGAATATTGGACCTCACCGATGTGACTATGCTTCATCATGGGTCAACTAGAGAGCCATCCTCATGAATCTCATCCTATTTGACTAGGTCTTTGATGACCCTCTTAAATGAATGGCAACTCCAAATGTTGTGCCCATGCGCTCGATGATACACACAAAAGGGATCTCTATTAGGTGACCTAGTTTTGGATGCCCTACACTTAACTTCAGGCAATATGAATTCTTGTGCCTTGTGTAACTTTTGAAACAAATTTAGAGTAGTCATTTGAAATAAAACTACTCGTTGCACTGTCATATTGGGTCTATGAAGCGTCTGACGACTCTGAGGTCACTCATGAGGAGATGTGACCTCCACTTCATCATATTGGGGTACTCTAAGATAACCATATACATGGTAAACCCCCTTATCTATCAAAATTTACACCACACTCTTAAATTCATGACAATCTTGAATGTCGTGATCCTTTATTTTGTGGTAGAGACAGTAGTGATGCTCCATGTAATCCATAGGTTTAACTCTATTTGGGTTTAAAGGGATGACATTAGGTAAGGTGATTACCTTAGCCTCTTGTAGCTTCTGAAAGATATCAGACATGGACTCTTGCAATGGAGTCCCACTATGTTGTGACTATTTTGGTCTCTTGCCCCGCATTTGTTTGTGAAAGCATGAGATTTCGTAATAAAAATAGTGAGATACAATAAAAAGACAGAACTGGCTAGATACATGAAATAACACGGATAGAATTAAATTAAAAACAGGAGCACAACCCTTTCACATTGATTTCGTTTGGTTACAATAGCCTGATTCTTATTACAAAGAGTGCACAATGATTTTCTTCCGCATGCCCACATGCAAAATGGACAGGCCGGTGTTGCTGCCGCTGGTTGCCGATGAATCTCTGCTTCTGCTGTTCTTCCTGTACTCAAAGAAATAATAAAAATGTTTAATAGCACCTGTTGAATGATTTAAAATAGCAGATTCTAAGTTAACGAGAACATAATGAAACCTACTGTTAAAAAGCCGGTGAATACATGCTTGAAATCAGAATTCAAAACCATAATGTAAAAGAACTAAAAATACACTAAGATTTGTCGACGAATGGGTAGATCCATGGATCCAGATTCATACTCTCCGTATGTAGAAGAAAATGAATCGTAAGGGATGCAGTCGGGTGTCTTACTTTGGCAGCACTTCGTTGCTTTTTAAAATGCTTCGTAACTTTTTTTTTCATTGTATCGATCCGGTTTTATAGAGGATCCGGCCTCTGAGATATTAATGTTTAAACCCTAAATCCGTAAGGGCCGCTCAGATTTGATCCTTATCGGGTCATTACTAAGCATGGCTCGCACTGACATCGGAAGTTATGAGGCATGGCCTCGGATCGGATATTTTGAAACCGCTTGTTATTCCATTAAAGCTCGCCGTAAATTGCTTTGAATGCTTTCTTTGGATATTTGCTTTTTAAAATCATTTTTAATGTTTGCTTTAACTCTGCCTTTAACTGATGACGTGTCGGCTTTTGAGTGGTTATATGCATATGTTTACGTGTCTGGCAGGCGCGAAGGCAGGGGTCTGTCGCGATATCGCGACGGTCGCGATATCGCGACCGTCGCGATATCGCGACGGTCGCGACATCGCGACGGTCGCGACATCGAGATTTTGTGACGTCCAAGGCTGGGCTCCCCTCCTTTTGCTAAGTTTGCTTTTAAATACTTTGTTTAAGGCTTTGAAGGTTTTGACGTTTGAAGACCATCTTTACTCTGTTCACTTTTTGACCTTCCGAACTGCTGTGCAAGTGGTCAAGACCACTGTTTGACCTCTAAAGGCTGCCCTGAAAGCTGTGTATGTGCATGCGATCAGTGTTTGTAGTCACTTAATCGAATGGTGCTGTTTTGGTGTCTACTAGATGCCCCTTTTTGGGAAACAGCTACGGGTGATGCGAGTCTTGAGCAAAAATATACGACCAAAGCACTAATGATTAGGGTTTCTTGGTAACCTAACCAAATTTTAATGCCCCAAGTATGGAAAGGACATGCATTCTTGAATCCTTGCTTCGACGAGCTAAGGAATTCGATTTCAAGTATTAACCTATTTTGGTGAGGTGTGACTTGAACTTAGACATTGATCATCATGAATAAGTGAAGGGCGTTTTATCCACAGGGGGAACCTTGTATTCATGATTCACGAAATGCCAAGTGTTTGATTGATTTGATTGTTGCTTGTTTACTGCCCCAAGCAGGAGCGTGATTGTCTTTGTCAATGATTCTTTGAATGCATGTCATTGCCTTGATTGGGTGTGTGGTTGTTGATTGGTGACTAAGTGTGACTACCCCCTCAAGCGACGAATCGATGAGGGAATGACCTTCGTGAGAAAAGCGACGAGTCGCTTGACCCAAGATGACTTAGGTTAGGGTGGCTTTAGATGTTTTTCCATTTGAGCACGTGCAATTTCTCGACATTTGGACCTATTTTTGGTGGGTGTTAACCCTTTTGGTGATGCCATAATGGGGTGAAATCATCAAAAACCCGTCTTCCCGTGGAGCGGTCCAGCTATGATAGCCTTCTTAGGGAAGTAGGAGAATGAGAATTTGAGCCCCGACATCGATTTTCTATGCCAAGAGGTTGAGTGCAAGAGCACTCGTGTCCGGAAATGCTTATTGCTTCTTTTTGTGTTGCATTTTTGTGATGTTTTTGTTGTTTTGATTTTCTTTCTTTGCGTATATGTCATGATTTTATGCACAATGATTGATGTTGGTGGATGCATGCTACTTGATATGGATGGATGCATATGGTATGATAATTACCAATGTTGTATGTTGATTTAGTTTGATGGATGCATGATGAATGCAAATGCATGTGATATGCAGAAATGAAATGGATGTATGGACTTGGTGAGATTTGGTTATGGCACCATAGACTGTTTTAGATCTCCATTACTTTGCTATGTACAAATGTGGTGTTTCTTCTTTTTGTATTTTTTGATGGTATTGCAAGGATGAAAAGTATGGCGCAATTGGTTTAGAAATGTAGCTAAGGTTTTCTAAGACTCAGACAATTTTAACTCACTAGCCATGATTGTACTTTATCTTACAAGACTTTTGAACAAGGTATGAATCGGACTTGTTTTTGACCAAGCTATTTCACATCCCTGTGTGTGCAATTGAGTTCATTTATGTGGTATTTGTCAGGATACCGCCGATGCCGGATGGGCTTTCAACCGAACCTGTACTGAGGATCACCTAATTAGCTCCACTAACTCCTTTGTTGTATGTAGTTAGATTAATCTGCGGTGTTCTCCAGGATACCATAAGCTAGCTCATCCACATGCAAACATTGATCTATACACAAGTTAATGTGATAGATATATCGTCATGCGAGAAGTTTACCGCTAGTGACCGATAGGCTATCAACCAAACCGGTACTGAGGCTTGCCTCATGACCTGTCGGAATGTTGAGAGTTCCAGGGATTCAAGGTCAACTCCCTTCTTTTTTTCAATTGTATTGGGATACTTGCTCGTTATAGTGATAATAATCACTTTTTTATTTTGATTTGTTTTTCTTTTCTCTTGAGCAAGGTTTGGATATGGAGTGACGATAATCACTATTCTTTGTGCTTTTTGAGATGTGCACTGTAGGGTGTCAAATTTTGAAGTTTTGACATTTTGCAAATTTTTGACGTTTTGCAACTTTGGGATTCTTAGGGAATTGGGTAGGGAGGATGCTTGTCCTTTTGCCAACTCTCAGCATTCTTGGGGTCATTCGCACAGGGGGATGAGCAAGATAACCATTTCGCTTATGGTAACCTGGATTACCGTGCAGGTTTCATCCTTCGTTCACACAACTCGGGAATTTTTGATGTGTTTTAATTTGTGTTGGGATGTTACGTAACAAGGTGTATTGCAAGTGTAACTCTACCTTCGTAAAATCTGTTTGACTTGATACATTTCATTGCTAAAGAGCAAAATGATGACTGAATCACGAAAAACTCTTGATACATTAAAAGACCACTGACTCTGGTGTGGTAAAGTGCATGGTGTTTTTGCTATTTTTGTAAAATGGAACAGTGTGGAACAAGATGGACTAGTAGAACCATGATAGCCTATGGTGCCGTTGACCTGTACGACCATGAATATGCAATGTATGGATGCAATGCTTGGATGCAGCTATGTATTTTTGTATTTTTGATGGATTGATTGTGGTGAATATGAAGATGAATTGCGAGAAGAATTCTCTATTTGATGAATTTGAATATGCCTAGAAATGAGATGCAAATTTTTGTTGTTTTTGGTGATTTTTGTTGTTTTTGAATTTTCATGATTTTTTTGACCAAGTGATTGTGGAAATCCTTGGAGCCTTTGGGATTGACCAAGCGATTGTGATAATCCTTGGAGCCTTTGGGATTGACCAAGCGATTGCAAGAATCCTTGGAGCCTTTGGGATTGACCAAGCGATTGCAAGAATCCTTGGAGCATTTTGGTTTGACCAAGCGATTGCAAGAATCCTTGGAGCCTTTGGGGATTGACCAAGCGATTATGATAATCCTTGGAGCATTTGGGTGATTGACCAAGCGATTGTGATAATCCTTGGAGCATTTGGGGTTGACCAAGCGATTGTGATAATCCTTGGAGCTTTTGGGGTTGACCAAGCGATTTTGATAATCCTTGGAGCTTTTGGGGTGACCAAGAGATTGCGATAATCCTTGGAGCTTTTGGGGTGACCAAGCGATTGCGATAATCCTTGGAGCTTTTGGGGTTGACCAAGCGATTGCGATAATCCTTGGAGGCATTGGGGATCAGAACTGGAGCATTTGGGGATTGCCAGGATCGATATCCTTGGAGCATTTCGGATGACCAAGCGATTGCGATAATCCTTGGAGCTTTTTGAGATTGACCAAGTGATTGTGGAATCCTTGGAGCATTTTGGGTGACGCGAGGGTGACCGGAATCCTTGGAGCCTTTGGGATTGACCAAGCGATTTGTGATAATCCTTGGAGCTTTTGGGGTGACCAAGAGATTGCGATAATCCTTGGAGCTTTTGGGGTGACCAAGAGATTGCGATAATCCTTGGAGATTTTGGGCTTGACCAAAGGGTTTATGAACACCTTTGGAGCATTTGGTGTAATCCACTTGCTCTTCAGGGAATAGAGGTACCCCCAGCTTGACAATCTTTGTGCACCGGATCTGGCTCTGTAGGAATTGGCACGAATGGATCGGCCTTATGCATGGATAGGAAGACAGGGTCCGCCTTCGACACCGATGGTGCTATGATATCTCTCGGGGTGGAAGTTGCTCGCGACCTTCCCCAAGGAGTGGGATGGACATGTGATGTCGGTGGGCTGGGTCTATGCGCCACTCATGCCCTAGTATTATGTTTATCATTTGACATGCTTCATCGATATTTATGGGATGTCGATGTTGCCGTATGTGATTGTTGTGGGCTATCTCTGTTTCATCCTCACCTTCGGACAATGTGTATAGCTCATCAGAATCTAGAGATTCTGAGATATGGAGGACTGCATCATCAGGTAGTCCTACAACCAAGGGTTGATCCTCTTCGAAAAGAGCCTCATGTAAGTTGGGCCTTGGGAGCTCCAAAATCTTGGTCTCTACCGACTCTAAGTGTTCTAGCACTTTGCATGTATCGGGAGATTTGAGCTCCTCCTCTTTGATTGGTTCATGTTGAGAAACTAGGGACCTATGGAGGGGTAGCTGAATAGCACCCCCCATGTCTTGGTAGGGCAGTTCATCCAGCTCTTCTCTTTGCTCTGATTCCTCAGAGGCTTCTTGGTGACTTTCTAAGGGTGGCCCATAAACCTGAGTGGGTTCCCGAGGAAGGCACTCGTCATTGTTTATAGGAGTAGCCTCCTGCTCATGTCTAGGAGGCATTGGGGGTGATGCTTGATAAGGTCGCAGAGACTCGTCTCGCACTTGGGGGTTGTGCTCCTCATACTGTTGTGCTCTTTGGATGCAAGGGGTTGGTGCCTTCTCAGGTAGTTTATAGCGCAACTTATCCGCTTTGCGCTGCATGTATAAGTTTTCTAACTCCTGGCGACCTTGTTCAACCTGCGTTATTTGAGCTTGGCGGATGACTTTTCTGGCGACTGCCGGGTCGATGTGGTCTACCCTATTTTGCTCAAGAGGTTCGGATTTGTGCCTCTCATAATGTTTTGTTTTATGTGTATGAGGGGTTGGAGTCCGTTCCTGCATAGTGTGTTGGAACAACTCATCCTTCTGGCGCTGAAGGCGCTCTTCGTTAATATGGTACAGTTCCTCTAACGATAGTCGGTCTCGCTCACGTTGCGTGAGTTGCACCCGACGTGCGAAATGCTTGACAAGCTCTAAGATAGTTGGTCTTGTCGCCTCATGTGTAGAAGGCCTAGATGCCTCTCTGACATATCTATCTTGGTCGTAGTGATCCAAGATCTCTAGAGGCCATCTCTCTCTGATGGGGGTAGCGACATTTATCTGAGGCACTGGCCTCAGAGTGTGACCATGATATCTAGCAGGTGCGAAGGCGTATTGCTCCCGCGATGTGTATTGTTTTTGAGGAAGGTAGGAATCTTCCTCATGCTCTCTTTCATAAGTGAGCACGATTTGGCGGACGGAGTTGGCTTGGCCTGCCTGAGGAGCCTTGTGCTCTGAATTTGTCATCGTAGTCCTGACAACTGGAGGGGTTGAAGGAGGGATAGTGTAACCATGTGGTTCCTCTCGTCGAACCCTAGGTTGACTCAGCGCTTCATCGCGCGGTGACCGCTCATAACGAGCATCTAAGGTAGCTCTCCTATGGATGTACCCCTCATGGGAGGATGTGTGTTGAGTGCTATGCTGAACAGGAGTGCTCCTAGAAGGGGTACCCCCATAGTCCTTATCTGTTAAGGTGTGGAGGGGACCGCCTTGTGTGTCAGGCCGCCAAGGTGGTATGACCAAATCCTTGGGGTTAAAGCGAGGGCGACTTGTGCCCTCCCTTTGTGCACCTTCCACAGCTTCCGCCCTTGATTGGGCTTGGCTACGGGTGTACACCATTGTGTTGCTTCTCTACTATCTAAGCAGATTTTATCTCGTTTATGATGATTTGTCTTTTTGTGCACACCAAGCAGAAATGAACACACACATACGCAAAACCGTGATTATCTCTTTTAAGGATTAAATAGTGTGTCCTAAACTGGTTTAGTGCATTTTGGTGTTTTGTTTTGTTTTTGCAATTTTGGAAGAACGTTTAAATGCATAATGTTGGCTCATATGACTCCCATAAATGGTCGCCCCTTCAATATACCATTTTCCGGACCGATATACCAACCTCTCTATATACCCGCCCTTACGTGAGGGAGACTATAGGTACGTGAGAGCAGATGGTACGTGGAACATAGGCGGTACGGAAGGGGAATCGCTCTGTTTATGACACCTACCATAGAAGACTTATCCTCGCGTGCATGGGAATCACCCTAGCAACACTCGGTCAGCTTTCGTCAGGATTTACGTCTAGCAACAGTCACGATCGAGGTAATGGATGCAATATCTCAAGCCAAAGTGATAATGGAATCCACCTTTGGTCTTGCTCAAGGGTTGGGGTTTTACGACCAACGCCTTGGTTTAAAGTACCACGTGGTGTGTGGGATTCATTTTACTTTGCAAATTTGAAACAAGCAACCGAAAAAGAAATCTTTCCCTATGCCAGACATATACTACAAACTGGAAAACAACAAGTAGAAAATTAAAAGTTTACGACTAAAGCAAGAAAAATTAAAAAATCCTCTACCCTTCTTTAAATAAAGCAAGAAAATTTTAAAAAAATTCCTCTTATCTTTCTTTAAATAAAGCAAGAAAATTTAAAATTCTTCTTATCTTTCTTTAAATAACGCAAGAAAAATTAAAATTCTTCTTATCTTTCTTTAAATAACGCAAGAAAAATTAAAATTCTTCTTATCTTTCTTTAAATAACGCAAGAAAAATTAAAATTCTTCTTATCTTTCTTTAAATAAAGCAAGAAAAATTAAAATCCTTCTACCCTTATTTAAATAAAGCAAGAAAAATTAAAATCCTTCTACCCTTATTTAAATAAAGCAAGAAAAATTAAAATTCTTCTACCCTTATTTAAATAAAGCAAGAAAAATTAAAATTCTTCTACCCTTATTTAAATAAAGTATAAAACAATTTTTAAGCCGTCCAAACTAAAAAAAACCAGAAGACCGAAAAAAAAATAGAAATTTTGACAGAAGCTATAAAAACCCCTACCTCTTTTCTGCCTAACTGGATGTCTCTGATTTTCTCCGAAAAATGCGCAGATTCGTAATCGTCCCTGGGTGAGACGAATAGCGTACCTGTAAAAAGCAATTTTTAGATCAGTAACTTAATCCAAAAATAAAAACTGTGGACCTGGGTCCCACCGTGATCGCCACTGAAAGCATGAGATTTCGGAATAAAAATAGTGAGATGCAATAAAAAGACAGAACTGGCTAGATACATGAAATAACACGGATAGAATTAAATTAAAAATAGGAGCACAGCCCTTTCACATTGATTTCGTTCGGTTACAATAGCCTGATTCTTATTACAAAGAGTGCACAATGATTTTCTTCCGCATGCCCACATGCAAAATGGACAGGCCGGTGTTGCTGCCACTGGTTGCCGATGAATCTCTGCTTCTGCTGTTCTTCCTGTACTCAAAGAAACAATAAAAATGTTTAATAGCACCTGTTGAATGATTTAAAACAGTAGATTCTAAGTTAACGAGAACAGAATGAAACCTACTGTTAAAAAGCCGGTGAATACATGCTTGAAATCAGAATTCAAAACCATAATGTAAAAGAACTAAAAATACACTAAGATTTGTCGACGAATGGGTAGATCCATGGATCCAGATTCATACTCTCCGTATGTAGAAGAAAATGAATCGTAAGGGATGCAGTCGGGTGTCTTACTTTGGCAGCACTTCGTTGCTTTTTAAAATGCTTCGTAACTTTTTTTTTCATTGTATCGATCCGGTTTTATAGAGGATCCGGCCTCTGAGATATTAATGTTTAAACCCTAAATCCGTAAGGGCCGCTCAGATTTGATCCTTATCGGGTCATTACTAAGCATGGCTCGCACTGACATCGGAAGTTATGAGGCATGGCCTCGGATCGGATATTTTGAAACCGCTTGTTATTCCATTAAAGCTCGTCGTAAATTGCTTTGAATGCTTTCTTTGGATATTTGCTTTTTAAAATCATTTTTAATGTTTGCTTTAACTCTGCCTTTAACTGATGACGTGTCGGCTTTTGAGTGGTTATATGCATATGTTTACGTGTCTGGCAGGCGCGAAGGCAGGGGTCCATCGCGATATCGCGACGGTCGCGACATCGCGACGGTCGCGATATCGCGCCCCACGATTTCGTGACGCGATGGTCGCGATGTCGCGACGATCGCGATATCGCGATATCGTGACGCGCGATTTCGTGACGTCCAATGCTGGGCTCCCCTCCTTTTGCTAAGTTTGCTTTTAAAGACTTTGTTTAAGGCTTTGAAGGTTTTGACGTTTGAAGACCATCTTTACTCTGTTCACTTTTCGACCTTTCGAACTGCTGTGCAAGTGGTCAAGACCATTGTTTGACCTCTAAAGGCTGCCCTGAAAGCTGTGTATGTGCATGCGATCAGTGTTTGTAGTCACTTAATCGAATGGTGCTATTTTGGTGTCTACAGTTTGCTTTGAGAATCCAATGGTTGAGTTGGCCACTCGAGATTTTGCTTTTGTTGAGGCTTTTCTTGTATTTGCACAAGAAGCAATTCATCCTCAAGCAAGGGTTGTTTTTGTAATTCTAGATTTTCAATCCATCTCTTGATAAAATGCAATGCTTTATCTTGCTCATCCGTTCAATGCGTCATCCATTCTAGACGGCTTAAAATGGATCGCAATATTGACAAAGAATTCATATGTATTTCCAATGACTGATTCGAAATACCTTTGTCATTTGAAGGAAACAAAAAAGCGAATGCTATGGATCCATTAGGTAATTGCAAATCACCTACTTCCTTAAATTGAGTTTATGTGGATGCTTCTTGATGATATATTCTATCAATTTTGTCCACATGCTCATGCATATGACTCAGCTCAAGCTCTTGTTTCACTTTGTTGTGTTGAACTGTGTCACTTTTAGTATCCCCAATATGATGTGAGGAACCTACTTTTTTGTGCTCTCAAGATGGTGTCATGAGAAATGAGTCAAGAGTGACCAATTTCAAAAATTATGGACCTAGAAATGTGGAAACACCATTGGGTTGCCCCATATCCTGCTTTATGTGATTAAGAATCACTTGATCATCTAGCCTAATTTTGACCATCCCCACAAACTTGTGAGAAAACTCCACAAATGAATGCACCATGGGTAATTCATCAAAATAATGAGGTCATTATATTTCAATTATGATAACTGGACCTTCTTCGTGCTCAAACAATGTCTCCAGGATAGGATCCACAGATGGAGACTCGATGAAAAGCTGATCTAAATCTTCAGTGGACTTTATGGTGGGCAACATCGTAATACTAGCCTCCACAAGCTCTTCATATTCACCATAGTACTCGTAAGAACTATCTGGTGTCATAATGGATGAAGAGGGTGTGATACACTCGAGTGCATCCATGAGCATGCTAGGTTCTTCCTCCTTGATAGGAGTGTGGAGATCCTCCAATGATACCTTCGAAGCAGCTATGAGCAACTCTGTAAGGGCATTCATTAATCATTCCCTGCTAAGCGATGTCGAGAGCGTAGGGGTTGTAGGTGACTCCCCAGGTGACAACGATGGGGATGGCAATTCCAACACCGTCTACGAAGATGCATCCACACTTTGGATAGGCTCATCCAATTTATCTTGCAAATGCATAGGCATCTCATATGGTTCCTACAAATTATCCTAAGGCTTATAATACTTGAAGGGATTTGGGTCTGCCTCAACTACATGAACTTCACCCCCATGGGTGTATTTAATGCATTTATGCACTATTGATGGTATGCACTCCATGGTTCTTATCCATGGTCTTCCGAGCAGTAGATTATACTGTCTTGATCCCTCTAAAATGTAGCACAATGTAGGAATAATATTTTGTACCACCTCGATGGGAAAGATTATTGTGCCTCCTGTTGCGGATTCCACATCATTAAAGGCTTGCAATATGAAATTTTTTTCCTTGATGTGAGAAGGTGGAATTTTGAGATGCTTGAATGTTGAGGTGGTAATTATATTAATCGATGATCCCATATCCACCAACACTCGCTTATACATAATCTATTGTATCCTCGCTATGATATGCAATGGGGGATCAGATTCCTAGACAGGGACATGTTTGACTTCCTATTTATGGAAAGTAATCATAGGTTCCTTATATGGTGGAATAGACTGTATATACACCAAGAATTATGACGACCTTTGAGCGTTGAAACTGCTCACTTGTCATACTTGACTACTCTTGATCTCACGCTTATGCATGGGATCCCTAGATGTCTCTTTTGGTTGCTCTTCGATAACCCTAGGCATGTCTATCTATCTAGAAGAATGGATATCTACTTGCTTAAGTGGCAACTCTTGATGATGCACTGGGTGTGTCACATTGACTTGTTGCCTAAGCATTCTAAGTATGAGCTTCTTTTCGAGAATTACCTCACATGATTGTTCTTCACGTGCTTTCTATTGGTAAATCCTCTCTTCATGCTGTTGGAGTTCTGTTGGAACAAAATCTGCATTGGGTTGTTTAGTTGCGCCTTAGATTTTGTCAATATTGAAAATACGAGAAGGTTTGAGACTTTTCGCATGATCTCCAGAGAAGGCTGGTTCCTTGAAGTTTTTTATGGAAAAATGGGAAGGAAGTAATACTGAAAGAGAGGGAAATATAGCTAAAGCTAGATCTAATATATGGTGCATATTAGACAACAACAAAGACAAATTTACTTACTTCTATCCAAAGTATTTAAACACATTTCCATGCAGAAATTATATAATTTCAGATATGATTTCTAATATTTCGTTTAACATGCGTATACATTAGATTCTCAATCCAGCAATATGATTTATGTATTGCGAAAGTTCAGATATAAGAACAAACTTAATTTACAATTCAATATTGTAAGTAGAAATAAAGAACATTAATACATACACTTGCACGATATGAACCAGAAGCCAATGGGAGATGTGATTTTATTGCTTGTATTTGAAGTACATGCATTCAGTCTTGTAAACGTCCAAGAGCCAACCCTTTTTCTGGAGTCGCTCACCCCTATATATTCCCTAAAATAGTATCTTTTTCTAAGTACATCTTACTATTTTACAAGAAATCATCTACAGTTTCTAATAATACACAACAAGTCTTCTATGAATTAGATATCTTCTCTGCAGATTAGATTCTAGATGAGCCTGTCACATTTTCAATCATCTGGCAAGCCTGCTCTATCCTAGATTTCTGATAATCATGTCAGAAATCACTTCTTGGTGTCAGTGCATGCCTTTGATTGCCAAAAATACATTTTATTCCTTTACAGCTGGCGTGTCGTGAAATCATGACATTCTTTCCTTGCTTTGCTCTTTTGCCGCCTCCAGCCATGAAAATGAGACATGTCACAAAATCATGACATTCGTCTCTTGTTTTTATCTTTTGCTACCTCCCATCGTGAAAATGAGACATGTCACGAAATCACGACATTCGTCTCTTGCTTTGCTCTTCTGCCGCTTCCAACCGTGAAAATGAGACATGTCGCGAAATCGCCACATTCATCTCTTACTTTGCTCTTTTGCTGCCTCCCACTATGAAAATGAGACATATCATGAAATCATGACGTCTGTCTCTTGATTTGCTCTTCTGCCACTTCCAACCATGAAAATGAGACATGTCACGAAATCATGACATTCATCTCTTACTTTGCTCTCCTGCTGCTTCCAGCCACAAAAATGAGACATGTCGTGAAATCACGACGTTCGTCTCTTGTTTTGCTCTTTTGCTGCCTCCCACCATGAAAATGAGACATGTCACGAAATCATGACGTCCATCTCTTACTTTGCTCTTCTACCGCTTCCAACCGTGAAAATGAGACATGTCGTGAAATCGCGACATTCATCTCTTACTTTGCTCTTCTGCCGCTTCCAACCGTGACAATGAGACATATCACGAAATCGTGACATTCGTCTCTTCCTTTCTCTTTCTCTTTGCTTTTGCCCACAAAAATGTAACATGTCGTGATATCATGACACTTTTGCCTCCTTGTTCTCTTTTGTTGCTCTTAGCCACGAAAATGCAACATGTCGCGATATCGCGACACTTTTGCCTCCTTGCTCCATTTTGTTGCTCTTAGCCATGAAAATGCAACATGTCGCGATATCGTGACACTTTTGCCTCCTTGCTCCCTTTTGTTGCTCTTAGCCGTGAAAATACATGTCACAATATCGCGACACTTTTTCCTCCTTGCTCTTTCTCTTTTCTTTTGCTCGTAAAAATGCAACATGTCGCGATATCGGGACACTTTTATGTCCTTGCAGTATTTTGATTTTTCTTTGAGATTTAGCATATGGGCCACTTCGGTCTTCTTGGAAAATATGCAAAAAGGTGCATCAGCTATTTTTCTGTAGTTAGTCACTTTTTGACTAACATTCTTGGTTCCTTTCGGGGGAATTTTTGGCTTGCAAAAATTTTGAACCAGGCCTTCATCCATTGGGAAACGGAGTCAACAACGCAGTTGTAAAAAAAATATTTCAGAGAAAGACAAAGAAACTTGGAAAATGCACTTAGATTAAAAGTGAACATTACCTCGTCAAAACTCCCTCTATACCTTAGTATCTCTATTAAAAAAAATGTCGACTTTTGATTAGCTGTGACTGAAATTTTTTGTTAAGGTCGAAAAATGGTAATATTTACAAATATTGTCTGAATATACTTATATTATACTATACATATAATTCCTTTTCTTCTTTCTCAATAGAAATATAACTTTAGGTGAAATGCATTCACCGTGATGGGAAGAACCAATCCATCTTGATCTTCCAACTCGAAAGCATTGAACTGTTTCTCTGAAACAATTTCAAATGGTCCCTCCTAGAAAGCATTGAATTTATCATGGTTACCTGGCTTAGATTTCTTTACATTCCATTTCAAAACCAAGTCTCCCACTCTAAATTTTTTGGTAGTTGTATTTTTGTTGAACCATCCTTCAGTATCTGCCATATGCTTCTGATTGTGATTGTATGATTGCTCTCTTTGTTCTTCTAACTATAAGAGTTGCATTGCTCTTGCAACTATGTGTAGAATTTGGTCAATCTGAGGTAGCGGGTAATGATATTTGAGTGATGCTCTATTCAGATTTCTGAAATCTACACACAATCTGATATCTCCATTTTTCTTCCTGACTGGTACCAAGTTTGCCACCCAGGTGGAGTGTTTAACAAGGTATACTATTTTAGCTTGAAGGAGTTTTAGCAATTCTTGTTTCATCAAATATTCTATCTTTAGATTCACTGGTCTTTGCTTTTGCCTAAAAGGCTTAGCTCCTTCTTCTGATTCTATGGTATGTTGAATAACATCTTTATTGTACACTTTTAGATCACTATACACCCAAGCTATGATGTCAGGGAATTTTTTACACAATTCTCTAATCTGGTTCACTTCCTCTTCTGTACAACTGATTCCAACCTTAATCATTTTTCTTGGCTCCAACTCTACATCTTTGTATCTTCGTTTATCGACCTTGATTTTTCGGCCAACTGCTCTATCATTGTTATCAAACATGATTTCAAGGGTGATGAGACCCTTAGGAATATGATTATTTTTTAACTGAATAATGTCCTCTTCCTCTTCATCCTCTAGATCCTAGTTGGCCGAGCAATTCATTTCATGGATTAAGAAATCTAGTATCTATTCATCATTTTCAAAAACTTGCCGAAAAATATTTTTATCAGGAACTGAAGGCCTATATATAAGTCTAACAGTTTTAGACTTCTGAATAACATTACTTACAAGACAAAAATTAGCTCCCACTGAAGCTAACAAATCTGCGTGGGTATTCTGTTCTCTAGGGATAAACTTTATATTTAGGGCCTCAAAGGCCTCTAAGATATCCCACACTTTGTTCTTGTAAGCCTTCAAATAATGTTGTTTACTTATACATTTTTTGGTGACTTGATTCACAATAAGTTCTAAATCTCCATAGATGAGTAACTGTTTGATTCCCAATTTCTCAGCCCTTCTTAACCCTAAGCATAGGGCCTCATATTCTACTGCATTATTGGAGCAACTCCAAGTCAACCTGTAAGAGAAAACCTTTTCCTCTCCGGTGGGAGAAATCAAAACTATTTCGGCACCAGCTCCATTCTTGCACCTAGCCCCATCAAAGAAAAGCTTCCACAATTGATTCATAGAACCATCCTTTTCTAGGGAGGGTATCAATTTTCTTTTTGGTTTCTCAATAGAATAGTTTCCTATTTCTATTTCTATCATGGCATTAAAATTCTATAGAGAAAACTCATCCTCAGCTTGGAGCTCTTCTAATGTTTCTTCCATTAGATCTTCTTCTATTGTTTCTTCAGTCATCATATTTACACGGTCAGTTTCACCAATATTTTCTACATGAAACGTAGATGGTTTCTCATTAAAAATCTTGACCCTTCTACCTTTGAAAGGTATCTCCGAATGAGAATAATCTAAGGATAAGTATCCTCCTATCTTTGTTGTGAACTCTCTGGATAGACACATACCAAAATAGGGCTCCAAGTCTACGACTACTACCTCTTGTATGACTGTCATCTGAGGCATTTTATGCAGTCGTATGGGAATATCCTTTATCACTCCTACAATTTTTATTGGAGTACCATCTAACTGTAGGATGCCTATGCTGCTCCTAGTGTACTCCATTCCCATAATATCACATACTACTTTGGGTATCACAGTGGTAGCAGCACCTGAATCTATCATGCATTTGTGGACAACCCATCCTTCCATTTGAAGGGAGAAATAAAAGGGTGGTAGCCTATTCTTACCAGTGGCAGACGTCAAGTTTGTTAGAACCATTTTTGAAGATGATGCAGTCCTACCTCCATTTTTCATTGTTCTTAGGGATTCCTATAGGAGATCGATTTGACCTTGGATTTGAAGAGCATCATACATACTTGCCTTAGAAGGAGTCTTCATTTCCTCTACTATACTGAATGTAGGTGAATCACCTATCCTTTCTCTTTCTTTGGCAAAAGTTTCATATTTATTTTTGTATCCTTGGGTAGCTTCAGTTCTTTGCCTTTTTGTTAGCGAGGGGAATCTCAACATTTCCCTAGCATGTTCTTGGGTTTCATTTTCCCCCCGAGGAATAAATTCTTTGTGTGTTTCTTGCCCTTGAATTTTGGCTAGAAACTGATATTTTATTTCCTTAGGGAGACTTCCCTTAGGAGTTTCTTTGGGAACTTCCTTGGGATCAAGGGAAACATTCAATGGCTAAAGATCTTTAGGGTCTACTTGCAGTGGTTTCTTACCTGATCTTGTCAAAAATAAAACCTATTCTACTGTAGGCATCATGAAGTTGTGGTCCTTCTCTCTAATTATATTTACACGGCCTTTCATTTTTTCTTTACTCTTTTCAACTGCTATACTTTGTACATAATGTTGGTGTATCATACATAAAATTTCCCCATGTGGATCGTTACATGTAGCACACCAAAAGTTAGAATCAGTGGGAGGCTCCTCGACCTCCACTGTATCATTTGTATATACCGTGCTCAGTCTCTCTTGTCCCCTATTGCTTGATTGTGTTGCATCTCTTGTTACCTGAGGGAACCTCCTTGGCAGAAAATTCCTTTCAGCCTCTCTCTTTTTAATTAATTTTATATCATTTGCTAGATTTTTCATGGTGTCCAGGATAAGAGTAAGTTGATTATCGGGGACTTGTTGAGGAGGTGGCACAGGTAATGTAGGTATAGCAGAAATAGGAGGCAATGCCAAAGGAATTTGAGGCATTGGTATTGTAGGTATAGAGGTTGATCCATTCCATCTTGGAAGATCTATGAACTTCAATTCAGTAGAGCTAGGAGAAGAAACATGAATAGCTTGGGGAATATCAGGAAAAATGGGCATTATTGCTTTGGGTGGATACCTTCCAATGGCTATGAGATCTCTCTCTGCTATATAAGCTTGTTGATAAATGGTGAGGAATGTGAATATTCTTGACTGTCGTATTATCATACTAATATCTGAATCAAAGGATCTCAGATAGTAATATATTGCTTGCTCTTCTATTGGTTTCAATCCTTGAGGAACCCTTTCCCAGGTCCGACTGAAATGGATATTGAAGTCTACAATTTCTTCTTGAGGATGTTTCCTTATGATCATGAACTGGTTCAATAAGGAAAACGGATTTGCATGCTGATTGAATTCATCCACCAACTTTCTAGCAAGCTCTGCCCAGGTGGTAATTGATTAAGGAGGGAGTGCACGATACCAATAGAGCATTTTACCCTTTAGAGAAATAACTAGCAATCTGATCATCACATCCTCATGTGTGATGTTATAGGTTGTAGCTATTAATGCTACATATAAGCAATTTTCATATGCTATTTTTCCCATTCCATCATATGAAGGCAATGCCTTCAATACTACACCAAGAATTTGATTCTGGGCTGCTAAATTTAGTGGACCAGTGTGGTTCCATATAAGATAATATGGTGGTGGAGTGGCCATTGTAATTGCTATATTTGTCTAAACTATTGGGGTTGTAGTAACAGTTGGAGATGAACCAATGATAGAATATGGCAAAACAGAGGGTATAATGGCACTATTATTGGTAGCAGGTGGATTGGATCTTGCAGATAAAATTGGATTCACTCTTAAGCTACCAAGATGTAACTTGAAGAACTCAATGGGCTTTTCTAAGTTTTTTGATTTGGATCTGGTTATTATATAAACATATACTAGCTTTAACCAGGTCTAAAAAGATAAGGTATTTTTTGGGTCTATACCTTCGTACGGAGTCACCAGGTGATTGGGTTTTTGATTCTAAATATCAGAGGCAAAACACCAAAACTTGTAAAAATAATGTGGGATTTAGGGTCCCACCGAGCATGCAAAAAACTATAGTAAGTAAATCTATCTTCATTGTTGTCTAATCTGCACCATATATTAGATCTAGCTTTGGCTATATTTCCCTCTCTTTCAGTATTACTTCCTTCCCCTTTTCCCATAAAAAACTTCAAGGAACCAGCCTTCTCTGGAGATCAGGTGAAAAGTCTCAAACCTTCTCGTCTTTTCAATGTTGAAAAAACCTAAGGTGCAACTAAAAAACCCAAGGCAAATTTTGTTCCAACAAGTTCATCCAACCTTTGTTGATGCGCTCTCTTTCTTTCTATAGACTCACACTCTAGGCACTTATGCTGACGACGTGCTTCCTCCAATTGGTCTTGGAATAGTTGGCTCTCATGGGCTGCATGAGACTTAGAATCCCTATAGGATTGAGTTGTGGAGTACGATCCACAACACTATATTTCCTTAGACGAAGACCTAGGAACTTGGGTTCTCACCATATGTGAAGAAACCCCATGATCTGTATGGGTGAACCCCTTGCGTGATGAAGGGAGCTCACGACGACTATCAGAATGTCACGCTAGGAGAATTGGATCCTCAGGTGCACAATGAGTGCGACACCTAGCAAGGAGGCGTACGAGGTTTGAAATATCCTTAGGAGAACATCAGGAGCATTCAGAGCCCCTCCATGAAATCTCTAACTCATTAGCTCGTGATTGAGCTCTATCATGCCTAGTCATCATGATGAACCGACTACACAAGAATCGAGAGGTTTCCTCTATTACTGAATTATGGCCTCAAGAAAGACCTTATCTTGATGAATTAAGAAATAAAGAAGCATACAAAGTAAACAATGTGATTATCTCCTTTACATTTTAAAAGTTGAGCCCTAAACTATTTGGTGTGTTTCAATGATTTGTTGTATCAGTTGTAGAAACTCTTATCATGTTTTATAAAAGTTGATGTTATACTCAAATTGTTCAAAGTTTTTCACCTATATACTCACACAAGCCGAATATGGTAGTGAAGTCCATACTCATAGAGGTAGCATAGGTGCTACCAACCCTCACCCAACACATCGTGTGCAGTGATACACTCTTTTGAATATGAGTGCGTGCTATTTTGCATGGATATGATAGTTCTTGGGTCGACCTTGGCCACAAACGGGTCCTGATAATACAATTTCAAATGAGCCAACCAAGTGGTAATGACATCCACTGTTGGTCTCAATCAAATGGGTTGTTTATGAGAGCCCAATGCCACTGATGTTTAAATGAAACGTGGTGTGTGTGGTTTCTTTTAATGTACATAAAATAAATGCATCATATAGCACACATGCTCATTTTCTAAATGCTATGCAAGTGAAATACATTTCAAATTCAAAAAATGCAAGCTACTCTAGATGCTCTTTAAGACTATGCACGTTATGATGCTAAATGACCACTAATCGGGCCTCACACATGCAAACCATCAACACATCTCTATAAAGAACATTGTAGCCTAGGGCGGACTGTAATAAGAGGTCCACTATTCCCAACAACGCCTTTCTATTGAAAGCAAAGTATGAAGACAAACTAGGACAATTTATTTACCATTTTTTTTTTAGTTCTTTTCCTAATTTGTGTTCGCATTAGACCTACTATAAAAATACAGAGAGAAAAAAAGTGACAGAGGTTTGAAAATAGGACCTACCTCAAGTCCTACACTATATAAAATTCTGAATTTGTCTGTCTATGTTGTCAGTAGGAAACCGCAGGTCTGACCTGTGGTTTTGACTATAAATTGCACCTTGTACCTGCAGTTTAGTTGTTGCGTCGTAGTTGATAGCTATGGTCTGTACCTGCAATTGCAAAAACCAACAAAGCATAGTCAGATCTTAAAAACATGGGGTGCCACTATGATTGCCTTTGTAACCACCAGAAAGGGTCACACCCGATGGCGTATCCATATGATGTCAAATTATCCAATGCTTTTGGTTGCCTAATCAGATTGACATGATTTTAGTGTCTACATTCAAAAACTGGGATTTGACTTAAGCTTGTCTCCCAAAACCCCAAAGATTACCAAAATCAAGTTCTTCAACTCATCGAAGACAATTATTAAATGATGTATGCTCTTTTCATTATTGGGGCATATAATGTTGATCAGATCAATGAACATCAATCAACCTATAATATGACATTAGGTTATCTATTTTTTCTCAACATTGTGTTTTCCCACAATGCATCCCAAAAAGGGGTATCTATAGACACCTAAAACATGTCATGTTTAGGATAATACTCATATGGACACCTCTTTAGGTCATATGAATTATTTTGGATCTTTCCAAGACTTAGTAGTGGTTCTAACCACTCATCTAGGGCAATCTAGTCCTAGTCATCCTTTGTCACTGACTCCCTAGATACTAATGATAATATCGACTAGCTCCCTAGCCATTGATGGTGATAGTGGCTAGATCCTAGCCATATTAATTGATAGCGGTTAACTCTGTAACTAACTCAATCCCCAATCCAAGTAAATTTTTTTTTAAATCGTAATGAATTCCTTTTTAGTTAGGCAAATAAAAGCTTTTGGAAGGCTCATCTCAACTACCTGGGCATAACCAATTCTTGTTCTTGGCTTCTCCATGAAGCTAGAGAAAGGATATTGGGAGTCTATTTAAGACCCCAATTTTGAAGAGAAAATCTTGGAGAATTAATGAGCATTTGCCATAGCAAAACTCTACCGGATTGGAGAGTTATTTCACATCCCATTGAGGAGTAATGAAGTGCTATCCAATTGAGCAATGACAAGTGCCTATCCACCAATGGATACTATCACATTTTGAGAAGAACAACCACTATTCAAACACTCAATTCAATATGATTTGAGCCAATTTACCACCTAAAGTCATTCTGAGAGAATGCACCAAGAATGTCAAACCCCTTTGTAGTGGAATCGATTGATGCCAGGCCTAAGATTTAGAGAGCATAATTTTTTTCCTCACGATCACAGTCTTTGATAGTGGCTCATAGGCTTAGCCATTGAATTTGATAGCGACTAGAAAAGCCAACTGCTCTGGTTGACAATGGCTAAGGTCTAATGTCTCTTTTCCTATTTTTTTGACATTAGATTAGATTAGTAGTATTTTTATTGGATTTCTAACCTAGTGTAGCAACATTTTCATTCTTTATATTCAGTATTTCAAAAATTATTTTAAGTTTTCAAGTATTCTTAATCATTTCATGCATTTTGTTCGTATTTGCATATTTCAAGAAATTAGCCTCATCTTGAGAGTCATCATGTGCTATTGATGTATCTTCTAGTTTCTTTGTGTGTGGGTGATAGGGACAATCAAGGATCCAAGAGCCTCAACGATATCATCTTCCTTGGAATAAAAGAAGGATGTAGCTAATAATCCCTCTTATAAGCAAATTGGTGGAGATCTAAAGATCTTGTAGAATACATCACCTTCATTTTGGGGCTCAAAATGATTGTAATCATGTATCAAATTTGGTATCCCTAAGAGGGATAAATATGTAACCGAGCTTTAAAATTGATTAATACAAAGGAGGTATTTCTTTTTGTCAATTTATTTGGTTATACATGTTTCATTGATTTAAATTTGTTATCATGTTACAATTAGCTTAGATGTATGCTTTTTAGAGCTTTACAACAAGTAAAATGAAGCACATCTTTTGTGTCTAGATAAGACAATCAATAATAAAAAGGAATTGTTGGTCAAAAAAATATCTTTTGCAATATTATGACTACATTCAGAGGGAAATGGTTGTTACTTCTATAAACCCTAGCAACAAATATAATTTTATTAATATTGCTTTAGCTAAAAGGCTGTAAGTTCAAGCAAAGAATATCAAAGATATAAGGCTTGAGGGTAAGAGTATTATATTTTCAAGATTTAAAAATTACCATAGACAAATAGGTTTTACATTTAGATTTTCATGCTATTAATATGGAAGAAGTGGATATTATTCTCATATATCCTTGGATAAATTATTTGGGTAATGTTTAATATTACCTTGCAAAACAAGTTCATGAAGTTTTGGTATAGGAAAAATAAAATAATAGTACAAGATATTTCCTAGTGTAAGAGGTAATAATTTGAGGAAAAATAGGAATCTATTGTAGAAAAATAAATTAAGGAAAAACATTAAAAATTGAAACATAATCCAAGAAATAAGCAACAACAACAGTTTCCATGGAAGAATTAGCAACAATAATAGAGTCCATGGAAGAAATAGCAACAACAGAGTCTATGAGAAAAATAATAGTAAAGTAAAAAAAAGATAGAAGAGCACAAGGACACATAAAATGAAGGGCTATGAGAGAAAAACATGCAAAAGAATTTAAAAATAAGAAACAAAATATGGAGTCAAAGAAGGTAGAACATTAGGTTAAGGTTGCATCATATTTCCTTCCACACCATCGAAAGAAATAATAATCTTGGAGGTATGGCTTAAGGCAACAATATTATGCTTCTACATGGAATAAGAAGGGAATTATGTATGGTAGTGTTTGGAAATGAAAGCATCGTGATTCTAGTTTTTAGAGTAGTGCAAAAACATCAAGGAATAAATGGACCCATCATTCAAGTTATCAAAGTAGAGAAGAAGAAATGTGAAGCCAATAAAGAAGTCTTGGATACTCAAGTAGAAAAAGCAAGCATGGATGAAAAGTAGTGATATTGTTTTCCAGTAGATAGATGCCTCCAACACATAGAACCAAAGGATTACTTCTAAATATTAAAATGACATAATAAAATATCAACATCAATAAAGAACACTACCAATCAGAGTTTTATTGGGATGAATGGATGATTGAGATCGGTACATCTCACAACAAGGCTCAAAATATCATATTATTTAGTCTCTTATGTTTTGAGGATGAAATATTTCATAAAGGGGATGAAATGTTAGGTACCCAAGATATAAATTAAATATTATTTTTTTTTTTTTTTGGTAAGTAAGAGAATATTATAATTAACACCGGGTTTTAACTGGTTGACCCAAAACCATTTTACAAAATAGGGTCCACTGACCAACTGGACAAAGGCCAAGCCCTAAAAGTTTAAACTGACAACAAAAATGGCCAAGACCTACTCTTCCATTAGAATACAACCAAACTAAACTATGGAAGCCTAATATTATGGCCATCGGAAAAGAAAGACGCAAAAAAGAACTAACAAAGACAAAAACTAATCATGCAAGCACCATGCAGAGTAGCTTGTGCCCATATAAAAATAATAGAATATGGTCAAAAAAAAAAACATCCCATAGAATGGACAGCCAAGAGGCCAAGCAGTCTTCCTTGTAGTCCTCATCTAACTTCTTATCATCGTTCTTGCCATCATATTTAGATTTTGCCTTTGACTCCTTGTGCCCCCGGAACTCGCCGGCTATAAAACGAAGATTTAAGGAATCACACAAATCAACAACTGCACCGATGAGGCCGTAAAGACTCTTCAATCAAGTTGATACCGTTGGAGGCCGATGAAATTGTCATCTTCTCCAAGACTATTATGGTGGGGTCTCGTGCCTCATTGTCAGGGATCTCCAACACTTTGTTATTTCTTGCTAGGGCCTTTTTGCGACATCGAATCCAAACACACCTTGGGAAATACTTGAGGCCAAAGAATATTTTTCCCATGCATGAATTTGTAGATAAAAAACCTATATCAGTGCCCCACCAGCTGCAAAAAACACTAGTCACATGAACAAAAAAAACAAATATGACAAAATCCATTATAAGGTTCAAATTTTTTTTTTTTTTAAAAATGCCCCCATTTTCTGTCATTGATCCACTTTGAGCCTTCCAATCTAAAGTTTTTCATTATCTATCACCATTGAGACTGCATGAGGAAGATTTTCAGTCCACGTGATCAAATTTGTCGCTACAATGCCTTCATTTGCCGCACTTATCACCGCCATGTTTGCTTCCTGAAGGTATGCAAAATTATGGCCTCATGTCGGTCATGAATTAGAGCCCTTGCTTCATGGATGTAGTCATCAAATCTCCAAGGAGCTCTCTTAGTGTTCTTTAGAAGATTTATAATAATAAGAGAATCACCTTCCACCAACAGTTTCCCTGGATAATTCTCTCCCACCTTGAGGCTCCTCCAAACCGCCCTTGCTTCACCCACATTGTTAGTTTGAGCTCCAAGATGTTCTCGCAAAAGCTACAAGCACCTCACCCTTGTGGTCTCTAAGTAAGCCACCAGCCCTGCCTTCACCTGGGTTGCCCCTAGATGCCCCATCAAAATTTAACTTAATCCACCCTAGGGGGGGGTGGGGTCCATGTGATCATGGTTCTAGGACAGACTTGAGGATGATTGAGGCCATCAAGTGAGAGGTAAGTTTAATGACCGGCCTAATGAAGCTTCAAAAGGATTTGGAGGTCTAGATGCCGCAGGCACTAAACAAGTATTCTCATTAGCATATGCTAAAATTTTTGACAGACAGAGGATGACCGAGAAACCTTATCCAAGAAGGCCCGACGATTCCTTTCCAACCATATCTCCCACAAGTAGTGATGAAGGCAGATCTTCCACATATACCTAAGACGCCTATTCAAAAATGGGGAAGGCCACTGGACAAATAAGTCAAAAATGGACTGAGGATGGACCCAATAAATATGAAACACTTGTAATAGACCTAACAAGATTGAGACAGAAAAATTACAATACGAAAACAAATGATCAATAGACTCCCACTCGGACATACAAAGATAACACCTATTAACAACAATCACACCTCTTTTTATTAAGTTATCCATGGTGAGGATCTTATTTTGGATGGCCACCATGCAAAAAACCCAACCTTCGGAACAATGCTTTTGGGCCAAACTTCCAAGTGAGGGAAAGTAGGTTCATCATTATCAATAAGCATCGATAAGCAGCCTTGACGTAAAATTCCCCATTGTCCGAAGCTTCCCGTATAAGCCGGTCCTCAAGAATGCCGTAAGGGAGTAAAGACTGTTTTAATTCATTCTCCAAGATTATTGATGCCCCTGGTAGATCATTATTCATTATTGGCTTCCATACCCTTCTATTGTTTGACAAAGTAATAAAATCTGCAACTTTGGTACCAAAAACTTCAATTGTCCAAGCTCTAAGGGTTGAAATGATGGGGTCTCCAGAGAGGGGATAGTCCTTTAACCATTTGTGGTCCCAAAAATCAATGTTTCTTCCATTTCCCGGTTTCCAACGTAGCCCTTTGCTTAGCAAGTTTTTAGTTTGAAGGATTGATTTCCAAAAAATTGATCCCCCGGGAGGAAAGGAATAACTTAAGAATTCAATTTCTTGCAAATACTTTCTTCCGATTATAGTAATCCATTCTGCATTTGCATTTGTCAAAAGACGCCATGCTTGTTTGGCCAGGAGGGCCATGTTTAAATGTTGTATTCTCCTTAGCCCAATACCTCCAAACTCCCTTGGTTTGCAAACCCTATCCCAGGACACCAAGTGAAAGCGCTCGCTTAGATTCGGAACCACCCATAGGAACCTCTTCTCGGATCTCGTTCAATTTTAGTGTAGACACTTGTAGGAGCTTTAAAAATAGAGAGAAAGTAGACAGGGATGCTTTGAATGGAAAACTTGGTGAGAACCGCCTTGCCACCTTGAGATAACAAATTCCCTTTCCATCCAACCAGCCTTCCTCTCGAATTCTTTCAATTACATTAGTCCACATGGAATCGGTAGCTCTGCCTGTAAATAAAGGAAGGCCTAGGTATGTGGATGGAAGAGTAGACACCGAGCATCCAAGAATCCTAGCAATCTTAATCGCTCTCGAATGGGAGTGTTAAAGAAATAAATTTTACTCTTTGAAAAATTTACCTTTTGCCCCGCAAAGATCCTCATATAGCTCTAGAATATGTTTTATGACCTTAGCCTCAAAAACCGATGCAAGAGTTAACAACAAAGTATCATCCACAAACCGTTCATGTGTAACCGCTCGTGTTTGTGATGATGCTTTAATTCCCGAAATAAGACCAATATTATAGGTAACTTTGATTGTCCTCCCAAGGGCTTCAGCCACAATGATAAACAACATTGGAGAGATAGGGTCACCTTGCCTTAGGCCCCTTTTACTTTGAAAGTATCCAGCAGGAGCACCATTAACAAGGACTGAAAACCAAGGTTTCATAAAACATCCTTCCAAAAGCTTGATCCATTCATGATGAAAACCAAATTTCTGAAGAATGGCAGAGACAAAACTCCAGTTTATGCGGTCATAAGCCTTGTTCATATCCAACTTGAGAGCAAAAGCAGGTTTTTTAGTCTGGACTACCGAATGGAGGGCTTCATGAACCGTTATGACCCCATCAAGGATGGACCTTCCAGGGACTGAACTGCCTTGACAAACATCAATAAACATAGGAAGGATCTTCCTCATTCTATTTGCAATTGCCTTGGTCAAAATTTTATAAACAACATTACAAAGGCTAATAGGTCTAAAATCCATCATAGATCTAGGAGTAGGAATCTTTGGGATTAAAGCAATAAAAGTGGAGTTAAAACTTCTTGGAATATGCTTTGTGGACTGAAATTCCTTGATAGTAGCACATACATCAAAACCTACAATATCCCAAAAAGCCTCGAAAAAAATGAGGTGAAAACCCGTCTGGACCTGGAGATTTATCAGGGTTCATTGAGAAGAGGGCCTCTTTGATTTCTTCATCCGTGAAAGGCTTAATTAACTTCCCATTCAATTCATCAAAAATTAAATGAGGAATATGGTAAAGCATTGATTCTGAAGCTAAGGCAGAACTGAAATGTTCTTCTCCTAAAAGATTTTGAAAATAGGAAACTGCTTCATTTCTGATTTCATTAGGACTAGAAAGGAGTGATCCATCATCTCTAACAAGTTCTTTAATTCTATTGTGGCTTCTGTTCCTTAAGGTAGATGCATGAAAAAATCTTGTATTGGCATCACCTTCTTTTAGCCAGGTAGCTCTAGACTTAATATTATAATACTATAATAAATGTGTTTATCCCACATGTGCGGGTAAGCGGTAGTGGTAAGTAGTTGAGTATTATATGATGTGGTTAAAAGACTCATATAGAGGAAGAGAATACTATTGTATTGTTGAGATCTCATATTGGGATATATTAAGGAGTGGTTTCTTTCCAATAAGAAACATTATATGGTGTTGCCCTACCTCAAGGGTTTGAATTATAAAATGAATCTATATTAGTGTTTATATTTATGTTTTATTATTTAAATTATTATTGTGCTTAATAGTTGTGAATAAATGTTGTTATTTTAGTAAATGTGAATTATTTATCTATAATAATAAAAGAGGTTCATAACAAGTGATACCAAAGCATATTTTAGGGTCATGTTTCACTGCAGAAGCTTTAGTTAGTTAGAGCACTTTCTAGGGTCATGTTTTTCTATAGAAGATTTAGTATTTTAGAGCACTTTCTAGGGTTGTGTTTCACTGTTTACTATTTGAATATTAATTTTAGTGTTTAATAAGCACCTATGTTGGACTAATAATCTCTTGAAGGATTAAGTGTACGTCTTGAAAACTTAATTATGGGAAGTACTTGGAATAACATCGACCCTAAAAATCATTCAAAGAAGTACTTTAGGATCCCCATAGTAATTGGTTTGAGTGTGTTTTCCATTTAAAGGTCAACAAATCCACACCTTGTTAGTAGTATTTTTACCGTGCAAGAATATACACAAAGTTGTTTGGAGATAAACCAATGACTAGTTTCTCAAAAATTATTCTCTAGTGGAAATATCGTTGGTAATCAAAGAGTGGTACTCGCTTAGAAAATATTTTTAGCTAGTGAGATTTACCTTAAGCCATTAGAAAGCCATAGTTTGAGACCCGATTCATTGCCGGAGTTTTTATAGATGTGCCATATGGTTCTCAACAACAACTATAACTATAATTTCCATAATTTTTGTAATAGTTCCACAACATCAACATAGCAAATTATTGTGAGTGAGTGCAAAAAATATCCAATTTGTAGTTGGTACTAGTTTTTTAAAAAATTTCATAGTTTTTTTATAGTCCATTAAAAATAAAAGATAAGTCCGTAGAGTAGTAGCCTATATTTTGGTAGTACCCAGTCCACAATTTAGTAGTAGTCTATTAAAAATATCCACAATTTGATAATAAACTAAAACAAGTCTATAGTTTGATAATAGTATGGAAAAAAGAGAAGTCCATAGTTTGGTAGCAATCCCAAAAAAAACATTGTTTGGTAGCAGTTTATAAAAATAGTATGCAGAGCTGGTCATTATTAGTTTTCAAAAGTACACAATCTGCAAGTTGTTAATAGTTGTTAGGCTAACTACAAGAAATACATAGTCCACATGTCAATATTAGTTGGTAAAAAATGAAACAGTCTATAGGACATTAACAATTGCTCATTTGAGTGCAGATATTTGTTAGCTAGGTTCATGGAGTTTCTAATATTCATTGGAAGAGATGACAATGATTCTAGTGAATGGTTGAGGAAGTGGATAAATTTTTCTTTAAATTTTCTAACCAGGAATGGAGTTGGAAACTTCATAGTTACTTACAAGGGAAAAAATTTAACTTAGTATGTGAAATTATTTAATCCCACTAGCTTTACATACACACTGGTGTTAGAGTAAATCACTATATAAAATATATTTATATAGAAAAGCAATTATAGTGTTTCAAACTTTAACGACAGAATTAAAGAAAAATTAGACAAACACACACAGAAGAAGAGACAACGATTTTAATGTGGTTCACCCAATGTGGGTTACATCCATCGAGAATTTTCAGTCCTTCATTTTCTCAATCCAAGCAATAGAGGGTTACAACCTACAACAAACATCTGCTATAATTTCCTCTCTATATTTCCAAGGAATTAACACAGTAATTTTCTTTGTCATAATCTTCTTTGTTTTTCCTCACAACTATATATAAGAAAAAAAATAGAAAAAACAAACTACTTTTCTTAATACATTCCAAGATTAACATTGAGTTCCCAACATCTAATTTTGGGATAAAAACAAAAAAAACTTTCCCTGGCTGTCCTGTTGTAAATCCGAAAACTTCCTCTGGTAGACTAACAGACTGTAAATCTGGAAACTTTCCCTGCCCGTCTTGTAGTAAATCCAAAAACTTTCTCTGTTTAGCCTCCTCATAATTAGGCTCCATTCCTAACAATCTCCCACTTTGAGACTAATTCCATTGCACCATACTGCAACCAAGGACTGAAAAATTCTGATCATGACGTCTTATTCCTTAAGTCCAATCGAAGTTGAGCAAAAGCTCAACTTTTCTCTTGACACCAATTTTGTAAGCATATCAACAGTATTTTGTGTTGTGTGAACCTTCCCTAATTTCAAAGATCCATCTTCCACTACACCGATCTAATGAAATGATACTTGAGTTTGATGTGTTTAGTTTTTGAATGGAATGTTGAATTCTTCGCAAGGTGTATAGCACTTTGGCTATCACTCCACAACCTATTATCCTCTTGCTTCTTCCCAAGTTCTTCCATTAGTCTTTGCAACCAAACCATCTCTTTGCTTGCTTCTGTAGCAGCAACATATTCAGCTTTAGTGGTTGAAAGGGCAACTACGTGTTGGAGTTTAGAAATCCAACTAACCGCTCCTCCTCCTATAGTAAATATGTAGCCAGTAGTGCTCCTTCCACCATCAAGATCACCTGCCATATCAGAATCTACAAAACCTTTCAAGCATATATTAGAGCCTCCAAAATTCAAAGAATAATTTGAAGTTCCTCTCAAGTACTTGAGTATCCATTTTACCGCTTACCAATGTCCTTTTCTCGGATTACTCATAAATCTACTCACTACTCCCACTTGCATGGACAATATCCGGTCTTGTACAAACCATTGCATACATCAAGCTTCCAACCGCTGATGCATAGGGAACCTTAGCCATATGCTCTTGTTCCTTTTGTGTCTTGGGACACAAATCTTTGGTGAGTTTGAAATGCTTTGCCAATGGAGTAGCAACAGACTTTGCATTGTTCATGTTGAATCTCTTAAGCACTTTTTCAATGTATTTTGCTTGTGATAATTTCAGAGTGTGACTCTCCTTGTCTCTTGTTATTCTCATACCAAGGATTTGTTTGGCTTCTCCCAAATCCTTCATGGCAAAGGATTTAGCCAACTTCTTCTTGAGCATGTTTATATCTTGCATATTTGTTCCCGCAACTAACATGTCATCCACATACAATAGCAAAATAACATAGTTACCATTTCCAGTTTGCTTAAAATATACACAGTGATCACTTTGACATCTTTCAAACCTTTGATTAGCCATGAACTTATCAAATTTTAAATACCACTTTCTAGGAGCTTGTTTTAACCCATACAAGCTCTTTTTTAGTTTACATACCCAATCCTCTTTACCTTTCACCTGAAAGCCTTCTGGTTGGTGCATATAAATTTCCTCCTCCAAATCACCATGAAGAAATGTTGTATTCACATCCAATTGCTCCAGAAACAAATTTTCTATAGCTACAAGACTCAAAATAGCTCTAATAGAGGTCATTTTTACAACTGGAGAAAAAATCTCATCAAAATCAATACCTTTTTTCTGAGCAAATCCCTTGACCACTAGTCTTGCTTTGTATCTCTTATGCCCTTCATTCTCCTCTTTAATCTTGTACACCCATTTATTGGTCAAAGCTCTTTTACCTTTGGGTAGCTCAACCAAATCCCAAGTTTGGTTGTGAAATAAAGAGTCCATTTCTTCATTCATTGCAAGCTCCCACTTATTCTTGGTATCCATTTGTAATGCTTCCTGAAAACATTCTGGCTCACCAGCATCAGTATACAAAACATAATCAGAGAAACGTTGAGGAATTTTACTTATCCTGGTAGAACGTCTAACAACACTTTCTGGAGATTGAGGTGCTTGTTGTTGTTGCTGAACATTTTGATCTTCTACCACCTTTGGAGTTACCTTTTCTATGTGTCCATAAAGGTCTATGTATTCAGCATTTTCCTCTTCTCGTTTCTTTCCCTGCAACTGATCTTTATACAAGTTTTTTTCATTAAATATGACATCCCTACTTCTAATGACTTTTCGATTATCACAATACCATAATCTGTAACCCAAGCCATCAATACCGTAACCAATAAAATAGCACTTTTGGGCCTTAGGATCTAACTTATTTCTGTTCTCTTTGTCTATATGCATAAAAGCCTCACATACAAAACCTTAAGGAAAGAATAATTTACCGGTTTACCTGTCCAAAGCTCTTCCGGAATTCCTCCATCCAAAGCACTAGACGGTCCTCTATTAATCAGATATACTACAGTATCAACAACATGAGCCCATAAAAATAATGGTAAGCCTGCATGTATTCTCATGCTCCTAGCACGCTCCATGACGGTTCTATTCATTCTTTCTACAACCCCATTTTATTGAGGTGTTCTTGGAACACCTTGATTCTTCTAATTCCATTTTTAGAACAAAACACATCAAATTCTCTACTGCAATATTCTCCACCATTATCCGACTTTAGACACTTTAACCTTTTTCCAGTTTCATTTTCAACTAATGCTTTCCAATTCTTAAAGGTATTAAAAACATCACTTTTATTCTTAATGCAATATATCCATGTTTTCCTTGTTGCATCATCAATAAAAAGTACATAGTAAGAGGAACCTCCAAGAGAAGTTACCTGAGTCGGGCCCCAAACATCCGAGTGCACAAGCTCCAATTTCTCTTTCTTCCTTTCCTTGCCATCCTTGAGAAATCTAACTCTCTTTGCTTTACCATAAACACAATCCTCACAGAATTCCAAATCAATCTCTTTTAACTTAGGCAATAACTTTCTTGAATGTAAAATTTCCATACCTTTTCCACTCATATGGCCAAGTCTTTGGTGCCACAAAGATGCACTCTCACCTGTAGAAACTAAATTCATGGAGCAGTGAGAAAAATCAGTAAGTAAATAAAGAGTACCCACCAATTTACCTCTAGATACTATCAATGAACCTTTAGTAACTTTCTAAGCATTTTCTCCGAATGCAACCGTGTATCCTTCACCATCAAGCTTACTTGTTGATATAAGATTTCTCTTTAAATCTGGTATGTGTCTCACCTCTTTAAGAGCCCATTGACATCCATTTGGGGATTTAATCAAAATCTTTCCAATACCCACGATTTTACATGGTTGGTCATTTCCCAATAGAACTTGTCCATAATCTCCAAAAACATAATCTATGAAGTATTCCCTATGTGAGGTAGCATGGAATGAAGCACCACTATCAATTAACCAATAATCACTATTTCTATCAAGAGATAATATTAAAGCATCTTGTAGAATTTGTCCAGTAATATTGGCTTCTGAAGTGTTACCATTATTATCATTACCTTCATTTCCATCACCCTTTCTTTATTTGCCAACAGTCCTTCTTGAGATGACCCTTTTTGCCACAAGTGCCAACACTGTAGCTTTCATTTTCCACGTGATTTGGATTTGCCTTTGGATTTGCCATGATGTGAACTTTTGCCTCTTTCTCTTCCTCTTCCTCTATTCTCAATAGTTAAGGCGGTGCTAGATGATTCTCCTATGGTTTTTCTTCTCATGTCCTCACTGAGTATCACACCAACCACATCATCAAATTCTAATTTATTTGAACTCGAAGCAGAGTTACTTACCGCCATTACCAAATTGTTCCAACTTTTCGGAAGAGAGCATAAGATTAATAAGGCCCTAAGCTCATCATCAAAATCCAATCCTACCGAATGCAATTGATTAGTGACAATATTAAATTCATTTAAATGATCATGCACAGATCCTCCTTCACTCATTTTCATGTTAAATAACCTTTTCATTAAGAATACCTTATTTGATGCTGATGGTTTCTCATACATCTTGGCCAACTTATCCATGACTCCCTTGGTAGTCTTTTCATCAGAGATGTTGAAGGCTACGGTGGCTCCCAAGCACAGCCTCACAGTACCCAATGCCTTTCTATCAAGGAGACTCCACTCCTCATCAGACATAGATGAAGGTCTCTCTGTTTCCCCCTCAAGAGGTAAGTAAAGATCCTTCTGGTACAAGTAATCCTCCATCCGCATCTTCCAAAATTGAAAGTTCTGGCCATTGAATTTTTGAACTCTAAACCTCCCTTCTTCCGCCATTGCTCCCACTTGATCCAGAAATTCTCCTTCTGTCAAGTGCACCCAACAAAACAACTACTCTGATACCACTTGTTAGAGTAAATCACTATATAAAATATATTTATATGGAAAAGCAATTATAGTGTTTCAAAATTTAACGGCATAATTAAAGAAAAATTAGACAAACACACACAGAAGAAGAGACAACGATTTTAACGTGGTTCACCCAATGTGGGTTACATCCACCGAGAATTTTTAGTCCTTCATTTTCTCAATCCAAGCAATAGAGGGTTACAACCTACAGCAAACATCTGCTGTAATTTCCTCTCTATATTTCCAAGGAATTAACACAGTAATTTTCTTTGTCATAATCTTCTTTGTTTTTCCTCACAACTATATATAAGAAAAAAATAGAAAAAACAAACTGCTTTTCTTAATACATTCCAAGATTAACATTGAGTTCCCAACATCTAATTTTGGGATAAAAACAAAAAAAACTTTCCCTGGTTGTCTTGTTGTAAATCCGAAAACTTTCTCTGGTAGACTAACGGACTGTAAATCTGGAAACTTTCCCTGCCCATCCTGCAGTAAATCCAGAAACTTTCTCTGTTTAGCCTCCTCATAATTAGGCTCCATTCCTAACAACCGGAAAAATTTGCAATTGCATTTTTATGCGAATGAGAATTTGGAAAAAAAGAGGAATTGAAGAAATTGGTAAGAGAAAAAATGAGGATAGTAATATGCTAGAAAAATAAAACATCAAAGCCTATGTAGAAAATTTTGAAAATATGAATTTGATAGAAGTAAAAAATAAGGATAATAATGTACAAGTGAAAGAAAGCACATGTTTTGTGTTAGATTAGCCAAGCAATAATTAGGAAAAATTATTTGAGCAAAAAAAAATATTTTGCAGATTTATGGCTACATCCAGAGGGAAAGGTTTGTTATTTCTATAAACCCTAATAGAAATTTAATTTCATTATTATTGCTTTGGCTAAAAGGTTGCATGTTCAAGAAAAAAAAATAAAAAATATAAGGCTTAAGGATAAAAATATTAATTTTTTATATTTAAAAATTACCATGGACAACTATGTTTCACATTCAAATTTTCATGCAATCAAAATGGAATATGTGGATATTGTTCTTGGATATCTTTAGATGAATTCTTTGGATACTGTTAATATCAGCCTACAAAATAAGTTCAGGAAGTTTTTGGTACAAGAAAGAGAAAATAACAATTGATATTTCCCAATGTAAGTCAAGAATGAGAGGAAAAACAAGAATTTGTTGTAGGAAAAGAATTTGAGGAAGAAGCATTGAAACTTGAAACAAAATCCAAGAAAGAAGCAACAACAAAGGAGTCCCTGGAAGAAATAACAACAAATTTTATGGTAAAAGCAGTAGTAAAGTCCAAGAAAGACATAGAAGAGCACAAGGACACATCAAAAAAAGGGCATAAGAGAGAACAACATGCAGAATAATTTACAATAGAGGAGTAAAATATAGAGTCAAATAAGGTAGAACATTAGGTTAAGGTTGCAACATATCACCATCAGGAGCGACAACAATCTTGGAGGTATGCCTTAATAAGGGAACCACATATGGTAGTGTTTGGCAAGGAAAACATTGTGATTCTTGTTTTTAGAGTGGTACAACAACATCTAGGAACAAATAAACCCATCATTTGAGTTACCAGAGTAGAGCAACAAAAGCATGGAGCCAAAAAATAAGTCCTTGATACTAAAGTGGCAAAATCAAGCAAGTATAGATGAAAAGAAGTGATTTTATGCTAGTAGATAGATACCTCCAACATATGAAACCAAAGTATTACTTCTAAATATTCAAATGATAGAATGACATATCGATATCAATGAAGACCACCACCAATTAGATTTTCACTAGGATGGATGGATGATCAAGGTCAATACCAATTCACAATAAGGCTCAGAAGATCATATTATTTAGTCACTTCTTATACGTTGAGGATGAAATATTTTATAAGGGGGATGAAATTTTAGCTACCCAAGATAGGAATTTAATATTATAATATTGTACTTAATATTATAATATTATAATAAATGTATTTATCCCACATGTATGGGTAAGCGATAGTGGTAAGTAGTTGAGTATTATATAATATAAGTAAAATTCTCATAAAGAGGAAGAGAAGAATATTTTATTGTTGAGATCTCATATTGAGATATATTAAGGAGTGGCTTCCTTAGAAAAAGAAACATTATACAATTTTATCCTACCTTAAGGGTTTTAATTATAAATTGAATATATATATATATATATATATATATATATATATATATATATATATTTTGATTAGTTGGATGAAAGGAGTTTTGAAAAGACCTCCAAACCTTATAACAAAAATAATATAATCTCCAACCACTAGGATACTGAGGACACTTCAAAAATTAAAGCCAACCAACCCTTGGATACAACTACCTACACCCATACCAACATATACTAGCCAAACACACCTAGATACATGATCCAAACAATAGGAGACTGAGGACACTTCAAAAATTAAATCCAACCAACCCTTGGATACAACTACCTACACCCATACCAATATATACTAGCCAAACACACTCAGACACATGATCCAAACAGAGATAAAATCTAGGTACATAATCCCACATGGATAAACAGAGACAAAAAACTGGGCACGCAAGCCTAACCAAAACATTAAAAAAGCAACATCCATTGGGGAGGATTCTAGCCACCCATCCTAAGTATTCTGATTCAAATTTTAACTTTTCTTGAATTCATTGTCCAACGATCTAAGACCATTTCATAAATTATATATCCAAATGTGAAGATCCTACTGCATAAGACCTTGATTGGTCAGGAAGTCCGCAACTTTGTTACCTTAAACTGATTCTTGAATTGGACTTCTTCTAAATTTTGAATCATTCTCTTGGTTTCAATTATAAAATTTGCAATAGTCCAAGAGGGATTTTGGTTACCATTAATCATGTTGATAACATTGAGTAAATCTCCTTCTATGATTAGTTTCATGTAATTCACCAAGTTTAGTTGTAAAAGACCCTAAAATAATGTCTGAGCTTCAGCAAAATGGTTGATTTGGTGATTCAAGTTTTCAAAAAAGGAAAGAAGGATTTTGCCCTCTGAGTTTCTAAACAAACCCCCTGCACTCGTCGAACTCAGGTTCCCTTTAGAAGCTTCGTCAAAGTTGAATTTCAACCAGCTCAATGGAGGGACTTCCCAAATTGTTCTAGCATTGTTCTGACTCACCCTGCTCACTATATTCTAATGTTGAGTTAAAAAACCCAATGATCTCTCCAAACCGATCTCCCCTTCACAAGTTATCGAATCCAATTTTAAAGCTTTCAAATTTTCCACTGTATCTACAATGGTCCTCGAGGAGACCGATGACTCGGGATGGGAAATATTTTTAAAAGCACGGGCATTCATTTCCTTCCACACCCACCACTAAATATTGGGTAACCCGAATTTCCAAAACTGGCATAGATGGGGAGAGGAGAAGGGGAAGACCCATTGAACAACCAGGTTCTCCAACGAGTTGAGAAGAACCCAAGAAAAACCTAACTCCAAAAATAACTAACAAAATACTTCAAGGGTATAGGCACAACAAGAAAATAAGTGGAAAGGTGATTCAAAAGCCTTTCCACACAGGAAGCACCTATTATGGAAAATCATTCCCTATTTTTGATAAATTGATAAATTTAATCTATATCAATGTTTATATTTGTGTTTTATAATTAAATTATTATTATGCTTATTATTTATAATAATTGTTATTTCAACAAATGTGAATGATTTTTCTATAATAATAAAAGAGGTTCACAACATCATATAATCTCACAAGTTGAGTTAGGAAGTTATCCTTTGTGCCACCATCTTGGCTCTCATCGATGTAGATCATGTATTAGAGTAGTCACTAGTTTTGCCAATATTATTTTGATATTTTATAATTAGAACCCTTAGTTTTGTTTAAATTCTACAAGAGCAAATCCTTTAGTATGATTCATTAATGAATATCCACTTATACGTACTCCTAAAGAAACAAGATATTACACCAGGTTTAATATTTGAGTATCTTGAAGAAATTTGTTCATGTAGATATATTACCGATGCTACAAAGTTATATTCCATAAAGAACCACACAAATATTAAGAAAATTATTTTACACATTGGACGAACATAGAAATACTTAGTTTGTATAGTTTGGAATTCTATGATTTAGATGAGTCATCATAAAATATGCTTCTACTCTTATACCTTTTTAGAGTTACAATCCACTCAAGGTATAAATCGATATTAACATTTCTAATATCTCAAGATGAATAAATGCTAAAGATTTGAATACTTTGGTTAAATAACTAAAGTCATATTACTCTATAAATAGTTTCACTAACATTAATAAAAGCTCCTTCATAACATTGAAAATTTATAAATTAGTTTCATGTTTATTGTGAGGCTACCGATACTAAACTTGAAAAGTATGAATAACTTCTCACCAACTAAGTTCATGAAGTTTGTGTATGTTTGTTTCTATCCTCTTAATAATTATGAAGACTAGTATATGCATTTTCAATAGCTACACCAACACTTTGATCAAACAATCTAGGAATACATTGATGAGTCCAATGGGCTTCTTACTTACTTGCATGTTATCAATGATGATAAGAATCAAGTTCTCAAGTACATCCTTGAACTACACTACCACCTTCATTTGAATATGGAATTGATTCCATTTGGAACTTTGGAACAAGCCTTATGATTTACTGCCAAGTTGGAGGAACAATCTTGAGAAAAAAGTTTTTTGTGCCTTTATCATGGAGGACCCGACAAGCACCAAATAAGAAACTTATGTAAAAATTCCCTAAAATGATATACCTAAGGGATTTTTAGTGCAATATAAACTAAATCTCTTATCACAAAAGACAAAAGAAAACAAAATTAGGAGGTAAGTGGTCATAAGATACACACTCATAGTGAATTTGATTATAAAATTCAAAAGATATCCTTGGTGGTGTAGTCCAATGTGAGTGACTATAATTACACATCAAAGAATAAATATGAATAGTTGATTTTCAGTCCATAGAGGAGTAGTGAAACCTTAACCTCTAATGACAATAAAAAATATGAACACTTGTTTCATATGTATTGATGGGTTAATAACAAACCACTCCATATCATCATCCATTCTAAAGTCCAAAAAACATCATTGATCAATACACAATTAAGTGATTGGGCTTCCAGATTGTAGTGCACCCTCTAACCTATTCCATTAGATTATTGGGTCTAGAAAAGGAATCAAGATGAAGCAAGCCAAATATGCTTTTAAGTACTGAATCAAGTCCATGTATGATATAATTATCCATGATGTGGTGCCACTAGATATTTGTGATGTTTTAGTCAAAATACCTTATCTCTTTGACTAGAAGGTCAACTATCAATCATGTTCATACCAATAGACCATGGGATGAACTATACTTTTGAATTGCTTTTGTATATCATTAGTTCTAATAGGGATAAGGAAAAATTGCATTAGCAAGGTGTCTTCTATCCCTTTTGTTTTATTAAATATACATGGATTAGGATATGAATATATAGGAATAAATTATTATAATTAAACTATCATATCATTCATTTTATAATTAATAATATTATATTGTTAAAAATCATACAAATTTTTAAAATATAATCAGAGTCCTTAAAACATTGTATAATGAATTTAATTTAATAATAAATATTAATAAAAACTAAATTTATACTTATTAAATAAAAAAAATAACTCCCTATAATTTTCTATAACACTAGCCTTCCATTATTTCACAAAATACCATGGCATTGGCCTTATATAAGCTTAAACAAGAATATTTGCATATTGAAAAGCTTTTTAGCTTTTTACCTATCCCAAGGGAGACAATGCAACAGTTCAAGATTTGGCTCTTTTTATGGAGGTCCAAGGTTCAAACTGCGGTGTGGGCAAGTGTGTGATGGGGTGGGCGTGTGGTGGTTGTTAAATTTCATATTAATAAGCATAAATCTCAACTTCATAGGGATCATGGTTGGGAGTAGACTGCCCAAACCTATGTGCATTGGTCGTAGGGTTTCTCACACTAACCCAAAAAAAAAGCTTTTTAGCTTTTTATTATTTATTTATTTATTATAATTACTACTTTTAAATTTTAATAAGAAAAAGACCCTTGTTTTTTATTTAGCAGTTGGTAATGGCTTTCCCTTCTTAGGAGAGCATCCTGTGGGCACGTGCTCTTTTAGAGAACTTGTTTCACCAAGAGCCAGGATGGCCCCCTATCTTCATATAGTGGTATGCAACCACCTTTTTGGGAGAGCATCTTATGGACCTGTATCAACGTGTTGATGGGTCTGTAGTGATCTAGGATGCTTCTTTGCCATCGGATCTTGAGAAGTTTTTTTTATTTGATCGATCTTGGAGAGACCCTTGAGGGAGGTTTTTTTTAATTTTCAAAATAATAGTTTGAATAGGATTTTCATGCCTTGGCAGGAGTTTTTCATTTTTGAATTTCTTGTTTGAGCGACACCCTTGCTTGGGTGGGAAACTTCAAATTTGAATCCTTTGTGGACCTTGTCTCAATTTAGTTTCTTGTTCTTTTGGCAGCCCCTCTTTGTGGGCTTTCTCACTTTGTAAAAGGTTTGGGGACCCTTTCAAAACCCCTTCTTCCAACAAAAAAAAAAAACATTTTATAATTAAATTTTTATAGCATTCATATTTTAAGTCTCAGAAACATAATTTTATATGGGGACATTAAAAAATCATGAGAAAATTCATTTTTAAGGCTATTAATCTCAAAATTTAAACATAAGCACTCTACAATATTTTTTTTATGGAAGTTAAACTAAAATACTAAACAATAATATACTAGGAAATTATGAAATTTTAAGTTTATTTAAAAAAAATCTAAAGTGTTGCCTAAAAATTATGTTCAACATATATTTAATTATTAAAATATTACCAAACTATGCAGATAAATAATAAAATTAATTAAAATATTTTTGAAAATAAAATATTTTTAAAAATGGACAAACCAAAATGTAAACTAAATACCAGGGGGACAATGCAACGGTTTGGTCTTTGGCTCTTCTTCGGGAGGTCCAAGGTTCAAACCGTGGTGTGGGTGAGTGTGTCAGGGGTGGGTGTGTGTTCATAAAAAAAAATGTAAAATAAAATAATGAATAACCTTTGAAATAATAATAAAATTTTAAAATAAATAATTTAATAATTGTAATAAATAAGACCAGCTCAATCAAATGCTATTAGTTTAACAAGATATATCCAACTTTCAAGGAGGAGGCCCACATTGGAATCTTGTCAAGAGATACATGCATAATTGTCAGGCTATTGTAATACCACTATGAGATCATGATGTAGTACGTGTGGGGTCCATTTAAATCCTATATATGTAACAACTCAGGTCTAACTCACTTGGTTGTCCAATCCAATCCTGCTCACTAAATTTACAAAGAGAAATTTTTGGCTGGATCAAGGTCCAAGCAAGATATTTTGATGTGTTCAACTTGAAATCACTCAATGTTTTATTAGTACAAGGTATAGAAATCCTACTCTCGATAATACTGATCACTGCGGATAGTCTTCCAAGATGGTTGATATTGGTTAGATTTCGTAAAAAAGTGCATTTTTATGAACCCGTATTCTCCTTCCACGAGAGCATAGGTTCATGGTTGGGGTTATCCTCTAGGGCTCATAACACCTAGAGGGTGGACGTATAATTCCCCATCCCTTAGCATGGAGGACTTAGGTTCTCATGACCTTATTTTTTTATGGAATTAGATACATGCAAGGGGTTAGCATAGATATGCCTTGTACCTAGTTGAGAGTCCAACTTCACTTGGAGTCAACTAGGGCCCACCAATACACTAGCTCAGGTCTTGGTATCTCTTATCATGGTACGATTAACAAGGAGTCATCCCATACCAACTCTTTGTTGAGTCTACTAGCACTGGTGTCTAGCTATCTCCTAGCACTAGTATCCTACTAGTTATCTCCTAATCATATGATGAGCAAGGGACCCATCACCGTACTACTCATTCAATGGCCTAGAGGTGGCATCACATACTGTCCCTCGTTACCTTCACTTCTTGACCTTGCTCGTCAAGAGTACACTACCCCGAATCATAGTAATTATGTACTTGCAATTATCGATATTGGGTACTTAGAACTTCACCATCCTCCTTGATGGTTAAGTTTACAATTGTTCTAGATGAAATAGCTTTTAAGATAATAATAGTTTGTTGGATCTCGGTTCTTGGGAAAGGTTTCCATAATGCATTATATAATCACGTTATCATAGTAAAACAAAATAAAATGTTTATTTTTCTTCTCTTAATTCAAATGATCACGTTAACATTATAAAATAATTAAAAAAACTAAATAATATAAAACAAATGTAACTCACGTACTTCTTAGTTAATCATGTCTATTTGGTTTTGAGTCAAATTAATCTAACTAGAGTCAACAAACTTTTATACCAAAAACAATAGTATTACGTACTGATTAATAACTAATAACAAGTCAAATCCAACCTTCTAAATATACATTATTTTAACTTAATAATATTTAAGAATATCTTCAATGTAGTCACACATAATTTATCCAACGAAGAAATATGATACGCATAACAATTTAACGTGTATATATATATAACTAATTCTATATTCTTCTTAATTAAACAATTAAAAGATATCTAAGCAACGAGAACAAGAATCCATTACTCTAAATTATTCTATCTAATTAACATAACAAATATATCTCTAAAGTCAACTCACCCTACTGACTAATTCCTATTAATATTAATACCCTTTTACAAAGTCAAGAAAAAAATTATCACATGATAAATCATATAGCATCCAAATGATATATTATTTCCCTTTTAGTACAGGTAACAGATGTCATCCCCACAACGATTCAAATATATCTAAGCAAATGTAAAATAATATCCTATTTAACATTATTTTTCTACTCAACCTTGTCTAATTGAGGATAGCTAAATCAAGTTTAACATAAACAAGGTATGCTTTAACAGATTTGTTAGATTTTAATCTACTCTTTTCGTTTTAGAGTTTTAGGGTTAAATCAAATATGCATCCAAATGACAACTGGCCTATACAATAATAATAAAGACTCAGTAGACTAGCTACATTTACCTACGAGAATTTTAAGGCTTTAACGACGGAGTGAGTAAGGCATTAATAACAAATCTTTTAATCAAATATCTTGTCCTATAAGTTAATGGCCAAGAATAGTTTTAAGTTTGTTTATATCTAAGTAATTGTTTGGAACCTATCTTTTAAAACTTGAAGTAAATTATCTATTCAAAATAAATTATATTTCTCTACATAAAATTAAACAATTTGATTTTCTCCATACTGACGAACACACAACAACAATGAGACATACCAAATCATACAATCGTATATTTCTACATTCAACTTGACGAAGACCCGATCTTATAAAATAATAGATATGGTCCATTAGGTTAATATAATTTCAAACAACATAATTATTTTTCATTCCACTATTAAGACCAAAATCAACTCATAACACTTTGAAGGATATCCTACTTTGAACAACAATTTCATTAATCGGATACACTAATAACCACATAATTGAAAGACCTACCCATTCACAGTTGCGTGTCGATATCTTTAAAAGATAATGCAATTTAAAAACAAGACAAGAAATGCCCATAAAGACAACAGGGGTATAAAATATTATAATTCTATCATCAAATATCATAGGGAAATCAGATCAAAGCTTCATAAATAAGATAAGCTACACCCTAATAAAGTATTACATTGACTAAATTATATCACGTAAAAATCATGCTGAAAAAATAGATTATTCTAGTAGTAAAAATGAGTGTACAACACTCAACCGAGGTTATATAAGACATTAATTAAATTAATTTACTCGCGTATCCTAGTGATATATAACAGTCATCCAGAAGGTTCAATATAACTATACCATTTTCTCCACAGTTGGACGTGAATGGTAGAAACATGGGCTTCCATACATAGAGTAAACTCACCATTGTGACCCCACCAGAGAAGTCCTTGACAAAGTCGATAGAAAGAAAAGGGTGGAGGCATCACGGAATCAGAATGATCCAAAGCATGTATGATTGTTCTTTCTATCATGCAATAACGGTAGTATGCAAATGCAGTGTAATAACACTCTATTGTGGTTTTCTTCTAAAATTTACCAATTCAATTCCTATGTCATACTTTAGAGCTCATTCAGAGAATATCAGCCTTCTTTGACCAACATTATAGATAAAAATATATTTTTTATACGATTCAAATAAGATTTATTTATTTTACCAATGCCAATGTCTAGTTTAATAAAGGCTAATTTTGGCTATCTATAGTGCAGAAACATGACGAGAATCTGAATTCAATTCCAAAAGTTTTTAAGAATATCGAAAACATATCAGCAACATCCACACACCAAAATTTTTAACTACCATTTCTTTCACTTGTAGAAA
Source organism: Wollemia nobilis (assembly GCA_028583015.1). Classification (NCBI taxonomy): domain Eukaryota; kingdom Viridiplantae; phylum Streptophyta; class Pinopsida; order Araucariales; family Araucariaceae; genus Wollemia; species Wollemia nobilis. Next base: position 11,703,364 of record JAQPPZ010000513.1, read on the forward strand.
ACACAGTTTAACATATCAAATCATCAAATATTTCCAAAACGTTATAGTAATTTCATAAAGAAAAATGAACAAGGCTTCAACCTGGAATTTCCTGATAGCAACTCACAGAGAGCATACCCCCTCTTTAATTCAACTCTTTTCCAAACGTGTATAGGTAGAATGCCGAAGACCAAGGTAAAAAAGATGATTAAACTCTTTCAATCCATCGATTTATAGAAAGTAACAAGTAGACCAATGGGAACTTATGGCACCACATGCATTTTTCCACCTTCAAGCCTTCACCGGGTGACATCTCACTCAAAGGTTTGTAGGGAGATATGCATATTCATACTATAGGCTTATGCTTCTAATTTTATTTTTATACTTATTTCTAATAATTGTTTTTAAATAATATTAATATTTAAATCATCTTAATTATTTTAAATATTTATTTAATCAAGGTAAGAAATATCAATATCAACCAAGCATGCATTATCAATGTAAAATACACAAATTACTTAATGCACTTATATGAATGCAATCATATGAGTGTAGTATTACGGGATTTCATGTACCCATGGGTTATGGTGTTGTTTCACACCTCCATCATATCCCTCCTTATCTCTTGCAGTCAACCCTTATCTTTTCGCCTAAATGAGAGTACCTATCTCCGGCAGTCACAAATACCATCAACAATATCTCATTCTAGAAATAAAAATAAGTATAGATGACTATTTAAATAATAGTTGGCCTAGTGGGAATGTTATAATATAACCCATTTAAAAAAATCAAATGACATTAACTATTCCTCAATTTTCAAGGAATAGACTCAAGTTTCCAGTCTTACCAAAAGATACATGCATAATTGCTAAACTATTGTACTATCACTATGTGGTCATTGATGTAATATAAATGGGGCCATTTTAATCCCTTATAACCAATAAAAAACCAACTCAATCAGTTAAATTCATTTTATTTTTAAATATACCAAGGTTCAATTCTTATCAAATGATTGGTCCTTGGTTCAAGGGTTGGGGGAAATAGTTGATGTAGCCCACAGTAAGGTTCAAATCTCGATCAAATCAAATAACTCAATGTAACTAAATCGACTTAAATAGAAAAATGGTAACCCTTTCAAAAACCTACTTTTATATTTAATACAAATAGGACTTATTTCAAATTATGAGATATTATTTTCTAAATATTGATTAATAATTATTTAAAAAGATGATAAAATTAAAATATTAAAATAACTTAATATTTTTCTAAAATTTATCACTATAAAAAGTAATTTATATAAAATTATTATTCTTTAAATAAAAATCATTATTGCAAAATTGAGAAACAAATATCATATCTATATAATGAAATTAAAAAATGGACTCATTCAAAGGCTTTTAAAAAAATTATAATGTAATGACAAAGCCCTAGGTCCGGATGGGTTCTCCCCTCATTTTTTCCAATGCTTATGGGATATTGTGGGAGGGATATCTACGAAGCTATCAAGGATGTCCATAAGTCAAAAGCCATCCCTAGGGATGTCAAATACACTTTCTTAGTGCTTATCTCCAAATCTTCCAGCTGTAGGAATCTTTTTGACTTTTGACCCATAAGCATGTGCAATGTCATCTATAAAACCATCACTAAATTCATGACCAACTTCCACACATTATCGATCACTATTAGGGAAGCATTGTCCAAGGTAGAACCATCATAGATGGGGTCACCACTATCCATGAACTAATGAACTATGTGTCCAAAAGAAAAAAGGATTGTTTATTTATTAAGCTTGACATGAGCAAAACCTTTGATAGGGTATCATGGAATTTCCTCTTTGCTATTCTATCTAAGTTTGGGTTCTATAACGAGTCTGTATAACATTAACTTCATTCTTAGTAATTATCAATGGATATACTACTAGTTATTTCAAATGTGCAAGGGGACTAAGATAGGGTGATCCTCTATCTCCCTTTCTCTTCATCATCCTTACAGATTTATTAGGAAAATCCCTCAAAGTTGATTTCTTCCATGGAGCTATTTCGAGCATCAAGACCACCTCTCTCCTCAGGCTAGTCACCCAATAATAGTTTGTTTATGATACCATCCTAGCCACATTGGCATCGGTTGTTGAAGCTAAAATCATCAAGATCATCCTTAACCTATATGAGGAAGTTGTAGGTCAGTTTATCAACTACCTAAAAAGAAAAATATTTTTCATCAACACTCCTATTGCCAAACATAAGAAGATTACCCATGTCCTCGGATGCACCATTTTTGAGATCTCTTCTTCTTATCTTGGCCTTCCTCTCTTCATTAGCAATTCGAAAGGAAGCATGTGGAGCAATGTTCTTAAGAGACTCCAAAAGAAGCTTATCAGGTGAAAATGAGCCCTCCTCAGTTAGGAAGCCAAAGCAACTCTTGTGCGCACTTACCTCCAAAGAATTCCAGTTTATTTCATGTTAATATTTAAATCTCTTGCAGTGATTTACACCAAAATTGAGCAAATTCAAAAGATATTTTTTTGGTCAAGATGAATAATAGGAAGAGGTTTCCATTGGTAGAATGGGATAAGATATGCACCAAAAAATCTCAAGGAGGACTAGAATTTAGGAAAATTGGCAAAATGAACATAGCACTAATAGCCATGCAAGGCTAGAAAATATTCAGTATTGCCAATATTGAGTAGGTTTCCATAATTAAAATAAAATATTTTTAGCATCATAGGTTTATGGATGAAGGAACACCCCAAATTGGATCTACATTATGGAATTAAATCCTCAAATCTAGACCTATAGTTCAAAAATGCACCAGATGGAAACTTGGGTATGGGCAACTCATTGATTTTTGGAAGGATGCGTGGATCTCTGATCATCCTCTGATTGATGATCCTAGCCTTGTTATGGTGAAACTCGTTCATGATAGTCTCTTTGAAAATAAATTCTCCCACTTCATGACTCAAATTCATTGTATACTTGGCTAGAGAATGATCCCTATAAATGATATTAGTAATGAAATCACTGCTACTACCAATTTTCTAAACTCTCTTCTCAATTCTTGTATTATTACCAGCACTGGTCCTCCTAACTCCCCTATTTGGAGAGATTGTGATGACGACCAATTCATCGTTAAGAAAAATTATTTCTTGTAATATGCCCCCACTACCTACATAATTCCAATCAATTTCATTTGGATTTAAGAGTTTGATCCTAATGATCACCTTCTTCTCTTGGTTGGTGGCCAAAACAAGATTTTGACCATTGATAATCTCCTATCTAGAGGTATTATTATCCCCAACCATTATTATATTTTTCAATCCAGATGGGAATCAATTCACCACCTCGTCCTTGAATACCCTTTCTCAAGGATTATCCTTAGTTTCCTTTTTTACATCTTTAGCATTGAGTGGATCCAACCAACCATGATTCTTGAATTATTCACCCAATGGCATAACCTCTTCATGAAATCCTAGATCAAAGCTTTGTGGACCTTCTGCTTGCATCACTTCCTCTGGCAAGTGTGGCTTGAGCATAATAATAGATACTTTTCTAACACTTCCAAGGACCCCTTTTCTATTGGCAACAGGGTGTTTGCACTACCGTTGAAAATTCTCAGCTTGTCTCTTGCTCGAGAGACCTTGACCTTGGCCTTGAAGCCACCATTGCAAGATTGCTCAATATTTCTATGGAGCTTTTGACATTGACTATTCCTTCAACTATTAGAGCCAACGTTAAATGGGTTCCTCATCTTGCAGGATGGTTAAAGCTAAACTTTGATGGTGTTACTAATGGCAACCCTAGAAAAGTAAGAGGCGATGACATTTTTAGAGACTATTGTGATAATATTATAATTGCTTATATAGATAATTTTGGTTTCCAAACCAATCATGTTGCTTAAGATAGAGCTATTTATCAAGAACTTGTCATTCTTGAAGATATTCCTTGCAAACTAGTTATTGAAATGGATTCATAGAACATCATCAATTATATCAAAGGTGACAAGGGTCCTACATGGAGAGTTAGTAACCTCACTTTCAAATCAAATTTACTTCTCTACATACACCGTAGAATTTCCATTCAACACATTTACAAGGAGGAAAACCATCCTACTGACTTAATGGCCAACTTGGGCCTCCATGCAAAATCCCTTGATATTTGGTGTGCTACCTTTCCCCAAGCCTTAATCGATGTATTTTCTAATTATTGAACTTTGTCACCCTAAGTACTTTGTGTGTCTCACCATGTCTTCCTGGCCCCATGGTTTGTTTATCCCCATCCACCTTTGGTTCCCCCCGTGCTTCATCACTTGTAACCCTACTCATCCTTACCCCATCATATCATAATTCCTTCATTATGACCTCATTCACCCTAGCCCCGTCACCCTCCATCCCTCTTCCACCTGTGATCTCCCAACCACCTGCCCACCTTGGCCCTACCTTATTGGTAATCTTGCATCCATTTTTGGTCCCCATACCATCACTTTTCTTGGTCTTGTCATCTTTAGCACTATCACCAAAAGCCCTTGGATTAATTACTCCTGAAGCATTACATCTGCTTGCTTCAGATCTAATCATTCCCAAGATGCCTGTACTGAAAAATCCACTAGTTTCATATGCAATCAGGATCGCTAAATTATTTCCAAGATGCCTTATCAATTGTTCCTTTCCTACATTGGGATTATCCAACATGATTGGGAACATGCTAAAATGATCTGCAGTGATCCTATGGATAGATCTATTGATTTCATATGCGATCAAGATCATATAATTATTTCCAAGAAGCCTCTCTAGTTGTTTCTTTCCCATGCTAGGATTGTCCCACGTGATTGGGCATACATTACAATGATCCATAACAATCATGTATATCAACAACTCTGGTAGTGTCTTAATTATAGGAACTTTTGGCATTCATCCAATACAAGCTTCTAATGGAAATCCCTCTTTGAAAATCTATATATGGGAATACAAGGATAACCTTAGGTAAATCCAATATGTGAGACCTATCCCCTATTTAATTTTGAAGAAAATTTTCACTGTTGAAGTGTCCTTGCATTAGTTAATAATGGCCTTTCTCAAGCCTAAAATATTATAGATTGATCCAGTTGTGGAGGACATCCTTGGTAGCCATAGATTCCTTCTCTTCATAAAGAAATTTAATGGGAGTGATGTGGAGATGTTTGATGCCTTCATAAACATATGGAATCAGGGGTGCATCATCATCTAAGGACTACCATTCAAAGTAGGTGTTCAACTATTAGCTGAAGTTACTAATATTATGAATGACAAGTTTGTTATTCATTGAGACAAACATTCGATGGTAGTAGAGACTAACTATTTTATTGATCATGGAAGGAAGCTCAAAAGGGAGAAAGGTGGGATTGTAAGGACGTCTCTTTTTGCCCCCTGGGATAGAGTTATGATCCCCATGATGAATTACTTCACAGTTGATAAAATTGGTGTTCCCCTGTGTAGTTTCCACCTTGCATTTCTAAACCATCTTAAGAATGTCAAAGTAATTAACATTCTTTATTATTTGTTTAGATCCATAGTAATATCCATTCATAATGTTAGGAAAAGAAATTATTCCAACCTGATACACCAAGGCTTGCATTTAATCCTGTACAGGCATGCCCTTGAAAAATAGGCCCAAAAAATAGTTATTGCTTGCACCATCATCCCTCCTAATTTGTCCAATGATCAAAGCTTAAGCCATAATTTCCCTATTATTGGGGCTGATGATGATGAAATGAATATTGGATCCCCTAAGTCAGGAAAAGATCCTATCCTAGGTCCTCCTCAAGAATATTCTTCTTTGTCTAGCAAATTTGTGCTTCAAAACCGCTCCATGAAGAGTAGAAAAGTTGGGAGTAAATGTAAGAGTAGTCCAGAATCTGCACAGGATTCTCCTCGATTGAAATAGGTGAATATCGAGGGCTCCCCTCTAAATATGATTTATTATGACAATATCGCCAGTGCAAAGGTGTCTAACTCCAAAGGTGATCCCATGGCTAGCTTATTTTATAAAATCCTTCTTGGTCCCTTTGCCAACATTATGGTGACACTTTCTGTTGTTGCTAATGCATCCAAAGCTTCTTAGACTCTATACAACCAACCCACAAAGGTAATGGATGATATATAGCCATCTTAGAGATCATCATAAGTCCAGTCATAAAACTACTGTAATCAGTGATGATTCAACCTAGGACTAAGTCCTTCCTTTATGTTTGTTGTTCCACATTTGTTTCTTCATCTTAGAACCACCCGTTGGTTCCCTTTTGTATATTGGAATTACCTTTTTGGGACCAATGTTTATTTTTGTGTTGTTTTAGATCTACTGACCTTGTCTATTTGCTAATCTGAATGTAAATAAGGTTTTGGGGCCCTTTCAAAACCCACTCCTCCAGTATAACAAAAAAATAGTTTATAAAATAATATTTTCTTTAACTTGTATTCATTACAATAATAATAGGTCTAACCATATACTTTTTTTTAATACATAGGGAAATTGATAACATCATTGGATGTTGCCATTATAAACCATAGCCTATAGGGTAAACAAAGTGTACGGTTCCTCCAACCCTCCAGGTCATCAAAATGGGACAGCTGATCGATAAACACTCAGCCTCTACCATCCAATGTATCCCATTCAAAGGATGCATGGTTTGAACCTTGAATATCCCCAAAGAGTGGTCAAAAACCTAACCATTTCATTCGTGTTCTTGCTCATGAAACTTGGTGTTGGAGATTGATGCTAACTAAGAAAAATATAAAACCAAAAGTTCTCCCATGAATTTGAAGAAGCCCAAAAGTTTCTATAGGCCTTGAAGAGTCACTATGATTATTGGACTTCCAGAATGTGAAATGAAAGGTTGTAACATCATTTTATCTCTTGTAAATGTACAATAGTGTAAAATAGTTGGAGAAAATTTTGGAAAAAAATTTAATACTTCTAAGTTCATTTGGAATACAAAACAACATTCTATTCCATTTATTTTGTGAAATACATGCTTGTTGTCCCTATTTTTTTGAAACTTGTAGTCAACTTTCAAAGCTCATAAATTTTGTTTTACAATTTTTTTTATGCATTTCAAACATCGTTGGGAAGGTTATTTTGTGTAGAATTCACTCATAAAATTTCATCAAATCTTGAGTAGTTTTGGTCCCTCAAATTTAGATTATCATGTGCTACTACACAAATTGTTGCTTTTTTTGCTGTTATAATGTTTGTCTTGCTATATTTTTGTTGCACTTATTTGCTCTTCGATTTTGGGTCAACTAATTCATTTGATGTCAGACTTGGTTAATTTTTGGGTTTGAGTGAACTTGGGTTTGTATTCAGTATAACCTTTGATCAAGTTCTTGGACAAGTTCATTGAAAAAAAACTTTATTTGTTTTTTCTTGAGCCTAATGACCAACTTCAACAACTCATTACCCATTCTAGAATTTAATGGGTAATATTATTATTATTGGAGCATAAATATGAGAACATTGTTAATTGAAAAATATATTTGGGAGTTAGTGGACAGTGTTTATGAAGAACCACCTAATTGGAAAACATTACAAGGAAATAAGAAGACAACAACAAGGGAAACAAAGAAGAATTCATTAGCCCTCTACCATATTCAGTCTGCTCTTGAAAAGAGTTTATTTCTATGTATTGTTGCTGCTACATCAGCCAAGGAGGCTTGGAAGTCTCTTCAAGGTGCTTACCAAGGAAGTGACCATGTGAGAATGGTAAAGTTACAGACAATGAAGAAAGAGTTTTGATAATCTACATATGAAAGTGTAGCCCAAAAATTCTCACACTCCTTTCCTCAAGGCTAATGGATCCGTGCCTTAGAGGGGAATGGAAGAATGAATGGTCTACACCTCGAAAGAGAGGTAATTGATCGTACCTTCTTATGGTGATTTTTTTATGAATTGGATGGGTTCACCAAGAAACATTTTGTGTTAGTTTTCGAGCCTAGGTTTTGGGATTTGTTTTGATGTGTTCCTTTTATCAAATCATGTATACACCTAGTTTGGCCAATATGCAACTACGTTAATCTATATGCAATTTTTATTTATATATAATCAATAAAAGAAAAAAAAATTAAACAGATAATGCAATGCTTCAAAAAGTGATTTAAAACACTTACTTGTATCCGAAATTTTGAAGAAGATTCTGATTTTTGATGCAAGCAATATCGAGTAAAATCCAACAATATCAGTCATAATCAGGCAGTATCGGATGATACGATTATGTGGAAAACCAACCGATCTTGACTAAAAGTTGCAGTTTTATAATTGGATAAATAAAACAACAATTTCATAGAAAAATATGCATTTGAATGGACTGAATAACAATGAGCAATGATCTTAAGATAATAATGGAAGGATGTTCATATGCATGTCTATGCTAAATGTTTGAAATAACAAAGAAATATGCTTATTAGATCCAAAATAATAATAGTAATGAATTGAAATTGATGTAATGAATATGAAACATTAATTCTAAATGAAATAGATGGAGAAAGGAGATGCAAAATCTGAGTTCTGGATGCCCCCAGTCAGCTAAATTGCAGTAATATGTGTTGCAGGTGAAATCGGGTGATTTTGTGCAAAATCGAGCAGAACGATATCGCGATCGGGTGATCCGATATCACTGAAATCTAACCGATGCACACTTTGAACCTACAAAAACATAGTGAAAAGGGTAAAAATATGGCACAAAAATATGCGGGAGTTCCAGGGGGAATTCGAGGTGAGGAGCCTGGATTAAAAAGGAGGGGGTCAGGTAAGCTATTGGGCCAAAAATGGAAGAGGTTACAACTTCTTCTAATTCGGTATAAATCGGGTGAATCAATTTCGCAATTTCCATGCAATTGCCCAAATAGATACAAGGAGTTACAACTTGTTTTATCACATTTTTAAAGCAGGCGCTTTTCAGTTTTGAGCAAAATCGAGTGATCTTATTTCATGTAAAATCTTTCGATTTTGCACAAAACCATGCGATTTTGCGTAGAGGTTAAAAACAACTTATAACGGGTACAAAAATCGAGGTAACAGATTAGGGGTGGTGAATTTGAGTTTTCAAAATGTTTTTAGCTTAGTTTTAATTAATGTGAGTCATTTTTAGGGTGCTACATTTTGCCCCCTCTTTAGCGCATTTTTGAAAAAATGTGTTAAAGATAAGATGGCACGCTTTACGAGAAAGCAAAAAAATTTATTGCAAATTTGTTGATGGTTTCAAGTTTTGTTGTTAACTATTTTATATATGGTGCCCCCTTTGAGTTTTTACACCAAATTCTATGTTTGGTGGAAAACTCAATTTTTTTTTATATATGTATATATATATATATATATATATATATATATATATATATATATTGATCTTCTTGTCTTATGTGACTTTGTGTTGATTAATTTGCATTTTAATTTTGTTTGGAATTTTTGGATGATCATGTTTGATTATGGATTTTATGGATATTTTAATCATGCTTAAATAAAAATAAAAGTAAAATGGTTTGATTTTTGAAAGATGTGTGTTTGTATGGTGATAGATTTGGATAGATTTAGCAATAGACCTCGAAGGATGTTATGTTGTTATATGACTGTTGGTGGAGTTCAAAGCTTGCTAAGTCATGAAGCTAATCCTGTTTGTGAGGAAGATTTTGATATTGCTAAATAAAATGGTCATGTGCTTAAGAATAATCTTAAGGCTTTTATGATGAAATGAAATTTTTGATGTTGTTTTGGAACAATGTGTTTAATAAGTGTTTGTGAAAATATATTGATTTAAGCATGAAAAATTCGAAGGATGATTTGCGCTAGGCATAAAATTCCTAAGTGTGAATTTTGAAGAAATAGTTACTTAGGAACTATACCATCATCACAAAAATCAAGATGAAGTGCAAGATGATATGAATTTTGTTTGTTCATTTAAAATGCGAAATTAAAATCTTTATGTCACATGTTCAAAAGATTTTATAATTTTATGAAAATATATGGAATAACTTTTGGGCATGAAAAATTAGAAAGATGACTTGCGCTAGGCATAAAATTCCTAAGTGTGAAATTTGAAGAAAAATAGTTACTTAGGAACTATACCATCATCGTGAAAATAAAAATGAAATGCATGATGAAATTTTTTTAATTTTGCAATGTTATTATTGGTAAATTATTATGTTATGATGATAAAATAATTTATATAAATTAATACTAGGGATTGATACTAACTATATAACAAAAACCCAAAGAAATATTTTAACTTATTTCAAATTAAAATTCAAATTTATCAAGAACCTAGTGTGTGAAAGGTGAATTCATTCTTTATTTTTATTGTCATGATGATACAAAATATCTCAAGTAACAAATGTGTGTGCTTTGTGAGTTTAATTTACCGATTTTGAGTAAGGTAATGATAAAACAAACTTGAATGAACCAATGTGTGTGCAAGTGAGGTGTTCATTAACCATGATTTTGTGCATGCATTGGTACTGAACTACTATGTAAATCAAATTACCAAAAGCTAGCTAATTTGAATGCGGACGTTGGTTTGTACAAAAGAAAGATTACTAATGTGACAAACATATCGCCATGTGAAAGGAATTACCCAAGGTCAAGCAAGTTGGGCACAAATCACCTATTATGGGACTTACCTCAGGGATTTCGAATAACTGAGAAATTCTAGGAATTCAAGTTCAATACTCCCTTATTTTCTTCAATTTTTTGGAATATGGATTTCTTGTCCATTTCTGAACAAGAGGATTTTATTGCTTTGTAATGGAACATTTTTCTTGATTTTTTTTATTTCTTTTCTTTTTCTTTCTATCGGGATACTTTCTGAGATTAGACGTAGAGCAATGAATTTTATTAGGGTAGCGAGGAGCTTGTCCTTTTTCCAATTTCTCAGTATTCTAGACCACACACATGATAGGATAACAAGGAAATTTTTCACTTAATGGTATTTTTGGGCATTGAATTGCATCAAGTTTTACTCAATATTGTGATTGTCTATCTTCCTACTTTCTGTCCAGGCTTGCACCCGATAGCTACAGCTCAACACTCAACATTGAATGGACCAAAATAAAGTTTTCGATCCAACCTCTAAAGTAGGATGGTTCCTTGTCAACTTAAACAGGATGTTGACACAATTATGCTCACTTAGGGTTTGAATATTAGGGTAATAAAAGGTTAGGCTTAGAGAAATGTGAACAATAGTGGACGGATAGGCTAACAATATTGCACCACAATAAAAATCTTCGAGAAACTAATCCAAAGACACATAAATCAGACCAACATTATCTCAAATTGGATGATTCTTCATTCATTAATGCACAGTAGAGAAATATTGCAGATAATGATTTCAATATCCAGACAATGATAAGTCAAATAAAAAAATTCACCAATATCTAGATTCTACAGAAATGTACTTCCTAACAATAAATATTGATCCTAGAAGCAAATTTCAATTACTTTAACAACTAGTAATCCATTAATTTTGCACAAACTAACCACTTAAGTATTCAAAGAAATGCAGCTAAAGAATTTGAACCTCTAATATCAAGCATGAAGATACAAATTTTGAGGCGAAGATCAATGTAATGATCCTTCCATTAGCTCTTAGAAAAATTTACAGTAGCACAGGCAAACACACTAGAGCTGACCCTTAAAAATGAGGGTTTGACCTCTACTTATAGTTTTGTAAAATTAAAATTATCAAGAACATTACAAAGATCAATTTTTGACAACACAATAGATAGTTCATGTTGGCATTTGCTTACTGGTGCACCCTCTAGGAAATCCACTATAAGTGGACTGCCATGGCAGCTCGAGGCCTTGACAACTTGCTGGTCACTTGGTACAAACTAGAGTTTAGGTTGTTGGATATTACACATCATCGTTGATCCCACTTGGAAGCCATCAGCCACCATCGATCTGTAACCACCTTTTTTTTGTCTTCTTGAAAACCCTCGACACTTTAGCTTCCTCTCCAATTAACTATTACAACTCTGGTGAATAAATATCTTTAAATACTTTATATTATTTGACACAATATTCACCGTTGATCTCCCCCATCGTATGGCTATGATTTATCTAGATATAAGATTATTATAATGGCAAGGAGAACATAGCATCATTTCACTTTAAAACACTAGTGATGTCATCCTTCTATCTTAGAGACTACAGAACACAAATATAGCTTTCAAATGACTTGAAAGCTAAGCAGGATCGAATTCACTCTCTATTATTCAATTTTCTTCATTGTACGCAAAGTATTTACCAATATGCACAAAAATATTGATGACATCATCTCTTATTAAATTTTTTTGCAGATTCCATTCTAGGCTGAGCAAGTGCATTGGCATATGATCATCAATCTAGACCCATCAAAATGTAAAGTGACTCTTTCTCCATTTTACAATATCTTTATAATAAAACATTCCTCATCACCATTCTAGAAAGGAATTAGTCAAAACCATCTCTTACTGCGAATCTACATATACTACGTTCACAAAATTTCGCCTTGTCATCGTTTCGGGCAAAAATATTCTATGCATTCTTCCAAATCATATGCTCCAATACTTAGCCACTCATGAGATATTAAAAATATCAAGCGGTCGTCAATTAGCACTTTTTTCCTACTAACGTCATCCTTTATCAAAATATTTTACGGATTCAGGACACATCGCTAGTTCAGAGCCAAAAACAAAAGAAGTCTTCCAAAATTATGTCGTGTGTAAATATTTACTAAGTGTTAGGCGGGATCGTGCCTCCTATCATGGATCCGCTCCAAAATACACTGTAAGGTGTGTGAAATGAGGACTCTATGACTTAGGCAAAATTTGAAAATTTTTCCTAAGCATGTGATCATTTTGGGCCTACATTCGGGTGCCTCATGAGTGGATTTTCTTGCAAATCCAATGAAATCAGAGTCTTATCCATTGGGTCTTAGAAGTCAAACCTATATTCAAAAAACATATTTTATAGAATAACTCCCATATAAACACTACCCTCTAAAAATTTTGATAGTCTGCTTAGAGAGTAAAGGTTCATATGGAAGTGATGCCAAAAAATATATAGAACTCATTCGCTCATACAGAGATCATGTCAAAAATACAGGTTTTGCCATTGTATTCAAAAACTAGACACAACTCTACTCCTTTTATAAGGCCTTATTTCAAGAAATGCCTTCACACAAAATCTATTGCTTTGTAGGCTTCATGCCTTTGTTGTTTATTTCTAACAATTTGTCAGGGTAAAAAGCAAAAATGCAAAACTTGTGTATATGTACAAAAAAAATAAGCTAAGTGTGGGCCCCTTCTGGGCCTGTAACCGCTCCATCCTGATCTTCTTATTCATGGGCCTCTTCCTCGGCCTCTTCTTCATTCTATCCTTCTTCAGCTTCTAGAGTAGGTGTTTTCTGACTCCTTCCTCCAGAAGTATCACCCAACAACTGAACCATCAATTTTAAAGATTGTAGATCTTGTTTCCAGGCTACTTCAGAGGGATGTGATGTTTTTTTGAGTTTCTTATAAACATATTGTAGTTCCCTAATGTACTCATAGTTAGCAACATTCCCTCTATTTACCAGATCTTCCATGAGATATCTCAACCGGGTAAAATCAATAATCAATTGGACAACTTGCTCTTGGGGTAGTGGCTCTTCCAGAGAATCTATTCTAGATTCATCCTAAAAATTCTCATCAATGCTTTTCTAGATCTCTTCCATGGATAACAAGTTGTGATCCTCCATCCATAGGCCTTTGAAGCCAACTTGAACCATTTCTTTGTTTAATTCAACAACATCCTTAATCACCCTTTTAATCCTATCGATCAACAACCAGGCTCTTTGAAGTGCCCTATGCTTTTTCACCATGATTATAGCAGCAAATTTGGAAATATTCTATTCTTTATTAGGAATTAGTTTAGTGAAATCACTGAGCCTACTATCAACCAACCTGTATATTTACTTTTTTGAAATCACCATAGGCTGCAACTCTCCAATGAATTGATTTAGATCTTTCTAAATATAGGAGAGTAAGCGGCTGACATCATCAAGATAATCAATAACAATTTGAAGCCCTAAACATTTCTCTTGGACCTCAGAAAGCAACTCTTTTCTAATATTTTTCAACTCATTCTTAGAAAATCCTGAAGACTTAGCTTTCTCGATTTGAAGTTGATGCTTTAAATTCTGAATTTCTTTCGCCTGATCTTCATTCAAATTCTTTTGCTCTTATAATTGGTCCTTTAGTTTATTGGCTTCTTGAAACTTCTCTTGGCAACCCTTAGCCTCTTTTCTCAGAGCCTTTTCCACTTCCTTTTTATTACTCAGACTCTTCTTGAGATTTTCAACCTATTTCTCCAATTTGTCTACTTTCTTTCTGACTATATCATTTTTCACATAGAAGGTATCCAAGTGAGCTTTGACTATAATCAAATCATCTTCCTTAGGAAGCTTATCAATATCTTATGTGACATCCTCCACTTGATAATCCTGAATAGTCATCTCAATTCTAGGTTTGTTCACTAGTGGATTCATATATCTTGACACTCTATCTAGAAATAGGGTCAACATACATGCTTCTTCTTTTGACAGAAATCCTGCTGAAAGGTTTAGCATGCTTCTCTACCAAATAATCATTTATAATTTGAGTGGTTGCCTACTCTTTTGATATAGTGATAGGTCTTGAGAGACCAGTAGCCAGGGGAGATGAAGATACTAGAAACGAAAGGGTGGACTGACCTGTTAATTATGGGGGTGTTGAGATAGTTACAACAAATTCTATGACAACAATGGACTCTGTAACCACTATTGTCATTGTTATTGGTAGACTCATAAGAACTGATGCAATACTAACAATTGGATGAATAGTGGTACTTGGAATAGCATATCCCATATATGATGATGATAGTAATAGTGAAGATGGAATAATGGGAGATGATGAAGTGGGAACCTCAGATGCTAAAAATAGGATTTGAGGTGGCTATGATGAAACATAATTGACTTGTACCTCAATGGCTACTGATGACACATGTGGTGGACTGTGAGAGGGAGGCGATACTCTTGTCATATCTTCTTGGTCAAAAATAGAAGGATATTTCTTTAGGGATTCATGAGGATGTAGAGAAGAAGAGGGATTAGAAACTATACCTTCGCCTATATATGTAAGGTGCTCTTGTTCTACCTCTATTTATTGTTGCTGCTCCTGATGAGTCAATTCTTCTACAGTAGAAACAGTTACCTCTTCGGCAATTCCCTCTTTATCTAGTTTTTGTTTATTTGAAATTTCTCTTTCCTCTCTTACTAGAAATTTTTTAGTCCTTATATGAACCAATTGGAAGGTAGCCATCTCACTCTTAGATTCCTCTTCTTATTCATTTCCTTTTACAAATCCAAAAATTAAAACTTTATCAAAAACAAGATGTAATTGTACTTACGCTGCAAGGGTAAAATACATGGGGATGAACTTGAAACTTTCATCTTTCTTATTCCAGTAAATATCTATGTCTGGAGGCTGACCTCCTAGAGCTAAGTGTTTAGGCCTAGATATTGTTTCAATAACTATAGTATTGACAATATTTTCTCTAGAATATTGCATTTTGCTCATCAGCTGAGCCCCCTTAGGAAACTTCTCCACTTGCTTAGTGGTAGGATGAAAAGTTTTCAATACTTTGGCTATTGTCAAAGGATTTTTTGGCTCTTCTAGTTGATCTTCTTGATCTATAGGTGGAGAGAGGGATTCAAAGCCATTTTGGGGCTTTTCAACCATCAATACTATGTTTCTAACATCCTTCTATCTCCAGGTTCCAATGTTTTCATTATATCTTTTTGAAAATTCTTTATCAATCTTCATTCCAAACCTGGACTTAGTTTTTCCAATTTCAACCCTCATTCTCCACCAATCTGATATTTTTGCTACATTCCATTATCCTTATTTCTCAGATTCTTTAGTAGCTTCTCCCTCAGGCTGAGGATCCTTTTTATTTGAAGTCTCTCCTTCAATAGTACTAATTGTAGCTTCTGTAATCTAATGACTCAACTTCTTGTCAGGGTCAAAATCAACAATTTGCTTGTAAAAATCCAACCATGGAGGTAGCTGATCCATATTTGAGACATTCCACTCTAAAAGAGTAGTCTCATCATTGTTTTTGCCCTATTCAAAATGAGCCCTAGGCCTCTTTTCAAATTTATAGGCATTTTCTCCATTTAGGGCTATATTCCTTGCAATAAAAATACCATCAGGGTCATAGCTCCATATTTGGGGAATATAAAATAGACCTAACCTGTCAAGGTATTGGTCAATTAGTTGGCTCTACCCCTTCTTGGTGATGGTAATGTCCTCCATAGTGCAGTGGGTAAGCAAAGACTTTCTCTTTCTCCCAGAACCATAGTTCGCATCGATGTACTCCGCCTACCTCAGATATTCTAGGGAAAAAAGCCTCTCTATGACAAAGTGGGGTAGGAGAAAAGGTTTACCCATGAAACCATACAATCTGATAACTGTACCATCAATCAAAAAATACCAGTCTCCTTATTTAACACCCTTTACTCTCAGAATCTGCTCAGCCAAGGGTGGCAATCTAGGGAACTTTCCATACATTATCCTTAGGGCAAGTCCAAGAAATTCTAAATTGAATCTATAATAAGACTTACTGCTTCTCAAATGACTTATCCAGTAATAAATCGGCAAGGGTTACCCATCATTGGTTTTATCCTTGACCAAAATCCAAGGCATTCTGTATTTAGTGGCAGCATAGAACATCCACACCAGACTTGAGCAATACTTAAAACTAGGAGCATCAGAGCCCCTTTTCATTCTTACTTGTTGCTCATGTATCCTTTGTGCAAGAAAAGCTGGCCAATAAAAATAAATCACCCTAGTCCCATTTTCTCCCACATCTTTCTCATACATTCTTTCATTAGAAATACAATAAGCTACAAAAATTTTCCAACCATATACCATTCTATTAGAGTCTAAACCCTCCATACAAGCCAACATAGAAAATAGGATGGGGTTTACAAACTTGTCAATAGAGATAGGGACCTCAGGCAATTTTTTCTTGGGCTTAGTATCAAGCTGCTTATAAACCCATATTTTAAATGACTCACCATCATTAGCTCGCTTCTCCAAAGAGTAAAACCTAGCCTTCTTAGTGACCCTAAATGGTTTTGGTATTACTGGCGGTTCAGACCCTAGGGCAAAGAGTTTATGATAAAAGGAGGCAGTGATATTGAAAAGGGTTTTGCCCTCAGAGGTCTTTACTGCTTTGGCCAATGGGTCATAGTATTTAACTATGGTAGCTATTAATTTTGGATAGGGATGAACCAAATCACAGATATAAAAAGAGAGATAAGAAAGGACAACACATCTACCTTCCATAGACAAAGTAACTCTCTTCTTGTATCTATCATTCATGTTCCTTCTTAGCTTTGTTCTTTCTGTGAGGACCATTTTCGTGTCCACCACGACTTCAACTTTGTCGAGGTACGGTGCCACCACATTTTTCTCCGAAGCTTCAAACTCTTGAACATATTCCGAATCCATTCTAATAGTGATAAAGATTGTTCTCTCTAAAATTTGCAGAAAATTATTTAGAGTATCACTTCACCTTCTTACCACTTTATGGATGCAAATAGCTACTAAATGAGCCTTGTGTATGCTTTTTTTTCATTTTTATTTTTTTGAGCATGCATATCTTCTGCCATTAATGCAGCTATTGCGTGATCTCTCTGATGGCACACTTTCCAACTTCTAATCATTCCCTTCGGTGGCTCAACGGTGGCATTCTACCTTTTCATTGGCTAAAAATTCAAACTGTGTTGCCACCTCACTGCACCTTGTTGGCTAATCTTTGGTTATGGTGCAAGTTCTTTAGTGTTGAATGCGGGATCATTCTCTGATTTCCACATGGCACGGTCATGAAATCACTGCTTGGCTCCACTTTGGTTTTAAAACTAATGAATTAAGAGCCTTTGGATTTCGCTAACACTTAGTAAATTCCATGCATGAATTTCTGTCTTGGTTCCACTCTGCCTTACCTTATCTTCGAAAGGTTCTCAAATTGGAAATGCCTTTGCTTTATTTTGACCATCGACTCTCTTTTTCGTGTGAGATAAGAACTTTTACACCATTCCAAGGGGATATTAGTGTATTTTGATGTGAATTCAAGAGTGCTTGCCATTCTGGAAGATTTTTCATAGATTCGAGTGCGAAATGGAACATTGTTGGATACTATATCAACACTCAGTCAATTTTTTTTTTTCAAATTTTCTCTCCTTTTCAAAGAATACTGATTACAAAGTACAAAAATAAAATAAATTACAAAGTGCAAAAAGGAGGGGAAATGATTATACAATGTATACACATATATTACAATGAGTTCATTCCTTACACATAGTAGAGCTTGAGATGAAAACCATTCATTGGAATCGATTGTATGTTTCCCTCCAGATTTTCTAGCTAAAACACATTAGACTCCTTGGCTTCTACTATTCTGAAAGGAGCATCCAAAAAAGAATCAATATTTTCATGCTTGCATGGCTTTGCTCTATCAACATTCCATCTGAGGACTGAGTCTCCAACTCAATTTTTTTTGAATTTGGCTTTCTTATCAAACCATGCTTTGATATCTGATGAATGATTTTGAAAATTGTCATATTCCTAAGGTCTATTTTCTTCCAATTGCAACAAATGTATCAACCTGATTCTTACCATATCTTCCTCTGTATTGACAAGATTAAGTGTTGGGATATCCAAATGGATTGGTAACATTGCCTCTTTTCTATATATGAGTGCATAAGGGGAAGTATTAATGGAATTTTTACTAATGATCCTATCTACCCACAAATCTTGGTCCAGTAATAAGTGCCAACTTATTTTGTTACCATTAAGTGATTTCCTCAAAATCCTTAATAGGTTTTTATTGGTAGATTATGTAAGTCCATTACCCTGTGTATAATAATTTAAATTATTTTTAATATTAATGCTATACTTACTGGAAAAATCAATATACTTGGCTCCTATGAAAGTTGGGCCATTGTCACTCACCAAGGCTTATGGAACTCCAAACCTTGAAATAAAATTTTCCATAAAATTGATCACAACATCTTGGTCTAATTTTTTGGTAGGAATAGCATCTACCCACATGGTGAGATAATCTGTGGTGGTTAAGATAAACTTATGCTCTACTAAGGAATTAGGGTTGATAACCCCTATGAAGTCTAGCCCCCATTGTTGAAAAGGCTCTTCAACTTGTATGGGCTTGAGGGGGATGAAGCATTTATTGTCCTTCCAACATACCTCTGATATTTATCACAAGCTCGGGTGACTTTGAAAGCATCAAAAAATACAATGGGCCAATAATAACCCGCTCTTATGATTTTTAAAGTCGTAACCCTGCCTGAGCTATGTCCACCAGCTGATCCTCCATGGAAATCTTCCATGACCCTCTTTTATTGATCATCCTTTAAACATTTTAGAAGAATTCCATCCAAGTTTCTTTTGTACAAGCCTTATGGTAGTAATACACATTTCAAAGCATGTGAAGAACACAAGCTTATATTGAGAGGGGGTGAACAGTATAAGACCACTTTTTACTTTTCTTTTCAATTAAATAATATGCAGTGTATAGATAGCAATATCAATAGCAGTAATCAAAGCAATACACAAAACACCATCCACAAAAGTATAACAATAATTTACGTGGTTCACCCAATGCGGGCTACTCCACAGAGACAATATTTTGCTAAAACTTTCTCAATAAATATCTTGGAAATCCTTTCCAATTATAATATTTATGGACCTCTGTCCAAAGGAGATGTGAGCCCCGAAATCTCAAGTTTGTGGATCTCTTCCATAAGATAACTCTTTCCCCTTCTAATCTGGCTAGTGACCTTCTAGAATACTTTGTCTCTCTACTACACTAACTAGTGGATATCTCTCCACTTGAAGACTCCTCACTCAGATTTGTCTTCAATTGTCTTGGTTACTGGATCTCTATCCACTAAGACTTTGTCCTCTGTACTCTGTCACCTCCAAATATTTGTAAATAGGTTCACTCAAAACCTCCTCAAATTTGCTCAATAGGCTCACTCAGAACTTGCTCAAATCTGCTCAACAGGCTCACTCAGAACCTACTCAAATATGCTTAATAGGCTCACTCAGAACCTGCTCAAATATAATCAATAGGCTCACTCATTACCTACTCAAGTCTGCTCAATAGGCTCACTTAGAACCTGCTCAAATATACTCAATAGGCTCACTCAGAACCTGCTCAAATATGCTCAACAAGCTCACACAGAACTTGTCCCAATCTACTCAATAAGTCCTCTCTAGGACTTACTCAAATCTGCATAGTAAGCTTTCACAAAAGCTTACACAAAAATAGTCCACAAGCCTTCTCAAAGACTTACCTCAAATCAGCTCAACAAAATCTCAACTCAATCTCATAGAAGCATAAAGAGAATTGTTAGAGACTCAATATATTCTATACTCAAATCTCAATCTCAATTCAAAGCAATCTCAACTAAGCTCAATATTATAGAATCATAAAGAAAATTTTTAGAGACTCAATATGTTCTAATCTCAAATCCCAATCTCAACTCAAATCAATATTATAGAAGCATAAAGAGAATTTTTAGAGACTCTATATGTTCTATTCTAAAATCCCAATCTCAACTCAAATCATACATAACAATGATACTCATGTTCTTTTCTAACTCAAGTATAAACTCAAAGTACTTCACTCAACCAATGGTCTAAACAACAATGCTTATCAAACAAGGTTTAATCACAAATCACAATCCATAAAACCTTGAAGCATTAACTCAACCACTTTCAAAAAGGAAACCACAATCAATCCTTTTCACTCCAATGATATTTCAAAAATCAACCACCTAAATAAAATCAATGGAGAGTATTACTCATACCTTTTTGATTCCTTATGAGTTGTCCACTAAATTTGTCACACTCAACACACTTTCTTTTTCAACTCATAACAAGGGTTAGAGATATTTAGTAATAACACAACAATAATATCCAAATAACACCTTATTACTCCTACTTTATTTTAACATCCACCAAAGTTATTTTTAAAAGAAAACCCTTACTCAAAGTAACTTTCACTAAAAAGAACTTGATAAAAAACCCTTATTACTCCTAACAATTTCAAGAATCACAATTAGAAATAATTCACAGCTCAAACAGCCACCATGACCTTATTCCCTAAGGTTACTTAACAAATCAACTAACGAAGCACCTTTACCCCTTATCACTCCACCTTAGGCAATCCAAAAAAATTATTAATAAAAACCTTAATACCTACCTCGAGGGCAATCAAACCCTCGTCTAGACCCAACCCGAATGCCCTAGCCATGACCAAGCTGTCGCACGAGCTATGGGATCGTTGGTGAAAAATAAGCACCACCTCCTTCTTATCCTTCACCCTCTTCTGCCAAGCGAAAAGTATGCGCCTTGGGCGCCTCAACAAAACAAATCCAAAAATGATGCTTGCAAGAATCGAACGCACAACCTCCTTGTCACCAATACCTTTGCACAATCCAAGCTGCCACTAGGCCACGCTGCCCAATGCATTTTGGGAAGTGGTCGATGTCTCCCTTTAATGTTCACTGCGTCAATTAAATGAAAAACATGAGCTCTTTTTCTTCGCAAATACCAAGTGCAACTATCAACGAGCAAGGATAATGAATTAAAAAATTCAATGGCATATTTATATGCCTTCCCTTTGCTTTGGAAACATCGACCTTTTTGAAACTTCCTTCATGACATCGGCGGATAAACTTTTAATTTTAATTTTAAAATTAAAATTTAAACTAAATCTTTAAAATTAAATATCTCCATCATCGGGGCACATTTTTCGATGAAACAAAAAGCCAACTTGGATTTTAAGAAAAACCCATTTCAAATATATCATCCATGGTTTTAAATAAAAACATTTTGCAAATATTCCCTTGAAGCTTCTTTTGGAACCAAATTCCATGCATCCCTTCTTGAACCTTTGATAAAAAACCTTTGCTTCTCATGAAGCTCTTTGTGAAACACAAACATAGTGCTTACTTACATAGATCCTTTTGAAATAAATGACAACTCTTAGCTTAGGGACTCAAAATTTCCAACAACATGAAGTTTGTATCTTCTCCTTTGGGAAGAATTTAGATTGAGGGGATATAATCTAGTTTGGAAATACCTGATCATCTGGTCAATCCAATCAGAGTCTATAGTTTGTACTATTTCAACCTGATTTTCTTTTGCTGTCTAGAAAGCTGTTACTTTTGCCAATGCTGCAACTTTTTTTAACCCTTGGCACAAGGCTCTACCTCTCACTAGCTTGGTGGGGTGTATTTCTACATCATATTATTGGATTTTTGTAATCCATCCAACTCTTTTAGCTCCTAGATTTCCCTGTAGGATAAAACTTCTTACATCCGGATGAACCACATATACCAGGGTCTTGCTTTATACCAAATACTGCCTAAACTTCTTCAGTGACTTCATCACAAAAAATACTTGTCTTTCTATAAAGTTGTATTTGACATAATAATCATGGAGTGTCTGGCTCCAAAAGAACATAGGATGTTCTTCCACTTGATCATCTATCTGAGTGAGTACTGAGGCATAAATTTCTTCAGTTCCATATGCATAAAGAATAAAATATTTACTAAAACCTAGGTTTACTAGTGTTGGGGCTGTTGCAATGGATTGCTTGATAATCTCGAAATCTTGCTTCCTGACTTCAATCCACTTGAACTCGATATTTTTCTTGAGTAACTCAGATATAGGCCTTACTTTCTGTGCAAAATCAAAAATGAATTTCCTAATAAAATTGATTTGGCATAGGAAATACTGCAAGCTCTTCTTATTTGTAGGCAAAGGAAGAGCAAAAATTGATCTGATTCTATTTGGGTCTATGGCCATGCCTTATTTTGAGACCACATGACCTAGTAGCTTTCCTTCATGGACTGTAAATAATGACTTCTTAGGATTGAGCAAAATAACAAATTCTCTGCACCTTTGAAAAACCTGCTTCAAGTGTGACAAGTGGTCCTTTTTATCATGGGAAAACATAGTCATGTCATCTAGATAAATCAGAATAATCTTGTTGATTAGTGCTCCAAAATCATAGTCCATGGCTCTCTGAAATGTGGCTCCCGCATTGGACAACCCAAAAGGCATTCTCTGATATGCAAATGTACCCCATTTTATGGTGAATGTTTTTTTATACTGGTCTTCATATTTCACCCAAATTTGGTTGTATCCAGAGTAACTATCCAGTAGTGAGAAACTCTCTACTCCTGCCACTACCTGCAAGATCTAATCAATCTAAGGGAGGGGGTAGTGATCCTTAAGGGATGCTTGGTTTATATTTCTAAAGTCCACACACAAGAGTATATCCCCATTCTTTTTTCTTACAGGTACCAAGTTGGATACCTAAGTAGAATGTTTTATTGGGTATATGATCTTAGCCTTTAATAACTTTAAGAGCTCCTATCTCATAATGTTCTCGATCCTTCGATTTACTGGCCTCTAATTTTACCTAAATGGTTTTGCATCAAGCTCTAGCTCAATAGTATGCTGGATAACCTTTTTGTCATACACCTTGAGGTCCTCATATGACCAAGCCATAATTTCTTGGTATCTTAAGCATAAAGCTTTGATATCTTCTGCTTCCTCAGGTGAACATCAGACTCCAACATTGAGCTTCTTTTCTGTACTGACTTCAACTTCTTTATAGATTTTTCACTGACTTTCATGGCTCTGGTTTTTTTTCTATCTTCATTGTCAAAAAAACTCTCAAGGGTGACCAACCCTCTTGGTATATGATTATTTCTTAGTTGGATAATGTCTTGCTGATAAATTTCTTTTGAATTCTCTTCTTGTAAAATGGAGAGACATGCTTCTCTCAACAGAAACTCAATTATTTTTTCATCAATTTCAAAAACTTGCTAGAAAATCTGCTTGTCTAGTACTGCAGTTCTGAAAATGATTTTAATTCCCTTGGCCTTCTTTATTCCAAAGTCTACAAAAAGGTTGAAGTTAGCTCCCTTTGTTTCTAATGAATCATCCAGAGTATTATTTTCTCTGGGAACAAAATTTAAATTCAGGGCATCAAAGGATTCCATTAAATCCCATACCCTGTTTCTGTAAGCTTTTAAGTAATGGTGCTTACTACTGCACCTATTTCTTACTTGATGGAATATCAACTCAGAATCACCATATATGTCCAAAATCTTAATGCCCATCCTTTCTATTTGTATCAATATGAGATATAGGGCCTCATATTCTACAACATGTTTAGTACATGACCATGTCAGTATGTAAGTAAAATTCTTTGTTTCTTCAGATTGGGATTGTAGGACCACACCAGCTCCTGCACCATTTCTACATTTAGCACCATCAAAGTGCATGATCCATGTTTCTTTCTCTTAGATATTTATTGGATATAGCAGGTATTTTCCTCTCTGATTCAGTTGAGATGCTATATGTTCCCATACCAGTTTTGAACTGACTATAATCTTCTTTGAAAGGCAACTCATCCTCAATGTCTAGCTCTTCAATATTCTCCACTAGCTCAAATTCTTCCAAGGGATTAAGATTACACATGTCTTCCTCAATATTTTCAATATGATAAGCTACTGGTTTTTCAGGTGTTATCCTTATTCTCTTTCCTTTGAAAGGAATTACCATGCTAGAATAATCTATGTACATACATCCCCCTAGATTTGTAGTAAAATCTCTTGAAATACATTATCCAAAATAGAGTTCTAAGTCAACCACAACTATTTCTTGCACTATTGTCACCTCAAACCTCATTAGTACATCCTTAATAACTCCAACTATTTTGATAGGTGACCCATCTAGTTGTAAAAATCTAGGACAATATCGGGTATGCTCCATACCCATATTCTCATAGACTGCTTTAGGCATGACTGTAGTTGATGCTCCTGAATCTATCATACAATTTCAGAATACCCAACCCTCCATCCTCAGAGATATATAAAAAAATGGGGGATTATTATTTAAAACAACAGGTGATATTTCTTTTTTTCTAAGGGTATACTAAGGATGGTGGTGGTCTGCTTATCCTGTGGGTATTTGTTGAGAGAAGCTTTAAGCAGATCAATCTAGCCAATAATGAACAAAGTGTCATAAATGCTGGCTTTTGATGAGATCTTTTTCATTTTTTCAATAATATTATACTCAAATTTGTTCAGGGTAGGTCTTTTAAACCTTCTTTCTGGCTCGCGATATTTTATTTTATACAACTGAGTGGCTTCCATTATCTGCCTTTTAGTAATATATGGGAATATAAGTCTTTCTTGAGCCTCATATTTAGATTTTATTTGATCTCTTTCATTTTCCTTATCCCATCTCTTAGGAAGACTGTCTATTTTCTCTTTACCCTTAGCTTGGGGAATTGGAAAAGTATCACTGCTTTGGGGAAGGGGATCTATATTTTTTTGAGAAGGGACTTGGAACTGCCCCATATTTTGGGGATCCACTTGCAAGGATTTCTTTCCAGATCTTGTCATAACAACAATTGGACTTTCTTCATCCAATTCTTTCCCAACCATGATTTGGTCAGACTTCCATAGCATATTAATTCTTTATTTTGGATTCATTTCAGCTTGATCCCTTGCTTGTTGAACATGGTGTTGGTACATCAGACAAGATTGTGAATCATGGGGGTCATTGCATACTAAACACCAAAAATTTGCAAGAGTAGTATCTGAAGAACATTCTGGCTCCTCATATACTACATTCACCCTAACCCCATTACTGTTACTAGGACCTAGTATCTGATCTCTATTTACATATGGAAATATCCTCTATTGTGACCTTTCTTGGTCTCTATTTTCTATTGAATTCATTGTATTACTCAGAGTTTTCATAGTATTTTGTATATCCAGGATAACATAAAACTCCTGATATGATTGAGAAGGAAGGGGAGAAAAAGGAGTTGTAGAGGATATAGGCTTTGGTTAAGGGATCACATTAATTTGTGGATATGGATATGATAAAGAAAGGAGATCCATGTAATAAGAGTTTGTAGATTGAATTTAGCTACTAGTGGTTTATGAGTTGTAAGGTAGCACATTTTTGGGGGGAAGTCTTCCAACATTAATTAGGATATTTTTAGCATGAACTGCTGCATTATAAACTTTGGGGAAGGTTTCTACTCCTAATTGTTGTGTTTGTAGCCCTAAATTTGATCCAAGAGCTCGGATATAATATATATAAGCTAAACATGTAGCTGTTCTAGAAGTGGGGGGAATTCTTTTCCATGTTCTACTAAATCTCAAATTCAAATCTAAGACAGTTTCTTGCTGAGTTTTATACATGGATGTAAACTGGTTAAATAGATAAAGGGGTTAGTAGATTCATTAAATTCTTCTATAAATGGCTCAGCCAATGCTTGCCATGAAGCGATATTATTGTCTTCCAGAGTTCTAAACCAATTCAATATGCTTCCTCTGAAGTACAAGGCTAGAATCCATACAATAATGTCCTCTTCTTTTATGTTGTGGATTATTTCCAGATACAAGATATCCTAATAGTGCTCATAATTTGTTTTTCGAGATCCATCATAAATGGGGATATCTTTAGATACATATTGGGGAATGGCATTCATTTGGGCTAATATAAAGGGACCGGTTGTGTTCCAACTGGGATACTTCTGTAATGGCTGATTAGGAGATGCATTTTGTGCCATATTTTTGAATGTAGGTCTTATTGGGGGAACTATTGGATGGACTGCAATATTTTCTTCCAGAAGCTCTTCCTTTACGAGGAAATATTGATTAAAACTTCTGGCAACAACAACCCCTCTATAAGTAAACTCACAGTAGAAATAGGAGTTAGGGTTATTCCTTTTGAAAGACTTGGTATACATGAAAGGACACTGGTCTACAAGGATAATTATTTTATTGAGTTTAAGGACCAGGGAGTTGTCAGGTGAACTTGCTTTTCTCTGCTTACAAGGTCAAGACAATTCACCAAATATTGATTCCTTCAGGTTGAGATAATAATAACTCATTTTATGGGTTTCATGTTCCTTGTGAACTGGTCCCATCGGGCATGCCAAAAAATATTGGGTATTGAATTGCATCAATTTTTACTCAATATTGCGACTATATATATTCCTACTTTCTATCCAGGCTTGCACCCGATAGCTACAACTCAACACTCAACATTGGATGGACCAAAATAAAGTTTTCGATCCAACCTCCAGAGTAGGATGGTTCCTTGTCAACTTAAACAGGATGTTGACACAATTATGCTCACTTAGGGTTTGAATATTAGGGTAAGAAAAGGTTAGGGTTAGAGAAATGTGAACAATAGTGGACGGATAGGCTAACAACATTGCACCACAATAAAAAGCTCTAAAAAACTAACCCAAAGACACATAAATCAGACCAATATTATCTCAAATTGGATGATTCTTCATTCATTAATGCACAATAGAGAAATATTGCAGACAATGATTTCAATATCCAGACAATGATAATCCAAATAATAGAATTCACCAATATCTAGATTCTACAGAAATGCACTTCCTAACAATAAAGAATCGATCCCAGAAGAAGATTTCAATTTCTTTAACAACTAGTAATCCATTAATTTGGCATAAACTAACCACTTAAGTATTCACATAAATGCAGCTAAAGAATTTGAACCTCTGATATCAAGCATGAAGATACAAATTTTAAGGTGAAGATCAATGTAATGCTCCTTCCATTAGCTCTTGGGAAAATTTATAGTAGAATAGGAAAACACACTAGAGCCAACCCTTAAAAATGAGGGTTCGACCTATAGTTTTGCAAAATTAAAATTATCAATAACATTACAAAGATCAATTTTTGAAAGCGCAACAAAGAGTTCGTGTTGGCATTTTCTTACTGGTGCACCCTACAAAAAATCCGTTGTAAGTGGACTGTCATGGCAGCTTGAGGCCTCAACAACTTGTTGGTCGCTTGGCACAAACTGGAGTTCAAGCCATTGGATATTATGCATCATCATTGATCCCTATTGGAAGCCATCAGTCACCATCGATCTATAACCATCTCTGTTTCCATTTTCTTGAAAACCCTCGATGCTTTGGCTTCCTCTCCAACTAATTGTTACAACTCTGGTGAAGAAATACCTTTAAATACTTTAGATTCTTTGACACAATATTCACCATTGATCTCCCCCATAATATGGCTATGATTTATCTAGATATAATCTTATTATAATGGTAGGGAGAACACAGTGACATTTCACTTTAAAACATTGGTGACATCATCCTTCTATCTTAGAGACTGCATAACACCAATATGGATTTCAAATGACTTGAAGGCTAAGCGGGATCAAATCCGCTCTCTATTCTTCAAGTTTCTTCATTATCCGTAAAGTATTCACCAATCCGCACAAAAATATTGATGACATCATCTCTTCTTAAAAACTTTTGCGGATTCCATTTCGGGCTGAGCAAGTGCATTGACATATGATCATCAATCCGGACCCATCACAATGTAAAGTGAATCTTTCTCCATTATGCATTGTCTTTATAATAAAACATTCCTCGTCACCATTTTGGAAAGGAATTAGTCAAAACTATCTCTTGCCATGAATTCACATCTACTACGTTCACAACATTCCACCTTGTCACCGTTTCGAGAAAAAATATTCTATGTATTCTTTGGAATCATACGCTCCAACACTTAGCCGCTCGTGAGATATTCAAAATATCAATCGGTTGCCAATCCACACTTTTTTCCTACTGACGTCATCCTTTATCAAAATATTTTGTGAATTTGGGACACGTCGCTAGTCAAGAGCCAAAAATAAAATAAGTCTTCCAGAATTATACCGAGCATAAATATTTACTAAGTGTTAGGTGGGCTCGTGCCTCCTATCATGGATCCACTCCAAAATACATTGTAAGGTGTGCGGAATGAGGACTCTATGACTTAGGCAAAATTTGCAAAATTTTCCTAAGCATGTGGCCATTTTGGGCCTATAGGTATTAATACTTACTATGTAGCATCACTTTTTGAATTTGCAAAAAATAATTTTAAGATGTGAAAGTGTGTTCTTGGTTCATAAAGTAGCAAGATCATTCTCAAAACTCAAAATTATTTAATGAAGTAATAGTGTTCTTTGGTACAAGAGAGATTTATAATCAACATAACAAAATCAAAAACATTTTAAAGTTGTGAAATTTAGTGCATGGTTCAAGATAACTTTTGAATTTATCTTGAGGTAAACTAAAATATAACTTGCAATCTTAGCAAGATAATAGATGAAAAAAAAATAATGCTCTAATAATGCTTAAAAAAATATTTTTGTAGATATTTAGGTTTTATAAAAAAAATTTTGGCTGTTTTTTTTTTTATAAAGATATTTGAAATGCATGAAAATTTATTTAAAATTATGTATATTGATAAGACTTTTGGCATTATGCATAATATCTTTTCAGATGGGTTCTTTGAGATCTTTTCCATCCAAAGTAGCCAATTGGTATGCACTGATCCAAACTTAGAAGTAATGATGAATGGTCCAAGCTAATTAGGTTGAAATTTTCCTTTAAGATATTTTCTTGCATTGGTATTTTTTTTATTTTCCTTTAAGACTAGACCTCCAACTTTGAAGGATCTATTGTGAACTTTCTTTGCATAAGATCTTTTAAGTTTGTCGTGGTAGGCATGAAGATGCTCTAAAGCATGAATGCGCTTTTCATCTAGAAGTTCCAGCTGACTTAACTTTCCAATGCGATATTCATCTCCTACTTCGGTATCTTGAAGTAAAAGAGCTAAAGAAGGAATTTCTAACTGAAATGGAAAAATTTCTTCGGCAACATAAACCAAGACAAAAGGTGAAGCACCTGTAGGGGTACGAACACTAGTTCGATAAGCCCATAAGGCAGGATATAATTGTATATGTCAGTCATGGCTTGTTTTATTAACCAATATTTTTAATATTTTGATTAATTTTTTATTACATGCTTCAAATTGGCCATTTCCTTGTGGATAATAAGGAGTAGACCATCGATATTGGATTTTATATTTTTGACATAATTTCTTAATATATTTATTTTTAAAACATGTACCATTGCGAGATATGAGATTAGATGGAATTCCAAATCTGCATATAATTTGATTGAGAATAAATTTAAAAACTTGAATCCCTGTGCAAGAAGCTAAAGGCATAGATTCTACCCACTTTGTAAAATATTTTGTTGTTGTTATTATGAATTTATTACCATTAGAAGAAATAGGATTAATTTTACCAATAATGTCGAAATCCCATTTAGAAAATGGCCAAGGAGAATCTATGGCTTGGAGTTCCTAAGCATGAGAATGAACAAGATCAGCATGTCTTTGACACTTGTCACAATGACGCACATAATAATTGGCATCCTTTTCCATGGAAGGCCAAAAATATCCCATTCTAAGGATCTTTTTAGCAATGACACTCCTACTAAAATGTCCTCCACTGGATCCATCATGGGCTTCACTAAAGGGTTTCTTACACTCTTCTATGTTAAGATATCTTAATAGGATACCCTCAAAAGATATTCTATATAAGGTATTACCAATAATTACGAAGCAAACAACTTTATTACATAATAGCCTATGTTGGTTTCTTTCTAGTCCTTCAAGTAAGGTCCCATTCTGAAGAAAGTTAAATATATCTACATACCAAGGCTCTGGGGTAACTTCATTAATAAAAAATACATCTAATTATTCTAAGCATGACTTAGAGGAATTAGTTTCTTGGAGTTTGTAAATAATGATAGTAGCATACTCTTCATCCAACTCCAAAGGCAATAGAGAAGCAACTGCAGCCATATCATCGACAACACGGTTGCTAATTCTAGGAATAGCTTCTAAAGTTACCTTCTCAAATAATGATATAATTTTAAGAAAATATTCTTTATAAGGGTGAATTTTCTCATCTCTTGTTTGATAAACTTCATTTATTTGATTTATCACGAGTTAATAATATCCAAAAACTAACAAAACTTTAATTTTTAAAGCTAAAGCAGCTCGTAATCCAAGGATTAGAGCCTCATATTATGTAGTATTATTAGTACAAACAAACTGTAATTTAAAATATAAAGGAATAAGGTGCTTTTGAGGGGATATTAATATAATACCTGCACCTGCACCACTCATACATATAGCTCCATCAAAAAATAATGTCCAAGTTTTAGAATGATCTTCTTCTAAATTAAGACACTCATAAGGAAATTCAATGTTCATAGGATGAGTAGACTCTAAAGGTGCAACAACTAACTGATAAGCTATAACTTGGCCTTTTATGAAATTTTGGACGATAAACATGAGTTCAAACTCGATAAGAGCAAAAACCCACTTAGCTGTGCATCCAAATAAATAAGGTCTACTCATCAAGTGCCTTAATGGATCAGACTTAGCAATAACATATGTTTTCTGACTTAGTGAAGAACACAAGCTTATACTGAGAGGGGGGGGTGAACAGTATAAGAGCACTTTTTACTTTTCTTTCCAAATCAATATTATGCAATGTATAGATAGCAATATTAACAGCAGTAATCAAAGCAATGCACAAATCACCACACACAATAGAGACACCAATTTAACGTGGTTCACCCAAAGATGGCTACCTCCACGGAGAAAATATTTTACTAAAATTTTCTCAATCAATCTCTTGGGAATTCTTTCCCTATTACAATGTTTATGGACCTCTATCCAAAGGAGATGTTGATCCCCTAAATCTAGGTTCATGGATCTCTATCCATAGGAGAACTCCTTCTCCTCTGCTCCGGCTGGTGATCCTCTAGAAGACTACTACCTCCACTACACTGGCTTGTGGATCTCTCTCCACCGAAGACTCTTGTCCCCACTCAGAAGACCTATCCTCACTACCCTGGCTGATGGATCTCTATCCACTAGAGACTACTGTCCTCTCTGCTCTATCACCTCCAAAGCTCTATCTCAAATCTGCACTAAACACAGTCCAGTCGGTCTAGCACAAATCTGCTCAACAAGTCCACTCAAATCTGCACTAAACATAGTCTAGTCGGTCTAGCACAAATCTTCTCAATAAGTCCACTCAAATATGCACTAAACATAGTCCAATCGGTCTAGCACAAATCTGCTCAATAAGTCCACTCAAATCTGCACTAAACACAGTCCAGTCGGTCTAGCACAAATCTGCTCAATAAGTCCACTCAAATATGCACTAAACATAGTCCAATCGGTCTAGCACAAATCTGCTCAACAAGTCCACTCAGAACTTGCTCAACTCTGCTCAAACAAGTCCACTCAAAACTTGCTCAAATCTGCTCAAACAAGTCCACTCAGAACTTGCTCAAATCTGCTCAACAAGTCCACTTAGAACTTGCTCAAATCTGCTCAACAAGTCCACTCAGAACCTGCTCAAATATGCTCAATAGGTCCACTCAGAACCTGCTCAAATATGCTCAACAGGTCCACACAGAACTTATCCAAATCTGCTCAACAAGCTCACATAGAACTTGTCCAAATCTGCTCAACAAGCTCACACAGAACTTGTCCAAATCTGCTCAATAAGTTCACATAGAACTTAACCAAATATGTATTGTAAGCTTCCACAAAAGCTCACACAAAATCAGTCCACAAGTCTCCTCAAAGACTTACCTCAAATCTGCTTAACAAGTCCACATAGAACTTGTCCAATCTCATAGAAGCATAAAGAGAATTGTTAGAGACTCAATATGTTCTACACTCAATGCTCAATCACTTTCAATATCATAGAAGCATAAAGAGAATTTTTAGAGACTCAATATGTTCTATACTCAATGCTCAATCACTTTCAATCTCATAGAAGCATAAAGAGAATTGTTAGAGACTCAATATGTTCTATACTCAACTCAAATCAGAATATAGAATAGTTTGTTTTATGGAACTTGAACAATCACTTCATACAACCACTTGACTAGGCTCAACCACTCAACTCAACCAATTGCTTAATGAAACATCCCTTTCTCACAAACCCTAGTCCAAGCATATATCAACCAACTCAAAATGTTTCCAACAATGCTCAACAACAAATCTCACATAACAATGATACTCATGATCTTTTCAAACCCTAGTTCAAGTTCTTTGCACAACAACTCACTTCATCAACAATGCTTATAAAACAATCTTCACATAACAATGATACTCATGATCTTTTCAAAACCCTAACTCAAGTTCTTCACACAATCCAATGGCTTCAACAACAATGCTTATAAAACAAGGTTTTAATCACAACTCTTAATTCCAGAAAACCTTGAAGCATTAAATCAAACACTTTTGAAATGGAAACCCTAACCAAATCCTTTTCACTCCAAAATTTATTTAGAAGGCCAATCAACCAACTCAACCAAGGAAGAATTTGCCCATACCTTTTTGCTTGACAAGGAGTAGATCTCACAAATCTGCCACACTCACAATTTCTTCTTTGCCAATCTCAATAAGGGTTAGAAGATAATAATTTCCTCAACAAAACACAATACAAAATGATATCAAACAAAATACACCTTATCACTCCAACTTTAAAATAATATCAATACCCTCATAATAATCTCTTTGGCAAAAATCCTTTTACAAATAAAATCAACACTCACTAAAAATCACAACCTCTTACTACCTTATTACTCCAATTTAAAAAGAATATATCCTCTTTTATAAATCACAATTCAACACATAACAAATTGCTATCACTCCTTATTTCTCCTAACCACTAATTTTATTGCCTAACTAAAAACCTTTTAACAAACCCCTTATCACTCCTAATAAAGACTTTAATTAAAACTTTAGGCAATAAAAATATAAACAAAAAATTACCTTTGCCTCTCCACGGGTTTCGAACCCTTAACCTCTGCCTCCGTGAATGCCCTAGCCGTGGGCTCCTCAACCATGTGCGCTCAATGCACATTGAGAACCAAAAGGCTCTACGCACACTATCTTCCTTCCCTAGTGCCTTAATCGAAAAATGTGAAGCACGAAAAACCTTTCCCTTTGGCGCTTACCACCAACGGGTTTCGAACGTGGGCTCTTGCTTCCACCAATGTTTTCATAGATCATTAGCTACCAATGGACCACCGTGTCCAACATGCTTAGAAATCTCCAACCTCTTCACCTTATGCCTGGCGGTTAAGACGAAAATATTTTTCATCTTCTTCCTCAACGAAGCTCTCAAAATCGCATACGAAATATTTCAACCTTGGCGCATATCAATCGTTCGAGGGATAATCTTCAAGGTCTTTTGGCCTCCCTTTTTATACATGAAGTTGCCATTATCTTCAAATGTCGGTGCTTCCAAATTTTCAATGACGTCGGTGCATTTATCCTTTGTAATTTATAAAAGATTTAAATTCCAAGGAATTTAAATTTTATAAATTATAATTATAACCTTTGTCTTTTAAGGCCTTCTCTTATTGCATAACTTTGTATTGATGATATTTATTTATAAAATTTAAATTCCTTTTGAATTTAAATATTTTATAAAATAAATATTAGACCTCCTTTGAACTTTGCAATAGGCCTCCTTGGGTATTTATGAAAACCCATTTTAACTTATGCTCTCATATAATATTAAAATATTATGGAGCCCTTTTGCCTTTAACTTCTGCACTGTTGAAGCTTCTTCCTGAATATTTGTGACACCTTTGATGACTTTATTTTTTTTGAATTCCTTGATATTAAAGATGACTTCATTTCTTGACATCAATGACAATTTTAACTTTTAGGACTCAAAATGTCCAACAATCTCCCCCTTTGTCATTGATGGCAACCCAAAAACTTTTTACCAAAAACTTGACTTCTTCTTTTGCATTGCTCCCCCTGGGACACTGCTCCCCCTGGCTCAATGCTCTCTCAAATATCAAATCTCTCCCCAATACTCAAATCTCTCTCCCCCTTTGACATCAATGGCAAAGGGTCACCTTTGGGGCTCGGGGCTAAGAATGAGCCTCTTAGCTTAGCCCCTCCCCCACCTTATGTTAAGGTGGTTAATTCTGGGGTGGGAGTATTTCTACTCCCATAAAGCATTGTTCTTTACCTTTATCCTCTTCTCTTATTTTCTGAATTTTTTGAATCCTCTGACTATTTCTATCCGTGTCTATGTTCCTGTCCATGTCATCATTCCTGTTCTTGTTCCTGTTCCTGTTCACATCCATGTTCCTGTTCCTATTCCTATCCATGTTCCTATTCTTTCCATGTTCCTATTCCTGTTCTTGTTCCTGTTCATATTCATGTTCCTATTCATATTCCTGTTCTTGTTCATGTTCATGTTCCTATTCATGTTCATGTTCCTGTTCCTGTTCATACATATTTCTGGAATGTCTGCTCTACACCACTTTGTTGTATGACCATCATTATTGCACTTATAACACTTAATGTTATTATTCCTTGGAGGTGCAAATGTCTTAGGATTTCTCCTAGTGAAGCCATATCCTCTTCTATCATGAACCCTGCAATTCATTGCCTTGTGACCAAACTGATTACATGAGTAACAATACCCATGAAAAAGTTGTCCATTCCCATATTCCTGTCTTTCATGTGTCCTGCACTATGAAGCCATGTGCCCAAACCTGTGACATGAAAAACATCTTCCACTGAAGTTTCCTTGTCTTGACCTCATAGGTCTCCTATTCTGATTGTTGTTCCATCTGTATCTTCTTTGTGCATTGTTCCTATTTTTGTTGAACTCTCTATTGTCCAACCCATCCTATGATGTCTCATTTTATTTTCCACTATCTTCTTCTGAAGTATCTTCATCTGAAGTTTCTTCTCCTCCAAAACTTGAAGTTGACTCTCCTTCCCATTTCTTTTGATCCTTTTCAAATCCAAGACCTATTTTCTTTGATGTAGTCTTTTGTGTCTTGATGAACTTATCCAAGTTCTTTGAGCTATTTTTAAATCCCTTCATCTTGATCTTGGAGTCCTCTAAATATTCTTTTAGTAGTGCCACTTCTTGTGCTAACTTCTCACATTCCAAGATCTTTGCTTCTAACTTATCTTTGAACTTCTTTGCTTTAGCCTTTGATTTTTCTAAATCCTCTATAAGCAATCTTCTTTCTTCATCACATTCTTGAAACTGAATTTCAAGTTTAGAGTGTTGCTTCCTTACCTTCTTTACCATGTCAAGGGCATAGATGAGTTCTCCCTTGAGATCATAACCATTCTCTTTTGAATAATCCTCTATTTGTTTGCCTTTGTCCACATCATTACTCTCTTTTGGCTTGTCTTCTATAGGATCACTTTCATCTTCTTCTAATAATGCCATTAGAAGATTTTCATCTGGTCCTTCAAGTGCATTCTCATACTCATCATCACTAAAACTATAACCATCCCTTGTACAATCATCTTCAAGATGTCCAAAGTTACCACATCTAAAACACTTGAGAATAACTGGAGTTTTCTTAACTGGTTCTTTTTCTTCAATCATAAACAGAACTTCATCTCTATCATTGTCTGAAAAACTAGCATCACTATCACTTGAGTACTTACTTGCATTATCCGCATAGTAGCTCCTCTTTTGTCTTTGAAAGAACTTCTTTCCTTGTCTGCTTTGTCCATCCTTGCTTTTCTTCTGATGCTTATCCTGCCTATATCTTTCTGATTCCCTGTACCTGTGATCCTGTTTTTCTTCACCATTGTTGTTCTTTGGTTCTTTACAATCTATTGCAAAATATCCAAACTTTCCATAATTGAAACACTTAATAGATCTTAGATCTATGGATCTTCTGGAACCTTTATTTCTTCTACCATAATTAGCTTCTTCATCACTGGATGACTCATTGCTTGATTTTGACTTCTTACCCTTTGTTTTCTTGATTGCTTTGAATGTTGCTTCCTTCTGGGGAGTAGGATCTTTTGTTCTTATCTCAAAAGTTGTTAGCATACCAAGCAACTTATCTCTTGTCAAAGTATCACCATCCAATGATATTTCTATAGCAGAAACCTGTTCACTGAATCTATTTGGAAGAGATCTTAAGACTTTATCACAAACATCTGATTCATCAATCTTCATTCCAAGTCCTTGCATATCATTAACAACCTCATCAATTCAAATTAGATAAGCACTGATATTTTCCTCTTCATTCATTCTCAATGTTTCAAATTGTCCTTTGAGATTTCGTATCTTTGCTTTCTTGACACTTTTATCTCCTTCATATATACCTTGCAATTTATCCCACATTTCTTTTGCAGTTCTACAATGCATAACTTTCATAGACTCTATTCTACGCAAACCTCTCACAAGTGCATTCATTGCTTTTGAATTATAGTGTTGTAGAAGCTTACCTTCCTTATCTGTAGGAGGATTGATTGTTGGATCATATCCAAATTCCACTGCATCCCAAACTTCATTGCCAAGTGCCATTAGGTAGATCCTCATCATCATACTCCAATACATGTAGTCATTTCCATCAAAGACTAGTGCTGAGTTAGTTGAGGACACCTCCTTAGGATCCATTGTGTTCTTGTTAGCTTTTCCTTCAAGCTGTTAAACTCTTATGAAGGAACCCGCTCTGATACCAATTGAAGAACACAAGCTTATACTGATAAGGGGGGTGAACAGTATAAGAGCACTTTTTACTTTTCTTTCCAAATCAATATTATGCAATGTATAGATAGCAATATTAACAAAAGTAATAAAAGCAATGCACAAATCACCACACACAATAGAGACACCAATTTAACGTGGTTCACCCAAATATGGCTACCTCCACGGAGAAAATATTTTACTAAAATTTTCTCAATCAATATCTTGGGAATTCTTTCCCTATTACAATGTTTATGGACCTCTATCCAAAGGAGATGTTGATCCCCTAAATCTAGTTCATGGATCTCTATCCATAGGAGAACTCCTTCTCCTCTACTCTGGCTGGT
This sequence comes from Wollemia nobilis, assembly GCA_028583015.1. Classification (NCBI taxonomy): domain Eukaryota; kingdom Viridiplantae; phylum Streptophyta; class Pinopsida; order Araucariales; family Araucariaceae; genus Wollemia; species Wollemia nobilis. Next base: position 11,741,230 of record JAQPPZ010000513.1, read on the forward strand.
GATCCTCTAGAAGACTACTGCCTCCACTACACTAGCTTGTGGATCTCTCTCCACTGAAGACTCTTATCCCCACTCAGAAGACCTATCCTCACTACCCTGGCTGATGGATCTCTATCCACTAGAGACTACTATCCTCTCTACTCTATCACCTCCAAAGCTCTATCTCAAATCTACACTAAACACAGTCCAGTCGATCTAGCACAAATATGCTCAACAAGTCCACTCAAATATGCACTAAACATAGTCCAGTCGGTCTAGCACAAATCTACTCAATAAGTCCACTCAAATAAAAACCATCACAAATCTCAATAAGTCCACTCAAATATACACTAAACACAGTCCAATCGGTCTAGCACAAATCTGCTCAATAAGTCCACTCAAATCTACACTAAACATAGTCCAGTCGGTCTAGCACAAATCTGCTCAACAAGTCCACTCAAAACTTGCTCAACTCTACTCAAACAAGTCCACTCAGAACTTGCTCAAATCTGCTCAACAAGTCCACTCAGAACTTGCTCAAATCTGCTCAACAAGTCCACTCAAAACTTGCTCAAATATGCTCAACAGGTCCACTCAAAACCTGCTCAAATCTGCTCAATAGGTCCACACAGAACCTATCCAAATATGCTCAACAAGCTCACACAAAACTTGTCCAAATCTGCTCAACAAGCTCACACAGAACTTGTCCAAATATGCTCAATAAGTTCACATAGAACTTAACCAAATCTGTATTGTAAGCTTCCACAAAATCTCACACAAAATCAGTCCACAAGTCTCCTCAAAGACTTACCTCAAATATGCTTAACAAGTCCACACAGAACTTGTCCAATCTCATAGAAGCATAAAGAGAATTGTTAGAGACTCAATATGTTCTACACTCAATGCTCAATCACTTTCAATCTCATAGAAGCATAAAGAGAATTTTTAGAGACTCAATATATTCTATACTCAATGCTCAATCACTTTCAATCTCATAGAAGCATAAAGAGAATTGTTAGAGACTCAATATGTTCTATACTCAATGCTCAATCACTTTCTCAACTCAAATAGAATATAGAATAGTTTGTTTTATGGAACTTGAACAATCACTTCATACAACCACTTGACTAGGCTCAACCACTCAACTCAACCAATTTCTTAATGAAACACCCCTTTCTCACAAACCCTAGTCCAAGCATATATCAACCAACTCAAAATATTTCCAACAATGCTCAACAACAAATCTCACATAACAATGATACTCATGATCTTTTCAAACCCTAGTTCAAGTTCTTTGCACAACAACTCACTTCATCAACAATGCTTATAAAACAATCTTCACATAACAATGATACTCATGATATTTTCAAAACCCTAACTCAAGTTCTTCACACAATCCAATGGCTTCAACAACAATGCTTATAAAACAAGGTTTTAATCACAACTCTTAATTCCAGAAAACCTTGAAGCATTAAATCAAACACTTTCAAAATGGAAACCCTAACCAAATCCTTTTCACTCCAAACTTTATTTAGAAGGCCAATCAACCAACTCAACCAAGGAAGAATTTGCCCATACCTTTTTGCTTGACAAGGAGTAGATCTCACAAATCTGCCACACTCACAATTTCTTCTTTGCCAATCTCAATAAGGGTTAGAAGATAATAATTTCCTCAACAAAACACAATACAAAATGATATCAAACAAAATACACCTTATCACTCCAACTTTAAAATAATATCAATACCCTCATAATAATCTCTTTGGCAAAAATCCTTTTACAAATAAAATCAACACTCACTAAAAATCACAACCTCTTACTACCTTATTACTCCAATTTAAAAAGAATATATCCTCTTTTATAAATCACAATTCAACACATAACAAATTGCTATCACTCCTTATTTCTCCTAACCACTAATTTTATTGCCTAACTAAAAACCTTTTAACAAACCCCTTATCACTCCTAATAAAGACTTTAATTAAAACTTTAGGCAATAAAAATATAAACAAAAAATTACCTTTGCCTCTCCATAGGTTTTGAACCCTTAACCTCTGCCTCCATGAACGCCCTAGCCACGGGCTCCTCAACCACGTGCACTCAACGCACATTGAGAACCAAAAGGCTCTATGCGCACTATCTTCCTTCCCTGGCACCTTAATCAAAAAATGTAAAGCACGAAAACCTTTCCCTTTGGCGCTTACCACCAACGAGTTTTGAACGCGGGCTCTTGCTTCCACCAACGTTTTCATAGATCATTAGCTGCCAATGGACCACCGTGTCCAACGTGCTTAGAAATCTCCAACCTCTTCACCTTATGCCTGGCGGTTAAGACGAAAATATTTTTCGTCTTCTTCCTCAACGAAGCTCTCGAAATCGCATACGAAATATTTCAACCTTGGCGCATATCAATCGTTCGAGGGATAATCTTCAAGGTCTTTTGGCCTCCCTTTTTATACATGAAGTTGCCATTATCTTCAAACGTCGGTGCTCCAAATTTTCAATGACGTCGGCGCATTTATCCTTTGTAATTTATAAAAGATTTAAATTCCAAGGAATTTAAATTTTATAAATTATAATTATAACCTTTGTCTTTTAAGGCCTTCTCTTATTGCATAACTTTGTATTGATGATATTTATTTATAAAATTTAAATTCCTTTTGAATTTAAATATTTTATAAAATAAATATTAGACCTCCTTTGAACTTTGCAATAGGCCTCCTTGGGTATTTATGAAAACCCATTTTAACTTATGCTCTCATATAATATTAAAATATTATGGAGCCCTTTTGCCTTTAACTTCTGCACTGTTGAAGCTTCTTCCTGAATATTTGTGACACCTTTGATGACTTTATTTTTTGTCGAATTCCTTGATATTAAAGATGACTTCATTTCTTGACATCAATGACAACTTTAACTTTTAGGACTCAAAATGTCCAACAATCTCCCCCTTTGTCATTGATGGCAACCCAAAAACTTTTTATCAAAAACTTGACTTCTTCTTCGCATTGCTCCCCCGGGACACTGCTCCCCCTAGCTCAATGCTCTCTCAAATATCAAATCTCTCCCCAATACTCAAATCTCTCTCCCCCTTTGACATCAATGGCAAAGGGTCACCTTTGGGGCTCGGGGCTAAGAATGAGCCTCTTAGCTTAGCCCCTCCCCCACCTTCTTTTAAGGTGGTTAATTCTGGGGTGGGAGTATTTCTACTCCTAGAAAGCATTGTTCTTTACCTTTATCCTCTTCTCTTCTTTTCTAAATTTTTTGAATCCTCTAACTGTTTCTATCCATGTCTATGTTCCTGTCCATGTCATCATTCCTATTCTTATTCCTGTTCCTGTTCACATCCATGTTCCTGTTCCTATTCTTGTCCATGTTCATATTCATGTTTCTATTCCTATTCATATTCATGTTCCTATTCCTATTCATGTTCCTCTTCATGTTCATGTTCCTATTCATATTCTTGTTCCTATTCATGTTCATGTTCCTGTTCATGTTCATGTTCATGTTCATACCTATTTCTGGAATGTCTGCTCTACACCACTTTGTTGTATGACCATAATTATTGCACTTATAACACTTAATGTTATTATTCCTTGGAGGTGCAAATGTCTTAGGATTTCTCCTAGTGAAGCCATATCCTCTTCTGTCATGAACCCTGCAATTCATTGCCTTGTGACCAAACTGATTACATGAGTAACAATACCCATGAAAAAATTGTCCATTCCCATATTCATATCTTTCATGTGTCCTGCACTGTGAAGCCATGTGCCCAAACCTGTGACATGAAAAACATCTTCCACTTAAGTTTCCTTGTCTTGACCTCATAGGTCTCCTATTCTAATTGTTGTTCCATATGTATCTTCTTTGTGCATTGTTCCTATTTTTGTTGAACTCTCTATTGTCCAACCCATCCTCTGATGTCTCATTTTCTTTTCCACTATCTTCTTCTGAAGTATCTTCATCTGAAGTTTCTTCTCCTCCAAAACTTGAAGTTGACTCTCCTTCCCATTTCTTTTGATCCTTTTCAAATCCAAGACCTGTTTTCTTTGATGTAGTTTTTTGTGTCTTGATGAACTTATCCAAGTTCTTTGAGCTATTTTTAAATCCCTTCATCTTGATCTTGGAGTCCTCTAAATCTTCTTTTAGTAGTGCCACTTCTTGTGCTAACTTCTCACATTCCAAGATCTTTGCTTCTAACTTATCTTTGAACTTCTTTGCTTTAGCCTTTGATTTTTCTAAATCCTCTATAAGCAATCTTCTTTCTTCATCACATTCTTGAAACTGAATTTCAAGTTTAGAGTGTTGCTTCCTTACCTTATTTACCATGTCAAGGGCATAGATGAGTTCTCCCTTGAGATCATAACCATTCTCTATTGAATAATCCTCTATTTTTTTACCTTTGTCCACATCATTACTCTCTTTTGGCTTGTCTTCTATAGGATCACTTTCATATTCTTCTAATAATGCCATTAGAAGATTTTCATCTGGTCCTTCAAGTGCATTCTCATACTCATCATCACTAAAACTATAACCATCCCTTGTACAATCATCTTCAAGATGTCCAAAGTTACCACATCTAAAACACTTGAGAATAACTAGAGTCTTTTCTTAACTGGTTCTTTTTCTTCAATCATAAATAGAACTTCATCTCTATCATTGTCTGAAAAACTAGCATCACTATCACTTGAGTACTTACTTGCATTATCCACATAGTAGCTCCTCTTTTGTTTTCTTTATTACTTTGAATGCTACTTCCTTCTAGGGAGTAGGATATTGTGTTCTTATCTCAAAATTTGTTAGCATACCAAGCAACTTATCTCTTGTCAAAGTATCACCATCCAATGATATTTCTATAGAAAAAACTTGTTCACTAAATCTATTTGGAAGAGATCTTAAGACTTTATCACAAACATCTGATTCATCAATATTTATTCCAAGTCCTTGCATATCATTAACAACCTCATCAATTCAAATTATATAAGCACTGATATTTTCCTCTTCATTCATTCTCAATGTTTCAAATTATCCTTTAAGATTTCGTATCTTTGATTTCTTGACACTTTTATCTCCTTCATATATACCTTGCAATTTATCCATCATTTTTGTAGTTCTATAATGCATAACTTTCATAGACTCTGTTCTACGCAAACCTCTCACAAGTGCATTCATTAATTTTAAATTATAGTTATGTAGAAGCTTACCTTCCTTATATATAGGAGGATTGATTGTTGGATCATATCCAAATTCAACTGCATCCCAAACTTCATTGCCAAGTGCCATTAGGTAGATCCTCATCATCATACTCCAATACATGTAGTCATTTCCATAAAATACTAGTGTTGAGTTAGTTGAGGACACATCCTTAGGATCCATTGTGTTCTTGTTAGCTTTTCCTTCAAGTTGTTAAACTCTTATGAAGGAACCAGCTCTGATACCAATTGAAGAACACAAGCTTATACTGAGAGGGGGTGAACAGTATAAGACCACTTTTTACTTTTATTTTCAAATCAATATTATGCAATGTATAGATAGCAATATTAACAACAGTAATAAAAGCAATGCATAAATCACCACACACAATAGAGACACCAATTTAACGTGGTTCACCCAAAGATGGCTACCTCCACGGAGAAAATATTTTACTAAAATTTTCTCAATCAATATCTTGGGAATTCCTTCCCTATTACAATGTTTATGGACCTCTATCCAAAGGAGATGTTGATCCCCTAAATCTAGTTCGTGGATCTCTATCCATAGGAGAACTCCTTCTCCTCTGCTCTGGTTGGTGATCCTCTAGAAGACTACTACCTCCACTACACTGGCTTGTGGATCTCTCTCCATTGAAGACTCTTGTCCCCACTCAGAAGACCTATCCTCACTGCCCTGGATGATGGATCTCTATCCACTGGAGACTACTATCCTCTCTGCTCTATCACCTCCAAATCTCTATCTCAAATCTATACTAAACACAGTCCAGTCGATCTAGCACAAATCTTCTCAACAAGTCCACTCAAATTCACTAAACAACAAATCTACACTAAACATAGTCCATTCTAGCACAAATCTTCTCAATAAGTCCACTCAAATATACACTAAACACAGTCCAGTTAGTCTAGCACAAATCTGCTCAATAAGTCCACTCAAATCTACACTAAACATAATCCAGTCGGTCTAGCACAAATTTTCTCAACAAGTCCATAACTTGCTCAAATCTACTCTAAACAAGTCCACTTAGAACTTGCTCAAATCTTCTCAACAAGTTCACTCAGAACTTGCTCAAATATTCTCAACAAGTCCACTCAAAACCTACTCAAATATACTCAATAGGTCCACTCAACTCAAACCTCAGCCACCAAACCTCTCAAATATTCTCAACAGGTCCACATAGAACCTATCCAAATCTGCTCAACAAGCTCACATAAACTTGTCCAAATCTTCTCAACAATCTCACACAGAACTTGTCCAAATCTGCTCAATAAGTTCACATAGAACTTAACCAAATCTGTATTGTAAGCTTCCACAAAATCTCACACAAAATCAGTCCACAAGTCTCCTCAAAGACTTACCTCAAATCTGCTTAACAAGTCCACACAGAACTTGTCCAATCTCATAGAAGCATAAAGAGAATTGTTAGAGACTCAATATGTTCTACACTCAATGCTCAATCACTTTCAATCTCATAGAAGCATAAAGAGAATTGTTAGAGACTCAATATGTTCTATACTCAATGCTCAATCACTTTCAATCTCATAGAAGCATAAAGAGAATTGTTAGAGACTCAATATGTTCTATACTCAAATCATAATATATAATAGTTTATTTTATGGAACTTGAACAATCACTTCATACAACCACTTGACTAGGCTCAACCACTCAACTCAACCAATTACTTAATGAAACACCCCTTTCTCATAAACCCTAGTCCAAGCATATATCAACCAACTCAAAATATTTCCAACAATGCTCAACAACAAATCTCACATAACAATGATACTCATGATCTTTTCAAACCCTAGTTCAAGTTCTTTGCACAACAACTCACTTCATCAAAAATGCTTATAAAACAATCTTCACATAACAATGATACTCATGATATTTTCAAAACCCTAACTCAAGTTCTTCACACAATCCAATGGCTTCAACAACAATGCTTATAAAACAAGGTTTTAATCACAACTCTTAATTCCAGAAAACCTTGAAGCATTAAATCAAACACTTTCGAAATGGAAACCCTAACCAAATCCTTTTCACTCCAAACTTTATTTAGAAGGCCAATCAACCAACTCAACCAAGGAAGAATTTGCCCATACCTTTTTGCTTGACAAGGAGTAGATCTCACAAATCTGCCACACTCACAATTTCTTCTTTGCCAATCTCAATAAGGGTTAGAAGATAATAATTTCCTCAACAAAACACAATACAAAATGATATCAAACAAAATACACCTTATCACTCCAACTTTAAAATAATATCAATACCCTCATAATAATCTCTTTGGCAAAAATCCTTTTACAAATAAAATCAACACTCACTAAAAATCACAACCTCTTACTACCTTATTACTCCAATTTAAAAAGAATATATCCTCTTTTATAAATCACAATTCAACACATGACAATTTGCTATCACTCCTTATTTCTCCTAACCACTAATTTTATTGCCTAACTAAAAACCTTTTAACAAACCCCTTATCACTCCTAATAAAGACTTTAATTAAAACTTTAGGCAATAAAAATATAAACAAAAAATTACCTTTGCCTCTCCATGGGTTTCGAACCCTTAACCTCTGCCTCCACGAATGCCCTAGCCATGGGCTCCTCAACCACGTGTGCTCAACGCACGTTGAGAACCAAAAGGCTCTACGTGCACTATCTTCCTTCCCTGGCACCTTAATCAAAAAATGCAAAGCACAAAAACCTTTCCCTTTGGCGCTTACCACCAACGGGTTTCGAACGCGGGCTCTTGCTTCCACCAATGTTTTCACAGATCATTAGCTGCCAATGGACCACCGTGTCCAACGTGCTTAGAAATCTCCAACCTCTTCACCTTATGCCTGGCGGATAAGACACAAATATTTTTCGTCTTCTTCCTCAACGAAGCTCTCGAAATCGCATACGAAATATTTCAACCTTGGCGCATATCAATCGTTCGAGGGATAATCTTCAAGGTCTTTTGGCCTCCCTTTTTATACACGAAGTTGTCATTATCTTCAAACGTCGGTGCTCCAAATTTTCAATGATGTCGGCGCATTTATCCTTTGTAATTTATAAAAGATTTAAATTCCAAGGAATTTAAATTTTATAAATTATAATTATAACCTTTGTCTTTTAAGGCCTTCTCTTATTGCATAACTTTGTATTGATGATATTTATTTATAAAATTTAAATTCCTTTTGAATTTAAATATTTTATAAAATAAATATTAGACCTCCTTTGAACTTTGCAATAGGCCTCCTTGGGTATTTATGAAAACCCATTTTAACTTATGCTCTCATATAATATTAAAATATTATGGAGCCCTTTTGCCTTTAACTTCTGCACTGTTGAAGCTTCTTCCTGAATATTTGTGACACCTTTGATGACTTTATTTTTTTCCGAATTCCTTGACATTAAATATGACTTCATTTCTTGACATCAATGACAATTTTAACTTTTAGGACTCAAAATGTCCAACAATCTCCCCCTTTGTCATTGATGGCAACCCAAAATTTTTTTACCGAAAACTTGACTTCTTCTTCTGCTGCTCCCCTAGGACATTGCTCCCCCTGGCTCAATGCTCTCTCAAATATCAAATCTCTCCCCAATACTCAAATCTCTCTCCCCTTTGACATCAATGGCAAAGGGTCACCTTTGGGGCTCGAGGCTAAGAATGAGCCTCTTAGCTTAGCCCCTCCCCCACCTTCTGTTAAGGTGGTTAATTATGGGGTGGGAGTATTTCTACTCCTAGAAAGCACTGTTATTTACCTTTATCCTCTTCTCTTATTTTTTGAATTTTCTGAATCCTCTGACTATTTCTATCCGTGTCTATGTTCCTGTCCATGTCATCATTCTTGTTCTTGTTCACATCCATGTTCCTATTCCTATTCATGTCCATGTTCCTGTTCCTATTCATATTCATGTTCATGTTCATGTTCCTATTACTATTCCTATTCCTATTCTTGTTCATGTTCATGTTCCTATTCCTATTCATGTTCATGTTCTTGTTCATGTTCCTATTCATGTTCATGTTTCCGTTCTTGTTCATACCTATTTCTGGAATGTCTGCTCTACACCACTTTGTTGTATGACCATCATTATTGCACTTATAACACTTAATGTTATTATTCCTTGGAGGTGCAAATGTCTTAGGATTTCTCCTAGTGAAGCCATATCCTCTTCTATCATGAACCCTGCAATTCATTGCCTTGTGACCAAACTGATTACATGAGTAACAATACCCATGAAAAATCTGTCCATTCCCATATTCCTATCTTTCATGTGTCCTGCACTATGAAGCCATGTGCCCAAACCTGTGACATGAAAAACATCTTCCATTGAAGTTTCCTTGTCTTGACCTCATAGGTCTCCTGTTCTGATTGTTGTTCCATATGTATCTTCTTTGTGCATTGTTCCTATTTTTTTTGAACTCTCTATTGTCCAACTCATCCTCTGATGTCTCATTTTATTTTCCACTATCTTCTTCTAAAGTATCTTCATCTGAAGTTTCTTCTCCTCAAAACTTGAAGTTGACTCTCCTTCCCATTTCTTTTGATCCTTTTCAAATCCAAGACCTATTTTCTTTGATGTAGTCTTTTGTGTCTTGATGAACTTATCCAAGTTCTTTGAGCTATTTTTAAATCCTTTCATCTTGATCTTGGAGTCCTCTAAATATTCTTTTAGTAGTGCCACTTCTTGTGCTAACTTCTCACATTCCAAGATCTTTGCTTCTAACTTATCTTTGAACTTCTTTGCTTTAGCCTTTGATTTTTCTAAATCCTCTATAAGCAATCTTCTTTCTTCATCACATTCTTGAAACTGAATTTCAAGTTTAGAGTGTTGCTTCCTTACCTTATTTATCGTGTCAAGGGCATCTATGAGTTCTCCCTTGAGATCATAACCATTATCTTTTGAATAATCCTCTATTTGTTTACCTTTGTCCACATCATTACTCTCTTTTGGCTTGTCTTCTATAGGATCACTTTCATCTTCTTCTAATAATGCCATTAGAAGATTTTCATCTGGTCCTTCAAGTGCATTCTCATACTCATCATCACTAAAACTATAACCATCCCTTGTACAATCATCTTCAAGATGTCCAAAGTTACCACATCTAAAACACTTGAGAATAACTGGAGTTTTCTTAACTGGTTCCTTTTCTTCAATCATAAACAGAACTTCATCTCTATCATTATTTGAAAAACTAGCATCACTATCACTTGAGTACTTACTTGCATTATCCGCATAGTAGCTCCTCTTTTGTCTTTGAAAAGACTTATTTCCTTGTCTGCTTTGTCCATCCTTGCTTTTCTTCTGATGCTTATCCCGCCTATATCTTTTTTATTCCCTGTACCTGTGATCCTATTTTTCTTCACCATTGTTGTTCTTTGGTTCTTTACAATCTATTGCAAAATATCTAAACTTTCCACAATTGAAACACTTAACAGATCTTAGATCTATGGATCTTTTGGAACTTTTATCTCTTCTACCATAATTAGCTTCTTCATCACTAGATGACTCACTGCTTGATTCTGACTTCTTACCCTTTATTTTCTTGATTGCTTTGAATGTTGTCTTCCTTCTAGGGAGTAGGATCTTTTGTTCTTATCTCAAAAGTTGTTAGCATACCAAGCAACTTATCTCTTGTCAAAGTATCACCATCTAATGATATTTCTATAGAAGAAACCTATTCACCTAAATCTATTTGGAAGAGATCTTAAAACTTTATCACAAATATCTAATTCATCAATCTTCATTCCAAGTCCTTGCATATCATTAACAACCTCATCAATTTGAATTAGATAAGCATTAATATTTTCCTCTTCATTCATTCTCAATGTTTCAAATTGTCCTTTGATATTTTGTATCTTTGCTTTCTTGACATTTTTATCTCCCTCATATATACCTTGCAATTTATCCCACATTTCTTTTGTAGTTCTAAAATGCATAACTTTCATAGACTCTGTTCTATGCAAACCTCTCACAAGTGCATTCATTGCTTTTGAATTATAGTGTTGTAGAAGCTTACCTTCCTTATCTATAGGAGGATTGACTACTGGATCATATCCAAATTCCACTGCATCCCAAACTTCATTGCCAAGTGCCATTAGGTAGATCCTCATCATCATACTCCAATACATGTAGTCACTTCCATCAAATACTGGTGCTAAATTATTTGAGGATACCTCCTTAGGATCCATTGTGTTCTTGTTAGCTTTTCCTTCAAGTTGTTAAACTCTTATGAAGGAACCCACTCTAATACCAATTGAAGAACACAAGCTTATACTGAGAGGGGGGGTGAACAGTATAAGAGCACTTTTTACTTTTCTTTCCAAATCAATATTATACAATGTATAGATAGCAATATTAATAGTAGTAATCAAAGCAATGCACAAATCACCACACATAATAGAGACACCAATTTAACGTGGTTCACCCAAATATGGCTACCTCCACAGAGAAAATATTTTACTAAAATTTTCTCAATCAATCTCTTGGGAATTCTTTCCCTATTACAATGTTTATGGACCTCTATCCAAAGGAGATACTGATCCCCTAAATCTGGTTTGTGGATCTCTATCCATGGGAGAACTCCTTCTCCTCTGCTCTAGCGAGTGATCCTCTAGGAGACTACTGCCTCCACTGCACTGGATTATGGATCTCTCTCCACTGAAGACTCTTGTCCCCACTCAGAAGACCTGTCCTCACTAACCTGGCTGATGGATCTCTATCCACTAGAGACTACTATCCTCTCTACTCTGTCACCTCCAAAGCTCTATCTCAAATCTACACTAAACATAGTCCAATCAGTCTAGCACAAATATACTCAACAAGTCCACTCAAATCTGCACTAAACACAGTCCAATCGATCTAGAACAAATCTGCTCAATAAGTCCACTCAAATCTGCACTAAACATAGTCCAGTCTATCTAGCACAAATATACTCAATAAGTCCACTCAAATATACACTAAACATAGTCCAGTTGGTCTAGCACAAATCTGCTCAACAAGTCCACTCAAATATGCACTAAACACAGTCTAGTCGATCTAGCACAAATATGCTCAACAAGTCCACTTAGAACTTGCTCAACTCTACTCAAACAAGTCCACTTAGAACTTGCTCAAATCTACTCAAATAAGTTCACTCAAAACTTGCTCAAATCTGCTCAACAGGTCCACTCAGAACCTACTCAAATTTTCTCAACAGGTCCACTCAGAACCTGCTCAAATATACTCAACAAGTCAACTTAGAACCTGCTCAAATCTGCTCAATAGGTCCACACAGAACCTATCCAAATATGCTCAAAAATCTCACACAGAACTTGTCCAAATATGCTCAATAAGATCACACAGAACTTGTCCAAATATTCTCAATAAGTTCACACAGAACTTAACCAAATCTGTATTGTAAGCTTCCACAAAATCTCACACAAAATTAGTCCACAAGTCTCCTCAAAGACTTACCTCAAATCTGCTTAACAAGTCCACACAGAACTTGTCCAATCTCATAGAAGCATAAAGAGAATTGTTAGAGACTCAATATGTTCTACACTCAATGCTCAATCACTTTCAATCTCATAGAAGCATAAAGAGAATTGTTAGAGACTCAATATGTTCTATACTCAATGCTCAATCACTTTCAATCTCATAGAAGCATAAAGAGAATTGTTAGAGACTCAATATGTTCTATACTCAACTCAAATCAAAATATAGAATAGTTTGTTTTATGGAACTTGAACAATCACTTCATACAACCACTTGACTAGGCTCAACCACTCAACTCAACCAATTACTTAATGAAACACCCCTTTCTCACAAACCCTAGTCCAAGCATATATCAACCAACTCAAAATATTTCCAACAATGCTCAACAACAAATCTCACATAACAATGATACTCATGATATTTTCAAACCCTAGTTCAAGTTCTTTGCACAACAACTCACTTCATCAACAATGCTTATAAAACAATCTTCACATAACAATGATACTCATGATATTTTCAAAACCCTAACTCAAGTTCTTCACACAATCCAATGGCTTCAACAACAATGCTTATAAAACAAGGTTTTAATCACAACTCTTAATTCCAGAAAACCTTGAAGCATTAAATCAAACACTTTTGAAATGGAAACCCTAACCAAATCCTTTTCACTCCAAACTTTATTTAGAAGGCCAATCAACCAACTCAACCAAGGAAGAATTTGCCCATACTTTTTGCTTGACAAGGAGTAGATCTCACAAATATGCCACACTCACAATTTCTTCTTTGCTAATCTCAATAAGGGTTAGAAGATAATAATTTCCTCAACAAAACACAATACAAAATGATATCAAACAAAATACACCTTATCACTCCAAATTTAAAATAATATCAATACCCTCATAATAATCTCTTTGGAAAAAGTCCTTTTACAAATAAAATCAACACTCACTAAAAATCACAACCTCTTACTACCTTATTACTCCAATTTAAAAAGAATATATCCTCTTACACAAATCACAATTCAACACATGACAATTTGCTATCACTCCTTATTTCTCCTAACCACTAATTTTATTGCCTAACTAAAAACCTTTTAACAAACCCCTTATCACTCCTAATAAAGACTTTAATTAAAACTTTAGGCAATAAAAATATAAACAAAAATTACCTTTGCCTCTCCATGGGTTTCGAACCCTTAACCTCTGCCTCCACAAACACCCTAGCCGCGGGCTCCTCAACCACATGTGCTCAATGCACGTTGAGAACCAAAAGGCTCTACACGCACTATCTTCCTTCCCTGGCATCTTAATCGAAAAACGCAAAGCACAAATTTTGGCAATTTTGGGTACCTTGGGTACATTGCCTTTGCTCAAGTGTATAAGTTGTCATTGATGTCAAGAAGCTTTTGAAGGAATTTGATTTGATGTAAAATAATTTGTTTTGATGAAGGTTCGGCATGACAGGTTCGAAAGAAAGTAAGTTGGAAAAATGTCGCGATATCGCGACATGTCGCATTTTCGTGACTTGAGTAGGAGAGAAAGCTTTTTAGAAAAGTGTCGCGATATCGCGACATGTCACAGTTTCGCGACTCAAAGAGGAGAGAGAATGTTCGGAGTCAGAAATGTCATGATTTCGTGACATATTGCAAGGAAGGTTGAACGGATGAAAAAGTGTCATGATTTCATGACATGTTGCAGGAGAGAGAGTCCGAAAGAAAAAGTGTCATGATTTCATGACATAATGCAGGAGAGAGAGTCCGGGAGAAAAAGTGTCACGATATCGTGACATGTCGAGTTTTCGTGACCCGAAGAAAAGAAAAGTGCTAAGGAGAAAAAGTGTCGCGATTTCATGACAAGTCAGAAGACAAAGTGGAAGCAAGATAAAGTGTCACGATTTCGTGACATGCAGCAAAGGGAAGAGTCTGAAATGAGAACCGTCATGATTTCACGATAGGTTGCAGAGAAGTCGTACGGAAGCTGAAAGCGTCGCGATTTCATGACAGGCTGCAAAGAAAACGTACGGAAGCTAGAAGTGTCATGATTTCATGAAAAATTCAAGGAGGAAGAGCTCAAAGGAAAGCATCGTGATTTCATGACATGTTCCTTTTCTGGGTAGGGAAAAAAAAGGAAAGTGTCATGATTTTGTGACATGTTTAGTTTTTGCTAGTGCAAGCAGACAAGAGTGCAAGGAAGAGAAAGTGTCATGATTTCATGACAGATTGAGTTGGCAACGTTCGATTGGAGAAAGTGTCACGATTTCATGACAAAATAGAATGCAGGCCTTCTATAGGAGAAGTGTCATGATTTCATGACAAAAGCAGAGAGGAAGGCTATGAAGAGAAGTGTCATGATTTCATGACAAAAGCAGAAAGGAGGTCGACGAAGGGAGAAGTGTCATGATATCATGACAAAAGCAAAGTTGATGTTGACTAAGTCAGAAGTGTCGCGATATCATGACAAGAGCTTAGTTGAAGTCGACAAAGGCTGAAGTGTCACGATATCATGACAAAAGCCAAAAGAAGGTATACGATTGCAAAGGTGTCATGATATCGCGACATGTTGTAGTTTCGTGGTAGAAGCTATAGAAGTGTTCCAGAGGCAGTGAAGCCGACAAAGTTAAATTTTAGCCGACAAAAATTAGGGCTTGCAGTCGACGTAGATTAGGGTTTGTTTTTGGTATAACAGTCGACTAAGATTAAAGTTTTCTTCATGAAAATTTTGTTATAAAAGGAGGGCTGTTTGGAGAGTTGAAGTGTGATGGATGTGTTGTTGATGTGTGACGTTCGGAGATAGTGTGCAGTGCAAGAAGTTCGATCGCTGAGAGCAGAGTGCAAATTCGATCGTAGTGTGCAGAGTGTATTTCATCGAATCATTCTAAGTGTGAAAGATCACAAAGGAAGTAGAGTGTGCGAAGACGATGCCGCTATGATTGCGTAGAGGTGCAAAGGTTGAAGTTCGACCAAGTTCGGTCAGCTGTAATTGCGTAGAGAGAACTTAAGGACAGATTTGTGTGAGCTTTTCGAGAGCTTACAAGCAGATTTGAGACAAGTCTTTGTGAAGACTTGTGGACAGCTTTGAGCAAGCTTTTTGAGAGCTTGTGAGCAGGTTTTGGACAAGTCATTGAGAGGGCTTGTTGGACAGATTTGAGCAAGCTTTTGTTGAGCTTGTGGAGTAGGTTGGGCAGGTTCTAGTGAGAACTTGCAAAGCAGATCTGAGACAAGTCTTGGTGAAGACTTGGGTGAAGATCAAGCAAGCTTTAGTGAAAGCTTGTGAACCACTTTTGTGAACCAGAATTGAGAACCAGTTGAGGACAGAGATTGGTGCAGATTCGAGGACATTTGTGCCAGACCGAAGGACTATGTTTGGTGCAGATCAGAGAAAGATGATCGAGGACATTTGTGCTAGATCGAAGGACTGTGTTTAGTGCAAATTCGAGGACCAGCTTTGGAGGTGATAGAGTTGAGGACAGAGGTCTCCAGCCAGAGCAGGGAGGATAGGTGTCTTCTATGGATAGAGTTCCATTTGCTAAGGGCAGCGGAGGCAGAGGTCTTCTAGAGGATCACCAACCAGAGCAGAGCTAGGGGATTGGTGTCTCCTATGGGTTGGTGCCCACGAACTCGAGATTAGGGGATTGGTGTCTCCTTTGGGTTGGTGCCCATAAACATTGTAATCGGGAAAGGTATTCCCAGAATTTGGATTGATAAAATTTAGTGAAAGATTTTATCCATGGACGTAGCCTAGCCATTCTAGGTGAACCACGTTAAAATTGTTGTCACTTTGTGGATGTTTTTATGCATTGCTTTGATATTGTTGTGGGTATATTGCTTTACTATTTTGTAATATAAAGAAGAAAAGTAAAAAGAGGTCTTATACTATTCACCCCCCTCTTCAGTATAAGCTTGTGTTCTTCAATTGGTATCGGAGCGGGTGCCTTCGAAAAGTTTAACAGACTTGAAGGAAAAGCTAATAAAGAACACAATGGATTATTCAAGTGGCAATGCAAGCACCTATTCTTGATGGGTCAGATTTTGGTCTTTGGAGTGCAAGGATGAAGGTTCATCTAATGGCACTTGGTAATGAGGTATGGGAAGTAATTGAAGATGAGTACACTATTCCTGTACATGGTCCAAATACTAAAGAAGAAAGGCTCCTACATCACAGCAATTCAAAAGCAATGAATGCAATCCTGAAAGGCTTACAGAAAGCAGATCTCACCAAAGTAATTCACTACAAAACAGCTAGTGAAATGTGGAAACAATTGCAGGTGGTTCATACAGGTGATACAAATGTCAGAAAGGCCAAGTTGAGACACTTCAAAGGTATGTTTGAACAACTCAAGATGAATGATGATGAAAATATTAGTGACTACATGCTTCGTATGGATGAGGTTGTTAACTCCATGAAAGACTTAGGTCTTGAGCTTGCTGAAAATGATGTTTGTGATAAGATTTTAAGATCTCTTCCTAATAGATTTAGTGAAAATATTTTTGCTATTGAGGAAGCTAAAGATTTGGATAAGTTGAAAAAGGATGAGCTCCATAGTATACTTGCAGCATTTGAGTTGAGAACTCAAGTGAAGGTTGATGTCAAGAAAGAGGCAACTTTCAAGGCTACCAAGAAATCCAAGGGTAAACAACTTCAAGAGAGTGATGAGTCTTCTAGTGATGAAGAGGCATATTACAACAAGAAAGGCAAGTTCTCTAGAAAGCACAAAAGCATGAAAAATATAAGATGTTTCAATTGTGGAAAGTTTGGTCATTATGCTACTGACTGTACTGTTCCCAAGAATGAAAGTGATGAAGATAAACAGGATTCTAAGAGCAAGGATTCTGAAAAGCACAAGCATCACAGAAAGAACAAAGATGAGCACAACAATCAAGGAAAGAGGTATTCTCACAAGCACAAGAAGAGTTTCTACCTAGACAAAGCAAGTAAGTGTTCTAGTAGTGATAGTGAAAGTTCTTCAAGTGATAATGAAAATGAGATGTTGTTCATATCAGAAAAAGAGGAAGAACCGAAACATAGATTCATTATCATGAAATGTCTTAGATGTGGAAATTTTGGTCACCTTGAGGATGATTGCACAAATAATGATTTGGTTTCTAGTATGTATGAGGATGCTTCAAAAAACTATAAGGAAGATGCTTGTATGGTTTTTGAAAAAGGTAGCACCTCTAGTGATAAGAAATCTGAAAAAGGCTTTGATGATTCAGAAAGCAAACAAATAAAGGATCTTGAAAGTGAACTTACTAACGCTCTTAGTGTTTTGAAAAAGGAAAGAAAGAAGAATGCTAGACTCAAGGATAAGTTAGATGAATGTTGTATGGAGAGAGATGATCTTATAGAAAGTCTTGACTTCTCTATGGCTAAGACACAAGAACTCAAGGATGAGTTAGAGTCTAAGGTTCTTGAGTATAGTGAGTTAGAACAGAAAATGGCTTCTTTGAAAGAGGAAACTAAAGAGTACAAGGATAAGCTTTACAGGTTTCAAGATAGCTCCAAAAAGGTTAAGTCACTCATCAAAGGTCAAAGAAAGACAACGGATAAAACAGGCCTTGGTTTTGTTAAGCCACACAAGGAACAAGCTGGAGAGTCTAGTAAGAGACTCCAAAAGGAAGAGAGTTCTGATGAGGAAAGTATTTCAGATCATGAGTCCTTGAATGATAGATGCGCAGAAATAGAAAACGAAATTCAGAATGAGAAGAAGAAGTTTTCAGGACCCAAGAGGTCGAATAAAGGAAAATTTCATGACAGATGTTTTGCGTGTCACAGGTTTGGTCACATGGCTGCACATTGCATGGCTCAAGTGAAGAAGGTAAATGGCAATTTCAGAAGCGCTAGTTTCTTTCAAGGGTATTGCTACTCTTGTCAACAGTTTGGGCACAAGGCAGTCTATTGCAAGGTTAATTACAGGAACAGGTTTGGTCAGAACAGGGTTAGTCAGAACAGGCAGATTCAAAGAACAGGTATGCCTAAAAGAAATAACATTGTTACTTGTTATAAGTGTAACAATGAAGGTCACACAGCTAGACAGTGTAGAGCTGAACTTCCAAGGTACAGGAATAAGAACAGTGGTATAAACAGGTCCAAGGATCAAGGCATGAACAAGAACAGGGATGAGAACAAGAACAAGAACAGTGACAAGAACAGGAATGATAACAGGAACAGGAACAGTGACAGGAACAGGAACAGGAATACGGGCAAAGAGTTCAAGAGAAGGCCCGGCAAGGAAATTATAGACGCTGATGATGATCAGTGCCTAATGGGAGTTTTACTCCCACCCCAGAATTAATCACCTCATCGGGGAGGTGGGGGAGGGACTAAGCTAAGAGGCTCATTCTTAGTCCCGAGCCCCAAAGGTGACCCTTTGCCATTGATGACAAAGGGGGAGAGATATGAGTAAGGGGGAGAGCTTCAAGTGAAGAGGAAAGCTTCAAGTCAGGGGGAGCAAAACTTCAAAGGAAGATTCTCAGTTGTGGGCATAGTTTCTCAGTTGTTAGCACAGTTGGTTTCAGTTTTGGCTCTTGAGACGTGTTTTCAGTAAAGGTTTGCCATCAATGACAAAGGGGGAGATTGTTGGCAATTTTGGGTACCTTGGGTACATTGCCTTTGCTCAAGTGTATAAGTTGTCATTGATGTCAAGAAGCTTTTGAAGGAATTTGATTTGATGTAAAATAATTTGTTTTGATGAAGGTTCGGCATGACAGGTTCGAAAGAAAGTAAGTTGGAAAAATGTCGCGATATCGTGACATGTCGCATTTTCGCGACTTAAGCAGAGAGAGAAAGCTTTTTAGAAAAGTGTCGCGATATCGCGACATGTCGCAGTTTCATGACTCAAAGAGGAGAGAGAATGTTCGGAGTCAGAAATGTCATGATTTCGTGACATATTGCAAGGAAGGTTGAACGGATGAAAAAGTGTCACGATTTCACGACATGTTGCAGGAGAGAGAGTCCAAAAGAAAAAGTGTCACGATTTCATGACATAATGCAGGAGAGAGAGTCCAAGAGAAAAAGTGTCACGATATCGTGACATGTCGAGTTTTCGTGACCCGAAGAAAAGAAAAGCGCTAAGGAGAAAAAGTGTCACGATTTCATGACAAGTCAGAAGACAAAGTGGAAGCAAGATAAAGTGTCACGATTTCGTGACATGCAACAAAGGGAAGAGTCTGAAATGAGAAGCGTCACGATTTCATGACAGGTTGCAGAGAAGTCGTACGAAAGCTGAAAGCGTCACGATTTCATGACAGGCTACAAAGAAAATGTACGAAAGCTAGAAGTGTCATGATTTCATGACAAATTCAAGGAGGAAGAGCTCAAAGGTGAAAGCGTCACGATTTCATGACATGTTCCATTTTTGCTAGTGCAAGCAGACAAGAGTGCAAGGAAGAGAAAGTGTCACGATTTCATGACAGATTGAGTTGGCAGTGTTCAATTGGAGAAAGTGTCACGATTTCATGACAGAAACAAAATGAAGGCCTTCTATAGGAGAAGTGTCATGATTTCATGACAAAAAAAGAAAGGAAGGCTATGAAGACAAAAGTGTCACAATTTCATGACAAAAGTAGAAAGGAGGTCGACGAAGGGAGAAGTGTCGTGATATCACGACAAAAGCAAAGTTGATGTTGACTAAGTCAGAAGTGTCACGATATCGTGACAAGAGCTTAGTTGAAGTCGACAAAGGTGAAGTGTCGCGATATCGTGACAAAAGCCAAAAGAAGGTATACGGTTGCAAAGGTGTCACGATATCGTGACATGTTGTAGTTTCATGATAGAAGCTATAGAAGTGTTCTAGAGGCAGTGAAGCCGACAAAGTTAAATTTTAGCCGACAAAAATTAGGGCTTGTAGCCGACGTAGATTAGGGTTTGTTTTTGGTATAACAATCGACTAAGATTAAAGTTTTCTTCATGAAAATTTTGTTATAAAAGGAGGGTTGTTTGGAGAGTTGAAGTGTGATAGGATGTTGTTGATGTGCGACGTTCGGAGATAGTGCGTAGTGCAAGAAGTTCGATCGCTGAGAGCAGAGTGCGAATTCGATCGTAGTGTGCAGAGTGCATTTCATCGAATCATTCTAAGTGTGAAAGATCGCAAAGGAAGCAGAGTGTGTGAAGATGATGTCGCTATGATTGCACAGAGGTGCAAAGGTTGAAGTTCGACCAAGTTTGGCTATAACTACGTAGAGAGAACTTAAGGACAGATTTGTGTGAGCTTTTCTGAGAGCTTACAAGCAGATTTGAGACAAGTCTTTGTGAAGACTTGTGGATAGCTTTGAGCAAGCTTTTTGAGAGCTTGTGAGCAGGTTTTGGACAAGTCATTGAGAGGGCTTGTTGGACAGATTTGAGCAAGCTTTTGTTGAGCTTGTGGAGCAGAGTTGGGCAGGTTCTAGTGAGAACTTGCAAAGCAGATCCGAGACAAGTCTTGGTGAAGACTTGGGTGAAGATCAAGCAAGCTTTAGTGAAAGCTTGTGAACCACTTTTGTGAACCAGAATTGAGAACCAGTTGAGGACAGAGATTGGTGAAGATTCGAGGACATTTGTGCCAGACCGAAGGACTGTGTTTGGTGCAGATCAGAGAAAGACGAACGAGGACATTTGTGCTAGACCGAAGGACTGTGTTTAGTGCAAATTCGAGGACCAGCTTTGGAGGTGATAGAGTTGAGGACAGAGGTCTCCAACCAGAGCAGGGAGGACAGGTGTCTTCTATGGATAGAGTTCCATTTGCTAAGGGTAGCGGAGGCAGAGGTCTTCTAGAGGATCACCAGCCAGAGCAGAGCTAGGGGATTGGTGTCTCCTGTGGGTTGGTGCCCACGAACTCGAGATTAGGGGATTGGTGTCTCCTTTGGGTTGGTGCCCATAAACATTGTAATCGGGAAAGGTATTCCTAGAATTTGGATTGATAAAATTTAGTGAAAGATTTTATCCGTGGACGTAGCCTAGCCATTCTGGGTGAACCACGTTAAAATTGTTGTCACTTTGTGGATGTTTTTATGCATTGCTTTGATATTGTTGTGGGTATATTGCTTTACTATTTTGTAATATAAATAAGAAAAGTAAAAAGTGGTCTTATACTGTTCACCCCCCCTCTCAGTATAAGCTTGTGTTCTTCAACAAAAAACCTTTACCTTTGGCGCTTACCACCAACGAGTTTTGAACGCAGGCTCTTGCTTCCACCAACGTTTTCACATATCATTAGCTGCCAATGGACCACCATGTCCAACGTGCTTAGAAATATCCAACCTCTTCACCTTATTCCTAGCGGTTAAGACAAAAATATTTTTCATCTTCTTCCTCAACAAAGCTCACAAAATCGCATACAAAATATTTCAACCTTGGCGCATATCAATCGTTCGAGGGATAATCTTCAATGTATTTTGGCCTCTCTTTTTATACATGAAGTTGCCATTATCTTCAAACGTCGGCGCTTCAAAATTTTCAATGACGTTGGCGTATTTATACTTTGTAATTTATAAAAGATTTAAATTCCAAGGAATTTAAATTTTATAAATTATAATTATAACTTTATCTTTTAAGGCCTTCTCTTATTGAATAACTTTGTATTGATGATATTTATTTATAAAAATTAAATTCCTTTTGAATTTAAATATTTTATAAAATAAATATTAGACCTCCTTTGAACTTTGCAATAGGTCTCCTTGGGTATTTATGAAAACCCATTTTAACTTATGCTCTCATATAATATTAAAATATTATGGAGCCCTTTTGCCTTTAACTTCTGCACTGTTGAAGCTTCTTCCTAAATATTTGTAACACCTTTGACGACTTTATTTTTTTCGAATTCCTTGACATTAAAGATGACTTCATTTCTTGACATCAATGAAAATTTTAACTTTTAGGACTCAAAATGTCCAACACTTAGCATATACTAATGCAACTTTTACATAGAAAATACAACTATTAGACAAAGCTTTTCTAATGGAGTATATCGGGTTTCATAACTTATTAAAGTTATAATTATATAATATGTAGCTCAATATTTCTTTTCATCATCAATTTGAGCTAACATAGCTCCAAGTGCAAGTTCTGAAGTAGAAATATATAGAATAAAAGGACAATCTAGTCTAGGTGGAACAAACACTGGAGGGTTGAGGAGATATTGTTTAATACTTGTGGAGTTTTCCCGCTTACCCTTAAAAAATATGGCATGTCATGGGAAACTCTTAAAATAACAACAAGCACTATGGATTATGGCTGATCCACCTCATTAACCTTGGAATAGACTACCTTAAACAGCTCTAAACCAACCAAGTTGGGTAAGGAAACCCCAAACAGTGGGTTCTTTGACTAATGCTTCACAATGCACATGCCCACTATGCCAAAAAAAATGTTATTTAGTTGTTTTGATAATTTTGGGTGATCGAACCTATTAATATGAGTGCTCATCAAGCCCAGACTGGTGCCTTATCTATTACAGAGTCGTAGCAGTTTGATATTTTATGACCAAAGTAGAGAAAGAAAGGGGGAACTAGTTTGTTTTAATTCATTCGAATAACGTAATGCAAGAAAATGATTAAACTAGTGATAAAAAGCGTCATCCATAGGTTTTTATTTCAAGAACACATGAATGAGCATTACACAAACCATAAAACATAGAAGATAAACCAAGAATCAAGTTGGATTTTGTATTAATATAAGGAGATTACATAAAACAGGCCCAACAAGGTGCTTGGGTCCTGTATGTCAATGATTTAAAATAAATTCTTGTTCGAATAATGTAACAAAGGGGCTACTCCTCTCCGTCCTGATTATAGTGACATAAGAGTCTCCAACTCAGTGCATTCTATAAGAAATGATCACAGTGAGCAACACTCCCTGGTAATACCTAAATATGGTAGAAAGAAAGACGGTAAGCAACACAGACAAGAAGCACAAGGAGAAAATACGACTCAAACAATAGACAAAGCTATACTTGGATTTTCTCTCTTAGAGGTTTGATAAAAAAATTTAGGTACAACACTCCTTTCCTTTATAGTGTGAGGTCGCTTGACTGTTATAACCACCTACTTTGCTGTAAGAATCCTATTGTACCCAAAATTAGGATGCATTCAAAAATGGGCACGTAGCTCACGTTCCCTCTCATGTAGGTGGCAGTTGTGCATCTCCACCAGTATTACCTTGTGCTAGAGGTTGTGGTCCTCTTGATACGTGTGTCGTAGTGGTGGTGGGCCCCACTCCTACCTTGTAATTTTGAATGGCTTGGTCAATGAACTCCCAAGCATCATAATGAAATGTCAAGGAGAAGAGTAACGGGTTTAAATCTTGCATGGCCTCCAATATATGGTCCTTGGCCTACTGCACATTATTATTGGTAAATTCACATAGGCGGTCTACCATCTCCACCAAAGCCATGAAGCGCTTAGACAAATTGTCACCAGATTCTAAATCAAAATCTTAGATCCTTTGAAAAAAAAATATTTAATGACTAGGGCCTGCCCAAAGTCCTCAATGGAGAGGTTGCAGTCGGCCAACACATCATTGGCCTCATACTCAGAATCTGCCACCTCTTGGTTCCATTGGAGCCAATTTTTCTTGTTTTGCAATAATATGGAGACCTTAATGTATTCTTCTACAAAGAAGCATAAAGAGTCATATGACAGAGTGGCCAATAACCCCGAGATAGGCACATAGTTATCCTAGAACCTTTTGTAGATTGGCATGATGGCATCTATTCTCTGTCTTCCTTGTCGTAGGTTGTTCTGGATGAGGCCTACTACACGTCTCACAACATATATATCTATCAGAATGGACTCCAAATCTCCCATATTTACTTGGATCTTCTCCTTCATATCCTGTTTAAGTTCATCTACTGACCTGAGTTTGACACTAGTCTACATAGTGGAAGGAGCGGGATCCTCAGTTTATCAACTTCTCTTTGAAGTTACTTGACCTTGAGTTGTAATGGCCCCACTTTTGTAGCCTTGGCTTTCCATTATTTGAGTTCTTTCTCCACTGCTTTGACCACCTGTGCTTGAGTGGCCATCTATGACTTCATCATCTAGACAAGTGCAGTAGATGCTCGGATGACACCTTTGCTTACATATATAGTGGCCTCCTTCATGCTAGGTGGCAAAGGGATCTCAAAGGCAGCAACAGGTGTGTCAGTGACCCCTTGGCCAGATATCTCGGTAGGCCTATGCATATAGGTCTCTTAGGAGCATTGGGTGACGCTGGTTATCCTCATTTGTGGGGTTGAATGCATAAATAGTGACCCCCTCCACCTATTTTGGCTTCTCCTCGATGATATCCCTACTGGTATTAGGTAAATCCTTAAGTGCCTTAGGGTTCTGCACCCTCCCTGACTTCCTGGACATGGGCCATGCCCAAGTAATTTTTCCAATTCTCTATCATACAATTGATATCTCAGGGGCCGAAGAGCTGGTAGATGCCATCCCTTTCAAATTATCTCTTGGCTATAATATCTCCTCTACCTAAGATAGTATCTCCCTCTATGTTCTCTGCCCCTCACTTTATGCTCAAACTCTTCGATGGATAATTTTGCATGCACGGATGGCACAAAATAGGGTCATCGCCTTCCTTTTAAAACATGTGCATTAAATTTAGTATATGGTGCATGTAATTTTTTGCTTTCTAGGAGCTTTAGGATTGGTCGAACATGCCACATCAATTGCCACCTTCTCATGCTAATGGGGTGAATTATGGCTATGAACAACAGTTGGAACACATGGTGGTTTAAGATTGGCAAGGGCAGGATGTAGGTAGGTATGCGCTCACATGAGGTGCATTAGCTTTAAATTTTAGCATTCACGCTCCATTGGGGATTAGGGCGCATGGATTTTGATGTGGGTGCATAGGGTTGTGTGCCCACTCGACATTTGTGTGCCCCAAGGGAGTGGGGCACACTCAAATTCAGCTAGGCACATTGCATGTGTGCCCTTAAAGACCTTGTGCACTCCACCATAGTGGAGCACACAACCTGGAGGTAGGTGCACAACCGTGTGCACCCGACATGGATACTTGCATGTCCTAAAGGGAGGGGTGCACCGACTCAGGATGGGGCGCACAGCCTTATGCATCCTGGTGGTGGTTGTGCACTCCACTTCAAGAGCAGAGCGCATTTTCTGGAGGAGGATCACATGACTTGCGCACTCCAAGGGATTATGTGTGCTCCATTGGAATGGAGTGCACATTGGTATTTGGGGTATGCATGGAAATACGTGCCCTTATGGTCTATTATGCACTCTAAATAATGGAGTGTATGGCTTATTCGAGGAGCACAGGATGTGCACCCTTCTCAAGCTTGTGTTGGCAATTTTGGGTACTTTGGGTACATTGCCTTTGCTCAAGTGTATAAGTTGTCATTGATGTCAAGAAGCTCTTGAAGGAATTTGATTTGATGTCAAATAATTTGTTTTGATGAAGGTTACGACATGACAGTTTCAAAGGTCTTTTGCAAACCCCAAGTTGGGAGGTTTAGAGATTACAGGTGGATGCATTGGTTTAATGCATTTGGGTCCAGGAGGAAGTATTTATTTAAATAATTAAAAACCTTGTTAAGGTTCCATTTAATTATTTTTAAATAAATAAATTATTATTTGCAATGGGTTCTCCTAATCCATGGCGCAAATGTTTTAACATTGTGGGCGCTAGCCAAGACCTCCGTCGACGTGTTAAACTCCTCGTCGACGTCAAAGAGCTTATGGTAAATTGCATATAAATCTCCCTCGACGAAAACAAAGATTCATCCCATCCAAATTTTGAAAGGAGTTGCTCGCTGTAAATTCGTCTGTGTCTTCGCCGTTTTTCGTGGATCCGTTGTTCGTTTGTCTGCACTCGTCGTTTGTCGAATCCGTCGTAAAGTTTATTGTCGTCGTGTCACGGTAGAGGAAAGGAAGGGACTCGTGGTTTCATTTTATCCCTGTGTAGAAGGATCAAGGTTAACAGCGTGAGGTTTAAACCTCATCGGGTGCCTTTGGCGCACCGGTAGCGGCTAGGCTGTTGGCGCGCTACCCGAACGGGAGGTTCCGCGTTCGAATATCGTGAAAGGGTTTTTCGTCGTGAAGTGGACGCAGCGGGTGGTGTTAGAATTCGTGCGCAAATTTCTCCATAGCGATTTTTGATGTTGGCTAAGGTATTTTCGAAATTAATTTTTGCTAAGTGTTTTTGCGGATGGAGGAAGTTTGTTAGAGGGAAAAAAAGCTTAGGAGTTATAAGGAGTTTAAAGCTTGTTTGTATTTTGATAAAAGATTCTTTTTGAAGATGTTGTTGAAATTTCTTATTGCATTCTTATGAGAGATAAATTTTATTTGTGATAAGACTATAAGGGAGAAATAAGGTGTATAAGGGTTAAATATTTCTTGTAATGTTGAGAGTGCTTTTGGTTGTTTATGGAAATGAAAGCATGATGTTTTAAGGTCAATTGCTTCTTGTGTGAAGTTGTGAAACCTTAAGTGGGCAGCTTTGAGATTGATATTTGCTTTCATTAAATTGGTAATAATCAAGCTATTCTTTACTTGGTTAAAGTGTTGAGCTTACTCCTTTGTTGATGATTTGAAAAGTTGTGTGTGCTATTGTGAGTTGAGTTGGTGGATGCTTTTGTTCAAACAATATTGGAGAGAAAAGGAGTTCTACTTGTTTCCTTTTCTGATGTTGATTGTGAAATGCTTCAAGGTTGTGTTTTGAGCTGAATGGTGTTGATTGAACCTTGTTTGATGAGCATTGTTGTTGAAGCCCTAATTGATGGTGAAAAGAACATGAGTATCATTGTTATGTGATTCTTTGCATAGTTGGCAATTGTTGGAGTTTCATGTTCTTGAAAGAAAGCATTCTATCCTATCCATTTCAGATATTGAGTTGAGTTTTCAGATTTGAGATTGAGTTTGAGTTGAGTTGATTTGAGTTGAGTTTTGAGATTGGGAGTTGAGTATAGAACATATTGAGTCTCTAACAATTCTCTTTATGCTTCTATGAGTTTGAAAAATCACATTGGGTCTCTAACAATTCACCTTGTGATTTCCTACTAAGAAAGTTTTTCTTGGTGAGCTTGTTGAGGTTTTGGACAGGTTTCGGTGGGGACTTGTGAGCAGGTTTTGGATAGGTTCCGATGGGGACTTGTGAGCAGGTTTTGGATAGGTTCGTGGGGACTTGTGACAGGTTTTGACAGGTTCGATGGGGACTTGTGAGCAGTTTTGGACAGGTTTCGGTGGGGACTTGTGAGCAGATTTGGACAGGTCCTAGCAGAGGACTTGTGAGCTGAGTTTTGATAGTTCTATCAGAGAACTTGAGGATAGAGGAGCACTAGTTCTTTGAGAAGAACCTGAGGATAGATTTGGCAAGTCTTTGAGAAGGCTTGTGTGTAGAGGATTGATTTGTTCAAGTGTTGGACAGATCTGACAGACAGAGGAAGACTTGTACTAGACCGACTGACTATGTTTGGTACAAGTTGTTGAGCTACTGTGGACGTGATCATAGAAGGCAGAGGTCTCTTAGGCTAAGCATTGAGGACAGGAGGTCTTCGATGGAAAGGAGTTCCACGTGCTGGCAAGAGGTAGAGGTAGTTGATCTTCTGAGGGATCATTTCCAGAGCAGAGGGGAAGGTATCTCCTTTGAGCAGAGGCTCATAAATTTAGATAGGGGAAGGTATCTCCTTTGAGCAGAGGCTCATAAATTTAGATAGGGGAAGGTATCTCCTTTGAGCAGAGGCTCATAAATTCTGATTGGGGGAAGGTATCTCCTTTGGGCCGAGGCTCATAAACATTGTAATTGGGAAGGATTCCCAAAGAACTTTGAGATAACTTTTAGAGAAAAGTTTTGTGGACGTAGCCCAACCATTCTGGGTGAACCACGTTAAAATTGGTGTCACTTTGTGGATGATATTGTGCATTGCTTTGATATTGCTTTGGGTATATTGCTTTACTATTTTGAAGTATAAAGGAAAAAGTAAAAAGAGGTCTTATACTATTCACCCCCCTCTCAGTATAAGCTTGTGTTCTTCAATTGGTATCAGAGCAAGTGCCTTCGAAAAGTTTAACAACTTGAAGGAAAAGCTAGTAAAGAACACAATGGATCATTCAAGTAGTAATGTAGCACCTATTCTTGATGGGTCAGATTTTGGTCTTTGGAGTGCAAGGATGAAGGTTCATCTAATGGCACTTGGTAATGAGGTATGGGAAGTGATTGAAGATGAGTACACTATTCCTGTACATGGTCCTAATACTAAAGAAGAAAGGCTCCTACATCACAGCAATTCAAAAGCAATGAATGCAATCCTGAAAGGCTTACAGAAAGCAGATCTCACCAAAGTGATTCACTGCAAGACAGCTAGTGAAATGTGGAAACAGTTGAAGGTGGTTCATACAGGTGATACAAATGTCAAAAAAGCCAAGTTAAGACACTTCAAAGGTATGTTTGAACAACTCAAGATGAATGATGATGAAAATATTAGTGACTACATGCTTCGTATGGATGAGGTTGTTAACTCCATGAAAGACTTAGGTCTTGAGCTTGCTGAAAATGATGTTTGTGATAAGATTTTAAGATCTCTTCCTAATAGATTTAGTGAAAATATTTTTGCTATTGAGGAAGCTAAAGATTTGGATAAGTTGAAAAAGGATGAGCTCCATAGTATACTTGCAGACATTTGAGTTGAGAACTCAAGTGAAGGTTGATGTCAAGAAAGAGGCAGATTTCAAGGCTACCAAGGAATCCAAGGGTAAACAACTTCAAGATAGTGATGAGTCTTCTAGTGATGAAGAGGCATATTACAACAAGAAAGGCAAGTTCTCTAGAAAACACAAAAGTATGAAAAATATAAGATGTTTCAATTGTGGAAAGTTTGGTCATTATGCTACTAACTCGTATTGTTCCCAAGAATGAAAGTGATGAAGATAAACAGGATTCTAAGAGCAAGGATTCTAAAAGCACAAGCATCACAGGAAGATCAAAGATGAGCACAACAATCAAGGAAAGAGGTATTCTCACAAGCACAAGAAGAGTTTCTACCTAGACAAAGCAAGTAAGTGTTCTAGTAGTGATAGTGAAAGTTCTTCAAGTGATAATGAAAATGAGATGTTGTTCATATCAGAAAAAGAGGAAGAACCGAAACATAGATTCATTATCATGAAATGTCTTAGATGTGGAAATTTTGGTCACCTTGAGGATGATTGCACAAATAATGATTTGGTTTCTAGTATGTATGAGGATGCTTCAGAAAACTATAAGGAAGATGCATGTATGGTTTTTGAAAAGGGTAGCACCTCTAGTGATAAGAAATCTGAAAAAGGCTTTGATGATTCAAAAGGCAATCAAATAAAGGGATCTTGAAAGTGAACTTATTAGTGCTCTTAGTGCTTTGAAAAAGGAAAGAAAGAAGAATGCTAGACTCAAGGATAAGTTAGATGAATGTTGTATGGAGAGAGATGATCTTATAGAAAGTCTTGACTTCTCTATAGCTAAGACACAAGAACTCAAGGATGAGTTAGAGTCTAAGGTTCTTGAGTATAGTGAGTTAGAACAGAAAATGGCTTCTTTGAAAGAGGAAACTAAAGAGTACAAGGATAAGCTTTACAGGTTTCAAGATAGCTCCAAAAAGGTTAAGTCACTCATCAAAGGTCAAAGAAAGACAACAGATAAAACAGGCCTTGGTTTTGTTAAGCCACACAAGGAACAAGTTGGAGAGTCTAGTAAGAGACTCCAAAAGGAAGAGAGTTCTGATGAGGAAAGTACTTCAGAAAAGGAGTCCTTGAATGATAGATGCACAGAAATAGAAAATAGAATTCAGAATGAGAAGAAGAAGTTTTCAGGACCCAAGAGGTCAAATAAAGGAAAGTTTCAAGGCAGATGTTTTGCTTGTCACAGGTTTGGTCACATGGCTTCACATTGCATGGCTCAAGTGAAGAAGGTAAATGACAATTTCAGAAGTGCTAGTTTCTTTCAAGGGTATTGCTACTCTTGTAAATAGTTTGGGCACAAGGCAATCTATTGCAAGGTAAATAACAAGAACAGGTTTGATCAAAACAGGTTTGGTCGAACAGGTTTGGTCAAAACAGGTTTGGTCAGAACAAGTTTGGCCAGAATAGGTTTGGTCGAATAGGTGGATTCAAAGATCAGGTTTACCTCAGAGAAACAACATCGTCAAGTGTTTCAAGTGCAACAATGAAGGTCACATAATCAGACAGTGTAGAGCTGAAATTCCAGAATACAAGAACAGGAACAAATGGCATGATCGAGGTCCAAGGATCAAGACATGGACAAGAAGGGGGGGAAAAGAAAATGACATGAACAAGAACAGGAATATGGACAAAGAGTTCAAGAGAAGGCCCGACAAGGAAGTTATAGACGCTGATGATGATCAGTGCCTAATGGGAGTTTTACTCCCACCCCAGAATTAATCACCTCATCAGGAGGTGGGGGAGGGACTAAGCTAAGAGGCTCATTCTTAGTCCCGAGCCCCAAAGGTGGCCCTTTGCCATTGATGACAAAGGGGGAGAGATATGAGTAAGGGGGAGAGCTTCAAAGTGAAGAGGAAAGCTTCAAGTCAGGGGGAGCAAAACTTCAAAGGAAGATTCTCAGTTGTGGGCATAGTTTCTCAGTTGTTAGCACAGTTGGTTTCAGTTTTGGCTCTTGAGAAGTGTTTTCAGTAAAGGTTTGCCATCAATGACAAAGGGGGAGATTGTTGGCAATTTTGGGTACTTTGGGTACATTGCCTTTGCTCAAGTGTATAAGTTGTCATTGATGTCAAGAAGCTCTTGAAGGAATTTGATTTGATGTCAAATAATTTGTTTTGATGAAGGTTACGACATGACAGCTTTCAAAGGTCTTTTGCAAACCCCAAGTTGGCAGGTTTAGAGATTACCGGTGGATGCATTGGTTTAATGCATTTGGGTCCAGGAGGAAGTATTTATTTAAATAATTAAAAACCTTGTTAAGGTTCCATTTAATTATTTTTAAATAAATAAATTATTATTTGCAATGGGTTCTCCTAATCCATGGCGCAAATGTTTTAACATTGTGGGCGCTAGCCAAGACCTCCGTCGACGTGTTAAACTCCTCGCCGACGTCAAAGAGCTTATGGTAAATTGCATATAAATCTCCCTCGATGAAAACAAAGATTCATCCCATCCAAATTTCGAAAGGAGTTGCTCACTGTAAATTCGACTGTGTCTTCATTGATTTTCGTGGATCCGTTGTTCGTTTGTCTGCACTCGCCGTTTGTCGAATCCGTCATAAATTTTATTGTCGTCGTGTCACGGTAGAGGAAAGGAAGGGACTGTGGTTTCATTTTATCCCTGGTGCAGAAGGATCAAGGTTAACAGCGTGAGGTTTAAACCTCACCGGGTGCCTTTGGCGCACCAGTAGCGGCTAGGCTGTTGGCGCGCTACCCGAACGGGAGGTTCCGCGTTCGAATATCGCGAAAGGGTTTTTCGTCGTGAAGTGGACGCAGCGGGTGGTGTTAGAATTCATGCGCAAATTTCTCCATAGCGATTTTTGATGTTGGCTAAGGTATTTTCGAAATTAATTTTTGCTAAGTGTTTTTGCGGATGGAGGAAGTTTGTTAGAGGGAAAAACAACTTAGGAGTTATAAGGAGTTTAAAGCTTGTTTGTATTTTGATAAAAGATTCTTTTTGAAGATGTTGTTGAAATTTCTTATTGCATTCTTATGAGAGATAAATTTTATTTGTGATAAGACTATAAGGGAGAAATAAGGTGTATAAGGGTTAAATATTTCTTGTAATGTTGAGAGTGCTTTTGGTTGTTTATGGAAATGAAAGCATGATGTTTTAAGGTCAATTGCTTCTTGTGTGAAGTTGTGAAACCTTAAGTGGGCAGCTTTGAGATTGATATTTGCTTTCATTAAATTGGTAATAATCAAGCTATTCTTTACTTGGTTAAAGTGTTGAGCTTACTCCTTTGTTGATGATTTGAAAAGTTGTGTGTGCTATTGTGAGTTGAGTTGGTGGATGCTTTTGTTCAAACAATATTGGAGAGAAAAGGAGTTCTACTTGTTTCCTTTTCTGATGTTGATTGTGAAATGCTTCAAGGTTGTGTTTTGAGCTGAATGGTGTTGATTGAACCTTGTTTGATGAGCATTGTTGTTGAAGCCCTAATTGATGGTGAAAAGAACATGAGTATCATTGTTATGTGATTCTTTGCATAGTTGGCAATTGTTGGAGTTTCATGTTCTTGAAAGAAAGCATTCTATCCTATCCATTTCAGATATTGAGTTGAGTTTTCAGATTTGAGATTGAGTTTGAGTTGAGTTTTGTTGTGTTGATTTGAGTTGAGTTTTGAGATTGGGAGTTGAGTATAGAACATATTGAGTCTCTAACAATTCTCTTTATGCTTCTATGAGTTTGAAAAATCACATTGGGTCTCTAACAATTCACCTTGTGATTTCCTACTAAGAAAGTTTTTCTTGGTGAGCTTGTTGAGGTTTTGGACAGGTTTCGTGGGGACTTGTGAGCAGTTTTGGACAGGTTCCGATGGGGACTTGTGAGCAGGTTTTGGATAGGTTCCAGTGGGGACTTGTGAGCAGGTTTTGGACAGGTTCTGATGGGGACTTGTGAGCAGTTTTGGACAGGTTTCAATGGGGACTTGTGAGCAGATTTGGACAGGTCCTAGCAGAGGACTTGTGAGCTGAGTTTTGATAGTTCTATCAGAGAACTTGAGGACAGAGGAGCACTGGTTCTTTGAGAAGAACCTGAGGACAGATTTGGCAAGTCTTTGAGAAGGCTTGTGTGTAGAGGATTGATTTGTTCAAGTGTTGGACAGATCTGATAGACAGAGGAAGACTTGTACTAGACCGATTACCGTGTTTGGTACAAGTTGTTGAGTTATTGTGGACGTGATCATAGAAGGCAGAGGTCTCTTAGGCTAAGCATTGAGGACAGGAGGTCTTCGATGGAAAGGAGTTCCACATGTTGGCAAGAGGTAGAGGCAGTTGATCTTCTGAGGGATCATTTCCAGAGTAGAGGGGAAGGTATCTCCTTTGAGCAGAGGCTCATAAATTTAGATTGAGGGGAAGGTATCTCCTTTGAGCAGAGGCTCATAAATTCAGATAGGGGAAGGTATCTCCTTTGAGCAGAGGCTCATAAATTCTGATTGGGGGAAGGTATCTCCTTTGGGCCGAGGCTCATAAACATTGTAATTGGGAAGGATTCCCAAAGAACTTTGAGATAACTTTTAGAGAAAAGTTTTGTGGACGTAGCCCAACCATTCTGGGTGAACCACGTTAAAATTGGTGTCACTTTGTGGATGATATTGTGCATTGCTTTGATATTGCTTTGGGTATATTGCTTTACTATTTTGAAGTATAAAGGAAAAAGTAAAAAGAGGTCTTATACTGTTCACCCCCCTCTCAATATAAGCTTGTGTTCTTCAATTGGTATCAGAGCAGGTGCCTTCGAAAAGTTTAACAACTTGAAGGAAAAGCTAGTAAAGAACACAATGGATCATTCAAGTAGTAATGTAGCACCTATTCTTGATGGGTCAGATTTTGGTCTTTGGAGTGCAAGGATGAAGGTTCATCTAATGGCACTTGGTAATGAGGTATGGGAAGTGATTGAAGATGAGTACACTATTCCTGTACATGGTCCTAATACTAAAGAAGAAAGGCTCCTACATCACAAGCAATTCAAAAGCAATGAATGCAATCCTGAAAGGCTTACAGAAAGCAGATCTCACCAAAGTGATTCACTGCAAGACAACTAGTGAAATGTGGAAACAGTTGAAGGTGGTTCATACAAGTGATACAAATGTCAGAAAAGCCAAGTTAAGACACTTCAAAGGTATGTTTGAACAACTCAAGATGAATGATGATGAAAATATTAGTGACTACATGCTTCGTATGGATGAGGTTGTTAACTCCATGAAAGACTTAGGTCTTGAGCTTGCTGAAAATGATGTTTGTGATAAGATTTTAAGATCTCTTCCTAATAGATTTAGTGAAAATATTTCTGCTATTGAGGAAGCTAAAGATTTGGATAAGTTGAAAAAGGATGAGCTCCATAGTATACTTGCAGCATTTGAGTTGAGAACTCAAGTGAAGGTTGATGTCAAGAAAGAGGAAGCTTTCAAGGCTACCAAGGAATCCAAGGGTAAACAGCTTCAAGATAGTGATGAGTCTTCTAGTGATGAAGAGGCATATTACAGCAAGAAAGGCAAGTTCTCTAGAAAACACAAAAGTATGAAAAATATAAGATGTTTCAATTGTGGAAAGTTTGGTCATTATGCTACTAACTATATTGTTCCCAAGAATGAAAGTGATGAAGATAAACAAGATTCTAAGAGCAAGGATTCTGAAAAGCACAAGCATCACAGGAAGATCAAAGATGAGCACAACAATCAAGGAAAGAGGTATTCTCACAAGCACAAGAAGAGTTTCTACCTAGACAAAGCAAGTAAGTGTTCTAGTAGTGATAGTGAAAGTTCTTCAAGTGATAATGAAAATGAGATGTTGTTCATATCAGAAAAAGAGGAAGAACCGAAACATAGATTCATTATCATGAAATGTCTTAGATGTGGAAATTTTGGTCACCTTGAGGATGATTGCACAAATAATGATTTGGTTTCTAGTATGTATGAGGATGCTTCAGAAAACTATAAGGAAGATGCATGTATGGTTTTTGAAAAGGGTAGCACCTCTAGTGATAAGAAATCTGAAAAAGGCTTTGATGATTCAAAAGGCAATCAAATAGAAGGATCTTGAAAGTGAACTTATTAGTGCTCTTAGTGCTTTGAAAAAGGAAAGAAAGAAGAATGCTAGACTCAAGGATAAGTTAGATGAATGTTGTATGGAGAGAGATGATCTTATAGAAAGTCTTGACTTCTCTATAGCTAAGACACAAGAACTCAAGGATGAGTTAGAGTCTAAGGTTCTTGAGTATAGTGAGTTAGAACAGAAAATGGCTTCTTTGAAAGAGGAAACTAAAGAGTACAAGGATAAGCTTTACAGGTTTCAAGATAGCTCCAAAAAGGTTAAGTCACTCATCAAAGGTCAAAGAAAGACAACAGATAAAACAGGCCTTGGTTTTGTTAAGCCACACAAGGAACAAGTTGGAGAGTCTAGTAAGAGACTCCAAAAGGAAGAGAGTTCTGATGAGGAAAGTACTTCAGAAAAGGAGTCCTTGAATGATAGATGCACAGAAATAGAAAACAGAATTCAGAATGAGAAGAAGAAGTTTTCAGGACCCAAGAGGTCAAATAAAGGAAAGTTTCAAGGCAGATGTTTTGCTTGTCACAGGTTTGGTCACATGGCTTCACATTGCATGGCTCAAGTGAAGAAGGTAAATGACAATTTCAGAAGTGCTAGTTTCTTTCAAGGGTATTGCTACTCTTGTAAATAGTTTGGGCACAAGGCAGTCTATTGCAAGGTAAATAACAGGAACAGGTTTGATCAAAACAGGTTTGGTCAGAACAGGTTTGGTCAGAACAGTTTGGTCAAAACAGGTTTGGCCAGAACAAGTTTGGTCAAAATAGGTGGATTCAAAGATCAGGTTTACCTCGGAGAAACAACATCGTCAAGTGTTTCAAGTGCAACAATGAAGGTCACATAATCAGACAGTGTAGAGCTGAAATTCCAGAATACGAGAACAGGAACAGTGGCATGATCAGGTCCAAGGATCAAGGCATGGACAAGAACAAGAATATGGACAAAGAGTTCAAGAGAAGGCCCGGCAAGGAAGTTATAGACGCTGATGATGATCAGTGCCTAATGGGAGTTTTACTCCCACCCCAAAATTAATCACCTCATCAGGAGGTGGGGGAGGGACTAAGCTAAGAGGCTCATTCTTAGTCCCGAGCCCCAAAGGTGGCCCTTTGCCATTGATGACAAAGGGGGAGAGATATGAGTAAGGGGGAGAGCTTCAAAGTGAAGAGGAAAGCTTCAAGTCAGGGGGAGCAAAACTTCAAAGGAAGATTCTCGGTTGTGGGCACGTTTCTCGGTTGTTAGCACAGTTGGTTTCAGTTTTGGCTCTTGAGAAGTGTTTTCAGTAAAGGTTTGCCATCAATGACAAAGGGGGAGATTGTTGGCAATTTTGGGTACTTTGGGTACATTGCCTTTGCTCAAGTGTATAAGTTGTCATTGATGTCAAGAAGCTCTTGAAGGAATTTGATTTGATGTCAAATAATTTGTTTTGATGAAGGTTACGGCATGACAGCTTTCAAAGGTCTTTTGCAAACCCCAAGTTGGCAGGTTTAGAGATTACAGGTGGATGCATTGGTTTAATGCATTTGGGTCCAGGAGGAAGTATTTATTTAAATAATTAAAAACCTTGTTAAGGTTCCATTTAATTATTTTTAAATAAATAAATTATTATTTGCAATGGGTTCTCCTAATCCATGGCGCAAATGTTTTAACATTGTGGGCGCTAGCCAAGACCTCCGCCGACGTGTTAAACTCCTCGCCGACGTCAAAGAGCTTATGGTAAATTGCATATAAATCTCCCTCGATGAAAACAAAGATTCATCCCATCCGAATTTCGAAAGGAGTTGCTCGCTGTAAATTCGACTGTGTCTTCGCTGATTTTCGTGGATCCGTTGTTCGTTTGTCTGCACTCGTCGTTTGTCGAATCCATCGTAAATTTTATTGTCGTCGTGTCACGGCAGAGGAAAGGAAGGGACTGTGGTTTCATTTTATCCCTGTGCAGAAGGATCAAGGTTAACAGCGTGAGGTTTAAACCTCACCGGGTGCCTTTGGCGCACCGGTAGCGGCTAGGCTGTTGGCGCGCTACCCGAATGGGAGGTTCCACGTTCGAATATCGTGAAAGGGTTTTTCGTCGTGAAGTGGACGCAGCGGGTGGTGTTAGAATTCATGCGCAAATTTCTCCATAGCGATTTTTGATGTTGGCTAAGGTATTTTTGAAATTAATTTTTGCTAAGTGTTTTTGCGGATGGAGGAAGTTTGTTAGAGGGAAAAACAGACTTAGGAGTTATAAGGAGTTTAAAGCTTGTTTGTATTTTGATAAAAGATTCTTTTTGAAGATGTTGTTGAAATTTCTTATTGCATTCTTATGAGAGATAAATTTTATTTGTGATAAGACTATAAGGGAGAAATAAGGTGTATAAGGGTTAAATATTTCTTGTAATGTTGAGAGTGCTTTTGGTTGTTTATGGAAATGAAAGCATGATGTTTTAAGGTCAATTGCTTCTTGTGTGAAGTTGTGAAACCTTAAGTGGGCAGCTTTGAGATTGATATTTGCTTTCATTAAATTGGTAATA
Source organism: Wollemia nobilis (assembly GCA_028583015.1). Classification (NCBI taxonomy): domain Eukaryota; kingdom Viridiplantae; phylum Streptophyta; class Pinopsida; order Araucariales; family Araucariaceae; genus Wollemia; species Wollemia nobilis. The sequence goes on from JAQPPZ010000513.1 coordinate 11,779,079, forward strand.
ATCAAGCTATTCTTTACTTGGTTAAAGTGTTGAGCTTACTCCTTTATTGATGATTTGAAAAGTTGTGTGTGCTATTGTGAGTTGAGTTGGTGGATGCTTTTGTTCAAACAATATTGGAGAGAAAAGGAGTTCTACTTGTTTCCTTTTCTAATGTTGATTGTGAAATGCTTCAAGGTTGTGTTTTGAGCTGAATGGTGTTGATTGAACCTTGTTTGATGAGCATTGTTGTTGAAGCCCTAATTGATGGTGAAAAGAACATGAGTATCATTGTTATGTGATTCTTTGCATAGTTGGCAATTGTTGGAGTTTCATGTTCTTGAAAGAAAGCATTCTATCCTATCCATTTCAGATATTGAGTTGAGTTTTCAGATTTGAGATTGAGTTTGAGTTGAGTTGATTTGAGTTGAGTTTTGAGATTGGGAGTTGAGTATAGAACATATTGAGTCTCTAACAATTCTCTTTATGCTTCTATGAGTTTGACAAATCACATTGGGTCTCTAACAATTCACCTTGTGATTTCCTACTAAGAAAGTTTTTCTTGGTGAGCTTGTTGAGGTTTTGGACATTGTTGGGGACTTGTGAGTGAGGTTTTGGACAGGTTCCGATGGGGACTTGTGAGCGTTTTGGATAGTTTGGACGGGTGTGTGGGGACTTGTGAGCAGATTTGGACAGGTCCTAGCAGAGGACTTGTGAGCTGAGTTTTGATAGTTCTATCAGAGAACTTGAGGACAGAGGAGCACTAGTTCTTTGAGAAGAACCTGAGGACAGATTTGGCAAGTCTTTGAGAAGGCTTGTGTGTAGAGGATTGATTTGTTCAAGTGTTGGACAGATCTGACAGACAGAGGAAGACTTGTACTAGACCGATTGACTATGTTTGGTACAAGTTGTTGAGTTACTATGGACGTGATCATAGAAGGCAGAGGTCTCTTAGGCTAAGCATTGAGGACAAGAGGTCTTCGATGGAAAGGAGTTCCACATGTCGGCAAGAGGTAGAGGCAGTTGATCTTCTGAGGGATCATTTCTAGAGTAGAGGGGAAGGTATCTCCTTTGAGCAGAGGCTCATAAATTTAGATTGAGGGGAAGGTATCTCCTTTGAGTAGAGGCTCATAAATTTAGATTGAGGGGAAGGTATCTCCTTTGAGCAGAGGCTCATAAATTTTGATTGGGGGAAGGTATCTCCTTTGGGCCGAGGCTCATAAACATTGTAATTGGGAAGGATTCCCAAAGAACTTTGAGATAACTTTTAGAGAAAAGTTTTGTGGACGTAGCCTGGCCATTCTAGGTGAACCACGTTAAAATTGGTGTCACTTTGTGGATGATATTGTGCATTGCTTTGATATTGCTTTGGGTATATTGCTTTACTATTTTGAAGTATAAAGGAAAAAGTAAAAAGAGGTCTTATACTGTTCACCCCCCCTCTCAGTATAAGCTTGTGTTCTTCAGCTTGTGCGTGCTCCATTTCTTTAGAGCGTGCAGAGTGCATAACCTTGTGCACCCCAAAAAGATAATGTGTGCTCCCTTTAGAGTGTGGGTTGTTGTGCACTCCACCTCCCCATGAAGCGTATAGGCTTTTGACAGGGTGCACTACCTTGTGTACCCCTAAGGGACATTGCGTGCTCCATTCCCTAATGGGGCGCATGGACTGGAGGTGGATGCACAACATTGTGTGCCTAATCGGGGGACTTTTCACTTCATGATATAGAGTGCACAAATTTGGTTCGTGGTGCACATCCTTTGCACCTGAGTGACTTTGAGTGCACTCCATTGGAGTGGAGTGCACAAGGCTAATTCAAGGTGCACCACCTTGTCGCCCACGAAAGGTGTGAATTTGGCTCCCAAAAGGTGGCTATATTTTTGGGATTCAACAATACTATCAAAAGCTTCTTGGAATTCCTTATCCCATTGAAAGGAAATTTTTTCTTGAGAAATTTAAGAAAAGGTTCTGTTCTATCTGCTAATTTATCAATGAAGCGATGAATAGCTTGTAATTTTTCTTGTAATATTCTTAATTTTGATATGTTTTTAGGGCATGGCATATCATGAATAACCTTAATTTTTAGAGGATCTATTTATATGCCTCGTATAGAAACAATGACTCCTAATAATTTTCCATATTTTACTCCAAATACACACTTGTCTGGATTTAGATATATAAGATATTCTCTTAATCTATCAAACACTTTTCTTAAATCATTAATGTGATCATCTTCTTTTATTGAATGAGCTATAATATCATCCACATAATCATGCAAAATATCATACATCATATCATGAAAAATATATGTCATAACTCTCTGATAAGTTGCACTTGCATTCTTTAATCCAAAGGGCATTACTTTCCAACAAAATTTTCCCCAAGGAGTAATAAATTTTGTTTTAGCTTGGCCTTTAGGAGCTATTCTAATTTGGTTGTATCCTGAAAAACCGTCCATAAGTGATAACATTCCACTCCCAACTATAAAATATATGATTTGATCCATATTAGGGAGAGGAAAGTCATATTTAGGGCATGCAGCATTAATATCTCCAAAATCCATGTAGACCCTAATCTTACTAGCTTCTTTCTTAGTTATTGGAACAATATTTGATATCCACTCGGTATAGTCAATAGCTTGTATAAAATTTACATTCAAAAGCTTTTATAACTGGTTAGTGTTATGTAATTTTGATAAATTTATGCCTATTTCCAAGATAGGTTTTCAATCGAGGAAAATAGAAAAGAGAAAAGTAGGAATCAATCTGGGGAGGATTAGACGTTTTTCGCAGGACTGCCCAAACTGCTGAACTTGTTTTGGCCATATCTCACTCATCCAAACTCGGATTGAGCTAAAATTTTGAGGGTAGATGCCTAAAAAACCTTAGAACGTCTCCACCAATTTTCATATCATTTGGAGCAACACAGATCCTAGCGCATCCCTATGTGTGAACGATATATTTGGCAAGCGACTATGTGAGGGTTTCATCTGGGTTGAGTGCAAGCAGCTCCAGAGGTTGGTTTTTAGGGCCTTCGGGCCCTAGCGGCCAATATTTTTGTGGTTTATGCTCAATATTTTAGCAGGAAATGTTGTAGGGGATACAATATGGGTTAGAAATTTGTCTTTCAATAGATCATACTGTGAACTTGAGTGACAATGGCTTCCAATTTTCTGCACAAAAGAAAAGTGAAAACCATACCTTTCCACGACGTCTAGGGCAAGGATTAAAGAGATCACAAAATAAGTTTCAAGCAGTTGATCAAAAAATGGCTCATATCTCAAGTGAATCTGGTGCTAAGGTGCACCCACAAAATAATTCTACTGTGAAAACCCCTGTCAAGGGTAAGAATTTTGAAGACTCAGTCCCAAAAATGAATTTTAGGGATGCCCTTCATGGTGGACAGCCTCAGCCCAATGCTAATATCAATATTAGGGCTTCCCATAAACCTCTAAGAATGCCTAAGATTGATCCCAAGAAAATAGAGTCAGGATGTCTTAAAGCAACTGATGGAACTCCTATTGTTAAGCTTGATATGGGTAACATTCAGATTGGCATTGAAGATTTGGAAAAAAGAGGACTAATTTGTCGGTTCATGGGTTTTCGTCCGAGTCTATCTGCTTTCAAAGTCTGGGCTGCAAAAAGCTAGAAAACTAAAGGTGAGTTACAAATATCTATTTATCCAAATGGTTATTTTCTTGTTTTATTTGCTAATAATGAAGATAGAGAGAAAACTTTTCAAGGGGGTCCTTGGTTTTTTGGAAGGGCAGGGCTTTTCATGAAGCCCTGGCATACTAAATTTAAATCCGAAGAAGAGATGCCTTCTATAGCTCCCGTGTGGGTTAGACTCTTTGGCCTCCCTATTGAATTTTGGAATCCTACTATTTTTTCTTCAATTGGAAACTCTTTAGGAACTTTTATGATGACTGTTGATTGTACTCAAAATTTTGAACATATTATTTATGCTTGAATTTGTGTTTTAATGGATTTTGACAAACCCCTACCTAAAAATATCACATTACAATTTGGGGAAGACACTTGGGAGCAAGTAGTGGACTATGAGAACATTCCTTTTCGTTGTAGAATTTGCCATGAATATGGTCATTTGGCTGGTGCTTGCCCAAATAAAATTCCTGATCAAAAAGAAGAAGATATAAACTTGGCAGGTTTCCAAATACCTAAGAAGAAGAACACTCAAAAAAAAAAGTTATGAAGGATCAATCAAAGTCATCTGCTAATATGTTTGAAATCCTTTCCACAAATGATGTCCCAAGTGAGGAAGAGGAAATAATGGAAACTAAAATCTTAGAAACACAATTTAAATATGAAGGGAAGAACTCAGAGACAAACCAACAAATCAAAGGTTTTCAACAGAAAAAAAAAAAAGGAGAAAATTTACACAAGAAAAACAATATTTCAAATGTCAAAACTTCAAATAATGCAGGTCCCAATATAGACTCCATTGAACCATCTAGTAAAATTTTGGTTGTGTACGAGCATTCTTCAAGGTTAGAAGCCATCTCAGATTCAATTGGAATAAGTCAAGAAACAGGGAAAAAAAAATTGAAGATGGATTCTAATCAAAAAGTAGGTCGGAAGACCAATCAATATCATATGGTAAAAGAAGGTGAAAAGCTTGTAGAGGAAGGTAAGATTAATGCCCTTCCCAACATTTTTAGCCCTGGTATTAATGAATATCATCACTTGGAATATTAGAGGACTCAAAGGGAGTCTTTCAAAACAAAATGAAATTAGAAGAATGATTCAGATAAATCATCCACATCTTGTTTTCCTTCAAGAAACAAAGATGTCAATGGAGGATATGGACTTAATTTCCAATAAAATTTGGCCAGCTGGAAAAGTGGTTTCCCTCAATTCCCAAGGGACTTTGGGTGGCATTGCTTGTCTTTGGGACCCAAAAGAGGTAGTTATTCACCATATGGTTGGCAGTTGGGGTTTGTTGGCTATAGCTATTCAAAGTAGACATTCCAACCAGATTATGCTCTGCATTACTGTTTATGCCCCGACTTCTTTGGAGGAAAAAAGAAGACAGTGGAAGGATATTACTCATATTATCTCTCATTTTCCTAAAGCTTGGATCTTGATCGGAGGATATTTCAATACCATCCTCTCTCTGGATGAGAAAAGGGGGGAAATAGAAATTTGGACAAAAGTACTCACCTCATGAGCGAATATATTGCAAACCTCCATCTTGTGGATATCCAACCAGATAATGGCCTTATGACTTGGTCTAACAGAAGGCAAGGCTTAGCTTGTATAATGGAGAGATTGGATAGGTTTTTGCTCTCTAAAAATTTCTTAATCCATGGTCACATTCCTAAAGTGAAGACTCTTAATAATGTTGGTTCGGATCATTGGCCGATCATGGTGGAAATGTGGAAAACCAATGTGAGTTTCTCTCCTTTTCGTTTTCAATTAATGTGGCTTAGAGACATTTCCTTCAGACCTCATGTGCAACAATGGTGGAAGGAAGGTAAACCTAGGCATGGGACTAAGATGTTCTATTTTGCCAAAATATTGCAATACATTAAATCCAAAATCAAGACTTGGAACTGGAAAGAGTTTGGGGATGTTCATAAAAAAACATGAAGTTATTGCTCATCTTGAAAATTTGAATAAGAAAATCCATTTAGATGGCCTCACAGAGAAGAGAAGTGCAGATGAAATTAAACTCACAACTCAGTTAGAGGAATGGGAAAAAAGAGAAGAAATCTTATGGAAGCAAAAATCTAGAATTCAATGGCTCAAAGAAGGAGATCGAAACACAAATTTCTTCCACAAATATCTTCTAGCTCGAAGATCTCACAACTTTATTTCTTCCTTAAAATCAGATTCTGGAGATGTTGTTTATACTTGGGATGGCATGAACTCTATTGTTGTTGATTACTTTTCCAATATTTTCGTTGCTACTCCTCTTGACTCAACTTCACAACAAAATGTTCTTCAAGCAATCCCTTCTCTTATCACTTCGAGGAGAACTCTATTTTGACTGCTCCTCGTTACTATCAATGAGCTTCAATAAGTAGTTTTTAAAATGCAAAAAGGGAAAACCCCAGGTCCCGATGGTTTTCCTATTGAGTTCTACCAAGAGTTCTGGGATATCCTTCATGTTGATTTATTAGAGGTGGTGGAAGAAGCCAGGAAAGCCAAAGAAATTTTGAAGGTTATCAATAAAACTTATATTACTCTTGTTCCAAAAGCTCAAGAGGTTGATCATATCTCAGCTTTTAGACCTATTGCTTTATGTAATGTTCTTCTCAAAATCATTACTAAAATCATGGCAAAAAGGTTGAAGCCTCTTTTGCATAAGATTATTTCCCAGAGCAAGGGGGTTATGTGGAAGGACGTCAAATAGTAGATGAGATAGTTCTTGCTCAGGAAGCCATCCATTCCATGGATATGCAAAATTCTCCTTCCATGTTCATTCGGTTAGACTTATCCAAAGCTTATGACAGAGTGGATTGGCACTTCCTTATCAAAGTTTTGAGGCAATTTGGTTTCTCTAAGGATTGGATGGATTGGATTATGGGATGTATCTCTTGAGTTTCCTACTTAGTTCTTATCAATGGCAGGCCTTCTCAGTCTTTCCCAACTTCCAGAGGTATTAGGCAAGGTGACCCGCTATCCCCTTATTTATTCATCATTCTTGCTGAATGCTTGGGTAGGACTATAACCAAAAAGAGGGAAAACAAAACCCTTGAGGGAGTTACCATTGCTCATGGAGCTAGACCTATATCTCATCTTCAATTTGTGGATGACTCTACTCTTTTAGGTAAAGCTATAGTTAAGGAAGCTTCTAATATTAAGCAAATCATTAGCTGTTTTTCTAAGGCTATTGGGCAGTTGATCAATGAAGACAAATCTAAAGTTATTTTCTTTCACTACTCTGCTAGATAGGAATCCATGGTCTTGGATAAATTAAGATATAATAAGACCTCTCTTCCAATCACTTATTTAGGTATTCCCATAAATATTCAAAGGTAGAAAAATAAAGATTGGAATTGGTTGTTGGACAAAGTCAAGAAGAAAATTGGAAAGTGGACCAACAAGTGGCTTTCTTCTAGGGGTAGAATCACCTTGGTAAAATCAGTCCTTCAAGCTATTCCTATTTATGTTTCTTCCATTTTGAATATCCCAAAGGTTGTTCTTCGAGAATTGGATCAAATCAGTCATCGTTTCCTTTGGAGTGGTACTAAGGAGAAAAGAAAATGGGCCTTGGTGAAATGGGATACTTTATGTCTTCCTAAGAGTGAAGGGGGGTTAGGATTCTGGTCTTCAATTAATAACAACAAAGCTTTAGCTACTAAATTATATTGGAGGATGTTGCATAACCCCAATGCTCTTTGGGCCAATAATCTCCATGCTAAATATGTTGAGAACAAAAGTCTTGAAGACCTTGTTCGCTATCAACTTCCTACCAAAGGTTCTCCCATTTTAGCGGTTCTTAAGACCGGTGAGGATTTGATAAAGAAAAAATTATTTTGGATCATTCATAATGGTCAACATGCAAATTTTTGGACAGATTCTTGGGATGGTCACAAGCCTTTGATAACTCAGTTTCTCGATTGGAGGCCTTGGATGGAGGAGCTTCACCGAGCTAATTGGATAAAGGTGGCTAATTACTATCGGTACCATACTGGTAATTCAAAGGTTGGTAGATATTGGATCCCTATTGAGGACTGGCCTATTCAAATCCCAGAAAGGCAAAGACAAGATATCCAAGGCATCCTTCATATGAGATCCCTCTCTTGGTCCCATGAAAAAGATTGTTTTGGATGGAACAACACTACTAAGGGTGAGTATTCAGTTGCTCAAGGTTATTTGACCTTATGCCATAATAATCCCAACCATTCTTTTGACATATTTTCTCAATTGTGGGCTCAAAAGCTCTGGCCTAAGGTGAGGTTCTTTAATTGGCTTTTATTGCATCGTAGGGTGCTTACTTGGTGAGCAACTTATGAAGCATGGTTTTCATGGCCCTTTTAGATGTGAAATGTGTGAAGAGAATGTAGAAAATATCAACCATATTTTTATTGAGTGTACTTTAGCCTCTGAGCTATGGAGGAGAATGGCCACTTTACTTGGCTTACAGTGGTCCAATTTTTTTACTTTTGAACAGACTTTGGAGGGATTGTCCTAATCAAGAGGGTGTTGATCATTTTATTAGGCGCTTAGTTTGGATGGGTTCTACCATTCTTCTTTGGAATATTTGGAATGAAAGGAACAACCAAATTTTTAATCAAGATAGGAAGGATATTCACTATATTTGGCAAAAGACCATAGCCAACTTAGTTGAATCAGTCCATCAACTCCTTAATCACCCCCAAAACTCCCACCAAATATGGGATCAAGTGATGCAAATATTGAAGATTAAACCTTCTAAGGGCAACCAACTTAAAGGGAATGTGAGTATTAGTAAGATGGATAGGACTAGAAATTGGCAACCTCCTCCTAAGGATTTTGGAAAAGTCAATACTGATGGAGCCTCTAGAGGGAACCCTGGAAAAGCCAGTGTGGGAGGAATTGGTAGACTTTCAGATGGCTCCCTGGTTTTTACTTTTGCTGAGAATTTGGGTATTCTTTCCAATAACCTTGCTGAGGGGTATGGTATCCTTAGAGGCCTTCAGGAGGCTACTAAGGTTGGATGGGAAAAGGTGTTAGTTGAGTCTGACTCTCAACTTATGATTAATATCTTGAAGACTCCTTCTAAGAATCATAAGGTGGATTGGAGAATAAAAAGAATTATTGAGAAGATTCAGTTAATCTAGATGGGATTTTTGAAAGTTGATTACAATCATGTGGTCAGAGATCAAAACAAGAGTGTTGATGCTTTAGCTAATTGGGCTTTGGACAAAGGTGATCTTACTTGTTATGGCCACCCTCCTATATGGTGGGCTTCTCAAATTAGGGAAGCTCTTCTTTCTATCATTTCTTTGGATGGCTCCAGTTCTGAAGGTACCTAGTTTCTTCTTGTTTTTTTTTTTGCTTCTCTTTGGTTCATTCAGTTTTTTTAGTTCCCTAGCTCATTCTATTCTTTATTTTGTTTCCTCTCGTTGATTCTTGCCTTAATAGTCTTCTGGTCTAGATAGGTCATTGTTTTGTTCATTTTTTTTTTTTTGTCTTCTTTGTTTTTTTTGTTTAGTTTTTTAAGGTGGGTGGGTTCTTTTGGTTTGTTTTGTTTTTGTGTTCTTTGTGTTGTTTTTTGTTGTTCTTGTGTTTTTGTTGTTTTGTTTTTTTTTTATGTTTTTTGTTATTGTTCTTGTGTTTTTTTCGTTCTTGTTCTTGGGTTTCTCTTTGTTTGTGTTATTTCATGTTTTTATGTGTGAGTGTTTTCTATGTTTTTTGTTTTTGTTTATTGTCTGTTGTTGGTTGTTTTTTATTTTTATTTTATTTATTTTATTTTTTAGGTTTTGGTTGTGTTTATTTTTCATGTTTTTTTTGGGTTATGTCTTTGTAGTGTTCTGTTGTTTTTGTCTTGTTTGTGTTTTGTTATGTGGTTCTTGTGTTTTTCTATGTGGTTTGTGTTGTGGTTTCTTTTATCTTATTATGTGTGTTTGGTTGTGCTTTTGTTTTTGACACACTCAAGGAGCATGTTTTTTATTTTATTTTATTATTTTTGTTGTTATTTACTTATTTTTAAATTGGTTTTGTGTGTTTGTTTGCTCCTTGAGTATGTCAAAGGTGGTAGGCCAGGTCCGAGTCCTGGGCATTTTTGGTGGAATGGATACCCCCGCCTCCTTGGGTCTTACCCGAAAGTGGCATCCCTTTTGGGATGTTTTCCACAAATTAAAAAAAAAAAAAAAGCTTTTATAACTCATTTTTAACTAGTAGTGCTACTTTAGGATGCATTTTTCTAAGCTTGTATTTTACAGGTTTAGCATCAGGGCGTACTACTAATGGTGCATAACTACAAAAGGATCTAAGTCTGGCATATCTTCTTATGTCCAAGAAAAGACATAAATATGTTCTGTGAGAAATTCAATATATAGATTTTGTTTTTCTTCACTTAACTTTGATCCAATATTGACCATGCAAGGGTTCTCTTCTATCCCAATATTGATTTCTAAAATATTTCCTACAATAATATTTAAATATCTTGAGGAGTAGTAGCTTAAATATAGGCTATACATGGCATAGATCCATAAAATAAGAACTCATTCCTTAAAATTTCATCAAGAGATATATCATGACAGATATCACCCTCTAAACATTCATCCAGAGAAGCAATCATTTTTGGATAAACCATAGTCAACATATTACAAGTATGTATTCTTTTAAGGGGATCTTGTTGTTCCATATATTCTTGATATGTTATAATATTATCATCATCTTCATATGGGAATGATTATGTTTTTGTAGGAATATAACCAAGACCACATGGGACCGGCCATTCCATAACTTCTAAAGGTTCTTTCATACCATTTTCATAAGGTCCTAAACCTTTACCTCTATATCCCATATTACACATCATTGGTTTTGATTTTATATATCCATTAGAAAAGTAACACTTAGAAAATCCATCCTCCTCAATTATAATTTTTACAATTGAAATTTTACCCCAATCATATCTTGCATACACAAAGGCACAACTCCCAATATTAAAAATGCTTCCCTTCTTTGGCAAGCCTAATGTTCGGGGATATGGTGGTAACTTAGATAGCACCAAGGAATATTGGGTAGAAAAATTAACTTCTTCTGTAGTTGCAAGCACTGAAGATAAATTTGGTAGTACTTCATCCGAAATGGCATATGAAGTAGATGGACTATATTCCTTAATTGGTTCTTTAGATGTTGTAAATTTAAATGGTGTAGTCTCAGTAGGTGGATATACTATTATAGATTTAGGAAATGGATTAGATATAGGCTCAGAAGGTGATGATGATAATGATTGAGAATTTGTTGGTTGATGTTTTAGAACGTGTTTTTAATGATATTGATTTATAAGGTGATGATGATTTAGATTTAGAAGGTTTTGATGATGAGGGTGTACTAGGATGAACAATAGACATAGTAGGACAGAATGAAACTCCTATAGGTTCCATTGTGGCACACATGTCAAAAGGCCTAGGGTCACCATGAATGGTGACTAATTGATTTTTAAACTTAAATTTAACACATTGATGTAATGTGGAAGGTACTGCTCTCATTGCATTGATCCAAGGTTGACCTAGAAGAATGTTGTACGATGCAAAATAAGGTACAAAAAACACAATTGTATCCAAAATCCTTGGGCCAACTTGCAATGGGATTTTCATTACTCCACATGTTTCTTGAGTTTCATAATTAAATGCTTTAATAATCATTTCAGTCTTTTTCATATATTCTTTTTAAAATCCAAATATTTGAAATAAATCATATGTGCATATATTTAATGATGATCCATTATCAATTAAGACTCTTTTAACTCCTACATCTCCAATCAATGTTGTGATGTATAAAGGGTTATCTCCATAAAAACTTTGAGGAGGAATATCTTTATCACAAAAATATATGAAATTTATTTCATCTAAAGTTACAACATTTACTATAGCATTAGGTTCAATATCTTCAAGTACCATCATCTTGCTTAAATTTTTCATCTCTGTGCATGGAAGAAGTTCTTAAGAGATCTAAAAGATAAATTCTAGCTGTGATGGTAGCTAATTGTTCATTAATATCATATGGAGATCTTTGTTGTGAACTTAGTACATTATTTGCTTTAGTAGGAGCTTTTAATACAAATGGAGTTGTTTTCTCATTTTGAATTTGATCTTGAGAATTTTGATTTTGTGCTTGTTGTCTTGTAATAGCTCTGATGGTACCTACAATGTTACTATGTTGAGGATCACCAAAATAGGGTCTAGAATTTTTTGCTTGCTCAATTGAAAGCCATTGTTCATTTGATGGTCTGGTAGTTACTCTTCTTGGAAATGGTTCTTCTGGAACTGATAAGTCTATAATAGGAGTGACTTGATCTGATTCATACTCAAAACTATTTGAGGCAATCTCTAATTCACTCCCTATTTCACTTTCTATGTCACTTTCTAAATATGTACTTTGGAAATTCTTTAGAGGTCTAATAGTGACTAGAGATTCAGTAGTTACACATGTTTTTTGCAAATCTTTATGTGGTAGAAAACTGCTAATAGTTCCTATATATCAAGTTGGATGAGGAACATTGTGATGTTCTACTTGATTTATAGCTTCTTTACCATGATTTGGTAAAGCGTGTTGAAAAATATCCAAATTTTGATTTGCATTTTGATTTTGAGGTTTCTATGTATTATTTTGAGCATTTCTCGGAGGAAAATTCTCTACTTCCATTTCACCTTTATCAATTAGATCTTGTATCAAATGTTTTAATCGTTTACATGAGTTTGTTGAATGACCATCAGCTCTATGGAAGTTACAATGTAAATCAACTCTAAACCCAACTACGGTTGTATCAGGTTGTCTTATTTTAGGTAACCATATCAAGCCTTGTTCCAATAATTGAGGTAAAATCATAGTTAAAGGCTGATTTAATCTTGTAAATTCTCTTGGTGGTTTATCAAGAACATTTAATACAAACTTCTTTACAACTTCAACAAGGTTAACATTTGATTTATTTCTACTATCAATAACTCCATCACCCACTATTTGTTTGTTATTATATTGATTCTTAGAAGTTTTTTATTCATCCTTCTTAAATTGACCTCTTCTAATAAGGGCATATTCTACCCTCCTTGCTAAATCGATGGCTTGATCAAAGGATGTTATTGTAGTAGTAGAAAGTTCATAATACAGTTGTTCTTGCAAATTACCTATGAATATGTCTAACATTTCATGATGAGGTAATGCAAAATGTAGTTTATCCAAAAGTTATCTCCACTTAGCCAAGAATTCAGCAAAGCTTTCATATTTTCCTTGTTTCAAGTTGTATAAATCTTTAATAGTCACATGCCTCTCTATGTAGGCACTAAATTTATGGACAAACATTTTCGTTGTCTCCTCAAAATTCCTTAGAGAATTAGTGGGTAACTGATAATACCATTCTAGAGTCATGCCTCCAAGACTTTTAGGAAACATCTTTAGCAACAACAAGTCATCATGAGAACATCATGACATGTTGTCCTAAACATGCGAATATTCTCAATAGGATCTTTAGTTCCTTTATATATCGGGAGGACAAGCATACAGAAATATTTAGGGTAAGGTTGAGCTACCACAATAGGATCTAAAGTTTGACTACACATCTCTTGATAACTATATGAGGGACGATAGGGATCCATCTGGTCTAGAAGAGAAGCTAACTATTTAACCATGTCTTCAAGTCCATGTTGTTGTCCATCAAACAAATTTTGTTGCACCATATTATTTTGTCTTTGATAAGTTGATTTTATTGTATAAGGATTTCCAACTGAAACACTATTATGTAAAGTCTATGTGGGGACAGTATTATGGAGTTGATATGAAATCTTGTTTTGTTGGATTTTTTGTTGAGGATTGGTATTTTGCACTTGTTTAGATTTTTGTTGATTTAACATTTTCTGATTAAGAGCTTGAGTGAACATGGATGTGAATGGTTGTTTTTTATTTAGGATTTGCTTTTGGGTTGCTAGCAACAATCTTGGATGATTGTGCCATTGGTTTTTGAGCATTTTGATTTAAAGGTATCATATTTTGATTAGATGGTCCTGCTTGATCATTATATTGGTCTGTTGAGTTCATGTATGATAATAGATTTTTATGTATTCAAAAAATAGATGCTAAGATTGCTTCCATATCACCTTCTCCTGAATTATCCATTTGCACTGCTTGATTAAACTCTTCTATGTGGTTTTTTATAAATTGGGTAAATTTGCTAAGAGACTCAAATTTAACATTTCCTTTTTCATCTAATGTAGGTTCATCAGGATCTTCTATTTTGTCTTATCCATTATCATCTTCATCTTCTAAAGGTACATAATCTTCAATGAGTGCTCTATTATCAATGTTTTCTTAGTCTTGTTCTCCCATATTATCATTGTCTACTTGTTTACCACTTCTTAATATAGGCATTTTGTTTTAGAATATTTTCTCTCACAGATATATATTTATATATATGTGCTAAAAATTTTAGGGTATATATGCTATATATATACCTAACTAAATAAACTAAAATAATATGATTATTTTTGGGTTTTTGTAGTTTTAGATTGTAAACAACAAAGCAAACACACCTATAATATTATAGATATTATAATTTAATTTTCTTGAAAAATCCTATAGATATCATTAACAGGTTCAAGTTGATCTTGGTGACATGTAGTGTTCTTCTTCAAACTGGAAATTGGCTTTTAAGAATTTTATGAAGTGTGCTATAGTGATGCAATCAACTTCACAATTGGACACATAAAAGTGTAATTCATGACAATATTCTTGATAAAGCACAACTCTAGGAACTTTGTTAAATCTTCTCTTATCGTCTAGGATAATCTCTTGATTTTCCACTCATAATAGATATTGATGTATTACCATTGCATTTTCAAGATAATCTTCAAAGGAATAAAGGCTTGGAGAAATTACAGCTCTCTTATCTACTAGCCACCTATCACAAGCTCTTTGAAGGTCAAAATAAAAGAGTGCACTATCTAGATCCAGGATTCTAGACAAGTCAAACCTTATGATTTATGATTTTCTTAAGTTCAGGTTCTTTAGCTCTTATAACCTCTAACCTTCTCCAAATCTCAGGGTATGAAACACTACTTAAAGAAGAAAATTCTTGGTTTTCTAGTATTGTACTAACATTGTTTCAAATGATTCTCCTTATGTTGTAATCTACCATCTATGAAATTTACTAAAATGTGCAAATATAACTAATAATTTTGTTTAATTTTTTTTTTGGTTTTTGTTTTGTTTTATAAATAAAAAAGATGCCTAATTTTTTCATGTCGGGTTCACCAAATAATGTAGCCCAAAAATTCTCGCACTCCTTTCCTCAAGGCTAATTGATCCACATCTTAGGGAAGAATGGGAGAATGAATGGTCCACACCTCGAAAGAGAAGTACTTGATCGCACCTTCTTATGGTGATTTTTCGACGAATTGGGTGGGTTCACCAAGAAATATTTTGTGGCAGTTTTGAAGCCTAGGTTTTAGGATTTGTTTTGATGTGTTCCTTTTATCAAATCATGCATACACCTAGTTTGGCCAATTGCAACTACATTAATCTATATGAAATTTTGATTTATATGTAATCAATAAAAGCAGAAAATAAAATCTAAATAGATAATGCAATGCTTAAAAAAGTGATTTAAAACACTTACTTGTATCCAAAATTCTGAAGAAGATTTTTATTTTTGATGCAGACAATATCGAGCAAAATCTAGCAATATCGATCGAAATCAGGCAATATTGGATGATCCGATTATGCGAAAAACCAATCGATCTTGACTAAAAGTTGCAGTTTTATAATTGGATGCAGAAAACAACATTTTCATAGAAAAATATGCATTTGAATGGACTGAATAATAATGAGAAATTATCTTAAGATAATAATGGAAGGATTTTTATATGCATGTCTATGCTAAATGTTTGAAATAACGAAGAAATATGCCTATTAGATCCAAAATAATAATAGTAATGAATTGAAATTGATGTAATGAATATGAAACATTAATTATAAATGAAAGAGATGGAGAAAGGAAATGCAAAATCTGAGTTCTGGATACCCCCAATTGGCTAAATTTTAGTAATGTGTGTTACAGGTGAAATCAGGTGATTTTGTGCAAAATTGGGCGCTTTTGTACAAAATCGGGCAAAACGATATCATGATCAGGTGATTTGATATCGCTAAAATCTAACCGATGCAAACTCTGAACCTACAAAAACACATTGAAAAGGGTAAAAATATGGTACAAAAATATGCAGGAGTTCTAGGATGATTTTGAGGTGAGGATCCTAGATTAAAAAGGAGGGGGTCATTTAAGCTATTGGGCCATAAATGGAAGAGGTTGCAACATCTTATAATCTGATCAAAATTGGGTGAACCGATTCCATAACTACCATACAGTTGCTCAAATAGAGATAAGGAGTTACAACTTGTTTTTTTACCTTGTTAAAGCAGACACTTTTTAGTTTTGATCAAAATCAGGTGACCCAATTTTGTGTAAATTCTTTCAATTTTGTGTAAACTATTCTGATTTTGCACAAAACTGTGCAATTTTATGCAAAGGTTAAAAACAACTTATAATGGATACAAAATCGAGGTAACATATTAGGGGTGGAAAATTTGAGTTTTAAAAATATTTTTAGCTTAGGTTTAATTAATGTGAGTCATTTTTAGGGTGCTACAGAAAGAGGTTGAAAGTGTGGGTGATTATTGTGTTAGAGTGAAGGATGTGGTGAATAAGATGATCATACTTAGAGGGACATTAAAGAAAGATGTATTTGTGAAGAATGTATTGAGATCTATTACCCCTAAATGGAATCATGTTGCAATAATTTTTTAGGAGAGAAAATATTTGTCTACACTTGAATTTGATTGTCTAGTTGGTTCTCTTATGTCACATGAGGAAAGACTAAGCGAAACTAGTAAGGAAAATAAGGAGAATGCTTTTAATTCTAAATTGAATTTTTTGAGAATGGTGAAGTTTGTATAGGTACAAGTAAAAAAGCATGTGGAAGAGGAATAAATCAGAATTACTCAAGAGATAGAGGAGGAAGAGGAAGAGGAGATGTTACTGTTGGAAGAGAACATGGAAGGCCTGATCAAGAAATAGTTGAATGCTACTATAATTGTCATAAAATGGACCATAAAACATAATATTATAGATTGAAGAACACAAATGGATATAGAAGACCTCACTATGTATGTGAGGATGAAGTTGCACAAGGTAATTTATTTTTGACTAGTGAAATGGTTGAAAAAACTAGTCAAGAAGTTTGGTATCAAGATTTCGGTTGTTCTAACCACATAATTGGAAAGAAAGAGTTATTTTTTGATGTGAATGAGTAAAAAATACCAATATAATTCTTGGGAACACTAATAATTTGGATTTTGTTGCAAAAGGTACCATGGAGGTTGGCACTAAAGAAGGTACAAAGAAAATTCATGATATTTACTATGCTCCTAATTTGAAGAATAATTTGTTGAGTGTTGGAAAACTTGTAGAAAAACTATAAAGTTGTGTTTGATAAAAATGAATGTATCATTTATGATAAGAATAATAGGAACCGTATGGTCACCATTATTCCTATGACAAAGAACCATATATTTCCTTTGAATTTTGGAGTAAAAGGGACTATGAACATGTCACACATAGAACTTGAAGATAAGAACTGGCTTTAGCATATTAGATTTGGACACTTGAATTTTAAAAGTTCAGAATTTTTTACTTCAAAAGACATGGTAAATGGACTTGTTGGCATTTTTGCCACATTGTTTTTTTTGTTGATGTTCATGCAAAAGAATGCACAATTGTAGAGATACTCACTCCTTTGTTTGTCCCTCCAAGCACTTCAAAAGGGATAATACAAAAATCTATACAAGTGTTGTGCCAAAGTAAAGTAAGAGAAAAATGTCGCGATATCATGACCTGTTGTATTTTTGCGACGTTCGATGCAGAAAACAGCTAAGCATAGAAAATGTTGCGATATCGCGACATGTCGCATTTTCGCGACCTATCACGTTTTTGCGCTAGAAAACAGCAAAGGCAGCAGTAAAGGCTAAGTTGTCGCGATATCATGACATGTCTCATTTTCATGGAAGATGGTGGCAACAAAGCAAAGTGATAGGAAAATATCATGATATCGCGACATACAGCAGCAAAGGGGAGTGCCAACAAAAAATTTCACGATATCGCGACATGCTGAATTTTTGTGATAGAAAGCGGCAATGAAGGAGAAGACAAAAAATTGTCGCGATATCAAGACATGTCGCGTTTTTGCATGGAGACAGCTAAAAGGAATTAAATAGAGGAAGATGTCACATTTTCATGAAGTGCATGAAGAAAAGAAAATAGCCAGGGAAGAACGTTGTGATTCCATGACACGCCGCATTTTCACGGCTAAAGGCGATGGAAGAGCCAAGCGAGAGGAAGATGTCGCGATTTCGCAACATGGTGCATTTTCATGGAAGTGCTAAAGATAAACACAAGGTGGGAGAAAATTGTCGTGATTTCACAACATTTTTGGAAACAAAGCCAGGTAGGAGAAAATTATCACGATTTCGTGACATGTCACGATTTCGCGACTTGTCATGTTTTTGTGGGTATAAAGTAGAAAAGGAGCCAGAAGGAGAAAATTGTTGCGATTTCATGACTTGTTGCATTTTCACGGTGAGAAAGCGGAAAGGATAGCACCAAGAGGAAGATGTCATGATTTCATGACATGTTACATTTTCGTGACAAGGAGTAGTGAAAAAGCCAAACAGAGGAGAATGTCGCGATTTCACAACTTGTTGCATTTTCATGAAAGGACAAGAAGTCAGAGCCAAGCTAGAGGAGAATGTCGCAATTTCATGACATGGCATGTTTTCATGAAAATAAAGAAGACAAAGGCCAACAGAGTGAAGGATGTCGGGATTTCGTGACTTATCACATTTTCACGAAAGTGAACGAAAAGAAGGCCAAGCAAGAGGAGATTGTCGCAATTTCGTGACACGTCATGTTTTTGCAACTAAAAGAAGGTGAAGGAACAAAACAAAGGAGGATGTCATGATTTCGTGACATGTCATGATTTCGTGACATGTCGCGTTTTCGCAATTGGTGGCAACAGAGGTCCAATAAATTTTTGTCCGCATTTTTCTTCAAATTGCATAGGAGAATGTGAGGAGAAGATAAGTATCAAACAAAGTAATGTTTTAAAAACTCTCCAACTAATTTTGAGATTGAGGTCAGAGAGGCTCCAAGATTAATTTTTTTTTTGTTTACCTATGTGCACAAGATGGGAGAACGTGTTAAATCAGTTTGTTCTCAAAGCCACCAAAACTAAAGATGCCTTCGGTATTAAAAGCTCTTGTTAGTGATCTCCTAACTCTTCAAGCATGCCCGAGAACAATCATTTAATGAAGAAATCTGGTCCCTTATTTCCGTTTGATTTTTAGTTTTGATCCATAAAAGCAAGGAATGTGATTTCTCCGAGGGGGATTGTTTCTCTTTTCAAGTGCATATTTTGTGGATCTCCTCTTCAAAATCTATTTTATGTTTTAAATGTTGTGATGCGAAAGGGAGAGGGAAGACCTCTATAAATACTCATGTATATCTCAAGGAAAAGGGGAGGACCTTTTTGCAAAAATTGAAGCAAAAATCCTAGATGCATTTTGCTCTGTTCTTCGAGTCTTTTGAGTTGGTGATCCAAACTAATATTCAAGTGATGTTTTCTGTGTGATTCACTTCTGCTTAGTCCAGTGTTAATATAAGTTGAATTCTGCTGTTCTAAATTTGACTATGTTTTCATTTGAACATTTGAAGTATAATTGAAGGCAAACTTATGGTCAATGTTTGATCAAATTTTTGTATGAGTATTCTAAGAATTAGTTGTTGCTTATCTTCAGGATCTAGTTGATATTATTTACTATCTGAGGTTGTTCTCCCTATTAACTATAGGCTTCGGCCATATTTCCATCTCTTTCTGTTATTTCTAACCCTTACCTTGAAATCAGTTTTAGATTAGTTTGGGAGCCAGCCCTCTCTGGAGATTGGCCCGAGAGACTTCTCTTTCTCTCGGCCTTTCAATGTTGGTCGGGTCTAGGGCGCATTTTATATGACTAGGCAGATTCGTGACCAACATTTTTGGCATGCCCGGTGGGACAGACTGTTTCTGTCTCAGTAAGATCCATAGTCGGTGGGACAAATATTATTTCAAGTTGACAAACCTGTTTGTGCCAATATTTCTTGGCACGCACGGTGGGACTCACAAGTCCCATATTTTGACACCCGAAGGAATCAATATTTTGATGAACTATCTTGACCTCAAAGCGAAGATTGTAAGTTCATCTGGTGACTCTACTAAGGGTGACTGTATAATACATAGAAATATCCAATCGTGAATCTGGTGAAAATATATGCTTCATGATCACGAGATCTAGTGCCAAAGAATCAGAAGACCCAGTCAAATTCTTTGAGATCGATGTTCAAAATTAGAGGGAGCACTCAAGATTGGTAAGTCCTGTGAACCCATCATTTGCTATTTCTTCGTAGGTGGTGGGTCAGTTTGTGCCATCTCTAACTCCTCCCAGTACTACTATGAGCTTGCTAGTAGATCCAAATCCAAGAGTGCAAATGGTTGGTCAACAACCTCCCCCATGTCAATTTCCTACTTGGAACTATTTGGGAGCGTTGGACCTGCCTTTTCAAAATCCAGTTCCTACTGTAGCATTAAAGGCTTTACATACATACGATGGGACTGGAAAGACCATGTATGAGCATGTGTTAGATGTGGCATCCTTGGCTATAATTCATAATATCACAGACGAAGATGTCATGATCAAATTGCTTGTGTTGTCACTCCGCGGTAAGTTATTGTGCTGGTATAGATCCTTGTCTCCCAAGTCCATAAATTCATGGGATTAATTAGTAGAGATGCTAATCCAAGGGTTCAATGAGCAAGCGGACCTATTTTCTTTCTTGCATCAATTTACTAATATCAAGAGGCATCCTCAAGAGGAGATAGTGGATTTCAATGTTAGGTTTGCCCAAACTTGGCAAAGAGTTCCTGATGGTCTCCACCCTACTAATGACCAAGCGACATTTTACTTTCTTAGGGCTTTCCATTCAGATATTAGTATGAACATTAGGATGTCCAATGTTCAAACCTTTCCTACACTATATGCCCAGGCACAGAAGGCCGAGGCCAATTTGATTGCCATTGGGAAGTTACCTTCGAAAATGACTATGCCTATTTTTCCTGAGCTTCCATAATACCAGCATACAGGTGCAGGCTCCACATCTTACACTGATCCATCCATGTACCCTTCATCTTCATGGAATCCTCCCACAACTTCGGTACCTATGATTCTCATTCCATAGTTAACCTCTCTAGTTCCATTTCCTACATTACCTTCTCCACTAGTTCCATTACCTCTACCGACACCGCCTGTGTCCTCAAGCCTAGATCCTCAATTGGTTGTTTTGCAAGAAATTCAGTCGGCCATGAGATCCCTCACTAACAAGATGACATCTATGGAGCGGAGAGAGGCAGAAAGGAACTATCAGCCATGAAGATTTGTTCCGACGGTAACTAGAGAGCAAGTTGCTCTGAGCAAGGTTATAGATAAAGTACCTGAGAGGAACTCAGCGATCCTGGTAAGTAAAGAGGCTGGCCCTTCTGAAGTTTCACATGAGCCTTCTTACTGGTGTTATTCATGAAATGACCCACATGATGAGTCCACTTGCATGATCCACTACAATTATTTACAAGTTCTTACGGGGACCTGTGTAAACATCATTCGAGAGGTGGATCATAATTCCACGATGTCTCCTAAGGAATACATGGCAGTCTTAACACGTAGCGACAAGAAACCAATGTTGTTAGATCTAGCTAAGATGGAGCCATTGAAAGTGCCTCCTACACAAGCAACAAAGCAACAAATACCTACAAAGACTCATGATCATCCAGCTCTATAACAAGACCCACCTGTTTTGTCGAAGGATTCACTTCCAACACAAGCAAAAGAGAGGTTGCAAGCTAAGGCTTCTACCTCCCAACCACAAGCAAAAACAAAGTAACAAGCTAGAGAGACGTTGCGATATCCATCGTTGACTAAATGGCAGTGAGTGGATGCCACCCAGCAATATAGAAGTAGATTTAAATCTATGAGGGGGGGGAGAGAGCCGATATCAATGGAGTACAACATTGTTGAAGAACTCAAAAGGATACCAGATAAAGTAAGTCTGTATGACACCTTGCAGCTACTTGGATAGGTAAATCTCTTATAGGAATCCCTGAAGACTACACAAAGTAAGGGGAAGGCTCCAGCCCAGGTAGTTATGTCTCAAAATCTGACCTCTTCAGTCATAGGAAAAAATAGACCACCACCTTTTTATATTTCATTGAGAATAGAGAGACATGTGGTGCATAATTACCTCATTGACTCAGGAGCAGCTACTACTGTCATGTCGAAGGCAGTATGTGATGTCATAGTCATGGAATATACAAGGACTAGCATAGGATTTTTGTAGCTAGATGGTACCTCAGTAAAGACAGTGGGCGTAATTAAGGATGTTCCTATCTCCTTGCACACCATGCCTCAGATTACTGTGATACAGGAGGTCATAGTAGTGGACCTAGAGCCATTTTTTGGTATGTGTCTCTCCCAAGAGTTCACGGCTAAACTCGGGGGTTACCTTTCTTTGGATTTTACTCATTTGGAGGTGATCCATAGAGGTAAAAAGATGAAGATTTTCAATGAAAAGCCTTCCACATTTCATGTGGAGAGAATAGATGAAATGGAAAGATTAGCAAATTTAGTGCACATGATGTTTGAAGAATTTTGCGAGCTTGACTTAATGGAAGAAGCTTTGGAAGAGCTCCGCCTAGAAAATGAATTTTCCATGGCCAATTTCAACGCCATGATGGAAACTGACTTGGGGTGTTACTCCATTTTAAGCCTGAAAAGGCTCAAGAAAAAAATGATAAAAGTCAAGACCAGTTCTAGAAGCTCTATTTCGATGGAGCACATTGTAGAAATGGTGTTGGAGTTGGGATTGTTCTAGTATTACCTTTTGGAATTCAATGATCCTATTCATATCATTTGACCTGGAGCTGCACAAATAATGCAACAGAATATGAGGCTTTATGCCTAGGCCTCAAGAAGGCTGAGAAAATTGGAGCATGAAAGTTGCAAATCTTTGGTGACTCCAAGCTAATTATCAATTAGGTGACCAATAATTATGTATCCAAGCACCACTATCTCAAGAACTATCACAACAAGGTCTGGGACCTGTTTGAATATTTCTCTGCTCTCAGCATGCATTTCATTCCACAAGAACAAAATAGACATGCTGACCTACTAGGTTCCTTGGGACCAGACAAGGACACCTTTTGGCAAGTCTTCGATAGTGATGAGAAAATTGTTAACTTTTTGGTTCAAGAAGCCGCCACCATCAAGGGAAGGACCTTGGAGCATGAAGAAACTGAAGGCCTGATTCAGTTGCGGAATAATCATATTCCTAAAGGCCTCATTACTCTAGAAAGCTTGTTTTATCTGAATGATTGGTCCAAGAGCCATCAGATCAAGGTCGATGAGAAAGAATACATGGAGCTTCAGTTGGAGGATGATAAGGTCATCAAAATTGGAACTGATTCTACTCTCGCTGAATTACAAGAGATTGGAAAATTGTGTCAAGAGTTTTCTGACATCGTGGCCTAGAGCTACGAGGATCTTAGGGGATATGATAAAGAGATCATTCAACACACTATCAATCTGGAAGGAGTCAAACCCTTTAGGCAGAAGTAGAGACTGGTGAACCCAAATATTGAAGCCCTCATGAAGGTCGAACTTGCAAAGATGTTGCAGGCCAATATTATATATCCAATTAAGCACTCGACCTAGGTTGCTAATTTGGTTTTGATCCGTAATAAAAATGGAGATATACGGCTGTGTGTGGATTTTTGAAACTTGAATCAAGCATCCTTGAAGGATCACTACCCAGTGCCTCACATTCATCAAATCCTTCACATTGTTGTAGGGCTCAGCGCTTTTCATTGCTAGATGGATTCTCTGGATACAATCAAATTTGGGTCAAGGATGAGGATCAACACAAAACCACGTTCACAAACAAGTGGGGTACCTTTGCCTATTAGTGCATGCCCTACAGATTGTCCAATGCTGGGGCTATGTTTCAAAGGTCCATGGATATCGTATTTGGGGAGATTTTAAATAAGATCATTGTCATCTATCTCGATGATATGACTATATTTTTGCACAAATGAGAAGGACATTGTTCTCATTTGAGGCATATATTTGAGAAATGTCAGGAGTTTGGCATCTCTATCAACCCAAAAAGTCCATTTTCGCAGTAAAAGAAAGTAAGCTCTTGGGACATGTCATCTCAGAGAACAGTTTGGCAATTGATCCATCGAGAGTTGAAGCTTTGAAGAAACTATCACTCCCTGCCAATAAGAAAGAGTTGCAATCTTTCTTTGAGCAAATCAATTTTGTCAAAAAATTTATTTTTGACTTTGCCCGAGTAGTCAAGCCCATGACTGAGCTATTAAAGAAAGATGCAGATTTCAAGTGGACAACTCAGATGAAGGACGTATTTCAAGAGATTAAAGATAGAATTGCACAAGCACCTGTGTTGATCAATCCAAATTATTCTAAGGACTTCATTATGTATGCAGTTGGAGAGGATGAAAGCTATGTTGCAATGCTTACACAGAAAGGAGACGATGGGGATGAAAGACCCATTGCTTTCCTTAGCCAGGTTATCTTACCCCATGAGGATAGATACAATTTCATTGAGAAGCAGGTCTATGCTATCATGAAGTCTCTCAAAAAGTTCAAGCACTTTGTATCTTAGAGCAAGACGATCATCTATGTCATCCACCCAGATGTAAGGAACTTCATCATTCAGGGTGATATGGGTGATAAGCATGTTGGTTGGGTCACTAAAATTCAATATTTCGATGTTGAGATCCATCCAAAAAAGTTGGTGCGGGGTAAGGCCTTATGCTAGCAATTAGCAAAAACTGTAGCCTCTGAGATAGTTGATCATCAAGTGAATGACCCTACTGAAGAAAGGAATCTATTGAACATCTTTGTAGAAGGCCAAGATTGGGCAGATGACCTTGTTGAGTATTTTTCAATGGGTAGATATCCCCCACAATTAAATGCTTTGCAACAGAGAAGGTTTCACCTACAAGCTCTTAGGTATGTATTGTTGCCCGAGGAATTTTTCTTAAAAAACATTGATGGAGTTCTCCTAAGGTGCATTAAGGAACTCGAGAAAGCTAGACTCCTAGAGGAGTTTCATTCTGGCATGTTGAGAGGACATTACGCTAGTAGACCTATGGCCTTAAAGATTATTCGGGCTAGTTACTATTGGCCAACTTTGTTCGCGGATACTTTCAAGATTGCTCAAGCTTGCGACAAATTCCAAAGGTATACGGGACGGATCAGAAATGCACCATTGCCCCTACATCCAATTCAAGTAGAAGCACCTTTTCAGTAGTGGGGGCCGGACTTTATTGGGATAATTGATCCAAACACTTCAGTAGAACATAGGTACATCTTGATGACTACTGATTACTTTACAAGATGGTCTGAGGCCATTCCAACTAAGGCTACAAATCAAGATGTGGTAATCACTTTCATTGAAGGATTGATCACACGTTTTGGCATGCCTGATGCCATTATTATAGACAACGAAACTCCATTCATTGGAGCCAAGCTAGGAGAATTTGCAAAAAAGTATGGTATTTTTTTGAAGACATCCTCTAATTATTACCCTTAGGGTAATGGCTTGGCGGAATCTACAAACAAGAACTTGCTGAGGATTTTAAAGAGATCCTTGGGGGATAATAAGAGATCTTGGCACCTTCTGCTGAATCAAGCCTTATGGGAAGATAGAAGTTTGATCAAGAAGTCTATCAATACTTCACCATACGCCCTGGTATACGATAAAGAGGCAAGATTGCCTATTCATTTGGAACTGCCTGCCTTGCAGCAATTGAAGGAATTCCCAGACGATGAAGAAAATATGGATCCCATGAACATACGATTGGCTCAGTTGTTGCAGCTGGAAGAGCAACATTCCTTGGCCTATGATGAGTTTTCTAAGCATTCACAGGTGGTTTCAAAATGGTTTCATAAAGGTTCTACTGACCGCACATTCAAAGTGGGTGATTTAGTCATAAAGTGGAACGAAAAGAAGGCCAATCCAGGGATGCACAAGAAATTTGATGCTCTATGGGAGGGTCCATTCTAGATTGCCAGTACAGGTGCAACAAATTCATTTTATCTTGAATACTTGGAAGGTAATCTACTTCCTATCTCAGTGAACAACTTTCATTTGAAAGCCTACATTTCTTGATGTGAAACACAGTGTTACCTTGTACATAAACAAAAAAATAAATAAATAAATAAATAAAAATAAAAAAAATTCAACTTCGGCTCCTTTTGCACATGAGCCCGCAGGTATGTCTATTTCTTTCTCTTTTTCTTTTCCTTCCCAGAAGGTAGTGACTTCCATTTACTTCTTTCTTCCACTTCCTTATTTTCATTCCCTTCCTCTCCTACTCCTTCTTCCACTGTACATAATCAAGCCACTACTATTGTTTCTACTCCCCTCTCTAATGTTCCCGTTTCTTCACTTCCCCTTTCTTCCAATCCTTTGTCTTTTGAGCACTTGTTCCCACTACTTTCTCCATTCCATCTACTTCCATTTCATTATCTATTTTCATGGAATCCTAGCAGCTGGTAGCACAGTAGCGCCCTCTTCAATTACTGTATCTATTGCTTCTACTCCTCCATCTTCCACCATTCCATCATTCACCATTCCCGTTCCATAGCCTACACATCTACAGGTCATCACCCCATTCATTTCCATTTTTGTAACCCAGGTGCTTCTCACCACTGCCATGGAAACCCTTTCATAGCACCTGGTGATTACCCAGCTCAACCGAGCTAAGAAAAATGCAGTAGTTAAAGGAATAAGGGAAGTTCTGCTATTCCATAAATTTATGTTGAAAGTCTTGTTTTAAGTGTCGAGCACCAACAAGAGCTTGTTGCAGCAGCCCGTAGAGACGTCTAACATCAACCAGCACTCACTTCTTTTGCTCCTCCAGCTTCCTGACTCTATTGCCCAATGGATAAAGGCCTAAGGTTCATGCATACGACATAACTGTATACCTCGAGAGCCACCAAGAATGTTGGCATTTTTACCACATTGTTTTTGTTGTTGTTGTTCATGCAAAAGAATGCACAAATTGTAGAGATACTCACTCCTCTGTTTGTCCCTCCAAGCACTTCGAAAGGGATAATACAAAAATCTATACAAGTGTGCCAAAGCAAAGTAAGTGAAAAATGTCGCGATATTGCAACATGTCGTGATATCATGACTTGTTGCAGTTTTGTGGCATCCGATGCAAAAAATAGCTAAGCAAAGAAAATGTCGCGATATCGTGACATGTCGCATTTTCACGACCTGTCACGTTTTTGCACTAGAAAATAGCAAAGGGAGCAGTAAAGGCAAAGTTGTCGCGATATCATGACATGTCGCATTTTCGTGGCAGACGGTGGCAACAAAGCAAAGTGATAGGAAAATGTCACGATATCGCGACATACAGCAGCAAAGGGGAGCGCCAATGAAAAATGTCGCGATATCGCGACATGTCAAATTTTTGTGATAGAAAGCGAAAACGAAGGAGAAGACATAAAATTGTCACGATATCAAGACATGTCATGTTTTTACATGGAGACAGCTAAAAGGAATGAAACAGAGGAATATGTCACGTTTTCATGAAGTGCATGAAGAAAAGAAAGCATCCAGGGAAGAACGTCGCGATTTCATGACACGTCGTGTTTTCATGGCTAAAGGCGACGAAAGAGCCAAGTGAGAGAAAGATGTCACGATTTTGTGACATGGTGCATTTTCACAGAAGTGCTGAAGATAAACACAAGGTGGGAGAAAATTGTCGTGATTTCATGACATTTTTGGAAAAAAATCTAGGCAGGAGAAAATTGTCGCGATTTCGCGACATGTCGTGATTTTGCGACTTGTCGCGTTTTCAATGGGTATAAAGCAGAAAATGAGCTAAAAGGAGAAAATTATCGCGATTTCGTGACTTGTCACGTTTTCACGATGAGAAAGCGAAAAGGACAGCGCCAAGAGGAAGATGTCACGATTTCACGACATGTTACATTTTCGCAACAAGGAGCAGTGAAAAAGCCAAACGAGAGGAGAATGTCACAATTTTGTGACTTGTCACATTTTCACAAAAGGACAAGTCAGAGCCAAGCAAGAGGAGAATGTCATTATTTCATGACATGGCATGTTTTCATGGAAATAAAGAAGACGAAGGCCAACAGAGCAGAGGATGTCACGATTTCGTGACTTGTCACGTTTTCGTGGAAGTGAACGAAAAGAAGGCCAAGAAAGATGAGATTGTCTCGATTTCATGACACGTCACATTTTTGTGACTAAAAGAAGGTGAAAGAACAAAACAAAGGAGGATGTCGTGATTTTGTGACATGTCACGTTTTCACGACTGGTGGCAACAGAGGTCCAATAAAGTTTTGTCCTCATTTTTCTTTAAATTGCATAGGAGAACATGAGGAGAAGATAAGGATCAAACAAAGTAATGTTTTAAAAACTCTCCAACTAATTTTGAGATCGAGGTCAGAGAGGCTCCAAGATTAAATGTTTTGTTGTTTACCTATGTGCGCAAGATGGGAGAACGTGTTAAATCAGTTTGTTCTTGAAGCCACCAAAACTAAAGATACCTCCGATAGTAAAAGCTCTTGTTCATGATCTCCTAACACTTCAAGCATGCCCAAGAATTGTCATTTAATGAAGAAATCTGGTCCCTTGTTTCCGTTCAATTTTTAGTTTTGATCCATAAAAGCAGGGAATGTGATTTCTCCGAGGGGGATTGTTTCTCTTTTCAAGTGCATATTTTGTGGATCTCCTCTTCAAAATCTATTTTATGTTTTAATTGTTGTGATGCGAAAAGGAGAGGGGAGACCTCTATAAATACTCATGTATATCTCAAGGAAAAGGGGAGGACATTTTTGCAAAAATTGAAGCAAAAATCCTAGATGCATTTTTCTCTGTTCTTCGAGTCTTTTGAGTTGGTGATCCAAACTAATGTTCATGTGATGCTTTCTGTGTGATTCACTTTTGCTTAGTCCAGTGTTAATATAAGTTGAATTCTACTGTTCTGAATTTTGCTATGTTTTCATTTGAACATTTGAAGTATAATTAAAGGCAAACTTATGGTCAATGTTTGATCCAATTTCTATATGAGTATTCTAAGAATTAGTTGTTGCTTATCTTCAGGATCTAGTTGAGGTTATTTTCTATCTGAGGTTGTTCTCCCTATCAACTGTCGGCTTTGGCCATATTTCCATCTCTTTCTGTTATTTCTAACCCTTACCTTGAAATTAGTTTTAGATTAGTTTGGGAGCCAGCCCTCTTTGGAGATTGGCCCGGGAGACTTCTCTTTCTCTCGGCCTTTCAATGTTGGTTGGGTCTAGGGCGCATTTTATATGACTAGGCGGATTCGTGACCAAAAGGACTACCTAATGTTGGAGAGCACAAGGGTGTGTGTGAAGCATGTGTGATTGTAAAGCATGCAAGTAATAATTTTCTAAAAATAAAAGCATGGCGGGCCTAATACCAACTCTAATTTGTACATTATTATATTTATGGATCTATGAAACACAAATTTTGGGTAAGTATTCATATTTTCTCACATTCATTGATGAATTTTCAAGGAAGTGTTGGGTGTAGTTTTTGAAATATAATTATGAAGCTTTTGGCATGCTCAATATTTTTAAATCATTGGTTGAGACTAGAAGTGGATATAAAATAATTTTTTGAGAATTGATCATGGAGGAGAATTTTGTTCAAATAAATTTAATAATTTTTACAAAAAATATGGCATCAAGAGGCATCTCACTACTACCTATACACCACAACAAAATGGGGTAGCTAAGATAAAAAATAGAACCATTATAGAAATGGAAAGAAATATGTTGAAGACAAAAGGTTTGAGAAATTCTTATTGGTCTTATGTAGTTGATACAACAATGTACATTCTCAATAGATACTCCACAAGATCACTACAAAAGAAGATTCCACATGAAGCATGGTATGGCACAAAACCAATTGTAAATAATTTAAGAATTTTTTGTTGTCTTGCATATGCACATGTGAATGATGAAGTGAGAAATAAGTTGAACCCCAAGAGTGAGCCATGCATTCTTGTGGGATATTCTAAAATGATTAAGGCATATAGACTGTATAATCCAAAAACTCACAAGTTTTTTGTCTCTAGAGATGTAATTTTTGATGAAGGGGGAGTGTACAATCATAAAAAATCTACAAGAAATATATATGATGTTGAAGAATATAATACAATTTGGAGATAGCCTTCAAATATTCTCTCTACTTCTCCAATCCCACCTAGTAGCCCATCAACAAGTGCAAAGGAGACTACACCAAGTTCAAGCACAAGCAACTCATCTACAAGTCCCACCAAGAAAACAAATAAAGTAAATAGAATACTCTAATATCCAACTAACCAAATGATGGCCAAGAACTATCAAATGAGGTTAACAAGAAGCCAATTGTAAGAGTTGGACCAAGTTGTTTCAAGATTGGAAAAACTCCAAATGTATGGTGATGATGAAGAAGAACCAAAATGTGAGTTGGTGAATTATGATCTATTTTCTAAAGATGGTTTAGAACCTCCATATTATGAAGATGCTTGTACTAATGATGTTTGGGTGCAAGAAATAAAAGAAGAAATTGATTCCATTGAAAAAAATAACACTTGGAAACTTGTGAAATTGTCCAAGGATAAGAAGATTGTTGGATCCAAGTGGGTTTACAAAACAAATTTTAATAGTTATGTAAGAAAAGAAATAAACAATAAATGTTGGTTGCAAAAGGATTCACTCAAATATATGTTGTGGATTATGAAGAAATATTTGCCTCTATTTCAAGACACGAGATAATTCAGATGGCTCTTTCATTGGCAACCAATAAACAGTGGAAATTGTATCACACGGACATGAAAAGTGTATTCTTGAATGGTTATTTAGATGAGGAGGTTTATGTTCAGCAACCTCAAGGCTTTGAAGTGGAAGGAAATCAAAATAATTTTTACAAATTGAAGAAAGTATTGTATGGATTGAAGCAAGCAACTAGAGCATGGTACTCAAGAATTGATGGGTACTTCCAAAATTGTAGTTTCAAGAAAAGTAAGAATGATACCACACTATAATTCAAGAATGAAGCTGATGATATTCTTCTTATGTGCCTATATGTTGATGATTTGATCTACATGGGAAGTAGTTCAAATATTATGAATGATTTTAAGCATGCTATGATGAAGTAATTTGATATAAAATATTTAGGACTAATGCAATACTTTCTTGGTGTGGAAGTACATCAAGGTGATGGTAAAATTTTTATTTGTCAATCAAAATATGTAAAAGATATGTTGAAGAAATATGATATGGAAATTTGTAAACCAATTTGGAAACCTATTGTAAAATGGATAAGTGTTGTGTAGATATGATGGAAAAGAGAAAGTTGATGAAAATTTGTTTAGAAGCATTATTGGGAGCATAATATTACTTATTACAACAAGACCTGATATTACATTTGTAGTTTCACTTGTATCAAGGTACATGAATGAACCTTCACAAAACCATATGAGATCAACCAAGATAATATTAAGGTATTTCAAAGGAACCTTTAATTTGACATACATTATGATGCTAACAACAAAATAGATCTTGTTGAATACAATGACTCTGATTGGGGAGGTTGCTTGGATGATAAAAATTCAACTTCTAGAAATTGTTTTTCACTTAGTTCAGGAGTGATAACATGGATCTCAAAGAAGCAAAGTATTTTTTATTTATATTCTATATAGGTAGAATATGTTGTAGCTATTGCAAAAATTACACAAGCACTTTGGTTCAGAAAGATACTTGAAGAGATTGGTGAAGTTCAAAACAGTCCAACAATAATTTTTTGTGACAACACAAGTGCAATGAAGATTGCAAAAATATAGTCCATCATATTAAAACTATTATATTTATTTAAAGGTTCATTTCATAATAGATATGGTGGAAAAGCAAGTTGCTAAAGTCCTAGATGATTTGTACCTCCAGCTCAAAGACCCTCAAAATAATGAGGGAGTGAAGCCTGCCAACAACACTGATTATGAATGAGTTAGTGTCCTTCTTTCACCTTCTTGGTATTGTCTCTATAGCCTTCATGGTCATATTAATTATTAATTTTGCTGACCTATCATCCCCTTTATGGCTGTGGTGGCCTCTATGGACCCACAAGTGGTTTTTGTTGACTAAGGTCTTAATGAACTATTTTGTTTTATTTGTTTTGTTGTCTTGGAGGCACTCCGAATGACCTTTGATGTAATCGATCTTGTTGACCTGTCCGTTTTGATCTTCATTTTGTAAATAAGGTTTTGGGGCCCTTTCAAAATCCACTTCTCTAATCAATAAAAAAAAGTTGTAGATTTGAAATACTGAAGCACCAAACAACAACTTACAGACCGATTTACCAAAGGTGTCAATAAAAAATAATTTTTAAGATTGAGAGATTAAAATGTCTCACCACTTAACATCAAGGGGAGTATGTTGGAAGATTGATGCTGACTAAGAAAAATACAAAATAAAAAATTCTCCCACGATTTTGAAGAAGCCTAAAAGTTTCTATAGGCCTTGAAGAGTCACTGTGATTGTTGGACTTCCAGAATGTGAAATGAAGGGTTGTAACATCATTTTATCTCTTGTAAATGTACCAAAGTGTAAAATATCTAGAGAAACTTGTGTGAAAAGTTTTTTAATACTTCTAAGTTCATTTGGAATACAAAAGAACATTTTATTCCATTCATTTTTTGAAATACATGCTTGCTATCCCTATTTTTTTGAAACCTGTATTCAACTTTCAAAGTTTATAACTTTTGTTTTAAATATTTGTTTTGCATGTGTCATACACCGTTAGAAATATTATTTTGTGTAGAATTCACTCACAAAATTTCATCAAATTATGAGCATTTTTGGTCCCTCAAATTCAGAATGCCACATGCTACTGCAAAAATTGTTGCATTTTTTGTTGTTGCACTTTTTTGCTCCTCGATTTTGGGTCAAATACTTCACTTAGACAATGAAATATCAAACTTATTAAAAATTTAAAAATGAATTTTTATTTAAATAAATAACCTTTATAATTTTTATAAATCTACATAAATTAAAAATATTTAAAATCAATAAAAATATTAATAATAAATATTTTTTAATTAAATAATATGAGTATAGTTTATTAATTATTTAATTTTTAAGTAGGAGACTTAGATTTGAATCTTGTCAAGTAATACATTTAGAATTGTTAAGTTCATGTAAAAGTGGCATAAATATGGAGAGTTTAGAACTTTGAATAAAGGTCTAAGTTTCTAATCATGCGGGGATTATGGTTGGCACACCATGCTTTGGTTACTAGAGTATGGTTAAATAACCATATAATAGGTAAACAACATCCTCCATGAGGATTGTATTATATGGCCTATGGTCTCGTTGACTTTAAAAACTATTTTACCCTTTTTCATAATTCCATATGATTATGATTTTGTTTTTTCTTTCTAAACTATATTATAAAAAATATATTGAGAAGAACCACATATAAATATATTTCTATATATAATATATAAAAAATATAAAAAAGTATCCTGTAAAAATAAACTATTAGAGAAGGTTGAAGAAGCCAAATCTTTGGATTTAGAAAAGTAAGAGAAGGATAAACATAATATATTCTTGAAATGAAGTGAGCTAGGAGGAAGTGTGAGCTGATTGAGAATGTGAGCCAATCGTGAGATCTTTAGATATGGAAATAGAGTAGCGGATTCGTTTAGAGTGTATCAATACTTCAAATCCTTACCATGAATGTGGCAAATATTATCTCCAAAAAAATGTTGAAGCAAATGAACTTTGGGAAAAAGAAGATACAAGAGTGAATATGAGCCAAGAGGAAGTGCAAGCTGGGAGGGAGTGTGATCGAGGAGGAAGTGCAAGTTGGGAGGGAGTGTGAGCCAATATTAAGATCTTCATATATGGTAAAAGAGCGGTAAATTTATTTAGATTGTATCAATGCTTCAAACCCTTTCCATGAATACGGTGAATATTATTTTCAAAAAATTATCGAAGCAAAGGAATACTGAGAGAAATAAGAGACATGAGCTAGTGTGATCTAGGAGGGAGTGCAAGCTGGGAGTAAGTGTGAGATGAGAGGGAGCATGAGCTAAAAGGGAGTGCAATCCAAGAGTGATCCCCAACCCCAACCCCACTAGTTAGTTTGGAAGGAAAGTCATATTTGAAAGCCCTAATGGGAAGTGAGGATGCCCTAGCTAGAAGTATGGATGCCCAAATTGAAAAGTGGAAGAGAAAACATATGGAAGTTTCATCCAAGTAGCAGATGTTGCACTAGAAGTGATCATCAAGGATTAGATGATTGAGAATGATATAATGGTTTTGAAAGGCAGGGGATTAA
Organism: Wollemia nobilis; assembly: GCA_028583015.1. Lineage (NCBI taxonomy): Eukaryota > Viridiplantae > Streptophyta > Pinopsida > Araucariales > Araucariaceae > Wollemia > Wollemia nobilis. The sequence goes on from JAQPPZ010000513.1 coordinate 11,813,259, forward strand.
TATGTAAGTTCCATAGATCTTGGCTAGGGTGTTTAGAGATTCAATATTGGATCAATGGAAGCAAGTATTCAATTCAAATTACTCTATGAGTTTTCTTACTGAAGGTTTATTTCTTGTCATATTTTCTAATTCATAAGTTAGGGATAAAATATTGAGTGGTGGCCCATGGTTTAGACGGAGAGATATCCTTTATTTTTATTTTTTTTATTTGTGGAAAACATCCCAAAAGGGATGCCACTTTCGGGTAAGACCCAAGGAGGCAGAGGTATCCATTTTGCCAAAAATGCCCAAGACTCGGACTTGGCCTACCACCTTTGACATACTCAAGGAGCAAACAAACACACAAAACCAATTTAAAAATAAGTAAATAAATAAGTAAATAACAACAAAAATAATAAAATAAAATAAAAAACATGCTCCTTGAGTGTGTCAAAAACAAAAGCACAACCAAACACACACACAATAAGATAAAAGAAACCACAACATGAACCACATAGAAAAACACAAGAACCACATAACAAAACACAAACAAGACAAAAACAAAAGAACACTACAAAGACATGACCCAAAAAAACATGAAAAATAAACACAACCAAAACCTAAAATATTAAAAAAATAAAAATAAAAAATAACCAACAACAGAAAATAAACAAAAACAAAAAGATACCCTTTATTCAATACCATGGAATGAAATTTTTTCTATTGGGACATAAACTATTAAGAAGCATTTGATTTGGGTTAGGCTTTTTGGACTTTCATATCAACTTATAAATAAGGATGTTTTGAAGAATATTGGAAATACCCTAGGAGAATTCATCAAGGAAGGACTAACTATTAAGGAGTGGAAGCATGCTATATATACTAGAATGTGTTGCTATGGATATTTCAAAATATTTTCCACAATCCATTAAGACTAAATTTGAATCAAGAGAATGAGATCAACAAATGGATTATGATAACATCGCATTTTGTTGCCACAATTATTATGAGACTGACCACTTGGAAACTTGGAAAGAGTTTACAAAGTGAAAACTATGAAGAAAGAGATAAAAAGTTTTGGTCATAAGAAAAACTTCAAGGCAACGCAATGAAATCATACATAGATCAAATCAAGGATATTCCACTCTTAAAGAAGGGGCAAATAAAGCCTATCTACATCTTATGGAAAATGCCACCATAACTCACTTGGATCAACAGTTAGAAGAAACAAAGAAGGATATAAGGGATGAGAAAGTATAATATGTAAGTTCAAGTTCAAAAGGAATTAAAGGTGCAAAGGTAAATGTGGAGAAAAATCCAAACATAAAGACAACAAAAGAGGTCAAGATATTTTTAAGTAAATCATCTTTATTTTCCTCAAGTAGTATAGAATCCTCTCTTGGTAATAAAATTGAAAATGGTATGAGGTTATCCCTTACACTTTAGGGTTTCAAGAGCAACATAATAAATAAATGAGGATGGAGGAAGTCTGTAATAATTTAGGGTTTTTAGGGAAGAATAAGAAGGTAATTGCTTTAGAAGAGCATCCTTGTACTTTAGGGTTTCTATGACAATAAATAAGAATGTGCTTTTAAGGTTATTCCTTGCTCTACATATCCTGCACAACAAGATAAACCTATAGATGATAAGTCTTACTTTGAGTAGTGTGAGAAGATTGAAGAGATGGATAAAGAAAAATGTATTGGTGAAAATGAATAAAGAGAGAAAGATCCAAAAAATAAAAACAAAGAGAAAAAGAAACCCGAAGGTATATTGATACGGGAAAACAAAAGCAAATATCATAAGTGTTAACAAGAAGTGGGGCTAAACGCACAAATACAAACAAAAAATAACAATAAAAATAATATCTTGGAATATTAGGCGCATGGATAGTAACCCTAAAAAAGTATTAATAAAGTCTCATATTGTTATAAATAATATATTTATATTTATAGATATGAAAAATGGTCATCAAATTTTTTAACCATTCATGGTGTTGAATTTTATCTTGACAAAATTTCAATTTTGAAAGGCATCTGTTAAAATGATAAAATTGAGTTGAATGCCAAAACTTAACGATGAGGAAGATGGTAAATCTCTTTGATAACAAAGAGAGATGAAGAATATTTTTAATAAAAATGTAGCTTGGATATAATTTAGTTAATTTGATAGAAATGTAACGAGAGCAATGTAATGTTTTGTTTTTGTAATGGGAGTGGTCCCAATAGAAGCCACACATAGCTTAATAAAAAAACAAATTATTAAATGACTAGAGCTTAAAATAGCCTTCAAATCTAACCTTTATTTTTGATGTGTAAAGTGTTCATATATATATATATATATATATATATATATATATATATATATATATATATATATATTTGTTTAGTGGGTTGGAGTTACCTTTATTACATCATAACCATATAGGTATGACATGACAACCACTTGGCAAATATGTATATATCTTTAAGATTTGATCTCCTCCTTGAAAATTAAGGAATTTAACTAATAAAATTAATACCATATATAGTATATATATTTTTTACATAAAAGGTTTTTGACTGGGTTACCCTTTCCCTTAGTACAATAGGTCACATCAACTAGTTACATTGAGCCATATAGACTTTTTGGTGCTCCTGTGGTGTGGGCTACATCACCCATTCTCAACCAGTTAACCAAAACTTCATTGAAAATACCATTTTGATATTAATAAATATAATTTTTATTAAATTTATAAAATTAAAACTATTCATAAAATTATAAATTAAACTAATACCATTTAACATTAATAAAAACAATATTTATTATAAAATTATTTATAAAAAAAATTATATACTTAAAAGAAAATTATGTATTCATACCCTATATAATTCATAATATGCTCATACTCTCTCTATATTTTAGAATGATATCATTTAATTTTATATTTACAAAAATAATTATATACTTTATTTTTTAATTTATATTAAATAATTTTTATAATTAAAATATTAATTATTTAAATAAGGATTAGCTTTTGATTTCCTAAGTTCTATCTATAAATAGGTAAGAGCATTGTCAAATTTAGCAAGTGATCTATCCCAATCCCAATCCCAAGGTGACTTGGCAAGACATAAGCATGACGACCCATAATTATATTAAATATCCTTGTGTGGACCTTCAAATCCGGAAAAAGCAAAGAGCATCTTATATGCTTACCGAATATTTCGTCCTCAAGGGGAAAAACAAACCATTCGTTGTCCATAGTACATCCTACAAAATCTAATTCTTTATAGAGAATTCTGTTCACACTACACTTTGACTATTATTTCCCTTTTCATATTGGGTATTTTATTATTCTCATTCGATCTAATTTGATTCGATTGGGCGGCTGCACCCTGCAAAATATGATAGTCATTAAGGTATAACATTCATATGTATTTATACATATATATTTTATATTTCAAAGATGATTCTTTCCAATCACTTTATTAAACTTGACAAATTGAAATTGGGTTTGTTGGCTAGATACGCAACTAGGATGGGTGCAAGGTCAAGGGAAGTCACTTGTCTAAGCTTGGTTGGGTTGAAAGTGACGTGGGTATTGTCAATGAGATTCGATCTTGGGTGCTATGGTTCATCTTCACCAGTGGCCACCCTCCACCAAAGGCTTCCATGGAAAAGGATGTTTGGCCAACCAACCAATCACATCATCTGGTTGGATTTAGGATATCTTAATCCTCATGTGTGTAATTCTCCTGAAAAAAAGGTCTTGTGGCCCTAAGGTCATACATTGGACAAGGCCACTTGAAAAAGTAAGGTACAAGATTATCTTTGTATGAAATCTATATATATATATATATATATAATACTCACCACAAATGAGAACCATGGAATAGGAATAAATATAAATATTTAATTGTTCTTTCTTTGTTTTCATATGCCAATTCAGGGGCCATAAGCACCTTGTATCGCAAAACCATTCTTGGCATTGAAAATATGGTTGTAGCCCTAACTAATAGCCTCATTATTAGCTAAAGTTTGATTTCTGATATATCCCAAATAAAGATTTTCTCTTTTTAAGAAAGGAGGAAGTCATAGACTTGTCAAAACATCACACTACTCTCATAACAAAATATTTATTTACTTGTATCTATATGGCCTGCATGTTATCATAAACCAACATTTCATTCAAGGTGGGGACCTAAGAATGAAATTCCATCCCCTTCATGCAGTAGGACTTTGTCATATTCAATCATCACCCACATGAAAAACTCCAACATGACATTTGGAAACAACAATTATATCTTAAAGAATGAGAATTTTTTTTGAGTAAATAGTATTATTTTAATCATTTAGTTTTCTAATTTTTAAAAAAAATATTAGGTTTTAATTTTACTATCTAATATATTTAGATCGGTAAAATATAATGTATATATGTTTAAAGAGTGGTCATAATATAATAAAGGCGAGGTCATTTTAAGCTTATATAATAAGTTTGTGAGGCACATTTTTTAAAATGGGTTATATGGGATTTAAATGGATTTCACGGTATTATATCATCCTAAAAAATGTGTTATATGGGATTTAAATGGATTTCACGGTATTACATCATCTCATAGTGGTATTACAACAAAGTTTGGGTATTATCCATGTATAGTTTGGCAAGATTCAAATCTAAGTTTTCTCTTTGAAATGTTGAAAAAATTAAGTGGTTGAATAAATGCCACTTGATAATAAAGGTGAGGCATTTTTTATTGGAACCAACAATTATATTCAATACAATAAAAGAGGTTGTAATAAAAAGGAGTTGGCAAGATCACACCTTGGGGTACAAGACCATCCATACGATCAAAACCGAAACCAACCCTTAAAAGGGTGAAAAACAACATAACTAAGCATATAAAAATAAACTAGAGTAAAAAAACCCTAAAATGTAAAACTATAACTCTAGGCACCAAGTAGACTTATTGCTTTGTTATCCTGTGTCTGTTCAAATCCAACGCCTCAAAGGTGTTGGAATTCTTGTTGGAACTGTTGGATTGGATGGGTGAAACCTTTTTTCGGGTAGATTATCTCCATCTTCTTTCCCTTGTTGAGGACTATAAGAACATCAAAATCGCATAGAAATGGAGATATCTTTATATTTTGCTTCCTCTGTAGGAACCACCAATTCCATCGATGATGGCTCTACATCCAACGGTATATCCTCACCATAATTAAGATACTCGAACATACTATAATTGTTGGATGAATGAGAAACATAATTGTCCTATTGAACAATGGTCATATGAAGTTGTTTCTTTGAAGCAGTATCTTCTTTTGCAGATCCCCTTCTCGGGCTGTGGAAGCACTTTGCACTAGCCAGAGGGTAATGTACTGGAGGACTGGTTGGTTGGGAAGAATGTGAAGCAAACACTATTGTAGCCCTTGGGGTATGAATCTGTTGAGATCGAAGAGCCTTCAATCCCATATAATTAGTTAAAAAAAAGAAAAAGAAAAAAAAAATTGTTAGATTAAAATGAAGGAATTTTATTCTTAAAAGTTTATATTGATTTATTTTTTAATGGATTATATGGAGACTGAAATGGGTGCCACACATATTACATCATGACTAGGTATTGTATTGTAACAATTTGACAATTATGCATGTATTGTTTTATAAAATTCAAACCTTGGTCTCCTCTTTGAAAATTGAGGAATCTAATCCATTGAACTATTGCTAATTAAAAAAATATCTATAATTACTAAATTTATAATATATATATATATATATATATATATATATATATATATATATATATATATGGTTTTTATTAAAGGTTGTTTTCATCAAAAATAATAAAATATTATCTGAGTTAAGAGGTTAATTAGATGATATCTAGTTTTTCTTTTAATCAAAAATAATTTTATTTCTTTCAAACCAATAATTTTTTACTATATTATTTTTATTAAGCAATAAGAATTTTCCTTTGGTCAATTATCTTCTAAAATTTGAATTTCATCAACTTGAAGATCAAATTCACTATTGGTTAAATTATCTTCCACCTTATTTTGTTTCCCTAGATAAGTTGGTATTTCCAAGATAATGCCTCCATTAATAATTAATGAATATCTAGAATAATCTTATTGATAATCCAATCCCTGCATCCTTTTTCAATAACATTCATAATAATATATGATTCTTAATTGAAATATCTTCAATATTTTTCCATGCCCATTTTGATCCCTATAAGAAGTACCCTATCCTCTACATCTATTGAACTTCCATATGATTCTGAGTAGGTAAGGAGAATTTTTCCTGATTACCCTAAAAGAGACCACCTCCACTAGATTTTCCAAGAATTCCATGATCACCCTTAAAATGCATCTTCAAATCATGTAACCAAGCGACTAATACATATTTTTCCATACTTAAGGATTTATACGATGATCACCATGCCTATAAACATTCATGTGGGTGCAATTTTACACCCCCATCCTTTTCACAAAGATGATGGTTCTCTTCCAGGAGCTCACCAAATTTTGAAGGAACATCGATGGACGAGCGAAAGATATTAGGTGGTGACAGCAACAGTCGTGGGTGGAACAAAATAGATGGGCGAACGATGGATTAAAGTAGGGCAGATGACAAAGTGGGTGGAGACCCACCCTTAACCTTGGGCAAAACTTACCAAAAGACCCGCTCAACCTGTTGGGTATACATTTCAAGGGGCTAGCAAGGGTGGACGAATTGTACAACCCTGCCCTTAGGGTGGAGGAAGAATCTCATCCATCTCGGGTGGGAAATACAAAGTTAAAATGGGATGAAACCTCAGATAAATTCTTGCCCTCACTCCCTAGTGCCTCCACGAATGAGGAAGTGTACAAAGGAAGCCCCTTCTTGACATGAAAAAAATCCTGCCATCGCTCAAATTTCAAAGTTGAATATTTATCCGTTGCTCAAGTAGTTTGGGTACCTGCCAACATACGTAGAGGTGATTGATCTGAGTTGCGTTGCTCCCAAGGTGCTTCAATACCTGTCACTCGTTTCCCAACCAGAGGATCACCAATTGAGAAGAAGGATGAGGTAGCTAATAATTGATGAATTGGGCAAAGATATTAGAAGATCCAAAGACCTAGATTCAACTAGATTCATTTGTATCCTTCTAGAAGATTGATGCTATCCAGATACCAATGCGATGCTTGTCTGCTGCAAGGACCATCTTCCCGTCTACCATTGTTAATATTTATTTTTGAAATCAATGTAAATATACCTATAAATAGGGGAATGTTGGTCATTCCTAAGGGTGAATATTTATCCATTATAATTCATAAGTAAGGTTTACCTCTATATGAATACAAATTCTACATTGTTTTGGTATCTGGATTTGTCTTCCTATTCTCTATTGATTGTATGAATTTCTATTTCTGTTTGGTTATTTAATTTATCCCATGATATTATGCTATCTAGATTTCATGGGGTTTACTTGAATGACTAAGGAGGGCACATTCATAAATACAGGTTGAGGGTTTATTTTGGTTAAAGCTATTTGGAAAGGAGAACTTTAATTCTGAATCCTGAATCTCATGCACTTTTACATTGGTTCTGGAATTTGCCCCTCACCCACTATTGATAGGAGCTGAAACATAGACATGGTTGCATGATCTATTAGGCACGGGGTTTATATTTTATATGTGGTATATTTCCTACATAGGTCTTTATGTGGCTATATTTGTCCTTTTGATTTTTGGCTATGGCCATTTTTATTTCTTTCCTCCTTTCTCTTTTCTTGTTTTATGGCATAGATAGTTTGAACCACCCTTGAAGGAATTGACCTTCTCTGAAGATCTTATGTCCCATCCTGATGCAGTGGCCTTTCTATGCTGCATCATTGGTCCACCCTCGTCCTAGTGTGCAGTGCCATATTGGTGATCAATAATTTTTGGTGAATCTACTTGGGAACTCATTGAGTTTCATGTTTTGGGAAATCAAAATTTGGTGGCTCTCTGATTTACCTAGATCTTCTCAAAGTCACCTGGTGACTCTGAATGCGTGGTACATCCAGATCATGATACTAGTCACCTACCCATGCTAAAGATCCAAACATCCCAAAGGACTCAAGGTATGATGAGTAGCCTTGACCTCACTAGTAGAGATAGCATGCTCATATGGTAACTTTGACTCTGACATCATAGTCGGGACCTCTGAAGATTGGTGCCTTGATGGCTCAACTATTGTTCCTCCAGTGGAATAACCCTAGCCCAATGAACCTCCACTACTTACATGATATTCCCAAGGGTGCCTTAAATTCCCTAACCAAATATAATGTCACCTTGGGAATGACTCAAGAGCACCTTGAAGATGTTGCTGCACTAGCGCCCCTCCATGGCATCATTAACAAAGATGTCATAATCAGGATTTTGGTCATGTCATTGGAAGAAAGGGTGCTATTGTGGTATCAAACCCTTGGGTGGAAGACCATCTACTCATGGATAGACTTGGTGAGAGCTTTGATCAACATATTTGATGGCTCCATGGATCCCTTCCAACTCTTGATGCATATCTCATTCATCAAGAGGGCACCTTTTGAATCCCTCATTGACTTCAACATTCGGTTTGAGAGGAGCTGGAAGAGGATTACCTTGTAGTACCAGTTGTCACCCACCCAAGCTTACTTGCACTATATCTAAGATCTTAGCTCAAATATAGGTCTCCTATTGCTAAAATCTAGGGAAAGGTGATTCTCTCAAATATTTCAAGAGACTGTACGAAAAGAGCGACTCTTGCTTCAAGTAGGAATGACATATTTAGGGGACTCTATCCTCCCATCCTCATTTCCATCTGTCGTTGCTCCCCACCCTACTGCAAAATATCCACCATGGATGAAAAATCAAGTTGCATGGGAGCCAAGGGTGCATTTTGGCAAAACACAAGGAGTGGATGTCGTCTCGAGCCTAGGTGGTAGAAGTTCAATCATCAACGCTGAAGGCAACAACTCTATTTCTTAAAACTTTCCCTAATAAGAGGAGGAATTGGACCTGTGTGGGAATACCATGTATAATGAGGGATAATTTTTACACCATTTTATGTCTTGAAGTGCAAAAAGCAAGGGTCAGGCCATCTTGATGGCGACATAGTCAATCAGCCTTCGGTTCCTGAGGAGGTCCCATCAGGAGCAGGATCAATTAACAAAGTCTATGATAAAAAGTGTGTAAGGACAATGAAGGTGTGTGAAGATGGGATTCTATAGTAGGTGGATCCCCAGTACTGGTAACATCGAATCCTGTTGCTAGACAAACCAATACAAAAGGAAGGATCCCACATGGCAAAATTTATTACCACCCTGATCATCAATTGCATAGGTAGTGGTATGCATGATGGTCTACCAAGCTGTGAGCACCTCATGGTTTGGAAAGGATGGCAGTGTCAACAAAACTACAAAAGGTGCCTCAAGTACAATGTAATATGGTCCAATAACTATAGATTCACTAGATGAGCTCCATAGTGAATCGATGGTTGGGGCATGCCACTCACACCGCAATTTTGTCTACATAAGTTGACTGGTAAATAAAGGTGCTTAAGGCACTTGGCTAGGTAACATCATCTTGTCCCTGGTGACTAGGATAGGATCATTATAATACCTTATTTTGAAATTCACTCATGTTTATCTTGATTTTTATTGTGACCCTGTACCTAATGTATCTAAGGCTCAAGATTTAGGCATCTCTACATGCAATCCCTTAAAAGATATTTGTTGCTTTTTTGAAAGTAGTGCTCACTCCTCATGTAATGGGAGAAATGGAATATATAAGGTGTCTGGATGGTAGAGGCAACATAAGTTAAGGAACATAAAGCTGAGAATGGTTTTGCGACTAAATATTACCTAGAAGAGTGGAGATGAGCAAACAAGGTTCTTACAAGATTGTGTCAAAAAGAGGTGTTGCACCAGAATTGGCATATGCCCTTGGCATTCGGTCTCTTCTTGAATCTATCATTATCCTCGATGGGATATGTTAGTAGGAATGCAATCTACAGGGGTGTCCTATGGATCACCTTCCATTTTGTTTCTCTTTTTTTGTGCATCCTTTGCTTCCTTCTATTTCTTCAGTTTCTTGCTACTACCAACAAATAAGGTTAGTAGCAGCTATCCCCTTACTTCTACTGCTTCCTATGTTTCTCTCCCTCCTTGCCCATATTGTTCTCTTCTCATAGTTTTGTTTATTGTTTTTTCTTGCCACCTCCCTTATTTTATTCTCTTCTGCCCTCTTCCTCCTTATTTTTTATTCACCTTTGGATTTTTTCCTCAATTGTCTTGCGGTATTCCTTGGCTTCTTTTGTTTGTGCCCTCACTATCCCCTTTCCTCATTTTGTTTTGTGTGTTTCAAAGTGTAGCATTTTGGGTCCTCATTTCCTACAAGGGAAAAGTACTTGTGAGTCACCAAGAGTGTGGGTGCAATTTTGCACCCCCATTCTTTTCATAAAGATGATGGTTCTCTTCTAGGAGCCCACCAAATTTTTAAGGAACATATCAGGTGGCAGCAACAACAGTCGCAGGTGGAACAAAACCGATGGGCATAATGATGAGGCTGGGAATTACCTCAATCATGACATGTTTTAGATCATTATAAACTACCTTAAAAACTTTATGATATGTTATTTATGCTAATATAGTTGATTTAAATGCATTATATATGAAGTTTTTGCAAGGTTAAAGTGTTTAGGAACATATTATCCTATTTTACAATTTTCTGCATATTTCTACAATGTTATAGCATGATTTCTTGATGAATGAAATGCATAATTTTAGTATCAATTTGATATATATCTTCATGTTGATATTTAAATGTTTTCCCATGTGATAATTGGTTTGAATTTTCAATAAGCACCAATAGTTTGCAACTATACAACAAAATTAAAAAACACAAGAAATTCCCATATAAATTCTAGCCAGTTACCAATGAATGACAAGGCCAAGAATTAATCAACCAAGGCATGTGCAATTAATTGGGAGTATATTCTAAGAGATAGGATAGAAATCCTACCTAGTTACACTTGTTTGGTTTACCATTTTAAGCGCATCTGGGCATAAAGTATATACACAACCAGATATTCTGAAGATGCTCTGGAATAAAAGGGGAAGACGCCAATTTTAGACAAATAGACAATAAAACACCCAAAATGATAGGAAATAGGTATTTCAAGGTAGATACAGGTGTTAAATACTATTTATCACTACTTCCAACTCTCCCCCATCACCGAAGATGCATCTCATGAACCAATAACCACTGTTGCAGCTTACACTATCCTAAATTAGACTAGGTCAGTTTGAAGATAATTTGGCAAATCATTGTAAAATACCAAATAGGCTAATATGAGCATGTAGGATATGCAAAAGGACATTATATATAATATATATCCATAATTTGTTGAGATGTTAGATAAATGAAAGAAGATAGTAGCGATCGGTAGCTGATAAGTGAACAGAGTGAAGCAGGATTTCCCTACAGAATTGTAATGTTTTGCATAAAATAATAAAGTACAATTTCTTCAATCATATGTTGTTAATGAGTGTGTTAGTATTAAGTAATTAATATAGCTTCTCTACCTTCTTCTAGAATAGGAAGCAAGGGCCACTTCCAGGCCTAGAATAAGGACTAATTGGTGATAGGTTTCTCCTAAACTTTGCTGCAACATATTTTAGTAGGGCACTTGTCCATTTCCATTATTTGTTGTATACTAACCTTTATTTTGAATTTATGTGATGCTTTCATGTTTCAAGTGTGTATCAATTGATAAAGTATCTAGATTTGTAGTTACTCTATTTTTTAGGTTTCTGTGATTGAGCAATTAGTATAAGTTGTAGCAATTATGTTATCTCCTGTTTTTCTTGCTTTAAGTAGTTTTTTTAAGTTTCTAGCATCTTTACTTTGCTTTCAGCTACTGTAGCAGAAGCATGAAAACCTTCTACCACAGGATACTGATAGGTGTTCAAAATGTGTATTTAAATTTGAGCAATTTCAATTCTGTTATTTCCATTCTGCAAAAGTAGACCAAATTTTAATTCTGCAACATTTACTTTCCTACAGTTTCAATTCTTGCAAGTGTAATTAGGTTTCAAATTTTGCAATTGAGAGTCAAATTTTAATTCCTACAAGTAATTAGTTCATTTCATGTAAACTAGTATTAGAGGTGACTTGAAACCCTAACAAAACCTATTCCACCAATAAAACCTGTCGTCTAAATGAGCTTAACTACAAACCTACTTTAATCTTCTCTCGTATATAGCCTTGGACACCTCCCTAGATTGAAAAATCATAAATATTAAATGATGCTATTAACGACATGCATCATTTTTGGCATCATTTTTAGGGATAATGTGTTGTTAGAAGTTGAAAGTAAACTGATAATTGTTAAGTGTGCTAATATGTGAACTTCAGAATGAAATCTATATGAATGACTGGTACAAGTAATAGTTTTTTGGTAAGTTATATTTCAACCCATTTAGAGACAAACATGAATAAGTAGATTAAGGGACAAAAAGGTAGATTTATCAAGACCATCCCTTTGTTTACTACAGGAAGGTGATATTCACGCTCAGGAGGTGAATTACCTATGTTTGAAATTCCTGATAGACTTAAACAAGAACCATTACCTTCATAATCAGGAACTAAAGTATCTCTTAAATAAGAAATTTTAGAGTTTTACAAAAACTTATTCTATAAATAATGTAGAAATAAATAACTTAGAAGAAATGACATCACACGATGCACATATAACACATGAGATTTATCCAGGTTCACCCAATATGGGCTACGTCTAGCAAAACAAGAGCCACACCTCCTTGATATTATTATTCACTTCCTTACCCAAAAATGGGATATTACAATAAATAAAAAGTAAACTCTTCCAACCCTAAACCACCATGTGGTATTAAAATACAATGGGCACAACACCATGGGCTAAACCACCCATACCCACCAACCACCCACCAACCGTGGGAATCTCGAAAGTCGCTCTGCTCTGCAAATCACTCCAAAAAAAGGGGTTACATTTTTTTATATGTGTGTGCATGATAGAAGAGGTTCCATCTTACATCATAGATTCAACAAATTTAGCATAACAATGAAAGAGTTTCAAGAAAAAAAAATCAAAAAAACAAGAAAACCAAAGAGAATTTAAATCTTGGTTGTGAACTTCCTTCATGGGCATAATTTCAAGGGAAATTATTAAATTCCTTCATGGGCACAACCAATATCAAAAAATTGAAAAAGAGATATATATAAAAGAGAGAGAGAGATAAAAGGAGAGGTGAAAAAAAATGAAAAAAAAGAGAAAAGAAAAAGAAAAAAAGAGAGAAAAATGAATAATTCAGTACTGAAAACCTCATTGGAGGCACTGCTGAGTTAGCATGTATGAAAACCTATTATTTTACGTGCATGGCCCTAAAATGATCCATCCTTTCCCATCCCGCTATTGTAGAAAGTTCACCAAACTGCATATGTTTGTGTAATTACATAAAATATCAATAAGAAATTAGCTGAAGTAGCCATATGTAGAGTGTATGATAATTGTTCAAATCAGGTATGTATTTCTAGCATTCTTGATAATTGTAGGCATCTAGTATGTAGTGTGTAAAAGTAACTAGTTAGCATAGAAGCATTAATATTTTTTAAATCCAAAGACATCTAACCTAGCCAGAAGAAACAAGAAAAATCCCTACTATTTTGCAAATTATAGGTTTTTCATGGGTAGAAAAATAAAATGGATGAAAGTGGCAGTCCCATGAATTGGGCACAAAAATATTATTGAATACCTGTACAGAAGTTTCATTGAGCTTCAGAATGATTCCAAGCTCCAAAAAACAAACATTATTATTTTTTTTTATAATGAAAAAAGTGTATATCTTAGGAACAAGCAGAGCTCCGAAATGAAAATTATTTGTTAAAATGACAGGGAAATACAAAGGCTCCAAAATGAGTTTCTAAGCTTCGAAACAAGAAACGGGTAAATTTGAAATTCAAAATTGCGTGGAAAAAAATTAAAAAATTGAAGTTCCATGTGGCACATGCATAAAAATGGGTTAAGGAAATTTGTTTATCTTTACCACACCATCTGAATAGGCATCGAAGTCAAAAGCATAAATATCTAGGATCATATGGTGCATTGTACCAAGTAATGAAAATCGAAGGTTTGAATGGAAAATGTGTACCTTATTTTCATGCATAATATTCACACCATTTGATCAGGATGCCTTGATAAACAAAAATACAACAATCAATGCAATTTGCATGGATAAAGACAAATCATACCCAAGAACGACTTTCCAATTTAGCAAGATTGTGACAAGTCATAATTTAATCAACGCCCAGTATGATCCACCATTCAAGAAGCTCATTCGATTATGGCATCATAGAAAAGCAACCATTCATCATCTGCCATGAAACAAAATTGGCATATAACATAGATCTTCTATAGTATGTGCCACCTTCCGAAGATATACTATGTGTTTTGAAACTAAATACCCTATCTACTAATCACTACATACTTGAAAAAAATTGAACTACCATCATAACAGGAATTACAAGTCTATGTTTCAAACCTCAAAAATATTGCAGAGAACAAGTATCAATGGTGTAGCTGAAAATGAATTATAGAGGAATTTACAAAATGGTGGGTGCAGACGCATTGGTGCAGTCAACCATAGATGAAGCTAGAAGATGGGGTAAAAAATCAAAGCAGAACCAGATAATTCCAGGTTCCTTAAAGCATATCCTGAGATATTATTGATTTTTGAGGAAAGAGGGTTGATGCCATTCTAAACAAGTTCAATGGAAGTTCTAAAGGCTTGGCTGCAAAATTTTATCAAACCTTCAAAAACAATCGGGCCTACATTAGCAGGATGACTATCAAGGTAACACCTAAAATTTTAAGCCAAATTACTGAATTACCCTTGCAAGGTTCACCTATTTTAAGAACTGGTAGAAATGCATTATCAAAAGTAGTTAATCAGTTCATAGAGGAAGGAGATAATGAACCTGAGTTTCAAATGAATAACAATGTATGCAAGGGGGTAAAAAGAGTAAGTCTGTAGGAACCATGGGATGAACTAGTTGTCTGGGTAATAAGGTTTTTAACTTGTGAGGGACAATATGCTATTTTATCTAGCCACCACATTAGAATTCTAAATCATTTAAGGCATGGTGGCTAGCAACCTGAGGTTAGAGTTAATTTCCCTTTGTATCTACACCAAGAATTACAGATCATGGCCAAACATTACCAGGAAGGAAAAGGAGCCCTTAGACATCATGGAATAATCAAAGTAATCTACAAGCACCATTTTAGGGGTAATCCTAGGATTTTTGATAGATTTTTCTCTTCTTAGAGTGAAGTAGTTTCTGGGGAAGGAGAGGAGAATGCAAAAGAGGAAATTACAAGGGAATCACATGTTGAAGAGAGAGAGGTCCCTGAAGATAATTCATAGAAAGAAGAAATCCATTCTTCTTCTCAAGAACCCCCATCCACCAGAACAAGGAGATAGAAAAGGAAAATGGCTGAGGATAGCCCTACCAAAAGGAAGAAGGCTAGAAAAGTGACTTTTTTAAGAATGTCACTGTATTTCCTATTCAACCCTCTAAATGAATAGAAGTTTTAGGTGCTATAGAGGAGGTAATACAAAGTGAAGAAGTAACATCCTCAATAGAATAAGGAATTACCAAAATCTACAAAAAAAAATAGGGCAACAAGAAAGGGTTTGCATTAGGGCTAAGGAGGTCTCCAAGACTCCATAGAAATGAAGAGGCAGAGGAGATGATTGAAGAAGAAACAATGGAGGTTGAGATATTTTCCACCCCACATCTATGGCGAAGCCCTAGAAAAACACAACAGTAGACCATTGTAGCAGAAGAGACAAGCCCTACAAATCCTATTAGAGAAAACAACAAGAAACAATATTCAAAATAAGTAGTAGTGGAGGTTATAGAAGATGTTATGGAGCAAGAACTAATAGATCAAATGGAGGAGATATCTACGGATATAGGAGTACCTGGTTTACCACCCATGGATGACTTACCTACCTATTCCTCGAAATCTGAGGAAGAGGAAGAATAAGACATAGAAGAATAGTTAAGGGCTGCTAGGAGTGTTGTCAAGACACATATGAAATGTATTGAATAAAGGGAAGCTAAAATAAAGGAGAAAAATGAGAAGATTGCTGATTTACAATAGGAGGTGGAGAGATTGAAAAATAGGATATCATATTTTGAGCCACAATCTACATATTCTAATACTAGTGAAGATATTGCTAAAATTCTATTAAGACTATCAAAGTAGGACAAGGAAAATATAGCACCAGGGGATAATCTGCAATCTCCTCCTCAAATGGAAGAGCCAACACCTGAGCAGCAAGTAAGTACACCTATAACAGGTTTTATTTTGGTAAACCCTACAAAAACTATTGAGTTGTTAGCTATGAGGGTTCGAACAGACAACATGGATGATATTTAGATCTATTAGCAAGGTGAAGACATTGTCAGGATGGATGACCAACAGATTTTCCAAGGTAATTTGGGAGTTGAGAGTATCGTTGAACCTAAAAATGTAGCTCTAGGACCATCTTTAAAAGTTCTAGGATATTTCGAAGCTGCACACTCTCATTTCAAATATGCTTCAAAATTACCAAGGATTTCGGTTGCACATCCATATTATGGATCAAAATAGCAAGAAATGCAAACATTACATGAAGAGGAGACCTTAGATGATCAAGAGGTTGGACATCAAGAAGGTATGCATTCACACCAACATGTTGTGCCAAATTTTCCATCAATTGTACCACAAGTTGAAATAGAGAAAATTGGGATATAGGTATATTTATTGCCCAGGTACCAACCAGTAGTGAGGCCTCCAAATACTATTCCATTAGAAATATATAATGAAGATATTGCACAATGGGTGTTGAGATGTCAAAAAATAGAAACCCAAATTGCAAATTTAAAATATTTGGAATAATAGATGGAATCTAAAAATGCAGAAATCAACAAGTTGTAGGAATAGGTGCAATATCTCTATCAGGATGTAGAGTACTTAGTCCAATTTAGGAAGTTAGATAATGTTGGGCACCCAATTGACATCAATTTTTACTCGACATTGCAGCTATATATCTTCAAATTTTTTCTAGGCATGCACCCAATAGTCGTAGCTCGACACTCAAGAATTGGATGGAATTAAGATAACTTCAATCCAACCTCCAGAGTAGGCTGGTTCCTTGTCAAATTAAAATGGTGTTGACTCAATTAAAGCTCAAATAGGGTTTTGAGATAAGGGTTAGAAAAGGTTTAGGGTTAGAGGTATTATAAAAAAATAGTGGCCGGATAGGCTAACAACATAGGCAACTACAACAAAAGGCTCCCACAAGCTATTTCTAGTGTCCCATCACTCAAAATTAGCAACACCCAAACCATAAAATTTGCATACATTAAAGCATAAACAAAGATATATTACAGAAAGCAATTCAAACATCCAATATTGATAATCCAAATAGAAGAATAGACCAATAGTTAGATTTAATAGAAATAAACCTTCTAACACCACAGATATAACCAAGAACAAATTTCAACTACTCTTACAACTAGTAATCCAATAATATGGAATGAACTAACCATTCAAGTATTAACAAAAATGTAGCTCAAAATTTCAAGCCTCTAGCACAACATGATGAAGATGACAAATTTGAGTAAAAAATCAAAGTAATGCTCCTTCTATTAGCTCACAAGAATATTTATAGTAGTGCAAGAAAAAACACTAGATATAACCCTAAAAATTAGGATTCGACCTTTATTTTATAGTTTGCCAATGAAATAATATTAAGGAGACATTACAAATATTACATCTTTATAGCTCAATAGAGAGTTTTTGCTGGCATTATCTTACTAGTTTGGTCTGTGGGAAATTCGCTGTGAGTAAATCACCATGGCAGCTTGGCTCTTTGTAACTCGTTGGTTTGTTGATGGTAGTTGTTATTCAGGATGTTAGAAACCACATCTGATACACAGACTATTCTTGGAAGCTCACTCCACCATCGATCTTCACTACCTCTAGTTTTTGTTCTTGAAACCCTTCTAACGCTTCAGCTTTCTGCTCTCCAACTGACTACATTTTGATCCAGTAAAAAATTGCTTTTAAATATTGCAATAGTATTAGAAAGCTCTCGACCATTGATCTCCATCGTGAACGACTATGATTAAAACTTGGAATATACTCTAAAAATTGGTTGAGAAAACCAAAGCACCATTTTGCTCCTTTTAATTGCTAATATCATCATCTATGGCTTCAACTCTACGGAATCAAATTTTAGTATAAAATATGTTAGAGGGAGAGTGGGATGAGTTCTGCTATCAATCCACTTATTATATTCCTTTCTCTTTTCTTTGAATTCAAACAGAACACAATCCACACAAAAAGTATAGTGATGTCAGCATCGCCTTGGTCAAAATGTGAAATCATCAATCTACACCAAAGCTAGTGTAAATAACACTTCATCGCCAATCCGCACCCTTGGTAGTGTAAAATTAGCTTTGTCACCATTCCAATTAGGAGTTGGTGTAAAATTACTCTTTGTTTCCAATTCACACCTTATGTAGTGTTTTTTGCCTCCTTGTCACCAATCCAGACTAAAATACTCTTGAAGCTCGATGGGATTGATCTTACCGACACTTAGCCGCTCGAAGCATACAAAAATTATGCACAGTTGCCATTCCACACTCCTCACATGACATCATCATCATCAAATTTTTTTGTGGAATCGGGACCCATCGCCAATCCACACCAAAATACATTATAAACTGAGCAAAATTGCTCAAGGCAAAAAATGCACTAAGTGTTGGGCAGATTAGGAAACTCATGTTGCGGATCTACTCCAAAATATACTAAGAAATGTGCGGAATGGAAACTTCATAACTTAGAATAAAATTTTCAATGCTTTCTAAGGATGTGGCCATTTTGGACCTACAACTAGGTTTTATAGTTTAATATTGAAGGAAAAGTACCTTCGTTGGTAGATTATGAGGATTCATTCCCAACTCTTCTACAAATTGGACACTGATGAGGAATTTCTGGAGGCTTACCTAAAAAGTCTGGATGAGTAGAAGAATTTAATGTGTGAGCTATTCCTGCACAATTTCCTCATACCAAAAAATGTAACATTCCTTACCCATATTTTATAGGTGATGTATAGTTGAGAGCCTTTATGTCAACTCTACAAAATTAGGTATATTGGGAACATGAAAATAAGAGGAGCAAAGAAATTGAAATGTAGGTTGAATTACTGATAAGACCCATTCAACCCAATCATATAGTTCCCACTAATCAACACTTCACCATGATGAACAAGGCAAAAATTAAGTTGATGTATTTACACAATCTTAAGGATTATTTGACTAGTTTCCAGAATTTTTGTGTAGAGAATTTTGAAGATGCTTTATCATCTTGTAGGAGTAGGTGGGCAGAGTTGTCTATGAAAATACAAAAGAGATAACCCATCTTACAAATCAAACTAACATGGTCCATGAGAAGAGCAGAGGGTGTGATGTAGACTATCCTCACATTGAAACACCAGTGGATAGGTCTGAGGTATAGGCCTTCGACTATCATCACTCATGTTCCTTACTACTTTGATAGTGATCCTCAACCAGAAGGCCAGTTTCAAAATTAGCTCAAATAAATGCAAGAGATCAGAGGAAATTATGTAGGGGACCAACTATTTTACATAATATGGAATAAATAAGTGGACTTATGTGCTTCAGTGGCCCTGCAAAATGCATGAGGGCATGCATTAGAATAGGTTGGGGGGAGAATGATGAGGTTGGTAATTACCTCAATCATGACATGTTTTCGATCATTATAGAATTCCTTAAAAAATTTATGCCATGTTATTTATTCTAATATAGTTGATTTAAATGCATTATATATTAATTTTTTTCATGGTTAAAGTGTTTAGGAACATATTACCCTGTTTTACAGTTTTTTGCATATTTTTGCAAATTTTCAGCATGATTTCTTGATGAATGAAATGCATAATTTCAGTAGAAATTTTATATACACCTTCATGTTGATATTTAAATATTTTCCCATGTGCTAATTGGTTTGAATTTTCAAGAAGCACCAATAGTTTGCAACTGTGCAAAAAAATCGAAAAACATAAGAAATTCCCATATAAAATCCAGCCAGCTGCCAATGAATGGCAAGGCCTAGAATTAATCAACCAAGGCATGTGCAATTAATTAGGAGCATATCATGAGAGATAGATTATAAATCCTACCCAAATACACCTTCTTGATTGGTCATTTTAAGTGCATCTGGGCATAAAGCAGATACACAACCGAATATTTTAAAGATGCTTCAAAATAAAAGGGGAAGATGCCCGTTTTAGACAAACGAATGCTCAAGCACCCAAAATGATAGAAAATCAGTATTTAAAGGTAGATATAGGTGTTCAATACTATTTATCACCACTTCCAACTCACCCCCATCATAGGAGATGCATCTCATGAACCAATAACCATTGTTGCAACTTACACTATCCTAAATTAGACTAGGTTAGTTTGAATATTATTTGGCAAATCATTGTAAAAAAACAAATAGGGTAATATGAGTACATAGGATATGCAATAGGATATTATAAATAATGCAAATCCCTCATTTTTTGATCTTGTAGATAATTGAAAGTAGATAGTAGCAAGCAGTAGCTGATAAGTGAATATAGTGAAGCAAGATTTCCCTGCAGAATTGTAATGTTTTGCATCAGATAATAAAGTGTAGTTTTTTCAATCATATGTTGTTCATGAGTGTGTTAGTATTAAGTAGTTAATATAGTTTCTCTACATTATATAATAGGAATCAAGGTCCACTTACAGTACTAGAAGAAGGACTAACTGGTGATAGGTTTCTTCTAAACTTTGCTACAACAGATTTTAGCATGACACTTGTCCATTTCCATTCTTTATTGCATACTAACCTTTGTTTTGAATTTATGTGATGCTTCCATATTTCAAGTGTGTATCAACTAATAAAGTAGCTATATTTTTATCTACTCTATTTTTCATATTTTTTTGATTGAGCAATTAGTATAAGTTGCAACAATTATATTATCCCTTGTTTTTCTTGCTTTAAGTAGTTATTTCAAGTTTATAGCATCTTTACTTTGTTGTTAGCTACTATAGGAGAAGCCTGAAAACCTTCTACCATAGGATATTGATAGGTGTTCAAAAAGTGTGTTTAAATTTGAGTAATTTCAATTATGTTCTTTCCATTCTATAAAAGTAGACTAGATTTCAATTCTGCAATATTTACTTTCCTACGGTTTCAATTCTTGCAATTGTAATTAGGTTTCAACTTCTTCAATTGAGAGTCAACTTTTAATTCCTACAAGTAATTAGTTCATTTCATGTAATATAGGATTAGAGGTGACCTGAAATCCCAATAAAACCTATTCTACCAATAAAACCTACTGTCTAAATGAGCTGAACTACAATCCTGCTTTACTCTTCTCTCATAGATAGTCTTGGACACCATCCTAGATTGACAAATCATAAATATTAAATGATGCTATTAATGACATGCACCATATACTATGGATTAAAGTAGGTTGTATGACAAAGTGGGTGAACACCCACCCTTAATCTTGGGCATAAATTCCCAAAAGACCCGCCCAACTTATTGGGTGGACATTTCAAGGGGCTAGCAAGGGCAGATGAATTGTGCAACCTCACCCTTGGGGAGGAGGAAGAATCCTGCCCATATCGGGTACAAAATACAAAGTGAAAATGGGGTGAAACCTTAGAGAAATACCTTCCCTAACTCCCTAATGCCTCCATGGTAAAATAAGTGTACAAACTAAGCCCTCGTTCAACATGAAAAAAATCCTACCAACGCTCGAATTTCAAAGTTGAAGATCTATCTGTTGCTCCAATAGTTCAAGTACTTGATAATGTATGCAAAGGTGATTAATGTGAGGTGCATTGCTCCCAAGGTGCTTCAATACCTATTACTCACTACCTAACCATAGGATTGCAAATCAAGGAGAAGGATGAGGTAGTTGATAATTTATGAATTGGGTAGATATATTCGAAGATCCAAAGGCCTAGATTCAACTAGATGCATCTACATCCTTATAGAATATCGATACTATCCAGAGAAATAGTGTACCAGTGCGGTGCTTGTCTGCTACAAGTATCATCTTTCCACCTACCACCGTTAATGTTCATTTTTTAAATCAATATAAATATACCTATAAATAGTGGAATGCTGGTCATTCCTAAGGACGACTCTTTAGCCATTACAATTCATATGTAAGGTTTACCTCTATGTAAATACAAATTCTACACTATTTGGTCTTTGTATTTATCAAGTTGTTCTTTATTGATTGTATGAATTTCTATTTCGGTTTGGTTGTTTAAGTTATCCCGTGATATTATACTATTTAGATTTTGTGGGATTTACTTGATTGACTTAGGAGTGTGCATTCGTAAATATGGATTAAGGGCTTATTTTTTCTAAAGCCATTTGGACAGGAGCACTTTGATTTTGAATCCTAGATATCATGCACCTGTGCATTGGTTCTAGAATTCACCCCGTACCCATTGTTGATAGGACCTAGAACATAGACATGGTTGGGTGATATGTTAGGCATGGGATCTATGTTTCATATGTGGTATATTTCTTGTATAATTCTTGATGCGGCTATACCCATACTTGTGAGTTTTAGCTAAGACCATTTTTATTTCTTTCCCCATTTTCCTTTTATTTTTTGTAGTGTAGATAGTTGGAACCACCCCTGAAGGAACCAACCTTCTTCAAAGATCATTCATCCCATCCTTACATGGTGATCATTCTATGTTGCATCATTGGTTCACCCCAATCCTAGCGTGTGGTGCCGGATTGATGATCAATAATTCCACAAGAGAGAAAACAATACAAATATAAATTAGAATGTGATTTTATAATTAAAAATTCTACTATTCCTTTCAAGCCACAAATTGCAACAAATATTGACAATGTTAGAGAATATTACATTATTTTATAGATTAGAATAATTTGTATTATGTTAGTATCTATGTGTAGTTTATGCACATATTTCAGGCAAGTAGGTATGCTAGTAATTAGAAGACGAAGAGTCTTGTATACAAGTGGCAAGATAAGAAGTCAAAGGTCATATGGAAAGCAACAATCAATAATTTGGAGAGTCATTTTGTATAGTTATATTATGGAGATAAAGCTCCATGAAATGTATCCAAAAAAGAGCAAATCTCAAGTTTATATATTTAACACATGAATTATATTGTAAGTATTATTCAAGCATGTATATGAATGATTTTGGCTATTTACATTCATATATGATATTATAAGTGAATGTTATTTCACTATTATATTGCCCTAGATATATATTTGATTGCTCACACATATAATTCTACTCTTTATTATGATATTTCAACCTATAATATTCTAGCTTATTTATATTGGAACCTATGATATTTTGAGATAGCTATGATATTTTGAGATAGTAAGTCTTATAAGCTAATAGTGGTATTAGAGATACCACTTAACTCTGTTTATTTTTGATAGAGTTATATTATATTAGCCACCATTATATTGAAGTCTATCCACTTTGAAAGAATTGAATACTTGAACTCTATTTTTGAATATATAATTGAGTAGATATTGAGGGGATAAGGTAAAATCACCCTGATTTGGATGCTAGGGTCTTTCCACTTGGTTCAAGGAAAACCAATGAAGACTAGGACTCAACTTGAAGTGATTAAGGGTCAGCTCAAAAGAAAGTTGGACATGTGGAGATATTCATAGTCACCTTGGTATTGATTTCATATTCTCTAGAAAAGAGGTGAAGCATTTTGTTCTTAGATACGACCTAAGATATTAAAGATATATTTCAAATATAGAGAAGCATCATAGCTTCTAGGAGATAGAGAAGCATTTAAGCTTCTTGATTACAAATATAGAGAAGAAATATAAGATTTCTAAGAAAAAATAAGATTTTAATACTAAGAAGTACAAATAAGAAGCCTCTCGATATAAGGAAAATAGAGGCATAGAGAAAATTTTAAGTTATGATTAAAAAAAACCAAAAAGATAAAGCTGATTGGAATACTATATTTATTTCAGTCTTGGCCTTGGATTAGTTCTTTTGAAGAAGTCTTCTTTGAGGATCCATTTATACATAATAATATAAAGAGTCATAATTTCCTATCAATATCACTACCATACAATAACTATCTAAGAGCCATAAAGCACTACTATACAACATCTATCTAAGAGACATAAATAACTACTATACAAAATATATCTAAGATCCATAAAGCACTACTATACAGTGGCTATCTAAGAACCATATGTGCTACTATACAATGACTATATAATATCCATAAGGACTATCATATAGCTAACTAAGAAATATAAGAATGGTTGGAAAAACAATAGAGTAGAGCAGAGCTATATGCACCATCCTACATTAGCCCTATCAAGAAGCCATAGACACTAAGGAAGCACAAGCAATTGAAGAAAATAGGAAAAACAAAAGTACCATTTAGAGTGCCCTTTACAAAGCGAACCGAACAAGGATTAAAGGATAATTTAGAACACCCTTTGCAGAATGAACCAGACAGATATCAAAGAACCATTCAAAGCACCATTTTTAGTAAGAACTAGATAGAGACCTAAGCATAATTTTGAGTGCCACCTACAATGAAATCAAGAGTAAGAACTAGACAAAGACATGAGCATATATAGAGCTCCACCTATAGTTAAATTAGGATGTAGACCTAAGCACTATTCAAAGTACCATTTTGATATATTAATCCAAATCACTTCCACTTGAGACAAGAATTATTTAGAGAGGTATTTAGACTAGAGACATGCAAGAACTTGCACCTAAGATGAGCTCCATCATGAGATTTAAGCATTGCACCATTCAAATTCAAACAAAGAGTAGAATGAATGAAGAGCATAACAAAAGGAATTCCAAGCATTATGAGCTTTGGAGGAATGAAATGTTATCTTGGCATGTTGACCAACACTTGACTCATCGTAGCCCCAAATCAGTCGACCATTTCAGGTAATATTCTACGTTACATTTTCCAAATTTGGTGCATCATTTATAGGGAAAAAATTTTTGATTTAATTTTTAAAATATTAGGTGGAGTTATAAGGTTTTCCACTTTAATGTTTATTTATGCACCTTAGCTATTTTTTCAAAAGTTATTTTGAAAGTTTGAATTTATTTATAAGTTATGGAGTGATAAGGATTACTACTAGGATTTAATTTTTTATAAGGTTTGAAAATATAATAGTTCTTTTAAGCTTTGAAGGTTTGAAGATTTGTTTTTGGATGTAAAAAAGGAATTATATTAAATAGAAATAGAATAATTTTTTATAAACAAAAAAAAGAGATGGATAAACATGCCATGTGGCTAACACCATAACCAAAAAACATCCCCATAAAAATAGAGTGAGAAACCAAGCAAAAAATTTATAGCTAATCAACACCACCTTACAAAACTAATGGATAATAGAAGTAACTAATTACATAATGATGAGGCTCCATTGTATGGGTTTTGCCACCCCTAAGAATGATTCCCACCCAATAGTAGCATTAAGATACTTTGGTATCGAGTTCCTCCCCTATCCAAAAGTGCCAAGAACATCCTCCCAACCATAAACAAATGGCTCTTGGATGATAGCAATCATCAGAGCTCCTAAATTATCCTAGGCATCAAGTTAATGACTTTAGAGGGAGAGGAATATTCAAGTAGCCATGACCATCTCTATAAGGAGCTTGAGCTAGGATACGAGTGCAATTTTAAAGCGAGCAACACTACTATCTAGACTTGGACCAACTTTGAGGAGTATCTTGCTCAAGAGGAACCCAATTGACTGTGCACGATGAATTCCTCCACTAATAAATAGGCTCCTAAATATGAGTGAGCTCCATGGAAACCTTATTGGCATGAACTATAATATAAAAATATATAGATAAAATAATATTAGACTTCTCAAAAGTAGAGATGTATAAAGAGGAAGAACACTTACCAAAGATATAATCATTTCTAGATCTCCATATTTTGAACATGGTAACCATATGAAAAAAGTGCCACACTTCAAATAAAATAGCCAGTAAGGGTGGGGGGTCTCCCAAAATGATATGCATCCACTCAAACGTGGTGAAGGAATAAGGTTTTAAAACAAAAAAAATCCACTCTAAAAGGGAATGAGCATGAGAACAAACCCAAAAAGATGGATAAATTCTTCATATTGAAGATAAAAAATGTAAGAAGGGTTAGGGATGCCTAAATGCTAGATATGCACCCAAAAAATAAGCCCTTGGTGCAAAATAATCTAGGTAAAATAGGAAATTTGGGCCTCTAATAAAGGAGCCCAAGCGGTTTGGAACCTATGCATCCAAATAGGCTAAGGGAAAGATACTTTCCACCATTTATTGAGCTCATCAATCATGGGGATGTAAGGAGAGAGCCATCCATATCCCAATTGGTACTTATAGTTTTGTAGTAGAGTATCTGGATACCACTTCCAATCCTTCCACCAAGGTCATTACAAAAGTACAAAAATTTTGTGTAACATGGAGTCAGGGAGAGCATCCTTGACAACCTCAAAAGTATCCCTATTAGAGTGACTAAGATCAACTTTGGATTTGAAGTCATCCCAAGGGAGCTAATACTTGGTAGGATGAGAAAATAAATTAGTGATGCATTGCACACATTTGCAAAATAATCTAAGTGTATGAAATCATGAAACCTACATAAGTAGAGAGTCCTAGTAGGTGATAACAAATGACAACCAAACATTCATATGGTTTGTGGAGAGGCCATGCCAAAACCTCTAGCTATTCGATATAATACAAGGTTTAACACTCTCCCAAGCTTTTAAAATGCTCCTAATGATGAATAATCCTAACACTTATATAGACACAGGGGCAACAAGGAGGGAAGGGAACCCCATGCCCCTCCAACTCTTATGGCCAAAAGGGGAACCTTCATTGATATAGTGTTGGATGAGAATATTCCAAGCCTCATTACCTATGAGGGCTATGATGACCTCTTATCATAGAGTACCTAACCTTGAAATTGGGTATTGTGAATGCCAAATCCACCATGGATTTTGGAAAGACAACAATACTGTGAAAGGTGAGTGATTTGCAAATAGGATTAATTGAATTAACATTGAATCAAAGGTTACAAAGCTTAAATACAAGGTAAATAACCTATTCGAGAAAGAAAGGGGGGAAAGGAGAAATTGGGGGAAAAGAAAGTTAACTTGAGTTCTCTTGCCGCCCAAATGTTGCCGATCCATCGTTGTCCGGGTAAGGTAAAGGTAAGTTACCTTTACCCCAAGTAAAATCAAATATTTTTAACTTTTATCGATGGTAATTTCCAACATTCTCCCCCTTAAAGTTGAGAGGACTAACTAGACAGTCTATCAACTTTATAAATTGAGCTTTAGCCATGCATTTGGTGAAGATGTCTGCTAGATTATCCAAAGTGCTACAATATTGAAGCTCAACTGTCTGCTGTTCCACCATATCTCTTATGAAGTGATACTTCATATCAAAGTGTTTTGACCTTTTGTGGTGGATTGAATTATATGCCAACTGTATGGCACTTATATTATCATAATTCAGTTTGGTTGGACCAATTTTTTTTTCGCCAATCTCTTCAATGATTTTCCTCAACCAGAGGATCTGAGTACTTGCATGAGTAATGGCTATGTACTCAGCTTCCGTAGATGATAATGCTACAACAAATTGCTTCTTGGAACTCCAAGTTATTAGTCCTGATCCTAGACTAAAACAGTTCCTCGATGTAGATTTTTTGTCATCTATATTACTGCCCCAATCGCTGTCACTATAACCAAATAACTTCACAGAGTTAGACTTGTGGTAATGGATTCCAAAATCCAATGCACCTTTTACATATCGTAAAATTCGTTTGGTTGCTTGAAGATGCAGCTCGGATGGGCATGCCATAAATTGTGATACAAGAGATACAGCATACTGTATATCTGGCCTAGTGTTGGTGAGAAACATTAAACTCCCAACCATGATTCTGTAATTGGTCAAGTCAACATTAGGTGCTCCATCTTCTTTGCTTAGCTGGATTCCATGTCCGAGTTGGTGTTGCGACTGATTTGCACTGTCGCATAGCAAATTTCTTGATCATGTCATGAGCATATTTCTATTGAAATATGAAGATCCCATTCTTTGATTGATGTACTTCCATTCCTAGAAAGTATCTCATTAATCCGAGATCCTTCATCTCAAACTGATTCATCATGGAGTTTTTGAACTCCATATTCATTTTATCATTACTACCCATGAATATTAGATCATCCACATATAAACAAACTATGAGGATATCTACTCCATTTTTCAGGTAGTATAATTTTGGTTCACTCTTGCTTTTTGTGAAACCATATTTGCTAAAATAGCCATCAATTCTTGAGTACCATGCTCTTGGTGCTTGCTTGAGGCCATATAGTGCTTTTTTCAATTTATAAACAAGGTTCTCTTTTCTTGGTTCTTGGAAACCTTGAGGTTGTTGAACATACACCTCTTCTGTCAGGTATCCATTTAAAAATGCACTTTTCACATCCATGTGTTGAATATTCCATCATTTATGGGCTGCCAAGGAAAGAACAGTTCTAATTGTTTCTTGTCGAGCAACTGGAGCAAAAGTTTCCTCATAATCTATTCCATATTTCTGAGTAAAACCTTTAGCTACTAATCTCGCCTTGTGCCTTTCAATGCTTCCATCAGCATTGAATTTGGTATTATAGACCCATTTACATCCAACACATTTTTTTCCCTTGGGAAGCTTCACAAGCTCCCAAGTATCATTCTTTTCAATAGAGGATATTTCCTCTTCCATGGCATCCTGCCATATATTTTCAGTGCATGCTTTTTCATAGCTAGAAGGTTCTAGCTGTGCAGTAGCCAACAAAGCATAATTGACTACATCACCCCTTGGTTCATGAGACTCATCATCCCTTGACATTTGAAGATTTTCAAGTCTTGACAAAATGTCATCCATCTCACTAGCTTGACTCCTAGTGTATCTTTGTTGGAAATTCCTATCCAACATTTGAGAAGATGGATGACTCTGTAGTATGCGCTTTCCTCTATTTGTCTCTTTCCTTTGAGAAACTGAATTAATATCCATCGGACTTGGAGCACTTACAGATCTTTGGAATCATTTTGGAGAATTTGGGGATGCCAACAAATTCCTTCTTGGACTTGGTGTACCACTTGATGTACTTGATGAAGTTTCCTGATGTGGAATCTGTGGAGGAGGACTGCTTTTCTTGGGTTGTACCATTATGGGAGGTACTGGTGTGGTACTTGTCCAAATTAGAGTCAAAATCAACAAATTTTTTATGACCCCATTCTCCCCCTTCATCAAAAATTACATCCCCTGGAGATAATGATTTTATGTGTCGTGGGATTGTACAATCTATACCCTTTGGTTGAATCACAATACCCTACAAAAACACATGCTTGACTCTTTGGATCAAGCTTCTTTCGCTTCTCCTCAGGAATGTGTGCATAAGCTAAAGAACCAAATACTCTGAAATGTTTGACATTTGGTTTCTTACCGTACCATCCTTCATAAGGAGTGATACCATCTAAACTAGAAGTCGGACTTCTATTTAGAATATATGCACTTGTTCTCACTGCATCTACCCAATAGCTGTTTGTGAGATGTTTTGCCTGAAGCATTATTCATGCCATTTCAACAAGGGTGCAGTTCTTTCTCTCAGCCACACCGTTCTGCTTTGGGGTGTAGGCAGTGGTGAACTGCCTTTTTATCCCATTTTGCTTACAATAATGAAGAAATTCATTTGAGGAGTACTCTCCTCCTTTATCGGTGTGAAGACATTTGACATAGTAGTCACTTTGCTTTTCTACATTATTTCTGAAGTCTATGAAGCAATCAAATGCTTCATCTTTGTGTTTCAGAAAATACAACCAACACATTCTAGAATAATCATCTATGAATGTTAGAAAATAAGAATTGTTTCCAAGACTCTTTGTTTGCATTGGACCACATATGTCCAAATGTACTAGCTGAAGAGGATAGCTTGCTCTCCACGCTCTGCCTCTTGGAAACTTCATTCTGGAGTGCTTTCCCAAAGCACATGCTTCGCATACCTTTTTATGTTCTAGTATTTTTGGTAGTCCTGTCACCATAGCTTGTGATGTTAACATTTTCAAGCTAGTGGAATTGAGGTGACCATATCTCAAGTGCCACAATTCACTTGGATTTGTAATAGCAATGTTTGCAAGTTGAGCTCCCCCTGGCTCACCAAACTTTAGAGGGAACAACCTATTCTTTGTCATAGGGACTTCTGTGATGACCCGGTTACAATTTTTTTTATCAAAGATTGTACATTTTCTTTCATCAAAAACTAATTTGTAATGCTTCTCCATAATTTGGCCAACACTTAACAAATTGTGTTGTAGCTATGGAGTATAGTATATGTCATTCACATTTTTAATACCTTCTTTTGTGGGAACTTCCATAGCTCCTATGCCTTCAATTTGCAAGGATTTATTATCCCCTAACTTAACTTGAGATTTGTAATTTGAATCTAATGTAGCAAAGAGATTTTCTTTGCCACTCATGTGGTTGGAGCAACCAGTATCCAGAATCCATGTATCATTTAGATTTTGATCTGGCTGTCCATAAGAGAGAAAAAGATTTGATGGTCCTTCTTCTCCGTAGAATGAGCCATATTGATTGCTTTGATCTTTTGAATACTTTGACCAGCAGTCACGAGCGAAGTGGCCTTGTTTCCCACAATTGAAACATGCTGTTTTAGGCTTATTACTTCCTTGTCCTTGATTTCCACGGCCTGCATTGTCGCTTTGGTTCTGATTGGCTCCTCTATTTTGATTTCCACCTCTATTTGGATTACCTCCTCTCGTAGGAGTTGCTTTGGCCCTTGCCTCTTTGTTGTTGTCCTCTGCCTCGTCCTCTTCCTTGTCCTCGTCTTACACTTTCATTCGAAGTGAAGGCTTTGTCATCACCTCCATAGCTTGTTGAAGGTGCACCTTGAAGTCGCTCTTCATGTGATGTTAATGATCCAATCAAACTATCAAATGTAAGAGTAGAAAGATATTTGGATTCTTCAATTATGATTGCAATGTGATTCCACTTAGGAAGAAGTGTTCGCAACACTTGCTTCACAATTGTTTCATTTTTTGTGTCTTCACCTAAAGTTTGCATCATATCAACTACTGCTTTAACACGAACACAATAGTCTCCAACTCTTTCATTGTCCTTCATTCTGAGATTTTCAAAATCTCTTTTCAAAGTCTAAAGCCTGACTTGCTTTACTTTATCACTTCCTTGGAATCCTTCTTTCAAGGCATTCCATGCATCTGTAGCAGTTAAGTAAGATGCAATTCTTGGAAAGATACTAGGATCTAATGCTGATTGAAGATGGTATAAGGCAAATGAATTATTTTTCTGTGTATCTTTGTAGATCTTTTTATCATTTGCACTTAAATTAGTCCAATCTGTTGGAGCAATGTAACCGTATTCAATAATATCCCATAGTCCTTTTCCGATGAGTAATGTCCTCATCTTGATGGACCAGTACTCATAATTATCCCCTTTGAATTCGGGAATTGGTAGATTATTATGTGATCCCATTTTTTAATCTACTAAAACAAGAAACCTCTCTTTTATAGTCTTATTGCAAAAAGACTTTACAAACTATCAAGCCCTGCTTGATTTACAATCATGAACAACTCAAACTTGTTCAAGCAATTACAAAATTGTCAGCGACTTGTTCATCATTGTCACTGATCAATATTATTTCAGGAGAAGGAGGTTGAAGGATTTCAACTGAATTACTATAATGAGTATATTCGGATCCTTGTGCAGCAATTGCAACTGTGTCAGATTGTTCAAACTTGCTGTCGAAGGAGTTATCTTCTGAATCGGCTTCGTATCCTTGATCAGGATTTCTCTGGTGTGCAATAACCGCGTTTTGCAACTGTGAAAAAACTGTATTAAGACTTAGTGTTTTCACGCTCCTATCAAAGTTTTCAGGAGTTGTTCTCAGTAACAACTTGCAGAGGGCATGATAACAACCTTCCGATCTTATCATTTAAGAAAATTTCCCAGAAATTTTCTTTTACAAGGATTTCCTCTTAGGAAATAGTAAAAAAATTTAACTTTCCAAGTTTTTTTTTTTTTTAACTTTACATATATTTCCTCTTAGGAAATTTCAATCAATAAAAAACTTCACATTTATTTCCTCTTAGGAAATTTCACTCAACTAAATTTTTTTTTTTTATAAAAGCTAATGAACAGTTTAAAAAAAAACTAAAAAAATATATATATTTTTTAATTTTAAACTTATTCCTTAGTTTTTCTTTTGATTAAAAAAAAATTTAATTAAAAAAAAAATTGATTTTCTATCGACCCCGCCGAGAGTCGATCCTGCGACCTCGCGGGTCTCAGGGCTGAGGGTAGCCGCTGCGCTACCCGGGCTGATCCGGGAGCAACGCGCGCTCCCCGCCTCTTGACTTTCGCGTCGAGCGCGAAGCAAGTTTTGGCTTCGCGCTTCGGCGCGAAGCTTTTATATTCTTTGGGACTATTAGTCCCACATCGCTCACAGAGCAATGTTTTTGTTGTTTAAAAACAACAAAGCACGCAATGTGCTTTGACTGCCTGTGGGCAGTCACCAATGCCACAGCCTTTTGCCACCGATGATGCACGCGCAGATTGACACGTCACCTTCTCGGGCCGCGCACCAGTGCCACGTCAGCACAATTTGTAGATCACCACGTCACCTTCTCGGGCCGCGCACCAATGCCACGTCACCTTGCCTTGTCAGCCTCCTCGGGTCGCATGCCAGTCTCACGTCACCACGCATCGCACCACGTCGATCTCGCACCTCGGGCCACGTGCAGCAGATCGCCACCTCAGCTTTGCCTCGAGAATCATGTCGGTGCCACATCAACAGCGCCTCGAGAATCATGCGGATCTGTTGCTCCTATGGGCCGCGTCGTCCAGTTCCACCAATGCCTCAAAAAACATGCCAGTCAGCTCCTGCGGGCCGTCTCGGGATCCGTGCCGCCTCGACTCCTACGGGCCGCCTCGAGATCCATGCCACTGCCTCGAACTATGGGCCCCACCACCTCGGGAATCGCATCGCTCTGATACCAAATGTGAAAGGTGAGTGATTTGCAAATAGGATTAATTGAATTAATGTTGAATCAAAGGTTACAAAGCTTAAATACAAGGTAAATAACCTATTCGAGAAAGAAAGGGGGGAAAGGAGAAATTGGGGGAAAAGAAAGTTAACTTGAGTTCTCTTACTGCCCAAATGCTGTCGTCCACTGCTGTCCAAGTAAGGTAAAGGTAAGTTACCTTTACCCCAAGTAAAATCAAATATTTTTAACTTTTACTGATGGTAATTTCCAACAAATACTCCTAGGAAACACGATGGAATCCTAAATGATTATTGGAAGAAGACCATAAAAAGTCTCACAAAATCTCATCAAGCTTATTGTAACAGTTTTTGGATGGGTCCTCGTAGGAAGAATAATAAACATGGGCGATCGCAAGGACTTTTATGCAAATTTAGAATTTACCAGCAAGGAAGAGGTTCTTGGTGGACTAGTAGATAAATTTCTATTCCACCCCATTAATAACAAAATTCCACAGCTCTGGCATAAAACTGTTAAAGGAAAAAGGAATACCTAAAAAATGAAATATTTTCCCCTCTTTGATGATCTTCTACTGATATTGACTAAGCTAGTGGAGCATTGGGTTGAGAGATTACGTATAACATTGAGTTTTTCTCCATTGAATGGAGGATCCATAAGCTAAAAAACAAGTGTCCAGGTAGGAAAGCACCTATTGAATGACACCTTCTTCATCAATAAGAGTGAGGAAAGATTCATCAACAAAATGACCATTGATCAACTAATTCTCACCTTCAGGGAGAGAAATTACCTGAATAGATCCCTAAGCAGTATGGTGAGCTAGTAAATAGCCAAACCCTTCAGTAGTGAGGATATAAAGCTATGAAACCAATGGGTAGCCTTGTATAATGGATTGGAAGAGCCCAATGACTGAGTAATTGTGTTTGTTAATGGGAAAAATAGTCAAATCCTTAGCAAATAATATTTCTATGTAATTAATAAAGTAGATTCCAAAACCAAGAACTTTAAGCATGGCTAGAATGAATGACCAATCGATCCTATCATAGGCTTTCTCAAAGTTTATTTTTATGAACAATGATCATTGGTTGGAATTGTGATCCCACTCCATGCCTTCCTAGACAACAATAATATTGTCAAGGATGAACCTACCCTGAATGAAGCCAATTTGCTCTGGGTACACAATAATAGGAAGGATATGGTGGATGCATAAAGCTAGGGCTTTGATGATGATATTATAGGAAACATTAAAGAGATTAATAGGTCTCCAATTGGTGATTATTTTAGAATCACCAATATAGGGGATAAATTTAATAATCCCTTGATTAACACTAGGGCCCAAAGAACCCTTAGAGAAGACCTCTTGATAGACTTTGAGAAGATCAGGCCCAATAGTGTCCCAAAGAGACTTGTAGAATTCATAGGGAAAGCCATTAAGACCAAGGGAATTATCATATGCTATATGATAAAGAGCTTCCTCTAGATCCTTAAAAGAGAGGGTATTTTCATAGGTATCTCTTTGAGACACAGAAATCCACTCTAGGTCAATAGAAAGGTAGGATTTAAGAGCATGGTCACATTACAGGGAGTAATCCTGAACCACAAACACAGTTTGGTAGTGCTCTTCAAAAGTAGAGAGAATACTAGGAAATTTAGAAATACACTCTCCATTAATGTTAAGGGCTTTAATTTCAAAAAAATTATTACGAGGACACAAGCACTAAAAGAAATCCTTGGTCACCTTATCTCCAAATTTGAGCTAGTGTAACCTTACCTTGATTTGTATCCCTTTGGCATCATAGTTCTCTACCATCAAAAGCTGGTGTTTAACTATAGTGAGGTGCCTCTAAAGCTCCTTATTGAAAGTATTGGACTAAATATGAGTTGAAGCTACTTCTAAATATCATTCAAGAGAAGTATTGGAGCAACAGTGAAGCTTAGCAATATTACACCCAAGTGAGCATAAGAAGTTGGCAGTGCACTGGATAACAACATTCAATCAATCAATCTAGCTTGAGGTCCCTTTTTATTTGGATACTAGGTTCTAAATTATGATAACATAGGCCCTCAACATGGGGTGGTGCAGAATATAGTTATTAAGATAAAATTGTGATCAAGAAAAAGGAGGGGGGCAAAAGAAACTAGGATGGAAAAGAAAATGGGAGAATGGTCAGACAAGCAAAGCTCATAGTGGATAGAGATAAGGGAAGAAGAATATGAGGGCTACTCAAAGGAGAAATATAGATGCCTAAAACATGTTATGTTTAGGGGAGATACTCTTATAGGCACACTCATAAGATCGTAAGACATAACCTTAGACTTTCCAAGCAGCAAAAGTGGTTTTCACCACCCATTTGGGGCATTCTGAGCCTATCCAAGCTTAGCTGCTCAAGACCAGAGCGACCAGATCTTAGTCGCTCAAGCTCAAAGGGGTCAGAATTTAGCCACAACAGATGATAGTGGCCAAATATTAGTTGTTGTAGACGACAACATCTAAGCCATAAAAAGCATTTTATCGACAAACAGGCCTAATTAGAGGTGTAAGTGGCAGTCTGCATGCAATAAAGGTGAGCGGGAGTAACTTTGCATTCCCCTTCACAACTAGTTCACATAGAAGACTTGAGTCTGAATTTAGACTTCAGTTAACTAGTCTTTAAACATAGAAAATACAAAAAGCTTCTCATGCTAACATTCACTATGCATGAGGGATTCAATCCTAGGGTTTTGAGCATAGACTTTAGGGTTTCACACACTTTAAAATGTGTAAGCCTAAGAGCACCAAAAAAAGGAGAGATATGACAGGACATAGAGGACATATCAGAGAGAGTCAATCAATCCAGAGATATAGGAATACATTAGATCATTGAGGAGAGCTTTCAAGACTTAGAGAGTTTTCCTTATAGATCACATTTACAGTGAAGCCCTAACAAATTAGAGAGTATAGCAACCACCATTCCAACATTGGATAAAATATTTGATCCATAGCTTTGGAGCAAAGAGAATGAGATTCACTTTAGAAGCCATTGTCATTGGACAGTGGCCCATAGGCCTAGCTTAGGGTTTTAGATATTAGTTTCATTATTCTATTTAGCATATCATTAGCATAGCATCATTTCATTTATTCACATTCATAGCATTAGTTTCATTTGAACTTGCTTTTATTTGAGTATATTCATTGCTAACAACCTCATCCGGGGAGGCAATCTCGAACATCTAAGCGTGTGTTGTTGTTTCATTTATTACAGGGCCACATGTTCATCTAACAAAAGCTACAACATATGAGAGTAATAGGATCCCTCTAGTAATCAAACCTAGAGAAGGAGGTATCTGTAAGCCCTCATACATTTTCATGTGCAGAACTAGGAAGCTTGTGAAAGCACACCACCCCTTGCTAGGGGACTTCTTCCTCACTTGTAATTCATTGTATCAAAATGGGTATCCCTAAGAGGGATCGACATGTAATCGAGTTTAAATACAAATAAAGAGATCCATCTTTGTTACTTCCATGTTATATGCTTTTTCATAGTCTTTCATTTCATCTTGAGTATAATATTGCAAGTAGAGTAAAGTAGTGCGTGCATCCCGGGGTCGCTATAGATGGCGATCACAGTGGGACCTCCACTAATTTTTATTTTTCTACCTAGAAACTAACTTAATTTTGTGTGCAGGTGTAGCTGCTCTAAGCTACAATGGCTAAAAATCAGCCACTCTGATCTACAACGGCTAGCAATCAACCAATCCTGCAAACATCGGCCATAAACTAGCTACTCTGGTCGATAGCAGCAAACACAAGAGTGCAGCAAAGGCCAGAACCTTGGTTCTCTAAGCTGGATTAGAGGTTCGTATAACTTTTTTGGTATTTCATGGTTTTTTTTTTGCTTCTATTTTTTTAAAATACTAAACTTAAAACACATTTCTATTTGGAAAATTGAAAGAATGAAAGAAAAATAACTTGCATCTTGCACATCTCAGAGTTCCTTTTATATTTTCCACTAGACGTTGCTAGGAACATCATCTTTTGATTGTAAAGTTCATCCTAGAATCTAACGTGCTAGACATTGTATGTTGTTTGCTTGCTTTGAGGCCCTGCTAGAGGCCATAGCTGCACGAAATAAAGTGCGTCCATACAAATCATGGTAGTTCATGCATTTTTCTAAAAATCAAAACATCTCTTTGCATTTAGGCATATAGGAAATATTCATTGCTTCTATATGATGCATGTTAATTTACGTAAGCTTAAAATGAACATCACACACATATGCATCATTTAAACATTGGGGAGTTGGATTTCATCACCAACCCTCAATTCATTCTAGTGACGTTGGAATTCATCTCCTTCCATTGGATTTCCCCTTAGAGCTTCCTAGAAACAGATTGAGAAACTTACTTATAGTGGTACTAAGTTACTTGTGCTCAAATTGTCTCCCACTATTGGAACAATCATTGGTTCAGAGTGGAAGAGCTAGATGAACCCCCCACTGGGACTTCAGCGGTGTACCCTAGCATATTTTGGGAAAATCATGTTTGGAATGGGTGTACTTTATTATCACTATGGATGACTCTTCTCATTCTTAATCCAAGAACAAAAGCAAGAAATCAAAGGAACAACAAATCATCAAAATACAACAAAAATTTTAGGACACACTTAAATTGATAATCAAGATAAAAATTTGCTTGACATTGTTTGCATACATTAAATTTCAACTCAAAAGACAAATTCCTAAGAGCAAAAATAAGTAAAAATCCTCGGTTTGATGCCGAAGGAAAGTCTAAAGTAGCCCATATCCATAGATGAAGTTGTAGTCATATTGGACGACCTACCCGTAAGACCGTGAGACATAGGTCTGTGAGCCTAAGGGTGATAACTCAACGCTTGGGGGTTATCCTAGAGAAACCCCAAGTAGGGAAATACATCATGGAACAAAGTCACATAAAAAAATAGATGCTTCAAAGCCATCCTCATCAAGGAGACATGAGGGGACCTCAAAGGACTCCTCTAAACACATAAACTTCTCAAAGGCATGAATAAGCTTCAAAGGCTTCCTCCTCACATAGACATAAAGAAGGTTCTAAAGCTCAATCTTCACATAAGGATTATGAGGTTGCTACATCTCCATTCTCATGGAGAGAGCATGTGACCACAAAGCCTTATTCATCAAGAGGGCATACAAGAGTTGCAGCATCTCAAGCTTCATAAGAAACATATGGAATAGGTCTACCTACTGAAGGGCAAGAAACTAGAGAAAAATCAAGTCATAGGCATAAAAAAAATGACACCCTTCACACAAGAGGAAGGATTCCCATAGACTATGACCTTATTGGAGTGAATGACACCCCACGAGATCAGCCATGGAAAACAAGACAACTGGATGAGTTTGATAAGTTTCATCAGAGGCCAACTCAAATAACCATAGTTATTGAGAACTCTGCATCTAGAAGTTCACAAACTATGACTTCTAAGCATACCTCTAAGCCTAGGGGTACCTCATAATGACCTCACAGTAAACATGCAAAATTTGATCATGAAAAAACTCAAACATACACTAAACAAGTTACATTATCTAGCAATAGCAGAGAAACAATAGAAACCTCCTCGAGGAATCTGTGTGTCAGAACCACCAAAAATAGATCAGATAAGCATGAGTCCTCTATGATAGCACATGCTTACCGCATGTGATGGTTAGGGAATGCCTTGCATAAATAGCGAGAGCTTGTGGAAGCTATTGAATATGAAAAACAAAGATAAAATCTCTTGCGCCAACATGAGCAACATTTAAGATAGCAAGCTAAGCAGCTAGCTCACATCAACCATCAAACAAATGGTAATGATCATCAAAGAGATCAACACACTAACTCATCAAGAGACAGGCACACTAGACAAGAAAGTGACCCGCACCAAAATCACCCTCCAAATCATGAGTGGAATCCAACTAGGGGAGGAATGGAAGACTTAATAAATCAAGATCAGGCATATCTTGGATCCCCTTGTAGGAGGGAAGAAAATGGAACAACTCAAGTGGATAGGGGGTCACATCCATTGCCACCATGATGGGGCATACAACAAGAGGAAATCCTCACCTCAAAGGAATTTTAAGCTCTTGCTGAAAATATGAAGTCATTTGAGAAACAAGAAATGGCTGGGAACCAACCAACATTGAGCAAAATACATAATCAACCATTGTGCCCATCAGTTCCTAGCCCTGCATATCCTAAGCACTTTGATATGCCTAGGTTGGAAAATTTTAAGGGTGAAGAATATGCACAAGAGCATGTCACCAATTTCATCAATGCATGTTTTCATCTTGAAGACAATGATGCTCTTATGCTAAGGATATTCATCATGACATTTTTGGGTGCTGCCACTCAATGGTTCAACCAATTTCCCAAGCATAGCATAACCAACTTTGAACAACTAGTAAATGCTTTTCTAAAGTTTTTATCCTTTGGTGCTAAGAGAAAAGTGAACCTTTCAAAACTAGCCAATATGAAACATTATGATGATGAGCCAATAATGGATTATGGGAATAGATGGAGAAAGATTGTGGCAAAACTATCATTCTCTGTTCCCATAGAAGAGATTATCCACATGTTCACCAAGAATTGTTCCAAAAACATCTCCCTCTTGCTAAAACTACAATAGTACCCCTCATTTGAGGAGGATTTGGCACAAAAAAAACTCATTGAATACATAAAAGTAGATGAGGGAACCATCAAACTCTGAAACAAGAAGGAGTGGAACAAGAATGACAAAAATGGCAAAAATAAATAGAAGCAGGAAAACCCTACCCCAGTTAATCAAGTAGTGTTGGTTGTGCCTAAGGATGGGGCTACACAACAACCCCATAATTATCAAGCACATCCCCCACCAGGGCACCTCGAAGTGCAAACTTCACCCAATTTCGAACGAAGTCCATTGGCACCCCCGATGTTCACACTTCGCCCAATTTCGGGTGAAGTCCGTCTGAGCCACCGACGTCCGCACTGTGCCACAACTCGAGCACAGTCCATGACGTCCATACTTTGGTGAAAGTTAGATTAAAAAAAGGAAATTAAAATTCTTTAAGTTCTTCAAATTGGTATTAGAGCCAACTATGATCAAAAGAACTATCAGGGGAAAAAAAAAGAATGAAAACTCCCTCACTACTTTACACAATTAACATAATCAATGCAATAAATCTTAAACCAATTGAGTGAGGTGGAAAATATCAAATTCCCTGACATACCTATTATATATCCCAACCATCCTAAGCCAAAATGATATAGGGAATATCAGTTTTTCCCTTATCATAGGATATCGGGGTATAACATTGAAGTTTGCAATAATTTTAAGCACCAAGTTCAAAACATGATTAAGGTGGGAGAACTCAAAGTGGACAACCCACTGGCCCCTGACAATAGAGATATGGGCATCTACAAAAACCCACTGCTAAATCGTGAGGCCCCTAGAGAGCAAGGGGCCCAATTCAATCAGGTCCAAGTTGATATACCTACCCACGGATGTGTTGGGATGGTCAAAATTGTCAATATAGAAACTAGGAGTCGATGGTATGGTCAACTGCAACCTCTTGAAATTCATATGAATGTCCCAACTACACCAAGGAAGAGGCAGGGGTAAAACAACCTTCCAGGTCCGCAAACTCGACTTGTAGTAACTATCCAGAGTAGACTTGAGTAAAACTTACAAATAAATCTGGTTAAGCTATCCATTTATGATCTCATACAATAGTCCCCAAAGCATAGGGAGACCTTGATGGAGATTTTAAGGTCAATTGAGATCCAACCGCAATATCCAAATGCCTTCACCCATTTTGTGGGATAAGTACAAGAATGCTAGGAACCTGTAATTAAATTCTATGATTATGAGATTAAGACAATACCTACTGCCTTACTAGATCCATCACTGAAAATTGTGGCATCAATCAATAATTTACCTTTCAATAGGGTCTTGGTCGATACAAGTTCATCAATCAACATCATCACAACAACTACCATAGAACATCTAAAAATTCCCAGGTCACATATCATTTCGATAGCCTACACATTAAGTGCTTTTAATTATGCTTTATGCAATACTGTGGGAACGATAGTCTTACCTATCAAGGTAGGGCATAAGACCATCCTCATGATGTGTCATGTCTTGGAAGGTGCCATGCAATACAACATCCTTTTAGGGCGACCTTGGATAAGGGACATGAAGTGTGTCCCTTCAATATTACACTAATGTGTCAAGTATGTACATGATAACAAAGTCTATATGGTGTTGGCAAATGATGAGCCATTAAATTATGTCCATCAGGTGGATTTGCCAGGATATTTTGTGATAACTTCTACCCACCTGTATGTAGGGCCTTCATCTCCAATTACACAACTGAAGGACAAAGACAAAGGGGTACAAAAATACCCATCCACATTAACACCTCAACATGCGCCCAACATGACTAATGCTTCTAAGAAACCATCAACGTCTAAGCCACAAGATAATAAAAAGCTAAAGGTGCCCTTATTCAAGGAAATAAAGCCTAGGGAAGTGCTAACCATAGCCATTAAGGAAGGTCCAAGTCCCATGGATGAAGAAGATCTCCAAGAGCAAGTCAAAGACGATGATTACCATCCTGCTTCACTAGTGTCATCCATGGGGTCATCCACATCGCATGCAACCATACACTTTGTAAGCACAAGGATAGGAGAATACCTTGTGTAGAACATAGCATTCACACCTATCATAGAATCTGCATAAGACATGGGAAAACCAAAATACTTGAGACCACCCGTGGGAACAGTGGTTCCGCTTGGAATCCCTCCCAACCAGACAAACTTCGTCTATGCTGGACTAGATTGTGCCCATAAGTCTACTGAAGAGGAAGAGAACAACGATGAATTATTCACCATTAATGTTAATTACCTTTATAATCATTATTTTTCTTTAATCTACTTTGAACGTTGCCATTGGCATGGTTATGATCTTGGTATATATGAGCAGGGGCATAGGCGGCCACTCGAGTCGTAGTACCAGCTTTATACTGATAGGTTTGGGGTAGGTTACCACATCAAATATTGGGATGACTCTTTGGTAGTAGCTTTAAATAGATTGAGCTTGGGGTTAGGAGAAGACATCAATTTTATTCCTTATCACCCATTAAATTCAAGTCTTATGTGCAATAGAGAAGTGGTCGTAGTGAACATCCTACCACCTGAGACATATCATCCAAGACTCACAACTGTTGCCATCCCAGTAGGATACAACTCATGGGATGATGAGCAAGAAGAAAATAAATATGTGGCAAGTGATTATGAAGCACAAAAGGGCTTTGCCTATCATGGGCCTTGCTATTTACAAAGCTTTACTTGGTCCATCCACAACGAGAGTGGATACATATCAAATGAAAGTAGCTATGATTCAGAGGACTCGATAGAAAGATCCTAATTAATACCAAGGCATTGGCCCCATGGCATGGGGTAAGAAACTAATGCAAATGGCATCTTCATAAGTGACAAGGAGTATGATAATGAGATAGATATGGCTTACTTGAGGCCAAGATATGTACCCCATATCTTAGGGCAGCACACTAATGCCAATGTATTATTCATAAGTGACAAATAATATGAAGATAAGACATAGATGGCTTACCTAGGGCCAAGGCATGAGCTCCTTTTCTTAGGGCCTAACGGTTTCTGGATAAGCAATGATGACTTTGACTCTAAAACTGAGATGGCTTATCTTGGGCCTCACCATATGCGACAAGTTGGCATGTTGGTAGAGAGAGAGGTAGAAATTTATACCATAGACCCTCATATATAGTTTTTGGGGAGACTTGTTGACCTAGATGCCACCAGATGGTCAATCCCCCTCTACCTACATTCAGAGAGCGGTTAGAGCCCAATGATCCTATTATCTGCCCTGCTCATGGGCCAAATCCAAAAGTTTCCATTTCTCCAAAGCCTGATCATGAGTATGGAAGGGAAACCTCTAAGATAATATTGCACCCATGTGGTCCTGGAGATCTCATTCCATCCATCAACACAATCTCCATTGATTTGACCACTCCGCTTCATAATCCAGCCAATCCCATAAAAACTTTGTGTATTGATACAGAGGAAATTGATTGGGACCGTGCTAATTCACCCATATAGCCTGAAGATATTTTCCCTAATGAAGAGATGTTACAACCATTTAATTTTGCATCAGGTTGTGCATATGATGTATTTCATGCTAGTTTGGATCCTGTGTCAGTAGGACCTGTAAATTTTTTTGATGACATTCACTTGATACCCACACCTCATCAGTTGGAGGATGGATCACATATGGCTGTAGAAGTGACTTTCAAGGTGGACATCAACGATGATCCTACTCAACCAAAGAAAGTAAAGTTCGGAGAAATTCTATCTCCAGAAGAACAAGCCATCATAATTCCTCTCCTGAAAGAGAGGCCAAATATTTTTGCTTGGACTTACAAAGACATGCCTGGGATAGATCCAAAGTTAGTTGTTCAAAATATTTCACTGGATCCCATAAAGAAACCAGTCAAGCAAAATTTGAGGAAAATGCATCCAACCATCGCTTTGATGGTAAAGAACGATTTGCAAAAACTATTGGATGTAGTTTTCATAGTTCTTATTGACTACCCTGAGTGGGTGTCCAACATGGTGCCCATGGGGAAACCCTACGGGAGAGTTCAAATTTACACAGACTTCAGACACTTAAATAGGGTAACTCCAAAGGATTCATTCCCATTGCCAAACATAGATGCTCTTGTTGATGCCACAACAGGTCATGATATGCTTTCCCTAATGGATGGTTTTTTTGGATACAATAAAATTTGGATTAAACCCGAAGACCAGCACAAGACTGCTTTCAT
This sequence comes from Wollemia nobilis, assembly GCA_028583015.1. Classification (NCBI taxonomy): domain Eukaryota; kingdom Viridiplantae; phylum Streptophyta; class Pinopsida; order Araucariales; family Araucariaceae; genus Wollemia; species Wollemia nobilis. The sequence continues at coordinate 11,857,312 of JAQPPZ010000513.1, forward strand.
TACTCCATGGGGAACATTCTATTACAAAGTGATGTCATTTTGGCTCAATAATGCTGGTGCCACCTACCAGCGAGCCATGACATACATATTCCATGACTACATGGAAAATATCTTAAAGGACTACATGGACGACTTACTCGTTAAGTCTTTCCTATAGTAAGAGCATGTTGAAGTCCTTAGACAAGTCTTTAACTGCCTCATTGAGCATAATGTAAGATTGAATCCTAAGAAGTGTGTATTTGGCATAACTTCTGGCAAGCTTTTGGGATTCATCATTTCTAAGAGAGGCATCGAGGTCGATCCGGAAAAAGTGAAGGCTATACTGGAAATGGCCGCCCCTACCAACATTAGGTAATTAAGAAGCCTTCAAGGTAATATAGAAACCATAAAATGGTTCATTGCACAATTATTAGACAAATGTCAACCCATGAACCAGTTGCTATGCAAGGATGTCCCATTTCATTGGGATGGAGAGTGCCAAAAATCCTTTTCAGAGATCAAAACATACATGGCCATGACACCAGTGTTGGATCCACTAAGGCCATACATTCCATATTTGCTATACATATCGGCTACTAGTTTTGCTTTGGGCACCATGTTAACCCAAAAGAATGTGCAAAACAAAGAGCAAGCCATATATTACATTAGTCGCACCTTGGTGAGTTATGAGCTGGGATATGCGTATGTCAAAAAGTTGTGTTTAGCAGTGGTCTTTGCAACTTGAAATTTGTGACACTACATGTTAAGCCATACAACCTACGTTATATCTAAACAAAATCCTTTGCAATACATGATGAACAAGACATATCACAATACTCATACCATGAAGTGGATCATGCTATTGATAAAATTTGATCTAGAGTTCATAAGACAAAAGTCCATCAAGGGACAAGTCATAGCAGATCAATTAGTAGAGGTTCCTCTTTAGGATAGCAAGCCTCTCACCATAGAGTTGCCTAATGATGCAGTCTTTACATTATCAGATCCGCCTGAGCTCGAAGAACCTGAGAAATAAAGAGACATGTCGTTGTTCTTCGATGGTTAAAAATGTGAGCAAGGAGGCAGAGCAGGGATAGTATTATCACACCATAGGGCATGTCATTGCCCTTATCATTCAAACTAGACTTCTCTTGCACAAACAACAACACAGAATATGAGACATTGATATTGGGACTTCAAACAGTTGTAGCAATGGGCCTTAAAATATTGAACATCTTTGGTGACTCCTTGCTCATAGTAAATTAATTTAAAGGCCTATTCCAATATAGGTGCCCACTCCTGAAATCTTACAAGGAACTTGTTGACACCTACCTAGCATGGCTAGAATGGTATGACATCGAGGTAATCCCTCGTACGTAAAATAGATTTGCAAACATCATGGCTTCTCTGGGATCCTTAATCCCTTAGAACCCATTTGCTGATTTTAAAATTGTTCATGTGAAAGTGCTCTCGCACTCAACAATACAATGTGAGGATTTGAACAGTCAAGCATCAGTAAACATCATCAAAATCAAACCTAATCAGGATTGGTCCGTCATAGCTAAATACTTCTTGCAAACAACACCTTGGGTATCTTTGGTTTCTCAAGGACCTACAGAGTGTGGTACGACCATTCACCATAGAGTTGTTTCTCAATCTATATTCGTACATGCTAGATCATAGGAGGAACATGTTGTTTTATCAATAGAAGCTATGGCTTATCAGGATTGGCTTTCCTAATTGTGGGATTTCCTGAAGCTGGGAATGCTACCATAGGACCTGTCGCATGATGAAAGATGAACATTTAAACAAAATGCGACTAGGTACATTTTGCTAGGAGAAGTCATCTATAGGTGAGGTTATTATGGAATACTCCTTCATTGTCTTGAGCCCCAGGAAGCATCCTGGGCAATTTTGCAAGCTCACAACAATACGTGTGGCAGCCACTTCAGTGGTATGGGCTATTGTTAAGCATATCTTAAGGATGGGTTACTATTGGACCACTATGGAAAAAGACTATTGTGAGTATGTCAAGAAATGCAATAAGTGCCAGCATCATGTAAATCTACCCATTTGCCATCACAAGCCTTACAACCCATCCAGGCAGCATGGCCATTCTCGTAGTGGGGACTAGACTTGGTGGGGAAGATCTCACCCCCATCCTCGGGCCGACATATGTTCATCATAATGGCCACTGAGTATTTTACTAAATGGGTTGAAGAGATATCTTTAACATCAACAACTAGACCAAGGATTGCGGAGTTTATACTCCACAATATCATAAGTCATTTTGGGGTCCCTTCAAAGATAATATCGGTTAATAGGCCATCTTTCAAGAATAAAAATGTGCATGATTTAATGAACAAATACCAAATTCAACACAATTTTTCAATGTATTATTATATGCAAGCAAATGGGCAAGCAGAAGCCTCAAATAAAATAATTGTCTCCATATTGAGGAAGATGATAAAAGAAAATCATAAGGACTGGCACTTGCAATTACCTCTTGCACTATGGGTATACATGATTAGTGTGCAGGCGTCCACTAGGGCAACATCGTTTTTACTTGTATATGGCACTGAGACCATCATGCCCTTAGAGTTGGAGATTCCAACTTTGAAAGTAGCCATGAAGGACTTCATAGATGATGACACCACATGACAAGGCCGCATTGATCAGCTAACACTTCTCGATGAACGTTGAGTCAATGCCTTGGAGCATCTCCACGTTTATTAGAATCACCTTGCACAATCTTACAACAGTAAATTCCACTTGAGGGAATTCAAATTTGGGGATCTTGTGCTCAAATAAAACCAATAGAACTCAAATCTGCCATTGCACCTATGAGACAAATTTGCGGTAAACTGGATAGACGCCTACATGATTTCAGAAAGGGTTGGACCTAGAGCATATCGCCTTACATCGTTGGATGGTATTGAGGAGCCTGAACCTCTCAATATCATTCAATTGAAGGCATTTTATACATAAAATCAAAAAACATTCAAATATGTCAAAAAAAACATTCAAATATGTCAAAAAAAACATTCAAATATGTCAAAAAAAAACATTCAAATATGTCATAAAATAAAAAAACATTCAAATATGTCAAAATTCAAAAAAACATTCAAATATGTCAAAATTCAAAAAAACATTCAAATATGTCAAAAATAAAAAAAACATTCAAATATGTCAAAAAAAAAAACATTCAAATATGTCAAAAAAAAAAAAAAACATTCAAATATGTCATAAAATAAAATAAAAATTAAATATGTCAAAAAAAAAACATTCAAATATGTCAAAAATAAAAGAAACATTCAAATATGTCATAAAATAAAAAAACATTCAAATATGTCAAAAATAAAAAAAACATTCAAATATGTCAAAAAAAAAAAAACATTCAAATATGTCAAAAATCGAAATACAAAAGCAATCAAAAATGCTCCAAGGGTATCTTCACACCACTTGGTCACCTTCATCACAAAAATCTCCAAAGGCATCTTAAAGCCCTTTGGTCAAAAGCAATCAAAATGCTCCAAGAGTATCTTCACGCCGCTTGGTCACCTTCATCACCAAAAGATCCAAAGGCATCTTAAAGCCCTTTGGTCAAATCAAATAAAAAGCTCCAAAGGTATCTTAAAGACCTTTGGTCAAATAACAAAATAAAAAACACAAAACAATGTAAAAATAAAAAATACAAAAACATTTGCATTTCACACTTGCATTCACATAAGTTGTATTACATACATTGCATTCACATATGTTATGATCACATTCTAGCAAAATATGCCATAGTTTGTATCACAACCCAAAATCTCAAATCCACCTCCATCCATACACTCTAACTGTGTTTGTCAACACAACCATTTCATGTTGCTATGCAAAATAGGTTAAGATTATCCTATTATTCAAACACGTCTAGTGGTCTTATCAACTTTTGTAGAAATCCATCCTAATTAATAGAATGTAAGGTCTAGCTATGATAATGCCTTGGATATTCAAGATCCCATCACTAATTAAAACACTAAAATCCTAGTTGGTACAAGGAAAAGATGAAAGCTGCGAAGCAGTCTAGGTTACCTTAAGTGAAAAGGATCTTCCTTGCTTATCCCCCTATGCGACTGGTTTAAAGGGGCTAAGAATTGGCAAAAGGACAAGCTTCATCCTATCTTAAATCAAAATAAGCAAAATCCTGAAGCAAAGTACAAATTCAAAAATCCAAGCATACATTCCAAATTTCAAAGCAATGATCCGATACACAAATCAGAGATTCCAAGAAACCTCGCTCAAAGAAAAATCAATAAAAAATAAACAGTGATTTTCATCACTATATATGAGCAAAATAAACAGTGATTATCATCACTACAAGAATCCTTGCTCAAGAAAAAAATAAATAAAAAATAAATAGTTATTTTCATCGCTACATATGAGCAAATATTCAAAGCTGAAAGGAAGAAAATAAGGGAATGAAGCTTGAATCCATGGAATTCTCAACATTGTACAAAACCGGAAGGAGAAATCCTTACACATGATGATATGTCTACCACAATTGCTTCATGCATTTGTGTAGACCAATGTTTGAATGTGGATGAGCTAGCTTAGGTAACCCAATACTACCTAGTGGTATAGTCCAACTAAGTCCAACTTAGGATGAGACGAACACTTGAGAATCCCTGATATTAGCAATGGGCTGAAAGAATACCGCTTGACATCAGAGGAAATGCTTGAGTTCTATCTCAAAATATACAATCACTTGCACACAGATATTATGAATATCCAGGTCCATGGTAAAAACCTTACTTTTCAAAGTCTAGAGTGGTCAGTAGACAACTATTGATATGATAACTAGAGTGGTTGAATTTCAGGAATAACCAAAAATAATTCCTACATAAGCAACAAATTATATCACCAATCAAATCAACAACTTTCTTCATAAGCTTCTATAAATTAAGGGGTATTAATAAAATATATGAGATACCGATTATATGTTAGAAATGATATTTAGATGGCCACTGATTATTTTATATTTCTTAAATTATAGAAGCTTATTCGGAAAATACATTCATCCCACACAATTACATTGCACTCATGGATGGAGTAAATGATCAATTCTCATGACTAGAATGATTATTAAAACAAAATCCATGGTTGTTATACTTTCTGTGGTATCACCCATTAGATTGTCAAAATCATAGCATATGCATTCTTTGTGTTTTGAGTAATTAAAACATACAAGTTCATTCACATTAGATTACATATTACATTCACCATATACATAGCACATTGCACATTGCATTTACCATATCATAACATAAGTTAAGTGTGCACACTGAAATCAAAATTAGACATGCATTTAACATACCAACATCGCATCCACAAATACACAAGTCATTAATCATCCATCATCACATTATAAAGCACATCATAAAACACATAAGCAATATCCATTTGCATACAATCATAAATCCATCATCAAATCACTACATAATACATCACATCATATCACAATAGGTAGATCATATCACATCTACATGAGCATCTATCTCAATATCCACATCACCACCAATATCATCTATCATCTATCATATATGTCAAATCATCATAATACCATCATCACATCTCATCATAAAACAAATAAAACAAAAACATGAGCAATAAATGATACACATAATGAGTCATAAACATAAAGATATCATATAAATGTGTGTGTCAAATATATGGGTATACAAAATTACCCATAGGGCTATAGTCATATAGGTCAAGCCAACCGCAAAATGAAAAACTAAGAGCATCATCAATTAAACACAGGGTTTGAACCTCCCGTAACACCTCTCCCAAAGCCACCTTCCCTTATGGTGGTGTCACGGGTCAAATGGTGTGAGCCTACCAGTCTCTCTATCCGAGTCCTGGTCCTCTGGATAGAACAGGTGAAAGACTGCCCTAAGGTGGAGCGCCCTCTAACCTATGAATCGCCTGCACCTGGTGCCTTCCTAGGGACAATCCCATGCCTCATGAGATGCATCCAGAGGGTGGTAATATGAATAATGTGCCCATGGATCGTCATATCATACTATTTTTAGTGACCTTAGGTGTAGAACCTCTACCCCTAAGTCTATCCTTGTAGCACCCTATGGAGTAGAGGGAGGTACAACCAACTGCATCCTAGTAGCACCACCCTCGATAGTATCTTGCAAAGCCTGGATATGTAGTGTGAGCTACTCTATGGTGGCATCCCACTATGCAATAGTGGCATCTCGTTGCTCTACCTAGATCTTGGTTGACTAGAGCTCGACCTCGACCTCAACCTTGTGCAGCTATGCTCTCAGAGGAGAATCTCTCTCCTCAAGTTCCAACTCCTCCTCATCCTCTGTAGGAGCCTCCTTCTCCTCTTTTGCCACCTACTCTACTGGATGGCCCCATACATCAGTCCTAGCTTGGAATCTCTACCCTAATGGATCTATATCATCACCTCCACCATCATTTTCATGACCTAAGCTACCATCACCATGCCACATTCGATCCCCCAACCACTGAGTGTATGCCTCTATAACACCCCTAATGAATCCTTGGTCAACTGCTAGGGCATCCTCCTCAACTGATATCTTTATGATCCGTGGTAGGGGGAGATCTCCCTCTACTATGATGCACCTGTGTACAAATGGAACCAGAGGCACATCCTACCATAGCCCATACTGACAAAGAACTCAGGAGTAGAATAAATACTCACAGATGCCAACCTTATGGTTGATGAGACACCGCTCATACTGTGTCCTCATTGTGAAACTAGTAGGATCATACCAAGTTGGATACTCATAATATGATTGCCACATGACATCGCCAACCTTCAACCCAGTAAAAGTAGTAGTGTAGTGGGGAAGCTCTCCTGCATGATGGCGGCTCTTGCGTAGCTTGCGCTCTTGAGCCCATCTAGGAGCATAGCACTGCATCCACTCCTCCATAGGTGTAATCTCGATAGGAAGCCCTCTAGGATGATCTACCTTGATGTGCTCCCATCCCCAGACCTGTAGAAGTAAGCTACAAGCAATGCCGATGCAAACTCATCGACGGATGTGGTACAACTCATCATAGAACTAAGCCAACAAAGATCTACCCCATGCATAGATGATAGGCTCCACACTATCCAGAAAAAATTGAACCATCACCAAAATATTCCATGGGAACCTCAAACTTGAGCAATCTGAAATCAATATATTGTTGATGATTATCAGCAACACTACATGCCTCATAGAGAAGACCTTCGCCTCATACCACTACGATATGGACACTCCCCCAGATTTGGTGTCCTTGAGAGCCTACATAGAGCACCCTCCGAACACCCAAGTGAAAACAACTTGATCATTAGTGGCCGAAGAGACAATGGCCACTCCATAAAAGGGGATCCAGAATATCCTATACACATATTTCGACATGATGGTCATCTCGCCGATAGGAAAGTGGAAGGTATTGATCCGAGGGTCCCATCAATGGACCAAAGTTGTGAGGTAGGCATGATCTACCATAATGGTGGGTAGTCTAGTGATATACTGAAGCCCATAGGATTTGATCCACGCCTAATCATCAACATCCAAGAGGGGCAAAAGTGTATTCATGAGCTTCGGGTCCCAAGCTCGAGCAGTAAGAATATAACAGCAAAATAAAATGAATCATAACTACAATGCATCTAAGGTATAATTCACAATAAACAATAAAACAATGCAAAATATGATGGGTTATCCTAAGTCTAAGCAAAGGGACGAAACTGCACCTAATCAAACAAGTCAAAAATTTTAAAAAATCATTAAGTCAACCCAAAAAATGCACCAAATTTTTTTTTTTCAGTAAGTGTTCTTGGCCACTATTGCCTACAATGACCAAAAATCGATCACTGGAGCTGACAGTGGCCAAGCCCCAATGGTCAATTTTTTGACCATTGAGATTCAAATCGGTCGTTGCCAGCGATAACGGCCGAGTTGCAGGCCTTCCTGGTCGCTCTGATCGATAGCGACCAATGGATAGCGAGGCAAACACATCGACCCTAGGCCAAAAAATACAAAAAAATATAATAAAAGAAATAAAAATAAAATAGGGACAAGCCCACCACATAAAAACCTAAACTAAGCCTAGCTACGGGTTTTGATTCGTTGCCAACAAGCTTAATGGGGTTCAATTATCGATTACTTAATGTGGTTTAGTTTTACCCAAAATAAAAATAAATAAGCAAGGTTAAGGTTTGAGGGAGTACTCGAGAAGCTCTAACTCCTCCACCCAAAGACACTTTGCCCCACGCAACCATAATCTTCCAAATTTTAGAAACACACCAAGTTGCAAAAGTTATTTTCGCCTCAGAGCTCAAGAAAATAGAATTGACAGCTGGTAAAGTGAAAAGACAAAAACCTAGTGTATATTTTATATTGCCTTAGCCGCTTCTGACATCAACGACCCGAATCTTGTGGATGCCTAGAACAGGAGCGGCCATGACTAGGGACTTGGTGGCCACTGGACCTGACAGCGACCGAGATCCTAAGCAAAAATAAGTTGTTTCCCTCCAAGAGAAGCAACCAAAAACATCAAATAAGCATATTTTGGTGGTTCATAATCACCATAATGACCAAAATAACAAAAAAAATGCATAAAAATAAATTCTCAAGCAGACCTCGTATTCAGTTACCTACTCTATCAACTTGGCAATTGCAGTGACTCGCACTCCATGCAACTCGATAAGATGAGTAAGTTACCATAAGGCTACTTGGGACAAAAACATTCATTTTGGAACCACGATGAATCATTTCAAACCTGATGGTCGGATTGCTCCATGGGTGCGATAAAATCATCTTCGTTCCCTTATGAGATCAAAAACATTGAGCCAAAGTGATACAATATAAGCATAAATAGAATCACTCATCCTAACTCCCCAAGAAGGCTCTTGATAGTCGAACCGCTCCTCAGGATAAGGATGGATGATTATCATAAACAGTTGGAGTCACACTTGGATGGGGGTTTGCCCATTGAAAGAACAAATGTTAGAAAGAAACCAAGTTAGTCATATTGGTCAAGCGACTTGTTGCTTTATTCATTGCCTTTTTCTCACCAATTCACTGTGTGAGGAGGTAGTTCAAATCTTCAAAATAATCATAGTTAAAATCAACAACAGAGCACTCAATCATATCAAAATTTTGTTTGTCCTCCGAATCATTACATACAACAATCACATAATTTCCCTTGTTTTCTAGTAACGTAAGTAGAAATGACATCTCTAATTTTTAGCTATCCTTCCGATCGAATCTAATTGTAGCAGCTGAAGCTACCCGATTGCATAAGCCACTTGGCTAAGTTAAGTCCTTCGAATGTTGAGGCAATGATTCAAAGGATGTGCATCATATTGCATGATTGGGCCATCAGGCGTTGGTCAGACCATTGACCATCATACAGCTTACAAGCATATCAATCTACATTTTTGCTCAGCGTTGTGTTTTCCACACAAGTGCATCGTAAAAAGGGGGATATATAGACACCTAAAACATGTCATGTTTAGGGGACCTACTCATATAGGCACACTCATAAGATCATAAGACATAACCTTGGACTTTCCATGCAAAAAAAGTGGTTTTCACCACCCATTTGGAGCATTCTGAGCCCATCCAAGCTTAGCCGCTCAAGACCAGAGTGGCCAGATCTTAGTCACACAAGCTCAAAGGGGTCAGAATTTAGCCACTGCAGATGGTAGTGGCCAAATCTTAGTCATTGTAGATGAAAACAACTAAGCCATAAAAATCATTTTATCGACAAACAGGCCTAATCAGAGGCGAAAGTGGCAGTCTACATGCAATAAAGGTGAGCGGGAGTAATTTTGCATTCCCCTTCACAACCAGTTCACATAGAAGACTCGAGTCTAAATTTAGACTTCAGTTAACTAGTATTTAAACATAGAAAAGAAAAAAAATCTTCTCATGCTAACATTCATTATGCATGAGGGATTCAATCCTAGGGTTTTGAGAATAGACTTTAGGGTTTCACACACTTTAAAAGGTGCAAGCCTAAGAGCACCAAAAAAAAAGATATATGACAGGATATAGAGGACAGATCAGAGAGGGTCAATCAATATAGAGATACATGAATACATTAGATCATTGAGGAGATATTTCAAGACTTGAAGAGTTTCCCTTGGAGATCACATTTACGATGAAGCCCTAACAAATTGGAGAGCATAGCAACCACCATTCCAACATTGGATACAATATTTGATCCATAGCTTTGGAGCAAAGAGAATGAGATTCACTTTATCAGATGCTATCATTGGACAGTGGCCTGCAGACCTAGCTTAGGGTTTTAGACATTAGTTTTATTATTCTATTTAGCATATCATTATCATAGCATCAATTTATTTATTCACATTCATAGCATTAGTTTCATTTGCACTTACTTTTATTTAAGTATATTCATTGCTAACAACCTCACCCGGGGAGGCAATATTAGACATCTAAGCATGTGTTATTGTTTCATTGCTTACAGGGCCACATGTTCATTGAACAGAAGCTACAACATACAAGAGTAAGAGGATCCCTCTAGAAATCAGACCTAGATAAGGAGGCATCTGTAAGCCCTCATAATTTTTTGTGTGTAGAACCGGGAAGCTTGTGAAAGTGCACCACCCCTTTCTAGGGGACTTCTTCCTCACTTGTAATTCATTGTATCAAAATGGGTATCCCTAAGAGGGACCAACATGTAACCAAGTTTCAATACAAATAAAGAGATCCATATTTGTTACTTCCATGTTATATGCTTTTTCATGGTCTTTCATTTTGTCTTGGGTATAATATTGCAAGTAGATTAAAGCGGTGCGTGCATCCCAGGGTCACTACAAGAAAATATTAGAATCTAATAGCATGGCTCTATCCAATATTTTTAGAACATGATTCTCACCCTATTTATTGTTAGACCACGTATACCAAAAACTAGCTAGGAATGAAGAGGGTAAAAAGAAACTAATGGGATCAAAGAGCCCCAAATTTTCTTTCTTGAATTAATCATGTTTCTCTTTCCCTTGTGGTCCACCTCATGGGAATAAGACCCACCTTTTCATGCGAGAATTTGATCATATTGAAGTCCTTACAAAGTAACCAAACAACAAGGGAAGAGATATCATCACAATGCCAAAGTGCACAATGGTCATTGGTATTGTTAGGTGCATAGATGTTGAGCACACCAAGAAGATGGTCAACAATATCCATCATAACCCAGATGACATGGTTAGAAGGGTCATAACCCCAAGAGATCAATCTATAATGATAAGATTTTGAAAGGTAGATGATTACCCCTACTTTACCTATATCATGCATAATATGAAAGGTGTGGCCTTGAGGCCAGAGAAAGGAGTAAGTACTTGATAAAATAGAGTTAATGACTTTAACTTCCTAAAGGTAAAGAATATCAATACTACCAAATTTGATCTTGAAGTCATCCAGACCCTGATGCACTATATACTTGCACATAGGATTTGTCAAATCACTAACATTCCAAGACATGCACTTCATGAGACATGATCAAGGAGCATATTTATTGATGACCTAAAAGTATTCAAAATCTACCAAATATTCAAAGGTGTTTGTGAGAAAATTATTATGGTTTTCTTAAAAAACATTGTTTGTCATCGCTTCTCTAGAGGAAATGTCTGAGGCCTCCCTAATTGGACTGTGAGAGTGATGAGGGTTTCATGAGGGAACTTTTCTAGGTAGATTAGGTGGAGAAATAGGGCATCTACTTGAGGGGATAGACTTTGGCATTGCTAATGGCTTAGATGACTAGGAGGCTTGAAGAGTTGGAGAAATTTTTTTGTTATTACCACTAGAGGTACCTATAGGAAGAGAAATAGAAGTTTCTTCTGTAGAGGTTTCATGAGAGCTCATTGACTGAGAGCTTGGTTGATATTTCTTTTACCAGCTCCCATAGAAGGTTGTGACCAATTTCCTTTACCATTATTCCTATTGATAGATGTCCATTCCTCCCCTTCATTAGTGGGAGGTTCAGATTTTACTATGTTTGAAGGCATTGACATCTCTACTAGAGCTTGATTTTTGGATCAACCCTCCATAATAAGGTAGTCTTTTATCTTATGATTTGCAGACTAACATCAATAACAAGTATTGGGGAGATTGATATAAACCACCCATTATTGGAAATGAGTCTCACCAACCTAAATATCAATAGAATCCTTAAGATATTTTGAGAGATCAGTTTCAACACAAATGCATTTATATAGTCACACCGTGTAGAATTTTTGTGGCTTCATGCATAGAAACTTGCTAATGGGTGTAGCAAGTTGTGGAAAGAATGACCAAAGGGGCAAAGGGAGACATAGGAATTCCATCCAAATAAGGACACACAAGGAACCATCAACAAAAAATATAAAATTATGGTGCTAGGGCTAAATAATTAAAAGGGAATTTCTAACATACCAAGGACCTTTGGTCATAATTGTAATGACATGCTACGGATTGATAAATTAAAAATGAAAAAATATTTAGTAAGGTTTTGAAAATGGTAAAATTTTATGCTATATGGCTATTAGACTTGCTGAATATATTGATAGATTAGCGAGTCATTAGGAATCCTCCCCAAAAAATACCCAACCAGGGTGTGACTCTCAAGCTAGTTACAGGATTTATCAAAATCCTACATGGGTAGGACTATGTTCAACATAGAGGAACTACCTTCAGAATAAACTTCCTAGGTTGTTTTATTGGTGCCATGGCTCTCCACAGCTATAACTTCACTAACAAGTGAAATGGTAGCTTGAGAGGTGACCATAAAAAGGAAAGGATCCTTCCACTCTATTTAGAGTAGTTACATAGAATATCATAGTGTATTTAGATCTCGTAAGGGCACTAGCAGTATGGCAACCAATAAAAGAGAAAATATGCAGTAACAATATGCAAACGAAAAACCCTAGTAGAGCCTCCACCAACATGTTTGAATATTTTGAAGGTTTAAATATTTAGTTTTTAATATTTGATGAGTTAAAAGATCTTAAGATTTAAGTTTTTTAGTTTTTTAGTTTTTGAAGATTTAAAAAATTAAAATATTTAAAATTTGAAAATTTGCAAATTTAATTTAGTATGGAGTTAAAAGGATTTCTACTTCAAAAGTTTAAGATTTGTAATTTTCTTCTTTGAGTTATTATTTGAAATTAGGAGATAAAAATATTTCAACTTCAAAATAACTTTTTAGAGCAAGTAGGAATATGATAGGAAATAAACAATGGTTTAATACTTTTTAGGAGAAATATGAAAAACAAGTTGTCATAGAAGATAGTATGAATATGATGTCAAAGTATTAGGATATGTTTTAATTGATTTGAAAAATGAAAAAGGAATAATTAACAATGTACTATGATTATCTTCTAATATTATTTCAGTATCTCAACCAATGGATCAAAATATAGTAGTTGAATTAAAAATTATTAAGAATAGGAAAAATTGTCTTATTACCAAACAAGGAAGAGTTATAGCTTCTAGTTCTTATAAAAATATTCTGTTCACTTTATATACATTATCAAATGTAGCTCTATCAATAGGAATTTTAGAAACAAAAGAACTTTGGCATAAAAGGCTAGGACATATAAGTGCATCTTCATTAAATAAGATGAGTAAACATCAAATAGTTAAAGTTTTACCTAAAATTTCATGGAAATCTATAGTTTTTCCATAATGTCTAGCAAGGCCTTTTAAACTCAATCTGCATAGAGCTCAAGAACCATTGGAACTAATATATACATATTTATATGGTCCGATGAACATTACTAGTCTTGGAGGACATAGATAATTTCAATTATTTGTTGATGATTACTCTAGAAAAATGTGGGTGTATTTTATGAAATTCAAATATGAAGCATTTAGTTACTTTAAACAATTCAAACTACTAGTGGAAAATGAAATAGGAAAATTCATAAAAAATGTTTGTTCGCATAAAGGAGGTGAATTTTTATCAAGAGAACTTAACTCATTTTTAGAAACCAATGGCATAAAATGATAGCTTACCACAACATATTCACCATATCAAAATGGTATTATAGAAAGAAGAAATAGATCTATTATGGAAATGGTTTTTTTTATGCTAAAATAAGATCATCTTGATCATCAATATTGGGTAGAAGCAGTTAAAATATTTGTATACTTACAAGATAGATCACCTACAAGGATACTAAAAAATGCTACTCTTAAAGAAATATGTTCAAGAAAAAAACCAATAGTAGAAGATTTGAGAATCTTCAGATGTAAGACACACATGCATATCCAAAAGCAAAGAAGAACTAAACTAGGTGACAAAACTATGTGTGGAATATTTCTTGGCTATGCTGATGATTCAATAGGTTACAGAATAATTGATCCAACAATAAATAAAACTAATGTAAGCAAAGATGTAGTATTTGATGAAGGAAGCAAACATGTTATTAAAGAACAAAATATTGATATAGGGAAAATTATAAGTTTTTTAGAGGAAGACTCATCAAGTGAATAATCAAAATAAAAAATATATGATGGATAAATTGAGAATTTATAAAACACTTTAAAGGAAAAAACCAATATGGCTTAGAGATACATTTAAGGACTCAAAACTAGAGCAAACGCTAGGTCTCACTACTATAAGACCATAAAATCATATCTTAACGATAATAATTAGGGGATTGATAATTTTTGTAGAAGAACCTACAACTACTCTAAGTGCTTAAGTCATCCAAAATGGAAGGCATCCATGGAATCAAAATATTTAATCTTAATAAAAAATAAAACATGGAATATAATTGATTTACCTCAAGGAAATATAGTAGTAGGATGTAAGTGGATCTACAAGATCAAATACAAAGCAGATGATTCACTTGACTAATACAAAGTTTGATTAGTGGAAAAAGGATTTACTCAAATAAAAGAAATTTATTATGAAGGGACCTTTACACCAGCAACAAGAATGACTACTATTCAAACAATTTGTGCTTTAGCATCACATCTTGGATGGAAACTTCATCAAATGGATGTAAAAAGTGCATTTCTTAATGATGATATTGAAGAAGAGGTATATATGTCATGACCAAAAGGATTTATAATCAAAGGATAAAAACAAAATGTTTCTAAGCTGAAGAAGTCTTTATATGGTCTAAAATAGGCACCAAGAGCATGGTATATAAAGATTAATAATCATTTGTTACAACATAATTTTAAAAAAATTTATCAGATCCAAATATCTATACAAAAAAGGTTGGACTAGAAAAAATAATACTTATAGTATATGTTGATGATATAGTAATCACAAAAAGCTCTAAAATTATGATAGATGAAGTTAAAAGGATTTAAGAAAATCATTTTTAAATGATAGATTTGGGACTCCATCATTGTCTTAGTTTAGATATTTGTCAAAATTAAAACAGTATCACAATAACACAAACAAAGTATGCAAAATCATTACTTGAAAAATACAGAATACAAATTTTTAAACCCAAAGACACTCCTATGGAGCAAGGATTGTAGTTGTCTAGATATGATGAGACATCTCTAGTCTTAGCCACTATCTATCATCAATTAATTAAAAGTCTTCTATATTTAAAAAATACCATGCTAGATATGGATTTTCTATAAATTATCTTTCAATATTTATGCAAGAACCTAGAGAAAGTCATTGGAAAGCCATAAAAATAATACTACAATATATTAGCAAGACTATAGAATATGGTCTAATATATAAAAAAATGATAGTAAATTTTTTCTATAGGGATATTCAAATTTTGATTATGTTGGATCTATAGATGACAAAAAATCTACATCAAGTTTTGTTTTTTAGATTGGTTTCAAACCTATTTCTTGGTACAATAAAAATATGTAGTAACACTTTCATCTATAGAAGTAGCATATCGTGTAGCAAAATATGTATTTTGTGAAGCACTTTGGTTATAATACATTTTTTCAGATATGGGAATCAAAAGAACTCCTACAATAATAAATTGTGATAATCAAGGAGTACTTAAATTAATCAAAAATATAGTGATTCATGAAATAACAAAACACATTGAAGCTCAATGTCACTTTATCAGGGATCATGTTCAAAATCATCATATTCAGTTAAAACATGTTTCTATTGAGGTTTAAATTGCATATATTTTTACAAAAGCACTTGATTGAAACAAATTTTAGATATTCTAGAATCATCTATGTACATCAAGAAATATTTATATCAAATAATGACAACTTGGTAATGGTCAACGTATTGACTTCTAGAAGGATCCTTGGATATGAGATCATTCATTTATTGACAACCCCAATCTTGTCATGATAAAGATTGTTACTGATCACCTCTTTGGTAGCAATGTTTCCCACTTTATAACTCACCTTCAAGGCAAACCTGCCTAAATACTAATCCCTACTAATGATCTTAATAGTGACCTCAATATTTCAGCCAATTCTCTATCTTCTCTACTTAAATCCTGTGTCATTTCCATAAGTGGTCCTTTAGACTACCTTATCTAGAGAGATTACGAGAGTGTCTAGTTTATTGTTAAGACTGCCTATCTTCTATAAGATATTCCTTCTACTTGCATGCTTCTAGTCAATTCAATTTGGATTAAGCATATAATCCTAAAAATAACCTTTTTCTCCTAGCTTGTGGTTAAAAATATGATTTTAAATATCGAGAATCTCTTAATTAGATACATAATTGTACCCAACCATTGTTACCTCTATTAGTTCAGGTGGGAGTCAACACATAATATTTTCTTTGAGTGTTCATTTTAAAGGGATGTCCTTATATTCCTCTTGCACACTTTTAGTATCGAGTGGGTCTAGTCAAGCAAATTAATTAGAGATTTTTACCCAGTGGTCCAATTCCTTTATTAACATTCAACTCAAATTCTTATGGACCCTTTGACTCCATAATTTCCTTTGGCAAGTATGGCTTGAGTGCAATAATAGAGCATTTTATAACTCTTCAAAGGAACCCTTGTCTATTGATAACATAGTTTTGTGTGCCGCTATTGAAAATGCCTAGCTTATCCCTTGCTTGAAATATCTCTATCCTGGTCTTGAGGCCACCATTGCATCATCTCTCAATATCTCTATGGAGATTTCTTGGTTGCCTATTCCTACAATAAACATAGATAATATCAAGTGGAATCCTCCTCCTAAAGGTTGGTTAAAATTAAACTTTGATGGTACTGCAAAGGGTAACCCCAAAAAAGTAGGAGGTGATGATGTTGTTAGAGACCATTATGGCAAGGTCATCATCACATTCAAAAATAATTTAGGCTCTCAAAAAAACCATATTGCAGAAGCTAGAAATGTTTTTTGTGGACTTTCCATCCTAAATGATCTCCCTTGCGAGCTTGTTATCGAAGGAGACTCATTGAAAATTATTAATTACCTCAAAGGTGATAAGGTCCCAGTTTGGAGAGTTTTCAATCTCATCACCGACTCTAAGAAACTCCTCTATAAACACCCTAACATCACTATCCAACACATATATAGGGAAGGAAATCATTTTGCTAACTTGATGGCCAATCAAGGCTTGTGCTCGAAGTCCCTTTATGTTTGGCACACTAGCTTCCCCCAATATTTAATTGATGTCTCTACTAATTATTGGTCCATGTCATCTTAAGTCCCTACCTAGGCCTCCCTGTATCATGTTTGGTGTTGTCTTCATCATCCATCAGCCTCTCCACCATAATTTCACCTCTATTTATCCTCATCATCTTCATGACCCCCCTCACCCTATCTCTATCATCCTGCAAGTTCACCTCCTTCCTACCATCAATCCCTCATCCACCTATCTACCCTCATCTTGCTTACCTAGATAAATCATGTCCACTGTGGGTCCCATACCCTACCCACCCTTAGTCACTTCATCAATGTCTTTCATGACAATCCTTGGTTTAATCCTTCCTAATGCATCTCATCCACAAAATCCTGGTTCAATAATTTCCAATATGACCTTCCATCCAATTCCATTGATGTCATAGGTATCTTGATTCTACTCTGGTCGTTCCTTTCCCATGTGGGGATCATATCAAACCTGCTTTGGTGGTTCCTTTTGTTATAGTATATTGCATCATATAAATGTAACACACTTGGTACATAACTATAGTAATAGATTACTTTAGGGGATAGTTAGTTAGTTGCTTCAAGTAATATAATAAATGCACAAGTGTCTTTGTACAAGTTGCAAATATGCAAGGTGTCCCCTTGTACAACTAGGTAGAGTGTTGACCAAAAAATCCATATTTCTATATAAAGGGCCTCATAGTGAGTGATTAGATATCATTGTAGGCAGTAGTTGGTTTACTATGTGGATCACCATATAGATTGGTGATGGGATACATTGCAGTTCTTTAGTATCTTTTATGAAGTGTTCACTTCGTTCATATTGCATTGTATTATTTTTATCACTTTCCATTAATAGCACATTTTCAAAATCTTACATGTTTGCATATTTCATATCTTGTGATTGTATTCTTCCTTGGCATACAATTTAAAAATCTAAGAGTGGTATCAGAGCTATGTTAGATCAATATAGGAATAGGGAGAACCACTAGAAACCACCATTACTAATATAGATCTAAACTCTACTATATCTTTGAAAACCAAATTTGTCATTGTGTGCCACTACATGCAAAATTCGTTGTAAGGAATTTCTAAAAAGGAAATTCACAAGAGAGATTGTGAGGAGAAGAAAATATCAGTGCATTTGGCTAGAGTCTTTCCACAAAGTTCCAAAAAAACTCATGAAGACTAGGAATCAACATTCATTCCACTAGATTGACAAATCAACTAGTGAAGATTAATCATTGACAAGATTTACAATCATCTTACTAATATCTTATTGTAGAAAAAGAAAATTAAAGGAAGCCCTATTGCAAGCCTACACATTGTATAAGAGAAGGTCGTAGAAGCCTCATTACAAAAGAGAAGGCTATAAAAGCCTTATTATAGAAGAGAAGGCCACAGAAGCCTCATTGGAGAAGAGAAGACCACAAAAGCCTTATTGAAGAATAAAATGCCACAATAGCCTTATTGAAGAAGAAAAGACCACAATAACCTTACTGAAGAAGAAAATGCCATAGCGGTCTTATTGAAGAAGATTGAAGAAGAAAAGGCCATAATAGCCCTATAGAATAAATGGCCATAGAAGCCTTGAACCTGAAGAAGACTCCAGAGAAGGGTCCATGAGAAATATAAGAAAGAAGATTAGTGATCTCCATTGAAGACTTCTAATTACAGATTAGCTAGAGGATTTCCACAAGACTGTGAAGACAAGACTCAATATAAAAATCATACCATTAGTTTCAATAATAACTAGTAAAGTTGAAAATGTATGAGAAAAGAACCCACTGGAAACAACAAGTTTAAGATCTATTCTAGAAGAAGCTAAAGAAGACCCACATAATGTCTCATTGAAGGACCTACAATATTGGAATATTGAAGGACTAGCAAGGTATTATACCTAATTTCAGAAGTAGTAGACTTCAGATATCCAAGATGAATATCTCATTGCCAACACTTCCACAACAAAAAGTTGAAGGAAAGGTCTCATTGAGAAGACCAAATAAGTTGCAAGATTGAATACCTTGGAGAGGTCTCAAGAAGAAACAAAGAAAAGGCTTGGAGAGTCTTATTGCAGAATTTGTTGAAGCTAGCAAAGAAGTTCCTAGAAGAACACATTGAAGAAATTCACTCAAATATAGTGAAATATTTAAGACAATTATCACCATACGAAAACAAGCCTAAAAGAAGAAGAATTTAGAAAGGAGTACCAAATCTCAAATAAGAATATCAAAGACCTCAATACCTATAGATTCTTGAGAAGAAATCTCAATTTTAATAAGATATTAGATAGAAGAAATCTAAACAATACAAGAAATTTTGGAGATTGTCCTTTAGAGATAAATAAGGCTCATTTCAAAGAAAGATATTTGTTGGATTCACAATAAAATACTGAAAGGGTTCTAGAAGGACAAGATTTCAGTGAATAGATTTATTTCTAGAGAACAATAATCAAGATAGCATTACTAGCTACAAGACTTTGGAGTTCCAAGATAGATCCAAAAGGAGAAGCTGAAATCATCTACTATAATTTCAGAGCAACATACTAGAAGCATTCATAGCTGCAAGCAACCACCATTCTAGACAAGATATTTGGTGAATCGATTCATCAAGATATTCATCATCAAAGGTAAGCAACTTAGGTGCAAAAGGTTCATTACTTGAACACTTAATTTGGATTACTATTTAAATTAATTAAGCACCTTATTAAAATTTAGAAAGTTTTAAATTAGAAGGTTGCATTTTAAGTCCTCAAAAGTGTAGAAGATAGCTTCTATTAAGATTCATTACCTGCACAATAATAGGAGTTAGATACATTCTTCCTATTATCTAATCATTGAGAAAAGGACTACAATAAGAAATTAGTAGTGATCATTAAGTGCATTTGAAACTAATTTGAGAGGTTATTTATAGGAGCAATAAGGTGAGATTATTGTTATATTTAAAGTGCATTAAGTTGAAAGTATTATTGATTCATTGCACTATACTAGTTGTTCATTAAATAGTTACTCTCAGAGGGTTATTTTGTGTTATTGATTGTTAATATCAAGGGAATAAAACCAACATATTATCAAGTGTCTAGAGACACTATTTGGTGCACAAAACCTATAGCACTTCATGGTAAAAAGAAGCCATCAAAGAGTGGAGAAGGAATCCACCATTTAAATCCTTGAAGGAAGCTTAAAAATTGAGACATGGTGATTCTCAAATTCAAGGAACATATCATGGTTTCATTTAAAAGTGAGTGCATAAATCCTTACTTCAAAAAAGGAGCATATTATGTGCATATTATTAGCTTGGCTCTATTCTTACTAAACTATACAATCATAAAGGATTGGTGAAGGCAAGGAGTAGTCTCATCAGAATTAGAAGGCATTTCAGAAAAAGGAGACATTAAGTCCATCATTTTGGTGCAAATCTAACCATTACTAGCACCAATTTTGTTCCTTCAAGAAGGACAAAAGATCTCATACTATAAAAAAATCTTGATCGTCATCCCAATAGGTATAATGTTGAGGATATGATTGTACCTTAGTATTAATTATAAGCCTAAGTTATTATTTTATTATTATTTCCTATTTCTTGCACTTTGTATTCATGTGAAGCATAGTATGCCCATGTTGGAAATAGGTTTGTTATTTTTCTGATGTTTAGTTAGACTATTAGAGTTAACCTATCTTCTAGCAGTTAGTTAGCATCCTTATTTAGCATATTGTTATCTATTAGTTAAGTGGTTGGCCATGTTTGAAAAATTGTTGCAACCACTTAAACTACTTAATTTCATTGTAGCATTATATATTTCATTGCACCTAATGAATAATCAGCTTCACTTTGGATATTTCCATATCAATGGTAATCAGAGCCATAGGAAATTTTAGGTGACTAGTACTATTTTGCTAGTACACTAGATCCTAGGGTAGGTACTTGCATGAAATTGGCTTGAGGTAAGCCGTAGCATCATTTTTGTGAATCTCAAGAGGTGGTAGAGGGAAGAAATTACCCCTAACAAAAAAATAGAGGGTAACCTGACTTACCTTGTGTGGGCAAGAATGTTTTTTTTCCTATTTGGAAAAGTTTGTCTACTTTGAATATTAGAAAGAAAACATATTTGAAGGTTGGTTCCACAATTTTGAGGCTAATTTTTCCCAAAAGGAGCCATTTGCACTCCTTACCGAGAGAGCACCATAATTGTCGTGATTGGAGGTATTGGTAAAATATTTTCTTTCATGCAAGAAAAGAAGGGAATTACTAGCTTCTTGCATGAAATATTGGGATATTCATCATGCATGAAATTATTTAAAATAAAATATTAATAGTTTTGATATTTTATGCAAAAATAAGCTTTGGCCTATTTTGGACGATTCTTGTTGAATCCATTGAGGATCCCATTTACCTCCAGTTGGTAGATCTCCAACACCATCCATCGATTTATGATGACCCCTCCAATGGCTAGCTAACCCATTGGAACCTCCTATGATGCTTGTAGTCATACCAAGATACGTGCTTAATGACATCATCCACCAAGCCTTGCAGAATCATTATAGTGGTATGAACACATCAACTGCCCAAGACTACCATCGACCAACATCAGCACACCATAGGCTAGTCAAGCTAGCCACAGTACTAGAGGGAGGAGATATCCCTCTCTCCATGCTACCCCCACAATCTGGTTCTAAGTGTAGGTTTTTGATCGAGCGTAGCTGTGACAGAACGTAAATTTGTAGATGAAAAAAATATTTTCAAAAAAATAATCATTCTCTAAGGTTCTAAAAACAACCAATCATGGAGAGAAACCCTAATCATGTGATCCAATCCACTAATAACATGTGGTAGGTTTGAATTAGTTTGACAGATGTTGATGGATTTTTGCATTCTTGATGCTCACAAATAGTTTTCCAGTGATTTTTATATTTTTGACCAAATTACAACATTTGCTATAGACTTTCAACCAAACCCCGACATTCACAGCTCCTCTTCGATAAAAAACTAGTTTTTCAGTGAAGTGGAGAATTTTCTAGGTGGCGAGAAGTTTTTTTGATGTCTATCAATGTATTCTGGTAGTTTTTGATGAGCTATCCTTTTCAATGAATTTTTGATTAATCCTCGGATGTTCATAGGATATTACCATCTGTTGTAGACCATTGCCAATTTGTTTCTTAGCATTTGGTGACTCAGGCATTTGTAGGCCGTTGTCGATTATTTTTATCAGTATTTGATGATAAAAAATAGACCATCATTGAAATCAAAAACTTCCAGCGTTATCCACCATCCTACAGTGATATGTTTCCATCCTCCATCAATGAACAATTTCCAACATGTCAAGACCTGCCTCGGCATGATTATTTTATGCCGTTATTTTGGTTTCAGATAGATTTATCTTGTTTTCTAATGGACGAACTATTGCCAACTGACACAGACTCCTTCAATGGACTTAGGAAGGAAAACATTTTAATTTTTTTTTGCAAACAATAATCCCACATCGGGCACATGAAGGGCTCGATGGGGAAATAAGAGGGTGAGTGCACCTATAGTGGAGTGACCACCACTCTTAATGGTCACAAAGGCCTTGTTGTGTGGGCTTACACCTTGGTGGCATTGCGCCAGTTGGAGGCGTAGGCACATTGTGCTAGGTGGAAATAAAAGCAGACATTGTGATCATTCTGGTCATTGGTAGCTTTGGCTATTGTGATGATTTGACCATGCACAAGGTTTGTTGACTATGCCCGTTGAACAATATAAACAACCAAAATTTACCACTGATAACAACATTTTTTTGCTAAGACACTTTTGCCACCCAAATCAATTTTTAAATTCAAAATTTGGCACCAAGGTGACTTCTTTTTCAAATTTTTGCAAATTAGGCTTATTTATTTTGCAATTTTCCTCAATTTCTGCAAACTTGACCTTATTTTTTTTGCAAAAATTTATCATTTTGCCTCCACAAGTTAGATTTTTGCAACTTAACGGCTAAAATTTACAATTTTTAGTGCTAATTTTTATAATTACAAAATTTATGGCATTTTTATAAAAAACACTAAATAGCCCATTTTTTATAAATTGTAAGGCGATTTTTGTAAACCTAGGCAAATTTGTGCATTAGAAAACCTTGCAAATTGTTCATAAATCCTAGATAGTTCTTGCAACTATTTTTTAATCCTCCTAGTCTGGCATATACATGAAATCAAATGGCTACTGAACTCAAAACAAACATGGAAAACCTTACTATTGCAGTAGATATTTTGGCAGATAAAGTGAGAGATATTTTTGTCCAATTAACCCCTGGTGAGGTCAAAATTCATCACAATCATGCCAACAAAGAAAAATGTGAGGTCAAATTGTATGATGGATCAAGGGATCATGATGTCTTGTCTACATGGATCTTAGATATGCAAACTTATTTTGCCTATGCTAAAAATCTTGAAGATTACCAAGTTGCTTTTGCCATAGTCAAACTCACATGTTTAGCAAAAAATTTAATTGTAGAAAGACAAAGCCATAATGCTTCCATGACTTGGAAAGAATTGATACAAATTCTGAAAAACACATTGCTGACTACATTTTCCAATTTAATAGGCTAAGGATTCTTATTGGTGTGAAATATTTAGAAGAGGATTTGATTAAAAAGTTCACTCATGGATTGCAAGATCAGATTTTTAGGGAAATCAAGTTCAATAATTTCCTCACACTGGATGTGGCATTCAAGCATGCCATTCTCATAAAGGAGAAAGTTGGTGCCTCTTACAGATCTCGATAGGACAACTGTTCCAAAGGCACAAATCAGTATCAACAAAAGGTGAAGAACATTTCTCATTCTTCCCCTCATTCTTCTTCTCCTCCCACTTCTCCTAAAGCACATTCTTCTTCTTCTCACTCTAAATATCCTTCTTCTTCAATGTATTGTGATTTTTGTAAAAAGTATGGTCATGTCAAGCCCAAATGCTTTACTTTTGAAAGAATGAAGAAGAAGTCCCTAATTGTACAACCTACATATGAGGAACCACAAGATGGTCCTATTGTGACTATAGGGATATAAGAATAATATCGTGCTTTAAAGGGTAAACTAAACAAAGTTACCCTCATGAAAAATATTTTGGCACAAGGGGATAGTGACCATTTTTTTTCAGTAGAGCCCACCTTACACATGATTTTTATGTAGATTGTATCATAGATAATGACTCACAAAAGAATCTCATCATGAGGTTTGTTGTCAAGAAGTTGAAGCTTCACATAAATCCACATCACCAACCATATGCACTTGGATGGAAGGATGTAGACTCCACATCGAACATCACATACACTTGCACCTTAAATTTTGCTTTTGGTGATAAGTTTATGGATAAAGTATGATGTGATGTCACTGAGATGGATTTTTGTGGACTATTGCTTGGAAAATCCTATCAATTTTATAGGAATGCAATGTATCATTCTAAAAATAACACATACACTTTGGATTTGCATGATAAAGCATATTTGATACAAAGCATTACACCCACACCAAATTTGATGCTAAGTTGTAGGAAATTTTGTAAGCCATTAAATCAAACACTTATTTTGGCTCCTACTTGCATAAGTCCCACACAAGAGAAAGAACAAGCACCATCAAATGCTCATGATAAGGAAGAATTTTCACTTCTACAAATTGAACAATCACAATATTTCATGGTTAAGGAACCCATCACTCTAACTCATGAGAAATATTCCAACCATTCTATTAGTATCATTTTGGGTACACCTATAGACACACAATAACTTGCTCCATAGAATTTACCTTTGGCTTTGCTCTCTTCCACCATTTCACACACAGAGGAGTAAGCTAAGGTCACTTTCTTAATTCAGCATTGATAGAGCCTTCATGGAAATATAACATAGGACTTGTAGGAGACTCAGTAGGAACAACATAGAGTGATGCACAAGCATCACAATCCTCATTCATAGCAGGTTGGATATAGATTTTGGTTTCCTTTGGATAAGTGATGCTTTACAAAGACACCATTTTAGGATCCTCCTTTGGTACCTGAACCTGTCATCAGCTCTAAAACAATATTGGTACCTGATCATTAACTTTCACTCATTACAAATAGAGTTTTCAAGATGAAGACTCATCACACTCGATAGGGTTCTTCCACTTCTTACCTTGTCACCCGTCGTGGTTGCTTTCCACATATGGCTCGTTGGATTTCTCATAATGAGATGGCCCATGAATTTCCACATTTTTTGAGAACATTGGGGTCCAATTATTCTATGGTTTGGAGGAGTGTTGAGGATATGATTGTACCTTAGGCTTAATTATAAGCCTATGTTATTATTTTATTATTATTTCCTATTTCTTGTACTTTGTATTCACGTGAGGTATAGTATACCCATGTTGGAAATAGATTTGTTATTTATTGGATGTTTAGTTAGATTTTTAGAGTTGTCGTTTGTATTCTAGAAGTTAGTTGGCATCATTGTTTAGCAAATTGTTATTTGTTATTAAGTGGTTGGTGATGTTTGGAAAATTGTTGCAACCACTTAACCTACGTGATTTTATTGTAGCATTATATATTTCATTGCACCTAATGAATAATCAGCTTCACTTTGGATATTTCTATATCATATAAGGGTAGTATTCGAGCAAGAGAAAAGAGCCACTAAAGAGTTCATATTTCTCAAGATTCAAGGTGTGTAAAGACACCATTTCTCCACATTAAATCAAGCACCCAGAAGCAAATGTCCACCTACAATATTACAACCAATACAAGAAGGCTATTATTTATGGATATCTACATGGATAAAGGATAGCATTAAGGTCTACATTTGAATATGCTTATCTACATAAACCAACATCAAGATATACATCTATCTATGTGGATAGGACAACATTATTAAACCAAGTGCAAGGAGCCATCACAAAGGTATTATCTACATCAAAGAAGCAACACTCAACCGACACATTGGAAGCATAAGAGAACAAGGGAAAATGTGCTATACCCAAATCTATATCTTGAAGAGAATTTTCACCTAGGAGAAGCACTCAGACTACCATTCGAAGCTCCATAGAATCTCAGAGTATCACAACTGTAGCCATCCATAATATTCATAAAAACAACATGCAATAGAGAGATTGCTTATTGTCCAAGAAATGAAGCAAGCCAACAAATAACTCAAAGGTTATAATGTTCATCATTGGAGTGTTAAAGAAAATATCTAAATGAAAATACTATGAGTACCACTTGGCACAAATATTCTAAGTGCTATATCAGTCCTTAATGCTCAAGGAATAATCCAGTGTCTACTTTGTGGAGTTACAAAATCATTAGGGAGGTTACTTATCTAAGTTCTCATCACACAAAGAAATAAACATTGAAGGAATCTCAATGCCTATCTTCATTGTAACTCCTAGGACACTTGTCCAACATCAAGTGATATCTATTCTATTTAAGGCATCAAAGCTCAAGGAGAACAACACATTCATAGCAAGCAATAGAGCGCAACATGTAAGAGGAGATAAGAGCATTAAAATCTTGTGGTTTAGGAGAGTTAAAGCAGCAGAGATTGAGGTGTTCAATATCTAAAATTATAGCTAAATAATATTACCATTAACTACAATAGTGACATCACCCACTAATTTAAGTGAAGCATTAAAGTCTATTGTCATCACCTATGTCCATACTTTAGAGAATACAATGCTATACAACACCCATATGATTGGAGAATATAGTGCAATATTCATACATTGAAGAATACAATATCATACAAGTAAAGAACATAGTGCTCATACGATTGGATAACAAATGTCCATACATCGGAGATCATAATGTTCATACATCAAAGACTACAATACCCATTTATAGCATTATAAAGGTAAGGATTTACCTTAATTAAATTTGCTTTCATTATGGAGTTATAATAGGTATATTATAAGGTTGAAACCATAGTAAAATCAAACATATTTGAAAGCATTATCTATACACCTAAATAGATCAATATTTGCAATTTATAACATAGGAGATATAAGGATTTCCACTTGGAAAATTAAACCTTTATTTGCAAATATTATTGTTTGCTAATACTCCAAAAGTAGGGAGATATAATGCATACTAATTCAAACTATATATACATATACATATAATTAGAATTTAGAAATTATTGGAAAGAGTAGCAAATCAATTGCCTACAAATAGATTTGAAATTAATTGGTAAAAATTATCTCATACTCATTCTAAGGAGACAAGAAGAAATTCAACTATCAAAGCATTCTCCATTGAGAAATATTAGGCACAATTAAAAGTTTATTATTATCAAAACATTACAAAATCAACTTAAAAGGTGAACTAAATATTAGGGAGATACAAGGAAGCCCACAAAATATAATTCTAATAAGGTTTTATCAAAATTAGTTCACATCTTTTAACTAGGGAGAAATAAGGAATTCTATAAAATATAAGACTTGAATAGTTCTATAAAACCAACTCATATGCTTTTAGCTAGGGATTTATAAGGTAAACTACTTAGAATACTATCAAACCTCTAGATCAATCAAACATGGATGAAATACGAAGAAATGCTTTTATCAATGAAAAACTATTCCATGAAATAGAGTTCTGCTCTCAAAACCTAATAAATACTCTTGAAAGATATGAGTATCTATCTACCAAGGATAAAGAAATATTCTCATTATTTATTAAGGAGGTAAAATATGGAATATTTACAACATTAATTGGATATATTCATGAAGCTCTCTTCACAACATGGTGGAATTCATAAAAATTGGTTATATTTACATCAGAGGAATATTTGATGATTTATCTATCATTAATTGTTTTTCTACTTACCCAACACATGAATCAAACTAGCAATATAAATAAATATTACTATGATGATAGAATAACTCATCATGAAATAGAGATTCCACAAGTGTCAATGCAGAACCACCAGAGAAGAAGAAGAAAGATGAAGAAAATACACACTAAGAGAGAACATAGTAGAGAAGGCATGAACAGAGAGGAAACCACAAAGACAAAACCAGATAGACATGCTCAGACTCAAGCATTGGAGGAGTCTTCAACCAAAGCATTCTCGATCTTGTGTGAAGATATAAATTACTTACCTAGATATATTCTTGCAAACAAAGAAGAAGAGTACAATCTAGACTACTCAAAAGAAGAAGATCCATATTGAAGACTAAATCTAGACTACTCAAAAGAAGAAGATCCATATTGAAGACTAAAGTCTTCAATACCTAAATAATGTAATACATGGGGGTGTTAGAGTATATTACATCATTTGGGTCATGTAAATGTACCACACTTGGTACATAACTATAGTAGTATATTACTTTAGGTGATAGTTAATTAGTTGCTTCAAGTAATATAATAAATGCACATGTGTCTATGTGCAAGTTGTAAATGTGCAAGGTGTCCCCTTGTACAACTAGGTAGAGTGTTGGCCAAGCAATCCATATTTCTATATAAAGGGACTCATAGTGAGTGATTAGATATCATTGTAGGTAGTAGTAGGTTTACTATGTGGATCACCATATAGATTGGTGATGGGATACATTGTAGTTCTTTAGTATCTATTATGGAGTGTTCACTTCCTCCATATTGCATTGTATCATTTTCATCACTTTCCATTAATAGCATATTTTTAGCATCTTACATTTTTGCATATTTCATATCCTATGATTATATTCTCCCTTGGCATACACTATCAAAAGCTAACACATTTCCTATGTAGGGATCATCTTGAACATGCTTTAGTGGTACCTTTCCCTTGCTTGAGCTTGAATCACTATAGATTGATCCAATTGTGGAGGATATTATTGGAAGCCATGGTTTCCTTCCCTTTCTAAATAAATTCAGTGGGAGTGATGCTTAGTTGTCCAATGAGTTTGTGAAGACTTGTAATCATGGTCACATCATCGTTCGTGGTCTACAATTCAAAGTCAGTACTCATATTTTGGTAGAAGTGATTGAAATATTGAATGATGGGCTTGTTATCCAATGTGATAGGCATTACATGGTGGTGGATACTAACTAATTCCATAATAAAGGTAAGAAGATTATCTGAGATAAAGGTGGTATTGTTAGATCTTCCCTTGTGTCTCCCTAGGATCGAGTGATGATCCCAATAATGTAGTACCTTACTAGTTATTAAATTGATGTTCCCCTATGTAGTTTCTATCTTGCATTTCTAAACCATCTTAGGGATATCAAAATGATGAATGTGCCTAACTATTTATTTAGATCCATGGAAATATCTATTGATAGTATTAGGAAAGTTAATTCTCCCCATTCCATCGACCAAGACCTGCACTTAATATTGTATAGGTATTCCCTTAATCAATAGACTCAAAATACTATTATTTCCTACACTATCAACCCCTCCAATCTATCCATTGAACAAAGCTCAAGTCATTAAACCATTGTTAATGATGTGGTCAGTGATGATGACCTAGAGTTTTTTTTTCTATGATTCCTCCAAGTTAGAAAAAAATTCAATTTTGAGCCCTATACCTAAAGACTTTCCTTAGTTTGGTAAATTTGAGTTTTGACACTGCTCCTTAAGAAGACCAGTGACCAAGAACAAGTGCATTATTAGACTAGAGACCTTACAAGATTCTGTCAGGGAACTTAACGATTTGATTATTCCAATGAATGAATAAATAATACACTGTAGGCTCTAATTAGCCCGTAATAAGTGGATCTCGTGAACAACAATGAGCCCTAAATAAACTACGCTAACAATAAGCCTAACAATAAAATAATGTAATAAAATCTAATAGGAATATACGCTAACATCCCCCCTTATTACATTATTTGGGTAATGTAATAACTACTAGCTACACTATCATCCCCCCATACAACATATTTGGGTAAAGTATATAACTACCCCAATACAGTGAAGAAGAAGAAGAAGTGAAATGAAAAAATGGT
This sequence comes from Wollemia nobilis, assembly GCA_028583015.1. NCBI lineage: Eukaryota > Viridiplantae > Streptophyta > Pinopsida > Araucariales > Araucariaceae > Wollemia > Wollemia nobilis. Next base: position 11,887,781 of record JAQPPZ010000513.1, read on the forward strand.
GGCTTGTGCTTTGTCTTCGGCTCTGGCTCTGGCTCATGGCTCTGGCTCTAAGCATACCTCTAGAATTGGACCTCTGGGTCTATCTCGGGATCTGCCTATGAATCTGCCTTTGGATCATTGCCTCTAGATCTTCCTGTAGATATGCCTCTAGAACTTTGTATTTGGTTCTGTCTCTGGGTCATTATCTCTGGGTCATTATCTCTGGGACTGCCACTCGGTCTGTCACTGGATTTGCCTCTGGGTCTACCATAGGTTTTACATTTTTGATAGAAGCCATACAACATTTCTTTCATCATGGTCCATTGTGTGAGATATGTCCATCCACAATCAATATGAACCTTGTTGGCCATTTTCACTTTGTACCAACAACTGGAAGAAGAGTGATTCATACATCCACATGAATCACAAGGATGTAATTTCCAACACTTAGCTGCAACATGTCCTATCTTTCTACAGTGACTGCAAAAATGATTTTTAGGAGTTGTAGGAGATTTAGGTTTTACAAACATAGAATTACTGGTACTTGCATGTCCAGTATAGCCAAGGCCTTCATTCTTTGCCCTGAAATTTAGCATTATAGGAGTTTTAATGCCTTGTTCCTATTTACCTAATCTCTCACCATTGAATCCCATTTTCTTCATCATTTTGGAACCAAATCCTTTGGTGTGTTTTTCAAAACACCCAATTTCATCATATTCATCAATGCTTTTAAAAATATTACATTTGTCACTATTGATGAGAGTATGGAGCTCTTTTTGAGGAGGTTCAATTTTTAAGTCACTAGTGTCACAAACAAAATTTGCTATTGAAATGAGATCACATGTGCTACAACTGAATCTACCATAGAAGGTATGAGGTCACCTGTATCACAACAAGCATGTGCCATAATGGGCTAAAGGTCACTCATGTCACAACAAGCATTCGCCACAATGGGCTGAAGGTCACTTGTGTCACAACAAGCGTTCACCTTTAGGACCTCACTTTCCTTATTTATTTCCAATTTACGTTGGGCACGGTCAAGTGCAACAAATACCAGGTATATGCCCCTTAGAACGCTAATAGGAACTTGAGCACCATTTGTCTGAAGGTCTATACAAGACTCAAAATCATCGAGGAGAGCTACTAAACCATTGTTTAGTGTGAGGAATGTGCCCTCCTCATAAAAATCCAACCCATCCATCTCTGGTGGAAAGTATGGGTCTTTAACTGATTTAGCAACATCAATTTTTAGGGCTATCTTTTTCTTTGATCTACCCATTCTTAAGGTGTTGGTCTCTGCTGAAAATGCACCTTTTACAATAAAATTTTGCAAAATAATTTGACTAAGGTGTCGGTCTCTGCCGAAAATGCACCCTTATAAGTCTTCCCCCCTTTTGTTTTGCAAAAATTATATCTCCCCTGTAAGGGGTTCCAAGGGGCAGCGCCCCTAGCGTGCCTCCCCCGTCACGAGACGGGGAGTCCAAAATTTTTTGGAAGCGCAAAATGGGTGCTCTAGAAGGCTTTTTTTACTGGTTGTAAAAAAAAATTACAATATTTACCTCTTAGGCAAATTAGCACAAAAATGTTATAAAAAAAAATCCCCCCTTAGTGCCAAAATAAACTTTGATGGAGAAAAGAATGAGTATCCCCCCTTTTTGGCAAAATTATATCCCCCTTGGTTTGATAAGGACTTCAAACAAAATAATTTTGCTTTTTATGAAGCCTAAAAAAGAAGGTGAAGTGGAGACTTTTGCTTTTAATTTTATTGCAAATAAAGAAAAATATATATGATTCAATTAATTTGAAAAATAATTTACTATAAGCTGAAAAAATCAATTTAATTAAAAATTGATTTAAAGCTAAAATAAAAAATTATTAATCAAATAATTAATCAAATAATTAAAAAATATATAAATCCAAAATTGCAAAAAAAAATTATACCATCCTTTTAGAGTCGGTGGGTATGGAACCTGAGACCTGCCTAGTCTCAACGCATCAATGGCACTACTCCGACTGTCCTGGCAACTTGCGTTGGTAGAAAGAGAAGGGGAAGATTCCCTATTTACTCCATCTTACCCCTGATAGCCTGCGGGAGCGGGTGGATCACCCGCCCTATCATGACTGGGCATCATTTCCAATAGGTGACGCTACCACTACTAATCAATTCTGCTTCACCAGGTTCATGCAATCACTGGTACAACAATTGGTATCAAGGGCCCGCCTGGGAAAGAGCTCTATCTACGCTCGTTCGTAAATCACAAAGATCAATGGCGTGTTGCAGTAGGGTTATGAAATCATTGAATGATGGTCTCAAGGGGTGTTCCTTCTGTATTTACCACTCTTGCAAAGCAATTTCCTCCACAACTTTTGATGTGCAGGTTTTTTTAGAGCTTGGATCATTTGCCAAAAAATCGTCAATCAGATCGGGAATGGTTACAATTGCTTCCTTGATCCAACTTCTTATAGCAACACCATCTTGCTGGTATTGCCTCCAACACCTTCAACTTGCCGAGTTGCTATGAATGTCACACAGACACCATTGGGGAATCTCATCTACAAAAAAAAAACGTCTCTTCGTTGTAGAAACAATGTTGTTAGGATCTAAACGATATATTGCTTACTGCTGGGATACGTCTGCATACATCAGGAGATACTAAAAATCCCCCCAAAAAACTTAGAATGACATATATCTATGACTGCCAGTGGATTTGTGGATTACACATCACAAATGGCTTCCAAGATGAGCAAAATGGGCGATCTACTTCCTCCCGCGACGTCAAGCATCCTAGGCAATTGACAGTGCATACAAGAGATGCTTGGCTGGACAACGTTGATAAAATGGTATTTATCCCACATATGGGATGTCGTTGTTCTGATGATAGTTTAAAAGGATGAATGTGTATATAATTAAATGACTACCAATTGGTAGTCAAGTCTCCGCCTACTCCCCTTTTGATCACCACGTTCAAAACCCATAAAGCTAGCCACGTTAAGATCGTTAGGTCTTAGGTGTCGCATCTAACAGGTCACTCTGTCCAGGTTTTACATCCAGGTAGTTCGCATCAGCATGCTTAGGTGTTCACCCCCGAGTCACATCCCTGAGTTCAACTGTCACACCCGGTCCTCCTAATTGTTGAGTCACACCCGGTCCTCCTAATTATTGAGTCACATGTGTGCATCAGTTGTCGTGTTTGGTCCCCACCCAGGTCGAGTCCGTCGTCTAGTGTTCGTTATCATTCACCACGATAGTCCCAACAGTCACAATAGCCAAGTGTGAGTGCAGTCTTGTTCGGTTAGGGTATGTCGTTCATCCGGTGCCTCCACATAGGCTAGGTCATAGTGTCACTATCCAGGTCACGTAGCGGTCAGGTCCCCGTCTAGGTGTTTGTCGTCGCTAGGGCCGGTGTGTCCCGATCCAGCCATCCCTTAGCATCGTCGATCACATATAGTAATCTGCTCTGGTCAGTTAGAGAGGAGTTATCTGTTTGGTCTAACTGAGTACAACATCAACCATGCCTCAATCACCAATCAGGATCAAAATTTTAGCTCCACCACAAGCGGAGCGATCCCGCTCTGATACCATGTCAGGGAACTTAACGATTTGATTATTCCAATGAACGAATAAATAATACACTATAGGCTCTAATTAGCCCATAATAAGCGGATCTCGTGAACAAAAATGAGCCCTAAATAAACTATGCTAACAATAAGTCTAACAATAAAATAATGTAATAAAAGCTAATAAGAATATATGCTAACAGATTCCCCTTGATGAAATAAGGAAAAATTGATGGTTCCCCCTTGAAGGTGACTTTTAAAGGTAACCCCTCTAGCAGGAAACCTTTTGAATAAATGGGTGATCCCATAGCCAAAAAAATCTAGAATTCCATTCTCAACCACTTCACCAACACCGTGGTAATGCTCTTTACTATTACCAATGCATCCAAAACTGCTTGGACCTTATACCACTAAGCTTAAAATGTCATGGATGAGCTTTACCACCAGCTCAAATATCTTCACAAGGATGCTGATGAGAATCCTAAAATAAGTGTTGAGTTAGCCTAGAGTTAAATTTTCCTATCCTTTGCTGCATCATATTTTGTTACCTCACCAGAACCTTTAGATGGTTCTCTTTTGTATACTGGTGTAGACCCAAAATTTTTACACCCCTTTCTTTTAGGCTAATGGATCCACACCTGAAAGGGGGAGGAAAAATGAAGTGCCTACACCTTAGACAAGAAGTACTTGAGTTGTGCTCTCCTTAGTGTTTGTCAACAAATTAAGTGGGGTTCACTAGGAAACATTTTATGGTGATTTCCATGCCTAGGTAGGGTGATTATTTAATGGATTATTTAATTTACACACACATAGGGTTTTGACCAAATGCAACTATACCCTGACTATATGCACTTCAAATTTCTATGAAATCAACAATATATAATTTAACTAAAAAGCTTGTAAATTTAACTAAATTCTTGTGGATACTGAAAGAAAAAGCTAAATTCTATGCTATCATGTATATGTATATTTTTTTCTTTTGTGTTTTCCAACTAATACAATTGATACAAAAGTGATGCAACTAACTTATCATTTTTTTGTCTTTTCCTTTCTTTTTTATGTTCTTTTTATGTTTTCTTTTATGAAAATACTTAAAAATAGGAAAGTACAAAATTGAAATATTTTTTTTTGGTAAGTAAAAAGCTTCATTATCTTTCGGGTTTTTCAGGTTGACCCAAAACCTATTACAAAAATTAGCCTTATGCTGAAGTTGCAGATCCTTGACATCCTAAGGTCTTTCTATCCTTTACTGCTTCTAGCTAGTCTAGACCACCTATATATTAAAGAAAAGAAAGCCTTAATCCTACCACCTATCAAAACAAACAAAGATAAGAAAAACTCCCATATACGTAAAAAAAAACTAAAAAATAGGCATTCACCTTGAGAGGAAGACTTCCTCTGAACATTATGTAAACAAAAAAGGGAAACAACCAGAGCTTGAGGACCCTTAGACCTCATCTTTGACATCCTATTCGAGCTCCTCATCCTTCTCTTCCTCCTCATATTCATCAACATCATTTACCTCCACTTTCGTCATGTAACCATCGTTGAAGAAGACCTGAGTCAAATTTTCATGGGTTTCCTACATCTGATGGATGATGCTAGCATAGGATTTAAGGACGAAGTAATTCAGGACCATAATTGTAGGTTCTTCAACCTCCAAGTCACTCACACTCACTTTAGAGTTGCCTTAAATTTACTTGTTTTTCAGCCTTAAGGAGTATCTCATCGCGGGTTCCTCAATCCTTAACCTCTTCCTTGTCGTTCCTACTTTAATTGCAGGCTCCCCCACGCATTTATTTTTTGGAGACACTAAAGTAGGATTGACGCTGTCGGGGCTAACCTTAGCCCCCAAACTCTCTGCATGGTGGTTGGGCTGAACTTCCTCGATGACCGAGGGTTTAGGGTTGGAAGTCGTCGCCAACACCCACTTATAGATCACTTTAAACAATCCCTAGTGCAGTGACATAGTAGATCCCCTCTTATTGCAACAAGTGTTGATTGTATAGTTCATTGAATTCATTAGGAATTGTGGTATACTGATCGGGTTGACATCCCAAAAGAAGTTCACAAAGGCGTAATGGAAGCTAAGCAGGGTCTTTTTGGGATCCTCCATTGTAAAAAATTCCATTACGTTTTTCAGGACCCCGTTCCAAGGGGTGGGCAAATCCATTCTAGTCAAACTGTTTTTAGCCTCCTTAAAGATTTTGGGATTATCTTTAAATTCCTTCAATTCAACTTCCCAATGGTGCTTCTGATGATGGATGGAGCGTCCTCTCACCGTTTTCCCTATCATAATAGTGAGAAAATTGATGTCAATGATAATCTCTCTGCCATGAATCTCCACCTTCCCATATTCTCATGTTTCTATCACTGCCTGAGTGATATCCTCATCCGCTCCTAAAAAAAGATCAAAAAATTGGGTGAACCTACGCTTAGTCAAGATGGCCTAGGCCACAGATTCCATGATAACCATTATGGGTTCCACATACGTTATTTTTTATTCTCAATCCTTTCACTCGTAGCACTCTCAATCTCGATTATGCTCCACTCCTTTCCACCTTTGCCTGAGTTGAAAATGTGGTGGGAGTTATAGCCTTTATGGCATGTAACAAAAACTTCCTTGTTACGAGTGCCAAACCTAGGAAAGGACCACCCAACATATTCCATGTAGATTTGTTGCCATATTGTGGTGCCTATCATTTTTTTTAGTATCCCGCTGAACACCAAGTCCTTATGATGTAGCTCCATAATTTTTGCACATTCGTCGATGCCTTCTTTGTTTGGAGTGCCATGCAAAGGAGATGATAACCCATATTCCTCCACTCGAATATCCTACCAGCTAGCCTTATCTAGCAACCTTGTCATCAGCCCAACAAGCTCCAAGTCATCCTTCTGATCTGCTATCTTAATACTTTTAGCACCCATGCCGACACTTCCCTTGTTAGTCATACCCCCACACTATGCACTCGTGTCTAGGTTTGACATTCTCTCCTTGGTTGGGATACTCATGCCATATCTATCCATGTAATCACCTGGACTTTGGCCAATGATTTTAATCCTTTTGCCTCAAGGCCGATTACAGTCATGATTATTGTACATTGGATATGAGTTAGTTCTATCATGCCTTGGATACTCAGCAATTCGTATCCCGACTCTGGTCTCATTCATAATCTCTATCAGATTTACCCAAAAATTTAAGGCTCTCAGATTAATTAGTATTTTTGAAGACACCTCATGACCATCATGGGCCACATGGGACTTGTAATCCTCATCCCTATCCACCTCAAGTAATGGATCACCTATCATCACAAAGGATTTATTCCACATCGTTTGGCACACCCCACATCCACATTGTCAGGTTCCTAGCATCAACTCCAAGGTTGGTAAGTTTATCTGTGATTTTTTTGGCCTCACAAAAAACATGCTGATACATCTTCTCATGTCTATCGTCGAAGAGGATCCTTGCCTCATGGATGATGGCCTCTGTCCTCCAAGATTATGAAAAACTATAATGAATTATAAATTAGAGCCTTACCTAATTTAGATGGTTGATCCTAGGTGAATTTGTATCTATCAGAGCAAATTAAAAAACACAGAGTAGATTTGGATCTCAGAAAGTGAATTCAAAAATATCGTAGCTATCTGAATTCATTCAAAATCTATAGTTTTACAAATGGTTTACTAAAAATTGTGATTAGTGGTAAGGGATCTGCTTGAGCCACTACAAGTTTGATCCTCATTGACATGGCAGTCAAATCCCCTCAGTTATTTTAGTAAATTCTAAACATAATGATTGATTTGATAGATCTAATGCAAGCATATGTATTAACAAGAAAACAAAAAAAATAGTTTGGCATACAGTAAATAATGAATACTATGATAACAAAAATGTAGAGTGTGAAATACTGTGATAAACATGAGAACAAGATTTTACCCCCAACATGTGTCTGCATGAATTTAGACTCTTTTAGTGAATTCAAAAATGCCTTTGTATTTTTCAAATTCGTTTAATTATGCAACGGTCAAATTTAGAAAGTTGCAGAGCAATTTCGGAAATCCTTTAGTGAATTCAAATGACCGTAATAGTCTTCCAAATTTATTTAAAACTTGCAATTTTCCAAATACATGCTAAATATCTACACTCAAGGGATGTTAGGATCAAGAGTTCCCATTATCAATATTATCACAGGATAGGAAATTTGTCTCTTAGGTATATTCATGCAAATTAGAACTTATAGAACAAATTTAGAAAAGCTTTGAAAATTATGAATTCGTTAAAGACAAGTGAAACTATAATCTAATAATGCAAAATGATAAAAATTAAGACACTAGATCAAAGTATATGGATTGATGGTACCAATTGTCATCTTAGATGATCACTAGAATGGCAATAGAATGGTAAGATCTTCCCTCAAAGTCTATAGCTATGAAAAGTTTTTCTTCACTCCAATCTCCTGTAAAATCATCATTAGTTCCCTTTGAAGGTAACGTACAACTTTTTAGAACCAAAGTCGATCAAAGAAAATCGAGGAGGATGAATATGGGTGGGATTCATTAGGGAAAATTAAGAAAAATCTCAATCTGGGTGAATTCAGACGGTTCTAAATTTGCTAAGAATCCAGGTTTGTCTATACTAGAGGTAAATCCAAACGATCCGCTAACTAATTTAGGCTCATGTTTGATTTGCATGAATTCGAATGTTTGAATTTGATTTGGTCATCCAAATTTGCTAAAAATGGGAAAAAATATAGAAATAGGTTTTAACGAGCTTGAAAATTGAGGTGGATGGCTAAGGGGGGAAGCTACATTGCTAAGGAGGGGAGTCATGTTGTTAGAGGGACTAGGAATTTTGAGGTGAGTCAAAATTCCATGGCTACATTTTACCCCCTCTTTGGTGCATTTATGAATAATAAATGCATTAAAGAAAGATGTAGCAGAAAGAGGAGTTGTGCTATAAAATAAAATAGTTTTACATGTTTTCTATTATTATTTATTGTCTAGAGTACCCCCTTCGATTTTTGTGAGAAAATCAAAATTTATTACAAAACTCAAAATTTGAATAAAAAAGGGTAAAAATAGAAAATTAGGGTAAAACCTAATTCATTTTTACCCTTGTATTTTATGAATTTTTCTCTAGGGAAAATGGCTTCTCCTCTTCATCGGGCGAACAAAGTGCGAGCAAGTGGCAACAAAGCAGGTGTACATATACAGGTAAAAATTAATTTAAGCTTTGAATTTTGCATCATTTATTTGATTTTTTGGAATTTTTTATGTGATCGATCATTGCACAATAGAAAAACCAAATTTAGATGGTTCAGGAAAATTTGGACGTTCAAATTCGTCTAAATAAACTTTCAAATTTGCAAATTCGGATGTTTGGATTTGACTAAATATGTGTTTGAGTTTTAAAATACAAACGTACTTAAGGTAGATTCGGGCGTTCGAATATGTGTTTACAATGTGTCTGAATTAGTAAATTGTGTCTAAATTTGCAAAGGAAGAAGAAATGTACATCTTGCTAGCATTATTTTTGTGAATTTTTATTTTTATTAATGTTTTGATCATGATAATTTACTAAATAATATTTTTATTTTTGTTTGTAGCAAGGTGCTCTCAAGAATTGAGAGTGGCACTATAAGGGGTTTGAGGATCATGTTAGAGAGCTGAGTGGTGCTGACAGATTGATTTTACAAATAGTAGGGATCCTGCACATGGCTAAGATTCCATGAATAGAGGCTACATATCCTCTCCTGATACCATTGGTTGAGAGATGGTATCCGAGATCTTCCATATTTTGATTATCGATAGGTGAGATGACATTGAATCTGGAGGATGTGTGGAGGATTCTTTGGATTCATATTAGGGGTTAGTTTATTTATCAGTTGATGACCCAGGAATAGACAATATAACAGTTTATAGGGGATCCCTCTTTTCCCATAGATCAGAGTGGGATTAGCATTAAGAGATTGATATACATAGAGGGGGTGTCTAGACTGATAGTAGTATTATCTAGGATAGTTTCTGGACTGTTGTTGTGCCAGAGAGAATGAAATATCCCATGGGCTTTGGATTATTTGGTGACATATATGATGGAGTATAGGAGGAAATTTGTATGGGTACCTTTTGTGCTATGCTACTTATATAGGATATTATTTAATGTTATGTATAAGCACGGTCGTAACCTGGTACTTACCACTTTGCTATAAGTGTGGTGTTGGGAGCACATTTCCATGAAGAGGCTAGAGGGATTGCCACATAAGTAGGTAGAGGAGGTTCAACCTACTATATTCTAATGGGACCACATAGAAGGATGCAGGAGGAGGATGAGTAGTTTAGAGGAGGCCAGGAGGGTTATTGATGAGCTATCTACTCCTCACATTTGTTGGAGATGCTAGCGAGGACATACTAAATGGGATGAGGATGGTGAGGAGCTGGCTCAAGTGTGGTAGATACAATGGCTACACATGGAGAGGGAAGATATAGAGCTACATTGGACTGATCAAGTATAGTTCTAGTTTGGGTTGGTACAGGGGATACCCTCGGTATGATATTTTTGGTACCGATGAGTGACATGATATCCAATGACTGCTAGCATGGCACTTGATCTTAGCATATTTGTAGAGCCAAATGATAATGACCCTGTGGTGGTACTACCAGAGATATATTATGTGGGAGTAGAGGATGGATATCTTGAGTGGTATACCACCATCCCACCTATTAGGATTATGAGTGAGAGAGACACAACAACAAAGCAAATATAGTGAGCATATGGGGTGGCTACTAGGCATAGATCTACTAGGCTACAACAAGGAGAGAGATATAAAACACAAAGGAGTAGGGGTCCTCGAATGAGAGGAGGTGCATAGAGACAGAGGTCCTCTCAAAACGAGAGAGTACCTTAGGTAGAGGGGGGTACTAGTCAACAATGGTAGGTTTTATCTCTATAGCAACAGGTGTCACCATTGTAGTAGGGTGCACTATCTCCATAGTAGAAGGTGTCATCATCACCTTAACATGACTCACTGAGAAAGGGTGTTGCACTAGAGATTGGAGAATCAAGCAACATTGAAAAGGTTTCTACTCTATGAACAAAGAATGCTAGTTTGAGAGATAAGATTTAGTTGCTAGAGGCTCAACTATCTCAGTCTCAGGATCTATTAGAATAAACTTAGACTCATCTATCATAGGCACATGCATAGCTTATACATGCACAAGCACAATTATGCCAGGCACAATCACGGTCGCACCAGATGAGGAGTGGAGCTTCAATCTAGTCTTTAGGTAGTAGCTTTCTATAGAGTGCATTGATGACAATGTAGGCAAATGTGACCTTAGCATCATAGCAGGTGACCTTCTACTAGACCTTCTACTAGACACTATATTTTTAGGTAATTCCTAAGGGTCAGAGGGCTCCATTTGCCCTAGAGTTAGTTGCTTTGAGTCACTCTAGATAATATTCTAGATTGGTGTCTAGGATCCCTCAGTTTTAGGTGCCCAAGACACATCCTGATGATAGCCAGAGTTCTAGAGGCTCTAGGGGATGATATACCAAGGCTTATTTTTGTGTTATACCCCCTAGTGATTGAGTATACCAATTTTTATTATGGTATGCCATTCAACCTTATATAATTTATATGCCTTTTTGCAAGAGTAATACTATACTGGTGTTTTGGTTTTGTTTGGATTTTGTTTTTATGTGCTATACAACATGAAAAATATATTTCTTATTTATGATGATATTCATAATCATTCTTATGGTCATGTTTGATTTCTAATGTTATTTTATCATGTTTAATCCAAATATCATTGTAAGAGAGTGAAGTATGATTTAATGTGATTGATATTTTATAATATAGTGTGATTGAATTGTTTGTAGAAGAAATATTTTTTGGGAAATATACCCTTACGAGTTTTATTAGTCAGTAATAGACCTCGAGGATGTGTGCTTGTATATGACCATTTATGGAGGTTTCCCCTCATGTTGGTCATGAAGCAAATCCTATGTGAGGTTTTGTTGTTATGCTAACGTCGAAGGGTTATGATCCAAAAAGTAGTTTGAGATTTGTGCTGATTGAAAGTGATATAAGTGATGATAAGTAACGTGTGATCTTAATATTAATTTTGATTAAATTTAAGAGAACTATGATGCAATATGGGTTATTAAGCATGAAAAATGGGATAGAAGACTTGAACTAGGCATAATATTCCTAGTGTGAAGTAAATAAATAAATTTTATTAGGATTATCTCATGTCATCATTGTGAAGTATTTATGCAACTACATAACTAAGAAATTATGTATGATCAGTGCAAGTTTTTTTTTATATGGAAAGCAATCATGTAGTATGATGGAATGAATGCATTACACTAGGTGGTAGATAAGGGATGCAAGATTAATTGGTTTTAGGGAAAATTGATTATGCTATCAATCATACAAATCCATGAGGATATAGTGACTTCAACTAATCAAGACTCAAAGAGAATCTTGGTCATTTCAAGATGAAATCAAGTTTATCAAGAACCAGTATGTGATTTGTGTATTCATTTTCTATGTTGAACTTAATTATGATACGAAATATCTCAAGGATCCAATGTGTGTGCTTATGAAGTTCATTTACCAATTTTGAGTAAGGCAATGATGCAAATAAACTTAAGAACCATTGTGTGTGCAAATAATAAATTTATTTACCATGATTTTTGTATGCGGATAGACTTAACTACTTTGTAATACAAGCCACCAAAAGCTAGCTTATCCATAAACAGACATTGGTCTGTACAAAAGAAGGTCGCTAACGTGATAGATATGTCACCATGCGTAATATTACCCTATTTCAAAGCAGTTTTTATTCAACCCATTATTGTAATGGGGATTACCCCACAATTTTTGATTAAATAAGGAATTCTAAGGATTCAAGCTCATTACCCCCTTTGTTTCTTTTGATTTCTTTAAATGGGGATTCTTGGTCATTTGTGAACAAGGGGATTTATTTTCTTTGTAGTAAAATCATATATATATATTATAAAATACTTGCTCATATTAGTGGAAGAACAAGGGATTTTATTCGCATAGGGGGGAGCTTGTCCTTTTGTCAATTCTCAACATTGTAGACCATGTGCATAATATGTTAACAAGGGAAACCTTTCACTTAAGGGACAAGGACTATTGTGTAGTATCATATTTCTTTGTGCAAAATTATTTTAAGATGTGTAAGTGTGTCTTGGTTCAAAAGTGGCAGAATCAGTTTCCAAAACTCAAAAATTTCTTAATGAGAAATAGTGATTTTGGTTCAAGAGAGATTTATAATCAATATCGAGAATCAATTTTTTATTGAAATATAAAATTTTTGAGTGGTTAAGGATAAAATTTGAATCTCTTCAAAGAAAACCAAGATTCACTATGAATCTTGACAGCATCGGTCTAATATTTAGATGATATGACAACTAGATGTGACTATATGCTATATACAATTGGACCAAAAATTATGAAAGATATAGGATAAATGCAGCTATATGAAAGATGATTTATATGAGATAGTTGTGATTATGAATTAAACTACATGCAACAAATGTGGTATGTACAAAATATATGATAACTATGTATAATGATGAAACACGATTTAATGCATAATACCTTTTAAGGTGTATTATATTCATTGGTTTCTTAAGGTATTTTCCATCTAAGGTGGCCAAATAATATGCACCTGATAAAAATTTAGCAGTTATGATAAATGGAACTAACCAACTTGATTGAAATTTTTCTTTAAGATCCGTTTGAGTATTTTGGTATTTTTTTGATTTTCTTTAAGAACTAGGTCTCTAACCTCAAAAAATCGAGTATGAAATTTCTTGGAGTATGATCTTTTGAGTTTGTATTGATAAGTGCAAAGATTCTCTAAAGCGTTTATGCACTTTTCATCTAATAGTTCTAGTTGTCTTAGTCATCCAACACGATATTCATCTCCTACTTCAATGTCTTAAAGTAAAAGTCCTAAAGAAAGGACTTTAAGCTCAAAAGGAAATACAACTTCGGTGCCATATACCAAGACAAAGGGAGAAGCACCTATAGGGGTTTGAACACTGGTCCAATAAGCCCATAAGGATAGATATAATTGAGTGTGCCAATATTGACCTGATTTATTAACCAATCTTATTAAGATTTTAATTAAATTTTTATTGGATGCTATGGATTATTGGACCATAGGATGAGATTGGATTAAGTATTCAATTGCTATTATGATGAACTTATGACCATAATATGAGATTGTATTAATATTCCCAATAATTTCTAGGCTCCATTTTGAAAAAGACCAAGGGAAAGAAATGGCTTGGAGCTCTTGAGAAGGAGTATGAACAATATTTGTATGTTGTTGACATTTGTCGCATCGATGCACATAATCATTAGCATCCTTTTTCCATGGAGGGCCAAAAATATCCCATTCATAGGAGCTTTTTGTCTATGGCACTACCACTAAAATGACCATAAGATCCATCATTTACTTTTATTAGTACCCTTTTGGATTCATATAGGTTGAGACATATTATAAGGATACCTTTAGAAGACCTTTTATACAATGTACTTTCAATGATTACAAAACAAACAAATTGTTTTCACAAAAGTATTTGTTGATTCCTATCTAGACCATTCGATAATGAGACATTCTGAAGGAAGTTAAATATATCCTCATACCATGGTTCTAAGTACATTTCTTCAATTACAAAGACATCCAAGGGTGCTAGTAAAGACTCTAGTGAAGTGGGTTCTCAAAGTTAGAGAATGATGATAGCAGCATGATCATCATCCAACTCTAAAGGAATAATAGAGGTTGTTGCTGCCATAGCATCCATAGAAAGGTTACTAGTACGAGGAATAGCTTCGATATTAATTTTCTAAAATAAAGACATAAGTTTTAAGATGAATTATTTATAAGGATGGAGTTTCTCATATCATGTTTTGTAGACATTATTAATTTGGTTTACCACAAGTTGTGTGTCTCCAAAAATTGATAGGATTTTGATATGCAAAACTAAAGCTACTCGTAAACTAAGAATCAATGCCTCATGTTCTATTGTGTTATTTGTATAGGCAAATTGGATTTTGAAAGATAACATAATAAGTTTTTTGTGTGGAGACACCAATATGATGCGTGCACCTGCACCACTCATACAATAGGCTCCATCAAAAAATAGACTAGGATTTTTATTGATCGTCTTCTAAATTAAGATATTCATCTAGAAATTCTATTAAGGGATGAGTAGATTCAAGAGGGGTAGTGGTGAGTTGGTCAGCTATAACTTATTCTTTAATGGAATTCTAACCAATAAAATTTAGGTCAAACTCACTCAAAGCGATAACCCATTTTGCTACTCATCCTGATAAATAAGGTCTACTCATCAAATACTGTAATGGGTCAAATTTTGTTATGACAAATGTTTTCTGACTAAGCATATACTGGAACAGTTTCTGTGTAGAGAACATAATAGCTAAACAAATAATTTCTCAAGGTGTATAATGATTTTCCTAGCTTACCAAGTTTCTACTTATGTAATAAATGGCTAATTATTTCTTATCCTCATCATGTTGCGCTAGCATTTCTCCTAACGCAAGTTTTGAGGCAAAAATGTATAAAATAAAATGATATTCTGGTTGAGGAGGAGCAAGAACTGGTGGTGTGAGAAAGTATTTTTTGAGATCTTCAAAGGCTTCTTGGCATTCATCATACCACTTAAACAAGGTATCTTTCTTAAGTAACTTAAGAAAGGGTTGACATTTATTTTCTAATTTATCAATGAAATGACGAATGGATTGGATCTTACCCTGTAGACTTCTAAGCTCTGTTAGAGTTTTTAGTGGTAGCATATTTATAATAGCATTGATTTTAATAGGATATATATCTATGTCTTGCATAGATATAATAAATCCCAATATTTTTCCATATTTTACTCCAAAAACACATTTGTCTAGATTTAAACAGACTTTGTATTCGTGAAGCCTATTAAACACTTGGTGTAAGTCAAGAATGTGATATTCCTCCTTAATAGACTGAGCTATGATGTCATCCATATAATCATGCAAAATGTCATACATCATGTCATGAAATACATATGTCATAGCTCATTGATAAGTTGCCCCTGCATTCTTTAAACCAAAGGGCATTACTTTTCAACATAAAGTTCCCCATGTTGTAATGAAGGTAATTTTGGGTTGATATTCTGGTGCTATACGAATTTGGTTATATCCTAAAAATCCATCCATAAGGGATAAAATCCCACTTCCTACTGTGAAGTCAATAATTTGATCCATGTTAGGAAGGGGAAAGTCATCTTTGGGACATGCAACATTGATATCCTTAAAATCAGTACATACCCTGATTTTAGTAGCCTCTTTTTTAGATACTAGAACAAGATTAGATATCCAATCAAAATAGTTGATAGCTTGAATGAAATTGACATATAAAATATTTTGTAATTCCTCTTTAACCAACAAGGCTATTTTAGGATGCATTTTTCTAAGTTTTTGTTTTACTGTTTTTGCATCAAGATGAACCACCAAATGGTGCATGACCACAAAAGGATCCAAGCCGAGCATATTTGCATATGTCCATGCAAAGATGTCAGGTTATTCTGTAAGAAGTTCCATATATTTAATTTGTTCTTCTTTACTGAAAGCGGATCCTATTTTAACCATGTGAGGATTGGTTTCTATTCCTATGTTAATTTTCAGAATGTCTTCTATCACAATACTTAAGTCCCTCTCGAAGTTAGGAGAAGTGGATGAAACATCCATTTCCTGAAGTTCTTCAAGGGATAGTTTAGCTAGTTTATCTTGTGTAGTTGTTGTTTGAATATGTACTATGCATGGGATGGACCCATAAAAGAAGAAATTATTCAACATGATTTCTTCATGAGGGATGTGTTGTGGCCATTGCACAACTAGCCCCAAATTTGGGGACCCACCTTAAAATTTTAGTTTTTGGAGAGTTTCAGTTGTCTTTGAGTCATCATTTTTTATAGGACCCAAGCCGTGAAATCACCATACGGGATCCAAGGCTCCTTATTTGGTGGTGCATTCTTGTTTTTTGTAAAAAATTAATCTTAATTTTTTGATTGGAGTCATTGTTTGAGTTTGAAAGGTTGATGTTAGTTTTGTTCTTCTCATTTATTTTGAGTGTTAATAGTTAAAGCTTTTAAAGTTGATTGATTTGAATTTAAAATTTTTTATGAGAAAAAAAAAATATATATATATATATATATATATATATATATATATATATATATATATATATATATTTATTGAATCATAAAAATATAAAAAAGAATTAAAAATTAAAAAATACAAAAAAATATAAAGTAAAATAAAATTGTTAATTTATTTTGCATAAGTCCCTTTACTTTTTAACTGGTAAAGTGATGTTGATTTGTTTTACATAGGTCCTTTTACATTTTGATTTTAGTGAACTCGTTCTTGTTAGAATTAAATGATAAGGGGTGTTGAGAGATCCAACTAATGGATTTATTTGTTTGGAAGGGATGGACCTAACATGGGCATCAGAGGACGTACACAAAGACCAAAGTTGTAAACCACCCTGACCAGGTCAGTGGGGACACTGACCACTGATTGGACCACACAATAGGGTGAAAATGTAGACCACATGGATGAATCAGATGAAGAACTATCACTTGGATATGGACCACATGATGGGCCAATGACAACAATGATGCGACAACGATGGACTTTGGACAAAAACCATATCAACGATGCAACAATGAGTTGGATGGCTAGACTTGGTACTAACTTGTACCATGGATACACAAACATGGAGGAATTTCTTGGTGAAGAATAAATTGAGGATGGGGAAATATCATCCATTCAGGGTTCACCACATTTATCATGGCGTTCACTTGTTTGGTCCACCAAGAATTTCACTACGCTCGAGTGGGATGCCGAAAAAGACTATCGCTACCTTAGAATGCAATACTATAAGGGTGTAGAAGCCTATTGCAGATCGTAATGGTATTCAACATTGAGACTAAACTTACGCACTATAACATAGCAAAGTTATGGATTTTTATGACAATGGTCCTTGGTCATATCAGTGTTTATGGGTAGTATTGCATCGTTCATCGTGCGATAGGGAAGTGTGGAGTCTGACGTGTCATAGGGAAAGAAGCGCACAGTGTGTGAGCAAAAAATCATGGCATTCTTCAAAGATGGGTTCATCACATGCTCACAACATGGTATAAAATATTAGAAACTAAGACAATGAGCCAATGTCAATGTAACTCCTTTGGCTGAGCATTCACTATCGATGATGGGTGTCAGTTAGATGTAGTGTTCTCTATCCATTTTGGTCAAGCTATAACGCCCATCTAGGATCGATACATGCAATATTTGCCAAAAGAAAGTGAACAAGTGCATTCAAAATGGTGGAAGTAGTGCCAAACATTTATTTTTGTTGGTGTCTCATGTAAGAAGGCAGATCAAGGACTTGTTGTGGCCGCTCCACAACATACCCCAAAAAATTGGGGACCCACCTCTTGATTTTCATGTTTCAATATTTTGATTATCTTGTGAGTGTCTTGTGAGTTCATGTGCGTTTTAGGGGATAGTGTGTGTCATTTTGCTGTCAACAATTTTGTGATGCTTTTTGTTGTCAATTTATCGCTGACAGTTTTTTTTCGACGACTTTTGTCGTCGATTTCTTGTCATCAATTTCTTGTCGAAAACTTTTTGTCATTGATTTCTTGCCGATGACTTTTTGTCATAAATTTCTTGCTGACGATTTTTGACAATTTCTTGTGACATCTTGTTGGTGTTAAATTGTTGTTAATAATCTCATGGTTTGGGGATGTATGCATGATTGATTAATTTTCCATTTTTGTTAACCATGCAAATTTTCCCCATTTAAATTTTAAAACTAAAAAAAATATTTAAAATTAGTTAATTTAACATTTAAATTGATTAAATAATAAAATAAATAAAAAATAAGCAATTAATAAAATAAAAGAAAAAAATAAACCTATGAATATAATCTTTATAATGATAAAAGGCTTGTATTCATTTCAAATATTAGGGCTTTGTAATTTATTCTATTCATAAGACTAAAGCCCTTTTTGTGTCTTCGTGCAGGTAATGTGATTGC
Source organism: Wollemia nobilis (assembly GCA_028583015.1). NCBI lineage: Eukaryota > Viridiplantae > Streptophyta > Pinopsida > Araucariales > Araucariaceae > Wollemia > Wollemia nobilis. The sequence continues at coordinate 11,906,459 of JAQPPZ010000513.1, forward strand.
CGAAAGAGTGAACGACTGGAGGATTCATGGAGTCTCATGACACTGTTGAATGCGGGAAAGAGTGGGGCCCACGTGGACGACTCGCCAGGTGAAAGCAACGCGTTATTTACATGGCACGAATGTGGAAGGAGACCCTCCAGCAGTGAGGAACACGACACTGAGAAATTCCAAGACTACACAGCGACCATCTTAGATCGGAATTCTATGATTTATAATGGAGATCAATGTATGACATGCAACGACCAACGTGGCTAGTTTACGAGAGGATGCAGACCCCGTTACGAATACAAACGTCGTACTATATTTTATCAGAGCTACACGTAGAGACGCAACAAGTGGCAACTTTGATAGAGGACCATGTAGTATAGCGATGATTGTGGCTAAATACCGGATCATCACGTCGAAGTTGTGCCATTATTTATATAGGGTAATTGGATACCCATTCACAAATTTCATAGAGATTCAATGGGGATTGCGGCACACTGTTGAAGCAAGTTTTACCAGCGATTAATGTGATGTATAAATCAGGTGTTTTGAGAGCGACCAACAACGAATCAAATGGAGTCGACCATAGAGTGATAGAATACCACCAAAGCAAAGCGGGTTCATGTAGACCGTGTAGATTTCATCACCAAAATAATCTATAGAGATGTCGAAGTCGAGATCACGGTAATCCGATCCGGTAAACAACAATGCAATGGTGAGTGTGGTTTGATGTGATTCGAGTTCAAAATCCATAATGGATGTGTATAAGAAGTATTTATTAAAAAAAAAAAACTGGATGTCCATGAGAAGACATTGGGACAACACACGAAGGTAAAAAAAAACAGTGTATCGCTGTCAATGTGGTCTGGTTTTGAATAGTTACAGCAATCACCGATAAAATTTGTGGGTAAATGACATGTCAGGAGTTAGAATGGAAAATGATGTCGAGAGGAAGCTATGGCCAAGGTGTATAGCTCTGTTGCAAGAGATTTCATGAGGATATGGTTTCACTGGAAGTGGACTGTACAAATCAGTCGAATCTAAGTATCCTAAATAGAGCTGCACATGCTGAGAGTTGCGGCAAGGGGCAGGTTAGGTCGAGAAACACATTATTGGATATGACCGACCATGTGGCACATTGCAGTCATGCGTTGTTAAGATCTGGATGACGTGTTAGACATTGTAGAGAAGCCCTACATATGGGGTGATGACTTGTCAAGTTTAGCGTAGTAGAGACGATAGATTCTTCACAATGGTATCGGGTAGATTAAAACGCAATCGACTGGCAAAAATATGAATAGAGGGCGAGGCATCTAGTGTGACGATTTTGAGCATCATTCTTCGACAACTATGTGAAGACAACCTCAACAATGCAGGGTAAATGAACGTCTCAAACACGTGGCATAGCATTGTAAGGGGGCTCCATTGTAAGCAAGGAAATCAATAGATATGGCTAAAAGCAAATTACAGGTCATCTCCACCTAATTATGCACTCAAATATGAACCACTGTTATCATGTGGCACAACCATCTTAGGTGGCACATATTAGGGCAATTGTCATATTGTGAAAATACATGGGTGTTAGTTAGGTTAAGACTTCTTCAAATAAGGAGGGTCCGCGATCATAACAAATTTATTGTAATGTCTCATAGCATTACAAATGATTATGGGACCAAACCAAACGAAAGCATGCATGGGAAAATCAAGCGTTTGAATTGGAAAAACAAGGAAAATGAAGAGAAAGAAAGACAAAACGTTGGAAGCTCAACAACATTTAGAGAAAAGACAACGAAGAGTTGGGAATAGGAAATGGAAAGTTTTCTGTAAAATTTTAAATATACATTGAAAATGATGTATGGGAGAGGGGAAAAAATTCTAAAACAGAGTTGCAGAGCTGAGGGCAAGAGGTCATTCTGGACCTGCTTTGGATTGTTTTTCTTCCACTTTTTTTGGTTTTGGAGAACCATATTTCTGCCATGTACAAGGACATATTTTTAATGTAGATAGTTTTTCAGAAAGTTGCATCTTATGGACAAGAAAGGAGGAGTCATTTTCTGCATGCAAGATTAAATGTCTACTTTTTTCCCTTTTTAGATTTTAGGCTTGTAAATGGAGTTTATGCAAGTTTCTTGATTGCTTCATGTGAATGCTTAAATATGAAAACCTCATTTAAACCCTAGGAGCCAGCACTTAGCTTATCCAGATTGTGTTTGTTTTACAAGTCCAATAGGTTAGGTTGCATGCATAAATACCTCACATCTTCGGTTTTGCCAGAATAAGATAGCATCAAACTGAATGTATCATGTGTTTCATTTTCTGCATTTCATTTTCATTTTTTCTGCATTTTTTTTTTTCAGAAATTTTAATTTTTTTTTTTCAGGCATTAAAATAAACATTAAAAATTTTCAAAATCCAAAAACAATTTCACCATTGCATAGGTTATACTTCATACTTCCAATACGCACTTTGAAATTTCATTTTCGGAGTTGTTTAGTATTTTTTAAAATTCATCAAAGTTGTTGTTTTATTACAGATTTTGAAAAATCCGAAAATAGAAAATTTCTATTTTTGGGCCGAATTTCATTTTTTCAGTTTCATGCTTCATTCATGAGCCTATGATGACATTCCCTTCATGAAAATTCTAATTTCAACGAAGGAGTCATGTTTTATGGCACTTTGCAAATTACCATTTTGGGAGCAATCAAAGCACTAAATTATTCGTCTTGATGAAAATCCGATTTCATTTAAGAAGGATAATTAAAGTGACATTTTGAAGCTACATTTGAAGACCCTATTCATCATTGAGGATTTAATGCAAGATAAAATCTATTTTAAAACCCTCAAGATAAAAGGAATTAAGGCACTACATTGTGGTCATATGAGGGCCAACTCACATTTGCTTTATTTTGGTTCAATGAACAATCACTAAAGTTTCATGGTAAAATAAACCAACATTGCCCTTTGTTTTATAGTTACTTGCAATCACTAAGGTGTTCCAAGCATTTAAATTGAATATCTTTATTTGGGATTACTAATACACATATGCAAATGCTAATATAGCAGAGACCTTGGAGAAGTTGTTTGTTTAACTTCTTTGCAAGAGGGGATTTGGAAACCAAATCCTAAGGGAGAGTGTACTTTCATAATTGGGTGAATATACAACTCAACAGGACTCATGATAGAGATAGAACGTGTAGTTTTGAAGCCCAACGACACTATTCCTATTACCTTCTACTGCTAGGGGGGAGGGTCACTCATACGAGTTGGTGATACATATTTTTTTTAGAACGTGATGGTTATAAACTAAGGGACCCACATCGAGAACGTTTTCAAAAGAAACACAATAGGGAATTATGTATTTAAATGAGAGAAAAGAGAGTGCACTATGGAGAATTGCATTGCCACATGCATAACACCAAGGGTGATTTCATGATTTGATCATATGGTAAAAGAATATATACGAGCGTTTAATGTAAAGGGAAATTAAAGTGATTGTTACACATATTGAGATTAATGAATGTTTATACTCAACGTGGAAATAAAGGATAAGTTTTTGGATGTAAAGTTTTAAAACAAAGGGAATTAATTCATCGTCATGGTTATCAGTGAAAGGAAACCAAATGAAGAAAAAGAAAATTACAAACAAAGAATTTTTAGGAATACAAAAAGGAAGAGTCTCGTCTATAATTTTAAATAAGCCATTGAAACAAAGTACAAGGGATAGAATTTTTTGGAATAGAAGCATGGGAAGTAGATTGGAAGGATTTTTAGCTGTTGTCAACATTTATCCTCACTTTGTATGCAAGAAAAGTAGGTTTCAAACATGCATGTATTGAATTATTTTAATTGTGTTTTATGCACGGATGTGGTAGCATTATTTAGATATTTTAATGCATGTTTTTACCCCTTAGACTCTAGCCATAACAAAAATTTAGATGGTATGGATGCAGGTCTAACCTGGATGTGTTTTGATATTTGAGATCTAATATTTTATGCAGGATAGGAGATAGTTTACAGTAGCTCTCTTTGGTCATTTTTAGAATTTTGTTTCATGTATTCCAAAATTTTATTTTTTATATCTCTTTAATATTAACCTCATAAAAAAAGAATTAAAATCCAAAAAAGAGATGCATGGATGCCAATATTAAGCTTTAAAGTTTCATTTTAGGCCATTTCAATTTTATTTTGAAGGAAATTTGAAATTCCTAAAAATTATATAAAGTTCACATTTTAAAAGGAATTTTGTAATTTCAAAGCTTTACATGATTTCATATTTTAAAGGAGAATAAAATTCCAAGCTTTGCACTTTTGTTTTTCAAGCAATAAATTAACTTTTCTTTATGAAAATTACAATTTCATTAAAGAGGGGTAATTTATATGGCATTCCAAAGGCTACTGTATTTTCAAAGTTAGTCATGTAGATTATTTTATTTTCATGCTCAAAGCAAGCTAAAATGAATTCAATCATCATTTAAGATTCACATTTTAGAGATAGATTTTAATCTTTCCTTTCATGCTTAAAGCAAAGTTTAGAAAATAAAATTTGTTAAAATCTGCTTAACAAAAGAAGATAAAATCTACCTAAAATACTTCAAGATAAAATGAATTAAATCACCTTTTCATCGTGGTCATATGAGGGCCAATCACATTTACATTTTATTTTCTTTTAAGTTTCATGAACAATCAATAACATAGCATAATAAAATAATACCAACACATGCCCTTTATTAACAGTTACTTGCAAATCACTAAGGTATTATAGCACTTATTTGATACATTTTTACAAGTATAAAAGCACACATTAAGTAAAAGGAACTTTGGAGAAATGTTTATTTATTTGTAAGAGAGGGTTTTCTAATCAAAATATCAACTGTGAGTGTGGTTTTACAATTGGGATAAATTATTACTCAACATTTTGGCGCTAGAATGAGGGCCTTAATTGGTCATTTTATTGCTACTTAAATTCTAAATTGTTCATTGTTACTTGAAAGGTTATTTGAAGGCATTGGTTTGGACTAACGAGGTTTTGTTGATAGGTGATGGTGTTCATTGATTGGAAATTGCTTTAATTGATAATACATTGATGCTAACCATTTTTGAGAATATTTCTTATTATGATGGTTTAGTTGATGCATTGTTAAAAAGCATTTGTTGTTGTCATTGTTAATCACACCACAACCTAATACAATGGTTACAAATGGTTAAAAATAAAGTGGTACGGGGTATACAAAAATCCTTTGAACATTTTTGGAGGTGTTCATAACCTACCCAAGAACATAGAGAAATTTTTACCCAAGTATAAACACGATGGAACAAGATTAGCAGAGACACACATTCAGGCCTATGTAGATACCTTAATCAGATTGTAAGTCAAACATGAGGATGTGTATTGTAGATTATTTCCTTTGATCCTAGATATCACGACATATGTTTGGTACATAAATCTACCCATTGGCTCTATTACATCTTGGGTCCAGTTAAAAACTACTTTTGTCTATCAATTTAGGTTGTCGATATATCTTGCCATAATCTATCATCAATTTGCTTCTTGTAGGAGGGAACCTAATGAACCATTGAGAATGTTCAACACAATATTTCAAAAGCTCTATCCACGTTTGACTACCCCTTTTGCTATTGCAAAAAATGCTACTCTTTATATATACTTTGGAGCATCGAATCCCTTGAACGCCATGTTAACTAGGACAAATCCTACTCTTACCTTAGCCTACATGAAGGTCATGACTATAGAACAATAACTAAGGCCACAAGATTTTGGGATGGAGCAATTACCTATGGTAGGATAGATAAGGTCTTACAATAAAATCCCAAGGATAAACCAGGTATTGGTATAATAGAATTTGATGTTGATGCTTTACCCTATAATCAATTTTACCCTACCATACCAATTTATCCTTCCTAATTCACTTATTCAAATACATCTATCCATACAACCACTCTATTACGGTTAGAGAATCAATTGGCCACTCATGGAGTCACAACAATGAACACTCAAGCCTTGAATGTATTCTTGATACCAAAACCTATATAGAGCTTGAATCCATTTCCAAATCCACATTTTAAAGTTCAAAACACCTTACAAGATCAAAATATTCAAAATAAAAACATGGTACCAAATAAAAACATTCCAGGTTTCTAGAACCCAACTAATCCTACCACTGCTACCACTCAATCCAATGAGCTTGATTCAAAGGTAAAAGACCTGGAGAGGTTGGTCCAACAACTTAGTAGAGATATGGTTCCATTACAAGAACAAGCACCTCAAAGTACACTTTTAAATCATCCTATAAATCAAGTTCATGATACAAATTTCAATGATATTCCATTTGATACCCCCTCAAATAATGGATAAGGTCTAGATATGACTAGCATTAAAATATATGCCAATTCAGGACCCTCTAGACTCAGATGAAATATTTAAAATGGATGGTCAAGAAATTCAACATGTTTCTAATAATGACCAAAATAAAATGATGTTATTAGAGTTATTTTTTATAAATGAGGATTGGGATAATCAAGTTAGTCCAAGTACATGGATTTACTCAATTTTAAAAATATTGGAACCATAAAAATTGGGGAAAAGTGAATTTGAAAAGGAATCAATTGATGAATCTGAAGATTATGCAAAAGACATGATAGAATTTAATCCCTTGATTTTAGAAGACACGATAGAATTGCATTCCTTTATTTTAGAAGATAATTATTATAATGATCAGGAAGATGTGTTATTTAACACATCCCTTGACTGAAAATATTTAAGGTTTTAAAAGGATGGGATTTTTTTAAATTGGGTGACTAACTTTGGTGTTTTTGAAAAATAGGTAATTGACGAAGATGACAACGATGGAGATCATGAGGAAAAATAGGAAATTACAATGGCTCACCAAATATTGGTAAATGAACATGTACAAAAGGTAGAATATCACCTTCTATTTTCCTCCAAGTAAAAGTTTACCTAATTGTTTTTTGGGTTCGAATGTTATCAATGATGAAATGCCATTTGTGGTTGACAAAGAATTTGAGTTAATTTACCCTCACACCAATAATAAGCTTGATATGTTAAACAAAATAGAGGTAGATACCTTGGATTTATTAAATCAAAATCATCAGCAATTGATAATGATATCCAAGATAAAAAGTTATAATGATCCTCACATTTTAGATATCCTAGATGCTTGTAAAATTTTGCATAGTTATGATCGATCTAAAAATATGAATGGTAGTTTGAAAATCAAATTTTCAGCAATAGGGTCAATCTTGGATGAACTCATGATTAATCATAACAATGAGGATAGTATTTTGAACAAGGAATTGAAAATGGGTACTCACACAATGCAGAGATACACTGCGATAAACATCCCACATAGGGAGCATAAAATAATTCAAAACCATTTGTGGATTATTGAATTTAATGAATTGAATTTAAAATATATCGACAATGGGATTGAATTAAATTGGTGGGGTGAGAGGTAAAATAATGATTGTTGTATATTTTGGCCTAATTTTATTTCAGTTAGATTTTGATAAAGCCAAGCATACATATCATGGTAGATGTATTTTAAATTGTGGTATTATTATTTGGGATCCAAGGAAGTGATGGCATAAATTTTGCATCATCTTATACATATATTGTATATTATTGTATATAACTTTGGTTTTCATGCTTTTGTTTTTAGTTTTGTTGTTTTTGGGCTTTGTCCCTAATTTTTGGTTTGGCAAGTTTTGTTTTTGCTTTCTTGTCAGTTTGCATTAGGTTAGGTGTTGGTTTATCTTCAAGTTTTGCTTTTCATATTTTCAAGTGGGTTTTGGGTTCGTTCCCTTGATTTGTGGTGGTTTTTTGTGGTAGCTACTAATTTATGGCCTCTTGAATATTTTTTGTGTTCCTTTGTCATGAAGAGTGACTTACCTTATTTGGAATCTTGTAAATCAAGGAAAGGAGGATAAAATTGGTTAGTGATCATTCCTAGATTTTAGGATTAAGATAGTGAATTTTTGCTAAAACTACACATGAACATATCATATTAAGGGGCATGCCTTGAAACCTTGAAGGATGCAGTCATTTTAGTTTGAAAAATAAGGAAAAAAACTCACACTTCATATTTAGCCTTGAATGGTCTCTACCCCGTGTGGTAGGTGAATTTTGCAAAGCAATAATGTTCAATAAAAAAAGTAAATAATAACATGCCAAATAATTCTCAAGGTCTAGATAATATCTATCAAGGCTATGGATTCTTGATTTACAGTAGGGCTATGTCTATGACAAAGTAAAAATAAAAAAAGCAATGCAAAGTATCAATTAGACACCTGGGTGATTCAAATAATCTCTACCGAGGATATAGATGCTTGGTTGGCCATAGAGCAAGGTCTAGAAGAGATCATGATCATCTCCACCAGGGTTATAGATGCCTGGCTAGTAGTGGAGTAATGCAAAGGCACATTCTAATAAGTAGAATTATATACCCTTAATGTAAAATAGGTGATGAAGTTTGAATGGTTTGCATGAATGTAAAATGAAATCACTTTCACACACACTGAGCAAAGGCCAATGATTCATTTGTTTTCATTTGAAGTTGTCTACCCCTATCTTCTCTGGATATTTTTAGATGATGTATATTTTTCCTAATATTTGGTTTGTTTGTTTTCAAAATTGGGTTCTTCATCTTAAATGCTCAGGATCATTTTCTGGTAGAGTCACCATTTCTTGTGGCCATTGCACAACTATCCCCAAATTTGGGGACCCACATTAAAATTTTGGTTTTTGGGGAGTTTCAATTGTCTTCGAGTCATAATTTTTGATAAGACCCGAGCCATGAAGTCGCCATACAGGCTCCAAGGCTCCTTATTTGGTGGTGCCTTCTTATTTCTTGTAAAAAGTTAATCTTAAGGTTTTGATTGGAGTAATTGTTTGAGTTTGAAAGGTTGATTTTAATTTTGTTCTTTTTGTTTCTTTTAAGTTTTAATAGTTAAAGCTTTTAAAGTGGATTGATTTGAATTTAAAAGTTTTTATGCAAAAAAATATAAAATAAAAATAAATATAAATATATATATTGAATCACAAAAATATAAAAAAGAATAAAAAATAAAAAAAAAGACAAAAAAAATATAAAGTAAAATAAAATTGTGAAAAAGAGTGTTAATTTGTTTTGCATAAATCCCTTTACATTTTAACTTGCAAAGTGATGTTGATTTGTTTTACATATGTCCTTTTACATTTTGAGTTTGGGAAACTCATTCTTTTTATAATTAAAGGATAAGGGGTATTGAGATATCCAACTAATGGATTTATTTGTTTGTAGGGGATGGACCTAACATGGACATCGAAAGTGTACATGAAGACCGAAGCCACGAACCACCATGACAAGTCTAGTGGGGACACTGATCATTGATTGGACCATATAGTAGAGTGACAATGTAGAACCACATGGATGAATCGAATGAAGAACTATCACTCAAATGTGGGCTACACAATGGGCCAACGATAGCAATGATGCAACAATGATGGACAAAAACCATATCAATGATGTAGTAGTGAGCTAGATGACTAGACTTGGTAGTGACTTGGACCATGGATACACATGTGTGGAGGTGTTAATTGGTGAAGACTAGATTGAGGATGGGAAAAATATATCCATTTAGGTTTCACCTCATTTACCATGGTGTTCACTTGTTCTATCAATTGATAATATTGCTATGCTCGAGTGGGATACCAAAGAAGACTATCATTGCCTTGGATTGCGACACCAGAAGGGTGTTGAAACCTATTGTAGATCACAATGGTGTTTGAAATTGAGACTAAACTTATGTGTTGTAACATAGTATAGTTGTAAGTTTTGATGACAATGGTCCTTGGTATTATCAGTGTTTATGGGTAGTATTGCGTCGTTCATCATGCGATAGGGAAGTGTGGAGTATGATGTGTCATAGGGAAAGAAGCACACAATGTGTGTGAGCAGTTGAATGTGGTGTTCTTTAGTGACAGGTTCATCCCATGCTCGCAACGTGATAGTGAAGATTAGAAATTAAGGCAATGAGCCAACATCAATGTAGCTCCTTTGGTTGAGCGTTCACTATCAGTGAAGGGTGTCAATTAGACGTAGTTTTGTATATCCATTTTGGTCAATCTATAAAACTCATCTAGGGTAAGTACATGTGATATTTACCAAAGGAAAGTGAATGCGTGCATTCAAAATGGTGGAAGTAGTAACAAGCGTTTGTTTTTTTTAGTGCCTCATGTAAGAAGGTAGATCAAGGACTCACAACAAAGATAGAATGTGGAGTTTTGAAGCTCAGTGGTATTATTCTCGTTACCTACTATTGCTAGGGGGGAGGGTCACTTGTAAAAGTTTGTGATACCAAATTTTTTTAGAATGTGATGGTTACAAACTAAGGGACCCACGTCGGGACATTTTAAAAAGCAACACAATAGGAAATTATTTATTTGAAGGGGAGAAAATAGAGTGTGCTATAGAGAGCTACATTACCACATGCATAATGCCAAGGGTGATTTCATGATTTGGTTGTATGGTAAAAGAATATATACATGTGTGTAACATAAAGGGAAATTAAAGTGACAGTTACACATATTGAGATTAATGAATGTTTATACTCAATGTGGAATAAAGGAAAAGTTTTTGGATGTAAAGTTCCTAAAACAAAAGGAATTAATTCTCTATCGTGGTTATCTGTGAAAGGAAACCAAACAAAGAAAAATAAAATGACAAATAAATAATTTTTGCGAATACAAAAAGGAAGAGTCTCGTTTGTAATTTTAAATAATCCATTGAAACATAGTACAAGGGCTAGAATTTTTTGGAACAGAAGCATGGGAAGTGGTTGGAAGGATTTTTAGCTATTGTCAATATTTGTCCTCACTTTGTATGCAAGAAAAGCAGATTTTAAACATAAAATAATGGTTTTATTGCACATATTTTATACATATATTGAATTATTTTAATGGTATTTTATGCAAAAATGTTGTAGCACTATTCAGATATTTTAATGTATGTTTTTACCCCTTAGAATCTCGTGATAACCATATTTTAGATTGTGTGGATGCAGGTCTAACCTGGTTGTGTTTCGATATTTGAGATCTAATATTTTCTATAGGATAGGAGATAGTTTACAATAGCTCTCTTTGGTCATTTTCAAAATTTTATTTCATGTATTCCAGAATTATATTTTTTATTTCTCTAACCTTATCCCTTTTCCATTTTTTTAACCTCATAAAAAAAAATTATCCAAAAAAGAGATGCATTGATGCCAAGATTAAGCTTTAATGTTTCATTTTAGGCCATTTCGATTTTATTTTCAATGGAATTTGAAATTCCTAAAAATTATATAAATTTCACATTTTAAAAGGAATTTGGTAATTTTCGAGCTTTACATGATTTCATATTTTAAAGAAGAATAAAATTCCAAGCTTTGCACTTTTATTTTTCGAGTAATAAATTTTATGAAAATTACACTTTCATTAAAGAGGGGTAATTTATATGGCATTCCAAAGGCTAACATGTTTTCAAAGTTAGTCATGTAGATTATTTTCTTCTAATGCTCAAAGCAAGCTAAAATAAATCCAATCATCATTTAAGATTCACATTTTAGAGAGATAAAATCTACCTAAAATACTTCAAGATAAAATGAATTAAATCACCTTTTCATCGTGTTCATATGAGGGCCAATGACATTTATATTTTCTTTTATTTTAAGTGTCATGAATAATCATTAGCATAGCATAATAAAATAATACCAAAATAGGCCCTTTGTTAACAGTTACTCGTAAATAACTAAGGTATTATAGCAATTATTTGACACATTTTTATAAGCATACAAGCATACATTAAGCAAAAATAACCTTGGAGAAATGTTTATTTATTTGCAATAAAGGGTTTTATAATAAAAATCCTAACTGTGAGTGTGGTTTTGTAATTGGGCAAAATTATCACTCAACAGTTTGGTGCTAGGAGGGCCTGAATTGGTCATTTTATTGCTACTTAAATGCTAAATTGTTCATTGTTACTTAAAATGTTATTTGAAGGTATTGGTTTGGACTAACGAGGTTTTTTTGATAGGTGATAGTGTTCATGGATTAGAAATTTCTTTAATTGATAACATATTGATGCTAACCGTTTTTGAGAATATTTCTTATTATGATGGTTTAGTTGATGTATTGTTAACAAGAATTTTTTGTTGTCATTGTTAATCACACCACAACCTAATCCAATGGTTGTAAATGCTGGAAAGTGGTATGGGGTACACAATAATCCTTTGAACATTGTTGGAGATGTTCATGACCTACCCAAGAACATAGATAATTTTTTATCCAAGTATAAACACGATGGCACAAGATTAGCAGAAGAACACATTCAAGCCTATGTAGACACCTTAATTAGATTGCAATTTGAACATGAGGATGTGGATTGTAGATTGTTTCCTTTTAGCCTAGATAACATGGCATATGATTGGTACATCAATCTATCCATAGAATCTATTACATCCTAGGTATAGTTAAAAAATGCTTTTGTCAACTAGTTAAGGTTGTCGATAGATCATACCATGATATATCATCAATTTGCTTCTTGCAGGAGGGAACCTAATGAACCATTAAGAATGTTCAACACAAGATTTCAAAATCTCTATGCGATATTGACTACCCCTTTTGCTATTACAAAAAATACTGCTATTCAAATATACTTTGTGGTATTAGATCCCTTGACCGTCATTTTCACTAGAATAAATCCTTTGGTCACTACTCTTGCTTTAGCCTACATGAATACCATGACTATAGAACAACAAAGGCCACAATATTTTGGGATGGAGAATTACCTATGGTAGGATAGAGGGTATTACAATCAAATCCTAAGGATAAACCAGATATTGGTACAATAGAATATAATGTTGAACGCTTTGCCCTACAATAAATTTTATCCTACCATGTCCACTTATCCTCTCACATTCGCTTATTCAAATACATCTATCCATCCAACCACTCCATTACGGTTAGAGAATCAATTGGCCACTCATGGAGTCACAACAATGAATTCTCAAGCCTTGAACATATTCTTGATACCAACACCCATACAGAGCTTGAATCCATTTCCAAATCCATATTTTCAAGCTCAAAACACCTTACAAGATCAAAATATTCAAAATAAAAACATGGTACCAAATCAAAACATTCCAGGTTTCTAGAACCCAACTAATCCTACCACTGCTACCGCTCAACCCAATGAGCTTGAGTCAAAGGTAAAATACCTAGAGAGGTTGGTCCAACAATTTAGTAGAGATATGGTTCCATTACAAGAACATGTGCCTTAAAGTACATTTTCAAATCATCCTATAAATCAAGTTCATGATACAAATTTCAATGATTTTCCACTTGATACCCCCTCAAATAATGGAGAAGGTCTAGATATGACTAGCATTGAAATATATGCCAATTCAGGACCCTCTAGAAACTCAGATGAAATCTTTAAAGTGAATGGTTAAGAAATTCAACATGTTTCTAATAATGACCAAAAGAAAATGATGTTCTTAGAGTCATTTTTCATAAATGAGAATTGTGATAATAAAGTTATTCCAAGTACAGGGATTGAATCAATTTTAGAAACATTGGAACAATCAAAATTGGGAAAAAGTGAATTTGAAACGGAATCAATTGATGAATCTAAAGATTCTGCAGAAGACATGATAGAATTTCATCCCTTGATTTTAGAAGATATGATAGAATTGCATCCCTTGATTTTAGAAGATAATTATTATAATGATTAGGAAGATGTGTTATTTAACACATCCCTTGACCAAAAATATTTATGGTTTGAAAAGTATGGGCATATTTTCAATTGGGTGACTAACTTTGGTGTTTTTAAAAAACAAGTAATTGAAGAAGATGAAGGGCCAAAAAATGACAATGATGGAGATCATGAGTAAAATAGGAAATTACAATGGCTCACCAAGTATTGGTAAATGAACATGTACAAAAGGTATAATCTCACCTTCTATGTTCAACCATTCGAAATCCAGGTAAAATTTTACCTAATTGTTTGTTGGGTTTGAATGTTATCAATGATGAAATACCATTTCTGGTTGACAAAGAATTTGAGTTAATTTATCCTCACACCAATAATAAGATTACTGTATTAAAAAAAATAGAGGTATATAACTTGGAGTTACTAAATAAAATTCATCGACAATTGATAATAGAATCCAGGATAAAAAGTTATAATGATCCTCACATTTTAGATATCCTAAATGCTTGTAAAATGCTGTGTAGTTATGATCGATATTAAAAACATGAATGATATTTTGATAATCAAATTTTCAGAAATAGGGTCAAGCTTGGATTAACTCATGATTAATCATAATAATGAGGATAGTATTCTAAACAAGGAATTGAAAATGGGTACTCACACAATGCATAGAGACACTGTGATAAACACCCCACATAGTGAGCATAAAATAATTCAAAACCATTTGTGGATTCCTAAATTTAATGAATTGAATTTAAAATATTTTGGCAATGGGATTGAATTAAATTGATGGGGTGATGGGGGTAAAATAATGGTTGTTGTATTGTTTGGCCAAATCTTATTTCATTTAGATTTTGATAAAGCTTGGCATGCATATCATGGTAGATGTCTTTTAAATTATGGTAATCATGTTTGGGATCCAGGGAAGTGATGGCCTAAATTTTGCATCATCTTGTACATATATTGTATATTACTATATATAACTTTGGTTTTCATGCTTTTGTTTTTAGTTTTGTTGTGTTTGGGCTTTATCTCTAGTTTTTGGTTTGGCAAGTTGTGTTTTTGGTTTCTTGTCAGTTTGCATTAGGTTAGGTGTTGGTTTATCTTAAAAATTTTGCTTTTCATAATTTCAAGTGGGTTTTGGGTTCGTTCCCATGATTTGCAGTAATGTTTTGTGGTAGCTACTAATTTATGGCCTCTTGACTATTTTTTGTGTTCCTTTGTCTTGAAGGGTGACTTACCTATTTTAGAATCTTGTGAATCAAGGAAAGGGAGATAAAATTGGATAGTGATCATTCCTAGATTTTGGGATTAAGATAGTGAATTTTAGAACAATGAATCATTGTGCTAAAACTACACATGAACATATCATATTAAGGGGTATGCCTTGAAACCTTGAAGGATGAAGTCATTTTGGTGTGCAAAATAAGGCAAACATCTAATACACTCCATATTTAACCTTGAATGATCTCTAACCCTTGTGGTAGGTGAATTTTGCAAAGTAATAATGTTCAATAAAAAAAAGGAAAGAAGAACATGCCAAATTATTCTCAAGGTATAGATAATCTCTACCGGGGCTATGGATGCCTAACTGGTAGTAGGGCTATGTCTATGACAAAGTAAAAAGAAAAAAAAGTAATGCAAAGTGTCAATTAGACACCTAGGTGATTCATACAATCTCTACCATGGCTATAAATACCTAGCTAGAAGTAGAGCAAGATTTAGAAGAGATCATGGTCATCTCCACCAGGGCTATAGATGCTTGGCTAGAAGTGGAGAAATGTAGAGGTACATTCTAATGAGTAGAACTCTATAGCCTTAATGAAAAATAGGTGATGGAGTTTGAATGGTTTTCAAGAATGCAAAATAAAATCACTTTCACACACACTGAGCAAAGACAAATGATTCATTTGTTTTCATTTGAAGTTGTCTACCCCTATCTTCTCTAGATATTGCTAGATGATGTATATTTTTCCTGATATTTGGCTTGTTTGTTTTCAAAACTGGTTTCTTCATCCAAAATGCTCAGGAGCATTTACTAGCAGAGTCACCATTTGTTGTGGCCATTGCACAACTAGCCCCAAATTTGGAGACCCACCTTAAAATTTTAGTTTTTTGGGATTTTCGGTTGTCTTCAAGTCATCATTTTTTATAGGACCCGATCCATGAACTCACAATATGGGCTCCAAGGCTCCTTATTTGGTGGTGCCTTCTTATTTCTTGTAAACAATTAATCTTAATGTTTTTATTGGAGTCATTGTTTGAGTTTGAAAGATTGATTTTAATTTTATTCTTCTCATTTATTTTGAGTGTTAATAGTTAAAGCTTTTAAAGTTGATTGATTTGAATTTAAAAGTTTTTATGCAATATATATATATATATATATTGAATCATAAAAATATAAAAAAGAATAAAAAATAAAAAAAGACAAAAAATATAAGTAAAATAATATTGTGAAAAAGAGTGTTAATTTATTTTGCATAAATCCCTTTACTTTTTAACTTGTAAAGTGATGTTGATTTATTTTACATAGGTCCTTTTACATTTTGAATTTAGTGAACTCGTTATTGTTAGAATTAAAGGATAAGGGGCATTGAAAGATCCAACTAATGGATTTATTTGTTTGGAAGGGATGGACCTAACATGGGCATCATAGGACATATATGAAGATTGAAGCCACGAACCACCCTGATGAGGCCAGTGAGGACACTGACCACTACTTGGACAAAATAGCAGGGTGATAATGCAAACCATGTGAATGAATAAGATAAATAACTATCTCTTGGATGTAGACTGTATGATGGACCAATGATAGCAATGACGCAATAATGATGAACTTTGGATAAAAACCATATCAACGATGTAGAATTGAGTTGGATGTCTAAACTTGTCAGCGACTTGGACCATGGATAGATAAACATGGAGGTGTTGATTGGTGAAGACAATATTGAGGATGGGAAAAAGCCATCCATTCAGGGTTCACCTCATTTACCATAGTGCTCGCTTGTTCGACCGGTTGAGAATACCTCTACGCTTGAGTGAGATGCTGGAGAATACTACTGTTGCCTTAGAATGCGATACCATAATGGTGTTGAAGCCTATTGTAGATCATAATGGTGTTTGATGTTGAGACTAAACTTATGCATTGTAACATAGTAGAGTTGTAGGTTTTGATGACAATGGTCCTTGGTATTATCAGTTTTTGTGGGTAGTATTGCATCGTTCATCATATCACAAGGAAGTATAGAGTTTGATGTGTCAAAGGGAAAGAAGAACATAGTGTGTGTGAGCAACTTAACATGGCATTATTTAGAGACGGTTTTATCCCATGCTCACAACATGAAAGTAAATATTAGAAATTGATCCAACGTCAACGCGACTCCTTTGGCTGAGCTTTCACTATCGGTGAAGGGTGTCAGTTATATGTAGTGTTGTCTATCCATTTTTATTAAGATATAACACCCATCTAGGGCTGATACATATGATATTTTCCAAAGGAAAGTGAACAAGTGCATTCCAAATGGTGGAAGTAGTGATAAGCAATTGTTTTTTTTTGTGCC
This sequence comes from Wollemia nobilis, assembly GCA_028583015.1. Lineage (NCBI taxonomy): Eukaryota > Viridiplantae > Streptophyta > Pinopsida > Araucariales > Araucariaceae > Wollemia > Wollemia nobilis. Next base: position 11,923,767 of record JAQPPZ010000513.1, read on the forward strand.
TCATGTAAGAAGGTAGATCAAGGACTCATGACAAAGATAGAATGTGGAGTTTCGAAGCTTGGTGGAACTATTCCAATTATTAGCTACTTCTAGGGGGGAGGGCCACTCGTACAAGTTGGTGATGCCAAAATGTTTTAGAATGTGATGGTTACAAAAAAAGGGACCCACATCGGGGATATTTTCAAAAGCAACACAATAGGGAACTATTTATTTATAGGGGAGAAAAGAGAGTGTGCTATGGAGAACTTCATTGCCACATGCATAATGCCAAAGGTGATTTCATGATTTGGTCGTATGGTAAAAGAATATATACGAGTGTGTAACGTAAAGGGATATTAAAGTGATGGTTACACATTGATATTAATTAATGTTTATAATAAACGTGGAAATAAAGGAGAAGTTTTTGGATGTAAAGTTTTAAAAAAAATGGAATTAATTCACCATTGTGGTTATTAGTGAAAGTAAACCAAACAAAGAAAAATAAAATGACAAGCAAAGAATTTTGGGAATACGAAAAGGAAGAGTCTCATATGCAATTTTAAACAAGCCATCGAAATAGATTACAGGGGATGGAAATTTTTGGAACATAAGTATGGGAAGTGGATTGGAAGGATTTTTAGCTATTGTCAACATTTGTCCTCACTTTGTATGTAGGAAAATTAGGTTTTGAACATACAAAAAAATTATTTTATTGCACATATTTTCTGCATGTATTGAATTATTTTAATGGTGTTTTATGCACGAATGTGGTAATATTATTCAAATATTTTAATGCATGTTTTTACCCCTTAGACTTGTTGTGGCTGATCCACAAAACACCCCAAAATTGGGGACCCACATTTTTTGCATGCTTTCAAAGAAGATCTCAGTGACCCAGATGCTAAAAATCAAGAAAAAGGCAAAAATGCACAAGTATAGAAAGTGTCACGAAATCACGACATGTCGTGAAATCGTGACCTGTCGCGCAGTTATTGTCAAAAAACAAAAAAGTGTCACGAAATCGTGACATGTTGCTCCGTCGCGACCGAAAATGAAAAGGTGTCACGAAATTGCGACATGTTGCAAAATCGCGGTCGAAATGAAAAGGTGTCGCGAAATTGCGACATGTTGCTCTGTCGCTGCCAGAAAATGAAAAGTGTTGCGAAATCGTGACATGTCACAAAATCGCGGGCGAAAATGAGAAAGCGTAGCGAAATCGCGACATGTCGTAAAATCGTGGTCAACGCAGTCAACGGTAGCAGGTGGGAGAAAAGCATAGTGAAATCGCGACGTGTTTGATTTTTGCGGCCTAGAGAGGAGAGAGAAAGACGAAGCAGAAAAGTGTCTCGATATCGTGACATGTCACAAAATCGTGGGTCAAACCAGTCAGACAGGGCAAAGTAGAAAAGTGTCGCGAAATCGCGACAAGAAACGGCAAAGGAGCATGAAGAGGAAATATGTCACGAAATTGCGACATGTCACGTTTTCGTGGCTCTAAACGATGAAATTGTATGGAACGAAAAGGGCGTAGCGAAATCATGACATGTTGCAAAATCACGGTCAACGTAGTCAACGACAGCAGCTAAGCAGCCCGAAGTGGAAAAACGTCGCGATTTTGCGACAGGTTGCAGCAAGGGTGTACGGAGCGAAAATGCGTCGCGATTTCGTGACAGGTTGCAGTGAAGGCGCATGAAACGAAAAAACATCGTGAAATCACGATAGAATTGAGTGAAAGGGCATGAAACGAAAAAACATAAACAAGCTAAGGCGTACGGAAGGAAAATATGTCACGAAATCGTGACATGTCACGTTTTCGCGACCAGGAAGGCGGACAAGGCTACATGCTATTTTTTGGATGCGATTTTCATGGAACCATTACAGAACATGCAGAAAAGTGCGGGACACATGGCATACAGGTTGTAGAAGCGTTACAGGGAAGATCAAACGTCTTAATGTCAAGCATAAATCCAAAACACACGCAGTCAAAGAAAGGTGAAACGAGCAGCCATTGGAAGATGAAACGAACCGTCGTGGAAGGGGAATCAATTCAACAACAAGTATAAATGTAGATGCATAGATTGGCACAAGGGGGGGAAGCCGCTGGAGCAGAGTTGCAGTGCTAGAGGCCAGAGGGCCATTCTGGGCCTGCTTGGGGTTGTTTTCTGCCTTTTGCTGGTTTTGAGAAAACCAGAGATGCTGCCATTGTAACTTGACATATTATTAATGCAGAGTGTTCAGAAATTTGCATCTTATTGGCAAGAAATAAGGAGATCTTTTGTGCATGCTAATGGATTTAATGTTTATTCTTTTGTTTTTAGATTTCAGATTTATAGATAATGTTAAATGCCACTTTTGTGGGTTGCATTAGGCGAATGTTTGAAATCTGAATTTTTATTTCAAACCCTAGGAATCAGCACTTAGCTTATCGGGATTGTGCATGTTTGTAGGTCCAGTAAGTTAGGTTGCATGCATGGAAACCTCACATCTTCGGTTTTTCCAGGATGGGATAGCATCAGACTGGATGCAATTTTTAATTTCTTTTCTTCACATTTTATTTTCTTTTGCTTGTATTTTATTTTTCAGAAACTCCAATTTTAATTTTCAAGCATTAAAATAAAATTTAAAAATTAAAAAACTTCAAAACCCAAAAATAATTCCATTCATGTTATGGCATTTCATTAAATTTTATTTTGAAGTTACGGCATGGTCATTTAAGGATCAAATCACATTTACTTTATTAGGGTTCAAGGAACAATCATTAAATTTCATGGTAAAATAAACCACAGTGCCCCTTGTTTTCAGTTACTTGCAACCACTAAGGTGTTCCTAGCATTTTAATTAAATATCTTTATTATTTATACACGGATGTAGAATGCTTACATAACAGGAACCTTGGAGAAATTGTTTTTCTTTGCAAGCAGAGGATTTAGAACCCAAATCCTATCGAAGAGTGTGTTTTCACAATCGGGTGAAAATACCATTCAACAGATTGGCGCTAGAAGGAGGGCCTGAAGATGTTTATTTTATCGTGATTTTTAGATGCTATGGGTTTTTAATTACTTAAGAGCTTTACATTGCTAAATATTTTAAGTACATTTTATCAGCATCTTCGGCCTCTAACACCACTCAACGGATTGATGCTAGGAGGGCCGTACAGGTTTATTTTTAGTGTAATATAATTTTAATTTTTTGTATGCATTAGTCCTCTAACATTCAGTGGATTGTAAAAAGGACGGCCTGAATTGGTTTACTTTGTTCTATTTTAAGCAATTCAGGTATGCTGTATATTTTTCTGATTGTTCATACAGAATTAAAGTGATTTGATTTAATTTTTTAGAATTTTGGTCTCATGCAATTACTTTTCATTTGATTTTAATGAATACATCTCTTAATTAATGCTAATTTGATTTTTTTTTATAAATTGCAGGTTGAATATTCAACAGATTTGGTTCTAAAATTACATTTTCAGTTTCACTAATGGCAACACTTGAGGAACAAATGGTATCCCTGAGAGCTGAAATAATGTCTCTAAGAGAGATAATGGTATCTATGATAGATGATAATTATGAGGGTTTATCTATACCTGTGGTACCCTATCAAATTCCTAAAATGTTATTGGATTTTTTACGGTGTTTTAATCAAGAGGTGCCACTAGGATACTTGCAAAAACTGCATGTCTACAAGAGTACATTGTGTCAATTCCAGATTTTCTATGAGGAGGTGGCTTGTAAGTTATTTGCATACATTTTGGATGATAGACCATTCTTTTGGTATAGTCAACTACCCATGGAGGTTAGGACTTCTTGGATACAACTAGAAGCAGCTTATCTTTATCATTTTGGTAATCAGGTTGACTTAGAAATCCTGAAAAATCAGTTTACCTCCATATGTAAAGAGTCTAATGAATCCTTGAGTCAATTCAATGGAAGATTTTGTGAGTTGCACTCCCAAATGCGGGAAAATTTTAACACATTAGAAGAGGAAGCCATGGAAGTATACCTAGGAGCCATACACCCCACACTTGCTTCACTCATTGAGGAAAAACTGAGTGGTTTGTCCCTAGAGAAAATCCATGAGGTCTTAGAAGAGATAGAACGACAAGGTCTTGAAGAATAAAAGGCACAACATGTTCATATGAGAGATTTTTCTTTTGATGCCAACCTACACCAACCATCAAACATAGCACCCTCCACTCCAATGATATCTAAGGTAAATGATCAAGGGGATGAATTTGAATATCCAAATCTTACAACCACCTTAGATGTAGTCCACGAGGAGGTGCAAATTGCTAAGACAACATCCACTAGTGAGGATCATGTAGAGATACATGATTATCTAGATGAAGGGGTTCTAAATTCAATAATGTTTGATATATGTGATAAGATGGAACCTACCATGGAATTAAATGAAGTGGTTGAAAGTAAAATGGGGAGAAAAACAATAAATGAATTTGAAGACATGATAAAGTCTCACCACTTGTTCTTGGAAGATACTATTGATGAGATGTGTAAAATTAAGGATCAAGAAATTCTTCACCCTTCAAATTGTGATAAAACTATATCATGGGTTACTAATTTGGACAATGATAGCCTTATAAATTTGAATTCAAGAAATAACCCACTTTTGGAAATAATTGAACCATCTAAGGAAGGTGAAGATGAATTTGATGAGAAGCACATTGATGAATTGGAAGATGTTGAAGAAATAGTTGAACGTCACCACTTGAGTTTGAAATATGATTATTATGATGCTTGGAAGAAGTGGGAAGACTTCACTCAATCCAAAGCTACTAATGAAACTTGTGTGCCAATTGATATGCAGGATGACATAATTGCCTACTCAAAGGAAGATATTACAACTCCTATACAATTTGAGGATGTTTTGGAAGAGGGTTTCAAATCTCATCAAATTTTGGAAGATTATAATGATCCCATCGCCAAGGACAAAGAAGAAAAATAATTTATGAATGAATCAAGAGATCATGTCACAAACATCATGGATTTTCATTCTATGGATTTGGATGACGATTTTTACAATGGTTGGGGGAGATATGATGATGCATTCTTTTCTCACATCCCTATAGATAAAACTCATATTTTACTTTATATGCAGGATGTTGAGCCTTCTACATCATACGAAGATCTCATATTCATGGGATTTGAAAAGGTGACAAAATTTGATCATGTTGAATATAAATTCATTGAAAGTGTGGATGCAAGTTTACATGATGATTTGGAGGATTCAAATGAAGAGATACCACGGATAGTGAACAAAGAATTAGAACCAAATAATAAAGAGATGGATCAATTGGAAGCAACTCAAATAAGTGATCATCAAAGATGATTACTTGGGACATACACTTTGACCAAGAATGTTTGAAGGCTGAGAATGGATGACTATATTTTAAATTTAAATAATGTTTATGGTGAAATGTCATTAAAGGTAAATGAAAAACAAGGTATAATTTTTAATCACACCTTTAATAACATGGTTTTAATGAATGGAAAAGAAGTTGATGCACTTAAATTGTTAAACCAAATTCATCAACAATTATTAATTGAATCTAGGATAAAAAAATTTAATGATCCTAATTTAATAAATATCCTAGATGCTTGTAAATTGTTGCATAAATTGGATTGGCCTAATATTCACACAATGACACTGAGAGGGGGGGGTGAATCAGTGTAAATATTAATTATCAAATCTACAACATTTAAAATGAAGCAAAGAGAACTTGAAAACCAGAAAAGCAAATTGAACAATAGAGCACACCACAACACTCAATATACCGAGGTTCACCAATTTGGCTACTCCTCAAAAATGACTGCTTGGACTCCAATCCAAATCCAAGTCTTTGCAAAATACCAATTTTACAAACACTTTACCAGAGATCTACTGGAAGGAGCACCAACCCCTTAGTTTTCTGCTGCAACAGATAGGAGCACCAACCCCTAGTCCCAAGCACCAACTTGGACTGCAATTCTGAGCAATTTAAAATGATATAAAAATGTCTTCACTTCTTACATGACCCTGACTGGTCTGCAATTAAACAAACTCGCACACTCTCACGGCTCTGCTAATTTCTCTCTTGGCTCTCTTCTAACCCTCTTTTCACAAGCAATTTCCCTCTAACAATGAGCCATGGTATTCTCTGTACGACTGTCCTTTTATAACCCCTTTTTCTCATCGGGACTCTTCGTCTTCTATAACTTTTCAATCCTGCATGCAGTCGAATGACATACTCTAACTGTTCGAATTCTTTTCTCCTCTCCATAAGCGGTTGTTCGAATCCTTGCAAATACGGCTGTTCGAATGCTTTTACGATCCTGCATATACGACTGTTTTGAATGCTGCAAATACGTCTGTTCGAAAGCTTTTACGACCCTTCATATTTGACTGTTTGAATTCTGCAAATACAGCTTTTCGAATACACTTTCGATTCTCCATATGTGATTCTTCGAATGCTTTTCAATCATGCATATACGGATGTTCCAAAGTGCATGTCCAACACCCGTCAATGTGTAACTGTCGATCTGACTTCAGTTACTTCTTACGTAACTGGTCGCATGATGCTTTTTCGACACGTGTCACCTTGCATGTTCCTTCGGCATTTACCAGCCAAACTATTACCTATCACGAATTCGTGACATTTCTGCCCATTTGACTTTTTTTGGGCTGTTGACCGTGAAAACCTGACCTGTCGTGATATCGCGACACTTTTTGCAGTCATACGCCTTCATGCCCTTGTTGTCATGAAATCGTGACCATTTTGGCCTTTGAAAGCTTTCCCACCGTTCATGTCACGAAATCGTGACACTTCGAACTTTTGCTGACGTCATCCTTAATGTTGTCGCGAAATCGTGATGCTTCCAGCTTCTTGAGGCTTCTCTTGCAACTTGTCGTGAAATCGTGACACTTTCAGCTTTTGCTGACGTCATCCTCATCTTTGTCGCGAAATCACGACGCTTCTAGCTTCCAGCGGCTTTTCTTTCACCCTGTCGCGAAATCGTGACACTTTCAATTTTTGCTGACGTCATCCTCAGCTTTGTCACGAAATCGTGACGCTTTCGGCTTTCGTACAATCCTTGCTTCATGCAGTAGCGAAATCGCTACAACTTTGTGCCTTGTGCTTTCGACTTGCTACATCTTTGAGTTTTGCGATTTTGACTGGTAGTGAAATCGCTACACCTTCGCATAGTGCACTTTTGGACTTGTAGCGAAATTGCTACACCTTCATGTTGAGCTTTTTCAACTTGTAGCGAAATCGCTACACCTTTGCTTTGGAGCTTTTACATGTAGCGAAATCGCTACACCTTTGCTTTGTGTATTTTCGACTTGTAGCGAAATCGCTACAACTTTTTCACTTAGCACTTTCTCCCTGCTTCAGCCAGCGAAAATTCAACATGTAGCGAAATCGCTATAGTTACTCGACTTAGCTTCTTGGCCTCCGACATGTCACGAAATCGTGACAGTTTGCCTTGCGCCTTCTCTCTCTTCCGACTTGTCATGAAATCGTGACATTTTCAACTACGCCTGTACCCGAAACATGTCACGAAATCGTGATAGTTTCTCCATATTTTTCTCTCTCCTCCGATATGTCACGAAATCATGACAATTTTGCTTGCGCCTTCTCTCTCCTCGGCCATGTCGTGAAATCATGACAATTTTGCCTGCACCTTCTCTCTCCTCGACCATGTCGCGAAATCGTGACCATTTTGCTTGCACCTTCTCTCTCCTCGACCATGTCGCGAAATCGTGACAATTTGGCATGCATTTTCTCTCTCCTCGGCCATGTCATGAAATCGTGACAATTTTGCTTGCACCTTCTCTCTCCTCGACCATGTCGCGAAATCGTGACAATTTGGCATGCATTTTCTCTCTCCTCGGCCATGTCGCGAAATCGCGACAATTTGGCATGCATTTTCTCTCTCCTCTGTTATGTCGCAAAATCGCGACATTTTTCTTTCTGCCTTTGGACCTCTCAACCTGTCGCGATATCGCGATAGAAAACATGTCGCGATATCGCGACAGTTTTCTTACTTGTCTTTTTCTGCAAATTTTTGAATCTGGTCACTTGCTTTTTCCCGCAAATTCACCGTACTTGATCCGACCGACTTCAGAATTCTTGTCCATTGCTTCAACCGCATCAATTTCACGTCCGTGTTGACAACAATGACAATACTTTTGCTGCACCTTGTTCAACAATCTCCCCCTTTGGAATTGTTGGCAACACTTATGCACTCTCCTCGTAATTCTTCTCCCCCTTTGACAATAATACCAAAGGGCCATTGCGGACTCCCCCGAGTCTATGCACACCACTCTCCAGACAAATGTTGTTATAGTTAGCAAAAATCATGAATATAAGCAAAACTATAAGTATAGGCATAAATGCACCCCCCGAGAATGTGATCCCAAATGAAAGTCAGTTCTTGGGAATTGTGACCACTCCCAACTTATGTCGAAGGTACTCAAAAACTTCCTTGGGCAATGGTTTTGTGAATATATCAGCTACCGCTTCCGTAGTTGGAACAAAGTCCAATTTGACCTCTCCTTCAAAGAACTTTATCCTTCAAGAAATGATATCGGATTGCAATATGTTTGGTTCTAGAATGCATAACCGGATTCTTGGATATGTTGATAGCACTAGTGTTATCACATTTTATTGATATTGGCTCTTTGAAGTGAATACCAAGATCTTTCAAAGTTTGTCTCATCCATAATATCTGTGTACAGCATGTTGTGGCTGCAATGTATTCTGCCTCTGCAGTGGATAGAGAGACTGATTCTTGTTTCTTGTTGTGCCATGCTACCAGCTGTCTCCAAGATAAAATGCTCCTCCACCGGTACTCTTTCTGTCATCTACACATCCTGCCCAATCTGCATCGAATATGCAATCAAAGTGAAATATTTACCTTTTGGGTACCACAACCCATAATCCATAGTACCCTTGAGGTACCTGAAGATCCTCTTTACAGCTGTCACATGAGTTTCTTTGGGACTAGCCTGAAATCTTGCAACCATGCATACTGCTTGTAATATGTCTGGTCTAGTGGTTGTTAAATACAACGAGGCTTCCAATCATAGACCCGTACATTGTTTGATCTACATCTGGAGATTTGTCATCCTTGCTTAACTTGGCACTCGTTGTCATGGGAGTGCTAATGAGTTTCTCTGTCTTCCATTGTGAACTTTTTCAGCATTTCTTTTACATATTTAACTTGAGAAATAAAAATGCCCTTTTCATTTTGATTGACCTACAGTCCTAGGAAATAAGAAAGTTCACCAATCATAGACATCTCAAATTCTTTCTTCATTTTAGTTGATATGTCTTTGCAATATTCATCCATTGTCGTTGCCAAATATTATATCATCTACATAAACAACAAGAACAATAAGATGCCCCTTCTCTGTTTTGACATATAAATTGTTGTCCACCAAACCTTTCTTGAACCCTTGTTTAATAAGATAGTTATCCAAACTTGCATACCATGCTCTGGGTGCCTGTTTCAAACCATATAATGCTTTCTTTAACCTGCAAACAAAATCTGGATTGTCACCAAGTTGGAAACCATCTGGCTGTTCAATGTAAACCTCTTCTTCCAGTTTTCCATTCAAAAATGCTGATTTTACATCCATTTGATATACTTTGAAATTTTTATGGACTGCTAAAGCCGTAAACATTCTCGATTGCCTCTAGTCCTGCTACGGTGCAAAGGTTTCCTCAAAATCAATGCCTTCAACCTGAGCATAGCCTTTATAGACCAATCTTGCCTTATTTCTGACAACCTGTCCATCTTCATTTAACTTATTTCGAAAAATCCATTTAGTGCCTATTATGTTTTTATTTGTTGGTCGTGGTACTAATTCCTAGGTATTGTTTTTCTCAATCTGATCTAGTTCTTCATTAATTGCCTTCATCCAACTTTCATCTGTGCTTGCTTCAGCAACATTTTTAGGTTCAATGCTAGATAACATAGAATAGTTCTCGCATCGTTGCTCTTCTTGTCCGAATACCATCCGTGGGATCCCCAATAATCTGCTTCACTTGGGATGGTTTTTCTGCCAATTGCCTATTTTAAATTTCCTATTTTCTTCTTCTGAGTCAATTTTTACATCTGGATCAATTTTTTGATTCTCATCTGTTTCCTTTTCATCATCACCTTCAATGACTTCTTCATAAATAGGGTAGTTTTCTTGATAAGTAATTTCTTGTTCTCTACCTTCATCAACTTTCACATCAACACTCTCAACAATTTTCTTTAGCCTCTTGTTGTAACATGTGTAGGCTTTGCTTTTTGTTGAGTAACCAAGAAAGATACCTTCATCAACTCTATCTTCAAATTTACCGAGATTATCTTCAGTCCGTTTGATGTAGCACTTGCTGCCAAATACTTTGAAATGTCTTGCTGTTGCCTTTCTGTCGAACCACAACTCATAAGGTGTTTTGCTTTCATGTGGTCTTAGCATGCACCTGTTTTGAATGTAAACTGCAGTATGTACTGCCTCTTTCCAAAATCGTCGACTATTTTGTTCTCAACTAGACATTGTCCGTGCCATTTCCTGCACTGTTCTGTTCTTCCTTTCTACAACACCATTCCGTTGAGGTGTCCTAGTCGCTGAAAACCGTCTTCTTATCCCATATTTTTGACGATGATTCTCGCAAATTCTTCTGAAATAAACTCTCCTCCTCTGTCTGATCTTAGGCATTTAATCCTTTTTCCAGTTTGATTTTCAACCTATTTTTTAAAAATCTTAAACATCTCAAAGGCATCTGATTTAAGCTTTAAAAATAATATCCATGTCATCCTGGAGTAATCATCTATTAACAGCATAAAGTATTTGTCACCATTTATGCTTTGTGTTCTCATGGGTCCACACAAATCAGTATGAATTATCTCCAAAGGTTTGCTGGTGAAGTATTCCTTTGATTTAAAAGTGGATCTGGTTTGCTTCCCTTTTTGACATGAAGCACAGATGCTATTTACTGGTTTGCCAATGGTTGGTATATCTCTTACTGCCCTTTTTGAACTTATTTTTGCCAGATTGTCAAAACTAATATGACCGAGCCTCTTGTGCCACAGCCAATTTTCATCTTCCTGTCCAATCAAGCATGTTCCTTCTACAAGTTTTGAGAGAGTATATAGATTACTAGAAGTCCTAGATCCAGTAGCTATCGCCTTCCCACCGTGTGCTTTTCTCACTTCACAACCCCCCTTCTTAAAAATGACTTCATGACCTCTGTCACATATTTGACTTACACTCAGCAAGTTATGCTTCAGACCAATCACAAACAAGACTTCTTTTGATTTTATCTTTCCATCACTGATCTTGACTGATCCCTTTCCAACAATCTTTGCTCCATCATTATTTCCAAATTTCACAGAACCACCTTCATAATTCTGTAAATTCTCAAATTTTTGCTTGTCACCTGTCATGTGACTGGAGCATCCACTGTCAAGTATCCATGGTGCAGATTTGTCTTGTGCTTTAAAAGTAGTCTGAACAATCAAAGATTCCTTTTCTTTCCATTCTGGTTTGATGATAGATTTGGCTACTTGTTTTGCCTTTGTCCTTTCATTAGCATGTGCCTGTTTTTCAAGAAATTTCTTGTTTTGTTTCAACCCACTTGGTTGAGATTTTCTACCCTGATAATTATTTGATGCACAAGTGCTTCTACAATTTCTAGCAATATGTCCAAAATTATGACAATTATAACATTCAACCGCATAATTCATTAAAGGAGAAAAAACATTTCTCTTGGTGAAATTCCTTTGAGATACATTATGCCCGCAATCTGAAATCATATGGCCATAAGCATTGCATTTAAAACAATAACCAGAAAAGGAATGATTAAACCTGGGTGCCGGTCTTTGCCAGTTTGAAGTAGGAGCCATGAATCTTCTCCTTCTTGGATGTGTGACTTTTGTGAATCCATCTTTGTCAGTACTCTTCTTGAGTCTGGCATTATTGCTTTCTTTGGCATGATTTGTTTTTTCTAGGTCAACCCCGATCTTTTCTTCTTTCTTTATGGGTTCTACATTCAAGGCCTTTGAACCCTTTGATGATTCTCCTTCATCGAAGCCTAAACCAAATTTGATGTCTGGAAGGCCTTTGGTTATTTAACATTTTATCCAGACTTTACAGTACTTTCTTCAAACTTATGAAAGCAGACTCAATTTTCTATTCATCTCCTCTAGCCGCATCCTTAACTTAACAATGTCTTCCTCTAGCTTGCCGCATTCAACCCGTCTTTACGAGTTAATTGTTCATCAAGAACTTCAGACATTTTCTTGAATTCCTCTCGTCTCGTATTTTTAAACTGTTTATTATGTCGGTGGCATCCTCTAGTTTTCTTGAAAACTTTTTGTTCTTTTTCCTTTCTACACTCAACTCTTCAAGTGCAAGCAACCAATTCTCCTTCCGGATAAACTTCAGCCTCATCTTTAAAGCTTTCATCACCTTCCCGATTTTCTTCTCGTTCTTTCCTCTTCAAGTGCCATGAACAGAGCTTCACCTGTTTCTTCTTCGTAATCCTCACCCGAGCTTTCTTCGAAGAGCCGACATTCTTTGATATGAAGCTTTTCTTCTTGAGGTTGTTCTTTCTAAAATTTTGTTTCTTCTTCCAGTCACCTTTTTCTTGGAGTGACCCTTCACCATTTTTGGTTTTCTCATGCATTGGGCATTTGGCTGCAAAATGACCGACTCCTCCACAATTGAAGCACTTGAATGGTAGCTTTCCTCTATATTTTCCTTTTCCCTTTGTGAGTTTCCGAACAAAATTTGCTTCTGTTTCATCCAGTGTCTCTTCATCCTCAGATTCATGTTCAGTTTTTATATTCTTGTGTGCTTTAAAAGCAAGCTTCTCTGTCTATAGGCTTAGTTTGTCCTATTCTCATTTCGTATGCAATCAAGGAACCATGCAGCTCATCCATGCTAAAATTGTTTAGATCTTTTGCCTCTTCTATTGCAAAAACTTTGGAGTTAAATCATTTGTGAAGGGTTCTGAGAACCTTTTTCACAACAACTGCATCATCCATTTCTTCATCGAGTCCTCTCGATTGCATTGATGATTCCATTGACTCTCAAGGATATAGGCCTCTATGTTCTCATCTTCCTTCATTTGTAATGCTTCGAACTGAGCTCGATGAGTTTGCAACTTGGCTTCCTTGATCTTGTTGTCTCCTTCATGGATGCTCTTCAATTTATCCCACATGTCTTTTGCCGATTTGCAGCTCATGACTCTTATCAATTCACTGTCTACAAGTCCACACATTATGGCATTCTTAGCTTTGGAGTTGTTCTCAAATTTTTTCTTCTCAGAAGTATCTGTTGGAGGAGTAGTGGGTGCTGTGTATCCACTATCTACGTAATCCCAAATATCATATCCCAATGCACTCGGATATGTTTGCATCCCGAGTTTCCAGAAAGTGTAATTAGTTCCATCAAACAAGGGAGCTTTGTTGGATGAGAATCCTTCACCGCCCGCCATTGTTTCTTCCAAGATCACCTTAGCTGATTAAGCTTGTTCAAGGAACCTTGCTCTGATACCAATTGATATTCACACAATGACACTGAGAGGGGGGGTGAATCAGTGTAAATATTAATTATCAAATCTATAGCTTTTAAAATGAAGCAAAGAGAACTTGAAAACCAGAAAAGCAAATTGAACAATAGAGCACACCACAACACTCAATATACCGAGGTTCACCAATTTGGCTACTCCTCAAAAATGACTGCTTGGACTCCAATCCAAATCCAGTCTTTGCAAAATACCAATTTTACAAACACTTTACCAACATCTACTGGAAGGAGCACCAACCCCTTAGTTTTCTGCTGCAACAGATAGGAGCACCAACCCCTAGTCCCAAGCACCAACTTGGACTGCAATTCTGAGCAATTTAAAATGATATAAAAATGTCTTCACTTCTTACATGACCCTGACTGGTCTGCAATTAAACAAACTCTGCACACTCTCACGGCTCTGCTAATTTCTCTCTTGGCTCTCTTCTAACCCTCTTTTCACAGCAATTTCCCTCTAACAGTAGCCTGGGTATTCTCTGTACGACTGTCCTTTTATAACCCCTTTTTCTCATCGGGACTCTTCGTCTTCTATAACTTTTCAATCCTGCATGCAGTCGAATGACATACTCTAACTGTTCGAATTCTTTTCTCCTCTCCATAAGCGGCTGTTCGAATCCTTGCAAATATGGCTGTTCGAATGCTTTTACGATCCTGCATATACGGCTATTTTGAATGCTGCAAATACGTCTGTTCGAAAGCTTTTACGACCCTTCATATTCGGCTGTTCGAATTCTGCAAATACAAATTTTTGAATACACTTTCGATTCTCCATATGTGATTCTTCGAATGCTTTTCAATCATGCATATACAGATGTTCCAGTGCATGTCCAACACCTGTCAATGTGTAACTGTCGATCTGACTTCAGTTACTTCTTACGTAACTGGCTGCATGATGCTTTTTCGACACGTGTCACCTTGCATGTTCCTTCGGCATTTACCAGCCAAACTGTTACCTGTCACGAATTCGTGACATTTTTGCCCATTTGACTTTTTCTGGGCTGTTGACCGCGAAAACCTGACCTATCATGATATCGCGACACTTTTTGCAGCCGTACGCCTTCATGCCCTTGCTGTCGTGACCATTTTAGCCTTTGAAAGCTTTCCCACCGTTCATGTCACGAAATCGTGACACTTCGAACTTTTGTTGACGTCATCCTTAATGTTGTCACGAAATCGCGACGCTTCACGCTTCCCTGAGGCTTCTCTTGCAACTTGTCACGAAATCGTGACACTTTCAGATTTTGCTGACGTCATCCTCATCTTTGTCGCGAAATCATGACGCTTTCGGCTTCCAACGGCTTTTCTTTCACCCTGTCGCGAAATCGTGACACTTTCAGTTTTTGCTGACGTCATCCTCAGCTTTGTCGTGAAATCGTGACGCTTCCGACTTTCGTACAATCCTTGCTTCATGCAGTAGCGAAATCGCTACAACTTTGTGCCTTGTGCTTTCGACTTGCTACATCTTTGAGTTTTGCGATTTTGACTGGTAGCGAAATCGCTACACCTTCGCATAGTGCACTTTTGGACTTGTAGCGAAATCGCTACACCTTCATGTTGAGCTTTTTCAACTTGTAGCGAAATTGCTACACCTTTGCTTTGAGCAGTTTTGACACGTAGCGAAATCGCTACACCTTTGCTTTGTGTATTTTCGACTTGTAGCGAAATCGCTACAACTTTTTCACTTAGCACTTTCTCCCTGCTTCGGCCAGCAAAAATTCAACATGTAGCAAAATCGCTACAGTTACTCGACTTAGCTTCTTGGCCTCCGACATGTCGCGAAATCGTGACAGTTTGCCTTGCGCCTTCTCTCTCTTCCGACTTGTCGTGAAATCGTGACATTTTCAACTACCTGTACCCGAAACATGTCACGAAATCATGACAATTTCTCCATATTTTTCTCTCTCCTCCGATATGTCACGAAATCATGACAATTTTGCTTGCGCCTTCTCTCTCCTCGGCCATGTCGTGAAATCGTGACAATTTTGCCTGCACCTTCTCTCTCCTCGGCCATGTCGCGAAATCGTGACAATTTTGCTTGCACCTTCTCTCTCCTCGACCATGTCACGAAATCATGACAATTTGGCATGCATTTTCTCTCTCCTCGGCCATGTCGCGAAATCGTGACCATTTTGCTTGCACCTTCTCTCTCCTCGACCATGTCACGAAATCACGACAATTTGGCATGCATTTTCTCTCTCCTCGGCCATGTCGCGAAATCGCGACAATTTGGCATGCATTTTCTCTCTCCTTCGTTATGTCGCGAAATCGTGACATTTTTCTTTCTGCCTTCGGACCTCTCAACCTGTCGCGATATCGCGACAGAAAACATGTCGCGATATCGTGACAGTTTTCTTACTTGTCTTTTTCTGCAAATTTTTGAATCTGGGTCACTTTGTTTTCTTGCAAATTCACTGTACTTGATCTGACTGACTTCAGAATTCTTGTCCATTGCTTCAACTGCATCAATTTCTGTCTGTGTTGACAACAATGACAATACTTTTGCTGCACCTTGTTCAACAGGCCTAAAAATTTGGAAAATGATTTGGCTAAGAAATTTGTAGAAATAGGCTACTACTTACAAAATCATATTGAAGGCCATCAATCAAGGAGAATTATGAAGATTATATTTTAAAGAATAGACAAGATAAATTGAACTCATCTCTTCTCACCTATGGAGTATTATTGGAACTAAATCAAATTGGTATGGTGAGCATGCAAGTGGAATTTGATGGGGAGTTCAACTAATGTGATTGTGATTTGTGGTTTTGGGTTTGTGTTTTCAAGTTTCATTTTGGGATTGCTATTTGGATTTGGATTTAAAGTTGTGTGTTTATTTGACATGTTTTGTTTGTCTAAAAAATAAAAAAATAAATAAAAAAAATAAAAAATTGATGAAAAATTTGCCTTGAGATGCTAACTTATGTTCTAGATCGGGAGAATATGGAACATTGGAATTGTCTTGTAGAAAGCTCCACAAGTAACACAAACAATTTAATAATATCGTTTGAAACTTGTGATGCATGAAGTAGTCAGTTTTATATGGCAATATTTCATCTCGCATTTCAAAGGACAATGCATTCATATTACATCTCACTTTGCACATACATGCCATCTTAGTTGCAAATGCATTTCAAATACAAATCATTAAAGTGTGTCAAGTCCTCTTAGGGTTGTGTTATAACATAAATAAGAAGAAAAATCCTAAAGTTGGAAGCGAGTCTTGAGATATCTAGAACCAAGCACGTCTCATCACATTAAAAGGGATCTTGAGCAAAATGATCAAAACCTAACTTGGAAGAAAATGTTGGGCGAAAGAAGTTTTTCATGTCTATCCTATTTATGCAACATGATCCTTAAAAGCAGTGGTTTTGACCACTTCCATAGAGCTTAAAGCCTAAAATCAGAGTAGTAAGGATAGGGTTAAATCCTCATCGAACTTAGGTTGAGGATCCAATTCCCCAAAGCTTTGATTTGACCTACATGGAGTAGTAAGGATAGGGCATAAATTCTCATCTCGCTTATGTTGAGAATATGATTCCCCAAAGCTCCTATGTCTCATTTCATAATAAATCTTGGATTGGAATGATCGTACTACTTGTCCTCTGCAAAGGATGGGTAGTCATCCCCAAGGTCTAAGCAACAAAATTAATATTTTCCATTTACATCTAAAGTTTGGATTGGAAGGATCGTACTACTTGTCCCTAGCAAGGATGGGTAGTCATCCCTAAGGTCCAAGAAGTAAAAAAATAAAATTTTCCCATCTCATCTTTATATTGGATTGGAAGGATCGTACTACTTGTCCTCTGCAAAGGATGGATAGTCATCCCCAAGGTCCAAATAAATGAAGATAAGTTTTGGATTGTGGGGTTAAGTATGCCCATGCATGGCAACATGTCTTGCCTAAAAAATAAGACCACTGATTGTCCAAAGGGTTAGACTAGCATGACCATTTCTTCCATAATTGGTTAAATTATTTTGCTCAAAGTGAGGTAATGAATTTTAAATCAAAATAGTAAGGATAGGGTTAAACTCCCATCTCGATTAGGTTGGGAGTCCGATTCCCCAAAGTTCTGATTTCACATCCACTTGCACATGGGTTCAAGATAGTAGGGACTCATAACCAACTTTGGGATATAATAAGCAATTCATTATACATATAGTTGATCCTAAGAGGGTTTGATAATCTTGAATGTTTGTGTATGATACTAGAAGAAAGACTATGCATCTTATAAAAACAAAATCTTTAAGCATAGTTATCAGGCCACACAAATCATTCACAATCTCACATATGCATCTATGTAAAACTGACAATGGAATTTTGAGCAATTTCAAATGATAGGGAATGAAATTCATTGCACACACAGAGTTAATACTTGATGATTCTAATGATTCATATACTTTTGATCTTTGGGCATTTGTTTATATTTGTTTGTGCTAACACATGTTTTCATGTTTGTATACTTCCAGGTAGGGTTCTCACTAAAATGCTCAAGAGCATTTGACAGTAGAGTCACCATTTGTTGTGGCTGATCCACAACACACCCCAAAATTAGGGACCCACCTTTTTTGCATGCTTTCAAAGAAGATCTCAGTGACCCAGATGCTAAAAATCAAGAAAAAGGCAAAAATGCACAAGTATAGAAAGTGTCACGAAATCGCGACATGTCGTGAAATCGCGACCTGTCGCGCAGTCGCTGCCAAAAAACAGAAAAGTGTCATGAAATCGCGACATGTTGCTCCATCACGACCGAAAATGAAAAGGTGTCGCGAAATCGTGACATGTTGCAAAATCGTGGCCGAAATGAAAAGGTGTCGCGAAATCATGACATGTTGCTCCGTCGTTGCCAGAAAATGAAAAGTGTCACGAAATTGTGACATGTCGCAAAATCGCGAGCAAAAATAAGAAAGCGTAGCGAAATCGTGACATGTCGCAAAATCGTGGTCAACGCAGTCAATGGCAGCAGGTGGGAGAAAAGCGTAGAAAAATCGCGACGTGTTTGATTTTCGTGACCGAGAGAGGAGAGAGAAAGACGAAGCAGAAAAGTGTCGCGATATCGCGACATGTCGCAACATCACGGGTCAAACCAGTCAAACAGGGCAAAGCAGAAAAGCATCACGAAATCGCGACAAGAAACGACAAAGGAGCATGAAGAGGAAATATGTCACGAAATCATGACATGTCACGTTTTCACGGCTCCAAATGATGAAATTGTACGAAACGAAAAGGGCATAGCGAAATCGTGACATGTCACAAAATCACGGTCAACACAGTCAATGACAGCAGCTAAGCAGCCCGAAGTGGAAAAACGTCACGATTTCACGAAAGGTTGCAGTGAGGGTGTATCGCTCCAAATTTTTCCCTACCTTCAGGCTATTGGATCCGCACCCAGAAGGAGGATGAGAAAAGGATGTCGCGGTACCTCGGACTGAGAGGACTTTGCAAAGGTCCCGCCTCTCAAGGGAGGTGTATTTTGATGATTTTTTGATGGATGGTGGGTTCACCAGGAAACATTTAATGGCAGCTTCCACGCCTAGGTTTTGGAATGTGTTTAAATGTGTTCGTTTTTAACCTTAAGCATTCATATCCTAGGTTTGGCCGAATGTATCTAGATTACTCTATATGAAAATGCAAGTTCAATGAATACAGAAAATAAATTTAAAGACAGAAAAACAAAGAGATTACAGAATACAAATGAGGAATACCTAATCCGGATTTCTGAAGAAGATTCTGATGTTGAAGCAGTCTGGATCATCTGAGATTCGACAGAATCGTCTGCAATCAGACAAGATCGTCTGAGATCTGACGAATTCGTCAGAGACCTGCAAAACCGAAAATAGATGCAAAATACAAAAGGTACTACAGTGCTAACGAGGGAAATGATATAAAATGGCAGCAATGTTATCAAACTGAAACTTAAACATAGAGACGGAAATGAATCGTGCTAATTAGATAATAATTAGGATTTAATTATGCACTTAATCGAAATGGGTGAACTCCAAATGCAAAAAGACATAAAACACTGAATAGACTATTTAATTTGCAAAATAAAATGACAGAGAAAAGGTTGAGAAACGCAAACTTCAGGCACTGATTTCCTTAATACGGATTGCAGTCGAGATCGTCTCGCATCAGTACGAAATCGCCTCGAATTCGACAGGTTCGCCTCCGATCTGAACAGGTTCGTCGGTGACGATAGGTGCTACCTCCGGCTGAAAAATAGTGATGTACCTGCAATAAAATTGGTATGGGACCAGTGCAAATAGAAAATAGGGATGTTTTAACGTGAATGGAGTTAACTTGCAGATAATTTTCAGCCAGGGGTTGGGAAGGGAAAATCCTAGAGACTAAATAGGCTTAGGGGAGTAGTTAGGAGGTTGGAGATCATCCCAATTTGGGAGATCTCCAACGGGGGGAGGGTCCCAACGACGCAGACACGCTTCTGCCCAGATTGGAGACCCGTTGGAATAGATTCCAACTTTGCAAAATTAGTTTTGCGACAAGATCGTCTAGACGTCCTAGTCCAGACGAAATCGTCAAATCTGGGGCGATATCGTCTGATCGGTGACGATATCGTCAAACGGTCAAAACAACCTCTAAAAATGGCATGGAAAAGGGGGAAATGGATTTCCCGGTGGTTAACGGGTGGTTTGGGAGGTTAAATTTGAATTTTAAATTATTTACTAAGGTGAATGTAATTATTACAATTTTACTGCGCCAATTTTAGGGTGCTACATTTTGCCCCCTCTTTAGCGAATTTTTTGAAGAAAATGCGTTAAAGATGAGTTCTTCTCGATCTACGAGAAAGCAAAAATTATTCCCATTTTTAGGCGACGATTCTTGGTCGAATCGTACGACATCTTACTATGGTGCCCCCTCCGTGTTTTTACCCAAATCGAATGTTTGAGGTAAAAATGCGAAAAAGCAAAAAAATATTTTTGAATAAAATTAAGAAAAATAGGGTAAAACCCTAATTCATTTTTACTGTTCATTTTCTGGTTTTTGGAGCTCTGAAGCAAAAATGGTGGAGACGACGCACAGATCGACAGAGGTCCGACGCGGTCTACGGGTAAGAGTCCAGACTATTCTAAATTGCTTTAATTTAATTTTACATGCTTTTTAGGTAGATTTTAGATGAATTTTGAGCATCACGGCCGTTTTTGGGCTGTCGATGTCGTCGGGACGAAATCGTCTCAATTTTGGAAATTTTGCCCGAGGGCGAAATCGTCGAAAGGGGGACGATTTCGTCAAATTAGGGACGATTTTGAACTACGAAATCGGAGACAATTATGCTCAAATTTGGGATGATATCGTCCAATAGTGGGCGATATCATCAATTGCACAAGATTAAATTTTTAACTTGCATTATTGTTTACTTGAATTATTGATTAATGATTGCTTGTTGTTTTGTTGTTTATGTTTGCAGAGAGGATTACTAAAGAGCAGGGAGTGGAAATACGGTGGGTTGAGAGACGACTTGGCCGCTCTCACACAGGCAGAGTGAGATCAGCTGGCACAGGCCGGCTTACTGCATGTGGCAGAGATGCCACAATTTTCTACGGACATGGGGCTACTGACGGACCTAGCAGAGAGGTGGTATCTGGGCTCTTCATGTTTCTGACTACCTATAGGGGAGATGACTCCCACTTTGGAGGATGTATGGAGAATTCTGAGAATCCCCATACAAGGATGGTTGATTACACCTGTGGCCAATCAGGGCCGCGCTATGGGATGATTGTGCGGTGACCCGAGCTTTGCCTTAGAGAAGGGCGGAGTTAACATCGAGGCACTACGCCAGATGCTTGGGGCATCTACACTCACATGGGTTCTAGCTGGAGTAGTTGGTGGACTTCTGCTGTGCCACCAGAGCGAGTGTAGGGTGCCATGGATGCTTGCAGATGTGGTCTGTGATATGAGAGACCACGACTACAGGTTTGCTTGGGGCAGTTTTGTTCTATGTCGGTTGTATAGGATCCTATATGGGGTCGTGTACAAGGGCGGCCGATGTCTAGTTATGACATCGCTACTATAGGTTTGGTGCTGGGAGCTTATTGTGGTGTGGATGACGGTAGGGCTTCCTCTGACATGGGTTGACGGGGAGAGCCCTGAGTCTTCTACTGGTGGCTTCGGAGAAGGGCACAGCAACAGATCGACCTGTCGATGTCCCGGAGGCTACTAGATGACTTAGTCCCGGACCAGATCACCTGGAGGCCGTGGAGGGAGCATCCAGGGTTTCCAGAGGACGGACAAGAGTTAGCTCACGTTAGGAGAGTTTGCTGGCTGAGGATGGAGAGGGGAGAGGTGGAGCTCTATAGGTATGACCGAGTTTTGAGGCAGTTCGGTCTACAGCAGGGGATCCCATCCCTTAGAGATTACGAGTTTTCTGTGCTTGTCTGGGATAACACTATAGTTAGCAGGGCTCCAGACATGCAACGGTTTTGGAGCCAGGACACAGATGATGCCCCCATCCAGCCAATGGATGGGGACGATGTAGGAGTAGCCAATGGCTATGATGCCTGGTACGTAGGCATCCGCCCTCCTTGGATGACGAGGGCATAGGGTTCGATCCACGCGGTTGTGCATCGGATAGGGAGGTGATGCCAGGCGACGATGGAGGCAGCCCAGGGTCACGGTGGGAGAGAGGTGAGGAGGCCACATGCACAGGAGCGGTCGTGGCAGAGAGAGAGGGAGAGGAGGGAGGCAAAACCCCCATCTCCACAGAGGCCACCATAGCCCGATAAGGGCAAGGGTGTGGACACAGGAGAGAGTAGCAAGATGGCTACTCTCCGAGCAGAGAGAGATTGTCTGCAGGCTCAGGTGCAGACGCTACAGGATGCGGCTGCACAACACCAGGCTGAGGTGTCATAGCTATGGGATGAGATTGCATGCCTCAGGGCATGGGGCGGAGGGACGAGCTCTAGGGAGTTGACATGGGCTATCGCCCAGCTGACATTTTACCAGACACTATACTTCCAGCTGGTTCCCGGAGGCGGACAGACTACCCCTGCCAGCTAACATCATAGATCCGATCAGGATCGGGTCATCGAGGACCACGTCCCGATCGAGGACGAGGACTACATAGACTGCGATGGGGCAACCTCATCCACCTCAGGGCGGGGGAGGAGATGAGGTAGAGAGCTCGAGGGGATCTCGAGGCTAGAGGGTTGGACACTGTATTTTTATTATATTTATTTTTGTTGATAGAGGATTGAGTATGCCGAGGTTCAGATTATGGCATACCAATTCAGTTTTGATGATGTACATATATTTGTGATATATATAGATGAGATATTTTTGATCATATGACTTGTGTCTTGTGTATGTTTATGAGGCTTTTAATGTTTGATTTATGTGATGATTGGATGTAATTATGTCGTTGGAGATATAATTTGAATGTCATGCAGTGATATTTTAAATAAAATAATCTGATGTAACAAATTGATTTGTTGTAATGAAATGTAAAAATAAAAAGATACTTCTAACAATAATTTCAAAGGACATTGTCGCTATTATAGACCATTTCATGGAGTCGCTACTCACTCGGTCGTCAATCTAGTCCCATTTATAGAAATATTGTTAAAAAGTAAAAGAGTGCTTAAGAAACTGTCTTAAGACTTTGGTGCAATGGTGCAAATGATGATGATGATGATGGTTTGTTTTCATATTTTTTATAAAAAATATTTGTGCATGAAATGATGTTCAAATGATTTTTTTGCTAGGCATAATTTCCTAAGTGTGATAAATTTTTTGGATAATTCTTTAGGAATTATACCATCATTGCAAAAGGTTGACATAATGACATGAAATAATGAAAATATGTTTGCTTTTGAAAAGCATAATTTGTGTAAAATAATGAATTAAGTCATATGGTTTTCATGATTTTTAATAAACGGAGAATAAAATTGTTACAATGGTTTGCACTAGGCATAGAATATGTAGCTATAGACTTATACCATCATCGCGAAAATCCAAAAAATAGTTTTATTGCCTGATTGATTTTTGATGAACAGAAAATATGAAAAGGAGGACTTGCGCTAGGCATAAAAATTCCAATTTTGGTTTTGAAACTATACCATCATCGCGAAAGTCAACCAGATATATATGTTTATGTTTTTTATTGTATATTTTGAAAGAAATTTTTGATTTTTGTATTATATAGTTGTCTTTATGGTAAACAACTATACTTGATTTATTCCAAACAAGTTGCAAAAATAATATTTCAAATTATTTTGAAGACAAAAGTTAGATTTATAAGGAATCCCATGTGCATATGTGAGTTCATTTCCAATATTGATTTATCATAATGATACACAAAATCTCTCAAATACAAATGTGTGTGCAATTGCATTGTTCATTTACCGATTTTGAACAAGATAATATGATACAAGTGATTTGAAGAAACCAAATAAGTGTTCATTAACCATGATGTAGATGCATATAACCATACTAGGCTACTTTGTAGGTCGGATTATCAAGAGCTAGCTAATCCATAAGCAGACATAGGTCTGTACAAAAGAAGGTCGCTAATGTGACAGACATATCACCACGCTAGGAGTTACCCAAGGCCAAGCGGGTTGGGCACAAACCACCTGTTATGAGGCTTACCTCACGATTTTCGAATAATTGAGAATTCCGAGGATTCAAGCTCATCAACCCTTCTTTTCTTTTCAAAGGGTAGGGAAAGGGATTTTATTGCTTTCTTGCTTTCTTTTGAACTTTGCTTATTTTTTTGTTTGTATTTCTTTTGCTTGATAATTCTTGGAACATTGTTGAAATAACATTTTTCTTTTCTCTTTTTTTTTCTTTCTTGAACTTTTCTTCTCTTTTTTTTTTTTTTTTTTTCTGTGCTAGGGATACTTGCTCGTATTAGCTGTAGAGCAAGGGATTTTTATTCTGGGTAGGGGTGAGCTTGTCCTTTTGCCAATTCTCAAAGATTCTAGACCATGTGCATGATAGGATAGCGAGGGAAACTTTTCGCTCAAGAAATCGGTTCTACTATGTAGCAAAACATGGAAATTACAAATATAATCATTTTATTGTGAAAAGATGTGCTTGGTTTAAGTAAATAACAAGATCAATTCTCCATGCTCAAACTTTATTTAAGTGAATTTTGTGAACTTTGATATAAGAGAGATTAGTAATCATGCCAGATAAAATCAAGATATTTATTTTTGTGAGTGTGCAAGTGAGGGATGCTACATAAATGCTAATTTATCCAAAAATAATTTAAAACATATAACTGCGATAATTGTAAGAAAATATATATGAACACTTTTGAGAAAATTTTTGAGGATGTGGACTCTCTCTTTCTTCTTTATTTTATTTGGTTTCAAGCATATAGCTGTTATTATATTTGTATCATTATTTTGATTTTTGGTTTTATTTTTGATTTTGAGCAGAAAAAATTTAACAAGTGCCTTAAATAAATGCAATAGATAGTTTTGAAGATTTTGGATGATTATGAATATTTTTGGATTTTTATAAATTTGAAAGAAATATATAAATTTTTTTGAAAACAAATATATACAAGGATGAAGAATGACCAAATTTATGCATAGTAACGTTTAAGATGCAAAATATTCATGGGTTCTTTAAGTTCTTTACCATCTAAGGTAGATAATTTGTATGCTCCTGATTCAAATTTAGCAGTAATAATGTATGGTCCAAGCCAATTGGGCTCGAATTTACCTTTAAGTTCCTTAGTTGCATTTGTATTTTTTTTATTTTCTTTTAAAACAAGGTCATCGATCTCAAAGGAGCGATGACGAACTTTTTTAGCATATGATCTTTTAAGCTTGTTTTGGTAAGCACGGAGATGCTCCAAAGCATTGATGCGTTTTTCATATAGGAGTTCCAGCTGACTGAGTCTGCCAGCATGATATTCATCTCCTACTTCGGTATCTTGAAGTAGCAGAGCCAATGAAGGAACTTCCAATTCAAATGGAAAAGCTGCTTCAACACCATACACCAAAACAAATGGTGAAGTTCCAATGGGGGTTCGAACACTAGTTCGATAGGCCCACAAGGTTGGATATAATTGAATGTGCCAGTCCACGGCAGTTTTATTGACCAATATTTTGAGAATTTTGATTAAGGTTTTGTTAGATGCTTATGCTTGACCATTACCCTGAGGATAATAGGGAGTGGACCAGCGATGTTGAATCTTATATTTTTGACATAATTTTTTAACATCTTTATTTTTGAAACAAGTTCCATTGTCAGAGATGAGATTGGCAGGGATTCCGAACCTGCAAATGATTTGATTAAAAATAAATTTAGAAACTTGTGTGCTAGTGCAAGAAGCTAAAAGCATAGCTTCGACCCACTTCGTGAAATACTCAGTGGCGGTTATGATGAACTTGTGTCCATCAGATGACACAGGATTGATTTTGCCAATAATATCCAAGCCCCATTTAGAAAAGGGCCAAGGAGAAGAAATAGCCTGCAGCTCTTGTGCAAGTGCATGGACAAGGTCAGCATGTTTTTGGCACTTGTTGCAATGGCACACATATTCATGTGCATCCGT
The DNA here is from genome assembly GCA_028583015.1 of Wollemia nobilis. NCBI lineage: Eukaryota > Viridiplantae > Streptophyta > Pinopsida > Araucariales > Araucariaceae > Wollemia > Wollemia nobilis. The sequence goes on from JAQPPZ010000513.1 coordinate 11,949,851, forward strand.
TTCCATGGTAGGCCAAAAGTATCCTATTCGAAGGAGCTTTTTAGCAATAACACTACCACTAAAGTGTCCTCCACAAGATCCATTGTGGGCTTCACTCAAGGCTGATTTAGACTCTTCTAAGTTTAAACATATTAATAGGATACCTTCAAAATATCTCCTATATAAAGTATTGCCAATTATTATGAATCGAATTGCTCGTCGACGTAATAACCGACGCTAGTTTCTATTAGAATTGGCAGGGAAAGTCCCATTTTGAAGAAAATCAAATATGTCTGTATACCAAGGCTCGGGAGTTTTTTCATTGATTAGAAACACATCCAAAGGCTCTAAGCATGACTTATTTGAGGCGGGTTCCTGGAGTCGACGAATAATGATAGTGGCATATTCGTCATCTAACTCCAAGGGCAGGAGAGATGCAGTTGCGGCCATAGCATCAGTTGCACGGTTGCTAGTTCGAGGAATGGCTTCCAAGGTAACTTGATAAAATAAAGACATTAATTGTAAAACAGAGGCCTTATATGGGCACAATTTATCATCTCGGGTTTGATAAACTTCATTAATTTGGTTTATAACTAGTTGGGAATCACCAAAAACTAAAATGTGCTTAATTTTTAGCACTAGGGCAGCTCGTAATCCAAGGATTAGAGCTTCATACTCAACAGTATTGTTGGTGCAAGCAAATGTCAATTTGAAGGACGAAGGAATAAGATGTTTTTGCGGAGATATTAAAATAATACCTGCACTGACCCCACTCATGCATCGGGCTCCATCAAAGTATAAGGACCATTGTTCAGGATGGTCTGCCTCTAATTGAAGGCATTCATCTGGAAACTCAATGATGAGGGGATGGGTAGACTCTAAGGGTATAGTAGCTAATTGATCTGCTATGATTTGACCCTTAACAGACTTCTGTCCTATGAATGTGAGATGGAACTCACTTAGAGCAAGAACCCACTTGGCTGTGCGACCCGATAAATAAGGTCGACTCATGAGATACCTTAAGGGATCATATTTAGCAATGACATAAGTTTTTTGACTAAGCATATAATGTCATAATTTTTGCGTAGCAAATACGACTGCTAGACATAGTTTTTCCAACGCTATGTAGCGGGTTTCACAACTGATGAAGGTTCGAATAATATAATAATTAGCACGTTCTCGCTTTTCATCATCAAGTTGAGCTAACATAGCCCCTAAGGCAGAATCTGAAGCAGAAATATAGAGGAGAAATGGGCGATCAGATTTAGGTGGTGAAAGCACAGGTGGATTAAGGAGGTATTGTTTGAGAAGTTCAAAAGCTTCTCTACATTATGTATCCCAATTAAAGGGGACATCCTTCTTAAGGAGTTTAAGAAAGGGACCGGTTTTATCCGCCAGCTTATCGATGAAGCGACGGATGGCTTGAAGCTTACCTTGTAAACTTCGTAACTCAGATATATTAGTCGGTGCGGGCATATCAGTGATGGCCACAATCTTGAGAGGGTCGATTTCAATACCACGTAAAGAAACTAAAACCCCTAATAGTTTGCCGATTTAACTCTGAATATGCATTTTTCTGGATTTAATCGAATGAGATATTCTCATAATCGATTAAAGACTTTCCTTAAATCATCTAAATGTTTATTTTCAATAATAGAGAGAGCTATAATATCATCCACATAATCATGTAGGATATCATGCATCATATCATGAAAAATGTAGGTCATAGCTCGTTGATAAGTTGCACCGGCGTTCTTTAAGCCAAATGGCATCACTTTCCAGCAAAAGGTACCCCAGGGGGTAATAAATGCTGTTTTAGCCTGATCTTCAGGAGCTATCCTGATATGATTATAGCCAGATAATCCATCCATTAAGGACATCATCCCACTTTCGGCATTGAAGTCAATGATTTGGTCCATGTTTGGAAGAGGAAAGTCATCTTTAGGGCATGCAGCGTTAATATCTCTAAAGTCTGTGCAAACCCTAACTTTGGTAGCTTCTTTCTTGGTAACTGGAACTACATTTGAGATCCATTTAGCATAATCAATAGCTTGTATAAAGATAACATTCAGGAGTTTTTCTAACTCCCATTTGACTAAACGGAGCCACTTTGGGATGCATTTTTCTAAGTTTTTGTTTAACCGATTTAGCATCCGGATGGACCACTAGATGATGCATGACTACGGAAGGGTCTAGACCTGGCATATCTTCGTATGTCCAAGTGAAGACATCTTCATACTCTTTAAGGAATGCAATGTATTGTTCTTGTTTTTCTTGGCTTAATTCTGATCCAATATTGATTATGTGAGGATTATCCTCAGTTCCAATATTAATTTTAATGACGTTTTCTACCTCCATGTGTAGATCTCTTTCAAAGTTAGGTGGGGCGGGTGAAACACCCAATTCTTGTAATTCTTGTAAGGTTAATTTAGATAATTCATTCCGAGGATCAGTGGCCTCAAGTTGGGCTATAGTTGGTATAGAACCATCAAAATAAAATCCATTGTGTAACATCTCTTCAACAGAGACATCATGGAAGATATCTCCTTCCAATTCTTCATCAGGGTCAGCAATCATTTCAGGGTATGCTATGGACAGCATGTTGCATGAAAACGAGTAATTTTTAATAGGCAAATCAACATGCCTATCCAAATAATATTGATAGCATATGAGATGATCATCATCCTCAAAAGGAAAGGGTTGACCCTTACTAGGAAATAGGCCCACACCACAGTGGGCAGGCCACGGTTCTACCTCGAAAGGTTCTTTCATGCCATTTTGGGAAGGTCCCAAGCCTTTCCCTTCATATCCCATTTTAAGCATCATGGGTTTAGCTTTAATATAATCATTGGTAAAATAACACCGAGCATATCCTTCATGATGAGTTTTGATATTTCGAGGGATTCTTCCCCAGTCATATCCTTTATAAATGAAGGCACAACTCCCGACTTGGTAAGTACTTCCCATAGGTTATGAGAGGCCCAAAGTATGAGGAGATGGCGGTAAGTCATTTAAAAGGTTTGAATCTCGCATGAAAGCATTCATTTTTTTTGATATTAAGGTTGTAGATAAATCTGGTAAGAGTTCATCAGAAAGGGCATAAGATGTAGAAGGCTTATTACCTATGTCTTTAGTTGTGGAAGGTATGATAGATGTGTATATAGGTTTTGAATTTATAGGGATAGAACTTGAAGGATTGGTTGTAGATTTAAAATCTTTTTGAGGTTCTAAAATGATTTGTTTAGAGGGTTGTTGGTCTACATAAGAGGATGAAATTAAATGAGGGGAAATAGGTGAAGTTATGGGTTTATGTTTCATAGTTTTGGATGAAAAAGAAGAAATAGGATGTGTGGATGACAGAGCAGGGCAAAATTGCACTCCAACGGGTTCTACCAAAGCACACATATCAAAGGGTCTAGGGTCACTATGGATAGTGACCAACTGATTTTTAAAATCAAATTTAACACATTGGTGTAAAGTTGAGGGGACCGCTCACATGGCGTTGATCCAAGGGTGACCCAAAAGTATATTGTACGATGCTGGACAATGTACAACAAACACGGTTGTTTCTAGGGTTCTAGGGACAACTTGCAATGGGAGGGTAATAACTCCACATGTTTCTTGTGTTTCGTCATTAAAAGCTTTGATAATCATATCATTTTTCTTCATTTCATCACTTCTAAAGCCAAATCATTGGTAGAAGTCAAAGGTGCAAATGTTTAGAGATGAGCCATTATCAATCAAAAATCTTTTGACGACTACATCTCCAATTAAAGCAGTAATGTATAAGGGATTGTCCTTATGTAAACTGTGTTGTGGGATATCTTTATCCTGGAAGTCAATACAATCAATCTCTCGTGTGATGATAGTATTGGCCATAGCTTCAGGTTGAATGTTTTGAGGTACCATCATTTGGCTCAATGTAAGCATCAACTCATCCCTATGGGTGGGAGAGGATCTTAATAAATCTAAGAGGGAAATTCTGGCCGTAGTATTGGACAATTGCTCATTAATATTGTAAGGGGGTTTAGATGGAATAGTAGGAACATGATTCCCTTTATTGGGATTTTTCAAAACGAATGGAGCTGATCCATCATTCTGATTTGGTTCTTGTTGAGAGTTTTGAGCTTGTTGTCGAGTAACGACTCCAATGGTACCTACAATGTTATAGTGAAGACGTTGAAATGGTCTCGATTGAGAATTAATGGATTCTTCATTAGAAATGAATATATTGGAAGAAGGTCGAGTAGTGACTCTTCTAGGAAATGGTTCTTCTGGAACCATAGCATATGTGACGAGTTGAATAGGATCTGATTTGTTTTCAGAACTATTCGATTGGTTTGAAGTAATGTCTAGTTCACTTTCACTATCTAATTCTATATCACTAGAATCAGAAGTTTGAAAATTATGTAAGGGCTTGGTCGTAACCAGGGATAAGGTCGTGTCAAATATTTGAGGATCCTGAATAGGTAATTGTCCGCTAATGGTTCCTACATATCGGGTAGGAGGGGGAACATTATGATGTTCGATTTGATTGGCTACCTCTTTACCATGTCTTGGTAAAGGGTGTTGAAATATGTCTAGAGTTTGATTAGCATTTTGATTTTGATTTTGGGGAATGGTATTTTGAGTATTATTGGGAGGGTTTTGTTTAGGTTGGAAGGCTTGCACTTCCATTTCATTATTGTCAATCAAATCTTGTATTTTATGTTTCAACCTTTTACAAGTGTTGGTAGAATGTCCAGGTCCTCTATGGAAATCACAATGCAAGTCAGCTCTATATCCGGGTATAGTTAGGTCAGGTTCTCGGATAGCTGGTAATTGGATCAAACCTCTTTCGATTAATTGAGGTAAAATAGTTGATAAGGGTTGGTTTAATCTAGTGAATTCTCGAGGAGGATTGTCAGGAGGTTTCAATATGAATTTTTCTGTTGTCTTCGTTGCATTGATATTAGCAACGTTTTTGCTGTCAGTGACTCCATCACCGACAACTTGTTTGTTTTTATATTGATTTCTAGATGTTTTCTCATCATCCTTCTTCCTAAGTTGGCCTCTCCTAATGAGGGCATCTTCTACTCTTTGAGCTAAATCTATAGCTTGATCGAAGGTAGTTAAAGTAGCAGTTGATAGCTCATAAAATATCTGTTCTTATAAATTATTGATGAAAATGTCCAACATTTCCCTATAAGGCAGCACAAAGTGTAGTTTTCCTGTCAATTGCCTCCATCTAGCTAAGAAATCGGCAAAGCATTCATCCTTGTCATGTTTTAAATTGTATAGGTCTTTAATAGTTACATGCCTCTCGATGTAAGCACTAAATTGATGGACAAATGATTCAACTGTTTCTTTGAAGTTTCTCAAAGAATGAGTGGGCAATTGATAGTACCACTCTAATGCCATTCCACCTAAACTTTTGGGGAACATTTTTAGTAATAGCAAATCGTCATGCGATATGTCATGACATGCTATCTTAAACATGCGAAGATGCTCTATGGGATCTTCGGTTCCTTTATATATAGGCAGGACGGACATGGGAAAATGCTTAGGGTATGGTTGAGCTACAACTATGGGGTCCAAAGGTTGACTATAGATCTCTCGATAATTATACGAGGGATGGTAGGGATCTATTTGGTCCATACGTGAAGCCAATTGTTTCACCATGGCTTCCAGATTACTAGTTTGCCCCCCATATTGGTTTGGTAGGGCATTGACATGAGTGTTATGGGCATATGATGGAGGAACATGAAGATTAGATGCCATGTTACTTTTGTGTAAAGTATTGGTAGGAAAAGTATTATGGAGGAATTTTGAAGTTGGATTATGTTGTATTTCGGATTGTTGAAAGTTTGTATTTGGCTTTGTTTTAGGTTTTTGTTTACTTGAAGCATATTGCTCAATAGTTTGGCGGAACAAAGTAGTGAAGGAAGGTTTCTTTTGTATGGGAGTGATTTTAGGTTGAATAATAGGCTCCTTAGGAGGTTGGGTAACCTGTTTTGGACCTCTCATAACCTATGGGAAGTACTTACCATATCCTTTATAAATGAAGGCACAACTCCATGCAATGTCGTGATTTTAAAAAAAAAATTGCGTCCCGAAAATGCAGCTTCACCAAGAGGAGAGGCTGGGGTGACTACGTTCTTTTTCTGAAGGTAGCTGCATTTTTTCTGCTGGGAGGAGAAGCTGCGTTTTCGGGACACAATTTTTTTTTTTAAATCACGACATTGCGTGATTTAAAAAAAAAAAAAATCGTGTGCAGTGCGTAGACGGCTTGCATAGGCGGCAGTTGCGCGACGCCAGGACGTCTGTGCCCAGCCTGCGTAGAGCACAGGTGGTGGACACCAGTGCAGTGCAGGCGGCGTATGCGACTGTCGCTGACACCGACACTGCCAGTTCCGCCGACACGACGTGCGGTGTACGCGTCCCACGCGAGGAGCACAATGCCACGGAGGAAGACGCCTGCCCCCCCGCGTCGAGGGAGCAGCCGCAAGTAGCACGCGGGGAATTTAAAATTCCTCGACGGCCCCCCCTACGCGTGCGCTCCCCGAGGTACCCCCCCCCAAAAGTGCGGGAAGCAAAAATTTAAATTTCCGCTCCCGCTCCCACGGGGTATAAACCCCCCCCACTCCCAACAAAAATTGCGTGGAGCGCGCAACTCCCCCCCCGCCGGTTGGAAATTTAGATTTTTTTTTTTTTTGAAAATAAAAAAAAACTAGGTGCGCAGAGGGAGGTCCGCGATAAGCGGAGCGGACCGCTGCTCGCGGACGCAGAGGGGAGGCCCGCAGCAAGGGAACCGGCAAGATTTAAAAAAAAAAAAAAATAGAGAAACCAGGGGCGTCTCGCCCCCCCGATCGAAACGCAGGCAGTGACGCAGACAGGGAACGTAGGGAGCCATAGTGGGCTCGGGAAGTAGAGACGAGGACGGGAAAGCAACATCTCAAATACGAGGTGCTCCAGTGATCCAAACGGATCAGCCCGCTAGCTCACTTGGCAGTGAGCTGTGCGGTAAGGCTCAGGGAGCCGACAGGTCGGGGGTTCAAATTCCACCGACTCCCCCCTTGCTAAGGTATAATTTTTTTTGCAAAGGTTTTTTTAATTATTATTTTTTAATTAAAATTTTTAATTTTAATTTTTTTTTTTAATATAGTTTTTAAACTTTATAAATTAAAATTTAATTTTAATTTTTTTTTCCTAAAGTTTTAAAACTATAGAAATTAAAATTATTTATTTTAATTTTAAATTTATAATAATTATTAAAATGCTTTGTTAAAGGAAAATTTTTTAAGGGGGGATATTTTTTCAAAAAAATCAAAGGGGGATAGTGAGTAATTTTTCGAAAAATAGCAATTTGGCAAATTGTAAAAGGTGCATTTTTGGCTGTGACCGACACCTTGTGGGTTATTCTTGTGGACGGTTTTTTATGTTGTATGTTGCATATTTCATTTTTGCACTATAACATTAAAAACTTAAAATCAAAACACTCCCTAAGTCCTCGGAATATAAAACCCATCCGTGCAATTTTATTGCACTGCAGCGTTCGGTATTTGTGATACCTCTGGCCAGCACTTACAGGTAAAGCTGTTGTGATTTGGCTCTCGTATCCGCCGCCTAATATAGCTGCTACAACGACGTCTGAGCTTGTTCTCTATAAATCGTCGGGGAGGAATAAGTACGCCATTTTTGTATTTTTTTACTCCATCCACTACCCTTTATCACACTTGTGTTTAGGCATAAATCCTGACGAAGTATTCTTCATAGTGTTTAGGGGAAGTTACGCCCCACACATGAGAAGAATCTTCTATGGTAGGTGCCATCAACAAGGCGATTCCATTTCAGTACCGCTTATGTTCCACGTATCGTATGATCTCTAAAACTCACCTATAGTCTCCCTCACGTAATGGCGGGTAATTTTTGTTGATCTTTCTAAATACCTATAGTTTCCCTCACGTAAGGGCGGGTATTTTGTACGGTATATTGGCCTAGCAAAAGGTATATCGAAAGGGGGACCAATTGGTGATATAAAGAACCTTCACTATGGCAGCTGTTGCAAAATTGATGACTGATCCGCATCAGTTATTGAAAGGTCCAAATTATACACCATGGAAACATAAGATGAAGGCTATTCTCCAAATGGAAGATTTGTGGGATATTGTTACTGGAGTAGCAACTAGGCCTTCACCAACAACAAGATCCATAGGTCCTTCAGCAGATCGGATAGCTTTTGACAAGAAAGATAGTAGAGCAAAGGTGCTCATTTTGTTTGTTGTTTCAGATGAAGTGCAACCTCATATAGCTGACAAAGTAAGTGGTAAAGAGGCATGGGATGCCCTTAGAACCATCTATGAGGGGAAGAATGAATCCACCATTCTTCATCTTCAACAACAACTTCATAACCTGAGTTTGAGACAGGGTGAAACAGTTGAACTCTTTCTGTGCAGAGTGTCTGAGTTGAAAGAGAAATTGAGTTCTATCGGAGATACTATGGAAGAAAAGCTTCTCATTTCACTTGTGATGAGAGCTTTACCTTCTTCATTTGATATGTTGATAACCTCCATCCAGGTGTCTCAATGACAAATTACCTACATCGAGTTGGTCAATCTGCTTCAACAACAGGAGGCACGCCAACTTCAAAAGGATGATTCTTCCAATACAGCCCTATACACCAACAGGCAGGGTTCTAGGAAGAAAGGTAATGGGCAAAAAGGAGGCAACTTTTAGAAAGGAGGAAATTCTCAACAGGATACGAAAGGAAAAGGCAAACAACCTCAATAGAAGAAGAGATGGTGCAAGATCTGTGAGAAATACAACCATGACACCAACAGGTGTTGGCATAAGAACAAGCAAAAATGCCAAAACAAACCACAAAATAAAAACAAGCAACCCTAGGTGAATGTTGCTGTTGAAGAATCTGACTCAGATTCTGAATGGGCACACAAGGTGCTCATGACTACCACAGAGGGATCTTGTTTGGTATGTCGATTCTGGAGCTAGCAAACATATGACTGTCGACAGATCGTGGTTTGAATCATTTTTGGACAAGGAGGGCAAACCTGTCACCATTGCTGATGATAAAACCTACAGGGTTCAGGGAGAGGGTACAGTTTCAGTCACTCTTCCTGATGGCAAGTGTCAGATTGACAAAGTCCTCTATGTTTCGGGATTGGCCAATAATTTGTTGTCAGTGACACAAATCCTGGATAGAAATATGGTTGTCAACTTTCATGTTGAGAATGGAAATAAGTGTTGTACTATTACCAGGAAGGGTAAGAAAATTGCAACAGCTTCATATAAGCATGGCTTATTTGCACTAGATGCTATCTCTACTCCACATGTTGCCATTACTGTCTCTACCAAGGAGGCAACTTCCCTATGGCACAAGAGATATGGACATCTTAGTTCTGGCTACTTACTTGAGCTCAGCAAGTATGAGATGGTAAAGGGTCTTCCTTCCCTTTCTGCCACATTGCCAGTGTGCTCTGACTGCTTGGTAGGAAAGCAACATAGAGTACCATTTGAGAAGAGCTCTACAAGAGCACGAAAACCTCTGGAGTTAATTCATACCGATCTGTGCGGTCCTTTCACACCCAACAATTGTGGAGGGAAGAGGTCCTTTCAGTTATTCGTAGATGACTACTCATGGAAGATGTGGGTTTTCTTTCTCCAAATGAAATCTGAAGCTTTCGCATTCTTCTAGCAGTTCAATAAATCCGTTGAGAAGGAGTCAGGAGATTCTATTAAAACCCTCCGCTCAGATCGAGGGGGAGAGTTTACCTATAATGAATTTTTTGCATTCCTAGATAAGCATGGGATCAAGATACAGTTAACAACTGCCTATACTCCTTAGCAAAATGGAGTTGCTGAGAGAAGGAACCGTTCTATTATGGAAATGGTTTGTTGTATGCGCATAGGAGCTACTCTTGGGAAACAATATTAGGCAGAAGCTGTCACCACTGCAGTGTATCTGTTGAATAGGGCACCCACAAAGGCCCTAAAAGGAATGACTCCACAAGAAGCATGGAGTGGTCGAAAACCCTCCATATCTCATCTATGTATTTTTGGGTGTCACGCTTTCATGCACATACTGAAAGAGAAAAGGAAGAAGCTAGATGAGAAAACACTGAGATGTATTTTTCTTGGTTATTCTGAGCACTCTAAAGGATATCGGTTGATAGATCCTTTGACAAAGAAAATTCATATTAGCAGATATGTTGTCTTTGATGAAGCTTTCACATCACAGAGCACATCTAAAGTACACCAAGATATTGTGGAACCTAAGGAAGAGAAGATTCCTTCGTCAACACAGACAAGAGGTCCTTCTACATATTCTTCAACTCCACCGAAGAAGAATCCTAAATGGTGTACAAATACAATCAGAGACGCAAATTTATCCACTCCTCCCAATTTGAATTTGGATAGACCTCGTACACGTAGTATGGCTCAAAAGGAGAAAGAAGCCAAAGAAACTGGTGAGGTTGATGATCTTTGTCAATCTTTTGAGGAACTTTCTGTGACTCCAAGTACAGAAGTAGAGGATATGGATATTGATGATGATAGGGCATTCATGTCTACCATAGATAGTCTTGAACTCGCATCGATGCAAGATGCTCTCGGTGAGCCTCGGTGGAAGGCCGCTATGGATACAGAGTATGAGTCTCTGATGAAAAATAAAACTTGGAAGCTTGTTGATCTGCCACATGGAAAGAAACCTATTGGCTGCAAATGGGTATATAAATTCAAGTACAAGGCAGATGGAACAATTTATAAGCATAAGGCCTGTCTTGTTGCAAAGGGCTATGCTAAAAAAGAAGGCATTGACTATGAGGAAACTTTTGCACCTACTTGCTCGGATGACCACAATTCGGGTTATGTGTGCTATGGCAGCACAATATGGGTGGAAAGTTCACCAGATGGATGTCAAAAGTGCCTTTCTAAATGGTGATCTCCAAGAAGAAGTCTATATGACTCGACTGAAGGATTTGAAGTGGAAGGCCAACGGCAAAAAGTTTGCAAATTGGTCAAATCCTTGTATGGTCTGAAACAAGCTCCTCGAGCTTGGTATATAAAAATGGACAATCACCTTATGCAACATGGATTTAAGAGATGTCCGTCAGATGCAAACCTCTATTTCAAGAAATAGGGTTCTGAGATAGTGTTGCTTGTACTCTATGTGGATGATCTGCTCATTACAGGGAGTTCAGAAACAATGATCTCTACTGTCAAAAGAAACTTGTGCAAATTTTTTGAGATGACAGATCTCAGACTTCTCCATTACTATCTTGGTCTGAAATTCAGCCAGAAGGAGCACTCCATCAAAGTGTCTTAGAAAAAATATGCCAAGACATTCTTTGGATAAATATCGCATGATTGATCGCAAGCCAATGGCAACTCCAATGGAGAATGGACTTCAGTTATCGCGATATGATGACTCACCTCAGGTAGATGGTACTCTCTATCGACAGTTGATTGGGAGTCTCATATATCTGACCAATACTAGGCCAGATCTCGTATTTGCTATCAACTATCTTTCGAGGTTCATGCAGGAGCCTAAGACCACTCATTGGAAAGCAGCAAAACGTGTTCTTCACTATGTCCGTGGTACTATGGAATATGGCCTAGAATACAAGAGGAACAACAAATTCTTCTTGCAAGGATACACGGACTTTGACTATGCCGGATCATTTGATGATCGCAAGCCAACTTCTAGATACATTTTTCATCTGGGATCCGGTCCTGTCTCTTGGCACAGCAAGAAGCAACAGGTGGTTGCTATTTCATCAACATAGGCATAGTATCGCACCGCACGTGAAGCTGTGTGCGAAGTGATATGGTTACGTCGCATTCTGACAAGTATGGGCCATCCATCAAAATCTCCAATACACTTGTTTTGCGACAATCAGGGTGTTCTAAACCTTGTCAAGAATCCAGTCCATCATGAAAGAACAAAGCACATTGACACACAATGTCATTTCATTCGAGATGAAGTTCCAAAGCATCGAATTTAGCTTCAGCACATTCCCACCGATGCTCAAGTTGCAGACATTTTCACTAAGGTACTTGGACGTGTCAAATTTGAATTGTTTCGCAGCTCACTTTGTATTGCAAAATAATGTAAGGGGATGATAGTAGTCTAGTATAGCTATTAGTTATTACATTACCCAAATAATGTAATAAAGGGGGATGTTAGCATACTATATCTTGTCTCTATTCATTCTGTAGCTCACTGTTACAACTGATGTAACAATCCTGTTATTCTGTTCTGCCGGAGTGCTATTCCCGGCACTGTTGTAACCTATTTAAACCTGCTGCTAAGAATAATATACTGTTCATTACGTTCTACAATCCGTATTGGATGGCCCAGCATTGTCACTTTCTTGATCAATGAAAGACGAGGGATTAGTGCGCATATTGCACATATATTCCATGGTTGCTTGAGTGTTACTAATTTGCCCTTTATCAAGGCGAATTGCCACATTAAGGTCATCAATGTTATCCATGAGAAATTTCTTGAAATGCTCTACATTGTCAAAGGCAATAGTTCCATTTGGAGCTACTCTAGGGGATGAGGATCCATCCTCTTTAACACTTCCTTCTTGTTCCTTATCTTCACCTAAGTCTTCGTTTGATTGACCTAGAGTTTCTCCTTCCGGATTTGAATCTCCAAGAAGGACATTTGGGTATTTAGTTGTATCTTGTAACCAATCTTCTCCTTCTCCTAAAGTTTCTTTACCATTCCTAAGTTTAGGCATGGTGCTAAGTTTTGATTTCAGCAAATATATATATATATATATATATATATATATATATATATATGCAACAAATTAAGAGGTATATATTTACTATATACCTACTACAATATTTGAAAATGAAATGTTTAAGTTTTTGCTAAGTTTTTGATTTTTTTAGTTTTTTTTAGTTTTTCTTTGTTTTTTTTTTTTTTTTGAAACAATATAATAAAGACAACAAATAACACAATAAGTGCAAGAAATAATACTAAAATAATAATCTAGTTTTCTGTAAAAAATTTATGAATATCATTAATAGGTTCGAGTTGTTCAGGAGTCATGAAGTGTTCTTCAAATTGAAAGTTTTCTTTTAAAAATTTGATGAAAAGAGCTATAGAGATACCATGTATTTCAGATTCTGGTTTATAATAATAATTCTCATGACAATATTCGCGATACAACATAGCTCTAGGAATTTTGTTCCATCTTCTTCTAATCATAATATCAGTTTCTAGGGAATCTACATGAACTAGAAATGGGTGTACCACAGTTGTGTCGTTAAGATATTCCTCGAGAGTTAAAAATTTTGAAGATACAAGAGCTTTCCTATAAGCTAACCATCTATGGCAGGCTCTCTGAAGTTCATGATAAAAAACTAGTTGGTGAGGATCCAGGATTCTATCTAGGACTAGCCTCTTGATTTGCTTAAGTTGTGTGGACCTATATGAGATGAGACTAAGTCTTCTATCAAGTTCGTTCCACAGGAATTGATTTCTACTTGTTTCAGGCACACTAAGGACAAAATTAACTTCTATAGCTGCCAATTGATTTTCTACGTTTATAGTAACCACTAACCTTTTCTTAGGAGCTACCATCTAAACATTTTTTCAAACTTGAATGTTTTAAAATGCATCTATGTTTTAGTTGTTCTATAGATGTTTTTGTTTTTTGTTTTTTTTTTTCAAAAGGTTATGATGCATTCACGTCGGGTTCACCAAAATGTATCGCTCCAAATTTTTTGCATCCCTACCTTCAGGCTATTGGATCCGCGCCTGGAAGGAGGATGGGAAAAGTATGTCGTGGTACCTCGGACTGAGAGGACTTTGCGAAGGTCCCGCCTCTTAAGGGAGGTGTATTTTGATGATTTTTCGATGGATGGTGGGTTCACCAGGAAACATTTAATGGTAGCTTCCATGCCTAGGTTTTGGAATGTGTTTAAATGTGTTCGTTTTTAACCTTAAGCATTCATATCCTAGGTTTGGCCGAATGTATCTAGATTACTCTATATGAAAATGCAAGTTCAATGAATACAAAAAATAAATTTAAAGACAGAAAAATAGAGAGATTACAGAATACAAATTAGGAATACCTGATCTGGATGTCTGAAGAAGATTCTGATGTTGAAGCAGTCTGGATCATCTGAGATTTGACAGAATCATCTGCAATCAGACAAGATCATCTGAGATCTGACGAATTCGTCAGACGAATTCATCAGAGACTTGCAAAACTGAAAATAGATGCAAAATACAAAAGGTACTACAGTGCTAACAGAGGGAAATTATATAAAATGGCAGCAATGTTATCAAACTGAAACTTAAACACAGAGACATAAATGAATCGTGCTAATTAGATAATAATTAGGATTTAATTATGCACTTAATCGAAATGGGTGAAATCCAAATGCAAAATGACATAAAACACTGAATAGACTATTTAATTTGCAGAATAAAATGACAGAGAAAATGTTGAGAAATGCAAACTTCAGGCACTGATTTCCTTAATACGGACTGTAGTCGAGATCGTCTCGCATCAGTACGAAATCGCCTCGAATTCGATAGGTTCACCTCCGATCTGAACAGGTTCGTCGGCAACGATAGGTGCTAGCTCCGGTTGAAAAACAATGATGTACCTGCAATAAAATTGGTATGGGACCAGTGCAAATGGAAAATAGGGATGTTTTAACATGAATGGAGTTAACTTGCAGATAATTTTCAGCTAGGGGTTGGGAATGGAAAATCCTAGAGACTAAATAGGCTTAGGGGAGTAGTTAGGAGGTTGGAGATCATCCCAATTTGGGATATCTCCAATGGGGGGAGGGTCCCAATGGTGCAGACATGCTTCTGCCCAGATTGGAGACCCGTTGAAATAGATTCCAACTTTGCAAAATCAGTTTTGTGACAAGATCGTTTGGACGTCCTAGTCCAGACGAAATCGTCAAATCTAGGGTGATATCGTCTGATCGGCGATGATATCATCTGATCGGCGACGATATCATAAAACGGTCAAAACAACCTCTAAAAATGGCACAAAAAATGGGGAAATGAATTTACCGACGGTTAACGGGCGGTTTGGGAGGTTAAATTTGAATTTTAAATTATTTACTAAGGTGAATGTAATTATTACAATTTTACTGTGCCAATTTTAGGGTGCTACAGAGGGTGTACGGAGCGAAAATGCATTGTGATTTCACGATAGGTTGTAGCGAAGGTGCATGAAACGAAAAAACATCGCAAAATCATGACAAAATCGAGCGAAAGGGCATGAAACGAAAAAACATCACGACAGAAACGAGCTGAGGCGTACGGAAGGAAAATATGTCACGAAATCGTGACATGTCGCGTTTTCGCCACCAGGAAGGTGGACAAGGCTGCATGCTATTTTTTGGACACGATTTTCATGGAACCGTTACAGAACGTGTAGAAAAGTGCGGGACACGTGGCGTACAGGCTGCAGAAGCGTTATAGGGAAGATCAAACGTCTTAATGTCAAGCTTAAAGCCAAAACACACGCAGTTAAAGAAAGGTGAAACGAGCAGCCACTGGAAGATGAAACAAACCGTCATGGAAGGGGAATCAATTCAACAGCAAGTATAAATGCATATGCATATATTGGCACAAGGGGGGGAAATCGCTGGAGCAGAGTTGCAGTGCTAGAGGCCAGAGGGCCATTCTGGGCCTGCTTGGGATCGTTTTACGCCTTTTCTTGGTTTTGAGAAAACCAGAGATGCTGCCATTGTAACTTGACATATTATTAATGCAGAGTGTTCAGAAATTTGCATCTTGTTGGCAAGAAAGAAGGAGATCTTCTGTGCATGCTAATGGATTTAATGTTTATTCTTTTGTTTTTAGATTTTAGATTTATAGATAATGTTAAATGCCACTTTTGTGGGTTGCATTAGGCGAATGTTTGAAATCTGAATTTTTATTTCAAACCCTAGGAATCAGCACTTAGCTTATCGGGATTGTGCATGTTTGCAGGTCCAGTAAGTTAGGTTGCATGCATGGAAACCTCACAGCTTCTATTTTTCCAGGACGGGATAGCATCAGACTGGATGCAATTTTTAATTTCTTTTCTTCACATTTTATTTTCTTTTTGCTGTATTTTATTTTTCAGAAACTCCAATTTTATTTTCAAGCATTAAAATAAAATTTAAAAATTAAAAAACTTCAAAACCCAAAAATAATTCCATTCATGTTATGGCATTTCATTAAATTTTATTTTGAAGTTACAGCATGGTCATTTAAGGATCAAATCACATTTACTTTATTAGGGTTCAAGGAACAATCATTAAATTTCATGGTAAAATAAACCACAGTGCCCCTTGTTTTCGATTACTTGCAACCACTAAGGTGTTCCTAGCATTTTAATTAAATATCTTTTATACACAGATGCAAAATGCTTACATAACAAGAACCTTGGAGAAATTGTTTCTTTGCAAGCAGAGGATTTAGAACCCAAATCCTATCGGAGAGTGTGTTTTCACAATCGGGTGAAAATACCATTCAACAAGACTCTTGCCATAAATAGATTTTACATTGTGTGGATGCAGGTCTAACCTGGTTGTGTTTTGATGTTCGAGATCTAATATTTTATGCAGGATAGGAGATAGTTTACAATAGCTCTCTTTGGTCATTTTTAGAATTATGTTTCATGTATTCCAGAATTTTATTTTTTATTTCTCTAACCTTATCCTTTTTTTCATTTTTTTAACCTCATCAAATAAAAATAAAAAACTAAAATCCAAAAAAGTGATGCATGGATGCCAATATTAAGCTTTAGAGTTTCATTTTAGGCCATTTCAATTTTATTTTGAAGGAATTCAAAATTTCAAAAATTTATATAAAGTTCACATTTTAAAAGGAATTTTGTAATTTTTGAGCTTTACATGATTTCACATTTTAAAGAAGAATAAAATTCCAAGCTTTGCACTTTTATTTCTTCAAGCAATAAATTAACTTTTATTTATGAAAATTACAATTTCACTAAAGAGGGGTGATTTATATGGCATTCCAAAGGCTACTGTATTTTCAAATTTAGTCATGTAGATTATTTTCTTCTCATTCTCAAAGAAAGCTAAAATGAATCCAATCATCATTTAAGATTCACATTTTAGAGATAGATTTTAATCTTTCCTTTCATGCTTAAAGCAAAGTTTAGCAAATAAAATTTGTTAAAATATTCTTAACAAAATAAGATAAAATATACCTAAAATACTTCAATATAAAAGGAATTAAATCACCTTTTCATCGTGGTCATATGAGGGCCAATCACATTTATATTTTCTTTTATTTTAAGTTTCATGAACAATCAATAACATAGCATAATAAAATAATACCAGCATAGGCCCCTTGTTAACAATTACTTGCAAATCACTAAGGTATTCTAGCACTTATTTGACACATTTTCACAAGCATACAAGCACATATTAAGTAAAAGGAACCTTGGAGAAATATTTATTTCTTTGCAAGAGAGGGTTTTCTAATAAAAATCCTAATTGTGAGTGTGGTTTTGCAATTGGGTAAAATTATCGCTCAACAAGATGTCATAAAAGACATCTCCTTCTACACACTCATCTGGAGGGGTAATTATTTTTGGATGAACTACCGAAAGCATGTTGCAAGAGAAAAGTTGATTTTTCTTCTCTTCTTAATATCCATAAAATGCTTTTGATTTTCTAAATATTCAACATATGTGGTATGTGATCATCTTCATCAAAGGGGAAAGGCTAAGATTTTGTAGGAATATAGCCTATATTGCATCGTAAAGGCCATTCCTCAACCTCAAAAGTTTTGCGTATGCCATTTTTAAAATAACATAAACCTTTGCCCTTATACCCCATATCTTGGGTCTCTACTATGGTAGCTTAGGCTGTCAGGCTAGCAATCTACTACTCTGCCTGTGTCAATCAATGATCTCTATTTATCAACTATGCCTGTAAAGTAGCAAAAGTAGTATCCATATCCCTCTATTGCATTTGGAATTGCCCAAGATGACTCTGCAAGTCAGCCACCTATGCTAAGAGTAGTCCCTCTGCACTATCATGAGGGACCTCACCCTCCTTGGGAGCATCCTTGTCAGGATCAACCTTAGGAGCCTCCCTAGTGATAGCCTCTATGCCTTATCTACCCTTTATTCGTTGGCATACATTGCACCCATTAGGATCTACCTCTACTCCAGTCTGATCTACTGATCGACCCAAAGGCCCTATCCCATGCCAATGGAACATAGACCACCATCCATCGTACTCGGGCATGGTCATAGCTCTGTCAACTCTAGTCTCCTGGAAGTCATCAAGAGCATCCCCTAGAGCTAGAGGCTGAATCCATGGCAGATCCCTCTCCAAAGCCAAGTGCCTATAAGCGAACTGGATATACAGGATATCTTGCATTATGTCAAACTACCATAGGATGTAAGAGAAAAACTGGTACTCTTGGATCTTAACCTTTTGGCCGAGTAACCATCTGTCTTGACGAGCCTGTTGAAGTTGCTCGTCGGCATTAGGCTAGTTAGGACACTCCATGTAGGGTCACCACTCGATATCATTTGGCTTGAGTCCTATAAATCATGTGATGTAATGTTGGACATCACTAGCATGGGTTTTGCTATGGAAGCCCTCCTCCTCTCAAGGACAGTAGGTAGCATAGCACTTATGATCATCATCGATCTCTGTGATGTGTATGGACAACTCTCCAGGATGTTCTATATTGATATACTACTAGCCCCAAATCTATATAAGAAGACTATAGCTAATACCTCGATGACTCTGGTCAGTGATCTGATATAGTTCATAGTATAGCTGAGCCAGTAGAGTGCTCCCCTAGGCTAGGAGCAATGGCTGGTGGATAGAGCTTTGTACAACTCTATGCACACTAGCTAAGAGGTTCTAGGGAATCCTCACTCCTAAGAAGTCTGGAAGCACATATTGCACCACTAGGTGCATGAAAATAGCCTCATGCATAGAGAAGATATTCTTCCCCTGCCAATAGCCAATGTGGACCCCTCCGTGGTCAATGGTTCGCTGAGCCTCCTCACTTTGAGCACTAAATATGGCATCGAAGACGGACTCTTTGGTGTAGAAAGTCGAGGAGATGATGGCCTCACCATCAATAGGGATCCTAAATATCCTATAAAAATCCTCCAATTTCACTATCATTTCACCTGTAGACAGGTGAAACATGTTGGTCTACACATTCCAGCGTCGGGCCAACGTAGTCAGATATGATTGATCTACCCTGATGGTGGGTAGATCCAATACGTAACTGAATACAACAGCTCCGAACCACTCTCACTCACCATTAGTGAGCTCTCTATGGAGAGTCTTCAGAATGTCAGGCTCTCATGCTCTAGAGGTCAATATCTAAAATAAATAGCATAATATAAGGAAAAATCTAACTAAAACAAGCAAAAAAATTTAAAAAATGACCTAAAAAATAAAAAAAATAGTAAAAAAATTGATAAAATTGCAAAAAAATGTCATCATGCAAGCCTAAAAATCAAATTTGTCAATCAAATAGGTCAAAAATGCATTAAATGACATTAATTGCCTCTAAAAATTTAGAAAAATTAAAAATTTTGCAATTTTTTCCTAAAGTTGGTGAACTGCGGGTCAACCCTACGATCCGCATGCGGTCAAAAATTGACCATTGGATTTTGAATGCTTACCATAGATGGAATCTATGGTCCCAAATTGACCAATTGGGAACCACAGCTGGTACCTGCGGTCTCCAGTTGAGATCCGATCGGGTGCGATATCATGGCCAAAAATAGAAAAAAATTAAAATCTAAGCTACCCTAGCCTAAGATGAGGTTCATTACTAGCAGTTTAGTTAAATTGATTTTCCAATTACTTAATTGGGTTCATTTTAATGGGTAATGGATGCGAGGTCTTGGTTTTTGAGTTACCTTGCCCTCACCTTGTTTGTTGTGGCTAGAAGACGCTTGCCCGCGCCCTTCCATCATGTTGTGAGTTGGTGTGCGGATAAGGTGTGGTAGGTTGCAGGTCATTTTTATCAGCTTTCATTATCAGAGCTCCAGTTTGCAAGTCGCTATCAAGGAATAATGAGAGACATTTGAAAATTGAGCATTTTATAGGCTTCTCATATTCTATGTGGACCGTAGGCCCTAGCCACGATTCCCAAATTTGCAAATGGGAACCGTAAATCCTAGATGCGGTTTGCAACTGGTAAGCAATTTAGAAAAATGCTCACTATGGGAAGGGCTAGAAAGATAAATTAATTCCTCCCATTGGGTCAGAACTCAATAAAAGCAAATTAATTTAGAAATTTAGTGATAATCAAGCACCGGGATCTAATTAAAAATTAAAAATTTGGATGATATTATAAAGTACATTCAACCGAGGTCGTCGCTATGACAATCCTTTCATGGAGCGATGCACCTCCCAACAAAATAAATAATCTTAATGCATAATTCAAAATATTCATAAAAATAAAATAAATTAAAACACCAAATGCGCCTCATATTCAGTAATTTACCCTATACACTTGGCGGTTGTAGCGACTTGCACTCCATGCAATCCGACAAGATGAGTAAATTACCATAAGGACATTTGGGGCAAAAATTGCCATCGTTGATCTGATATGCTGCTTTTCAATCCCTAAGAAGGCCTTCACAGTTGGACTGCTCCTTGGGAATGAGGCGTTGCATGCCATTTCTTCTATGACCTCTTTTTCAGCAAATCATCAATAATTTGACTCAACACAAATCTGATTGGATTTGTATCAATTCGATTCCCTAAGATGGCTATTGTAGCCCAACTTCTCCATGGGATAGAAGCGTACAAATAATATTAATAGTTGGAATCAAAAGTTGAACTAGGCCTAGCCAAGGCATTAATTTGCTCAAATCTAAATTTGTTCAGATCATCCATGGTGGTCAAGCAACATCGTCGCTTTATTCATTGTCATTACCCTCATCGACTCATCATTTGAGGGCATAGTCATAATATCAAATCATAATCAAAATCAACATAAGATCTCAGAGATTGTAGATCCCTTGATCTTGTCAAATTGTGTTCATCCTTATGAATCATTGTAAATAGCTATCATAAGCTTACCCCTTTGTTTAGGGTAAATAGAAAATATGATTTTGCTTTTTGTTCTCCATATTTCAGATCTATGGGTCAGAAGATACCTATGGAATGCACAGCTACACCGAATGAGATGAGAATGGCACAAGCTTTTCAAGTTTTAGCCTCCAAAGAGTTGGAAGCAATGAGTCTAGGATGCACATCCTTTTGTTGGACCTGGGACATCTAATGTTGATCTGACTAATGATCATCATAGAACCTTCAACATCATTTTAGGAGGTCCATTTTTGCACAACATTTTTTTAATCTCACAATGCATATCAAAAGGGGCATATGTAGACACCTAAAACATGTCATGTCAAGGGTGACTACTCATATGGACATGCTACAAGACCATATGGAAGATCTTGGATAGACTCCAAGATAGAGAAATGGTTCTAACCACTCAATTTGGGCTCTTTGGCCTAATTAGTCTGAACCATAGCCCAGACCTGTGGTTTATAACTGAACCATAATTGAGACCTACGGTTTGTATTCTAGACTGTAGTTGTGACCTGCGGTCTTAACTGAAGTTCAGTGGCCATTAGATCTAGAATAAGGCGGTTAATGGATGGAAGATTATAGAGGCTTCCATTCCAACTGTCCTAACCACCTCTTCTTGATCTTGGCTTCTCCAGGAAGCCACCCCTAGTCCTAGGGCATCCTATAAATACCCCCTCCAAATGGGGAGAAGATATAGATGATTTGTATAGCGAAGCACTAATGAATTATCGAGTGAGTGTGAATTGATCAAGCAAGTAGCGAAGATATATTAGATTGCATACTAAATTTGTGCATTCGAAGGCCACTTTGCTACTCATCCAATGATTAGTTTGCCATGGAATTTCTAGGAGCCTAGGAGGATCAAGAAACACAAATCCAAACAAATGAAGGCCCATCACAGTGATTCAACCACCAAACCTGTCATAAGCATCAATTGGACAAGGTGGTCAAGCCCACTACCCTTGGAATTGAGGGTAAGCCTATCAGAGTGCTAACCATGGCTTTCAGCCATGGTTTATAGTGTAGACTGTGCATCAGAGCTACGGTTTGCAGTAGAGGTATAACCACCTTCCTATTTTTATTTATGTCTAGCTAATTAGGTTAGATTAGTTGTTTTCATGTTTTAATGGTATTTTAGCAGACTTCTGACCGTAGAATTAGGTTAGTTTAGCTTCTTTGTGTTTATGCTTCAATTAGGACTTAAATGCTTTCTTTATGCATGTTTATGCTTCATTTTTCATATCTGATCCATGCATAGTGTAGTTGTTACTTTCCTTTATGCTATTATATGAATATTGATTCGATTTGCATAGCTTAGAAGCACTTTATATGTTTTCTTTATTATGCATGTTTAATGGTGTCATTATGCAATTTACCTAAAAGGGCCTCATCATGAGAGGTTGCTTATATTTTTGATATTTTTTTGTTGTTTCATGACTGCAGGAAACAGTTTCAAAGGAGAGCAAACTATCAAGTTCCTTCCCCGTCATGAAGAAGATGGCATATCCACCCTAGAGCAGTTCATGCCATTTTGAAAGACATTTGGAAATCACACCTACCCTTAAGAGGGAAAAAAATTGAGCACTCCTATTGTAATATTGTATCAAAATGAATATCCCTAAGAGGGACGTACTTGTAATTGGATTTTGGCTTTGAATACAATGGAATAAATCATTTTCTTTCTTGTTTTATTTATTTTCCATTTCATTTTCTTGTATGCATGCTATATTTTATCATTCATTACAATAGGATACGCCATTGGGTGTGACCCTTTCTAGTGGTTACAGTTGGTTAAATATTTAACCTTATTTTTGCCTTTGTTATGTTGCAGAAATTGACCGTTTTGGCCTTAAATGGCCTCTCGACTGCTAACTATCCCACCTAGGGATGGCCACACAACCATCCCACCCTGGGATGGCCATCAAACTAGAAGCCATCCCACCCTAGGATGTCCATAAAATAGAATCTTTTCTACTTAGAATTCTAGAAACAAAAATCTCATAGGCCATCAAGGTAAGTGCTTGAACCTCCAGTGTTCATTTCTACTATTAGAATTTGCTAAATTATGGTTTTTCTTGCTTCCCTTGCTTGCTTGAAAGGTAAAAATATAGGTTTTAATTTTATATAATTGCAAAAACAACACAAAAATAAGAAAAACTAAAAATGAACTAAGTATAAATGCACCTCTATGGTTTGATTTCTTATAACCTACCTGATGGGTAGGTTATCATTTAGGAAATGCATTTTGTAGGTTGCGTTTTATCTAGATTTTTTGAGAGTAAAATGTCCTCTTATTGCATTTAGTGAAAGATCATTGAGTGTTGTATTGTTTACTTTCTTTAAGATTAAAAAGAACCATACACACCACGTTCCACTTAAATGCTAGTTATTTGGATTTCATCACCAACCACTAGTAGAGATCAGCAACGGTGGCTTTCATCTCCACCCATTGTCTCAAATCCTATGAACCCTTGTTTTTGGCCAAGGTCAGCTCCAAGATCCGATGTAGCTTGGAAAATATATGTACTCCTCTTTAGAGGGTATAACACTGACCAAGTGAGTAGGACTGGTAGGACCTGTACTCCCTGATCGGGTATGGGTTTCATCTCCATACTTTGGTGGGTTTACGTGATTGAACTTTCTTTGTTGGTTTTCGATTGTCGAGCTACGAGCATACAGGTGAAATCCATTTAAATACAAGAATATTATCCAAAAAGATAAAAACACATGACACAAGGTCTTCTTTACAAACAATGCTTCTAAACACACAAAATAGCTTAGGGAACATACATAATCCTTAAAGGAGATAAAAACTTGTTTTATTTATGTGTTTCCATTCTTGTGTGCTTCTTTACTAAAAATTTGTAAAGGAGATAATCATCTAGGGTTTGGTAGGTAATAGCAATGGTGTGCACCCGTAGCCAAGCCCAATCAAGGGTGGATGTTGTAGAGAGTATACTAGGAGACATGAGTCTTCTCTGATTCAGTCCCAAAGACCTGGTCATACCTCCTTGATGGCCTTCTACTCACCCAAGTCCCAGAATAACAAGTCAAGAACATCACCTACAAGGGAGCCCTATGTGGGACACCCCTACAGGTTTTGATCTTAATCCAAGAGCACATTCCTAATATTTAGATACTTCATGTGCTTTCTTTGATGAAAGGAAACTGCATACTGAGGTGCTAGTAGATAGGGTAGTGTAGCACCCTAAAATTGGTGCAGTTAAACCATCAGTACAAAGATAAAAAATTTGAATTTTAACCCCAAAACCGCCCGTTAACTGTTCACCTCATTTTTTGTGCCATTTTTAGAATTTGTTTTGACCGTTGGATGATATCGTTGTCGATCTGACGATATCATCCCAGATCGAATGAATTCGTCTGGGACAGAACGCCTAGATGATTTCGTCCAAAAACTAAATTTTTATAATTAGCTTATGTTTCAAAAACCTCTCCAACTTAGGAAGAAGCATGTCTATGCAGTTGGAGATTCCTACGTTGGAGATCTCCCAAATTGGGATGATGCCCAACCTCCTAACTTCCCCCTAATCCTATATAAACTTTGGATTTTCCCATTTTATCCCCATGGCTGGTCATTTCCCTACAACTCTAGTTTTTTGTTGTATTAGAACATCCTTGCCCCATAATTGGCATTTGTATTTTTAGGTTTTATTGCAAGATTTTATTGTGTTTCAGCCAGAGGAAGCTTAGATCATTGCAGGTGATCCAATACGATTTCGGACGATCCTGACGAGATCAGCGATGATTCCGTACGATTGTAGATGATTTCCACTACAGTTTAGATTGGGGGCAACCAGAGCCGTAAGTTTGCATTTTCTACCTTTCTTTCATATTTAATTGTGCATTAGATCGATTTATTTTTGTTCTGCATCCTGGAGTTCACCTCATTTAGCATATTTGCATGATAAAATTTAAAATAAGTTATTAAAATAGTGCATCCCATTTGATTTGCTATCTGGATTCATTATTTAAGCACCTATACTATTATTTCTATCATTTTGCATTATTCTTACAATTGCATTTTTTATTTTTGGTGTCTATTTCCATGATTGCAGGTTTTTGACGAATTCATTCGACGAATTCGTTAGGTCGCTGATGATTTTGTATGATCTCAGATGATCTCCTATGATTTGAGATGATTCTGTATAATTACAGATGATCCTATCATATCTAGGATGATTTGGACTCCTACAAGCTTCAGAACCTTCAACAAACATTAGGAATCAGGTGTATTCCTCTCCATTTCATATAGTCTCTGTATTTAGGATTCATTCATGTTTGCTATCTTCATATAAACCCGAAATTTCATATAGAATAGCTTAGATTCAATTTTGGCCAACCTAGGAATATGAATGATTGAATATAAAATGAACACATCAAACCCATTCTCAACTTAGGCATGGAAATTGCCACTCAAAGTTTCCTGGTGAACCCCACCATCCGTCAAAAATTCACCCTTATACCCCTCCCCCGAGAGGCGTGACATTCAAAGGGCCTCTTCGTCCGAGGTATTGTCCCATACTTCTTGCATCCCCCTTCCAGGGCATGGATCCTTTAGCCCAAAGGTAAGGGTACGAAAAATTTGGGTGATACATTTTTGGTGAACTCGACATGAAACTAAAACACCTTTTGAAAACAATCCAAAAAAAAAAACAACACATTATTAAGAACATCTAGAATCATTAGAAAACTGTTAAATTTGCATACCATATTTAGATGGTAGATTATAATAGAAGACGAGTTGTCACCATAAATGTTGAAAATCAATTAATGGCCATAGAGATTACTTCTATGCTTAGAGTACCTCAAAAAAATAGAGTCCAACCTTTGTGGGACGAACTTGATAGGAGATTGGGTATTATTGAATCTAGATCTACAGAACTTAGGAAAATTAAGAGGTTTGTCCTAGATAGAATCCTGGATCCTGATCAGGTGACTTTGTACCATGAACTTCATAGAGCTTGCCATAGGTGGTTAGCAGATAAAATATCACTTGTATCTTCAGAATTGTAAACCTTTGAGGAATACCTTGAGAACGCAGTTGTAGTACATAAGTTTCTATCTCATATAGAGGATCAAGAAGTTATTCTTACAGATAGAAAAATATAGAATAGAGTTCCTAGAGCTGTGTTGTATCGAGAGGATTGCCATGAACTTTATTTTTACAAGTTAGAGTCTGAAGTAGATCATATTACCATTACACATTTTCAAGTTCTTGAAAAACCACTTCCAATTTGAAGAGAAGCATTTCATGACTCCTGATGAACTTGATCCTATCAACGATATCCATAAACTATTTATAGAGAACTAAGTCATTCTTTTTACTATTGTTATTTCTTACAATTAGCATGTTGTTTGTTATTTTTATACTTGTGAAATAATAATACAAAACAAAAATATAAACAAAAAAAAGAAGACAAAACATTTCCTTTTTAAGTATTATAGTAGGTATATAGTTAAAATATATACCTCTCAACCCTATCGCATATATATATATATATATATGCTAAAACCTAAGTTTAGCATAATACCTAGACTTAGGAATGGAAAAAAAACTGAAGAAGAAGAAGATTGGTTAGGAAGGCCATTAATTGACCAAAATGTCCCTCCTGAGGACCAATTTTAGGAAGAATAAATCCTAGACCAGCAAGAAGAAGAGCTTGTTGTAGCAAATGAACAAGAAGAAATTAATAAAGAGGAAGGATCCTCATCCCCTAAAATATCTCCGGGAGGAGCTATCACTTTTGAAAACATGGAACAATTTTGGAAGTTCATTAACACAAATATCGGTGTTTTTAATAGAGCATTCCATATGGACAAGGATTGAATTAGTGACACTCAAGCAACTCTAGAAGACGTATTTCACACATGCACTGTCCTTTATTTAACAAGAGAGTGATCAAGTTGGACCATCCAATTTGGATATAGTAGCTATGACTCAACCACCTAAAGTGCCTGTTAACAAGCCTAGGGCCATTCCTGCACAAAAGAAACCATCATTTACTACTCTATTTCACCAAGCTATTGAGCAACATACCTCAAATCAAAAAAAACCCAAAACAAAACCAAACACCAATTACAAACAATCTGTGATACAACATAATACTATTACAAATCCCCTTCATAATACTCTTCCTACCAACACTTTGCATAATAGCAATATAACATCTAATCCTTATGCCACACCATCATACACTCATAAATCCCATACCTATGTCCCACCGAACCAATATGGTGGACAAACTAGTAATCTTGAAACCATGGTGAAACAATTAGTTTCCCGTATGGACCAGATATATCCCTACCGACCCTCGTACAATTATTGAGAGATGTGTAGTCAGCCTTTAGATCCTATAGTTGTAGCACAGTCATATCCTAAACATTTTCCTATGCCTGTCCTGCCCATATATAAAGGAACAGAAGATCCCATAGAGCATCTTCATATATTTAGGATAGCATTTCATGATATATCACATGATGACTTGTTATTACTAAAAATGTTCCCAAAAAGCTTGGGAGGAATGGCATTAGAGTGGTATTATCAATTACCCACTAATTCTTTGAGGAATTTCAAAGAAACTGTCGAGTCTTTTGTTCATAAATTTAGTGCCTATATCGAAATACATGTGACCATTAAAGATTTGTATAACTTAAAACAAGACAAAGATGAATGCTTTGCTAATTTCCTAGCTAGGTGGAGATAATTGATAGGAAAATTACACTTTGTGTTGCCTTATAGGGAGATGTTGGACATCTTTATTAATAATTTGCAAGAGCAACTATCTTACGAATTATCAACTATTACCTTGACCACATTCGATCAAGCTATAGACTTAGCCCAAAGAGTTGAAGATGCTCTCATTAGGAGAGGTCAGCTTAAAAAGAAAGACAATGAGAAAACATCCAGAAATCAATATAAGAATAAACAAGTTGTGGGTGATGGAGTCACTAATAGTAGAAATATTGCTAATGTTAATGCTACAAAGACAGCGAAGAAGTTTATACTAAAACCTCCTGATAGACCTCCTCGAGAATTTACTAGGTTAAATCAACCTTTATCAACTATTTTACCACAATTATTAGAACGAGGCTTGATTCAATTACCAAATATCCGATAACCTGATCCAACTATACCCAAATACAGAGTAGATTTACATTGAGACTTCCATAGAGGACCTAGACACACTACCAACTCTTGTAAAAGATTAAAACATAAAATACAGGACTTGATTGATAACAATGATATGGAGGTACAAGCCTTTCAACCTAAACAAAATCCTCCTACTAACACTCAACAGAACATCACACAAAACCAAAATAAGAATGCCAACCAGTCATTGGACATCTTTCAACATCCTTTACCAAAACATGGTAAGGAGGTGGCTAATCAAATTGAACATCATAATGTTCCTCATCCTGCCCGATATGTAGGAACTATTAGTGGGAATTTACCCATTCATGATCTATAAACCTTTGGCACAACTTTATCCATGGTTACAACTAGGCCTCTACATAATATTTAGATACCTAATTTTAGTGATACAGAATATGAGACTGAGAGTGATATGGAAATCACATCAAATCAATCAAATAGCTCTGAAGATGAATCGGATACTATTCACCCTATCACAAGTCATATGGTTCCAAAAGAACCATTTCCAAGAAGAGTCACTACTAGACCATCGTCCCACCAATTAATTTCTAATGAGTTAGCTATAAACACTAGACCAAGACCCATTCATCATCCACAGAATAATATTGTGGGTACCATCGGAGCTGTTACTAGACAACAGGCTCAAAATTCTCAACAAGATCAAATTCAGAATGGTGGATCAACTCCATTTGTTTTGAAGGTTCCTAATAAAGGGAATCATGCACCTAATGTTCAACCTAAACCTCCCTATAATATTAATGAATAATTATCAAATATTACAGCTAGAATTTCTCTTTTGGACCTCTTAAGATTTTCTCCCACACATAGAGATGAATTAATGCTCACATTAAGCCATATGATGGTACC
This sequence comes from Wollemia nobilis, assembly GCA_028583015.1. Classification (NCBI taxonomy): domain Eukaryota; kingdom Viridiplantae; phylum Streptophyta; class Pinopsida; order Araucariales; family Araucariaceae; genus Wollemia; species Wollemia nobilis. The sequence goes on from JAQPPZ010000513.1 coordinate 11,978,958, forward strand.
AAAAGACATTCACCCTCAAGACATGGCCAATACTATAATAATTCGTGAAGTTGATTGTATTGACTTTCGAGATAGAGACATACCTCAACATAGTTTACATAAAGATAACCACTTGTATATTACTGCTTTAATTGGAGATGTAGTAGTCAAACGAGTTTTGATTGATAATGGTTCATCTTTAAATATCTGCACTTTTGACTTTTACCAAATATTTGGGTTTAGAAGTGATGAAATGAAAAGAACTGATATGATTATAAAATCTTTCAATGACGAAACACAAGAAACATGTGGTGTTATTACCATTCCATTACAGGTTGGTCCAAGAGCCTTGGATATGACTGTGTTTATTGTACATTGCCCTGCATCGTACAATATACTCTTGGGTCGCCCTTGGATCAACGTGATGCGATCTATTCCATCAACTTTACATCAATGTGTTAAATTTGAATTTAATAATCATTTGGTTACCATTCATGGTGATCCATGACCCTTTGATATGTGTGCTTTGGTAGAACCCATTGGAGTTCAATTTTTCCCTGCGCTATCATCCACACATCCTAATTCTCATTATCCATATAAACATGTGAAACTCACACCCACAATGTCATCTACTTATTCTCCATCATATTCACCTTCACATATAGCTCAATCATCTTCTGAACAAACCACATTAGGACCTAAGAAAGATCCTAATCCCACAACCCATGTCTCTTGTTCTACTCCTATAACTTCCATACCTATAATAGACCCATATATTAACACCTCTACACCATCTATATCCACCAAATGCATATTCTCCACATCAGAAGACATAGGAATTATTCCTTCTACCTCTTATGCTCTTACTGATGAGCTCTTAACCGATCTATCTAAAATTCTTATATCAGAAGAAACGAATGTTTCTATGCAATATTCCCTTATTTTAAATAAATTGCCAACATCTCCTTGTACCTTGGGCCTTCCATAGCCTATGGGAAGTATTTACCAATTCGGGAGCTGTGCCTTTATTTATAAGGGATATAACTGGGATAGAATACCCATAAACATTAGAAATCATTATGATGGATATGCTCGATGTTATTTTACTAATGAGTATACTAAAGACAAACCTATAATGCTTAAATTGGGATATAAAGGGAAAGGTTTGGGACCTTTCCAAGATGGTATGAAAGAACCTTTTGAGGTAGAGCCATGGCCCACCCGATGTGGTGTGGGCCTATTTTCTAGTAAGGGTCAGCCATTCGAGGATGATGACCATCTTATATGTTACCAAGATTATTTAGATGAACGTGACATTTTGCGTTTAACGAATAAGCCATTCACATGTAATATGCTATCTATAGCTTATCCTAAGATGATCACTGAATTCGACGATGAGTTGGAGGGAGATATCTTCCATGATGTCTCCGTTGAGGAATTATTACATAATGGATTTTATTTTGATGGCTCTATACCTACTATAGCCCAGCTTGAGGCCATGACTCCTCAAGACGAATTATCCAAGCTAACCTTGGAATAATTATAGGAATTGGGTGTTTCACCAACCCCATATAATTTTGAGAGAGATCTACATATGGAAGTATAAAATGTCATAAAAATTAACATTGGAACCGAGGATAACCCTCACATAATCAACATCGGATTAGAATTAAGTCAAGAAAAATAGGATAAATACATTACATTTCTTAAAGAATATGAAGATGTCTTTGCTTGGACATATGAATATATGCCAGGTTTAAACCCTTCTGTATTTATGCATCACCTAGTAGTCCATCTAGATGCTAAACCTGTTAAACAGAAACTTAGAAAAATTCATCCTAAAGTGGCCTTACTGGTCAAAGGAGAGTTAGAAAAACTCCTAAATGTTATTTTTATACAAGCCATTGATTATGTTGAATGGATCTCGAATGTAGTTCTAGTAACTACGTGAAGAACACAAGCTTATACTGAGAGGGGGGTGAACAGTATAAGACCTCTTTTTATTTTTTCCTTTATACTTCAAAACAGTAAAGCAATATACCCAAAGCAATATCAAAAAAATGCACAATATCATCCACAAAGTGACACCAATTTTAACGTGGTTCACCCAAAATGGCTGGGCTACATCCACAAAAATTTTCTCTAAAAGTTATCTCAAAGTTCTTTGGGAATCCTTCCCAATTACAATGTTTATGAGCCTCGATCCAAAGGAGATAGCTTCCCCTAATCAAAATTTATGAACCTCTGCTCAAATGAGATACCTTACCCTCTACTCTGGAAATGATCCCTCAGAATATCAACTGCCTCTACCTCTTGACAGCATGTGGAACTCCTTTCCACTGAAGACCTCCTATCCTCAATGCTTAGCCTAAGAGACCTCTGCCTTCTATTATCACGTCCACAGCAGCTTAGCAACCTGTACCAAACATAATCAGTCGGTATAGTATGTCTTTCTCTGTCTGTCAGATCTATCCAACGCTTGAACAAATCAACCCTCTACACACAAGCCTTCTCAAAGACTTGCCAAATATGTCCTCAGGTTCTTTTCAAAGAACCATTGCACCTTTGTCCTCAAGTTCTCTGATAGAACTATCAAACTCAGCTCACAAGTCCTCTTCTAGGACCTGTCCAAATTTGCTCACAAGTTCCCACCGAAACCTGTCCAAAACTGCTCACAAGTCCCCACCGGAACCTGTCCAAGACTATTCACAAGTCCCCACCGGAACCTGTCCAAAAAACTCAGCAAGCTCACCAAGAAAAAAAACTTTCTTAGTAGGAAATCACAAGGTGAATTTTTAGAGACCCAATGTGATTTTTCAAACTCATAGAAGCATAAAGAGAATTGTTAGAGACTCAATATGTTCTATACTCAACTCCCAATCTCAAAAATCAACTCAAATCAACTCAGCTCAAACTCAATATCAAATCTGAAAACTCAACTCAATATCTAAAATGGATAGGATAGACTTTCTTTCAAGAACATGAAACCCCAAAAATTGCAAACTATGCAAAGAATCACATAACAATGATACTCATGTTCTTTTCACCATCAATTAGGGCTTCAACAACAATGCTCATCAAACAAGGTTCAATCAACACCATTCAACTCAAAACACAACCTTGAAGCATTTCACAATCAACATCAGAAAAGGAAACAAGTAGAACTCCTTTTCTCTCCAATATTGTTTGAACAAAAATCATCTACCAACTCAAATCACAATAGCACAAAACAACTTTTCAAATCATCAACAAAGGAGTAAGCCCAACACTTTAACCAAGTAAAGAATAGCTTGATTATTCCCAATTTAATGAAAGCAAATGTCAATCTCAAAGCTGCCCACTTAAGGTTTCACAACTTCACACAAGAAGCAATTTTAACCTTAAAACATCATGCTTTCATTTCCATAATCAACCAAAAGCACTCTCAACATTACAAGAAAAATTTATCCCTTATACACCTTATTTCTCCCTTATAGTCTTATCAAAAATAAAATTTATCTCTCATAAGAATGCAATAAGATATTTCAAACAACACCTTCAAAATAATCTTTTATCAAAATAAAACAAGCTTTAAACTCCTTATAACTCCTAAGTTGTTTTTCCCTCTAATAAACTTCCTCCATCCGCAAAATACACTTAGCAAAAATTAATTTCGAAAATAACTTGGCCAACATCAAAAATCGTGCTATGGAGAAATTGCGCACAAATTCTAACACCATCCATTGTGTCCACTTTATGATGAAAAACCCTTTCGCATTATTCAAACACAAAACCTCCCATTTGAGTAGTGCACCAATAGCCTAGCTGCTATCGGTGCGCCAAAGGCACCCGATGAGGTTTAAACCTCACGCTGTTAGCCTTGTTCCTTCTGTGCCAAGGATTAAATAAAACAATAGTGCCTCCCTTTCTTCTAATGTGAACACGAAGATGAAAACCTTATGACGGATTTACGACAAATGATGAGTACAAAAAAAATGAACAACGGATTCACGAAAATGGCGAAGACACAATCGGAGAAGAAATCTGAATAGTGGATCACAAAATCACAACAAGCAACTCTTTTCAAAATACGGATGGGATCATTCTTGATTTTCATCGAGGGAGATTTATATGCATTTTTACCATAAGCTCTTGACTTCGGCGAGGAGTTTAACACGTCGACGGAGGTCTTGGCTAGTGCCCACAATCTTAAAACATAGCGCCCACATAGTTAAGACATTTGCGCCATGGGTTAGGAGAACCCATTGCAAACAATAATTTAATATTTATTTAAAAATAATTAAATGGAACCTTAACAAGGTTTTTAATTATTTAAATAAATACTTCCTCCTGGACCCAAATGCATTAAACTAATGCATCCATTTGTAATCTTTAAACCTGCCAACTTGGGGTTTACAAAAGACCTTTGAAACTATCATGCCGTAACCTTCATCAAAACAAATTATTTGACATCAAATCAAATTCCTTCAAGAGCTTCTTGACATCAATGACAACTTATACACTTGAGCAAAGGCAATGTACCTAAAGTACCCAAAATTGCCAAAAATCTGCCCCTTTGTCATTGATGGTAAACCTTTACTGAAAACACTTCTCAAGAGCCAAAACTGAAACCAACTATGCTAACAACTGACCAACTGTGCCCACAATTGAGAATCTTACTTTGAAGTTTTGCTCCCCCTGATTTGAAGCTCTCCTCTTCACTTTGAAGCTCTCCCCCTTACTCATATCTCTCCCCCTTTGTCATCAATGGCAAAGGGTCACCTTTGGGGCTCGGGACTAAGAATGAGCCTCTTAGCTTAGTCCCTCCCCCACCTCCTAATGAGGTGATTAATTCGGGGGTGGGAGTAAAACTCCCATTAGGCACTGATCATCATCAGTGTCTATAACTTCCTTGTCGGGCCTTCTCTTGAACTCTTTGTCTATATTCATGTTCTTGTCACTATTCTTGTTCTTGTTCTCGTTCCTGTTCTTGTCCATGCCTTGATCCTTGGACTTGATCATGCCACTGTTCCTGTTCCTATATTTTGGAATTTCAGCTCTACACTGTCTGATTATGTGACCTTCATTGTTACACTTGAAACACTTGAATATGTTGTTTCTCTGAGGTAAACCTGATCTTTGAATCCACTAATTCTGACCAAACCTGTTTTGACCAAACCTGTTCTGACCAAACCTATTCTGACCAAACTTGTTCTGACCAAACCTGTTCTGACCAAACCTGTTCCTATTAATTTCCTTGCAATAAACTGCCTTGTGCCCAAACTGTTGACAAGAGTAGCAATACCCTTGAAAGAAACTAGCACTTCTGAAATTGTCATTTACCTTCTTCACTTGAGCCATGCAATGTGAAGCCATGTGACCAAACCTGTGATAAGCAAAACATCTACCTTGAAACTTTCCTTTATTTGACCTCTTAGGTTCTGAAAACTTCTTCTCATTCTAAATTCTATTTTATGTTTCTGTGCATCTATCATTCAAGGACTCCTTTTCTGAAATACTTTCCTCATCAGAACTCTCTTCCTTTTGAAGTCTCTTACTAGACTCTCCAACTTGTTCCTTGTGTGGCTTAACAAAACCAAGGCCTGTTTTATCTGTTGTCTTTCTTTGACCTTTGATGAGTGACTTAACCTTTTTTGGAGCTATCTTGAAACCTGTAAAGCTTATCCTTGTACTCTTTAGTTTTCTCTTTCAAAGAAGCCATTTTCTATTCTAACTCACTATACTCAAGAACCTTAGACTCTAACTCATCCTTGAGTTCTTGTGTCTTAGCTATAGAGAAGTCAAGACTTTCTATAAGATCATCTCTCTCCATACAACATTCATCTAACTTATCCTTGATTCTAGCATTATTCTTTCTTTCCTTTTTCAAAGCACTAAGAGCACTAATAATTTCACCTTCAAGATCTACTTCACCTTCCTCTATATCTTCCTTTATTTGTTTGCTTTTTGAATCATCAAAGCCTTTTTCAGATTTCTTATCACTAGAGGTGCTACCCTTTTCAAAAACCATACATGCATCTTCCTTATAGTTTTTTGAAGCATCCTCATACATACTAGAAACCAAATAATTATTTGTGCAATCATCCTCAAGGTGACCAAAGTTTCCACATCTAAGACATTTCATGATAATGAATCTATTAGAATAAAACAACAGTTTGATTCATAATGGAGATGGTTTAAATAATACAATTCAGGACTATAATAGCCTAAAGGTTACGAAACCATCCGAGGTTGAAATAGAACCTGTTATAACAAATAACAGGTTCAGCCTAATTAACAAATAATGTAATAACAAATATATACTAACAAATATATACGCTAACATCCCCCCTTATTACATTATTTTGGTAATGATATAACTATTAGCTATACTAACATCCCCCCTGATTACATTATTTTGCAATACAAAGAGAGTTGCGAAACAATTCAAATTTGACACGTGCAAGTGCCTTAGTGAAAATGTCTGCAACTTGAGCATCGGTGGGAATGTGTTGAAGCTGAATTCGATGCCTCAGAACTTCATATCGAATGAAATGACATTGTGTGTCAATGTGTTTTGTTCTTTCATGATGGACTGGATTCTTGAATAGGTTCAGAACACCCTGATTGTCGCAAAACAAGTGTATTGGAGATTTGGATGGATGACCCATACTTGTGAGAATGCGACGCAACCATATCACTTCGCACACAGCTTCACATGCGACGTGATACTCTGCCTCTGTTTATGAAATAGCAACCACCTGTTGCTTCTTACTGTGCCAAGAGACAGGACTGGATCCAAGATGAAAAATATATCCTGAAGTTGACTTGCTATCATCAAATGATCCAGCATAGTCGGAGTCCGTGTATCCTTGCAAGAAGAATTTGTTGTTCCTCTTGTATTCTAGGCCATATTCTATTGTGCCATGAACATAGTGAAGAACACGTTTTGCTACCTTCCAATGAGTGGTCTTAGGCTTCTGCATGAACCTTGAAAGATAGTATCTAAGGCAAATAAGCCATGCTTATATGAAGCGGTTGCAATGTTTTTACCCCTCCTGGTAATAGAACAACACTTCTTGCCTCCCTCAACACTAAAGTTCACAACCATATCTTTGTCCAGAATTTGTGTGACTGACAACAAGTTGTTTGCCAATCTTAGAACATAGACGACTTTATCAATTTGACACTTGCCATCAGGAAGAGTGACTGAAACAGTGTCTTCTCCCTGAACCTTGTAGGTTTTATCATCATCAATAGTGACAGGTTTGCCCTCTTTGGCCTCAAAAGACTCAAACCACGATTTGTCACCAGTCATGTGCTTACTGGCTCCAGAATCAACATACCATATAGGATTCATCTTCTTGGACACTGTGGTAGTCATGAGAACTTTATGAGCTCTCTCAGAATCCATGTCAGATTCTTCAACAGCAACATTCACTTGTTGTTTGTTCTTTTGTGGTTTGTTTCGGCCTTTCTATTTTGATTTCTTATTCTTATGCCAACATTTGTTTGTATCATGATCTTCTTTGTCATAGATCTTGCAATATCTCTTTTTCTATTGAGGTTGTTGAGTTTGTTTCCCTTTTGAATCCTTTTGTGAATTCCCTCCCTTCTAAAAATTACCCTTCTTCTGGTTTTGCCCTTTCCTGTTGATGTAGAGAGCAGTGTTAGAAGAATCATCTCTCTGTAGTTGGCGTGCTTCCTCCTCTTGAAGCATATTAACCAATTCTACAAAAGTAACTTTCCATTGTGATACATGAAGAGAAGTAATCAACACCCGATAAGAATCAAGTAAAGCTCTCAATACAACTGAAGTAAGGAGCTTGTCTTCAACTGGTTCTCCCAAAGAATTCAACTTTGCTTTCAATTCAGAAACTCTACAAAGAAAGAATTCAACTGTCTCACATTGCTTCATGCTCAGACTGTGTAATTGAGATTGAATAAATAGAATGGTGGAATCATTCTTTCCCTCATATATAGTATTAAGGGCATCCCATGCCGCTTTACTAGTTGCACGATCGACAATATGGGGTTGGACTTCATCAGACACAACAAGCAAGATGAGCACTTTTGCTTTACTGTCTAGCTTATCAAAGTCTCTTTGAGCATTAGATGGAGCTATAGCACCAGCAATAGGTGAAGGTCTGGTTGTTGCTCTAGATACAACATCCCATAAATCATCCATTGCTAGGATGGCCTTCATCTTATTTTTCCATGGTGTATAATTAGGACCTTTCAACAACTGATGAGAATCAGTCATTAGTTTTGTAGACATGATGAAGGTTCCTTATAACACCAATTGTTCCCCCTTTCGATATACCTTTTTCTAGGCTGTTATACCGTACAAAATACCCGCCCTTACATGAGGGAAACTATAGGTATTTAGAAAGATCAACAAAAAATCACCCGCCCTTACGTGAGGGAAACTATAGGTGAGTTTTAGACGTGGAACATAAGCAGTACTGAAAGGGAATCACCTTGTTGATGGCACCTGCCATAGAAGATTCTTCTCATGCGTGGGGCGTAACTTCCCCTAAACACTATGAAGAATACTTCGTCAGGATTTATGCCTAAACACAAGAGCGATTAAGGGTAGTGTATGGAGTAAAAAAATGCAAAAAATGGCAAACTTATCTCTCCCCGACGATTTATAGAGAACAAGCTCAGACGTCGTTGTAGCAGCTATATTAGGTGATGGATACAGTAGCGCAATCACGACATCTTTAATTGTAAGTGCTGGCCAGAGGTATCACAAATACCGAACGCTGTAGTGCAATAAATTGCACGGATGAGTTTTAATTATTCCGAGGACTTAGGGAGTGAATTTGATTTTAATTTTTAATGTTATAGTACAAAAGACAAATATGCAACATACAACAAAAAAAATGCCCACAGGAATAACCCACAAGGTGTCGGGTGCAGCAAAAAATGCACCTTTTACAATTCGCCAAATTGCTATTTTTCAAAAAAAATACTCTCACTATCCCCCTTTTTTTTTATATATATGGTATTTTAGCAATTTATAATTTTTGAAAAAAGTAAAATTTAAACTTTTAATAAAAATATTTCAAAATTAATTAAATAAGTTTCTAATTAATTTAAAAAAAATAATTAAGAAACAATTTAATTAATATAAAATATTAATTATTAAAAAAATAAAACTTTAATCAAAAAAAATAAAAAAACTTATACCTGGCAGGATTGGAACCTGCAACCTCAGGGCTCCCCGAGCCCTACCGCACAGCTCACTGCCAAGTGAGCTAGCGGGCTGATCCGCTTGGATCAGTGGGATCCTCCTTTTTCAACACGAGCTCGCAGCTCATCCTGGTTGTGCCTCCTCCTCTGACTATGTCCGCCGCCTCTTCCGAGCTCTGACTGCGCGTTGCACTGGGCGCTGGGAGCTGCCTCGGCTGCTGCACGCTGCGCAATGCATGCGGGGCGCTATCGTGGCTGTTGTGTGCTGCGCAGTGCACGCTGGTTGCGCGTTGTGCAGTGCACGTTGGCTGCGCGCTGCATAGTGGCTGCAGCATGCTATGTAGTGCAGCGCACGCTAGCTGCACACTGCGCAGTGGCTACGCAGTGCACGCTAAGCGCTGCGTGCTACGTAGTGGCGCTGTCACGCGCAACGCAGTGCTACGTAGTGGCGCTGCCGCACATTACATGTTGCACAGTGGCGCTTTCACACGTTGCGTGCTACGCAGTGGCGCTGCCGTGCACTGCGCAATGCTGCCTCCACGTTTTTTTTTTTTTTTTGAAAATCGCGGGTGGGGTGGGGGGGAGGATTGCGGACGGCGTCCGCATTTTTTTTTTTTTTTTTTTTAAATCAATCACGGGGGAGGGGGGGCGAAAAAAAATGCAATCACGCCGATTTTTTTTTTCTTTCAAATACAATCACTCAATCACGCGACGGCGTGATTAAAATAAATCACGTCGCGGAAGAAAAAAATGTTTTTAAATCTCACGGTGCTCGGGAGAGAAAAAAAATGCGTTCAGAAAAAAAACGCACAGCAAACTTTCTCCAAGCAAACAGCGTCCGCCTCCAGCCTCTCTTCTCACGCTACTGGCTCTGATACCATGTCAGAATAAAATAGCAGTTTGATTCATAATGGAGATGGTTTAAATAATACAATTCAGGACTATAATAGCCCGGAGGTTACGAAACCATCCGAGGCTGAAATAGAACCTGTTATAACAAATAACAGGTTCAGCCTAATTAACAAATAATGTAATAACAAATATATACTAACAAATATATACGATAACAGAATCTATGTTTCGGTTCTTCCTCTTTTTCTGATATGAACAACATCTCATTTTCATCATCACTTGAAGAACTTTCACTATCACTACTAGAACACTTACTTGCTTTGTCTAGGTAGAAACTCTTCTTGTGCTTGTGAGAATACCTCTTTCCTTGATTGTTGTGCTCATCTTTGTTCTTCCTATGATGCTTGTGCTTTTCAGAATCCTTGCTCTTAGAATCATGTTTATCTTCATCACTTTCATTCTTGGGAATAGTACAGTCAGTAGCATAATGACCAAAATTTCCACAATTGAAACATCTTATATTTTTTATACTTTTGTGTTTTCTAGAGAACTTGCCTTTCTTGCTGTAATATGCCTCTTCATCACTAGAAGACTCATCACTATCTTGAAGTTGTTTACCCTTGGATTTATTGGTAGCCTTGAAAGCTTGCCTCTTTCTTGACATCAACCTTCACTTGAGTTCTCAACTCAAATGCTGCAAGTATACTATGGAGCTCATCCTTTTTCAACTTATCCAAATCTTTAGCTTCCTCAATAGCAGAAATATTTTCACTAAATCTATTAGGAAGAGATCTTAAAATCTTATCACAAACATCATTTTCAGCATGCTCCAGACCTAAGTCTTTCATGGAGTTAACAACCTCATCCATACAAAGCATGTAGTCACTAATATTTTCATCATCATTCATCTTGAGTTGTTCAAACATACCTTTGAAGTGTCTTAACTTGGCCTTTTTGACATTTGTATCACCTGTATGAACCACCTTCAATTGTTTCCACATTTCACTAGTTGTCTTGCAGTGAATCACCTTGGTGAGATCTACTTTCTGTAAGCCTTTCAGGATTGCATTCATTACCTTTGAATTACTGTGATGTAGGAGCCTTTCTTCCTTAGTAATAGGACCATGTTCAGGAATAGTGTACTCATCTTCAATCACTTCCCAACCTCATTCCCAAGTGCCATTAGATGAACCTTCATCTTTGCACTCCAAAGACCAAAATCTGACCCATCAAGAATAGGTGTTGCATTGCCACTTGAATGATCCATTGTGTTCTTTACTAGCTTTTCCTTCAAGCTGTTAAACTTTTCAAAGGCACCTACTCTGATACCAATTGAAGAACACAAGCTTATACTGATAGGGGGGTGAATAGTATAAGACCTCTTTTTATTTTTTCCTTTATACTTCAAAATAGTAAAGCAATATACCCAAAGCAATATCAAAGAAATGCACAATATCATCCACAAAGTGACACCAATTTTAACGTGGTTCACCCAAAATGGTTGGGCTACGTCCACAAAAATTTTCTCTAAAATTTATCTCAAAGTTCTTTGGGAATCCTTCCCAATTACAATGTTTATGAGCCTCGGCCCAAAGGATATACCTTCCCCTAATCAAAATTTATGAGCCTCTGCTCAAAGGAGATACCTTCCCCTCTGCTCTAGAAATGATCCCTCAGAAGATCAACTGCCTCTACATCTTGCTAGCACGTGGAACTCCTTTCCACCAAAGACCTCCTGTCCTCAATGCTTAGCCTAAGATACCTCTGCCTTCTATGATCACATCCACAGCAGCTCAACAACCTGTACCAAACATAGTCAGTCGATCTAGTACAAGTCTTCCTCTGTTTGTCAAATCTGTCCAACGCTTGAACAAATAAATCCTCTACACACAATCCTTCTCAAAGACTTGCCAAATCTATCGTCAGGTTCTTCTCAAAGAACCAGTGCACCTCTATCCTCAAGTTCTCTGATAGAACTATCAAACTCAGCTCACAAGTCCTCTGCTAGGACCTATCCAAATCTGCTCACAAGTCCCCACCGAAACCTATCCAAAACTGCTCACAAGTCCCCACCGAAACCTGTCCAAGACTGCTCACAAGTCCCCACCGAAACCTATCCAAAAAACTTAGCAAGCTCACCAAGAAAAAAAACTTTCTTAGTAGGAAATCACAAGGTGAATTGTTAGAGACCCAATGTGATTTGTCAAACTCATAGAAGCATAAAGAGAATTGTTAGAGACTCAATATGTTCTATACTCAACTCAAATCAACTCAGCTCAAACTCAATCTCAAATCTGAAAACTCAACTCAATATCTGAAATGGATAGGATAGACTTTCTTTCAAGAACATGAAACCCCAACAATTGCCAACTATGCAAAGAATCACATAACAATGATACTCATGTTCTTTTCACCATCAATTAGGGCTTCAACAACAATGCTCATCAAACAAGGTTCAATCAACACCATTCAACTCAAAACACAACCTTGAAGCATTTCACAATCAACATCAGAAAAGGAAACAAGTAGAACTCCTTTTCTCTCCAATATTGTTTGAACAAAAAGCATCCACCAACTCAAATCACAATAGCACAAAACAACTTTTCAAATCATCAACAAAGGAGTAAGCCCAACACTTTAACCAAGTAAATAATAGCTTGATTATTGCCAATTTAATGAAAGCAAATGTCAATCTCAAAGCTGCCCACTTGAGGTTTCACAACTTCACACAAGAAGCAATTTTAACCTTAAAACATCATGCTTTCATTTCCATAATCAACCAAAAGCACTCTCAACATTACAAGAAAATTTATCCCTTATACACCTTAATTCTCCCTTATAGTCTTATCAAAAATAAAATTTATCTCTCATAAGAATGCAATAAGATATTTCAAACAACAACTTCAAAAGAATCTTTTATCAAAATAAAACAAGCTTTAAACTCCTTATAACTCCTAAGTTGTTTTTCCCTCTAATAAACTTCCTCCGTCTACAAAATACACTTAGCAAAAATTAATTTCGAAAATACCTTGGCCAACATCAAAAATCGTGCTATGGAGAAATTGTGCATGAATTCTAACACCACCCACTGTGTCCACTTTATGATGAAAAACCCTTTCGTGTTATTTGAACGCAGAACCTCCCGTTTGGGTAGCGCACCAACAGCCTAGCTGCTACCGATGCGCCAAAGGCACCTGGTGAGGTTTAAACCTCATGTTGTTAGCCTTGTTCCTTCTGTGCCAGGGATTAAATAAACAATAGTGCCTCCCTTTCTTCTGATGTGAACACAAAGACAAAAACCTTACGACAGATTTACGACAAACGATGAGTACAAAAAAAATGAACAGCGGATTCATAAAAACGGTGAAGACACAATCGGAGAAGAAATCCTAACAGCGGATCATGAAATCACAGTGAGCAACTATTTTCAAAATATGGATGGGATCATTCTTTATTTTCATCGAGGGAGATTTATATGCATTTTTACCATAAGCTCTTGACGTCGGCGAGGAGTTTAACACGTTGGCGGAGGTCTTGGCTAGCGCCCACAATCTTAAAACATAGCGCCCACATAGTTAAGACATTTGCGCCATGGGTTAGGAGAACCCATTGCAAACAATAATTTAATATTTATTTAAAAATAATTAAAGGGAACCTTAACAAGGTTTTTAATTATTTAAATAAATATTTCCTCCTGGACCCAAATGCATTAAACTAATGCATCCACCCGTAATCTTTAAACCTGCCAACTTGGGGTTTACAAAAGACCTTTGAAACTGTCATGCCGTAACCTTAATCAAAAAAAATTATTTGACATCAAATAAAATTCCTTCAAGAGCTTCTTGACATCAATGACAACTTATACACTTGAGCAAAGGCAATGTACGCAAAGTACCCAAAATTTCCAACACTAAGAAAGAAGCTACTAAGGTTAGGGTTTGTACAAACTTCAAAGATATTAATGTTGCATGCCCTAAAGATGATTTTCCCCTTCCCAACATGGATCAGATCATTGATTTTACTGTTGGGAGTGGAATGATATCCTTAATGGATGGATTTTTTGGTTATAATCAGATCAAGATAGCTCCTAAAGATCAGGCTAAAATAGCCTTTATTACCCCTTAGGGGACCTTTTGTTGGAAAGTGATGCCATTCGGTTTAAAGAATGTAGGTGCAACCTATCAATGAGCCATAACTTATATCTTTCATGATATGATGCATGATATACTACATGATTATGTAGATGACATTATAGCTCGTTCTACTAAAGAAGATGACCATTTAGATGACTTGAGAAAAGTATTTAATCGGTTAAGGGAATACCTTATCTAATTGAATCCAGCTAAATGTATATTCGAAGTTAAGTCTGGTAAATTATTTGGGGTTATAGTTTCTTTACGTGGCATCAAAATTGACCCTCTCAAGATTACGACTATCATTGATATGCCCACACCCACAAATATATCTGAATTATGGAGTCTACAAGGTAAGCTTCAAGCCATCCGTCGCTTCATCGATAAGCTTACGGATAAAACTAAACCCTTTCTTAAGCTTCTTAAGAAGGATGTTTATTTCCATTAGGACAACAAATGTTAGGAAGCATTTGAACTCCTCAAACAATATCTTCTTAACCCACATGTACTTTCACCATCTAGGCCTAATCGTCCATTTATCTTGTATATTTTTGCTTCAAATTTTGATTTAGGAGCTATGTTAGCTCAACTTGATGATGAGAAAAGAGAGCGTGCTAATTATTACATTAGCAAAACATTAATTAGTTATGAAACCCACTACATAGTATTAGAGAATTTATGTCTAGCAGTCATATTTTCTACACAAAAATTATGCCATTATATGCTTAGTCAGAAAACATACGTTATTGCTAAATTCAATCCCTTGTGATATCTCATGAGTCGACCTTTTTTATCTGGCCGCACAACAAAGTGGGTTATTGCGCTAGGTGAGTTTGAACTCACGTTTATAGGATAGAAGTCTATTAAGGGTTAAATCATAGCATATCAATTAGTTGTTGTACCCTTAGGATCCACCCATCCCCTCGTCATTGGGTTTCCTGACGAATACCTTAAATTAGAGGAAGGTCATTTCGAGCAATGGTCCTTATACTTTGATAGAGCCTAATGCATGAGTGGGGCTGGTGCAGGTATTATTTTGATATCTCCATAGAAACATCTCATACCTCTATCCTTTAAATTAATGTTTGCCTATACTAATAACACTACTGAATATGAGGCTCTAATCCTTGGATTACGAGCTGCCATGTCACTAAAAATTAAAAATCTATTAGTTTTTGGTGATTCTCAACTTGTTATAAATCAAATTAACGATGTTTATCAAACCAAAGATGATAAATTATGCCCATATAAAGCATATGTATTACAATTAATATCTTTATTTGATCAAGTTACCTTGGAAGCTATTCCTAAAACTAGCAATCGTGCGGTTGATGTCATGGCTACAGCTGCATCTCTTTTACCCTTGGAGTTAGATGACGAATATGCTACCATAATTATTTGTCGACTCTAGGAACCTGCTTCAATTAAATCATGCTTGGAACATTTGGACGTGTTTCTAATCAACGAAACTGCTCCTAAACTTTGGTACACTGACATCCTCAATTTTTTGTAAAATAGAACCTTCCCTGAAGGTTTTAATAGAAACCAGCATCGGTTATTGCATAGACGAGCAAGTCACTTCGTAATAATTGCCAATACATTATATAGGATATCTTTTGAAGGTATCCTACTAAGATGTTTGAATCTAGAAAAGTCTAGATCAGCTTTGAGTGAATCCCATGATGGATCTTGTGGGGGGCAATTTAGTGGTAACGCCATTTCTAAGAAGCTCCTTAGGATAGGATATTTTTGGCCTACCATGGAGAATGATGCACATGATTACGTGCACCATTGTGACAAGTTCTAGAAACATGTTGACCTTGTCCATGCACCTGCACAAGAACTGCAGGCTATTTCATCTCCTTGGCCCATTTCAAAGTGGGGCTTAGACATTATTGGAAAAATCAATCCTATGTCATCGGATGGACACAAATTCATCATAACTGCCACCGAATATTTTACAAAGTGGGTTGAAGCTATGCCCTTAGCTTCTTGCACTGGAACCCAAGTTTCCAAATTTATTTTCAATCAAATTATTTGTAGGTTTGGAATTCCTACAAATCTCATCTCGGATAATGGAAATTGTTTCAAAAATAAATATGTAAAGAAACTATGTCAAAAATATAAAATTCAACATCGTTGGTCCACTTCCTATTATCCTCAGGGTAATGACCAAGCCGAAGCATCTAATAAAACATTAATTAAAATCCTCAAAATACTGGTCAATAAATCTAGCCGAGATTGGCACATTCAATTATATCTTGCTTTGTGTGCTTATCGAACTAGCGTTCATACTCCCACGGGCACTTCACCTTTTGTTTTGGTTTATGGCGCTGAAGCTATTTTTCCCTTTGAATTAGAGGTTCCTTCTTTGGCTCTGCTACTTCAAGATACTGAAGTAGGAGATGAATATCATGTTGGCATATTTAGTTAGCTAGAACTCCTAGATGAGAAGCACATCAATGCTTTGGAGCATCTTTGAGCCTACCAGAACAAGATCAAATGAGCATATCTTAAGAAATTTCATCACCGATCCTTTGAGATCGGCAACCTCGTCTTAAAAGAAAAAAAAATACTAATGCAACTAAAAACCTTAAAGGTAAATTTGAACCTAATTGTCTTGGGCCATATATCATCACTGCTAAATTTGGATCGAGAGCATACAGATTAGCTACCTTAGATGGTAAATATTTTAAAGAACCTATGAACATTATGCATCTTAAGCGCTATTATGCATAATTCTGGTAATTTCGTCAATGTATATATTGTACATCTTGTCTCATTCTTAGTAAATTCATATAAAATTTTCAAAAAAAGTAATATTATGTATTCTATCAATTCATAAATCAAAATCAAAATATAAAAAAATCAAAATCATTAAAATCCTCACAAACATATTTTATTTTTGCACCTGTCAATTCTTGAAGTATTGCAGTTATATTTTCAGTTATTTTAGATAAATTAGCATTTATTTGGAATCCCTCACTTTCACACTCACATGAATAAATATCTTGATCTTTTGGTATGATTATTAATCTCTTTTATATCAAAGTCCACATTTGAATTAAATAAATTTTTGAGCATAGAGAACTGATCTTGTTATTTACTTGAACCAAGTATACCTTTCACATTAAAATGATTTCATTGCAAATTTAAAATGATGCTACATAGTAGAAGTGGTCTCTTGAGCGAAAAGTTTCCCATGCTATCCTATCATGCACATGGTCTAGAATCTTTGAGAATTGACAAAAGGACAAGCTCACCCCTGCCCAGAATAAAAATCCCTTGCTTTACAGTCAATCCGAGCAAGTATCCCTAGTATAGCAAGAAAAAGAAAAAGAAAAACTAGAAAAAGCATGAGAAAAAGAAGCATTATTTCAGTAGCATTTTGCACCATCTCAGCAATATTTCAACATTATCTCAGTATCAAGCAAAAAAAAAAAAATACAAAAAAAATGAGAGAAAAAGAAAAGAAAAAGCAAAAAAGCAATAAAATCCCTTCCCCTACCCTTTGAAAATAAAAGAAGGGTGAATGAGCTTGAATCCCTGGAATTCTCAATTATTCAAAAACTGTGAGGTAAGCCCCATAACAGGTGGTTTGTGCCCAACCCACTTGGCCTTGGGTAACTCCTAGCATGGTGATATGTTTGTTACATTAGCGACCTTATTTTGTACAAACCTATGTCTGCTTATGGATCAGCTAGCTCTTGATGATCCGACTTACATAGTAGTTTGGTACGATTATATGCATATAAATTTTTTGTCAACAAACACTCATTTGGTTAATTCTGTTAGAAAACGGAAGTAATCTTATTATTCAGCAGGCGTGCTTTAAATAACAATTACAACTCCGGGAATAGCACACCGGATGAAACAGAGAAACAAAACTCTGTTACGTAGGTTGCAACAGATCAACAAAATAATGAATAAGGACAAACTAAAGTATAGTACGCTAACATCCCCCTTTATTACATTATTTGGGTAATGTAATAACTAATAGCTATACTAGACTACTAACATCCCCTTACATTATTTTGCAATACAAAGTGAGCTGCGAAACAATTCAAATTTGACACGTCCAAGTGCCTTAGTGAAAATGTCTGCAACTTGAGCATCGGTGGGAATGTGCTTGAAGTTGAATTCGGTGCTTTGGAACTTCATCTCGAATGAAATGACATTGTGTGTCAATGTGCTTTGTTCTTTCATGATGTGCTGGATTCTTGACGAGGTTCAGAACACCCTGATTGTCGCAAAACAAGTGTATTGGAGATTTTGATGGATGGCCCATACTTGTCAGAATGCGACGTAACCATATCACTTCGCACACAGCTTCACGTGCGGCGCGATATTCTGCCTCTGTTGATGAAATAGCAACCACCTGTTGCTTCTTGTTGTGCCAAGAGACAGGACCGGATCCCAGATGAAAAATGTATCCAGAAGTTGACTTGCGATCATCAAATGATCCGGCATAGTCGGAGTCCGTGTATCCTTGCAAGAAGAATTTGTTGTTCCTCTTGTATTCTAGGCCATATTCCATAGTACCACGGACATAGTGAAGAACACGTTTCTTTGCTTTCCAATGAGTGGTCTTAGGCTCCTGCATGAACCTCGAAAGATAGTTGACGGCAAATACGAGATCCGGCCTAGTATTGGTCGGATATATGAGACTCCCAATCAGCTGTCGATAGAGAGTACCATCTACCGAGGTGAGTCATCATATCGCGATAAGCTGAAGTCCATTCTCCATTGGAGTTGCCATTGGCTTGCGATCGGTCATGCGATATTTATCCGAGCAATGTCTTGGCATATTTTTTACGAGACACTTTGATGGAGTGCTCCTTCTGGCTGAATTCCAGACCAAGACGGTAATGGAGAAGTCCGAGATCTGTCATCTCAAAATATTTGCACAAGTTTCTTTTGACGGTAGAGATCATAGTTTCTGAACTCCCTGTAATGAGCAGATCATCCACATAGAGTACAAGCAACACTATCTCGAGAACCACTGTTTCTTGAAATAGAGGTTTGCATCGACGGACATCTCTTAAATCCATGCTTGCATAAGGTGATTGTCCATTTTTATATACCAAGCTCGAGGAGCTTGTTTCGGACCATACAAGGATTTGACCAATTTGCAAACTTTTCTGCTGTTGGCCTTCCACTTCAAATCCTTCGAGGTGAGTCATATAGACTTCTTCTTGGAGATCACCATTTAGAAAGGCACTTTTGACATCCATCTGGTGAACTTTCCACCCATATTGTGCTACCATAGCACACATAACCCGAATTGTGGTCATCCGAGCAGTAGGTGCAAAAGTTTCCTCATAGTCGATGCCTTCCTTTTGAGCATAGCCCTTTGCAACAAGACGGGCCTTATGCTTATCAATTGTTCCATCTGCCTTGTACTTGACTTTATATACCCATTTGCAGCCAATGGGTTTCTTTCCATGCGGCAGATCAACAAGCTTCCAAGTTTTATTCTTCATCAGAGACTCATACTATGTATCCATAGCGGCCTTCCACTGAGGCTCACTGAGAGCATCTTGCACTGATGCAGGTTCAAGACTATCTATGGTAGACATGAATGCCCTGTCATCATCAATATCCATATCCTCAACTTATGTACTTGGAGTCACAGAAAGTTCCTCAAAAGATTGACAAAGATCATCAACCTCACCAGTTTCTCTGGCTTCTCTTTCCTTTTGAGCCATACTGCGTGTACGAGGTCTATCCAAATTCAAATTGGGAGGAGTGGATAAATTTGCATCTCTGATTGTATTTGTACACCATTTAGGATTCTTCTTCGGTGGTGGTGAAGAAGATGTAGAAGGACCTCCTGTCTGTGTTGACGAAGGAATCTTCTCTTCCTTAGTTTCCACAATATCTTGGTGTACTTTAGATGTGCTCTGTGATGTGAAAGCTTCATCAAAGACAACATCTCTGCTGATATGAATTTTCTTGGTCAAAGGATCTATCAACCGATATCCTTTAGAGTGCTCGAGAATAACCAAGAAAAATACATCTCAGTGTTTTCTCATCTAGCTTCTTCCTTTTCTCTTTCGGTATGTGCATGAAAGCTTGACACCCGAAAATACGTAGATGAGATATGGAGGGTTTTCGACCACTCCATGCTTCCTGTGGAGTCATTCCTTTTAGGGCCTTTGTGGGTGCCCTATTCAACAGATATACTGTAGTGGTGACGGCTTCTGCCCAATATTGTTGCCCAAGAGTAGCTCCTGTGAGCATACAACGAACCATTTCCATGATAGAACGGTTCCTTCTCTCGGCAACTCCATTTCTTTGAGGAGTATAGGCGGTTGTTAACTGTCTCTTGATCCCATGCTTATCTAGGAATGCAGAAAATTCATTAGAGGTAAACTCTCCCCCTCGATATGAGCGGAGGGTTTTAATAGAAGCTCCTGACTCCTTCTCAACGGATTTCTTGAACTGCTGGAAGAATGCGAAAGCTTCAGATTTCGGTTGGAGAAAGAAAACCCACATCTTTCGTGAGTAGTCATATACGAATAACTGAAAATACCTCTTCCCTCCAACACTGTTGGGTGTGAAAGGACCGCATAGATCGGTGTGAATTAACTCCCGAGGTTTTCGTGCTCTTGTAGAGCTCTTCTCAAATGGTACTCTATCTTTGCTTTCTGCCAAGCGGTCGAGCACAGCGGCAATGTGGCAGAAAGGGAAGGAAGACCCTTTACCATCTCATACTTGCTGAGCTCAAGTAAGTAGCCAGAACTAAGATGCCCATATCTCTTGTGCCATAGGGAAGTTGCCTCCTTGGTAGAGACAGTCATGGCAACATGTGGAGTAGAGATAGCATCTAGTGCAAATAAGCCGTGCTTATATGAAGCTGTTGCAATCTGCTTACCCTTCCTGGTAATGGTACAACACTTCTTTCCATTCTCAACACGAAAGTTGACAACCATATTTCTGTCCAGGATTTGTGTCATTGACAACAAATTGTTGGCCAATCCCGGAACATAGAGGACTTTGTCAATTCGACACTTGCCATCGGGAAGAGTGAGTGAAGCTGTACCCTCTCCACTGAACCACTGTAGGTTTTATCATCGGCAATGGTGACGGGTTTGCCCTCTTTGGCCTCAAATGATTCAAACCACGATCCGTCGCCGGTCATATGTTTGCTAGCTCTAGAATCGACATACCAAATAGGATCCCTATGTGTGGAATCTGTGGTAGTCATGAGCACCTTGTGTGCCCATTCAGAATCTGAGTCAGATTCTTCAACAACAACATTCACCTGGGGTTGCTTGTTTTTATTTTGTGGTTTGTTTTGGCCTTTCTGCTTGTTCTTATGCCAACACTTGTTGGTGTCATGGTTGTCTTTCTCACAGATCTTGCACCACCTCTTCTTCTGTTGAGGTTGTTTGCCTTTTCCTTTCGTATCTTGTTGAGAATTTCCTCCTTTATGAAAGTTGCCTCCTTTTTGCCCATTACCTTTCTTCCTAGAACCACTGCTGTTGGTGTATAGGGCTGTATTGGAAGAATCATCCTTGTGAAGTTGGCGTGCCTCCTGTTGTTGAAGCAGATTGACCAACTCGATGTAGGTAATTTGTCGTTGAGACACCTGGATGGAGGTTATCAACATATCAAATGAAGAAGGTAAAGCTCTCATCACAAGTGAAATGAGAAGCTTTTCGTCCACGAGTATCTCCGAGAGAACTCAATTTCTCTTTCAACTCAGACACTCTGCATAGAAAGAGTTCAACTGTTTCACCCTGCCTCAAACTCGGGTTATGAAGTTGTTGTTGAAGATGAAGAATGGTGGATTCATTCTTCCCCTCATAGATGGTTCTAAGGGCATCCCATGCCTCTTTACCACTTGCTTTGTCGGCTATATGAGGTTGCACTTCATACGAAACGACAAACAAAATGAGCACCTTTGCTCTCCTGTCTTTCTTGTCAAAAGCTATCCGATCTGTTGAAGGACCTGTGGATCTTGCTTGTTGGTGAAGGCCTAGTTGCTACTCCGAGTAACAATATCCCACAAATCTTCCATTTGGAGAATAGCCTTCATCTTATGTTTCCATGGTGTATAATTTGGACCTTTCAATAACTGATGCGGATCAGTCATCAACTTTGCAACAGCGGCCATAGTGAAGGTTCCTTATATCACCAAATTGGTCCCCCTTTCGATATACCTTTTGCTAGGCCAATATACCGTACAAAATACCCGCCCTTACGTGAGGGAAACTATAGGTATTTAGAAAGATCAACAAAAATCACCCGCCCTTACGTGAGGGAGACTATAGGTGAGTTTTAGAGATCATACGATACGTGGAACATAAGCGGTGCTGAAAGGGAATCGCCTTGTTGATGGCACCTACCATAGAAGATTCTTCTCATGCGTGGGGCGTAACTTCCCCTAAACACTATGAAGAATACTTCGTCGGGATTTACGCCTAAACACAAGTGCGATAAAGGGTAGTGGATGGAGTAAAAAAATGCAAAAATGGCGTATTTATTCCTCCCCAGACGATTTATAGAGAACAAGCTCGGACGTCGTTATAGCGGCTATATTAGGCGGCGGATACGGTAGCCAAATCACGACGACTTTACACTGTAAGTGCTGGCCAGAGGTATCACAAATACCGAACGCTGCAGTGCAATAAAATTGCACGGATGGGTTTTATATTCCGGGGACTTAGGGAGTGTTTTGATTTTAAGTTTTTAATGTTATAGTGCAAAAATGAAATATGCAACATACAACAAAAAAAATTGCCCACAAGAATAACCCACAAGGTGTCGGTCACAGCCGAAAATGCACCTTTTACAATTTGCCAAATTGCTATTTTTCGAAAAATTACTCACTATCCCCCTTTGATTTTTGAAAAAAATATCCCCCCTTAAAAGGCTTTCTTTAACAAAGCATTTTTAATAATTATTATATATTTAAAATTAAAATAAATAATTTTAATTTATATAGTTTTAAAACTTAAAAAAAATAAATTAAAATTAAAATTTTAATTTATAAAGTTAAAAAACTATATTAAAAAAAATTAAAATTAAAAATTTTAATTAAAAAAATAATAATTAAAAAATGACTTTGCAAAAAAAATTATACCTTGGGGGGAGTCGGCGGGATTTGAACCCCCGACTGCAGGCTCCCTGAGCCTTACCGCACGGCTCACGACCACGTGAGCCAGCGGGCTGATCCGGAAGGATCAGTGGACCTCCTCCTCTTTCAACCCCTCCTTCTGTCTCCTCCTCTGCAACGGCCTCGGCTTGCGACCGCAGCACTGCTCCCGGCGTTTTCGAAAAAAAATTCCGTCGCTGCCTTCTGTTTGTTTTCCAGATCGGATCGGCACTCAAAAAAAAAAAACGTCGCAGTCTCCGGCAGCGACTTCCGCCGAAGAGAGGAGGGCCGAACGTTTTTTTTATTTTTTTTTCGTTCGAGGGGAGGGCGTTCGATTTTTTTTTCCGTTTAAAAAAATTTCGGCGCGCGACTGCGTGCAAAGGGAGGGGGGGAGGCTGCGCGACTGTGCGCAAAAGGGGGGGGTTTATACCCCCGTGGGAGCGGGAGCGGAAATTTAAATTTCCGCTTCCCGCGTTTTTGGGGGGGGTGCCTCGGGGAGCGCGCGCGCAATGTGCGCGTCGCGCGGGGGTGGGGAGGGGAGGGGAGGGCGGGGGTGGGCTGTGCGTCCCACCTTCACCGATGCAGCGCAGCTGCGCGTGACGTCACTGGACGTCCAACGGCCGGGGGGGGCGGGACAACTGTCCCTCCTCCTCGCAGGACGTGATAGCGCTCGGCGCGCTGCGTCCTACGGCTGGCGCTGCGGACGTGGCCGCCGCGTGCTATCCGTCGTGCTGTGCGCGGGTCCCATGTCGTGACGCGCACAGGTCTGCGTGCGCGGGGCTCCTTTGCCTGCTGTCCTTCACGTCGCTCGCAGGTCTGCGCTCCGCGTCCTCCGCTGCGATTTTTTTTTTTTTTTTTTAATTCTTCTCCGGCTGCTATCGCGCGACAGAGAAATCACGTCGCCGAGAGAGATAAAAAAATTAAAAAAAAAAACCGCACTCTTCTCCGCCTCTCGCTGCTCCCTACTCGTCGGCGCTCTGATGCCATGTTAGAAAACGGAAGTAATCTTATTATTCAGCAAGCGTGCTTTAAATAACAATTACAACTCCGGGAATAGCACACCGGATGAAACAGAGAAACAAAACTCTGTTACGTAGGTTGCAACAGATCAACAAAATAATGAATGAGGACAAACTAAAGTATAGTACACTAACATCCCTTCCCCTACCCTTTGAAAATAAAAGAAGGGTGAATGAGCTTGAATCCCTGGAATTCTCAATTATTCAAAAACTGTGAGGTAAGCCCCATAACAGGTGGTTTGTGCCCAACCCACTTGGCCTTGGGTAACTCCTAGCATGGTGATATGTTTGTTACATTAGCGACCTTCTTTTGTACAAACCTATGTCTGCTTATGGATCAGCTAGCTCTTGATGATCTGACTTACATAGTAGTTTGGTACGGTTATATGCATATAAATTTTTTGTCAACAAACACTCATTTGGTTAAAAAAAGAGAGAAAAAGAAAAGAAAAAGCAAAAAAGCAATAAAATCCCTTCCCCTACCCTTTGAAAATAAAAGAAGGGTGAATGAGCTTGAATCCCTGGAATTCTCAATTATTCAAAAACTGTGAGGTAAGCCCCATAATAGGTGGTTTGTGCCCAACCCACTTGGCCTTGGGTAACTCCTAGCATGGTGATATGTATGTTACATGAGCGACCTTATTTTGTACAAACCTATGTCTACTTATGGATCAGCTAGCTCTTGATGATCCGACTTACATAGTAGTTTGGTACGGTTATATGCATATAAATTTTTTGTCAACAAACACTCATTTGGTTAATTCAAATTACTCGTATCAAATTATCTTGCTCAAAATTGGTAAATGAACAATACAATTTTACACACATTTGTATTTGAGAGATTTTGTATCATTATGTTAGATCCAAATCGGTAATGAACTCACATATGCACATGGGGTTCCTTATAAATCTAAATTTTGTCTTTGAGATAATTTAAAATATTTATGCACATCTTCTGGAATAATTTGATTTTTCTTACTTGAGAACATCTATAAAGTCACATTTATATATTTTTGACTTTTGCAATGATGGTATAGTTCCTAAACCTAAATTGGAATTTCAATGCCTAGTGCAAGTCCTCATCTTGTATTTTATGTTTATCTTAAACTCAAAAATCAACTATGCAATAAAAAAATTTCTTTGGATTTCATGATGATAGTATAAGTCTATACCTAAAATTCTATGCCTAGCGCAAGCCATCATTTTAATTTTATTTCCCATTTATTTAAATCCATAAAATCATATGGATTAAATCATTATGTTACACAATTGTACTTTAAAAATAACGAAAACCTTTTCTATTTCATTTCATTATGTCAACATTCAGTTTTGCGATGATGGTATAATTCCTAGGCAATTGGTCAAATTTCTATCACACTTAGGAATTTTATGCCTAGTAAAAATCATATTTTTAATATTTCATGCATAATATTTTCATGGACATCTGAAAACAAATCATCACCACCATCATTTTTTCATCATCACAACACAAAAGTGTTAAGAAAGTCTCTTAAGCACCCTTTTAATTTTAGCAATATTTCTCTATCGGGATTAGCTTAATGACCTAGTGAGCGGCGACTCCATGAAATGGTCATGTAACAACGACAATGTCCTTTGAAATTATTGTTAGAAGTCACTTTATTTTTTTCATCAAATCACACCACAACAACCAATTTGTTTACATCAGATTATTTCATTTAAATTTTATGGCACGACATAAAAATTATAATATTTTCAATGACATAATTACATGAATAATCAATCAAAAATTAAAATATTAAAGCATTATAAAACATATGCACAAGTCATATCACAAAAAGAATATATATATATATCAAAAAATATATGTACATCATATCAAAATGGATTGGTATGCCACAATCTATACCTTGGCATACTCAATCCTCTCAAATATACAAACTATAGTCAATGTGTTGCTAGTCTCGAGAAGCCCTCGAGCTCTCAACATCATCTTCTCTCTCACACTGAGGTGGATGAGGTGGCCCCATCGGAGTCCATCCTGTGTCATGGGTCATCGACATCGATTGTGAGGATGTCCTCGATGACCCCATCCTAATCGACTTTGCAATGTTGGCTATCAGCTATAACCTTTGGCCCTCTGGAACCAATTGGAAGTATGCTCCCTAGTAGAACATGGTCTGAGTAATAGCCCATGCTAGCTCCCACATGCTCGCCCCTTCGCTTTGAGCCCTGAGTTTTGTAGCCTCATCCTGCAGCGTCTGCACCTAAGCTCGTAGGCAAGCATTCTCCACTCGGAGAGCCACCATCTCATTGCTCTCCCCCACCTCGACACCCTTGCCCTTATAGGGCAATGGTGGCCTCTCCCTTTGCTACGAAGGGAGCTCCTCCTCCCTCCTCTTTGGCTATTGCGGTCTCTCCGAAGCCTGTGACACTCTCCGATGTCTCTCTTGAGGAGGCCATCATTGATCCCTCCCTCTATGACCCCTCATTGCATCGATGGTAGCCTGGCACCACCTCCCCATCTGTTGCACAATAGCATGCATCGGACCCTGTGCCCTCATCATCCGAGGAGGGTGGATGCCTGCATACTAGGCATCATATCCATCTGCTACTCCTATGTCATCCCCATCCACTAGCTAAATGGGGGCATCATCAGCATCCTAACTCTAGAACCACTACATGTCTAGATCCCCGCTTAGTGTAGTACTATCCTACACAGTCTAGGAGTACTCGTAATCCCTAAGAGAAGGTATCCCCTACTGTAGACCAAACTGCCTCAAAACTTGATCGTAGCGATGGAGCTCCACCTCTCCCTGCTCCATCCTCAACCAGAAGACTCACCTGATGCAAGCCAACTCCTGTACATCCTCTCCCCACCTTGAATCCTCTCTCCATGGCCTCCAAGTGATCTGATCTAGTATGAGGTCATCTAGTAACCCCCAAGACATCGACAGATCTATCCACTGCTGTGACCCTCTCTGGAGCCATCAATAGAAAATTCGAGGTCTCTCCTGGTCAACTCTTATCTGTGGAAGCCCTACCGACCTTCGTACTACAATGTGCTCCCATAACCAAACCTGTAGTAGTGATGTTAGTACCAGATATCGACATCCCTTGTATATGACCTCGTAGAGGATCCTATACAAGCGACATAGTAAAAAACTACCCCAAGCAAACCTATAATCATGGTCTCTCATGTCGCACACCACATCTAATAGGAGCCATGGTAACCTGCATCCTCTCTGGTGGCATAGAAGTAGACCACCCACCACCCCTACCAAAACTTGGGTCAATAAAGATGCCCCAGGAATCTGCCTCAATGCCTTGATGTTCACTCTGCCCTTCTCTAGGGCGAAGCTCGGATCCGCACATAGTTGCATCATAACATGGCCCTGATTGGACGAAGGAGTCATAAATCACCCATGTATAGGGATCCTCAAGATCCTCCATACATACTCTAGAGTGGGATCCATCTCCCTTATTGATAGCCAAAAGCAGGATGACCCCGGATACCATCTCTCTACTAGGGCTGTCAGTAGCCCCATGTCCGTAGGAATTTGTGGCATCTCTGCCACATGCTGTAATCCAACCTCTGCTAGCATGTCTCACTTGGCCTGATTGAGTGTGGCTACATTGTCTCTGAGCCCCCCATATTTCTATTCTTGACTCTTTAGTAATCCCCTCTACAAAATAAACAATAAAACAACAAAAATCATTAGTACATAATCATTAAAATCGATTAAAGTTAATTTCATCTCATAACAAAAATGATATCGCCCATTATTGGACGATATCGTACAAAATTTAGTAAAATCATCCTTAATAGGACAAAATTGTCTCTGATTCGTCAATTTGGGAATTGCCCCTTATTGGATGAGATCGACCCTATTTCTTCAATTTCATCCTTTGACGAAATCAGCGATCTAGGGACGATTTCGATGGAATTGGGACGATTTCGTCCTGCGATCGTTGACAGCCTAAAAATGGCTACGACGCACAAAAAAAATTAAAATTCAACTAAAAAATTAACCAAATTAAGCTAAAAATATAATACACTAGGTTTAGATCCTTACCCGCAACCCGTGTTGAACCTCTATCAATTTGTGTGCTATTTCCACCATTTCTCCTGCAGAGCTCTGAAACAGTGAAAGTGAACATTAAAAATGAATTAGGGTTTTACCCTATTTTTTCTATTTTTATTTAAAAACAACATTTTTTTTTTATTTTGCTTTTTTGCATCTTTACCTCAAACGTTCGATTTGGGTAAAAACTCGAAGGGGCACCATAGCAAGCAGTTGTACGATTCAACCTAGAATCGTCGTCTAAAAAATTGAATAAATTTTTTCTTTCTCGTAAATTGTGAAGAACTCGTCTTTAACGCATTTTCTTTAGAAAATTTGCTAGAGGGGGCAAAATGTAGCACCCTAAAATTGGTGCAGTTAAACCATCAGTAAAAAGATAAAAATTTGAATTATAACCCCGAAATTGCCCGTTAACTGCTCACCTCCTTTTTTGTGCCATTTTTAGAATTTGTTTTTACCATTGGACGATATCATCGCCGATCTGATGATACCATCCCAGATCAAACGAATTCATCTGGGACAAAACATCCAGACGATTTCGTTCCAAAACTAAATTTTTATAATTAGCTTCTGTTTCAACAACCTCTCCAACTCGGGCAAAAGCATGTCTGCACGGTTGGAGATTCCTACGTTGGAGATCTCCCAGATTGGGATGATCCCCAACCTCCTAACTTCCCCCTAATCCTATATAAACTTGGGATTTTCCCAGTTTATCCCCCTGGCTGGTCATTTCCCTACAACTCTAGTTTTTTGTTATATTATAACATCCTCGCCTCATCATTGGCATTTGTATTTTTAGGTTTTATTGCAAGATTTTATTGTGTTTTAGCTGGAGGAAGCTCAATTCGTTGTAGGCGATCCAATACGATTTTGGAGGATCCTGATAAGATCGGCGATGATCTCGTATGATTGCAGATGATTTCCACTACAGTTTAGATTGGGGGCAACCAGAGCCCTGAGTTTGCATTTTCTACCTTTCTTTCATATTTAATTTTGCATTAGATCGATTTATTTATGTTCTCCATCCTGGAGTTCACATCATTTAGCATATTTGCATGATAAAATTTAAAATAAGTTATTAAAATAGTGCATCCCATTTGATTTACTATCTGGATTCATTATTTAAGCATCTATACTGTTATTTCTATTATTTTACATTATTCTTGCAATTGCATTTTTGGTTTTTGGTGTATGTTTCCATGATTGTAGGTTTTTGACAAATTTTTCTAATGAATTCATCAGGTCGTTGATGATTTTGTATGATCTTAGATGATCTCCTATGATTTGAGATGATTATGTACAATTACAGATGATCTTGTCATATTCGAGACGATCTGGACTCCTACAAGCTTCAGAACCTTCATCAGACATCATGAATCAGGTGTATTCCTCTCCATTTCTTATAGTCTCTATATTTAGGATTCATTCATGTTTTTTGTCTTCATATAAACCTAAAATTTCATATAGAATAGCTTAGATTCATTTTTGGACAACCTAGGAATATGAATGATTGAATATAAAATGAACACATCAAACCCATTCTCAACTTAGGCACGGAAACTGCCACTCAAAGTTTCCTGGTGAACCCCACCATTCATCGAAAATTCACCCTTATACCCCTCCCCCAAGAGGCACGACCTTCAAAGGGCCTCTCCATCTGAGGTATTGTCCCATCCTTCTCACATACCCCTTCCAAGGCACAGATCCTTTAGCTCGAAGGTAAGGGTGTGAAAAATTTGGACGATATAGGTAGTACCATGCATTTGTGTGTCTATTAGGTCTAACATGTCCGCTTATGGAAAAGAGCCAGAATACACATATTGGGTAGGGCCAATTGATCAAACTTCACCCTTACACTATCCTAATAGGTTACAATAGCCTAGATAATAGGATGAGTATGATACTTATCGCTCAGGGTAAGCCAACTTAGCCCTTCCATTTCTTATCAATGAAGGAAGACACAAGGATATCCTTGATTATCCTCAAGAATAGTATACTGCATAGGCATGATGTGCCTCTATGCCAATAGAGTATAAATATCACATGCTAAAATTTGAGTCTCACGTGAATGCAACTACCCTCGATCAAGGGAAGCACATGATTGATATCTTAGATCACCCTAAGCGAGATAGGCCTCAGGGAAATATTGCTAGGGTTCCTAGATCCCACATGGTAGAACAGATAAATCAAATGATCTCAAGATATGCAGAATGCCAATAACACTTTAAGCAGCTTTAGATAGACAAAGAACACTTTTGCTTGCATCAAATAGGGAAAGAAAGGATTGAATAGCAGATCAATGAGCTATTTTAGAAAACTTTACATGAGAAGGTTCCTACCCCTAGTACCCATAGATAGGAATTCCATTAGAGGTAATCCTATTTCATCCAAGATAGGCCTCCTAGGCCTTACACAATGTTGCCTCCATGACCTCCTAGGACAAATTGGGACTTGCATCCTCGAACAAACATAGAGCACCTATCATAGGCAACTACCCCTCCTTATAGGCCAACTTAAGAGATGCCTTATGAGGCTTACACCAAGTATGAGACAGAAGTAGAATATCTTGAGATGCCTTATCAAGGTAAGGGGGGTGATATTCCACCACCCCGTAATAGGCCTAATGTTCCTTGCCCTCCACCATAGGATCAAAGCAAATAAGAGGAGATTAAGTCCTCCAATGCATATAGGGTTTTGCTAGAGTGCCTAGAATTAGTTGAGAACAAGACCTATATGTTTGGGTCCCATAAGCCCATTCTGCACTAGTTGCATAGTCAATTTCTCCATCCTTAGGTACCTACACCTTTTTATCCAAAGAATTTTAAGATGCCTCATATGGCTACCTTTAAGGGAGATAAAGATGCACAGAAGCATGTTACCAAGTTCTTGAGCCAATGCTTTGGCATCCAAGACAATTATGCTTTAATTTTATGTATATTCTTGACTATCCTCTCTGGCCTAGATGCGGAGTGGCACACCCAACTCCTGAAGTATAGCATCCATAATATTGATCAACTCATAGATGCATTCCTAGAATTCTTCACCTTCAATACCAAGTGGAAGGTGACACTAGATGACCTTGTCGGGTTGAAATAATTTAATGATGATTAGCAAACTATAGCAATAGGTGGCAAGCATTGCTTTCCAAGCTACCATACTTTATTATGCCCAAAAATGCCTCATTATTGCACAATGTTTGACTACCATATGATAAGTTAATTTCCAAATAGTTGACTAAAATATACTATTGTTAAGTGTTTACATGATTTTATGTTAGGAATACTATATCTCTGTTTTTGACTATTTTCAGCATTTTGTGACTGATTTTGCTTGATTAAGTAGCAAGTAAGAACATGCATTTCAATTAACAAAATGTGGTATGCTGATATCCATTAACTTCTCAATGGTTTTTGAATGTTTTTCTACCCTTCAACTTGTTTCAAATCCACATTGAAGCCAAAAGTTTAGGATTGTCATAAATCTGAAAATCTAAAAAAATAGCCATATAAAAATCAGCAAGTTGTTACTTTATAGGAACACCTTGAAGTTGTCAAGCAAAGCATGAGGATATGGATGGAATGAGTTCAGAAGGACTACAAAAGACATCTAACCTATTTAGAAGCATTCCCACATGGTCTAAATAGGCAGCAATAGGGTATAACAGAGCAGGGACAATTGTGCAGCATTTGTTGCACTATTTTAGCATTGTTACTTGGTGAATGAAGTGTATAAATTCAGTAGCAACTTGATGTAATCCTTCATGTTGATATTTGAATAATTTTTCCATGTTCTAATTTGTTTGAATTTGCAAGAAATGCCAATATTTTACAATCGTGTAGCGGAATTGGAAAATGCAGTAATTTACCATGTAAATTCCAGCAAGCTACAAATGAATGGCAAGGCATGGAATTCACACATGGAGAGGAATGAAGGCTATTGCAATATGATCCTGAGGGCTAATCCACCTGAGAAAAGCAGCTAAAATCACTTGAAGAGCACACAGTTGGTCATTCCAAAGATCTTCGGAATGAGCGGACATCTTCGGAATGAGAAATATAGTCTCTTCGAAATGAGCCACTTATCTTCGGAATGAGAACAGAAAAGTGTTTTTTGACTTTTTGACTATTTTTGATGGTGGAAAAATGGAAAGAAGGTTGAAAAGGTTAAAGGAAAATATCTCCCATCTGACTTTGCCGTCCTTGCCGTCCAAAGCCACCATTCATGGAAAAGATCAATTTTGATCCTCTTCTAGGATAAACACATAAATAACTACAGCATAATAGGAAATTGTTTGCAAGATAGAAAGGGCATATTCTAAAGTGAATAAAGATATGTGAGATATTTCTAGACTTCTCCCATGTACTCCAACCACTGAAGATGCTTTCTAAGGGCCAATGACTACTACTGCAACACAAACTGTCCAGATTTGCATTTATTTCAGATCTAGAATTATTGGCAAATCACTGTAAAGTAACACATAGGCTGATTTGAGCATGGGATATGTTGTAAATATTTATATAAATAACATAGCTCCCTCCTTTGTTGAGCCAGTTAGGAATTAGAATAGAGGAGAGTTTTCAATAGCAGCAATTAGGATTGTACAACAATTTTACGTAATGAGTTTTCAGCATGTTTTGTCATCAATAAAAGTGCAGCTATTTTATCATTTTTTGTTCTAAGTGTTAATTAGTTAAGGAGTGCTTTTCACCTCCTTCTAGATCAGGAAGTATGGGCCCACTTTCAGATCTAGAAGGAGGGATTTTATGGCAGGTTTTAATATGTAATTTTGCTGCAATAGAATTAATAGATTGCTTGCTAGATTTCATTTTCTTGTTTTTATTTTGTATTATGTGATTTATGTTTTCTATTATGTTTGTGTACAACATTTGTGTGTATGTCAGCTGACAAATTATATTAAGCATTTTTCCTTTGCTTTCTATATTTGCCCTACTTTTTTGTTTTAACAACTTTTCATTTTTAGCATATTTCATTTTGCTGTCAATTCCTGTAGCAGAAGCTTGACGACCTTTTGTGGTAGGGCATTGACAGGTGTTTTATTTCCAAGCATCACTTCCATTATGCAAGAGTAAAATAGGTTTCAATTTTGCAAGTGTAATTTAGGATTTCATTTTAGCAACATTTCAATTTAGCAATTTCAATTTTGTTATTTCAATTATGTAAAAGTAGATTAGATTTCAATTCAGCAATTTCAATTCATGCAATTGTAGTTAACTTTAATTTTTTAAAATTAGAATTAGTTTTTATTTCTTGCAAGTTTTCATTTTACAAATTAGGTTTAGTGTGACACCAAAAGGCTAAACCAAATCTGTCTCACCCAATAAATGCTTGAAATCTGAATGCCTAAATTGTACTCTGCCCTAGCCTTCTATCATAGACAACCTTGGACACCACCCCGGATTGATAAATCATTGAGATTAAATGATGAGACTCAATGACACTCATCATTTTGGCACCATTTTCGGGGAACATGGTGTTGTTAGAGGGTAAAAGTAGTCAAATAATTATTATTGTGCTAAGTTATGAAGTTTAGAGTTAAATCTGAATGTAATAGTTGGTATAAATAATAATTATTGATAGTTGCATTTTAGTCCATTTAGAAAACAAGCAACCACAGGGAGGTGATCTTCACACTTGGGGGTTAAATTGCTTATGTTTGAAATTCTTGATAAAAATTGAAAGAATTCATCATCCTCATTATCAAGAAACATAAGATCTCTTAGAGGAGCCATCTGCTAGTACTACCATTTTTATATCCATATCATCAGGGTAGTATAAACAAATTTGTACTAGGTGTTGGAAAGATATCATGGTAGATATACAAGACTATCCCTTGAACAAAATAGCCATATCAACTACCTATAGCATTTGTTCATAGGGACATATCATTGATGAATGCCATTTACTTCCATAACTTAGAGATGCAAAATATGTTGCCTAGTCCGAATTCTTCTCAAAGAGAGATCCCAACAACAACAAACAGGGCAAGTAAATCAACCACCACCTTGACCCAACCTCGTGGCCAATATGAATAATACGGAGACGGGCAACCCCTGTCTATGTAAGATGAATCTATTAAAAAAAAAATCACAAAAACTTTTGCACAATCAAAATAGGAGTTTACAACTTAATGATGATCCTAGAGTTTTCCATTATTACTTAAATATTGTTAGGATTTTACCGTGCTAAACCACAACCTAGCAATTCTTAGCCTACACAGACAATAGTTGATCTCATTAGAGGTGATCCTACCTGACAAGTAGTTGATCTGCTAAAGTTGTACACTTCTTGTCTTATTGTGCAAACCAAAAATATTTCTTTTTTTAGCCCAACCTGTGATCAGTCTAAATAATACAGGATAGGCATCCCCTATCTATGTAGCTGAATCTGGTAAAAAAAAAAAAAAATGCAAGAAATGTTATTGACTGCAGCAACATCCAATTGTGCTCAAACAAGAACTTACCTGAGCTTGAAGAGATAAAAATCAATGGAGATACACAAAAAACCTTTAGTCTAAACACAGAAATTAGCCTTGGATAAAGGAGAAAAACTAGAAAAACTGCACATAGAAAATTTACTTCCATTGAACTCCTTAGTAAGAAATTACAAAGGGGTAAATTATGTCCTCCTAGGAATGAAACAAATTGAAGTGCAGCCAAGAAAATTCTTGAACATTATTAGCTGGGTGACTTATAAACAAAAAGTAAAATTGTTGCTATTTTGAAACAATATTTCAATCCCTTTACATGGAATTACAAGGGTATATCAAGATTTTATCTTGATGTAAGAACTTAACATCTTTTGGGAATTGGTATTTAATTGTTTCAAGTACAGATTGACAAGATTTTGTAGACTAGGAGGCATTGACAACACTTGATTGAAGAAGTTTTCAGATATGGAGCAGTGCTTCTTTCTCCCATTGGTAATTCATGGAGGATGTTAGTGGTGAATGGATATTGCCTTTGGGTATACCATGCACCATTAACTAAGGAGGAGTTCTTGAAGGAGATTCCATTGGATGTACACATAATGGAAGAGAATTTCTCTTCAATATCAGATTCGGAGTGATGATAAAAAGTTTGACAAAAAGAAAAAAAATACAAGAAAAGCAAAAAGAAGAATAGTCTTGTTTGTGAACTTCCTTCTTGGGTACAAGCAAGACAAGAAAAATTGAAAAAAAAAAAAAAAAAAAAAAGAGAAAAAAATTGCAGCAAAGGCATGTCCCACAAAATGGGGATACATGAGGACAAGCATCAATTTCAGCAAGGAAGAGGAACAATGGAGCCAATACTTCATTTCCAGCAATAAGGAGGCAATTATGATAATAAGGATTGGTCTTATCCAAATAAGAGTGAGAGATGTTCTCTCTCATTGAAGCACTTGAAAAAAAAAAAAGGACAGAAGTTGGTTGAAAACCAGAAATGGCAGCCTCTTTTGATGAAAAAAAATGAAAAAAAAAATGAAAAAAAAAAAAATGAAAAAAAAATGATGAAAAAAAATAATAATAAAAAAATGAATAATTCAGTAGTGAAAACCTTCTTGGAGGCGCTATTGAGTTGGCTTGCATGAAAACCAATTTTTCGGCATGCATTGCCTTGTTGATCTACCCATCATTGTTCCACCATTGTACAAATCTCACACTGCACATGTGTTATGTTTGTTTATGTTTTTAGATAGCCTGCTAACAATCATCAAAAGCAGCTTGTAAGGTGCATGACCAATTTTCAGGATAGTAAGGTATGTGTTTCTTGCATTTAATTCATAGTAAACATTTAGCATTTAGTGTATGATAGTCGGTATTTGGCATAAACTATTCATACAATATTGACAAGTTGAAAAAGGAACATGTTCAAGATGTCAAGAAACACCCCCTTATGCCCTTAATTGCATGGAAATTCCAAAACTATGCAAAAACCTAATTTTGGGACAGACATGGCAGCAATTCTATTTCAATTTGTAGGGCAAATTTCAGAAGGAGAACTACAAGTTTATATCTCACAATTGTCTGATAAATTGAAGGAGGATAATCAACAAAATGCACCTAAAGGTTCTATTTTAGTACTACTGGAATAAAACAACAACATACAAAACAAAGAATAGCATCTAAACAAAAGGATGAAGAAGGGATTTTTGATGTTATGGAAGGCTTATACACTCTAGAGATGGGCCCACAATAGAATATGTAGCTAAATTTTGCATAGGAGGTCATTTCTGCATTTTTTTTGAAGATCTTCGGAATGAACAGACATCTTCGAAATGAGAAATACAGTCTCTTCGAAATGAGCAGACATCTTCGAAATGAGAAATACAGTCTCTTCGAAATGAGCAGACATATTCGGAATGAGAAATACAGTCTCTTCGGAATGAGCAGACATCTTCGAAATGAGAAATACAGTCTCTTCGAAATGAGTAGACATCTTTGGAATGAGAAATACAGTCTCTTCGAAATGAGCAGGATATCTTCGAAATGAGCAAAAATTGTACCAAAATTGCTGAAAATGCTACAGAATAGCAAAAAGAGTAGGGTACATCAAATATTGAGGTTTATAAGGCTCTACCACAAGTAAGTACATCCCTCAAGCATTTCAAATCCAAAATTTTTATCAATTTTGTTCAAAAGGTGCAAATAACAGAAATAAGCATTCAGGCTGAAATATTGTTAAGAACAAAAAATTCCATTAGTAGTAGTGCATCTGCCAAATATGGTTCCACAATAAGACTATTGCAAGATGAATCACATGATATCAAGCCTTTAAGAGGTACCTTGCAACACTAAAACTTGTAGAAAGACAAAAAAAGAGTCATACATGTGCTTAATTGCAAAATACTTGATATAGTGTAGCAAGGAGGAATTTCTCAGTTAGCAGGTAGCAAAGGATGTTGTTCACAAGAATAAAACCTACATATTACTATGGCCTACTAAGATGCATGAGGGCATGCATCAGTTCAAGTTGGGGGGGGATGATGAGGCCCAAAAATGCCTCATTATTGCACAATGTTTGACTACCATATGATAAGTTAATTGCCAAATAGTTGACTAAAATATACTATTGTTAAGTGTTTA
Source organism: Wollemia nobilis (assembly GCA_028583015.1). Taxonomy (NCBI): domain Eukaryota; kingdom Viridiplantae; phylum Streptophyta; class Pinopsida; order Araucariales; family Araucariaceae; genus Wollemia; species Wollemia nobilis. Next base: position 12,016,367 of record JAQPPZ010000513.1, read on the forward strand.
CATGATTTTATGTTAGGAATACTATATCTCTATTTTTGACTATTTTTAGCATTTTGTGACTGATTTTTCTTGATTAAGTAGCAAGTAAGAACATGCATTTCAATTAACCAAATGTGGTATGCTGATATCCATTAAATTCTCAATGGTTTTTGAATGTTTTCTTGCCCTTCAACTTGTTTCAAATCCACATTGAAGCCAAAAGTTTAGGACTGTCATAAATCTGAAAATCTGAAAAAATAGCCATATAAAAATCAGCAAGTTGTTACTTTATAGGAACACCTTGAAGTTGTCAAGCAAAGCATGAGGATATGGATGGAATGAGTTCAGAAGGACTACGAGAAGACATCTGACCTATTTAGAAGCATTCCCACATGGTCTAAATAGGCAACAATAGGGTATAACAGAGCAGGGACAATTGTGCAGCACTGTTGCACTATTTCAGCATTGTTACTTGGTGAATGAAGTGTATAAATTCAGTAGCAACTTGATGTAATCCTTCATGTTGATATTTGAATAATTTTTCCATGTTCTAATTTGTTTGAATTTGCAAGAAATGCCAATATTTTACAATTGTGCAGCAGAATTGGAAAATGCAGTAATTTACCATGTAAATTCTAGCAAGCTACAAATGAATGGCAAGGCATGGAATTCACACATGGAGAGGAATGAAGGCTATTGCAATCTGATCCTGAGGGCTAATCCACCTGAGAAAAGTAGCTAAAATCACTTGAAGAGCACATAGTTGGTCATTTCGAAGATCTTCAGAATGAGCGGACATCTTCGGAATGAGAAATACAGTCTCTTTGAAATGAGCCACTTATCTTCGGAATGAGAACAGAAAAGTGCTTTTTGAATTTTTGACTATTTTTTATGGTGGAAAAAGGGAAATAAGGTTGAAAAGGTTAAAGAAAAATATCTCCCATATGACTTTTTCGTCCTTGCCGTCCAAAGCCACCATTCATGGAAAAGATCAATTTTGATCCTCTTCTAGGATAAACATAGAAATAACTGCAGCATAATAGGAAATTGTTTGCAAGATAGAAAGGGCATATTATGAAGTGAAGAAAGATATGTGAGATATTTCTAGACTTCTCCCATGTACTCCCACCACTGAAGATGCTTTCTAAGGGCCAATGACTACTATTGCAACACAAACTGTCCAGATTTGCATTTATTTTAGATCCAAAATTATTGGCAAATCACTGTAAAGCGGCACATAGGCTGATTTGAGCATGGGATATGTTGTAAATATTTATATAAATAACATAGCTCCCTCCTTGGTTGAGCCAGTTAGGAATTAGAATAGAGAAGAGTTTTCAATAGCAGCAATTAGGACTGTACAACAATTTTTTGTAATAGTTTTCAACATGTTATGTCATCAATAAAAGTGCAGCTATTTTATCATTTTCTATTCTGAGTGTTAATTAGTTAAGGAGTGCTTTTCACCTCCTTCTAGATCAGGAAGTATGGGCCCACTTTCAGATCTAGAAGGAGGGATTTTATGGCGGGTTTTAATCTATAATTTTGTTGCAGCAAAATTAATAGATTGCTTGTCAGATTTCATTTTGTTATTTTTATTTTGTATTATGTGATTTATGTTTTCTATTATGTTTGTGTACAAAATTTGTGTGTATGTCAGTTGACAAATTATATTAAGCATTTTTCCTTTGCTTTCTATATTTTCCCTGCTTTTCTGTTTTAACAACTTTTCATTTTCAGCATATTTCATTTTGCTGTCAATTCCTATAGTAGAAGCTTGACGACCTTTTGTGGCAGGGCATTGACAGGTGTTTTATTTCCAAGCATCACTTCCATTCTGCAAGAGTAAAATAGGTTTCAATTTTGCAAGTGTAATTTAGGATTTCATTTTAGCAACATTTCAATTTAGCAATTTCAATTTTGTTATTTCAATTCTACAAAAGTAGATTAGATTTCAATTCAGCAATTTCAATTCATGCAATTGTAGTTAACTTTAATTTTTTGAAATTAGAATTAGTTTTTATTTCTTGCAAGTTTCCATTCTGCATATTAGGTTTAGTGTGACACCAAAAGGCTAAACCAAATCTGTCTCACCCAATAAATGCTTGAAATCTGAATGCCTGAATTGTACTCTGCCCTAGCCTTCTATCGTAGATAGCCTTGGACACCACCTCGGATTGATAAATCATTGAGATTAAATGATGAGACTCAATGAAACTCATCAATACTTACTCCTCATGACATAGTTTACTTAAATGTTTGCTAAGAGCTCTTTAAACCTAATTTCCTTATTGTTGCAACTTTAGCAATATGCCACTCTTGAAGATGCTCTAGAACAAGCTAGAATGATCGAAGACATCAAGATTCAAGAGGAATACATTGTGAAGCCTCATAAGGAGTGGAATAATAATTCCAAGAATAATCTAATGCAACCTAATCCAACATCAATCAATCAGGTTGCCATTAGTATTCCAGGTTCTGTGCAACTAACACCATCTCAAAAGCCCAATTATTAGGCCACACCTAGAAATTACAACAAGGACAATCATAATAACCAAGTACAAAATCAACATCACCCTAAGTGATAGTTTATACCCATTTTGGAGTCCATGGACTCTTTTTTTGAGCATATTTATGTAGCTAATGCAATTAATATGCCTAAGAGTCAACCTATCGATCCAAACACACCAAAGCCCAAGGGATACCGAGAAGACCTATATTGTAAGTTTCATAGGAAAAATGGGCATGATGTGCATATGTGCTATAAGTTCAAACATCTGGTGCAAGACATGATCAATAGGAATGACCTTCATGTCGATAATCCTATCATGTCAAACAATCAACAGATGGGTGTTTTTAAAGACCCATTACCTACCCATGCAAAATAGGCAAAACCAGTGCCATAAGTGAATGAGGTTCATCATGCACCCCCTAAGCAAGGGTACATCGATATGATCAAAATTGTGATAAGGAATAGGTGGTACCTAAGTCTAGTCACACCACCTATGGCTTCAAGCGACATTCCCTCGATGTCACAGCCTTAGCCACCTCTAGTACCAAACCTCCCACCTCAACCCATGGTCATGATAAATAGCAAGCTCACTCAGATCCTGAGAACAACATCTACCTAGCCCTCCATTTATGAGCTCATTTAGCAATCTCCACCTCATCAAGAAGCTTTAATGGAGATCCTCAAGGTGATCGAGCTACAACCCTAGGAGTCTAACTCCTTTAACAATTTTGTGGGGCATGTTCAAAAATGTATGAAACCAATGATCACCTTTCAGGAGGATGAGCTCAAGCTAGTTCCAAATGATATGGTGGATCCCCCCTTGCACATCATCGCATGTGTAAATGGAACACCCTACAAGAGAGTCTTTATTGATATTATTTCTTCCAGTAACATCATCACTACAATAGCTCTCAAGCATCTTGGGCTCTCGATATCTCATATTGTTGCATCTACTTACACCCTTTAAACATTTAATGATGCCATATGCTCAACAATTGGTATGATAGTCCTACCTATTCATGTGGAACAAAAGACTATACCAACACTGTGCCACATCTTGGAGGGTGAGATGGCATACAATATCTTGCTAGGTAGACCTTGGATCAGGGACATGAAGTGTGTACCCTTTATCACTCTCCAGTATCTAAAGTACATCTATGAAGGGCAAGTCCATATCGTCTCTATAGACCTTGAGCCCTTCAAGTACTACAACTTAGTGCAACAAATCCCTGAGTCAACCTTATCGTCAACCCATCTAGATTTTCTATCGAATGCATCCAACCAAGGTCCGAGTCCTTCGCCATCACCTCCAATCAATCCATCATCATCTCATGCCATACCATCCTCATATTTGACACCCCTAGACATGCCTTCATCATAGATGAATCCTACTTCAAGGAACATGGGGAAAAGTCCTATTGATGAGACCCCTCCAACCATATCCACCATATCCACAAGCAATATTTCTAGTCCAGTGGATGAGGAGCCACCCTATGAGGTAAACATTGAATCAATTCAAGCCTCGCTCCTATCCCCTCCTTCTCCACTACCACAAGTCATGGTGCATTTAGCCAACATCAGTCTAGGAGAATACCTAGTTAGGAACATCACAACCACTCCTACCATCGAGTTGGTGCAATATATGGGTTGACCTCATCTTCCCATAGGTACTATCGTGCCTCTTAGCCTCCCCCCAAATAAAATAAATTTCATCTATGGGGTACTTGACTATGGCATATAGCCCTATCAGTAGCAAGAAGAGGATGAAGAGCCCTTTTCTAAGGATATTAACTACATGTCCAATCCTACATTTTCCATGAGATATCTTCATCTTTGCAATTGGCATGGTTATGGGTTGGGCTTGTATGAGCAAGGCACCTGCATTCCTTACTAGCCATAGTATCAAATACCTTATGACAAGTTTGGTTTGGGATACAATAAGCTTGTGTCCCTTGACATCCTCATGGATGATTTAGATTGCTTGACCCTAAATTTAGGGATGAGGTTACGTGTGATCCCTACACCAAACACAATCTCATCTATTCTTTAGGAGAATACTTCCCCACACCCATGAGTGATCAAGAGATACCTTACGAGGTCAACCGATCTTATGAGAGAGGTGAAAGTTTGCATACCCTTCCACACAATAGTGAGGAAGAATATCAAGGGTCTCCTTATGAGTGGACATCTAATGATGAGTTGGATTATGAAGTGGCATCCATCGAATCTTCTAGTCCACATGTTGAGTACACATGAATTGTCCCATTGAATGATGAGAATGAGAGTTATTTGCATATGTTCCCATTGCATGATCCTATCTGATTATAGTTCCTCCTTGTAGAAGGGCAAGTTTGTGCACAACCACACTGACCACATCCGGTCATTTTACCTCCACCACAAATACCTCCACAAGTCTTACGACACCCTGACATTAATAGACACCATCAACCACCTAGGGTAAATCATCCATCCATTAACATAATTTCCATAGACCTCTTTGTGCCCATGCAAGATCTGGATAACCCATCAAAGCCACTGCACCTTGACTTGGGGGCAATTGACTTCGATCAAGGAGATTCTCCCCCATTACCTTCTAATTACTGGCCTTATGATGAGATGCTACAACCATTTCATTTCTCTCCAAGGCCTACTCAAGATGTATTTCATTTTGAGGAGGAACTTGAAGTTCCAATTGATGATCTAAACCCAACTGATGACATTCACCTGATCCCTACTCCCCATTAGTTGGAGGAGGGGTCACATATGTCAATTGAACCAATGATTGACAAAGATATCATCTCAGATCCTGAGAATCCTCAATGTATCAAGTTAGGGGAAAGCTTGTCCCCCATTGAGCAAGCTAATTACATAGCCCTTATCACCAAGAAGAAGGAAGCTTTTGCATGGTCCTACAAAGATATGCCAGGACTAGATCCAAATTTGGTTATGCATAATCTGACGCTTGACCCGAAAGCCAAGCCAATTAAGAAAAAGCTATGAAAAATGCATCTGACAGTAGCCTTGATGGTGAAATATGAGCTACAAAATTTGTTGGATGCCAATTTCATCATATCAGTGGACTATCCACCATGGTTGTCCAACATGGTTCCCATCAAGAATCCTAACGGGAGGATTCACATTTGCACCAACTTTTGAGACCTGAACAAAGTGAGTCCCAAGGATGAGTTCCCATTGTTGAACATCGACACCCTAGTAGATGCCACAATGGGCCATGAAATGTTATCCCTCATGGATGGTTTCTCTGGATACAACCATATTTATATCAATCTAGAAGACCAACTCAAGATGGCATTCACAACACCTTGGGAAATATTTTTCTATAAGGTCATGCCTTTTGGCCTTAAAAATGTTGGTGCTACCTACCAACGTGCCATGACATACATCTTCCATGACTATATGCACAAAATTTTGGAATATTACATGGATGACTTATTGGCCAAATCATTATTATGCCATGAGCATCTTGATGTCTTGAGCAAAGTCCTTGATCACCTTATTGAACATAACATGAGACTGAACCCCAAGAAGTGTGTCTTCGACATCACATCTGGAAAACTCTTGGGATTCATCGTCTCTAAATGAGGCATAAAATTTGACCCCATAAAATTCAAGTTAATCCTTGAGATATCTCCTCCAACAACCATCAAATAGTTTCAAAGCTTGTAGGTTAAGGTTACATCCATCAAGCACTTCATAGCGCAATTGTCGGAAAAATTCCAGCCCATGAACAAACTATTGCACAAGGGGGTTGCATTCCATTGGGATGATAAGTGTCAAGCTACCTTTGATGTAATAAAACAATATCTAGCTTCACCACTAGTATTGGCTCCACCTCGACCAGGAGTGTCATTTCATTGATACATATCAGCCACTGAGATTGCATTGGGCATCATGTTAGCCCAAAAGAACGAATTGCATAAGGAACATGCTACTTACTACCTTAGCCGTACCTTGGTTAGTTATAAAATTAAGTATGCATACATTGAAAATTTATGCCTAGCAGTGGTTTTCACCACCAAGAAGCTATGCCATTACATGCTTAGTCATACCATATATGTTGTATCAAAATAGAATCCATTGTGATATATGATGAGTCATACTTATCACAATAGTCGCACGGTGAAATGGATCATGTTGTTGATGGAGTTTGACCTTGAATTTAACTAATAAAAATCAATTAAATTTTAGGTCAGCATTGATCAACTAGCAGAGGCTCCTCTCTAGGATGATCAACCTCTTAGCATGGATCTTCTCAATGATGGAGTCTTCCAAATATCAGAATCACCTAATTTTGATGAGCCTGAGTCACCAGATCGCTTATGACTCTATTCTTCGATGGCTCCAAATGTGAGCAAGGGGATGGCATGGAAATTGTGTTTTTCACACCTCAAGGGGCTCCCATACCCCTATCATTCAAACTCAATTTCCCATGCACCAATAACAATACCAAGTATGAAGCCTTGCTCATAGGTCTTCAAACGGTTGTCACCATGAAAATAACCAAGCTCAACATTTTTGGTGACTCCTTGCTCATCGTAAACTAGGTCAAAGGTATTTACCAATGCAAGTATCCAATTTTGCAAGCCTATAAAGCCCTTGTGGATAAAATTCTGATAAATTTTGAATGGTATGATATCGAGGCACTCCCTCGCTCATCTAATAATTTTGCGGATACAATGGCCTCCTTGGGGTCTTTAATCCCATAGAACCCTACTGATGACATGACAACCATTCAAGTCAAAATGCTATCGCAATCTATGGTTGAGCATGAGAACACTCAATCCACGCCAGAAGTCCACATGATTCAGATTGAACCTCCTCGAGAATGGTTCTCTCAAATTCATGATCGCTTGAATCATGCCGCTTGGGGGACTCTATTCCCTCAAACTCATTTTGATAGCAACACAATGCTATTCTTACAAGTTCTCTCCCAATTAGCATTCACTCAGGATAAACTTCAAAATGGGTAGGTAGTTCAAGCCATCGAGGCTTCCTCACATTAGGACTGGTCTACTCAAATCAAATATTACCTCAAGCTTGGTAATATCCCTTATGGGTTGTTGCATTTTGCCAAAAATATATTCAAGAAAAAAGAATAAAAAAGTATGTCTTATTGGGATACATTTTGTATCATCGAAGCTATGAAGGTATCCTCCTTTGTTGCTTAGAGCATCAAGAGTCAGTTTGGGCAATCACCCAAGCACACGATGGTACATGTGGTGGCCATTTTAGGTGCATGGCCATCGCAAAGTGCATTCTTCGCATGGGCTATTATTGGCCAACCTTAGAGCGAGATTGTTGTGCTTATGTTAATAAGTGCATAAAGTGTCAACACCATGCTAACCTGACACACGTACCTTCTTAGGCCTTACAACCGATTCAATTGATTTGGTCATTCTTGCAATGGGGATTTGATTTAATTGGGAAAATTTCACCCACATCCTCAGGCTGTCACACATTCATCATCATGGCTACCGAGTATTTTACAAAATGGGTGGAAGCAATTCACCTTACCACTACGACAGGATTCTTCATCATGGAGTTCATATTGCATAATATCATTTGTTATCCCATCCAAGATAATTTTCAATAATGGGATACCTTTCAAGAACAAAGATGTACGAGATTTGACAACAAAGTATAATAATCAGCAAAAAATTTTGACACCCTATTATCCCTAAGCAAATGGGCAATTTGAGGCATCAAACAAAAAGGTGATTGCCATCCTAAAGAAAATAGTTAAAGAGAATCACAAATATTGGCACATGCAATTACCCCTTGCTCTATGGGCCTACCGCACCAGTATTCGGATGCCCACTGGGGAAACTCCATTTTCACTAGTGTATGGCACCGAGGTAGTTATGCCTCTAGAGCTAGAAATCCCATTATTGTGCATATCCATGCAAGAGTTCATTGATTATGACACTACATAGTAGGTTCACCTAGATTAACTTACATTGCTTGATGAACATCACGTCAATGCTCTTGAGCATTTACACGTTTATCAAGAGCGACTTAAGAGAGCCTATAATATGAAAGTCCTTCCTAGAGACTTTTAGGTTGGTAACCTCATTCTGAAAGAGAACCAACAAAACTCCAACTTTTTGCCCCACCTATGGGACAAGTTTGTGATAAACTAGTAAGGTCCTTTTGTCATCACTAGTCATATCAGACCCAATACTTACCGTCTAGCAACCCTTGAAGGACTTGATGATCTAGAACCCTTGAACATCCTTCATCTATAGCCTTTTATTCGTAAAGAGCACCACAACCCCCCTAAAATGCTCCTGGGAAGTCTACGACTGTCTAGTTCAACCTAAAATGTTCCTAGGTAGTCTACGATTGTCTAGGTTAGCCTAAAATACTCTTAAGAAATCTACGACTATCTAGGTCACTGTAAAATGCTCCTAGATAGTCTATGACTATCTAGTTCAACTTAAAATGCTCCTAGGTAGTTTACGACTATCTAAGTCAACATAAAATGCTCCTAGGTGGTCTACGACTATCTATATCAACCTAAAATTCTCCTAGGTGGCCTACGACTCTCTAGGTCAACCTAAAATTCTCCTATATAGTCTACCATTATCTAGGTCAACCTAAAATGCTCCTAGGTAGTCTATGATTGTCTAGGTCAACCTAAAACACTCCTAGGTGATCTATTACTATCTAGGTCAACCTAAAATTCTCCTAGGTAGTCTATGACTATCTAGGTCAACCCAAAATGCTCCTAGGTGGTCTACAACTATCTAGGTCAACCTAAAATACTCCTAGGTGGTCTACGACTATCTAGGTCAACCTAAAATGCTCTGAGGTGGTCTAAAACTATCTAGGTCAACCTAAAATACTCCTAGGAAATCTATGACTATCTAGGTCAACCTAAAATGATCCTAGGCGGTCTACGACTATCTAGGTCAACCAAAAATGCTCCTAGGTGATCTATGACTATCTAGGTCAACCTAAAATTCTCCTAGGCTATCTACGACCATCTAGGTCAACCCAAAGGTGTTTATAAGCCCTTTGGTAACCCAAAAATCCCCAATGGAATCCAATAAGCCCATTGGTCAAAATGTATCTACATATATATATAAAAACTCAAAAACATCATCAAAACAACAAAAATAAAAAAATATTGTATTTCATCACATTGCATACTAGTGCACTATACAATCATTTGCATTAGACATACTCATCATTGCATTTTGCATTCTAGAATTGATCATACATGTCTAGCACCAAGACTGTACATTAGTCATCATTCAAAATCAATCTTGTCAAAGTCATCATTCACACCATTTCATATTTCACATATCATCTCCACCTACATTTCCAACTTTTTCATATTTGTGTCCATTTCCCTTCACCTAGTCATTTTTTCTAGAATGTCTTTAGGGTTTTCAGTCACTTAGCCATCTCTAGTTTTCTTTTCAAATTTTGTAGAAAGATATCTTGATTTTTAGGAGGTATATTCTTGCTTTGATTGTACCTTGTATACATCAAAATCCCAACACATTTTCACACTAATAAATCCAAATTTTACGCAAGGAAAGATGAAACCTACGAAGTGGTCTAGGTTACCTTAAGTGAAAAGTTTACCTTGCTCATCCCCATGTGCGAATGGTTCAAAAATACTGAGAATTGAAAAAAGGAAAAGCTCCTCCCTACCCAATTCCCAAAAATAAATAGTGGTTTTCACCACTATCAATAAGCAAAGTTCCCAAAAAGCAAAAAGCAAAAGCAAAATAAATTGTTATTTTTGTCACTACACAAATCCCTTGCTCAAAGAAAACAAAATACAAAAAATAAATAGTGATTTTCATCACTAAGTATGAGCAAGTATCCCAAATCAAATAAAATAAAAGGGAGTATTGAACTTGAATCCATGGAATTATCAGCATTTGCCAAACCATAATGTGATCCCCATTACAGGTTAGGTGGCATCAATCCTGCCTAGAAATAGTGGTATCCTTATGCATGATGATATGTCTATCACATTATAATTTTAAGTGTGTACAAACCAATGTTTGTATGTGGATGAGCTAGCTTTTGGTAGCCTATCCTACTTAGTGGTCTAATCCAACTATGTACAAAACCTAGGATCATGATACTCATAGGGTAATATTCAGTACAAATGGGCTACATCAATCCTATTTGGTACTGGGGTAAATTTATGTGTATTATAACAATGACTTCACTTGCACACACAGGGATATTGATTATCTTGGTCATCCTAGTAGGGTCATACCTTGTCAAAAAGTCTTGCATGGTTAGTATATAACGTTTGATCAATTAACTAGAGTGTGTTGAGTTTCATGAAAACCTCATAGATATTCTATAACATTCATTTCATTCATTCTATTTTATCACATTTCATTAAGTTTACATTTCCATAAATCCATCACATAACAACATTACAAATGAATCGATGAATTCTATACAGTCTATGGTGCTAACATAGTATATCATATAGTATTCATATTTCATCCTCTAGATCAATACATCATCCATCTCATTATGCATCCATGCATATACATATCATCAAATCAAATCACATCATGACATATGCATACATGATAAGCATCTATCACAATATCATAAATAAAATATATACATTGCATACATCTCATAAAGTAGTACGAAAACACATGATGATAAACAAAAAAACTCATATATATATATATATATATATATATATATATATATATTTTGTATTTTTGGTATTTTGGGAGTGTGAGGTCTGAGGACCCACTTTATTGTAGACCTCACACTCCCAAAATACCAAAAATACAAAAATAGCCATCAGAGTCTCACCAACCATGGTCACGCAAGATTGGTACTATGACTCTCACCCCCACCCTCAATAAAATCTTGCTAAGAACTCCCAGATATGCTACACCCTATCCTATCTAACCTCTATTTAGAACCAGGTGCCTCCATCCTCATAGAAGACTTCCCTATACTACTCCTCCAACTCTGGTGTGACCCACTAGCAAACATACGAGCTGGTAAGCGCCCCCTAAGGCACACAATCTCATCTTCCAACTCCTTCAGATAGGTTCCCTCCTCCTATGTATGAGCTTGGAATACTCCCGCTAAGGCCTAGATCTATGCCACCTCCTCCTATGGTATGGCCATCTCACCATTGCTAGATCCCTCCTAACTAGGGATATGTGATCTAACCTGTGCCCACAGAGCCATTATCTCTATCGCCTGTATGTCAAGCTCAACCTGTGTGCTCTGTACCTATACTTGTAGGAGATCTATCTCCTGATTAATCCTAGTTATCTCATACTTTAGCTTGGTACCTATGCCACCTCATGATGCCATTGTGTTGACACCCCCTAATCTTCAAAGTCATCCTCATCCAATTCATCCCCTAGATATCCCAAGTCAAGGAGGTCTACCCACTCATCTGCTACTCGATGATGCATAAGTTTCTCATCTGCATCTACCTAACCCTCATCAGGAGTATTCTTGTGCCCTCCTCCACTATAACTACCACATCCACATCACCCCCTAGTGGCCCCTCATCCCACCATTGGTGCACCACCCACCATGAGTCATACTCCTCTATGGTCCCAACATCATCCAAATCTATAAGGTCCACTACAAAATCTACCTCTACCCCCACTACCTCCACTATTGGCCAGTATAGTGTCCTCTCATCCCCATAGTGCTATTAGACCACTGGCTCATTAGGAAACCCCTGACGTAGCCCAAAATATCATAGGAATCAAGTATAGGGAAAGTGTTGCAAGTGCGAGGAGGGTTACAGTCTAAGTGGCCCAGAAATATACAAATTTATGGCCTTAGTGTGAAAGCAATTGAAAATTATTGGCAAAATTGTATGTCGGCAAGATTTTTGTTTTTAACTCCCCTCTCCTATATTCTCTCCTTCTCTTTCGTTCTCCTTATTCCTCCTTTCCTCCCTATTTTCTCACCCCTTATCCATCCTCCCTAACTCCCTTATCCCTCCACGTACCCTTTTTTATTCCCTATAAATGCATGTATGTATTTCATGTTCAAATAAACGAAGGGAGTGAAATTTTATTAAAGTTTTTTTATTTAAAGCTTTGCAAGTCTTTTTTTTTAAGGTCTATAAAGTGTAATTTTTGTTTTTTATTAAATTGTGAGCCCACCACCTTTAACTCTATCAGTCACTGGTATCAGAGACAAAGCGAAGGTGGCTAGATAATTTGGGTTTGGATATTGTTGAGAGCATAAAGCTTGCACGTATTTCAAGACATGTGAAACGAGGTAGACCAAGGCATGCATTTCGAGGCTATACCAAGCTAAGTTGGATAGCCAGTGGGGTTGACATGGATAGCACGTGGTAAGCTGAGGTGGATAGCCAGTAGGGCTGAGGTGGCAGCCAGCAAGACCTAAGAATGAATCCTGAGGTGCCAGGTGGCAGTGACATGGACAACAAGTGACAAACATGTGGCGGAGAGAGATTCATCAGCAAGGGAAAAGTGTAGCAATTTTTATTGCCCGAAGGCAATCGATTTATAACGCTATTGTTCACGTATATTAACACTATTGAAGTCCTCGTCTTGATGCATGTGGGATAAAACAATTTATTTTTTTTTAACAAAAAATTTTACCGCATGATTATTTTATTGTCATATCTCGTGTCTGGTCTCAACGTAGCACATAGTGCACGTGGTGAAGGCGTAGGATAACTGCCATAAAGTCTCGGGTTTGAAACCCACCGAGGCACTAATCTATTTTTTCCTTATTTCTTGGCAAAAAAGGATTTAAATAAAAGGCTACCCATCTTTGTTCATGTCCAAAGGAGTAGACGGGCTGGTTGAACACCCATCATGAAGACTTTACCTGGCGGAAGGTCTAGGGATCGATTCCCCTCCGCTCCAAACCAAAGGTTTTTTGTTAAAAAATTTAAGATTTTTTTTTTAAGTTTTTAATTTTTATTAATTTTTTTAATTAATTTAATGGTTTTAAAATTATATTCTTCAATTTGTTTTTAAAAAACTAATGAAGGATATAAAAAAAATTATTAATTTTTTTATGAAAACTTTATAAAAAAATTGAAAACTTTAAAAGGGCTATCTTTGTAAAAATGGGGAGCATAATAGGGACGGGAAGCCTTCCGGAATGCCCGTTTAGCGCTGCCCCTTGGAACCCCGTTCAAGGCTAAAAATTTTATGTAATAGCCTCAGCGGCTGTAAAAGAACGAAATTGTAACCTCTAAAGCTCTAACGAAGTTTTCTTTTTGCCTTGATGAGTATATGATCAGATCTATCAGATGTTACCATGCTTTGTGCTCTCTACTACGGAGAGAAACTATTGAAGCTTTTTATGAACGATTTCGATGAGATGGACTGCATGTCGTATTTAGTCAGCTATAGAATTTTGTTATAGCCCACCAAAGAAATCCAGATTCTTGTTACGAGGCTAACTCAGAAGACAATATATTCAGACAACGAGTGGAGGAGTACGATTCAGTTGCATTTGAGCCTAAGGAATAATCCACTGAGAGCTATACCCCTCGTTCTTCAGATCTAGAGCCTGAGTCAGTAGAACCTGAGCCAGCACAGGTCGAGCCAGTAGCAGCTCCTAAAATTATCATCATCAGTGACGACGAGGATTCCATTGCAAATAATTTTTGGCCTCCAGTACTGAGCAATCCTCAAGAAGAAGAACAAGAAATCAGTGATTTATTTAAGAAATCTAGATTTTATTTGAACTTGTAATTACTTTGCTTTGTAATTTTTGTTTTTTAGTCAAATCAAAGTTTACTTTTAAGCAGTAGAAATGGCCTCAAACACAAGTCTCCCAATTCCATAATTCAATGGTAGTGATTATGAATACTGGTCAATAAATATGAAAACCTTATTGATAGGTAAAATTTTATGGGAAATATTTGAAGAAGGTTACACAGAACCCTCTGCTTCTGACTGGTCTGCTTTAAGTGTTGCCGATAGAAAAGCCAAGAAAGAAGCCCAGAAAAATAATTCCTATGCCTTGTACCATTTACAAGCAGCCCTAGATAAAAGTATATTTCCTAGAATAGCATCCTATGTAACAGCTCAAGATGCTTGGAAGGCTTTGAAGGAAAGTGATCAAATGAAGCAGGTCAGGCTTCAAACTCTGAAAAGAGATTTTAAAAATCTCAGAATGCAATAAAATGAGAAAGTAGGAGACTATTGCATGTGAGTCAAAGTCGTAGTACATAAAATGGTCACTCTAGGTGAAGATATTAAACCAAAATTTGTAGTGAAGAAAGTTTTACGAACACTTCTTCCTAAATGGAATCACGTAGCAATCATTATTGAAGAATCAAAATATTTGACTGCACTTTCCTTTTATGCACTAATTGGTTCTCTTATTTTACATGAACAGAGATTGCAGGAATATTCTAGCCTTCACTTCATAAAAAGGAAAAGGACAAGGCAGAGGTCATGGTAGAGGTCAAAACAGAGGTAGAGGTAGGAATAGTCCATGAGGTAGAACTCCTAACAGAGGAGGATCTTCAAATAGAGGTGGATGTCAGAATAGAGGTGGACAGTAGAACAAATGGAAGCATCCAGGACAAGGAAAAGGAAGTGACAAGTCAAAACAAGCTTGCTACAATTGTGGCAAACTTGGCCACTTCACTCGTGACTGCTGGTCAAAATATTCACAAGGGAGTAGCAGCAAGAGCAGTCAGTATGGAAATTTTGAAAAAGAGGAAGGGACCTCAAATATCTTTCTCTCATATGGCAAGTCAGATCAGAATTTTAATGACACCTGGATCTTGGACACTGGGTGTTCAAATCATATGAGTGGCAAAGAAGAACTTTTTGCTACTCTGGATTCTTTCTACAAATCCAGCATCAAATTGGGAGATGATAAGTTATTGGTGGTTGAAGGCATTGGAGCCATGGAGGTTCCAAAAAAATAAGGCATGAAACAAGTGATATTTATTACACACCTCATCTCCAACACAATATTTTAAGTGTTGGTCAAATGTTATAGAAAAACTATAATTTGCTAGTTGATGGGGATAAATGTACCATTTTTGATAAAAGTAATAGTGATAGAGTCATTACTCAAGTGCCAATGACAAAGAACGGGTTATTTCATTTAAATTTTAGCCATCCAGGGGGAGATAAATTAGCAAATGTTGCTATTTCAAATCCAAGTGTGTTGTGGCACTTGAGATACAGTCATCTGAATTCAGCTAGTTTGAAGATGTTAACCTCTCAAGCGATGGTGATCGGACTTCCTAAAGTTTAGGACAATAAGGAATTTTGTGAAGGTTGTGCCTTGGGAAAGCACACTAGAACCAAATTTCCTCATGGGCAAGCATGGAAATCCAGTTATCCACTCCAACTAGTGCATTCAAACATCTGTGGTCCAATGCAAACCAAGAGCATTGGTAACAACTCTTAATTTCTTCTTTTCATTGATGATTTTTCAAGAATGTGTTGGATATATTTCTTAAAGCATAAAGATGAAGCATTTTACTGCTTCGTAGATTTTAAAGCAAGAGTTGAAAATGAGAGTGGATATTCTGTTAAATGTCTTAGATTAGATAAGTAGGAGAATACTCCTCTAATGAATTTTTGAATTTTTGTAAAAAACATGGAATAAAGAGGCAGTTCATTGCTGCCTATACTCCACAAAAAAATGGTGTGGATAAGAGAAATAACTGCACCATTGTAGATATGGCAAGATCGATGCTTCAAATGAAGCATTTGAGCAATATGTATTGGGCAGATGTAGCTAGGACTAGTGTGTATATTTTAAATAGGAGTCCTACTTCAAGTTTGAAAGGGAAAACACCTTACCAAGCATGGTATGGTAAGAAACCAAATGTCAAGCATTTTAGAGTATTTGGTTCACTGGCTTACTAACACATTCCTGATGAATAGAGGAAGAAGCTCGATCCTAAGAGTCAAGCATGCATTTTTGTGGGGTACTATGAGAACACAAAAGCTTATAGACTCTAAAATCCTAGGACTCGAAAGATAATACTTTCTAGGGATGTGATTTTTGATGAAGGGGGAGAATGGGGACATCCCTAAATTTATAGTGATGTTGAATCTCATGATGCAGGTTCTTCACAAATTCAACAGGTGCCACAGAACAACAAGAAGTCTCCTTCTCCTCAAATCCCAAGCAGACATTCAACTTCCATTTCATCATCATCTTCACCAAGTCCTTCTCCACAAATTTCAGTTAGTTCCTCACCAATGGATATTGATTCTCCATATAGAGGTAAGATAAATCTCTAGCATCATCCATCTTATCAGATGTTGGATAAAAATTTTCAAAGAAGGTATACTAGAAGTCAAGCTAGTGAGATGAGTTATGTTTTACAAAGACTTGAAAATATGCATTTGTATGGTGATGATGATTCCTAGCTTGAACCTCTGGGAGATGTAGTTAACTATGCCTTGTTAACTAGTGTACATCTTGAACCTTATAGTTATGATAAGGCATGTACTTAGAAAATTTGGCAAGATGCCATGAAAGAGGAGATAACCTCTATAAAAAACAATGACACTTGGGAGCTGGTAAAGCTTCCTAAAGGCAAGAAATGTGTTGGATGTAAATGGGTCTTCAAGACCAAATTCAATGTTGATGGAAGCATTGAAAGGCACAAATATTGGTTGCAAAAGGATTTACACAGAAGTATGGTATTGATTATGAGGAGAAATTTGCTCCTGTAGCCATACAGGAGACCATCAAAATATTTCTTGCTTTAGCTACTCACAAGGGTTGGAAAATTCAACAGATGGATGTGAAAAGTGCCTTTCTCAATGGGTACTTGACAGCGGAAGTGTATGTTGAGCAACCTCAGGGATTTCAAGAGCAAGGTAAAGAGAACCTTGTTTACAAACTGAAAAAGACACTCTATGGCCTCAAGGAGGCATCACGAGCTTGGTACTCACACATTGATGGGTACTTTAAATATTTTGGGTTCACCAGAAGTAGAAATGAACCCATCCTTTACTACCTGAAGCAAGGTAATGACATACTCATAGTTTTCTTGTATGTGGATGATCTCATATTCATGGGTAGTAATGAAAAAATGAATATGGAGTTCAAGCACTTCCTGATGAAATAGTTTGAGATGAAGGATCTTGGCTGAATGCACTACTTCCTTGGATTGGAAGTTCATTAGTCAGATACAGGGATCTTCATTTGTAAACATAAGTATGCTTGAGACATGATTAAGAAGTTTTCTATGAAACATTGTAAACCAGTTGCAACTCCAGTTGGACATGGGATCCAATTGAGCAAAGATGATGGAGCATCGAAAGTTGACGTGTGACCAATTTTAGAAGTATGGTTGGGAGCTTGATGTTTCTCACCAACACCAGACCCAATATTCAGTATGTTTTTTCTCTTATCTCTTGATTTATGGCTAGCCCATCTGAACTGCATTTTTAGGCAGCTAAAAGAATTCTCAAATATGTGAAGGGTACATTGGATTTTGAAATCGAGTACCATAAATGTAACATTATCAAGCTTGTAGGATTCAGTGATAGTGATTGGGGTAGCAATATTGATGATATAAAATCAACTTTAGGGAACTATTTTAGTCTGGGATCAGTACTAATAACATGGAGATCCAAAAAGCAAACTTTGGTAGCTTTTTCTTCTACATAAGTTGAGTATATAGCAGTCACCTATGCTAGTACTCAAGCCCTATGGCTAAGAAAAGTGTTGGAAGAGATTAGAGAGTAGCAAAGTGGTCCAACCAGAATCTACTGCAACAACATCAATGCCATTCAGTTGGCATACAATCCGATCCACCATAGTAGAATGAAACATTTTGATATGAAGTACCAATTCATCCGAGACATGGTGGAGCATGAAATTGTTGAGCTAAAATTTTGCTACACTTTGGAGAACATCACAGATATCTTCACCAAAGTGATGGCTAAAGCTCAATTTATAAAGCTGAGAGATTGTGTAGTCAGTCCTCTCAAATTTAAGGGGGAGAATTTTGCAAGTGTGAAGAGGGTTACAGTCTAAGTGGCCCAAAAATATACAAATTTATGGCCTTAGTGTGAAAGCAATTGAAAATTGTTGGCAACATTGTATGTCGGCAAGATTTTTGTTTTTAACTCCCTTCTCCTATATTCTCTCCTTCTCTTTTGTTCCCCTTATTCCTCCTTTCGTCCCTATTTTATTGCCCCTTATCCATACTACCTAACTCCCTTATCCCTCCATGTACCTTATTTTATTCCCTATAAATACATGTATGTATTTCATGTTCAAATAATCGAAGGAAGTGAAATTTTATTAAAGTTTTTCATTTAAAGCCCTGCAAGTCATTTTTTTAAGGTTTGCAAAGTGTAATTTTTGTTTTTTATTAAATTGTGAGCCCACCACCTTTGACTCTATCAGTTAGAAAGTACTCCTGCTTAGTACCATTCCACCCAACTAGCCATCTCCTTCACCTTACCCTACAAAGTTGTACCTCAGTCTCGGCCCATGTTGGGCAATCCTTGTACGACCTCAGTCACCTATGCTGACCTGAATTATGAAAAATACTATGCATAATGGTCCACATTACCTTCAAGGTGATGACTCCACCCTACCTCCTATGCTTGCTACCATAGGATCCCATAGCCTATCTCCCTGTTTGCCAGCTATGCCCATGTCATCCATGGCAATCCCTGTAGTCAATCCATAGCTATGTGTTGCCATCCCCACACCTATAGTAGTAATTTGCATCCTAATACCTTATGCCCTTGGGATTTGGTCTCATATAGCTCATCATACAACTTCTCTAGTAATTTTATCCCCTAAGCCATCTCTAGCGGTTGCTCCATGGTACACTCTACCAGAGTAAACACTAACTCCAACAAGTTCCATGGAAACTTGGCTCCTGATGAGTCTGGTAGTAGCATATTTGATATTATAGTCATGAATAAAACATGCTTAAGTGTCAGCACACTGGCCTCATACCATACCCCCACCAATATCCCTCTACTTAGTGAGTCACGTACTACCGCCTCCCACTCCCTATCAAAGTACCTCTCCATGAATGTATCCTTCAGGTCATAATGAGTAGATATGATCAACCACCCCTCTATAAAAATGTTCAAAATTTGATAGACGTACTCAAGAATCACCATCATCTCCCCTATCGGTATGTGGAAGGTGTTGGTGCATGGATCTCATAAGTTAGTAATAGTAGTCAGGCAAGCACGATCGCCCACCACAGGCTCCAACCGTGTCACGTGCTTAAGGCCAATGGCATAAATTTATTCCTAGTATGCCCCTATAAATAAGTCTCTCATGTTTTTAAATATATTCAATTCAAAACTTGATACTAACTCTTAACCACCTGGAAGAGGTAGGCCAGTTAATAACAAGCACCAAACATGCTTCAAAATGACCCAAAAATACCCAAAAACACCAAAAAAGGGCCCTTTTTAGGCTAAATTATGGTCATCCTACCTAGGTACGGCCCCTAAATCTATGATAATACCACCTAGGGATGGCCACAAAATAGCTTAGGCTGGCCGTCCCACCTAGGTACAGCCCAAAATGGGCCAAAATTGGCCTTCTACGCCACCAAAAATAGTCAAAAAATAGCAAACTAAAGCAAGAAAAAGCAATAAAATTGCACAAAAACACAAATAAAAGCATAAAACATTGTAGGAAATACCTAATTATGTTCAATTACTAAGGATTTATTATGTTGTGCCAAAAATAAAAAATAAGCCACAATTACACTTCTAACACTAGCAAAGTGCAGTAAGGAATGTAATCCTTACCTGTCTCGCACCGACTCTACCACTAAAAGAGTTTGCATGTTGGCTCATGGTTAATTTAGGATGATTTTGATAACACTCTAATACATATAATCACTCTCCTCCTACTCACCTCTCAAACTGCAAAGTTAGAAATGCACAAATGAGCCCAAATACCCCATTTTTGGCTTAAATAGACCTCCAAGAGGCCTGGCCATCCCTGGGGGAATGAGTGGCTAATTTTCCAACTGCACCACCTTGGTATGGTCATAAACTATGCAGCCATCCCACTGTAGGATATCCACCAAAAAAACACATCAAAACAACTCAAAAATACACCAAAAAGGGTCCAAAACCCACCAAAAACAACTCAAATTTGGTCAAAATTCACTAGGGATCAAGATGAACCTAAATTGCTCATGAAGAACTAGAAAAGTATTTAATTCAATTCCTAATAATGAAATTATGTCTGGACCACCCCATGGGAATGAGGTTTTCAGCTCCTTTATTCCATGAAGCATCAACAAAATCACCAAAATGCTCTCAAAAATGCTCCATTTCACAATGGGTAAAACTAAAGGGAATCCCAACCAAGTCATATGGATCAAGCAACTCGTTACTTTTATCACTGGTAATTCCATCATTGAATCATCACTTGAGGGGGTAGTCATTCTTAACAAATTCATAATCGAAATCAACAATCAAACATTCATTCATGCAAATTTCGTTCGTCCAACAAATCATTGATAATGACAATCATGCCCTGCTTGGGGCAACAAACAAGCAATAGTTTCAATTAAATAAATGCTTGGAATTATATAATAATCTTCATGACTAAAGAATATCTAAGATCAAGTAAGCCTTACTGGAAAGGTTGTACTTGAAGCAAGTTCCTTAGTTTGTCATAAGCAAGGATTCAAGAACGCATGCTCTTTCCATGATTAGGGTATCTAAAGTTGATTAGGTTACTAAATAACCCTAATAATCTAACATTTTAGTCATCTATTTTTTCTCAACACTGTGTTGCACACAACACATCTCAAAAAGGAGCATTGGTAGGCATTAAAATCATGTCAATCTGATTAGGTGACCAAAAGCATTGGCGAAGTTGACATCATATGGCCCATTTGGGCACCCCTCAGAGGTTAAACAGTGGTCCTAACTGCTCTTAGAAGGATATAACCCACTTTTTGGAGGTTTTGGGCCACATAGGCATGACTGTCCCACCCAAGGATGGTCACAGTTCATGACTGTCCCACCTAGGGATGGTCGCAAGCGATCATCCCTGGGTAGGATGGCCATGGCCTTTGACTCCCAAAAAGTCAAATTTTGGACAAATGGCACCCAAAAACTACCATTTATCCTACCTATTCAAGCATGTAGACCTGAGGGTGCATAATACATATGACATGCTACAAAATTAAGGCCAAAAAGGGATATTATCTTCCCCTTCCAATGCATGCCAAGTCTTAGACAAATGGTACCTCTTGCCCTGCATGTCCTTGCATGCCCATTTTCCCATAGGCTTCCTTTGGCTATAAAGTGGATTTATTTTCCACCTAAAATATAGGGAGGAGTTTTGAGATATAGCAATGAAGTGATGTCGATATTTCCCCTCACCCTTTTGTGCCTTGTCCCTCGAAATCTCTACCTAGTGAAGGAGGTTCTCGAGTGATTCAAGAGGCATAATTTGTTTACAAAACCAAACCAATTGAGTGAATTTCACCACAAAATTTTATGACAAAACCATTTAGAGGGTTTTTTACCAATTCACAGAGGAATTGATGGTAAATAATTAGTAGAACTAGTGGTCATCCCACCCCAGGATGGTCCCCATTCTATGATAGTCACCACTATCCCTGCAAGAGAATGTGGTATATTACAGCCTTATTTTTCTACTAATTTTAAATAGGCATATTCTAGGATGTATCAGGAACCTACTATTCAAATTTCATGCAATTTGGAGTTATATTGAGTGATTTATTGCATTTTTAGTGTTTTACAGGTCTACGTGGACCATCTAAAGATTCACATGAATATGTGATCAATTTTTCTAATATTTTAACATGGGTTCTCTCTAAATATTATTTTATATATACTTTCCAATTTTGGTTTTATTTGGATATTTTTAGGGCTAAACATCACTTGTTTTGGGTTTTGTAGGCTTAGTAGGTGCACTGCGAATGCGACATGGATTCATATGCAAATTATGTTCTATTTTCATTTAGATCTTCCCAAAATCATATTTTATGTATGCCTCTAAAATTTGGAATCATTTTGAGTTGTTTTAGATGGTCGTATTACATATTTACACTTTCTAACCTTTTATTGCATGTATTACTTTTGCATATTTCACATTCCACACTTGCTATTGACAAAATCTGGTTTCCTTGTGTGTAGGTGTAGGTTTTACAGTGCATGAGGAAGGAGCATAGGATCAGAACATAGTATATCAAAGTGGTGGCATCATAGGCCCACCCACTTCAATTGTGGATACGAGGAAGAACAGTGGAAGTGCACCCAAGTTATTGAAAGGATTTGATCCTTGGGCACCATTTTGTAACAAGTGTATCAATCTAGAGCCCTCAAGGGGATATTTATGTAACCATGATTTGATCCACCAAATGAATAAATAATAACTCTATTTCATGCATTTATTTTTCTTATCATGCTTACTTGAATGCTCCTTTTGTAATTCTTATTCAACACTAGCGATAGATGCATCTTGTTTAGCATTGTTAGGTGCACCATTTTTTCATACTTCATGGTGGAAATTAGGAGATAATCTTAAGTCCAATCCTAGCCTTGCAAAAATTAGGATACAAGCTTAATTCTAATCCTAGCCTTAGAAGAAATTAGGAGATAACCTTAAGACAAATCCTATTATTGGTGGCAATTAGGACACAAGCTTAAGTCAAATCCTAGCCTTGGTGGTGATTAGGAGGTAATATTAAGTATAATCCTAGCCTTGGTGTCAATTATGATATAATCTTAAGTCTAATTCTAGCCTTGGTGGCAATTAGGAGATAATATTAAGTCTAATCCTAGCCTTGGTGGTGATTAGGAGATAAGCTTAAGTCAAATCCTAGCCTTAGCGGCAATTAGGAGATAAGCTTAAGTCTAATCCTAGCCTTGGTGGTGATTAGGAGACAAGCTTAAGTCAAATCCTAGCCTTGGTGGTGATTAGGAGATAAGCTTAAGTCAAATCCTAGCCTTGGTGGCGATTAGAAGATAATCTTAAGTTTAATCCTAGCCTTGGTGGAAATTATGAGACAAGCTGCCTGGTTTGCTTGAATTTGTTTTTGATCTTTTGTTTATTTTCCCCAAGCAAGGAGGATGCATGATTGTCTTTGTTAATGATTGAGTTTTTAATTTCTGATTTTTATTATGAATGTTATTATTATGACTACCCCCTCAAGCAACGAGTCGATGAGGAAATGGCAAGTGATGAAAGTAATGAGTTGTTTGACCAAGATGACTGATTTGGATAGTTCAAGATGAGTACTATTGTTGTTAATTCAGGTCCTATTACAGTTGTGATTTCAACCATTAATAGTAATTTTACATCTCTATCCTATGGAGCAGTCCAAATTGCAATGGCCTTCTTAGGAAATCAAGATGATAGTAATTCAATTTAAGCATGTGCTGAATCACTATGTTCGATGATTTTATAAAAAATTTATATAGGAAAGGAAACGAATACCTCATTCCTGTGGATCAGTCGGCCACCATGGCCTTCTTCAGGAGTGAAGTGAAGACATTTCAATTCATCAATGAATAATTTGGTTCAAATGGCCTTATGGTAATTTACTCATCTTGCCGAATTGCATGGAGCACAAGTCGTTGCAACTGACAAGTGTATAGAGTAAATAACTAGATACAAGGCATATTTGGAATTTTGTTATTTTATTTTTTTGTTAATTTTGATATTTTGATGATATTTCATAGAAGAAATAAAATTAATTCCTCATTCCCGTTGAGCATTTCGGCCGCCATGGCCTTCTTCGAGAGTGAAGTGAAGATATTTTAATTTCTCAAATAATTTGGTTCAAATGGTCTTATGGTAATTTACTCATCTTATCGGATTGCATGGAGTGCAAGTCACTGCGACCACCAATTGTATAGAGTAAATAACTATATATAGGGTACATTTGAAATTTTGACTTTTTGATGTTTTTGTTATTGATTTTAAAATTTAAAAAAAAAATTGGACCGATAGATATGCTTTTGATGTCCATGGATGCATTTATGGATGCAATGCCTAGATGAAATTTTGATTATGCTTATGTGTGTGTGATGTACTAATGACATGCACTAGCTAGATGATAGATGTATGCTTAGATGCTATGATCTAAATGTGTAGGTGCACTACTATGTATGCATATATGGATGCAATGATGTATGGTAAATGCATGTTAAAGTTATTTCAATTATTGATGCATTTAATCTATGTGATATGTGCTATGATAGATGATGTATGTAATGCATTAATTACATGAGGATGATCTAATGCAAATGAACTTGTATGCTTTAATCACATAAAACATAGAGAATGAATATAATATGTGTTTAACAAACTACTAGATGACACCACATAATGTATGAAAATCATGAATGAAAATGGTAATTCTTATCATAATAATTAATAATTTAGGCATCCATATGTGAAATGAGATGATGTGAGATGTATGGGATTTCCTTATAAGCTTATGTAGATTAAAATATATGCACAAAATAGTCAGTGGCCATCTAAATATCATTGCTGATATCCATCCGGTATCTATCCTATTTCATGAACACCTTTTAATAAACAAAAGTTTACAAGGAAAATTGTGTATGATTGATGATATGATTTGTTGCTATAAGATATTTTGGAGGTTTTCCAGGAGACTTAAACACCCTAGTTGACTAATAAAAATATAATTACTACACAATACTTCTAAAAGATAAAATATTTTGTTGTGAAGACCAAGATATTCACTATCCTTGTGTGTGCAAATGAATATATTAGATGAAGCATAAGACTACCTCATTTCTAGGTAGGATTCATTTAGCCCATTTATGTAATGAGGATCACCAAATTTTCATCTTTATCCTATATTTGGATGTAGTTGAACTAGACTACTAGGTAATATAGGCCACCTAAAGCTAGCTCATTTGTAAATTATTTAGAACTACCCCATTGCTAGGTGGGATTCATTCATCCCATTACTGTAATGGGGATCACTCAATGGTTTCAAAGTACTAACCATTCTAGGGATTCAATATCTTCACCCCCTTATTTTCTTTTCATTCTTTGGGATACTTGCTCATGCTTAGTGATGAAAATCACTGTTTATTTTGCATTTTTTTTTAGCAAGGGATTTGCTTTTTGCTTTGTTTTGGGAATTTGCTTATTTTGTATGAAAGCAAGGGATTATTTTGGTAGGGTGGAGCTTGTCATTTTTCCAATGATTAACATCCTATACCATGTGCATCACAATATGAGCAAGTAAAAACCTTTCAATTAAGGTGACTAGGACCACTTTGTAGTATTCATCCTTCCTTGATCACCACTTGTAAAGATTTAAAATTCATACATCTAAGCTAATTGCAATATGATAACAAATTTAAAGCAATGAAACATGTATAACCAAATAAATTGACAAAAATAAATGCCTCCTTTATATTAATCAATTTCAAATCTCGGTTACATATTCGTCCCTCTTAGGGATACCAAATTTGATACATGATTACAATCATTTTGAGCCCCAAAATGGGGGTGATGTATTCTACAAGCTCTTTAGATATCCAAAACTTTGCTTATAAGAGGGCTTATTAGCTACCTACTTTTTTGATTCCAAGTAATATTATTTTGATGATGCTCTTGGATCCTTGATTGTTCCTGTCACCTACACACAAAGAAACTAGAAGACACATCAATAGCACATGATGCCTCTCAAGATGAGGTTAATTTCTTGAAATATGCAAATAGAAAATAAATGCATGAAATGATAAATAATGCTTTAAAACTTAAAATAATGTTTGAAATATTGAATATAAATATTAAAATTCTACTACACTAGGTTAGAAATCCAATAAAAATACTGCTAATCTAATCTAATGGATAAAAATAGAGGAAAAGAGACATCAGACCTTAGCCACTATCAACCAGAGTAGTTGGAACTTCTAGCCACTATCAAATTTTGTGGATAAGCCTATGGGCTATTATCAAAGATAGCAGCCATGAAGAAATAATTTTGGTCTCTAAACCTTATGCCTGGTGTCAATCGATTCCACTACAAAGGGGTGTGACGTTCTTAGTGTGTTCTCTCAGAATGACTTTAGGTGGTAAATTGGCTCAAATCATGTTGAATTGAGTGTTTGAACAGTGTTTTTTTCTTCTAAAAATGTGATAGTCTCTATTTATGGATAGGCACTTATCATTGCTCAATTGGACAACACTTTGTTACTCCTCAAGGGGATGTGAAATCGCTCTCCAATCTAGTAGGTTTTTGCTATAGAAAATGCTCATTAATTCTCTAGGATTTGCTCTTCAAAATTGAGGTCTTAAATAGACTCCCAAAATCCTTGCTCTAGCTTCATGGAGAAGCCAAGAATAAGAATTGGTTATGCCCAAGAAGTTGAGACAAGCCTTCTAGAAGCTTCTATTCGCCCAACTGATCAAGAATTCGTTATGCTTTCAAATAGATTTTGCTCGACTTGATATTTGAGTTAGTTACAAAGCTAGCCACTATTGACCAGGGAAGCTAGGAAGCTAGCCATTATCATCTTCAGTAAACTAGGGAGCTAGTCACTATCACCATCAATGGCTAGGGAGCTAGTTGCTATCGTCGTTAGTAGCTAAGGCTAACTAGGACTAGATTGCCCTAGATGAGTGGTTAGAACCACTGCTAAGTCTTGAAAAGTTCCAAAATATTTAATATGACCTAAATAGGTGTCCATATGAGTAGTCTCCTAAATATGATGTATTTTAGGTGTCTACACCTACATATTATTATCCTTATTCTTTATCCTATCAACTTCATATTTTCAAAAACTTATACACAACCTTTGATGCTTTTTTTCATTGGCATATTACTATCCTTATTTTTTTCTCCTATTAATTTCTTCAATTCCCTTTTTTTCTCAATTCCCATTCACATAAAGTTGTAATTGCAAATTATTTTCATGTTTATGTAAATCTAGTGGGACTAAATATGTTCACATACCAAGATAAAGCTTCCCCTTGCAAGTAATCATGAAGCTTCCAACTCCATTCTTGCTCAGAAAAAAATTAAATAAAAATATCTCCACTTCCTCAATCATTCACTATCATCACTATCAATCCTTCCAATGAATATTGGCCACTCCATGCTCCTGGATAATAGATATCTATCCTCAAATGAGCAATTGATAATGGTCTACAATTTTTTTTTTTTTACTAGCTAATATCGAGAAGTCCATAGTTTGGTAATGGTCTAAGCCTTGGTGTAGCTTCTAAGACAACGATCTTTTCCTCAAGACATTTCCCCTAGTGCTATAGCTAATTTTGTAAGTTCTCTTGGGATACATCATATCACATTCTTGGATGAGGATATTCCTTCCTTATTTCCACAAGAGGATTCTTCCCTTTATATCATTGCATTAATTAGGGAAGGGAAATGTTTATCAAATGGATTTTGATTGATAATGTGTTGGACATTTTGAGTCAAAGTTGTCATTGATGTCAAGGAACGAAGTTGTCATTGATGTCAAGGAATAAGCTACCGTTGATGTCAAAAGGTCAAAAGGAACAATGCAAAGGTTAATGGAAAAAGAGCTTCATAATATTTATTTTTAATATTATGTGGAAGCATAAGTAGAAGGGTTTTTATTAAAACCATGGATGAGCAAAAATAAAAGGTTTTTCATAAAAACCCAAGGAGGCTTTTAAATTCATGTTAGAAAGCCCAAGGAAGTTTTAATATTTATTTTATAAAATATTTAAATTCAAATTGAATTTAAATTTTATAAATAAATATTATTTATACAAAGTGGTAAAACCTAAGAAGGCTTTAATCCTTAATAAAGCCAAAAGGATTTAAATATTAATTTATAATATTTAAATTCTAAAGAATTTAAATAATTTATAAATTAATTATTTAAAATTTAAAGCACCGACATTTAATTTCAAGGTGGCATATTGGTATAAAAACCATATGCCTAAGTGGCAAAAGAATTATCCCTTGTTCGATTTACCAAAGGCCTGCGAGTTGTGTGTTTCGTGCGATTTCGTGCAAGGAAGAAGACAAAGTTTTGTCTTAAGTGCGTCGGTGAAGAAATAAGATGAAAGAAGCCCTAAACCTCATAACCATCCAGCGTGGTGGTCTGGTGGCAAGTTGGAGTGAGCTAGGGTGCTTGTGAGTGGGAGGACCCACGTTCGAATCTTGGTAGGCAACATTTTGAGTGGACTTGGTCAACATTTTGAGTGGACTTGGTTAGGCGCCAAAGGAAGCGGTGCAAATCATTTTTTGGGTGAGGCGCCAAGAGGGAGAAGATAGAGCACGTGGTGCTCTTCCCTCCCAAGGTGAGTGCCTAGCTCATGTGGTGGTTGGAGCCATGGCTAGGGCACTGGTAGAGGCGACGTCGTGAGTTCGAGTCTCACCAAGGCAAAGGTAATAAATTTTTAATATATTTTGTGATGCCTAAGGTTTTGACATAAGGTCCTAGGGAGTTAAAAGGGGTAGATAAAAAGTATTTTTAATTGGTCATTATTTTGGTAATGGAGGAATAAGGAGTTAAGCTTTATTTTTAAATAAAGTATTTTTGACATATTGGTTTATTGGAGAAATAAGTGGATTAAAGTGTTGGTTAAATTTTGAGAGGACTTCTTGCCATTGAGTTATTTTGAGAAGGTGATTTTATTGACATTATTTTTGGTATTGGATATTATTTTAATTGGGAGATTATAAGGTGTATTTGGTCAATTATTTTTGTATATGTTGATGGATGCTTTCTTCAAGATGGAGTAATAAGGTGTATGTATGTTTTGATATTTACATTGTACTTTTGAGAGAGTTTATCATCTTATAACTTCCTTGAGCTTGGCAAAGAAGTGTTTGTGGTTGTGGTAGATTTTTGAGGTTCCTTCATCATCAAGAAAAAGGTATGGGCACATTCTTCCATAGTTGAGTTGATTGATTGGTTTTCTGGAAAACAAGTTTGGAGTGAAAAGGACTTAATTAGGTTTCCTTATTGAGTGTGTTGAGTTAATGCTTCAAGGTTTTTTGGAATAAAGAGTTGTTGTTAAAACCTTGTTTGATAAGCATTGTTGTTGAAGCCATTGGTTAAGTGAAGAACTTGAACTAGGGTTTGAAAAGAACATGAGTATCATTGTTATGTGAGATTGGTTGATAAGCATTGTTGGAAATATTTTGAGTGAGTGTTCATATGCTTGGACTAGGGTTTGTGAGCAAGGATTATTTCATTGAGTGATTGGTTGAGTAGAGTTGGTTGAGCCTAGTCAAGTGGATGTGTGAAGTGATTGTTCAAGTTCTATGAAACAAATTATTCTATATTCTGAATTGATTTGAGAAAGAGATTGAGTATTGATGAGTGTGAAATATATTGAGTCTCTAACAATTCTCTTTATGTTTCTATGAGATTGGACAAGTTCTAGTGTGGACTTGTTGAACAGATTTGAGGTAAGTCTTAGAGAAGACTTGTGGATAGATTTGTGTGAGATTTTATGAAAGCTTACAATACAGATTGAGGATAGATATTGAGGACATATCAGAGGATAGAGTTTGGTGCAGATTTGAGGATAGGTTTGTGCCAGACCAGAGATAGAGATAGAGCAGATTTGTGCTAGACCGAAGGACTATGTTTAGTACAGATTTGAGACAGAGATTTGGAGGTGATAGAGTTGAGGACAGAGATCTCCAACCAGAGTAGGGAGGATAGGTGTCTTCTATGGATAGAGTTCCATTTTCTAAGGGTAGTGGAGGCAGAGGTCTTCTAGAGGATCACCATCCAGAGTAGAGTTAGGATATTGGTGTTCTCCTATGGATAGAGATCCACAAACTTGATTAGGGGATTGGTGTCTCCTTTGGATAGAGGTCCATAAACATTATAGGGAAAGGATTCCCAAGAGAATTTATTTGAGAAAAATTTATAAGAAATATTTTCTCCATGGAGTAGCCCACATTGGGTGAACCACATAAAATCATGTCTCTCATGTGTGTGATGCT
The DNA here is from genome assembly GCA_028583015.1 of Wollemia nobilis. NCBI lineage: Eukaryota > Viridiplantae > Streptophyta > Pinopsida > Araucariales > Araucariaceae > Wollemia > Wollemia nobilis. The sequence continues at coordinate 12,046,807 of JAQPPZ010000513.1, forward strand.
TTGTGTGATGTTTACTACTTTAATATTGTTGATGTTATTATTTGGATTAAAAAGCAAAAATTTTATCTTATACTATTCACCCCCTCTCAGTATAAGCACATGTTCTTCAATTGGTATCAGAGCGGGTCTCTCCATGAAAAGACTAACAACTTGGAGGAGGATCCATCAGAAACACACATGACTTCAAAAAATGAAGAGGAGACTATGTTTGATATAAAAGAGGAATTATTTGCTACTCTCAAAAATTTGGAAAGAATTAGAGAGAAGAATTCAAGCTTGAAGGAACAAATTCAAGAGGATGAAGAAGCAAGGATGGAACTTCTACAAAATCTCATAGAACTCAAGATAAGGGTGGAAGAAGGAAATAAAATTGAGCAGGATATGACAGATCTATTAAGAGCAAGAGAAACAGAATGTGAAATATTGGAAGCAGAAATTGTTTATCTAAGGAATGAAGTTGAAAGGACCAAGGCACTACAAGATGTAGAGTATGAGAAATAGAAAAAGGAATCAAGTCTTCAAGAAGCAGAAACTTCAAACAAAGATAGGCAAGCTAAGGACATCAGAAAGGAAGAAAGCAAAGAAGAACCTTGGATGAGAGTTAATCACAAAAGGAGAAGCACTCCACCACAATCCAAAAGGCATCCAAGCAGGTTACATAATTTCTTCCATGGTCATTGCTTTTCTTGTAATAAATATGGTCATAGAGTTGTACACTGTATTAGTCATGCAAGAAGCAATGTCAATAGAAATTTCAATTCTTTTGCACCTCTTATGGATGATGATATTATATGTTACAAATGCAATAATTTTGGGCACAAGGCTAGATGGTGTAAGATGATACTTCCTGAGTCTAGAAAAACAATTTCAACAACTAGGAAAGATGAAAAGAAAAATGTTAAGGCTAGATCAATGTTAGTTCAAACAACCCTTCATGCTCAGGATAAGGAAGAACAATGGTATCTTGATAGTGGTTGCTCTAGTCACATGACAGGAGACAAAGACAAATTCATTGTTCTAAAAGAAACCAATAGAGGATCAGTAAGTTTTGGTGATAATGGATCAACAAGGATTGGTGGAAGAGGAACTCTAAGTTTAGATAATGGGAAAACAAAAATAGAAAATGTGTTGTATGTTAAAGGGTTAAAACATAATCTGCTAAGTATAAGTCAACTTTGTGATCAGGGGTATATGGTTACTTTCCACCCAGATAGATGTGAGATAAGAAAATCAGAAACTGGAAAGGTCATTGCCAATGCAAAAAGAACTCCAAATAATCTATACATGCTTAGTGAGATCAAAGGGGAAAAGTGCTTTCTATCACAAGAAGATGAGAGTTGGTTGTGGCATAGAATATTGGGTCACTTGAATTTTGACAACATAGTCAACATAAGAAATAAGCAAGTTGTCAGAGATTTACCCAAAATAAGAAGACCACAAAACACAATATGTGCACCTTGTCAACATGGAAAGCAAACTAGAACAAGTTTTAAGTCAAAAGGATATATGTCATCTGAGCCATTGAGTCTAATACATACTGATCTATGTGGTCCTACCAGAACACAAAGTATTCAGGGTGAAAGTTACTTTATATTGTTTATAGATGATTACTCCATAATGGTTTGGGTAGCTTTCCTGAAAGAGAAGTCAGAGGCCTTTGAAAAATTCAAAGCATTTAAGGAATTGGTTGAAAATGAAACTGGAAAAAGGATTAAGTGTCTGAGATCTGACAGAGGAGGAGAATTTACCTCAAATGAATTTGTAGAGTTTTGTGAACAACATGGAATCAAAAGAGAATACTCAACAACAAGAACTCCTCAACAAAATGGAGTAGTTGAAAGGAAAAATAGGACTATTGAGAATATGGCTAGAGCTATGCTAAATGAGTCTAAGCTCTCAGATGGATTTTGGAGAGAAGCAGTCAACACAATAGTATACATAATCACTAGGGCTCAAATGAGGGTAAACCATCACAAGACTCCATATGAGCTTTGGAAAGGAAGATCGACCACTGTAAAACACTTCAAGATTTTTGGAAGCAAGTGTTACATAAGACGAGAAGATCAAAACTTAGGCAAGTTTGACCCAAGATGTGATGAGGGAATTTTTCTTGGTTATTCCTCAAGGAGTAAAGCCTATAGATGCTTCAACAAGAGAACACGTACTATTGTAGAAAGTATAAATGTAACAATTGATGAGAAGATAGATTCAAGAGAACCAGTTCAACAAATTGTGTATCAAGAAGATGGAAGTTGTCAAGAAGAGTTTCATGAGGAATCAGATGAAGAAGAAGAAGAAACACAAAGACTTCTTCCTAAAACTCCATCCAGGTATGTACAGAAGCATCATCCAAGATATTTAATCATTGGGAATCCAGATGAAAGACAGACAAGGAGAAGGATAATAACACCATCTCAACAAGCAAATTTCTCTTTACTATCTAATATTGAGCCAAAAGACTTCACTCAGGCAAGTGAGGATAAGTTTTGGATTAAGGCAATGAATGAGGAATTAGATCAGATAGAGAAAAGCAAGACTTGGGAACTTGTTCCATGACCAAAGGACAAAAATGTGATCGACACAAAATGGGTATTCAGAAACAAGTTAAATGAAGATGGACAGGTGGTCAGGAATAAAGCAAGGTTAGTATGCAAAGGTTATGCACAGGTAGAGGGAATTGACTTTGATGAGACATTTGCTCCAGTTGCATGACTTGAAGCCATAAGAATATTTTTAGCCTTCTCAAGTTTCAAAAACTTCAAAGTATATCAGATGGATGTTAAGTCAACATTTCTAAATGGTGTTCTAGAAGAAGAAGTTTATATTGAACAACCAGAGGGATTCATATTAGAAGATAAACCAGATCATGTATGCAGATTGAAAAAGGCACTGTATGGTCTAAAGCAGGCTCCGAGAGCATGGTACTCAAGATTGGATAAGTATCTTCAGGAACAAGGATTCAGAAAAGGAATAGCAGACAACAACTTATACATAAAAAATGAAGGGAATAATCTACTAATTGTGGTTGTTTATGTTGATGACATCATTTTTGGGGGAAAACAATGATAAGATGTGTAAAGAATTTGCTAAGAACATGCAAAATGAATTTGAGATGTCTATGCTTGGTGAGTTGTCTTTATTTCTTGGACTTCAGATCTCACAATCAGAGAAAGGAGTATTTCTCTCACAAACCAAGTATATAAAAGAAATGCTAAAAAAATTCAGGTTAGAATATTGCAAACCGGTAAGTACCCCCATGGTCACAGGATGCAAGTTAAGTAAGGATGATGAATCTCCAGAGGCAGACCAGAGATTATATAGATCTATGATTGGTAGCTTGTTGTATGTTACAACTACAAGACCAGACATAGTGCAGTCAGTGGGATTAGTGGTAAGGTTTTAGGCAGCACCTAAGGAAACACATGTGGCAGCAGTAAAGAGAATTCTTAGGTATCTAAAAGGAACTATGGATTTTGGGCTCTGGTATCCCAAAAGTGATAGTTTCACACTCACAACATATACAGATGCAGATTGGGCTGGCAATATTGATGATAGAAAAAGCATAAGTGGAGGAGCATTCTTTCTTGGAGACTATTTAGTCTCTTGGCTAAGTAAGAAGTAGGTTTCAGTATCCTTATCTACAGCAGAAGCAGAATATATTGTAGTAGTAGCCAATTGTACACAGGTATTATGGATGAAGTGAACTCTAGAAGACTTCAAGATAAAACATGATCATCCTATTCCCATACTATGTGATAATACAAGTGCTATAAGTATCTCAAAGAATCTAGTGATGCACTCCAGGACAAAGCACATTCCGATTAAGTATCATTTTCTGAGAGAACAGGTGATAGATAAACAGGTCAGGTTGGAATATGTTACTACAAAGGAACAAATAGTAGATATTTTCACTAAGCCACTTTCAAAGGAGACCTTTGAGTATCTTCGAGGAAAACTGGGAGTAAGACTCCCACCCAAGAATTAACCACCTCAAGAGGAGGTGGGGGAGGGGCTAAGCTAAGAGACTCATTCTTAGCCCCGAGCCCCAAAGGTGACCCTTTGCCATTGATGTCAAAGGGGGAGAGATTTGAGTAAGGGGGAGAGATTTAGTATTTGAGTAAAGAGGAGAGATTTGAAGAGAGCATTGAGCCAGGGGGAGCAATGTCCCAGGGGGAGCAGAACAAAGAAAAGGTTAAGTTTTTGGTAAAAATAATTTGGGTTGCCATCAATGACAAAGGGGGAGATTGTTGGACATTTTGAGTCAAAGTTGTCATTGATGTCAAGGAACGAAGTTGTCATTGATGTCAAGGAATAAGCTACCATTGATGTCAAAAGGTCAAAAGGAACAATGCAAAGGTTAATGGCAAAAGAGCTTCATAATATTATTTTTAATATTATGTGAAGCATAAGTAGAAGGGTTTTTATTAAAACCATGGATGAGCAAAAATAAAAGGTTTTTCATAAAAACCCAAGGAGGCTTTTAAATTCATGTTAGAAAGCCCAAGGAAGTTTTAATATTTATTTTATAAAATATTTAAATTCAAATTGAATTTAAATTTTATAAATAAATATTATTTATACAAAGTGGTAAAACCTAAGAAGGCTTTAATCCTTAATAAAGCCAAAAGGATTTAAATATTAATTTATAATATTTAAATTCTAAAGAATTTAAATAATTTATAAATTAATTATTTAAAATTTAAAGCACCGACATTTAATTTCAAGGTGGCATATTGGTATAAAAACCATATGCCTAAGTGGCAAAATAATTATCCCTTGTTCGATTTACCAAAGGCCTATGAGTTGTGTGTTTCGTGCGATTTCGTGCAAGGAAGAAGACAAATTTTTGTCTTAAGTGCGCTGGCAAAGAAATAATGCAAAAGAAGCCCTAAACCTCATAACCATCCAGCGTGGTGGTCTGGTGGCAAGTTGGAGTGAGCTAGGGTGCTTGTGAGTGGGAGGACCCACGTTCGAATCTCGGTAGGTAGCATTTTGAGTGGACTTGGTCAGCGTTTTGAGTGGACTTGGTTAGGCACCAAAGGAAGCAGTGCAAATCCTTTTTGGGTGAGGTGCCAAGAGGGAGAAGATAGAGCACGTGGTGCTCTTCCCTCCCAAGGTGAGCGCCTAGCTCACGTGGCGGTTGGAGCCGCGGCTAGGGCACTGGTAGAGGTGGCATCGTGAGTTCGAGTCCCACCAAGGCAAAGGTAATAAATTTTTAATATATTTTGTGATGCCTAAGGTTTTGACATAAGGTCCTAGGGAGTTAAAAGGGGTAGATAAAAAGTATTTTTAATTAATCATTATTTTGGTTAATTGGAGGAATAAGGAGTTAGCTTTATTTTTAAATAAAGTATTTATGACATATTGGTTTATTGGAGAAATAAGTGGATTAAAGTGTTGGTTAAATTTTGAGAGGACTTCTTGCCATTGAGTTATTTTGAGAAGGTGATTTTATTGACATTATTTCTGGTATTGGATATTATTTTAATTGGGAGATTATAAGGTGTATTTGGTCAATTATTTTTGTATATGTTGATGGATGCTTTCTTCAAGATGGAGTGATAAGGTGTATGTATGTTTTGATATTTGCATTGTACTTTTGAGAGAGTTTATCATCTTCTAACCTCCTTGAGCTTGGCAAAGAAGTGTTTGTGGTTGTGGCAGATTTTTGAGGTTCCTTCATCATCAAGAAAAAGGTATGGGCACATTCTTCCATAGTTGAGTTGATTGATTGGTTTTCTGGAAAACAAGTTTGGAGTGAAAAGGACTTAATTAGGTTTCCTTATTGAGTGTGTTGAGTTAATGCTTCAAGGTTTTCTAGAATAAAGAGTTGTTGTTAAAACCTTGTTTGATAAGCATTGTTGTTGAAGCCATTGGTGTTGAGTAAGGTTTTGCAAGAGGTTTGTCATTGTTGTCAACACAAGCAGTTAGATCTAATGATGCAGTGGACAGGCAGTTCAGGAGTCATTCAGATGCAGAGGATAGAAGTTCAAAGGATAGTCAGATCTTGTAAAGTGCAATTCTAGGAAAACAGAAGTGACCCAGATTCAAAAAATCAAAGAAAAAGACAAGTAAGAAAAATGTCGCGATATCGCGACATGTTTTCTGTCGTGATTTCACGACAGGTCGGAGGAGAGAGAAGGCACAAAGAAAATTGTCACGATTTTGTGACATGTCGAAGGAGAGAGAAGGCGCAAAGAAAATTGTCGTAATTTCGTGACATGGCCGAGGAGAGAGAAGGTACAAGGCAAACTGTCATGATTTCACGACATGTTGGAGGCCAAGAATCTAAGTCGAGAAACTGTAGCGATTTCGCTACATGTTGGATTTTCGCTGGCCAAAGCAAGGAGAAAGCATTAAGTGGAAAAGTTGTAGCGATTTCACTACATGTTGGATTTTCGTTGGCCGAAGCAAGGAGAAAGCGTTAAGTGGAAAAGTTGTAGCGATTTTGCTACATGTTGGATTTTCGCTGGCCGAAGCAAGGAGAAAGCGTTAAGTGAAAAGTTGTAGCGATTTTGCTACATGTTGGATTTTTGCTGGTCGAAGCAAAGAGAAAGTGCCAAGTTGAAAAGTTGTAGTGATTTCGCTACATGTTGGGATTTCGCTAGTGCATGAAGAGAGAATTGTACGGATGCGAAAGATGTCACGATTTCACGACGTGTTCCATTTTCACGGGCGATAGGCATAGAAAAGCGCTAAGGCAAAAAGATGTCACGATTTTGCGACATGTTTTGTTTTCGTGGGCGATAGGCAAAGAAAAGTGCTAAGGCAAAAATATGTCACGATTTTGTGACATGTTCCGATTTCGCTGAGGGATGCGGTGAAGAATGTATGGCAGCGAGAAGTGTCGCAATTTCGAGACATGTCTTATTTTCATAGGTGCAAGCCCAGAAAAGGACAAAGAGGCAGAAAGTGTCACGATTTCGCGACAGCTTGCAAGAAAAGCCTCTGGAAGCTAAAAGCGTCATGATTTTGCGACAAGAATGAGGATGACGTCAACAAAAGTTCGAAGTGTCATGATTTCATGACAAGAACGATGGCAAAGCTAACAAAAGCAAAAAGTGTCACATTTTCGTGATAGCAGGATAAATAAGGCGTACGGCTACAAAAAGTGTCACGATATCGTGACATGCTATTATTTCACAGCAACAGTTACAAGAAGGTGACATATGTGGTAGAGGCAGTTGAGGCCGACAAAGTTGAATTTGGGTCGACAAAATTTAGGGTTTTGCAGTCGATAATTTCTAGGGTTTTGTAGCCAAAAATTTCTAGGGTTTTATAGTCGACAATTTCTAGGGCTTTGTAGCCGACGTTCCTAGGGTTTCAGTTGACTAGTGTTTAAGATTTGATCTTGAAATTTCTTCTATATAAGGAGGACTATTTTGAGTTTGAAATATGCAGTGATGATAGAGTTTGTGCAAGTGGAGTCCGTGTCGAGCAGAGAGCGAGTCGTATCGAACTTGTGCGAATTAAGAGTGCAAGGGTGTAGATGTTGAGTCGAGCTGAGTGCGAAGTCGTAGTTTGTTTGAGTCGTAGCGAATTATGCATACAGTAATTGCGTGAATCAAGAGCATGGGGTGCAAAGGTTGAGTTCTAAGTGCGAAGTGATAGCGCATAGATAGCGAAAGTGATCGATCATCTGGTTGCAGCAGAGAGTGCGAAGAAATTCATAGAAGCAGTCAAATAGTGCGAAGCGTTTGCGTAGAAGCAATAGAATGCATAGGAATTGTAGACTGTGAGAAATAAGGTGAAAGTATTATTCTATAATTTTCATTATCTTTATTGATTTCCAAGTTACAGCTTGGCATAAGGGGTTGGTGCTTCTTTCTAGTAGGTGCTGGTAAATTAGGAGTTGGTACTCCATTCTGTTTGGTACAAAAAAAATCTACGGGGTTGGTGCTCCTTCTAGTTGGTGCTGGTAAAAGATATTGTAAAGTTGTAGCTTTGCATTGGCTAGATTTGGATGGTAGTCCAAGCAGTCATTTTAAGGAGTAGCCACATTGGTGAACCTCATTAAATTACTGTGTTGTGTGTCATGCTCTCTTGCTGTATTTGATATATCTTTTATTATTTTAAACTGTTGTTGGATTTAGAGCTATATATTCAAAATTTAAAAGACCACACTGATTCACCCCCCCTCTTAGTGTCACTATGATTACAACAATTGGTATCAAAGACAAGTTCCTGAACAGGCTCAATAAGCTAGGGTGATCTTGGAAGTGACGTAATGGCAAGTGGTGAGGGTTTCTCCTCAAACAAAGCACCATTGTTTGATGGAACTAACTATGCTTTCTGGAAAATAAGGATGCAGACATATCTTCATGCTTTGGGTTTTGACATCTGGGGTGCAGTAGTTAATTGTTACAAAGCTCCCACCACTGCTCCAACAAACACTACTGGCAAGAAGGCATTTGAAAATGATTCAAAAGCAAAAAATGCCATCATGTGTGGATTAGTGGACAGTGAGCTAGTCAAAATCATAAACTGTGAATCTACAAAAGATGTATGGGATAAACTAGAGAACATTCATGAAGGAGACGATAGGATCAAGGAGGCCAAGCTTCAAACACATCGAGCTCAATTTGAATCCTTAAATATGGACAATGATGAGAACATAGAGGCTTGCTTTCATGCTAAGAGTCAATGGAATCACAAATTCAATCAGAGGTCTCGACGAAGATATGGATGATGCTACGATTGTGAAAAATGTATTAAGATCTCTCCCTCCAAGGTTTGATTCGAAAGTCTCAGCCATAGAAGAAGCTAAAGATCTAAATCGCTTTAGTATGGATGAGATGCATGGTTCTTTGACTGCTTTTGAAATGAGAATAGGAAGGTCAAATCCCATAGATAGAGAAGCAGCTTTCAAAGCCCTAAAAGGCAAATACACAAAACAAGAGTCTGAAGAAGAGGATGTATCAGATGAAATGGAAGAAAATTTTGTCAAAAAATAAAGAAAAATAAAAGGAAAATACAGAGGAAAGCTACCTTTTAAATGTTTCAACTGTGAAGGCATTGGACACTTTGCTACCAAATGTCCTCTGAATGACAAGAACAAAGGTGAAGAAACTCCGCATCAAGAAAGAAGTGAATGGAGGAAGAAAACAAACTTCAAAAAAGGCAATTTCAAAAAGAAAATTTTTATCTCCCGAAATGCAAATTCTTCAGAGGACAGCTCTAGTGAAGACTCTGAAGAAGGAACAGGTGAAGCTCTCTTTATGGCATTTGAAGTAGAAAAATCTGAAGAGGCGAGAAAACCCAAAAAAGAGAGAAGGAATGAACTCTAAAGTGTCTATTGAAAAAGCTGAGGCTGAAGTTGATTTAGAAGGTGAGCTGGTTTCGCTCTTATGGAATGGAAATACGAGAAAAGAAAGAATAAAAAACTGTCAAGGAAGCTTGAGGATGCAAATGACATTATAACCAGTCTAAAAACACAGACAGAAGAGTACAAGAAAATGTTCGAAGATCTTGAAGTTTAGGTAACCATGAAGATAGATTATTGTTGTAAAATGGAAGAAGAAAATGTTGGTCTTCGAATACAGATACAAGAGCTGGATCAAAAAATTAGCTGCCATTTCAACGTGAAGAAAGTTCAATGAAGCTAGACAAAATTCTAAGCGATCAAAGACTTGCAGGTATCAAATTCGGTCTGGGCTTTATTAAAGGAGAATCATCAAACGAACCAAAGGCAAGCAATGTTGAATGTGAAAAGAGTAAAGACAAGAAACAGACTATTGAAAGAAAAACAAATCAGGCAAAAGAAAGTAGTAATGCCAGTCCTGAAATAGGAACTAACAATGATGGCTTTACCAAGGTCACACATCAAAAAAAGAAGATCTAAGGCTCCTGCAACAACTTGGCAAAGACCATCTTTCAAGTTCAATCATTACTTTTATGGTTTCTGTTTCAAATGTAATGGTTATGGGCATAAAATTGCTGACTGCAAGTATAATGTAGGTCCAAGAAGTTTCACTAGTAGAAATACTTTTGCTCCTCTAATGAGTTATGTAGTAGAATGCTTTAATTGTCACAACTTTGGGCATATTGCTAGAAACTGTCATAGTACTTTTGTTTCAAATCAATCTCAAAAAAGAAGAATTCAACCATATAGGGCAAAACAAAATAGAATTATTTCTTAAAGATATGTGCAAGATTCTAAAAATGGGAAATCCAAGCTAGAGCCCAATACCATAGTCAAAACAGAATGGAAATAGAAAGAACAGCTCAGGGAAGAAAAGGAATCTTTAATAGTGCAGACGACTTTCAGGGCTCGGAATAAATGTGTACCGTGGATTCTTGACAGTGGTTGCTCAAGTCATATGACAGGTGATAAACAAAAATTTGAAAAACTACAAAAATATGAGGGTGGCTCCGTGAAGTTTGGAAATAATGATGGAGCCAAAATAATAGGAAAAGGATCTCGTCAAAATTAGTGAAGGGAAAATCAAGTCGGAAGAATTTTTATTTGTGGATGGTTTGAAACACAACTTTGTTAAGTGTCAGTCAAATCTATGATAAAGGACATGAAGTAGTCTTCAAGAAGCAGGGTTGTGAAGTCAAAAAAATAAACAGTGGGAAATTGATAGCAACTGGTTCAAGGACGTCTAGAAATTTGTACAAACTCTCAGAAACTTCAGAAGGTTCGTGTTTCATTGGACAAGAAGAAGAGAACTGACTGTGGCACAAGAGGCTTGGACACATAAGTTTTGATAATTTGGTGAAAATCAGCTCGAAACAAGCAGTGAGAGATATTCCAACCATTAAAAAACCTTCAAACAATGTTTGTGCTTCATGTCAGAAGGGAAAGCAAACCAGAGTCTCATTCAAAAAAAAAGAGTACCACACTAGCAGGCCTTTGGAACTTATTCATACAGACTTATGTGGACCCATGAGAACTCAAAACATAAATTGCAAAAAATACTTTATGCTGTGTATCGATGATTATTCCAGAATGACATGGATATTTTACTTAAAAGATAAAACAGAAGCCTTTGAAATGTTCAGATCCTTCAAACATCTAGTTGAGAATGAAACAGGAAAAAGGGTCAAATTTTTACGATCAGACAGAGGCAGAGAATTCATTTCGAATGAATTTATAGAATACTATGAAAAACATGGTATCAGGAGACAATATTCAGCAGCTAGAACTCCCTAGCAGAATGGTGTAGTAGAAAGAAAGAACAGAACTATACAAGAAATGGCATGCACCATGCTGGCAGAAAACAAAATAGCAGACAGATTCTGGAAAGAAGTAGTTCACACTACAGTATACATCCAAAATAGATATATGTTAAGAACTCATGAATGCAAAACACCTTATGAGTTGTGGTTTGGTAGAAAAGCAATAGCAAAACATCTCAAAGTATTTGGCTGTAGGTGCTACATCGGAAAAACCGATGACAACCTTGGGAAGTTTGAAGATAGAGCGAGATGAAGGTGTTTTTGTTGGGTATTCACCAAAAAGCAAAGTTTACAAATGCTACAACAAGAGACTCAAGAAAATTGTCGACAGTGCAGATGTTAAATTCGATGAAGGTGGGAAACGATTAGATGACTTTGAGGAAAACTACCCAATCTATGAAGAAGTCTTTGAAGGAGATGAGGTGAATGAAATAGAAAATAAATCTACGTCTGATTCAGATGAATTAATCGATGACTCAGAGGTACAAGAAAACAAGAAATTCAAAACAGACAATTGGCAAAAAAATCATCCAAGAGACCAAATAATTGGAGATCCCACAGCTGGTATTCAAACAAGAAGGAAAGTAATAAGTAATTACTCTCTTTTATCCAGCATTGAGCCCAAAAACATAGATGAAGCAAGCAAAGATGATAGCTAGATGAAGGCAATAAATGAAGAGTTAGATCAGATTGAAAAGAATAGAACTTGGTAATTAGTACCTAGACCTACGAATAAGAATGTAATCGACACCAAATGGATATTTCAAAACAAATTAAATGAAGATGAACAGGTCATCAGGAACAAAGCAAGACTGGTTTGTAAAGGATATGCACAGGTTGAAGGCATTGATTTTGAAGAGACTTTTGCACCAGTGGCCATATTAGAAGCAATTAGAATGTTTCTGGCCTTAGCAGTCCACAAGAACTTCAGATTTTATCAAATGGATATAAAATCTGCCTTTTTAAATGGGAAACTTGAAGAAGAGGTCTATATTGAACAATCGGATGGATTTCAAATTAGTGAAGATCCTAACCTTGTCTGCAAATTAAAAAAAGCATTATATGGATTAAAACAAGCACCACAGGCATGGTATGCAAGGCTAGACAACTACCTCTCTCAACAGGGATTCAAGAAAGGGTTGGTCGACAGTAATATTTATGTGAAAACAGAAGGTGGGCATCTCATAGTCCTTGTTGTCTATGTTGATGATATCATATTTGGCAATAGCAAAGATGAATATTGTAAAGACTTAGTACATAAGATGCAGAATGAATTTGAAATGTCTATGATTGGTGAACTGTCTTATTTTCTTGGGCTACAAGTTAATCAAAATGAGAAAGGCATCTTCATTTCCCAAATCAAATATGTGAAAGAGATGCTAAAAATGTTCACAATGGAGTACTCGTAAGCCGCTTAGCACTCCCATGACAACAAGGCTACAAGCTGAGTAAAGAAGACAAATCTCCACCTGTAGATCAAACCATGTACAGATCAATGATAGGAAGCTTACTATATTTAACAGCTACCAGACCTGATATTCTACAGGTAGTTTTCATGGTAGCAATATTTTAGGCCAGTCCCAAAGAGACTCATGTAACAGTCATAAAAAGGATTCTTAGGTATCTCAAAGGCACCATGGAGTATGGGTTGTGGTATCCAAAAGGCAAAGACTTCACTCTTATATCATATTCAGATGCAGATTGGGCAGGTTGTGTTGATGATAGGAAGAGTACAAGTGGAGGTGCTTTTTATCTTGGTGATAGGTTGGTTGCTTGGCACAACAAGAAACAAGAGTCAGTGTCTTTATCAACAGTTGAGGCAGAATATATTGCAGCAACAACTTGCTGTACACAAGTTTTGTGGATGAAACAAACTTTGAAAGATCTTGGTATTAATTTTAGTGAAACGATATCAGTTAAGTGTGATAACACCAGTGCAATTAACATCTCCAAGAATCCAGTAATGCACTCACAGACAAAACACATTGCTATACGATATCATTTCTTGAAGGAGAAAGTTGCAGAAGGAGAAGTTAAATTGGACTTTGTCCCAACCACAGAACAATTAGCAGATATTTTTACAAAACCATTACCCAAGGAAGTTTTTGAGTACCTTTGAAGCAAATTAGGAGTAGTCACACTTCCCAAGAAGTGACTAGCTATAGGGATCACTTTCTCAGGGGGAGCATTTGAGTATTTGACTACTCTTTTGCTCATGATCATAATTTGTGCTAGATGCAACAAATTGTGCCTGAGAATTGTGAGGATGGACTCGGGGGAGTCTGCAGCAGCCCTTTGGTATTATTGACAAAGGGGGAGAAGAGTTACAGGAATGTACACAGGTGTTGCCAACAATTCCAAAGGAGGAGATTGTTGAGCAAGGTGTTGCAAGAGGTTTTTCATTGTTGTCAACACAGGCAGTTAGATCTAATGATGCAGTGGATAGGCGATTCGAGAGTCATTCGGATGCGAGAGGACAGAAGTTCAAAGGATAGTTAGATCTTGTAAAGTGCAATTCCAGGAAAACAGAAGTGACCCAGATTCAAAAAATCAAAGAAAAAGACAAGTAAGAAAACTGTCACGATATCGCGACATGTTTTCTGTCACGATTTTGTGACAGGTCGGAGGAGAGAGAAGGCACAAAGAAAATTGTCACGATTTCGTGACATGTCGGAGGAGAGAGAAGGCACAAAGAAAATTGTCATGATTTCACGACATGGCCGAGGAGAGAGAAGGCACAAGGCAAACTGTCATGATTTCACGACATGTTGGAGGCCAAGAAGCTAAGTCGAGAAACTATAGCGATTTTGCTACATGTTGGATTTTCGCTGGCCAAAGCAAGGAGAAAGCATTAAGTGGAAAAGTTGTAGCGATTTCGCTACATGTTGGATTTTCGCTGGCCGAAGCAAGGAGAAAGCGTTAAGTGGAAAAGTTGTAGCGATTTCACTACATGTTGGATTTTTGCTAGCCGAAGCAAGGAGAAAGTGTTAAGTGAAAAGTTGTAGCGATTTCGCTACATGTTGGATTTTCATTGGTCGAAGCAAAGAGAAAGTGCCAAGTTGAAAAGTTGTAGCGATTTTGCTACATGTTGGGATTTCGCTAGTGCATGAAGAGAGAATTGTACGGATGCGAAAGATGTCACGATTTCACGATGTGTTCCATTTTCATGGGTGATAGGCACAGAAAAGCGCTAAGGCAAAAAGATGTCACGATTTCATGACATGTTCCATTTTCGTGGGCGATAGGCAAAGAAAAGCACTAAGGCAAAAAGATGTCACAATTTTGTGACATGTTTCGATTTCACTGAGGGATGCGGTGAAGAATGTACGACAGTGAGAAGTGTCACGATTTCGCGACATGTCTTGTTTTCATGGGTGCAAGCCTAGAAAAGGACAAAGAGGCGAAAAGTGTCATGATTTTACGACAGCTTGCAAGAAAAGCCTTTGGAAGCTGAAAGCGTCACGATTTCATGACAAGAATGAGGATGACGTCAGCGAAAGTTTGAAGTGTCACAATTTCATGACAAGAACGGTGGCAAAGCTAACAAAATCCAAAAGTGTCTCATTTTCACGATAGTGGGATAAAGAAGGCGTACGGCTACAAAAAGTGTCGTGATATCGTGACATGCTATTATTTCACGGCAACAGTTATAGGAAGGTGAAATAGGTGGAAGAGGCGGTTGAGGCCGACAAAGTTGAATTTGGGCCGACAGAATTTAGGGTTTTGTAGTCGACAATTTCTAGGGTTTTGCAGTCGACAATTTCTAGGGTTTTGCAGCCGATAATTTCTAGGGTTTTGCAGCCAACGTTCTTAGGGTTTCAGTCGACTAGTGTTTAAGATTTGATCTTGAAATTTCTTCTATATAAGGAGGACTATTTCGAGTTTGAAATATGAGAAGTGATGATAGAGTTTGCGCAAGTGGAGTCCGTGTCGAGCAGAGTGCGAGTCATATCAAACTTGTGCAAATTAAGAGTGCAAGGGTGCAGATGTTGAGTCGAGTTGAGTGCAAAGTCATAGTTCATTTGAGTCGTAGCGAATTATGCATATAGTAATTGCATGAATCAAGAGCACGAGGTGCAGAGGTTGAGTTCTAATTACGAAGTGATAGCTCACAGATAGTAGAAGTGATTGATCATCTAGTTGCAGCAGAGAGTGCAAAGAAATTCACAGAAGCAGTCGGATAGTGCAAAGCGTTTGCATAGAAGCAGCAGAATGCATAGGAATTGTAGACTATGAGAAATAAAGTGAAAGTATTATTCCGTAATTTTCATTATCTTTATTGATTTCCAAGTTGTAGCTTGGCATAAGGGGTTGGTGCTTCTTTCCAGTAGGTGCTAGTAAATTAGGAGTTGGTGCTCCATTCTATTTGGTACAAAAAAAATCTAAGGGGTTGGTGCTCCTTCCAGTTGGTGCTGGTAAAAGATATTGTAAAGTTGTAGCTTTGCATTGGCTGGATTTGGATGGTAGTCCAAGCAGTCATTTTGAGGAGTAGCCACATTGGTGAACCTCGTTAAATTACTTTGTTGTGTGTCATGCTCTTTTGCTGTATTTGATATATCTTTTATTATTTTAAACTGTTGCTGGATTTAAAGCTATATATTCAAAATTTAAAAGACCACACTGATTCACCCCCCTCTTAGTGTCACTATGATTACAACAATTGGTTAAGTAAAGAACTTGAACTAGGGTTTGAAAAGAATATGAGTATCATTGTTATGTGAGATTGGTTGATAAGCATTGTTAGAAACATTTTGAGTGAGTTTTCATATGCTTGGACTAGGGTTTGTGAGCAAGGATTATTTCATTGAGTGATTGGTTGAGTAAATTTGGTTGAGCCTAGTCAAGTGGATGAGTGAAAGTGATTTTTCAAGTTCTATGAAATAAATTGTTCTATATTCTGAATTGATTTGAGAAAGAGGTTGAGTATTGATAAGTGTGAAACATATTGAGTCTCTAACAATTCTCTTTATGTTTCTATGATATTGGACAAGTTCAAGTGTGGACTTGTTGAGCAGATTTGAAGCAAGTCTTTGAGAATACTTGTGGATAGATTTGTGTGAGCTTTTGTGAAAGATTACAATACAAATTGAGGATAGAGATTGAGTACAGATTAGAGGATAGTGTTTGGTGCATATTTGATGACAGGTTTGCACCAGACCAGAGATAGAGATAGAGTATATTTGTGCTAGACCGAAGTACTATGTTTAGTGCAGATTTAAGACAAAGCTTTGGAGGTGACAGAGTTAAGGACATAGGTCTCCAACTAGAGTATGAAATATAGGTGTCTTCTATGGATAGAGTTCCATTTTCTAATGGTAGTGAAGTTAGAGGTCTTCTAGAGGATCACCAACCAGAGTAGAGTTAGGATATTGGTGTCTCTTATCGATAGAGATCCATAAACTTGATTAGGGTATTGGTGTCTCCTTTGGATAGAGGTCCATAAACATTGTAGGGAAATGATTTCCAAGAGAATTTATTTGAGAAAAATTTATAAGAAATATTTTCTCCGTGGAGTATCCCACATTAGGTGAACCACGTAAAAATCATGTCTCTCATGTGTGTGATTCTTTATGTGATGTTTACTACTTTAATATTGTTGATGTTATTATTTGGATTAAAAAGCAAAACAAATTATCTTATATTGTTCACCCCCATATCAGTATAAGCACATGTTCTTCACAATGGTTCTTCCCTCAATTTATGCACTTATCAATTCTTCCAAAAGTTTGGACTAAAATAAGAAGACTTAACTAAATTTGATATCATCATCAAAGCTTTCAATAGTGAATCCCAAGAGGTTTATAGCGTTATATCTCTTCCCCTTAGGGTTGGACCTAAGATCTTAGATACCTTTTGCATATAATTGACATGTTGACATTTGTCTTCTGCCACTTGTCCCTGTCTTCAGTTTGAGTTGGAGTGGTGTCTTCTGAAAGACACTTGGAGTGGAGCTTATGACACTTTTCATATCTCCCTCCTAATATTGATGCTTATATATTGTAATATAACTTGTAAATAAAGTGTGCCTTATTTTTTAGTCCCAACATCTGGTATCAGAGCGGTGAAATCCATCTATGGAGACCCTTAGGGTTTGAGAGTTTTTTTTTAGGGTTGAATTTTTTCTCCGAAGTATCCTCTTCACTTGCTAAGTTCCTGTGAATGAGAAATGGAGAGAATTTTTTAAGAGTTTTGGAAATTTTGGCAATGTGGGGCTGTTTTTTTTTTTGCAGGGTGAAGGCACATTTAAAAGAAAAAAACGTCACATTTTGCAGCAATGATTTTTTTCTTTAGAGCAGTCATCTTCAAAATCTGAGTACACCAAAATGTATATTAGGAGGAGTAATACAAAATTGAGTACTCGCACACAAAAATTCGATAATAAATGAGCAAGATATGGTTGTTTGAAGACGGACTGTTGCAGCTATTTTTTTCTTGCGCGATTTTTTCCGAAACAAAAAAAAATTATTAATTTTTTTAGCAGTCCTTTTCCTAATGTTTGTGCACCATCATTAATATTATGAGAATTACTACAACATCAAGTACTCACTTTATTAATTTGGTAATGTATTGAGCAAGTTACAGCTGCTCAAAGTTGGTTGTTTGCAGTAGTTTTAGGACTGTGAAAAAATTGTTTTTTTTTTGTTAAGGCACATCAGTTGCCAATTGTTGGATTGAGAAACATCTACAGCTGTAGTAGGTAAAAATAAGCTAGATTGCAAATTTTTCAGTCATTCCCTCCAAAATTTCCCGCCCGGTCATTTCAAATTTTTGCCACCAAAACAGTTTCAAGCCAAAATTTCAAATTTCATATTTGTAGAGGGCAATTTGTCCTGTTTTTTGCCTCTAAGAAGTCTTGTTGTATTTTCTTAAAATCAAGGGTCAAATTGTAACCGACTATAGCCTTATATATAATTGTTGGAAAATATTTTTTGAGAGGAATCCATTGGTGCAGTTTATGTTTAGTTTTGAAATCATTTAATATGCTAAATTGAATTTTGAAGTTGACATTATAATTTGGAGTGCATTTTCGGTAGTATCCGACACTCCTTGACAAAATATTTGGCAAAATTGTGGGAATCTCAATTTTAAGTCATTGGGGGACATTAAGCCAAGTTATTCATTATATTTGGCAAAATTGGAGGCATTATCATCATTGGTGGCATTGAAATTGTATCACACTTCAAGGCATATTTGGGACTATTCTTGAGCCATCTTTCCTAATATAATCATCAACTCAAGGGGTTATTTAGGGCCCCTTGCCTCTTTCTTGTGGAGACCTTTTGTGGCACTCTCTTGGCCACTAGGTGTTTTTTACTTGCATCTTCTATTTGGGCTTTGTCTACATTTTATGCTTGTTATTACCCTTGCATGACTTTGGGTTTTATAATTGTAATAAAGTGTAGTTCCATTTCATATACACTTGAAACTAAGTTATATACAAGCAAGCAAACACATACAGGAAAATTCTTATAAAGCAATAATAAATTGGCACATCTATTGTAACAATTCTACAAAAAGCAAGCATCACATTTTTATAACCGCCTATGTTCCATGTATCAACTACTCAAATACTTATAGTCTCCCTCACGTAAGTGTGGGTATATTGAGTAGTTTGTTATAAAGGTCTGGCAGGTTATTCCCTTTCAGAATCACCTATGTTCCACATATCAACTACTCAAATTCTTATAGTCTCCCTCACGTAAGGGCGGGTATATTGAGAAGTTTGGTATAAAGGTCTGGAAAAATTATAATTCTTACTCTCTTTGGATAGAAAAAGGCACTTGTGTTCAACTTAACCCTCCCACTTTTGGAATCACTTGAATATTCAGAGTGGAAAAACTAGGCGAACCCTCCTCTGGATCTTCAGCGGTGTACCCTAGATTTTTTTGAGGGCTCTAATTTGGCATTTGTCGTTCTTACTTCATCCTTTTTTGAGATCCTTTTTCTTTTGATCCTTTTCTAAATCATGGCTACTACAAATCTATTAAGTGGACTTACAAAGAAACTTGAAGGAGCACAAACTTTTGTAAATTGGAAGTATGAAATGGAATCAATATTAATGATGAATGACATGTGGGACTTTATGAAATATAGGCATGTTAATGAAGACCCACTCACTGCACCTACAAACCCTAAAGAAAAAGTACAATTTGAGAAGAATTCCAATATAGCTTTAAGTCTAATCAAGCTAGCTACAGGAATTCAATGCAAAGAAACTGTAAGGGCTACAAAAATACCTAAACAAACATGGGATACTCTCAATAGATTGTTTGATAGGCCAAGACAAGATAATATTTTGTATCTCAAACAAAAATTGCACAATGTATGTATGAAAGGCCCACTTACCAATTATCTTATGGAAGTGAAGTCTATTAAGAATCATTTCTTAGCCGCTGGTAAAACCCTAGATGATAATGAGTTAATTCCAATAATGTTGCATGGTCTTCCTTCAAAGTTTCACTCCTATGCTACCATGTTAGACTTGAGTGGTAAAACAATGAATTCCACACTTGAGGATATTGAGATCCTACTTAAGAAACATGAGCAAGCCCTAATCAAAGATGAAGAAATTGAAGCCACATCAGTAGCTTTTACCACCAAGGCAACTTTACAGCCTTAAACAAAACAAAGGTCAAAATCAGCATAATCAAAATCAAAGGGTAGACAACATCAGAGATACCCACAGTACCAATAGTAGCTAAATCAACAATACCAATAGCATCCATGTCAGCAATAGTACAAGCAACAACCAAATCAACAGTACCATCAACAACCACATTAGAAGTAGTACCAGCAACAGCCAATATGGCAAACAAGACCTCAAGGGGGTCAAAACAACAATCAACAAGGATGTGAATATTGTGGAAAATTGAATCATAATGTTGTTGATTTCTATAAAATGCAAAGAGAACAAGGAGAACCACAAAATAATAATCTAAACACATTGTATGCAGCTAACCAAGTTAATGTTGAAGATAAAGAATGTTGGTATATTGATTCTGGAGCAGCAAAGCACATGACAAGAAGGCAATATTGGTTGACCAAGGTTCAACCTACATCAAATCAATTCATTACTTTTGGTGATGAAAGTGCTCTACCCATTAAAGGTGTTAGGGAGGCACCACTTACTTTGCATGATGGTAATAATGTTCCTGCAAAAAATGTTTTGTATGTGCCTAGTCTTAAAAGGAGTCTTCTTTCTATTGGACAGCTTACAGATAAGGGCTATAATGTCTATTTTGAAAAATACAAATGCTACATTAAGGAACCCATGGCAATGTCAAGGCCATGTGAGTCAAAAAGGATGATGTTTACTACCTCCTTAAAAAATTTGTAACACAAACATCTTTGCATACAACTACTTTCTCTTTGGAGTACATGTGGCATGAAATATTGGGACATTTAAATTTTAATAATCTTCAAATTATGGCTACAAAAGTATTAGTTAAATGACTTCCACATCTTAAGGAGTCAAAATGTTTTGTGAGCCATGTGTAATAGCCAAACACCATAAGCAACCATTTGAAATAGGAAAGGCATGGAGAGCCAATAGATCTTTGCAATTGGTTCATTCAAACATTTGTGTTCCAATGTCTATTCAATATTATACTGGGGCTAAATACTACATCACTTTCATTGATGATTACAGTAGAAAGGTATGGATTTACCTAATTCAATATAAGTGGCAAGCCCTTGATAAGTTCAAAGAATTCATCACACTTTTTGAAAAAGAAAGTGGCTATCAAATCTCCACCTTAAGATCAGATAATGGTGCAGAATATGTCTCCAATGAATTCTTTAATTTTTGTAAGTATCATGGGATAAGGAGGCAATTCACAACCTCTTATACCCCACAACAAAATGGAGTTGCTGAGAGGATGAATCAAACAATCACAAATAGGGAAAAATCAATGTTACATGCTGCTATATTACCTAACTCATTTTAGGGAGAAGCTATTCTTACTGCTGCATACTTGACTAATAGGTCATACAAAAAGGCCTTACATGAAATAACACCTGAAGAAACATGCAGTGGAAGGACGCCCTATGTGGGCCATTTGAGAATCTTTGGATGTGATGCCTATGCTCATATTCCTCATAAGAAAAGGAATAAGTTTGATGATAAGAGCCAAAAATGTATCTTTGTTGGCTATAGTGATAGTGCCAATGCATATAAATTATATGAACCTATTTCTAAGAAAATCATTTTATCTAGGGATGTTACCTTGCATGAGTATCCCCCATATAATCCTCCTAAGGCCCCCACTTTAGAAATAACAAATGAAATAGTTTCTTCATTCATGCATACAATATCATCTAGTCCTTCTCATTCACTCATAAATCAAGAAATTCATCCACAAGAAGAACTTCCTACAAATGATCCATGTCCTCCATCTCCTCCTCCTAATGATCGAGTAACATCATCCAATCCTTTATCCAAGGGGGTTTAAGCCACAATAGATGAAGCTCAAAATAATTTTCCCACCTATACAGGTAAAAGGCCTTCAGCCCTAAGACACCAAGTGAATTATACCCTAATGGCCAAATTCCTTAGCCAACATAAACCTTCTAATGTCAAAGAAGCACTTGGTGATCCTAAATGGGTTCATGCCATGGATCAAGAATTGGATTCCATTGAAAGGAATCACTCTTGGGATTTAATTGATTTACCCAAAGGAAAATATACCATTGGCACAAAATGGGTATACAAGGCAAAATATAAAGTAGATGGCTCACTAGATCGCTACAAGGCTCGCCTAGTAGCTCAAGGCTATAAGCAACAAGAGGGAATTGATTATGAGGAGACCTTTTCTCCTGTGGCTAAGATGACTACAATCAGGATAGTTATTGCTATGGTAGCTCAAAAACATTGGCCAATAGATGTCAAAAGTGCATTTCTCAATGGTCATTTGAAGGAGGAACACTAGGGTACACAGTTGAAGGCCAAAAAAACAAAGTCCTCAGATTAAAGAAAGCTCTATATGGGTTGAAGCAAGCACCCCAAGCTTGGTATGCAAAGATTGACTCCTATTTTCTCAACCTTGGTTTCACTAGATCTACAACAGAATCTACTCTCTATGTGAAAAATTGGAGGAACCACATCATTTTGGTTACATTGTATGTGGATGATCTTCTCATTACAGGTGATGACATAGAAGGAATAAGGTTGCTCAAGGAGGACTTATGCAAGAGCTTTGAGATGATAGATTTAGGCCTCCTCCATTATTGCTTAGGCATAGAGGTATGGCAACAACCTGGTAAGATTTTTATCTCATAGGCTAAATACATTCAGTCTATTTTGGAGAGGTTTCACATGGAGGAGTGTAAGCCCTCTCTCACTCCCATGGAAACCAGGTTGAAATTGGTCAATAGTGATGATGAAAAAAGGGTTGATGGTACCCTTTATAGGAAGCTAGTTGGAAGTTTGATCTATTTAACTTCAACTAGATCAGATATTTGCTATTCAATTGGCCTTATTTCCAAATTCATGCACGATCCTAAGAAGAGCCATTTGATAGAAACTAAGAGGATTGTGAGATTCCTCAAGGCCACACCTCATCATGGCCTTATCTATACATCAAGTGATGATTTTTCATTGGTTGGCTACACAAATTCATATTGGGCTAGTTGTCCTAAAACTAGAAGATCCACATCAGGTTATTGCTTTCAGTTGGGCCACGAATCTATTTCATGGAGCACAAAGAAGCAGAACATAGTTTCATTATTTTTAGCAGAATCTGAATATAGAGCAGTAGTTAAGGCAACTAAGGAGGCAATATGGTTGAGGAAATTACTTCTGGATATTGGGCTATTCATACATGGTCGAACATATATATATATATATATATATATATATATATATATATATATATATATTGTGACAATCAAAGTACCATAAATATGACCAAGAATCCAGTTTTCCATGCTAGAACAAAACACATTGAGATCCATCATCACTTAATTAGATAAATGGTCCAAGAAGACATTATACACATGGAGTATGTACCAACTCAATATCAAGTGGCAGACATCTTCACCAAGTCACTTGGGAAAGACAAGTTTTCTCAGTTTAGCAATTTGCTATATCTATGTAAAAGAAGTCAACATTAAGGGGGAATGTTATCTAATGTTGACTTATCTTTTTAGGATAATGCACATTAAGGGGGAATGTTAGAGTATTATTATTGTTATAATGTGCACTATGCCTACAATTGATAGGTTGACATTTTTCTTCTGCCACTTGTCCCTGTCTTCAGTTTGAGTTGGAGTGGTGTCTTTTGAAAGACACTTGGAGTGGATCTTATGACACTTGTTATATCTCCCTCCTAAGCCTGATGCTTATATATTGTAAGATAACTTGTAAATGAAGTGTGCCTTATTTTTTAGTTCCAACAGTCTTGCCTTGCATATTTTAATCTACTTCTTAAACATCCTTGAATTCATACAATAAGAGAAGACCCTTATACTTTTCAACAATGTTTAAAATTTGAATCTAATAATCAAGTGATCACCATTTTGAGTGATCCTCACCTCGAATATTGCTCAAGGATGGATCAAACTCAATATAATCTCAATTTGTGTCCATCATTTTCTTCATCTCACATAACTAAACAACTTGAAAATATTAAAGTGAGTGAGGAATCATTCATCAATGTTTTATCATGATACCAAGTTAATCATTTTACAAAGCCTCTTTTGGATCTTGCTAAAGCTACCACCTTCACCAAGGACTATGGGTTGACCCTATAATAAGGGTGAATTAGTACACATTGGCACTTGTACCTTTATCTTTGTGGGGATCTCCCTCAAAGAAAATATCTATGGTAGTTGTAGACACTAAAATCTGGTCAATCCGATTAGGCAATCAGAAGCACTGGTTAATTGACACCATATGGCCCCCTTGGGCAACCCTCAGAGGTTTACTAGTGGTCCTAACCACTCTTGGGAGGCCCTACCCCACTTTTGGGAGCTTTTGGGCCATATAGGCATGACCGTCCCACCCCGGGATGGTCATAGTTTGTGGCCGTCCTACCCCAGGATGATCACAAACTAGTCATCCTAGGGTGGGACGACCACAAGGTTTGACTTCCAAAAAGTCAAATATGGACAAATGGTACCTAAAAATTGCCATTTTCCCTACCTATTCAACCATGCAAGGCTTGAGGGTATAGAATTCCATGACATGCTGCATGTAAGAGGCCAAATAGGGAGATTCTCTTCCCCCTCCAATGCATGCCACCCTGTTGGCCAAATGGCGCCTCTTGCCCTGCATGCCCTCGCATGCCTTCTTGCCCAAAGGCCTCCTTTGGCTATAAAGTGGATTATTTTTCCACACAATATATAGAGAGGAGTTTTGGAGACATAGCAATGAAGTGCTTCCAAGATTTCCCCTCACCATTTTATGCCCCTTTTCCCTCGAAATCTCTACCTAGCGAAGGAGGTTTGCGAGTGAACTAGGAGGTGCGATATGCTTACAAAACTGAACCATATGAGTGAGTTTTACCACAAAATTTTATGAAAACACTATTTATGAGGTCCCTAACCAATTCATAGAGGAATTGGTGATAAAATAAGTGCAGAACTGGTGGTCGTCCCACCCCAAGATGGTCCCCAGTTTGTGATAGTCCCAACCATCCCACCCCAGGATGGTGGCTTATCTATGCATTATTTATTTACTATTATTTTTTATTTAGATTCTATATTATCATATGATTCTACTATCCAAATTTCATGCATTTTGGAGCTATATTGAGTGAGATATCACATTTTTAGTGTTTTGTAGGGTCTTATGCAGGTCTACGGAGGTCATCTAGAGAAGCACATAAAAATGTTATTTATTTTGCAAATATTACCATATGGGTTCTCTTAAAATATCATTTTTATGTATACTTTCCAAGTTTCATTTGATTTGGATATGTTTAGGGGTATAAATTGCTTGCTTTGGGTTTTGTAGGTTGGAAACATGCACTACGAATGTGACATGCCATAAGACACAATTTTGGTTCTATTTTTAGTGATATCTTCCCAAAACCATCTATTTTACATCCCTCTGCAATTTCAAGTCATTTGGAGTTTATTTGGTATAATATCCATGCATATTCTCATTACTAGTCTTTTGATGCCTATGGGGATTGCATGTTTTTCATCATACACACTTGCTATTTGACATTTCTGATTTCCTTGTGTGTAGGTGCAGGTTTCTACAGTGCATTAGGAAGGATAACAATACCTCAAGATCAAATATACAATGTGCAAAGCATTATCCCACCCACCTCGATTGTGGGTACGAGGAAAGACATTGGAAGTGCACCCGAGTTACTTGAAGGATTTGATCCTTGGGCACCCAAAATTTGTAACAATTGTATCATATTTGAGCCCTCAAGGGGACATCTATGTAACCTTGGATTTTATCCACCAAATTAATAAGAAATAGACTTGCTTTACTTCATTTCTTGCTATTTGGTATTTCTTCCATTTTACTTGCATGCTTCCGATTTGATGCTCATGAGACATAGGAGATAGATGCATATTTTTCCTCTTCATTAGGTGCACCATTTTTCCCATAATTCAGTGGTGATCATGGTGGGACCCTATCCCTATTGATTTTCTAAAGGTTTGACCTCATATTTTTCTTTTTTTTTTTTGGGGGGCCGCCCCCCCCCCCCCACAACCTCCCCCCCCCCCCCCCCCCCCCCCCCCCCCCCCCCCCCCCCCCCCCCCCCCCTATCCCTCGGATGGCCATAGAATTGGCAGCCATCCCACCTTGAGATGGCCACAAAATAGAGCCTTTTCTACTCAGATGCCAGAAACAAGCAGGTTCCTCGAGTGATAAGGTAGGTACCTAAACTTTCTGTTTTCTGCTACATAGTCAAAATTAGCTGAAATTTGGTTTTTCTTGCATGCTTTGTTTTCTAGGAAGGTAGAAATATAGTTTCCTTTTCTTATAAATGCAAAAATAACAAAGAAAAAGAATAAAAATAAAAAATAAGTTAAGTTATGATGCCCTTGTATGGTTTGCTTGCATGTAGGCTACCTAATGGGTAGGCCATCATTTAGGGTTTGCATTTCATAGGTTTCCTTTTATCTAGATTCTTCTGAAAGTAAAACGTACTTTTGCATGCATTTAGTGAATGATCATTGAATGCTTCATTGTTTACTTTCTTTGGCTTAAAAGGAACCACACACACCATGATTCACTTAAACGCTAGTGAGGTGGATTTCATCACCATCCACTAGTAGAGTTCAACGAGGTGGCTTTCATCTCCACCCATTGTCTCAAATCCCATGAACCTTGTTCTTTTCCAAGGCCGGTTCCAAGATCCATCATAGCCCATGGGTTATAGCACGTATCTCTCTTCGGAGAGGTATATCGCAGACTGTAGGTGAACTGGGTGAGGAACTGGTAGGACCTGTGCTCCCTGGCCATGTGTGGACTTCATCACCACACATTATAGGTGGGATAACATGACCTGGAGTTCATCACCAGGTTGTCGAGCTATGAGTATACAGGTGAAATCCAATTAAACACAAGATTATCATCCAACAAGATTTCAAACATGTGACACAAGGTCATCCTTTACAAACAACACATCTGAAACACACAAAATAGTTTAGGGATTCACATCTAAAACTTAAAAGAGATAATCATCTATCTTATTGAGTGTTTCCTTTCTTGTGTGTTGTTTCATTAAGAATTTGTAAAGGAGATAATCATCTAGGGTTTGGTAGAGAGTTACAATGGTGTGCACCCATAGCCAAGCCCAATCACGGGTGGAAGCTACGGAGAGTGGACTAGGAGACATGAGTCATCTCCGCTATAGCCCCAAGGACTTGGTCATACCTCCTTGGCGAGCCTCTACTCACCCAAGTCCTAGAATAGTGGGATGTGAACCACACCTACAAGGGAGCCCTATGTGGGACACCCCTATGGGTGATGGACCTTACCTGGGAGAGTGTTCCCGGTATTTAGACACATCACATGCCTTCTTTGATGAAAGGCAATAATGCACTGAGGTGCAAGTAGATAGAGTGGTGCCATGCATCTGCATACCTGTTAGGTCTGACATACCTATTCATAGGCCAGAGCATGACTTCACACATTGGGCAGAGCAGGTTGATCCAACCTTACCTCTACATCACCCTGATAGGGTCCAGTAGCTTAGGCAACCTGACGGGTATGATACTCATCGCTCGAGGTGAGCTAAATCTACCCTTCCCTTCCTCATCCATGAAGGAAGGCATGAGGAAATCCCTGATTATCCTCAAGAGTAGTATACCATGCATGCACGATGTGCCTCTACACCCATTGAGTACAATGAGCATATGCTCAGGCTCGAACCTCAAGTCAATGTGATGGCCCTCGATCGAGGGAAGCACATGATAGATATCATAGATTATCTTGAATGAGGTCGGCCTCAGGGTGAGACTCCTAGGCCTCCTAGGCCTTGCACAATAGAATAGATCAATCAAGTGGTTGCAAGATATGCGAAATGCTTCGATGAGACAAAGAGCAACTAGACCGCTTGCATCAGCTTGAGAAAGAAAGAATCGAATGGTAGACCAATGAGTTATTCCAAAAAACTTTACGAGAGAGGGTTCCTACCCCTAAGACACATAGGTAGGAAGTCCACCCGAGGCAACCCATGCTCATTCAAGATAGGTCTCCTAGGCCTTATCCAATGTTACCTCTGCAACCTCCTAGGCCAGATCGGGACTTGCCTCCTAGGCCAAACATAGGGCGCCCATAATGGGTAGATACCCCTCTTTATAGACCGACTTGAGAGATGCCCTATGGGGCTTACACTGAGCATGAGCTAGAGGTAGAGTATTTGGAAATGCCTTACCAAGGTAGGGGGTGACATGCCACCACCCCACAATAGGTTGGAGGATCCTCGACCTCCATCATAGGATAGGAGCAAGGATGAGGAGATTAAATCCTCAGATGCATATCGAGCATTGCTAGAGCACCTAGAGTCAGTAGAGAACAAGACCTCCAGGTCTGGATCTCAAAATCCCACTTTGCACCAGTTACATAGTCAGCCCCTTCATCCTTCGGTTCCTACCCCTCCCTATCCAGAGCAATTTAAGCTGCCTTAGTTGGCTACCTTTAAGGGAGAGGAAGATGCGCAGGAACATGTCACCAAATTCCTGAGTCAATGCTTTGGCATTCAAGATAATGATGCTTTGCTTTTGTAGACATTCATGACTACCCTCTCTGGCCCTACCATGGAGTGGTTTACCCAACTCCCGAAGCATAGCATCCATAATTTGGATCAACTTGTAGATGCGTTCCTTGAATGCTTCACCTTCAATACCAAGAGGAAGGTGATGCTGGCTGACCTAGCTAGGTTGAAACAATATGATGATGAGTCAATAGAAAATTATGGCAATAGGTGGTGAGCCTTGCTTGCCAAGCTACCTTATCTACTCCCCATGTCGGAGTTGACTCAGATGTTTTCCAAGAGCTACCTAAATCCGATCTCCTTATTGTTGTAGCTGCAACAATATCTGACTCTTGAAGATGCCCTAGCATAGGCTAGGACCATTGAAGACATCAAGATTCAAGAGGGAGAGATTGTGAAGCCTTGCAAGAAGGAGTGGAACAAGAATGCTAAGAATACCCCAATGCAGCCTAAGCAAGTAGCAATGAATCAGGTTGCCATTAGTGTCCCAGGGCCAATGCAAGCAATGCCACCTCAAAAGCCTAATTATCAGGCCACACCTAGGAACTATGCCAAGGACAACCAGAATAGTCAAGGGAAAAATCAACAGCGTCACCCCAAGTGATAGTTCATGCCCATTGCAGAGTCTATGGACTCATTGTTTGAGTGCCTCTTAGCGGCTAATTCGATCAATCTGCTTGAGAGTCGACCTGTCGACCCAAATGCACCTAAGCCCAAAGGATACAGAGAAGACCTATATTGCAAGTTTCATAGGAAAAATGGGCATGACATGCAAATGTGCTATAAGTTCAAGCATGTGGTGCAAGACATGATCGATAGGAATGCCCTTCAGGTAGACAACCCTATCACACCAAACAACCAATAGATGGAGGTCTTTAAAGACCCCTTGCCTACCCATGCAGAGTAGGCCAAGCCAGTGCCCTAGGTAAATGAGGTTCATCATGCACCCCCTCAGCAAGGGTATGTCGACATGATCAACATTGTAATGAGGAATAGGTGATACCCAAGTCCTATCACACCACCTATGGCTCAAAGTGATGTTCCTTCGATATCGTAGCCTTTACTACCTCCTGTGCCGAGCCTCCCACCTAGGCCTATGGTCACAATTAAGAGCAAGCTCACTCAGAGCCTAAGAATGACATCGGCCTAACTCTCCATCTATGAGCTCATTCAACAATCACCACCTCATAGAGAAGCCTTGATGGAGATCCTTAAGGCAATAGAGCTACAGCCCCAGGAGTCTAACTCCAACAATTTTGTGGGGCATGTGTGGCAATGCACGAAACCGGTGATTACCTTTCGAGAAGATGAACTTAACGGGTTCCAAATTATATGGTGGATCCTCCCTTGCACATCATCGCATGTGTAAATGGGACACCATACAAGAGAGTGTTGATAGACACTAGGTCTTCTAGCAACATCATCACTACAATAGCTCTCAAACATTTGAAGCTCCTAGCATCCCATATTGTTGCATCTACCTACACCCTTCGAGCATTTAATGATGCCATATGCTCGATAGTTGGCACAATAGTCCTACCCATCCAGGTAGGACAAAAGACCATACCGACATTGTGCCACATCTTGGAGGGTGAGATGGCATACAATATCTTGTTAGGTAGACCTTGGATCAGGGACATGAAGTGTGTCCCTTCCATTGCTCACCAATGCCTCAAATACACCTATGAAGGGCAAGTTCATGTCATCCCCATGGACCTAGAACCCTTCAAGTATTGCAACATGGTGCAGCAGCTCCCTGAGTCTACCTTACCATCCACCCACCTAGATTTTCAACCGAATGAATCCAGTCAAGGTTTGACTCCATCACCATCACCTTCATTCAATCCATCATCATCTCATGCCACACCATCCTCATCTTCAACACCTCCAGACGTGCCTTCATCATCGATGAATCCTCCATCGAGGGACATAGGGAAGAGGCCTATTGATGAGAGCCCTCCAATCATATCCACCATCTCCACCAATGAGACCCCTAGCCCAATGGATGAGGAGCTACCTCATGAGGTAAATGATGAATCAATTCAAGTCTCTCTCATCTCTTCATAGCCATAGGTCACAATACACCTAGCTTCTACCAGATTAGGAGAGTACATGGTTAGGAATGTCACAACTACCCCTACTATAGAGTCGGTGCAAGACATGGGTCGACCTCATCTTCCCATAGGTACTATCATGCCTCTCGATCTTCCCCCTAATCAAATGAATTTTATCTATGGGGGTCTTGACTATGGCATTGAGCCTTACCAATAGGGAGGAGGATGAAGAGCCCTTTTTCGAGGACATCAACTACATGTCCAACCCTGACTTTGCCATGAAGTATCTTCACCTCTGTAATTGGTATGGTTATGGGTTGGGCCTATATGAGCAAGGCACCAGAGTTCCTTATCAGCCATAGTATCAAATGCCTTATGATAAATCTAGTTTGGGACACAACAAGCCTGTGCCCCTAGACGTCCTCATAGATAGCTTAGAGTGCATGACTCTAGACTTTAGGGATGAGCTTGCATGAGATCCTTATGCCAACCCCAATCATGTCTACTCACTAGGGGACTACTTCCCTATGCCCTTGGGAGATGATGACCCACCTCACGATGTCATCCAATATTATGAGAGAGGTGAAGGTTTGCACACTCTTCCCCATGATAGTGAGGAAGAGGATCCAGGGTCCCCTTATGAGTGGACATCCGATGATGAGTCAGACTATGGAGTCGCATCGATTGACTCTGATAGCTCTGATGGAGAATACGCATGAATCATCCCTCTAGATGATGAGGATGAGTTCTATTTGTGCATGTTCCCATTACATGATCCCATCTAGTGACAACTTCTACCTCTAGAGGAGCAAGCTCACTCATAGCCACATCGACCACCTCCGGTCATTCAGCCTCTACCGCAACCACCTCCAGAAGTCTTGCGACATCCTGATGTCCATGAACACCACCAACCACATAAGGGAAATCATCCATCCATAAATATGATTTCCATAGACTTTTTGAGCCCTTGCAAGATCTGAATAACCCATTGGAGCCATTGCACCTCGACTTGGGGGTAATTGACTTTGATCAGGGAGATTCACCCCCATCACCTTCTGAGTACTAGCCTTGCGATGAGATGCTATAGCCATTTCATTTCTCTCCAAGGCCTACTCATGATGTCTTCCATGTTGAGGAGGAACCCAAGGTTCCAATTGCTGATCTAAACCCAACTGATGACATCCACCTGATCCCTACTCCTCACCAGTTGGAGGAGGGATCACATATGTCAATCGAGCCTACGATTGATAAAGATATCGGCTCAGATCTTGAGAATCCATAGTATATCAAGTTAGGGGAAAGCCTATCCCCCAAAGAGCAAGTTGATTACATAGCCCTTCTCACAGAGAAGAAGGAAGCTTTTGCATGGTCCTACAAAGACATGCCGAGACTGGATCCAAATCTAGTCACCCACAATCTGACGCTTGACCCCAAGGCCAAGCCGGTTAAGCAAAAGTTAAGAAAGATGCATCCCATAGTAGCCCTAATGGTCAAATATGAGCTACAAAAGTTATTGGATGCTAGGTTTATCATTTTGGTAGACTATCCACCATGGTTGTCCAACATGGTTCCCATCAAGAAGCCTGATGGGAGGATTCACATTTGCACCAATTTTTGAGACCTAAACAAAGTGAGTCCTAAGGATGATTTTCCTTTGTCAAGCATCGATGCCCTAGTAGATGCCATAGTGGGCCATAAAATGTTATCCCTCATGGATGGTTTCTCTGGGTACAATCAGATTCATATCAATCTAGAGGACCAACTCAAAATGGTATTCACAATACCTTGGGGAACATTTTGCTATAAGGTCATGCCTTTTGGCCTTAAAAATGTCAGTGCTACCTACCAGCATGCCATGACATACATCTTCCATGACTACATGCATAAGATTTTGGAAGATTACATGGATGACTTACTAGCTAAATATTTATTATGCCATGAGCATCTCGATGTCTTGCACAAAGTCCTCGATCACCTTATTGAGCATAACGTGAGATTGAACCCCAAGAAGTGCATCTTTGGCATCACATCTAGAAAACTCTTGGGATTCATAGTTTCTAAATGAGGCATCGAAGTGGACCCCAACAAGGTCAAGGTAATCCTCGAGATGCCTCCCCCAACTACTATTAAGTAGCTCCAAAGCCTGTAGGGTAAGATCGCATCCATCAAATGCTTCATAGCGCAATTATCGGACAAGTGTCGACCCATGAACAAATTATTGCACAAGGGGGTCGCATTCCATTGGGATGATGAGTGTCAGGATGCCTTTGATGCAATCAAACAATACCTGGCTTCATCACCAGTGTTGGCTCCGCCTAGACCAGGAGTGTCATTCCACTTATACATCTCAACCACTGAGATTGCATTGGGTGCCATGTTAGCCCAGAACAATGAATTGCATAAGGAACAGGCTACTTACTATCTTAGTCGCACCCTGGTCAGCTATGAGATCAAGTATGCATACATTGAGAAGTTATGCCTAGCGATGGTCTTTGCCACCAAGAAGCTATGACATTACATGCTTAGCCATACCACATATGTTGTATCAAAAGAGAATCCATTGTGATACATGATGAGTCATACTTATCACAATAGTCGCATGGTGAAATGGATCATGTTGTTGATGGAGTTTGACCTAGAATTTATCAGATAAAAATCAATCAAGGGTCAGGTCATCATCGATCAACTCGTAGAGGCTCCTCTCTAGGATGATCAACCTCTTAGCATGGAGCTTCCCGATGATGGAGTCTTCCAAATATCAGAATCACTTGATTCTGACGAGCCTGAGTCATAGGCTGATATGACTCTATTCTTTGATGGCTCCAAGTGTGAGCAAGGGGGTGGCATAGGGATCATGTTTTTCACACCACATGGGGCTCCCATACCCCTATCATTCAAACTCGATTTCCCATGCACCAACAACAATGTCGAGTATGAAGCCTTGCTCATAGGTCTTCAAATGGCTATCGCCATGAGAATAACCAAGCTCAACATTTTTGGTGACTCCTTGCTCATTGTCAACCAGGTCAAAGGGATTTACTAGTGCAAGTGTCCAGTTCTGCAAGCCTATAAAGCCCTTGTGGATAAACTCCTAGTAAAGTTTGAATGGTATGACATCGAGGCACTCCCTCGATCATCTAATCATTTTGTGGATACAATGGCCTCCCTAGGGTCCTTGATCCCATAGAACCCTGCTGATGAGATGACAACCATTCAGGTCAAAATGCTATCACAATCTATGGTTGAGCATGAGAGCACTCAAGCCATGCCAGAGGTCCACTTGATTCAAATTGAACCTCATCAAGAGAGATTCTCGCACATTCATGAGCGCTTGAATCATGCCGCTTGGGGGACTTTGTTCCCTCAAACCCCTTTTGATAGTAGTTCAATGCTATTCTTACAAGTTCTTTCCCAATCAGCATTCGCTCGAGAGGAACTTCAAGAGGGATAGGCAATTCATGCAATCGAGGCTTCCTCACAATAGGATTGGTCCACACAAATTAGGGAGTATCTAAAGCTTGGTAATCTCCCTCCTGGATTGTCACATACCACCAAAAGGATATTTAAATGGAAGGTGGAAAAATATGTCTTGCTCGGAGATATTTTGTATCATCGAGGCTATGAAGGTATCCTCCTTCACTGCTTAGAGCATCAAGAGTCAGTTTGGGCAATGGCCCAAGCACACGATGGTACTTGTGGTGGCCATTTCAGTGGCATGGCCATCACAAAGTGCATTCTTCGCATGGGCTATTATTGGCCAACTTTAGAGTGAGATTGTTGTGCACATATGTTAAGAAGTGTATGAAGTGTCAACACCATGCTAACTTGACACACGTACCTTCTCAAGCCTTGCAACCGATCCAATCGGCTTGGCCATTCTCGCAATGGGGGTTGGATTTAATTGGGAAAATCTCACCTGCCTCCTTAGGCCATCACACATTTATCATTATGGCTACCGAGTATTTTACAAAGTGGGTGGAAGCAATTCCCCTTACCACTATGATAGGACCTCGCATAGCGGAGTTCATATTGCATAATATCATTTGTCATTTTGGTATTCCATCCAAGATCATTTTCGATAATGGGACATCATTCAAGAACAAATATGTGCATGCTTTGACAACAAAGTATAATATCCAACATAACTTTTCGATGCCCTATTATCCTCAAGAAAATGGGCAAGTAGAGGCATCAAACAAAATGTTGATTGCCATCCTAAAGAAAATAGTTAAAGAGAATCACACCGATTGGCACACGCAAATACCCCTTGCTCTATGGGCCTACCACACTAGCATTCGGATGCCCACTAGGGCAACCCCATTTTCACTAGTGTATGGCACCGAGGTAGTCATACCTCTAGAGCTGGAAATCCCATCGCTGTGCATATCCATGCAGGAGTTCATCGATGATGACACCATGCAGTAGGCTCACCTAGATCAGCTTACATTGCTTGATGAACATCGCATTAATGCTCTTGAGCACCTACACATTTATCAAGAGTGACTTAAGAGAGCCTACAATATGAAAGTCCATCCTAGAGACTTTCAAGTTGGTGACCTCATTCTGAAAGAGAACCAACAAAATTCTAATTTGCCACCCCATCTATGGGACAAGTTTATGGTAAACTGGTTAGGTCCCTTTGTCATCACTAGTCAGATCGGACCCAAAACTTATCGCCTAGCCTCCCTTGAGGGAATCGAGGATCCTGAACCCTTGAACATCCTTCATTTGTGGCCTTTCCATGCCTAGAGTGTTGTGGCCCACCCCAAAATGCTCCAAGGGTGTCTACAACCCGCTTGGTCAACCCAAAATGCTCCTAGGTACTATGACCATCTAGGTCACCCAAAATGCTCCAAGGGTGTCTAAAACCCACTTGGTCAACCCAAAAAACTCCTAGGTAGTCTACAACCATCTAGGTCACCCAAAATGCTCCAAGGGTGTCTACATCACTTGGTCAACCCAAAATGCTCCTAGGTAGTCTACGACCATCTAGGTCACCCCAAATGCTCCAAGGGTGTCTACAACCCACTTGGTCAACCCTAAAATCTCCTAGGTGGTCTATGACCATCTAGGTCACCCTAAAATGCTCCAAGGGTATCTACAACCTACTTGGTCAACCCAAAATGCTCCTAGGTGGTCTACGACCATCTAGGTCACCCCAAAATGCTCCAAGGGTGTCTACAACCCGCTTGGTCAACCCAAAATTCTCCTAGGTGGTCTATAACCATCTAGGTCACCCCAAAATGCTCCAAGGGTGTCTACAACCCACTTGGTCAACCCAAAATGCTCCTAGGTAGTCTATAACCATCTAGGTCACCCCAAAATGCTCCAAGGGTGTCTACAACCTGCTTGGTCAACCCAAAATTGCTCCTAGGTAGTCTATGACCATCTAGGTCACCCCAAAATGCTCCAAGGGTGTCTACAACCTACTTGGTCAACCCAATCTCTATAACTGGTCAACCCAAAAAGCCCCAAAGGCATCCATAAGCCCTTTGGTCACCTAAAAAGCCCCAATGGCATCTAACAAGCCCGTTGGTCACATGTACATACATATATATCAATCAAAAATCCAAAAACATTATCAAAACATCAAAAATATAAAAATATTGCATTTCATTACATTGCATACCATTGCATTATATCATCAATTGCATTAGGTATACTCATCATTGCACTTTACATTTTAGAGTTGCTCATACATGTCTAGCACTAAGACTGTACACTAGTCATCATTCAAAATCTATGTTGTTCAAGTCATCATTCAAATCATTTCATATTTCACATATCATTTCCACTTACATTTCCCACTTTTTATATTTGTGTCCATTCCCTTCACCTAGCCATTTGTTCTAGAATGTCATTAGGGTTTTGGTCACTCAACCATCGCTAGTTTTCTTTTCAGATTTTGTAGAAAGCTATCATGATTTTTAGGAGGTAGAGTCTTGCTTAGATTGTACCTTGTATACATCAAAATCCCAACACATCTTTCACATTAATAAATCCAAGTTTTGCACAAGGAAATATGAAACCTACGAAGTGGTCTAGGTTACCTTAAGCGAAAATTCTATCCTACTCATCCCCCTGTGTGGATGGTTCAAGAATGCTGAGAATTGGCAAAAGGACAAGCTCCTCCCTACCCAATTCCCCAAAGTAAATAGTGGTTCTCACCACTATCAACAAAGCAAAATCCCAAAGCAAAATCCCAAAGTCAAAATCCCAATCAAAACAACAACCCAAACCCAAAATCAAAAAAAAAATCAAAAGCAAAATAAATAGTGGTTATCACCACTCCCCAAATCCCTTGCTCAAAGAAAACAAAATACAAAATAAATAGTGATTATCATCACTACATATGAGCAAATATCCTTGAATTCAAATAAAAGAAAAGAAGGGAGTATTGAACTTGAATCCTTGGAATTCTCAGCATTCGAAAAACCATAAGGTGATCCTCATTACAGGTTTGGTGGACAGCCTACTTGGCAATGGTGGTATCCTTACGCATGATGATATGTCTATCACATTAGCTTTTGCATGTGTGTGCAGACCAATGTTTGCATGTGGATGAGCTAGCTTTTGGTAGCCTATACTACCTAGTGGTCTAATCCAACTAAGTACAAAACCTAGGATCGTGCTACTCATGGGGTGATCTTCAGTATGGATGGGCTGTGTAATCCCATTTGACACTGGGGTAATCTTATGCTTATCACAAAATGAACTCACTTGCACACATAGGGATATTGAGTATCTTGGTCATCCTAGCAGATTCATACCTCATCAAAAAGTCTTGCATGGTTAGTATATAATTTTGACCAGTTGACTAGAGTGTTTGAGTCTCATGAAAACCTCAAAGACATCCTATAACATCCTCTTATTCATTCCATTTTATCACATTTATGTCAGTTTGCATTTTCATAAATCCATTACATAGTCTCATGATAACATTACACATGAATTGATGAATTCTATATAGTCTATGGTGCTAACATAGTGTGTCATATAGTATATACATTTCATCATCTAGATCAATACATCATCCATCTCAATATGCATCCATGCAAATACATAGCATCAAATCAAATAAAATCACAACATATGCATACATGATAGACATCCACCATCATATCATAAAGCAAATAAACACATTGCATACATATCATAAAGCAAATAAACACATTGCATACATATCATAAAGCAATAAACACATGATGATAAACCACATAAAATCTCATATATATGTATATATGTATGGGGTAAAAAAAAGATACATCATACTGCCCGTAGGCTACAATAAAGTGAGTCCTCAGACTTCACAATACTACATATCCAAAAATACAAAAAGAGCCATCAAAGTCTCAATGACCATGGTCACGTAGGACCGGTACTACGACTCACACTCCCACCTACAGTTAGAGTTTATTGTGAACTCCCATGCCTGCTACCACCTACCCTATCAGCCCACCATCTAGATCCAAGCACCTCCATCCTAGCTGAAGATTACCCTATCCCACTCCATCGACTCTAGTGTGATCTACTCATAGCTAAATTGTTGGAAGTTAAAAGGGTAAAAAAGGTAAAATTTTGTTTTACCACTGTAAGCTTTGGACCTTACCCTTTTACCTCCTTGGACGACAAGTGAGTCAGCAGGATTGGATGACATGGACGGCAGGGAGTTTGACTCCTAACTTCATTTTTCCTTTCCTCCCTATTTTCCTTCTTCCCTATTATTCCTCCTAAGCTTTCTAGGTTATTGTTAGTAATTCTCCTATTTAAGCTTTGTAATCTTTCAATTAAGATGAATGCAATTCTGGTTAATAATCTAAGTGCTTCTAATATTCATGATTGCTATATCTGGTATTAGAGCTAGAGCTGAGGTCAAGAGGCTGGCGAGGCGCAGAGCCCGAGGAGATCGACAGGCGGACATGGATCCCGAGGTGGTCTAGGAAGCCCGCAGGTGAGGCACGAATCTCGAGGAGGTCGAGGAGCCCGTAGATCGAGGTCGAGAGGCCCGCAACATGTGAACCGAGGTGAGGTCAAGAAAGGCCCATAGAGAGCACATGAATCGAGGAGCTAACCAGAAGGTGACACGTGGCAAGTGGACGAAGGCGGACATGCGGACCAGAGCAGACAGGTGACGTGGCAGATAGGCTACGTGGTAGGTGATGTGGTGGACAAAGGGCAATGATGACGTGGTGCACAGTGATAGGCTCGAGTAGGAGGAAAAAGGGTGGTCACTGATTGCTCGAAGGCAATCGACTGAGTAGGGGCATGTTGAGGCTTTTAAAAGCCTCATGCTGTTTTGCATAATGCATGTGGGACTAAAGTCCCCGAACATTTTTTTCATTGTGCATGGCCATGATGAGATAAAGAAGGCAAGCCTCCCTTGCCTCCCCGTCGGGCCACGTAGCTCGACTAGCTCGAGGAACCAACCTTAAGCCGCACGCCCTCCAAGAGGTCGCGGGTTCGAAACTCGATGGTTTTGCAAGTTAATTTTTTTTATTTTTGTATGAAATCTGCTCGATTATCTTGAAATAGTAGTGTATGCTGCTTAGGTTCCATCTACAGTTGTAGCCGAGTTGGCTAGGAGGCTTCGCTTGGCAGATAGGAGTCGCGGGTTCGACTCCTGTGGAGTCTAAATTTTTTTATTAATTTGTTCTTTTTTTATATAAATTTTATTATTATATTATATTAAAAAATATATATCTTTATATTTAATAAAAAATTAAATAATAATTGTTTTTTTAAAATTTATTTTTTAAAGCAATTATATATTTTTTATTAAATACAAATATAGATATATTTTTTATAATATATTTAAAAAAAAAAGGACATTGCCTAAGAGGCAATTTATGTAAGCAGAATCAAAATTGCAAAATTGTGACTAAGAGGCTTAAAAGGTGATAGAAGATTGTGTAAAAGACCTAAAGGGCTTTAGATATTTCTTTCTAAAAGTCTGAGAGAGGCAAAACTTTGAGGACTAGAATTTTGTAAAAGAGACATATTGAAGGGCAAAATTCATGATTCGCTCCACAAGATGTTATCATGCACTTTGTGCACTTTTAGTAAGAGAGAATGCTGAAAAATTTGATGAAAAAGTGAGAACTTATGGGCTTCATACTGTGTTTAGTCAGTTGCAAAATGCAGTAATCTCACATCAGAGACATCCAGATTCAGGGTACGAGGCAGACTCTGAAGACAATTCATTTGGGAGTAGATTTGAGCAATCTGAATCCATAGAAATTGCACCTCAAGAATCTGAATATACTCATTATAGTAATTCAGTGGAAATCCTAGAACCAGAATCACCAGAGATAATATTGATCAGTGATGAAGAAGAAGTAGCAGACAATTTCGTGACTCAAGAAATAGCAGCACCACAACAAGAGGAACAAGCCATCAGTGATAGAGTGAATCAAGTCAGATTTGACTTAAATTTGTAATCTCTTCTTTCTTCTTTCTTCCTTCTTCCTTCTTTGAAAAAGTAGAGTGCTTTATTGTAATCAAGAAATAAAAAGAGTGTTTTAGTAATTATGGCCTCACATAACAATCTACCAATTCCAGAGTTCAACGGGTATGACTACGAGTATTGGTCTATCAAAATGAAGACTTTGCTCATAGGAAAAGGATTGTGGGACATAATTGAAGAGGGTTACACCGAAACCATAGACTGGATAACATTAAGTGCCACAGATAAGAAAACAAAGAAAGAAGCACAAAAGAGCAACTCTTTTGCTCTTTATCATCTCCAAGCAACATTGGAGAAAAGTATATTCCCTAGAATAGCCGCTTGTATAACTGCACAAGATGCATGGAAAGCTTTGAAAGATGGATTCCAGGGAAGTGATCAAGTGAAGCAAGTAAGGCTTCAAACACTGAAACGAGATTTTGAAAATCTCAAAATGAAAGAAGACAAAAAAGTTGGTGACTACTGTGTCAGAGTCAAGGCAGTAGTTGATAAAATGGTTACTCTTGGCGAAGAAATTAAGCCTGAAACAATTGTAAAGAAAGTGTTACGAACACTTATTCAAATATGGAATCACATAGCCATAATCATAGAAGAGTCAAAAGATCTTTCCACTTTAACATTTGATGCATTAATAGGGTCATTAATGTCTCATGAAGAGAGGTTACAAGAATCTCCTTCAATCAGCTATGGAGGCGATGATAAAGCCTTCACATCTAATGAAAATGTTGGTAGAGGACATGGAAGAGATCAAGGTAGAGGCCAGAGAAGAGGTAGAGGCAGAGGCAACTACAGAGGTGGCAATCAGAATAGAGGAGGCAATTTCAATAGAGGAGGCAATCAGAATAGAGGTGGAAACCAAAGTCGAGGAGGAAATCTAGGACGAAGTGGAAATCAAGGATGAGGAAGTGACAAGTCCAAAATAACTTGTTTTAACTGTGGCAAGCTAGGTCACTTTGCTCGTGACTACTGGTCAAAAACTTCTCAAAGCAGCAACAGTCAATATGGAAATTATGGAGAAGAAGATGATACCTCTAATATTTTTCTATCATATGGACAATCAGAACAGAATCTAAATGACACATGGATTCTGGATACTGGTTGCTCAAACCATATGAGTGGCAAAGAATATCTATTTGCTACTCTAGATTCCACTTATAAATCCCAAATCAAGTTAGGGGATGATAAAGCTTTGCAAGTCGAAGGCATTGGAGCCATGGAGGTTCCAACAAAATAAGGACTAAAGAAA
Source organism: Wollemia nobilis (assembly GCA_028583015.1). NCBI lineage: Eukaryota > Viridiplantae > Streptophyta > Pinopsida > Araucariales > Araucariaceae > Wollemia > Wollemia nobilis. Next base: position 12,087,934 of record JAQPPZ010000513.1, read on the forward strand.
GTGAATGACATCTACTACACTCCAAAGCTCCAACACAATCTGCTAAGCATTGGGAAAATGATGGAGAATAATTACAAACTTGTTTTTGATGAAGGAAAATGTATCATTCTTGATAAAAACAATTGTAATCGTGTCATCACATAGGTCCCAATGACCAAGAATCGGTTATTCCCTCTCAAATTTGGTGAGCCAGGGGGAGCTCAACTTGCAAATGTAGCTATAACTAATCCAAGTGTGCTTTGGCACTTGCGATATGGTCACCTTAATTCCGCTAGCTTGAAACTGTTAACTTCTCAAGCTATGGTGACAGGACTTCCCAAAATCAACGAACAGAAGGAGATCTATGAAGGATGTGCTTTGGGAAAGCACTCAAGGTCGAAGTTTCCAAAAGGACAAGCGTGGAGAGCCAGCTATCCACTTCAGTTAGTGCATTCGGATATCTGTGGTCCAATGCAGACAAAGAGTATCGAAAACAATTCTTATTTTCTCACATTCATAGATGATTTCTCTCGCATGTGCTGGATTTATTTCTTGAAACATAAAGATGAAGCTTTTGATTGCTTCATAGATTTCAGAAACAATGTAGAGAAACAAAGTGGGAATTATGTAAAATGTCTTAGGACAGATCGAGGAGGCGAGTACTCCTCCAATGCATTCTTGAAATATTGTAAATCAAGTGGGATCAAAAGGCAATTCACCACTGCCTATACCCCACAACAGAATGGTGTGGCCGAGAGAAAGAACCGCACCATAGTTGAGATGGCAAGAACGATGCTTCAGACTAAGCATCTAACTAATATGTACTGGGATGATGTTGTAAGAACCAGTGTATATATTCTAAATAGAAGTCCAACTTCTAGTTTAGATGGTGTCACTCCTTATGAGGGGTGGTACGGAAAGAAACCAAATGTAAAGCATTTCAAAGTTTTTGGTTCTTTAGCATATGCACACATTCCTGATGAGAAGAGGAAGAAGCTTGATCCCAAAAGTCAAGCTTGCATTTTTGTAGGGTATTGTGAGTCTACGAAAGCATATAGACTCTACAATCCCAAATCTCATAAGATTATTCTCTCAAGGGATGTAATTTTTGATGAAGGGGGAGAATGGGGTCATCAAAGAATTTTTGTTGATGATGGATCCCAAGATGTAAATTCTTCACAGGTACAACAGGTACAACAGGTGTCTCCCAAGAAAAACAAAGGCACACCCCCTCCAAGCCCAAGCAAGAGTACTTCGAGTACATCTGACGCCACTCCAAGTCCTTCTCCATAGAGATCTATAAGTTCTTCACCGATGGACATTGAATCTCCATCAAGAGGTAAAATAACATTACAACATCATCCATATTTTCAAATGTTGGATCAAAATTACCAGAAAAGATACACTAGAAGCCAAGCTAGTGAAATGAATTCAGTTTTGCAGAAACTTGAAAATCTGCATATGTATGGGGATGATGACTCCCAAGATCCTAAGGGAGATGTAGTTAATTATGCTTTATTAACTAGTGCACAACTAGAACCATCTAGCTACGAGAAGGCTTGTACTCAAAATGTATGGCAAGAAGCCATGAAAGAGGAAATAACCTCTATAAAAAATAATGATACATGGGAGCTAGTAAAGCTTCCAAAAGGAAAAAAATGTGTTGGATGTAAATGGGTCTACAAGACCAAATACAATGCTGATGGAAGCATTGAGAGGCACAAGGTGAGACTAGTAGCAAAAGGTTTTACTCAAAAATTTGGCATTGACTATGAGGAAACCTTTGCCCCTGTTGCACGACAAGAGACAATCAGATCAGTTCTTTCCTTAGCTGCCCATAAAGGATGGAACATTCAACACATGGATGTGAAAAGTGCTTTTCTGAATGGATACCTGACTGAGGAGGTTTATGTTCAACAACCTCAAGGCTTTCAAGAACAAGGAAAGGAGAACCTTGTTTATAAATTGAAAAAAGCACTCTATGGCCTCAAGCAAGCACCAAGAGCTTGGTACTCACGCATTGATGACTATTTCAGCAAGTATGGATTCACGAGAAGCAAAAGTGAACCAACTCTGTACTACCTAAAGCATGGAGTAGACATTCTCATAGTTTGTTTGTATGTGGATGATCTAATATTTATGGGTAGTAACAATAAAATGAATATGGAGTTCAAAAACTCCATGATGAAACAATTTGAGATGAAAGATCTCGGTTTAATGCGATACTTCCTAGGCATGGAAGTGCATCAATCAAATAAGGGGATCTTCTTATGTCAACATAAGTATGCTCGAGACATGATCAAGAAATTTTCCATGGAGCAGTGCAAATCAGTTGCAACTCCAACTGGACATGGAATCCAATTGAGCAAGGACGACGGAGCACCAAAGGTTGACATGACCACTTACAGGAGCATGGTTGGGAGTCTGATGTTTCTCACCAACACAAGGCCCGATATTCAATATGTTGTTTCTCTAGTTTCAAGGTTTATGGCAAGTCCATCTGAGCTGCATCTACAAGCAACTAAAAGAATCTTAAGATATGTAAAAGGTACATTGGATTTTGGAATCCATTACCACAAGTGTAATTCTATGAAATTAGTTGGCTTCAGTGATAGTGATTGGGGCAGCAATGTAGATGATAGGAAATCTACATCAGGGAACTATTTTAGTCTAGGGTCAGGACTAATAACTTGGAGTTCTAAGAAACAAACTGTTGTAGCATTGTCATCTACTGAGGCTGAGTATATAGCCATCACACATGCTAGTACTCAAGCCTTATGGTTGAGAAAAATCCTTGAAGAGATTGGCAAAAGTCAAAGTGGTCCAACTCGACTGTATTGTGATAACATAAGTGCCATTCAGTTGGCATACAATCCAGTCCACCATAGCAGATCAAAGCATTTCGATATGAAGTATCACTTCATTCGAGACATGGTGGAGCAACAGATAGTTGAGCTTAAATATTGCAGCACTTTGGATAACATTGCAGATATCTTCACCAAAGGCATGGCTAAAGCTCAATATATAAAGCTGAGAGATTGTATAGTCAGGCCTCTCAACTTTAAGGGGGAGAATGTTGGAAGTTAAAAGGGTAAAAAAGGTAAAATTTTTGTTTTACCACTGTAAGCTTTGGACCTTACCCTTTTACCTCCTTGGACGACAAGTGAGTCAGTAGGATTGGACGGCATGGATGGCAGGGAGTTTGACTCCTAACTTCATTTTTCCTTTCCTCCCTATTTTCCTTCTTCCCTATTATTCCTCCTAAGCTTTCTAGGTTATTGTTAGTAATTCTCCTATTTAAGCTTTGTAATATTTCAATTAAGATGAATGCAATTCTGGTTAATAATCTAAGTGCTTCTAATATTCGTGATTGCTATATGAATCATCTGGTAGGTGCCCTCCAAGATGCACCACCTCATTCTCTAGATAATTTGTGTTGGTCCACCCCCATCGGCACTACACCTGGTAGGTCTCCACTATGGAATGGAGTTGTGTCAACTCTTCTTGTAGCCTAGCCACATCCTCAATATTGGATCCCTCTTTTTTAAGGCTTTGATATCACAACTATACCTATAGATCTGCTATCTCAACCTGAGCATCCTGTACCTATGTCCTAAGAAGATCTCTCTCCTACCTAACCCTGATAAACTCCTCTTGTATCTCAGTATCTGTGTCACCCTATGCCACCTACTGTACCTACACCCCCTGATCCCTGGTATCATCATCCCCAAAGTTACCTTGATCTCCCAAATCCAAGAGGTCTACCTACTCATCTTCCATGCACCCATGCCCATGCCACCAACCTCCCTTGACATAGTCCTTATCATGAGCCTCTTGATGAGCCTCCCCTATCGCCCCTACGGTATCCCCCTAGTAGCCCCTCTCCTCACCACTGGTGTGTCACCCACTAGGAGTTATACTCATTTGTAGTCCTAACATCATCCACATCTGGAATGTCTAATACATGATATGCATCCCTTCTAACCACCTCCACCATCGGCCACCTCAGTGTCCTCTCATCCCCATGGTGCCGATAAACCACTAGCTCACTAGGCAACCCCTTTCATAGCCCAAATTATCGTGTAACCTGAGCATATGGAAATAACTCCCTCTCTATCTTGTGTCAGCCAACCATCCATCTTCGTTGCCTCACTCGATGAAGCTACACCTCAGCATCAGCCCATGCTGGGTAATCCTTGTAGGGTCTCCAGAACACATCAACTACTTTGAGTCTTAAAAAATATTAGGCATAATTACCCATGTCTCTTTCCTAGCATTGACTCTATCCTACCTCCTAGACCCCCTGCCATAAGATCTCATAGCCAATCTCTTGGTCCTCCAAATCTACTCGTGTCATCCATGGTAGTCCTTGCGGCCTATCCACCACTATATGCTACCATCCCCAAAAATTTCAATAGAAATTTGCATCCCAAGCCCTTCCACCCTTGAGAGTAGATCTCATACAACTCATCATACAACTATACTAGTAGTGTCATCCCCCATGCCATCACTAGTGGTCGCTCCATAGTGTACCCTACCAGAGTAAACACTAAATCCAAAAGGTTCCAAGGAAACCTAGCACTTGATGAGTCTGGTAGAATTATATTAGATATTAGGGTCATTAGTAGCATTTACCTCACACCTAGTACCCTGGTATCATACTAATGCACCACAAGTATCCCTCCGTTGGACGAGCCCCCTATCACCTCCTCCGCGGCCCTACCAAATTACCTCTCCATAACTGCGTCTCTCTAATCCCGATGAGTAGACTCAACCTTCCATCCCTCTATCAGAAAGTGTAATATCAATTAGATGTCCTCCAATGTCACCATAATTTCCCCTATCAGCAGGTGGAAATTTTTCGTGTGTGGGTCCCATAGGTCAATAAGCGTCGTCAAGTAAGTGTGGTTGCCTGACATAGGCTCTAATCGTGTCACCTGCTTGAGACCAATGGCATCAACCCACTCCTAGTATAATTAAGTCAATAAGTATCTCATGATATAAAATAGGTCCAAAACACAACACCAACTCTTCACCACCTGGTAGAGATAAGTCGATCAAAAACAGGCTCCAACAGGCTTCAAAATGCCCCAAAACACTCAAAAAAAGATAGAAAAAAGGGCCTTTTTTTAGGCTAGTTTGTGGCCATCCCACCCTAGTAAATCCCCCAAATTTGTGACCATCCCACCCTAGTATTTCCCCTAAACATCTCAGGTTGGCCGTCCCACCCCAGGACGGCCCCCAAATTAGGAAAAATTGGGCCTTCTAGGCCCTCAAAAACAGGCAAATAATAGCAAATTAAAGCCCAAAAAAGCAATAAAATCACATAAAAATACAAAAACAAGCATAAAAAATTACAATTTATACCTAATAAGGTTTAATTACTGAGAATTTAGTTTACTCTATCAAACATAAAAAATAAGTCATAATTTCAATCTCAATTTCAAGCATAGTGCAGTAAGAAATCCAAATTCTTACCCGTCTCGCACCGGATCTGTCACTGGATGAGTCAGCATGCAGCTCATGGTGACTATAGGATAATTTTTTAGTGCTCCACTACTCATAATATTTCTCCTCCTCCTTACCTCTCAAGCTACAAAGTTGTAAATGCACAAATGAGCCCAAATGACCCATTTTTGGCTTTAATAACCCTTCTAGGGACCTGACCATATTGGCATGATATAGGAAGCTTATTGGACATATTTCCCACCCTAGGATGGTCATGAAACATGCAATCATCCCACCCTAGTATGGCCACACAAAAATTGCACAAAAACAGCTTAAAATGCACCAAAAATGGTCCAAAACCCACCAAAAATAGCTCAAATTTGGTCAAATTTCACATAGGATCAAAAGGAATCTAAATTTCTCATGGAGAAGTGGAAAATTATTTAATTAACACCCTAATAATTCCATTGTGTCTGGACCACCCCATAGGAATGGATGTTTTAGCTTCTTTCTTCCATACAACATCAGCACAATCACCCACATTCCTCTCAGAAATGCTCCATTTTTCAATGAGTAAAATCGGAGGAAACCCTAACAAAGTCATAGGTGTCAAGTGACTCATCACTTTTATAACTTTTCACTCCCTCATTGACCCATAACTTGATGGGGTAGTCATATTAATCACATTCATAATCATAGTTAACAATCACACAATCAATCATGCGAATTGTGTTCGTTCAACAAATCTTTGACAAAGACAATCACGCTCCTGCTTGGGGCAACAAAAAAACACAAATTAAATAAATTTTTGGTACTCTAAGAGCATGAAGTACTATACACCTTGCACCTTCATTATTGAAAAATGTCCAATATCAAGCCAACCTTACCCAAAAGGTTGCACTTGAAGCAAGTTCCTTAACTCATCAGAAGCAAGGATTCAAGAACGCATGCTCTTTCCATGATTGAGGCATAAAAAATTGGTTAGGTTACTAAATAACCCTAATAATTCAGCATTTTAGTCATATATTTTTTCTTATCACTGTTCTTCACACAACGCATCTCAAAAAGGGGCATCTGTAGACACTAAAATCTAGTCAATCCGATTAGGCAATCGGAAGCACTAGTTAATTGACACCATAAGGCCCCCTTAGGCAACCCTCAGAGGTATACTAGTGGTCATAACCACTCTTGGGAGGCCCTACCCCACTTTTGAGAACTTTTGGGCCACATAGGCATGACCATCCCACCCCCGAGATGATCACAGTTTGTGGTCGTCCTACCCTAAGATGGTCACAAACTCGTCGTCCTAGGGTGGGACGACCACAAGCTTTGACTTCCAAAAAAGTCAAATATAGAAAAATGGTGCCCATAAATTGCTATTTTACCTGACTATCCAGCCATTAAATGCCTAAGGGCACAAAATTCCATGACATGAAGCATGTAAGATGCCAAATAGGGAGATTTTCTTCCCCCTCCAATGCATGCCACCCTGTTGGCCAAATGGCGCCTCTTACCCTGCATGCCCTCGCATGACTTTTTTCCCAAAGGTCTACTTTGGCTATAAAGTCGATCAATATTCCACACAAGAATAAGAGAGGAGTTTTTAGACATAGAAACAAAGTGCTACCAAGATTTACCCTCACCCTTTCATGCCATTTTCCCTTAGAATCTCTACCTAGCGAAGGAGGTTTGCGAGTGAACTAGGAGGCACGATCTGCTTACAAAACCAAACCATATGAGTTATTTTTACCACTAAATTTTATCACAACACTATTTATGAGGTCCCTAACTAATTCACAGAGGAATTGGTGGTAAAATAAGTGTAGAATTGGTGGTCATCCCACCAAGGATGGTCCCTAGTCTATGACAGTCCCAACCGTTCCACCCCAGGATGGTGGCTTTTTTGTGCATGATTTATTTGCTATTATTTTTTATTTATATTCTATATTATCATATGATGCTACTATCCAAATTTCATGCATTTTTTAGCTATATTAAGTGAGATATCACATTTTTAGTGTTTTATAGGGTCTTATGCAGGTCTACGGAGGTCATCAGGATAAGAACCTAAAAATGTTATTTATTTTGCAAATATGACCACATGGGTTGTTTTTAAATGTCCTTTTATGTATTCTTTCCAAGTTTCATGTATTTTGGATATGTTTAGGGGCAGAAATTGCTTACTTTGGGTTTTGCAGGTTGGAAACGTGCACTATGAATGCGACATGCCATAAAACATAATTTCAGTTCTTTTTTTAGTTATATATTCCCAAAACCTTATATTTTACATCCCTCTGAAATTTCAAGTCATTTGGAGTTTATTTGGTATAAGATCCATGCATATTCTCATTACTAGTCTTTTGGTGCCTGTGGGGATTGCATGTTTTTCATCATACACACTTGCTATTTGATATTTATGATTTCCTTGTATGCAGGTGCAGGTTTCTACAGTGCATTATGAAGTATAACAAGAGCTCAAGATAAAATATACAAGTGGCGGTAGCATTAGCCCACCCACCTCGATTGTGGGTATGAGGAAAGACACTGGAAGTGCACCGAGTTACTTGAAGGATTTGATCCTTGGGAACCCAAAATTTGTAACAATTGTATCATATTTGAGACCTAAATGGTACTTCTATGTAAAATTGGATTTTATCCACCAAATTAATAATAAAGAGACTTGCTTTACTTCATTTCTTGCTATTTGGTATTTCTTCCATTTTACTTGCATGCTTCTGATTTGATGCTCATGAGACATAGGAGATAGATGCATATTGTTCCTCTTAATTAGGTTAACTATTTTTCCCATTATTCATTAGAAAACATATTACCATAGAATGTTATTTTTTCCATTATTACCTATCTAACGATTACCCACTTTCCAAGCAAATCCTATCTAGTATGGGATACTTGGGGCCACGACATAAAGGTATTCAAGAGCCTTTAGAAGTAAATATTTGGCCTGGGATATGTGGTGTAAGATACATCATTAATAAAAACTAACCTTTGCTCTATGATTATGATGACCACCTTATTATTTATGTTTAATATTTATATCATCAAGTCTTGGATTGAAGTGATGAGGATGAGGGTTCCTATTATCCCTCAAATATTTTGTTTTGTAATATGGTAACCTTGGTGCATCTAGAGTGAGTTGTAACCCAAAAGAAGGACGCTAAAAGGAATAACCCTTGTGACATATCCCATGATGATATCCCCTAAAATAGATCCTCCTTTTATAGGTCTATCCCTTAGGTTGTGCATGTCGAGTCTCCTCATTCTTGAGGGGACCCTATTCCTCTATCTCATAGAAATCTTGTGAAGCTGGGAATCTCTCCCCTTTCGTACAATCTGAGCTTGCCATGATTTTCATGTAGCAACTCCTAGATAATATGCTATGGATTATCCTATTTGTGATGAGAATCATGAAGGTATCCTCCATAATAGCCCTTTCTTTGATGGGTCAGTTCCCTGCACTACCATCTTGTTTGTTAAAATAGGTGGCACAATCACAATTTATGCCGAATTTAAGAAATTAAAGAATCAATTAATCTAATCATAAAAAATAAAAAGAGAGAAAAATATTAAAAATAAATAAAATACTATGCAGGAAATTACATTTTTCCTAGTTTGCATATGGTTTTCTTGATTCATACTACATGATTGCATATCATATTTTGCATGTTTTGACTAGCATTTGTTCCACCTTGCATTTTGTTTGTCATGCAATTGCATTGTTACTTATTCATACTTGCATGTCTGCTTGATCATATAGATTCTTAGAAATTTTGTGACAATGACAAGTAATGACAACTAGTTATATTGTAGCTCACATGTATTGCACTCACACTAGGGCTATTATGCCTAGCAAATTCCCAACCTAGGGTTCATTTCCATGCATTTCTCACCATTGCATTTTGCTCATGTCATTTCTTTCTTTGTTTTCTTTTATATTCCTTGACCTTGAAATTTTACATTGCTTATCTTACTCCAAGTCAATGGATATAGTTCTTTGGTATATCCTTCTCCTTTTCATATATTTCCTTTCCTCCTTTCATCAAGACAAGGATATACATTCTTCTTATATCTGCTCATATGTGCTTTCACATTTTTTCCTTCTTGATATTTTTTATGGTTAAACGGTCCTCATGGGATAGGATAGATACCACATGAATATCATTTATGGTGTTCATATGGACACTAACTATATTATGTACACCACTTAACCATTGAAACTTCAAGATGAATACACACACACCTCTTGTTCTTCTCCATTAGATTTTTCATACACCTATGTGCACACACCATATCCCTATTGGGTATTACTTGCTTTGGCACATCATTCACACACAACATGCCCCATATGGGATCAGCTTCATGGTCATGAGTGAGGGGTAACCTCCATTTAACCATTTACAAGAACGAGTATATATCTTTCTCTCTGGTCATCTTAGTGAGCACTACACCCCCTAGTGGGTTTTTACTCCATACTTGTCCATATTTTTACATGCATAACACCCTTATAGGATAGCTTCATGGCCACTAGCAAGGGAAAGCCTCCATTTGGCTATTTATGAGCATACATCCTTACAGGGTTTTGCTCTTTTTTTCTTTTCTTTTTCTTAGTATTTTGGATCTTTTTTTTCATATCCTTCTTCTTTGCCATCTATTTTTCTTTATTTTTTCTCTTCTTCTTCCCTTTTATACATCTATCCATTTCATGTTACATCTCATTTAGGTTTTCATTTATATTATTGCATTTAATTAGATTCATTCAATTTCATTCATTTAGTTGCATTCATTGCATTCAAAATATGTGTTTTCACCATGTAAAAAACAAAAGCTAACACTAATGCACACACATTTGTTCACACCATAATATAATAAAAATTATAGCATGATATTAATATATAAGTAGTGAATACATGTTAGTTGGGTTGGTGTCCCATAGTCCAATCCTAACACACTCAACCTTCCCTAGGATGTCATATCTATAATTAGCATATCATATCGATCATAACCCCAACTCTGTGAGTCTACCTCCTTCTCTCTACCTATTAGTGGTGAACCTGGTGGGGGTATGTTCATATACCATATGGCTATCCATGATCAATATTGTAACCAACTCTATGACTAAAATAAGGCTAGTGGTTGCACCCTCTAATCCACCAACATCACCTGGAAGTACAAAAATTGGTAGATCTCCCTCCATACTACTATATCTTACCTATCTTCTACCCTCTACAACTACTCTTATATAAGGTGGATCCCCTCACCTGGTTGACTACTCATCACAATAACCATCCCCTCATCCTGGGCCCATTGATGCTCTTGCTTTAGCTAGCCCATCTTCCCTATGAGGTAGCTTGTCTTGGCCCTCATTGCATCCTACTTCATCATGACCTAGCCTAGTTGTGTCTAGAGAGTATTTGTCTCCACCTTCATGGTTATCACCCTATCTATCAGCCTCTCTTCTACCCTCATTGGGTCTCCTTGACCTGTAGTCTCACTTGATCCTACCTATCTCATCATAGGGACACCTTCAACTATCCTCCCTGCCACTAACCCGAAGAGAATGATGGTGGTCCTTTTTGCGGTCACCACCTCTATCCTTACCTGTATATTAGTCTACCTAAGATATTATGGTATCTATTCTCATAACTCCATTATATTTTGGTTAGCCTCTCAAATTTCCAACTACACTCATTGGCCCATGACTTGGTACCTCTACTTTGGTACCAATGAGGATATCCTTGTGGGTATAATATCCCTATACCATCTCCTGTATCTGAGAGATACCCTAATATTTTCGACTCTAGGATTGACATAGAGGGATCATCCAAGTTCTTCTTCATGAACCTATCCATATCAAGGTCCCCTTTGATCCCTTATGGATCCCTCCTCACCCTCCTATACTTGTAGTCTCCCAAGTTTGGTATATCTTGGAGAATCCTAAACTATCATTGTACTCGCTCAAACCAATATAGCTCTAGCTCACCCTTATTTGTGGTGATCCATCAGACCCTCCTATACCAATCCATTTCCTCCACATCCTCATCCCACCTAGGGTGTAGACACCACGGCCACCATACGATTTGATGATATTGTAGCTCATCTATGACTCATCTCCCTAGTGGTAGAATACCTGCATACGACCTCTATGTACTCTCAAGGTCTCAAGACCACACATGTCCTATTAGCCACTCTAGATTATGCAGTGATCCTAGTAGTGTATTTGATCTCTTTATGGCTATGTTCTCCCAAGACCAGACCTGGAGTAACATTGTACAGACTAGTCTTGTATGCTATTTGTATATGGCATTGTACAACATCTTGTACAAATGATCCAAAATATATGACCCCCATGTAAACCACACTTTCTAGTCTCACATATCTATCACTACTCCTACGAATGCCCATGGAAGGTGTTATTGACTCATATGGAACACTAGTAATCCTACCACCACTTCATAGAGTATAGTCATTAGTGCCCCAATCCTATGTCATTGTGGTATGTCATCGACTTGGAATCTACTTTTATGGATCTTGTGTGATGGGTTACTCATCAATCTCTTTGTTGTTGCCTATGGCACCTGTGCCCTGTAAACTATCCTCTCCTGATGGGGGTCCTCAAGATGCAGCACATATTCTCTAGTATGATGGTCATCTCTCCTATCAATAACCAAAAGAATTCATGCAAAATTAGAGTTCTCTTATCTTCTAGTGCTCTTGGTAATTCAGTGTTCTATTTTTTGGTGTGTTCCTTGTGATTCTACAAGTGGAGAAAGCCTTGATGATAATTTATCTTCTTAAGGGAGGATAGGTCTTCCACCTTTGCTCTTGCTTCTTCCACGATATCACCAGGTTGTTTCTTTGCATTCATTAGTTTGCATTTTTATTCTAGTTTATGTTTCATCATATTTTGGTCTCTATCTTAGGTTTTTAAACCCTTATGTGAATCCATACCCCATTTTCCATAGCGCATAGATTTAGTGAAAGCTCTAATTTTACTCATCATTCATTCTACGTCTATTTTGACACTACTACCGAATCCATGCTTGATATCCTATAGGGTATGAATTTAGTCTAGCTAAGTTTTGGATGACTATTCATCCTAAAACCCTAGGGTTTTGTTTTGCATACCCTCTACATTTTGTTTCATATATATTTTGTATTTTATTATGACTGTTATCATTCTATTTCACCAAAATTTCATATTAGATTATCTTAGGGAAAATTATTTATCTCTAAACCCTAGTTTTCAAATTGTATTCTTATTCAATCTTTGTATCCATTTTGTTTGCATTTCATTCATTGTTCTATGCTATCATATTCTATTGTGTTTGTTCCAAAGATCAAAGCTCATTTTTATTATGAAATATCAACTAAAAGGACCTAGGGGGCTTGATTTTTGCACCTCCAAGCTTAGTCTTATAGTGGCCTAAGCAGGCCCCCAAATGCTGACCATATTTTCTAGAGTTTTTGTGAAGTTGTTTTATAGATTTGAAGTTGTGGGATATTCTGGATGTAAGACAAAGCTTGGATCGAACACCAAATTATATAAGTGCCCTAAATAATTTTTTTAGGTTGTGTATTCCTTGCTTTTGTTATTCTTTTCACACCTATATTATGAATAAAAATAAATGAACATTTGATTACTTTCTAGGCATTTGAAAGATAAAGTCATATAGTTTTGCTTCTAGGGTTTAGTCTTGTAAATGCATTTCACTTGTGCCCTTGCTCAAAGGAAAATATTTTATTTCTTTTAACTTGGGGTTAGATATCATTGATTTAAAGAATCATACCAAGGTTGGACATTGTCTTTTTGCATATTGTGTGTTTTGCATTGTTCTTTCATTTTCATATTTTAGCATAGAAATGCCAAACATAGGTGATTGCTTAATTGACACATTAAACATTTCCACCCCAGACTTGGAGCGAGTCCTAAAACCATTCTTGGTGAACCCTTTATTTTTTTCCATAGATTGTAGATAATATAACACACCCCCATAGTCACCTTAGCTCCTAATGAATCCAGCCAAGAATCGTACACAGTAGGGTAGGTTTTCCCCTTCACACAATTATATAGCACTTTTATGAAAACTCTAGGAACAAATTGGTCCTTGTAGGCACAAAAGGATACATACTTAGCAAAATTTTGTGAAATTAGGTAAGTGCTTAGAAAAAACTCAAAAGCAATGTTAAACTCCGCTAAGGTGCAAAATTCATGGTCAACGCAGTCAAATAGTGCTAAGACAAATTTGAAGTTGCAGAATTTTGAAGAGTGAACCAGCACCAGGGTATTTTTTGTAGTGGAAGATCACAAGCAAGTCAGTTTTGGTAAAAATATGACTAAGTTACAAAAAGGTTAACATCTACCAAAATTTGAAATTCACAATCAGCATAATCAAATGTGGTTTAGTGGAGAATTGAGTTACAGATTCTAGATGTTAGGAGGTAAAGTAGTGTTAATGTCTACCCGAGGTCGATGCAAAATAGGAATTCTATAGTCAAACTGGTCAAACCTAATCTGGTGGAAACTAAAGTAGTAAATTTTGAAGAGGAGCACAATTCACTGCCAAATGATCATTTTGTGGTCAACATGGTCAAACTTGACCTGATGAAAAATAAAGTAGTGAATTTTGCAAAAAATTGTTGAACATCGCAAGAACCCTATTTCTGTGATCAATCTAGTCAAACTTGTCTTGGTGAAATTTATAGTAGTGGATTCCAAATAGGAAGAGAATGCAATGAAACCTGAGGAGTGAAGTGGAAAAATCTATATAAGATCAAACATCATCAGAATTAAGACTTGCCTCTATTTTCAGTTGCAGATCGATGGTGGAAAGTCTTCTCAAGAATGAAGGATGATCTAGATTGACCTGTAACCATTCCAGTTTTCGAATTCAGTTGAGAATCGAACAACTTGTAGAGCTCAAACTTGTAGTTTTCATTGAGTAAAAATCCACCTTTTTTCTTGAAAACCAATGAGAGGCCACCACCTCAGCATTCTGCTGATTGGCAAGAAATTCCTTGTAATGGTCCAATTTTTGTACTACCATTGTAAAATCTATATAAAGAGGTCAAACCCTCATTTTTAAGGGTTGGATCTAGAGTGTTTGCTTGATATATTACTGTAACGTACTAAGAAATCAATAGAATAAGCATTACTGGGATGTTTACCTCTAGCTTTTTATCTTCATCAATTGTGAGTTTATTCTATGAATCCATTTTTGCTACTGTTGTTATGATTAGTCAATTCTACTGATATTGGATTGCTAATTTGGAGCAACTTGGAATGGTTTATGCCTAAAAAAATTTTGTAGAAGACTTTTATTTCTATTATTCTAAGTGTTGATCTAATTTTGATATTTAGATTATTAGCATTTTAGATGTTTGAAATAGTTTTTGAGTATTTCATTATTTTAATGGTGAAGATAATAAGTTTTTAATGTTGTTAGTCCTAAGTGTGGCATACTATAAATGTGATTAATTAGTGGATTCTTAATATTTGTAAATGGTGTTAGATCTATCTGTCCATTATTCATCCAACTATTTTCTAATCCTTATCTCTTTTCTATCTTTAAACTTACACTTTATTTTGAGCTTAATTGAGTTAACACCTAAATTAGTTGATAAGATATACCAGCCTACTCTAGAGGTTGGATTGAAGTAATCTTTAATCCATCCAATGTTAGAGTTTGAGCTATGATTAGTGGGTATGCATCTCCTACAAGTCATAGATTCATAGTGTAGTCATGGAATTTTGACACACTTCAAAATTCTTAGACTCCCTAGCAAAAAAGTTTTCTCTCCTTAGCAACATAGCTTCCCTCCCTCAACTATCTACCTCAATTTTTTTACCTGTTAAAATACAATCTTATCATTTTCCTCTTTTTCTACAAATTTGGATGATTTCAGTAAATTTAGAACCATACAAATTTAGGCAAATCGAACCTGCACCTAACTTGGGCACATTGTTTGGATTTCACCTTCAATCTGGGTAATCTCAAATTTTTTGCAAACTCAAAACCATCTGAATTCACCCAGATTAGGAAATTTCTAAATTTTGCCTAACAACCTAATCTATATTTATCCTCCTTGTGTTTCCTCTTATTTGTCTCGATTTATTAAATACTATAGGCTACCTTTAGAAGGACCTAATGATGATTTTTGCAGGAGCTTGGAGTGGAGAAGAGCTTTTCATTTTTTTGTAGGTTTTCTGAAGAGATCTCGCCATCCCATCATCATTCTAGAGGCTAGATGAGATGACAATGAGTACCACTAATCCATGTGTTTTGATTCTTTGCAAATATTTATCATGTTACAGGTTTTGAACTAATTCAAAGCCTTTTGAATTCACTAAAGGGCTTCTAAAATTGCTCTACAATTTTCTAAATTTGACCATTGCATGTTTCTAAATCTATTCATTGCAGGTTTGAACAGATTCAAAACCTTTCGAATTTGCTAGGAGCATTCAAATTTGCATAGACATATGCTAGGGATAAAATACTGACCTCAAGTTTATTACAGTGATTTATGCTTTGTATTTTAGCCTTTATAAGACTTATTCCTTGCTGCACTTTATACTGCTTACTATTTTTCTTATCAAATACATATATTTTTATGCATTAGATCTAGAAATCAACTATTTTTCTTACGATTTACTAAAGGAGTCAAGGGGATATGACTGCCATATTAGTGATGTAGTGGTTTAAGCAAAACCCTCACCACTAATTACAAATTTTAGTGTTCTATTGTGAAATTACAACATCTAAACAAATTCAAATAACTACTCTATGTTTCTGAATTCATTTTTGAAGATCTGAATTCACTTTGACATGTCTAAATTCGCTCTGATATATATGAATTCACCCTAATATTATTGAATCCATCTAATAGCAAATATCTGTATCAAGTACGGATCTAATTCTAAATTCTTTTTAGTTTTTCATATTTTAATTTTGTAATATTCTATTTTGGAAGCATTCTCATAAAAGAAAAAAAATAAAATACCAAAAAATTAAAGTTAGTTGCATTGCTTCTACATCAATTATATTAGTTAAAAACATAAAAAAGTACACATATGTTAGGATAGAATTTATCTTTTGCTTTCAGTATCTACAAGAAATCATTGCATCTTAGTTAAATTTATAAGCTTTCTAGTTAAAATTGTATATCATTGCTTTCATGGAAATTTTAAGTGCATATAGTTAGGTATAGATGCATTTGGCTAAACCCTATATGTTTTTAAATCAAATAATCCATCAAACACTCACCCTACCTAGGCGTGGAAATCGCTATTAAAGTGTTTCTTAGTGAACCCCACCTAATTTAATGACAAACACCAAGGAGAGCACAACTCAAGTGCTTCTTGTCTGAGGTGTAGGCACATTATTTCCCCCCCACCCTTTCAGGTATGGATCCATTAGCCTGAAGAAAAGGGGTGCAAAAATTTTGAGTCTACACATAGTCATAGTTCAAGTTTTCCTTGATGTCAATTCAGATCCCAATAGTTCTGGCACGCCCGGTGGGACCTTGTTTACAAGAATATTAGTTAACCCAAAAAGTTTCATTTCTTTTATCCCTCCTGAAGGAATCAAGATTTAGTGAATTTTCTTGACCTCATTAAGCGGTGAGTAGTAAATTCACTTGTTGAATCCCCTGAATGCAAGAAACCAGAAAAGCCATTCTAATAGCTCATATTTTTTCATGAATATTAAGTCATCTATGAAAAACAATCCAGAGTCTATTTATTTTTATGATCTCCCTTTAAGAGGATCCACTATCATAAGAATTTTTTCCTTAAATTTTCATACAGAAGAGACTCTAGCTGAGTTACCCCTTGAAGTATCCCCAAGACCACCTCCAGAAAGAACAATACCTAGAAATATGGTAAACCTAGCTCCAAATCATCCTTTGAAGAAATATCTCAATTGGAATACAAGTGGTCCCCTAAGACTTTCTCACATGCATGATATTCCTCAAGTTGTATCCAAAGCTATACCAATTTATGTTGGATCAATAAAAAATGTGTATGAGCATTACCAAAATATACTAAATATAGCAACAATTCATAATATTAAAAATAAGGATGTAATTATCAAAATTCTAACCATTTCTTTTAGAGGGAAAATATTTCATTGGTTTAGGACCTTAGAAGACAAAAACATTACTTCATGGGCTGAATTAGATGAACCTTTTGTAGAGGAATTCAATGAGTCTGTTGATCTCTTTCTTATCCTAAACCAGTTCACATCCATGCAAAAGCATCAGCAAGAGTCAGTTTCAAATTTTAATTTAAGATTCAATAGAACCTAGAAAAGAATTCCATTTGAAGCTAGGTCCACTACCCCCCTTGATTTTATGTACTATATCAAAGCTTTGGGGTTAGAACTCAGGTTACAAACTCAATATTCTAGAGTCTACACCTTCTCCCAGGTTTAAAATGTAGTTGTATAGGCTGAGAAGATTCTCATCAATGTAGGAAGCTTACCTTCAAAAACTATTATGCCTTATTGTTTTGAAATTTTTAATACCCAAAGTTAGCCAACTTCATATTCCTACATGGATCCTCCTCCTTTGTCATCACCACTCCCTCAAATGGCTCCAATTTTACCTCATAAAATACTATATCCTTCCATACCCTTTCTGCCACTACTATATTAAGCACCTCAAGAATCCACCATGCTACTTGATATTCAGAGTACTCTAAAAATACTCAGTAATAATATGAATGCGATGGAGAAAAAAAGATAGAAAGGACTCAACCAAGGAGATTCCCCTATATTAATAGAGATCATAAACTTAGTCCTAACAATAGTGTAGGAATCAAAGTTAATATGAATGAATAAGATCAAGAATATGCTTGTGAGACCAGTCTTGTTAATGTGTGGTTTCTAGTGTGCAATGATCCTCATGATTCATAATCTTGCACTATGTACCAATACCATGTGCAAAAATCCATGGAAAGAGTATAAAGAAACCAGAAAATGGGAGTTAACATACTACAACAATACGATCAAATCATGATTGAACAATATTTTCCTAAAGAATAATAGGTCTCGATTATGACCAAGTCTAGAAAGAAACCCTTACAAGTAGACCCATAGAAGATGGGTAGTTTCCAAGTTCCTTCACAGAAGAAGAGGGAATCACCACTACAAGGGAATGACCAATTTCCTATTCCACAAGTAGCGAATAAAATTAATGGTGTACCCATGAGACAAGAGAGGAAGATAAGCATTCCAATAGAAGGTGAAAAGGAAAGTAATAAAGAGCAAGAAAGTGCAATAAGGGAGGCCCAAGAAAATCTAAGTTTCCCTTCCATTAGAAAAGCCAAATAATTGAGGCTACACAACAATACAAAAGGAACCATGGAGAACCAAAAAAGAGGTACAAAATACCTTTACTAGTTTAGGTGGAATATAACATTGTGGATGAGTTAAAAAGAGTTCCATCTAGAGCAAGCCTATATGATACTCTTTTTCTCCCTGGCCAAATATATTTGTTGAAGCATATCTATATAAATGGTCCCAAGGAAAAAATACTACCATTGTTTTCAATGTGGCTCAAAATAAATAAAAATATGTCTCCCACCACCTTGAAGAACAAACCTTCTCTATTCTACATCTCTCTTAGAATGGAAGGATGGATGGTCCACAATTGTATGATAGACTTAGGTGCCTCAACAACTATTATACCAAAAGTAGTTTGTTATGAGATGGGTATAGAGTATACACGATATTTTTAGGGAGTTTTACAACTTTATGGTACCCTTGTAAAGACCGTGGGAGTCATAAAGGATGTATTGATGAGGTTGCACAAAGCCCCAAAAATTACCATTTTTCAATAAGTTGTGGTAGTAGACCTAGAGCCTTATTTTGATAGTTGTCTTTCAAGATAATTCATAGAAAATATGGGAGGTTATATGTATCTTGACTACTCCACTATGATAATCCCCTACAAAGGCAAAAGGATAAGAATAACCATGAAAAAGCCTATGTTACATTGGGAAAATTGAAGAAGACTTGTACAATCATTCAGTGATGGAAGAACCAGTGTTAGTAGAAATATTGGAGGATATAGAAATAGAAGATGATTTGCCCTTCAAATATGATTACAACTTATCAAAAACTAGGCTAGGCATGTACATTATCTTTGTAGAAGCTGAGAAGAATATCCCAATGAAGCTCTATTCTTGGGATTGATGCAAATGAAAGTTTGGACAATGCATTTTTACATAGCAAGATGCAAAAATGGAGCTAATGCTAGTGTAGTGTTGAAGTCTCCTTTAGAAGGAGTGAAGAGTTTATCTTTCAGATTCACTTGGGTTTGTACAAACAATGCTACAGAATATGAAGCTCTATTCTTGGGATTGATGCAAGTAGAAAAATGGAAATCAAGGTATTAGACATTTATGGTGATTTAGTTCTAGTGGTCAACCAAGTGACAAAGAAGTGCAGTAGTAAACATCATATCTGAAGACTTATAGGAATAAAGTATGGTACTTTATGGATTCATTTGATGCACTAAATATCTGCTCTATTCCTAGAGAACATAATACATTAGTCGATGCTTTGGCTGTTAAATATTCTAATTTTAATCCTTTCATAGACCTTGGGTTGTTTGCAAGTAAAAGAGTCAAATTAGTCTTCAAACCAGAAGTCCTAGACAAACAAATCTTCTAGAAGGTTTTTTACAATGATGACCAGATAATTGACTATGCAGTCAGAGATGCTGTGAGTATTACATTATTTGGTACTTTTTTCCTAATGTATGTATCACTCTATGAAAGTGAAATGTATCAAAAGAGAGAGGAGTATGAAGAGTCACATTGACATGTGGCATGTTGAGAGCTTGTCTTAATGACAAGAATGTGAAAGGTTAAATTTATCATATTTGTAGGGGAGAGCAATAGTTTGAGGACTGAAAAGTCACCTATTGTATTATATTGGAGATAACTCTTCGTTGTTGTATACTCTCATAGCATGGAGCAATAATACAGTGAAGATATCTCTTTTGTGATATCTTGTGTCCATTTCTTTGAGTGATATCTTTATGTGCAATCTTATCTTGATGTGATTATGTTTCAATGCATAATATGTGATCATGGGTGTTTTTTTAACATGAAATAGTCTCATATTCCAATATGGTATAAAGCTATGGAACAAGTAAGGTTGAGGAAGCTATGGATATTGCAAGCAAGGAAAAATTCTTGAGAAAAAAAAAGGAGTCACATCAAATTTAGGACAATCATCGTCATTCGATGACAAGCCCAAAATATGGAGATTGAAGAGGTAATTTATAGATATTTTGAAGGCTATTTTGGAGGAAGGATTTGGCTGATTTTTTATAGTAAAATTTGAAGGGTCACTTGAAGGAGTCTCCAGGCAGATTTGAGAGATTTGAGGACAGCAGGAGATGTTTGAAAGAATAGTGTAACAACTACATTTGGAAAAGATAAGAAGAAACATTAGAGACATTCGAGAAACATTTGTAGTACAATATTAATAAATATTTTAGCAAGTCACTGGTTTCTAGAAGTTGATAGGATAAGTCATCCGCATATTGCTATTCTTGTTATTGTTACTCGTATTATTGGCATATATGAGAGGTAGAAACTTTCCCTCAAAAATATAATATTGCATAAGGTATCCTCATATTTAAGGCACCATACATAGAATTTGATTTAGAGAGCATCCATATCGTTGCTATCATAAGAGATAAGCAAGGTGCATAGTCTTATCTTCACAAACCTTCAACGTTAAGTACGTAAATTTCCTACATCAATTGTATTGGATATGTTCTTGCCACCATACCAGATGTGTTAAAGGAGCCACCAAACGTATGAATGAACCAAGATAACTCTGTAACCCTTTCCATGAGTCGTCGATCCTACAGACATCCTATGAGTGTGGAGCCTTAATGCAACTATGTGAAGAACACAAGCTTGTACTAAGAGGGGGGGTTAATAGTATAAGATCACTTTTTCCTTTTATTTCCCAAATAGTATTAATAAATATAATCAATGGAAATATCAATAGAAATAACCAAATCAATGCACAAATCATAACTCACAATAGAGACATAGATTTAACATGGTTCACCCAAATATGGCTACCTCCATAGAGAAAAAATTTCTTCTAAATATTTCTCAAATAATATCTTGGAAATCCTTTCCCTATTACAATGTTTATGGACCTTAGTCCAAAGGAGACGTTGATCCCTTAAATCCGGTTCGTGGATCTCTATCCATAGGAGAACTCCTTCTCCTCTGCTCTGGTTGGTGAATCTTTGGAAGACTACTACCTCCACTACATTGGCTTGTGGATATTTCTCTACTGAAGACTCTTATCCCCACTTAGAAGACCTATCCTCACTACCTTTGCTAATGGATCTCTATCCACTGGATACTACTATCCTCTCTTCTTTGTCACCTCTAAAGCTCTATCTCGATTCTGTACTAAACATAGTCTAGTTAGTCTAGCACAACTCTACTCAACAAGCTCACTCAAATCTACACTAAACATAGTTTATTTATTCTAGCACAAATTTGCTCAATAGGTCCACTCATAACCTACTCAAATATGCTCAATAGGTCCACTCAAAACCTACTCAAATATACTCAATAGGTCCACTCATAACCTGCTCAAATCTACTCAATAGGTCCACTTAGAACCTATCCAAATCTGCTCAATCTCTATCTCTGGTCTGGCACAAACTTGTCCTCAAATATGTACCAAAATCTACTCTTAAATCTACACTAAACATAGTCCAATAGGTCTAGCAAAAATCTATCCTCGATCTTTGTCCTCAAGACTTGACTCAACTCTATTGTATTTGACCCAAATCTTAACTCAAGGTTCAAACAAATCAATCAACTCTAATCTCAAATATTTGCAAAGACTTGTCTCAAATATGCCTTGTAAGCTTCCACAAAATCTCACACCAATCTGTCCATAAGTTCTCTCTAGAACTTGCTCAAATCTGCCCTACAAGTCCTCTCTAGAACTTGATCAAATCTGCTCTATAAGTCCTCTCTATAACTTGCTCAAATATGCTCTCCAAGTCCTCTCTAGAACTTGCTCAAATATGCTCTACAAGTCCTCTCTAGATCTTGTTCAATTCTGCTCAATAAGTCCTCTCTAGGACTTAACCAAATATTCTCTACAAGTCCTCTCTAGAACTTGTTCAATTCTGCTCAATAAGTCCTATCTAGGACTTAACCAAATCTGTATTGTAAGCTTCTACAAAATCTCACACAAAATCAGTCCACAAGTCTTCTCAAAGACTTGCCTCAAATATGCTTAACAAGTCCACACAGAACTTGTCCAATCTCATAGAAACATAAAGATAATTGTTAGAGACTCAATATGTTCTATACTCAAATATCAATTTCTTTCTCAACTCAAATCCATCTCATAGAAGCATAAAGAGAATTGTTAGAGACTCAATATGTTCTTGAAAGCATGAGATTCCGGAAACAAAAAGTATAAACTAAAATTGCAATGTAAATGAAACTAAAATAACGCTTAAACCCTATGTTATTGAAAATTGCATAAAAAGAAAGAACATGAACACAATATATTAAAGCAATACAAAAATTGGCCCTTTTATTGATATGCTTTGCGAATTCGTGTTACAATGCATCTCCTTCCTTTTTATGGGATAGGAGCGTTAAATATTGCTCTTTTACAACTTATTCTAGAATTCCTTCTTCCGTGTGCCCACATATAAGATGGGCGAACCAAAACGTCGTCGTCGCTTGCATTGATAAAGGTCGATTCCTCGCTGCTCCTCCAATGCTGCAAATCTGCGTTCAAAGAAACAAACAAAGAATCAGTAGCACCTGTGTATGAAAAATAAAAGATAAATCTAACTATGATTGAAATGAATCTAAATGAAATGAAGACTTGACAAAAGCATAAACATGAAACTAGCTAAATACTATAAAAGAAATAAAGCGGGGGGTGCCCGAAGGCAAACCACCCGTAGGTGAAACTTTGCTTCGACACCAATCCTCTTAGGATGGATCCAAAACCTGATGTGATGTGTTGTTGACAAATTGGTAGAATATTGTGGTCAGAAAATCAGTGTTGGTTCTTGATTCGTGCTTTCAAAAGTCACCCAATAACCTCTCTTTTGATTAAGAGATTATGGATGTTGAAAACACAAATCGTAAGTAAATGAATTAGCAGCACTTCGTCGCTCAAAATGCTCCTTCTTTGTATCTCCTTTGGGTGAGGAAACTCACCATTTTATAGACCCAAGGGGTCTCTTTGAACTAACATGCTAAAGTGTTTCTCTGCATGAATGCTTTTTGTGTGAAGAGAAGACTTCTTCTTGATTAAGGGCTTCTTAACTGCCTCTATGCATGTCTTTGTATGTTTTAGAAAATCTCACTTGCACTCCTATGCAATGAAGGGATAGCTAAGTGGCAAATTTGAGTTGTCCTAAAAAGCTCACTCTCATTCCCATGCAGTGAAGGGAGAGTCAATTAGAAAATATGAGTTGTCAAAAGAACTCACTCGCACTCCTATGCCATGCAAGAAAAGCTAAGTGGTAGTTCTAAGTTGTCATGTGTCGAGGTCTGACTTTTTGTTGGTCAAACCTGGCATTCATCCCACCCAAAAGCGAGCGCTAGTAATCGTCCCTGGGTGAAACGAGTACAAATCCGTACTCGTCCCTGGGTAGGACGAGTACAAATTTGCACTCGTCCCTGGGTGGGACGAATAAGAAATAAAGTGTCTAAAAGGTGCCAAATTGATTTCTGACTTGCAAAACTACTGTGTAAGTGGTTAGAACCACTGTTTAACCTCTGGGGGCTACCTTGGGGGCTGTGTGTGTTAATGTGATCAATGTTTGTAGTCACATAATCGGATTGGTGCTGTTTTGGTGTCTACAAATGCCCCTTTTTGGGAAGCGTTGTGCAAGGCGCAACGTCGAGCAAAAATAGATAACCAAAGCACTAATGATTAGGGTTTCTCAGTAACCTAACCAACTCTTGATGCCCCAAGTATGAAAAGGGCATGCATTCTTGAATCCTTGCTTCTGACGAGCTAAGGAATTGATTTCAAGTATTAACCTATTTTGGTGAGGTGTGACTTGA
Organism: Wollemia nobilis; assembly: GCA_028583015.1. Taxonomy (NCBI): domain Eukaryota; kingdom Viridiplantae; phylum Streptophyta; class Pinopsida; order Araucariales; family Araucariaceae; genus Wollemia; species Wollemia nobilis. The sequence continues at coordinate 12,112,472 of JAQPPZ010000513.1, forward strand.
GCTTGGACATTGATCAGTCATGAATAGGCAAAGGGCGCAACCTTTTATCTATGGGGGAACCTTGTGTTCATGCTTCAGGAATGCCAAGTGTTTAATCAGTTTGTGATAATTTCTTGTTTGCTGCCCCAAGCAGGAGCGTGATTGTCTTTGTCAATGATTCTTTGAATGCATGCTATTGTCGTGATTGGGTGTATGTTTGTTGATTGGTGACTTAAGTGTGACTACCCCCTCAAGCGACGAATCGATGAGGGAATGACCGACATGAGAAAAGCGACGAGTCGCTTGACCCAAGATGACTTAAGTGAGGGTGCCTTCAGATGTTTTTCGTTTAATGCGAAAGCAATTTCTCAAACATTCTGGACCTGTTTTTGGTGGGTGTGAACCCATTTTGGGATGCCATTTGGGTTCAACATTGGCAAAAATCCATCTTTATAACACGTAAACCCTATGTTATTGAAAATGCGTAAAAAGGAAGAACATGAACACAAGATATTAAAGCAATATAAAAATCAGCCCTTTTATTGATATGCTTTGCAAATTCGTGTTACAATGCGTCTCCTTCCTTTTTAGGGGATAGGAGCATTAAGTGTTGCTCTTTTACAACTTGTTTCAGAATTCCTTCTTTCGCGTGCCCACATATAAGATGGGCAAACCAAAACATCATCGTCGCTTGCATTGGTAAAGGTAGATTCCTCGCTGCTTCTCTAATGTTGCAAATCTACGTTCAAAGAAACAAACAAAGAATCAGTAGCACCTGTGTATGAAAAATAAAAGATGAATCTAACGATGGTTAAAATGAATCTAAATGAAATGAAAACTTGAAAAAATCATAAACATGAAACTAGCTAAATACTATAAAAGAAATAAAGCGGGGGGTGCCGGAAGGCAAACCACCCGCAGGTGAAACTTTGCTTCGACACCAATCCGCTTAGGATGGATCCGAAACCTGATGTGATGTGTTGTTGGCAAATTGGTAGAATATTGTGGTCAGAAAATCGGTGTTGGTTCTTGATTCGTGCTTTCAAAAGTCACCCAATAACCTCTCTTTCGATTAAGAGATTATGGATGTTTGAAAACACAAATCGTAAGTAAATGAATTAGCAGCACTTCATCGTTCAAAATTCTCCTGCTCGGTCTATCTTTTGGGTGAGGAAACTCACCATTTTATAGACCCAAGGGGTCTCTTTGAACTAACATGCAAAAGTGTTTCTCTGCATGAATGCTTTTTGTGTGAAGAGAAGACTTCTTCTTGATTAAGGGCCTCTTAACTGCCTCTGTGCATGTATTTGTATGTTTTAGAAAAGCTCACTTGCACTCCTATGCAATGAAGGGATAGCTAAGTGGCAAATCTGATTTGTCCTAAAAAGCTCACTCTCATTCCCATGCAGTGAAGGGAGAGTCAATTAGCAAATATGAGTTGTCAAAAGAACTCACTCGCACTCCTATTCCATGCAATAAAAGCTAAGTGGTAGTTCTAAGTTGTCATGTGCTGAGGTCTGACTTTTTTCTGGTCAAACCTGGCATTCATCCCACCCAGAAGCGAGCGCTAGTAATCATCCCTGGGTGAAACGAGTACAAATCCGTACTCGTCCCTGGGTAGGATGAGTACAAATTCGCACTCGTCCATGGGTGGGACGAATAAGAAATAAAGTGTCTAAAAGGTTCCAAATTGATTTTTGACTTGCAAAACTGTTATGTAAGTGGTTAGAACCACTATTTAACCTCTGGGGGCTACCCTGGGGGCTGTGTGTGTTAATGTGATCAGTGTTTGTAGTCACATAATCGGATTGGTGCTGTTTTGGTGTCTATAGTTCTATACTCAAAACTCAATTTCTTTCATAACTCAAATCAAAATATAGGATAGTTTGTTTTATGGAACTTGAACAATAACTTCATACATCCACTTGACTAGGCTCAATCAAATCTACTCAACCAATCACTCAAGAAACAACCCTTTCTCACAAACCCTAGTCCAAGCATGTAAACACCAACTCAAAATATTTCCAAAAATGCTCAACAACAAATCTCACATAACAATGATACTCATGATCTTTCCAAACCCTATTTCAAGTTCTTTGCATAAAAAATCACTTCAAAAACCATGCTTATCAAACAAGGTTTTAATCACAACTCTCAATTTCAGAAAACCTTAAAGCATTAATTCAAAATACTTCACTCAACCAATGATCTCAACAACAATGCTTATCAAACAAGATTTTAACCACAACTCTTAATTTCAGAAAACCTTGAAGCATTAACTCAAAACACTTTCGAAAAGGAAACCCTAATCAAATCATTTTCACTCCAAACTTTATTTTCTAGAATTCCAATCAACCAATTCAACCAAAGAAGAATTTGCCCATACCTTTTGCTTTTCAAGGAGTTAATCTCACAAATCTGCCACACTCACAAATTCCTTCTTTGCCAAACTCAAGGAGGTTAGAGGATAATAATCTCTCTCAAGGAATCACAATAATAACATGCACAAATACACCTTTTATTTAGCAATCCTTATTACTCCCCAATTTTAATAATAAAGCAACAATGACACCTTTTATTCCCTTAAAACAACATAGGTAACTTAACCAACTTATGACTCCCTATCCGAATGTATACAATGCATAACAAATTATAAGATTTAAAAAACCCCTTTTGTAACTCCAAAACATCATACTCCAATTAATAAAAATCAACCCTTATAACTCCTTAATAACACAATGCACTTAATAAATAAAAAGGACTTATACAATCCCTTATACCTCCCAACTTTCATAGCACACTAATGACACATGATTTTAAGTAAGTACCACTCTTTGATTATCAATAGTATCCCACTAGAGAATAATTGCTAAGAAACTAGCCATGGGTTTACCTCCAAATGATAAATCTTTGTATACTCTCTCAAAGTAAAAATACTACTAACAAGGTGTGGGGTTGTTGATCCTTTTTACTGGTGATAAAATCAAACTAGTTACTCTAGGGTTCTTAGGATATTCCTCAAAATGAGTTTTAGGATAGATGTTAGCCCAAGTACTTCCCTAGTTAAGTGGTCAAGACTTACATCCAATCCTACAAGAGGTTATTAGACCAATGCAGACACTTATTAAGCACCAAAATTAAGATTTGAATAGTGAATAATGAAACATGGTCCTAGAAAGTGATCTAAAATACTAAAGCTTCTACAAAAAAATATGGCCTTGAAAAGTGATATAAAATAACTAAAGCTTCTATAGTGAAACACATCACTAAAAAATGCTATAATACCACTTATTATAAACCTCTTTTCTTATTACAAAAAAATCATTCACATTTATTGAAATAAAAATATTTATTAACAAATATTAAGCACAATAATAATCTAATAATCAAACACATCTATAAATACTAATATAGATTAATTTATAATTCAAACCTTTGATATAGGAAAACACCATACAATGTTTCTTATTGGAAGGAAGTCACTCCTTAATATATCTCAATATAGGATCTCAATAATACAATATTTTTCTCTTCCTCCATATGAGTCTTTTACTCATTTATATAATACTCAACTACTTACTCTTGGTTCGAAATCCACCTAGGTGGATTAGTTGTGTCTTCAAGACCTCGACCAAGATTGGAATACCCAAAACAGCTTCTGGATCAGCTTTTAGAGTAGGTCGGTTCCTATGGTACTAGCTAAACTTCAAAAAAAATGGGTGTATACTAAAGAAAGAAATATGTAGAGTTAGAATCTAGAACTTAAAATGGCCAGGATTCAGCAACATCAAGAGACACAAGAGCATGAGAGTATCATTCCCTTAACTAAATTAAACTACCTAATAGACCAACCATCATCCAATATTATAAAATATTAATCAAATAAGCACATACATAGCTAAGCATTCCAGGAATTGAACAAACATCAATTCAAGGAGATCCAAATAACGTAATAACTTTAACAAAATACATCATTCATCCAATTTTAATAGAAATGCTTAACAAATAAATCAACATACATACATGTTCTACAACATTCTTAGATAGAGGTCAAACAACACTTTAATTTTCATTAAAAGGTGTATAACATTCGATCATATAGCTTATGCAATTATAAAAGCTAAAGATTCAACCCTTGAAATGGATTACATTCTAGTATATATAGTTTTACATTAGATTATGTTGGCCTTGCATGTAGCCTTCAAAACTAATTGTAGGCTTGTCAAGTCAATACAACACGTGTGCATCCCTTTCTAGCTCATTCTAGTGCAACTGCAATGACATCATTATGTTTATGTGGTTAGCTTTAATTTATCTTAGTAATGTGGTGTCCTACATGTCTTAATGTGGTTCATGATATCATCTAATATATTTTCTTTATTCCACATTTCTCGATGACTGATCCAGCTACATCAGGACAAGTCTTGAATGGGGAAGCCTCTGATTATTGAGATTCTTTGATAGTAATTTTTTCTTGATGGAAGTAGGTTCAAGCTCCTTAGAATTTTTTTGGACTCTCTTGCCTTAGCCAAAATTAGTCCAGCTCTTATTCTCCAAGTGCCAAACTTTCTTTTTATTTGAGTGACATCAACTTAATCAAAAGTTTGGCCCTCATCTCAACACTTAACCAAATTCTTGCTTCACCTCATTGGATGCTAGACTTTTTATGCTCACCTTGATGACATCATTGCCTTAAAAATCTAACCACATTCTACACTTAGGTTGCTTTTACAATGTGCATTATCGGATGTCAAAAGTACTCCTACTTCAAAATTATTTACATTCTTGTACTGGGATTCATGCCTTAGAGAAAATTTCTATCCTAGTTTGGCTTCTCTCTGTGTCAAACTTTTTATGCACTATTGATGATGTCAACCTTTTGAAAAGTCTGATGCTTCTTTGTACTTAGCCAAATTTTTATTCTAACTTGTTGGGTGCTATACTTTTTACACCCCTTTGATGACATCAACATCTTAAAAAGTATGACTGCTTTGTTTACTTAACCAAAATTTGAGTCTAACATTGCATAAAAATGTCAGATCTCATGCCTTAGTCCATTTTAAGACTCGGTTGTGTTGGGTGCTAGAATTTTTACACATCTTTGATGATGTTAGCATCTTAACAATTTTTTCACTTTTTACTCTTAGCAAAGTTTTCATTCTAGTATTGTAAAACTTGTTGAGCCTTCATGCCTTAGCTTATTTTTTCTTAACTTGATGGTTGCTCAATGCATTTGGTTGTGCTTCTAGCTTCCTATCTTGACATGTCCTAATTCATTAGAAACATTTCTCTTGAAGAGATGCTCTATACATGTGGTTTGGTTCTTTCTACTCACATTATTGGTTCCTCCTAGGGGGTTTTTGCTTGTAGGAACATGTTGTGACTATCTCACAACTAACCCCAATTTTGGGGCCTTCTTGAAATTTTTATATTATTGAACTAATGGGATATAATTGAGCAATTTGGTTCTCACTTTTGACCCGATTGGCCCATGATTTTTTTTGGAATATCAAAAAAATAATGGGGTCATTCTTACTAGCAAAATGATTGTTATTTTTATTGCTCAAATCCTTTGGTTTTGTTGTTCCTTTTGTGTTGTTGTTATAAGTTTTTTCCCTTTTATAGCATTGTTGATTAAGAAAATAATATATATATATATATATATATATATATATATATATATATATTGAAAATAAATAAAAATTAAAAAATAAATATAATAAAATAAGATGTCTTCATCTTATTCTTTTCATGCTTCCTTACTAATTGGTAGGCTTATGTTGTAGTTATAGATTTTAGTATGTTTTATTTTTACTTTAGTTATTTGTTTTGTTTAGTGTAATTTTCAAAGTTTCACGTTCCATTTTAATATATGATTTGGTAGTCATACTAAAGTCTAATTGGTGTTATATATCCCTATGCAGGCATTGATGTGTCAAGGTGAAACATAAATGAGACCAACGGTGCCATGACGGACTCGTCTGCGCGGACTATAGACTTGGAAGTAGTGCACAAAAATTTCACATGGACATTATGGGGATGTGATGACTTGGACATGCATTATGAGGAAAATGGATGACCAAGGTAGATGAACATGGGATCGCAGCCCACGATGGATGACTACGTGGAAACTTAGACACAACATAGACTACACGTGACCCACATGAACCTAGTTCCAATACTACATGTGGAGGAAGATGTAGAATTGTAGTGGACCGAGGTAGCATAGATGACTCAAATGAACGCAATGTTTCGACAATGTAGATGCTAACAATGTAGTATGATGGCCATGCAAAGATGAGGAAAGAAGATAAATGGATAACAATGGACAATATGGACTCTTAGTATGGTCTCAGGTTCTCAAAACATTAAGGACAACTTGCTTAAAATGGGTCGTAGTGAGACTAAACTGCAAGTCTTGCGGGAGTTGATTTGGTTAGCAATAGAATGTCACAAAGTTTTCATTTAAATTGCAAATATTTAAGGCACATTCAGCTCATGAAGTGGGTAAGGATAACGTCTGATCCCAAGCATATTAACGAAATACAATTATGATGGTTCATTTAATATATATGGACATCTGCATTAATACATTCAACCATTTGGAATCGCATTACAATAATAATCTCAATAATACGACAATAAATGATGTGTTGTAATATGGTGCTACCAATGTAGGATTGATAGTAATAATATTCCAGTGCAACATCAGGTTATGTAATGAGGAAATACCATCACAGAGATAGCGATAGAAATGAAAGGCATTAATGGTTGTTGTTCATGTAGCAACAATGATGTCATAGCAAATTCAACATGGATGTGGAGCTTAAGAGCCCAAATGAAGATAACCAGTGCATGTGTATATAGAAAAAAGTAAAACCCCCTCTACGTTAGACCAGGTCCTATACATGCGAATCACGGAAATTCAACGATGAACAACGCGATATAATGGTCAGGTATAACATGAGGACTGCAAGGTTTGGTGAAGGCATCAGTGGACGATACATTAACACTATGGTGGTAGCGTACATCCAAGGATAAATGAGGATTTCATTTGGTGTTACACTGTAACACATAAAAATATTGCCAGACAGATAGATTACTGGATTGTTGGACGTTATCCAAGGTGTGTCTAGAGCATCTATATTATTTTTGCAGTGAGCAAGCTCAATAATAAATTGGGTGGAACATAGCACCGATGATAGCATATAGGAACCTATTTTGTATTCATGGTAGAGTGTAGGAGTGGATTAGTATCCACAATTATTCTCTCATCGATGATAAAGGCATTTCATAGAGTCTGTAATGAATGGATACCATAGAATTTATCGGTTACGTATAGAAAATAATGACACAACAAGAAGTAACATTCTAAAATAGAAAGAAAAGGAACGATGTTATCATAGTATGTGCAATGGTTACAATATGTGCAAAAGGATTTGTGAAGTGTGTTAGTCATTCGAGAGAGCTCAGCCAGTGAGACCTAGTTGCCCGATATAGCCAAAGTTTGAGAGAAGGTCATTGGAGTTCACCAACGGAGCGCGGATAGACCTGGCGAGCAAATCATGGCCCACATGGTAGTATTTCCTACTAATTTGTAAAGGGGGTGTCTTATAATTCTATCAAACATAGAGGATATTGATGCTTTGAAAGAAGACAAAGGTAAGAAAAGATAAATAAATAAGGGCATCACATTAATAGAATGATAAGGAAATTGCTATAAAGAAATAGATGAGCATTACGAAATCCAAAAGGGGGAACGCTAATGCGGATAAAGGAAAGGAAACAAATAGTTTTTTAGAGGATGGAGAGGAGTTCCACAAAAATATTTATTGGCCATTCAAAATAGTGAAGAGAGCTAGAATTTTTGTAATGAAAGACATATCATTTTGAGATTTGAATGCATACAAATCTGGAAACTTGCACCTTGTGAGCAAGACTGGAGGAGATTTATTTCTGAGGGTTCTATGTTTAATGTTTAATCTTTTTACTGCATTTTGTGGACTTATATCTAGTGTTAAATGCTCTAGGAGGTTGCACTACGTGAAGGTTCATTTGAATGCAGGGTTTGTTTTCCTTAGAGTCTAGCACTTGATTTAACCAAATTGTGTTTATGCAGGTTTGTTTAGATCAGGTTACCCTTAAGATTTTCTCATAATATCTGGTTTTGTAGGGTAGGGGAGCATGACGTCGTATTGTGTTTGCACTTATATTCCAGCTTTAGTTTAGTTTAGTTGTAGTTTCTTTTCTGCAAGTTTTTCTTTTATTTTTGCAAACCCCACTTGTTTAAGTCTTTCAATCTGAAACTTAGAATCCCAAAAGATCCTATTTAAATCATAAATCTGATCTGGGAAATCTGGAGTGTACATAATCCAAATAATTAGTTTCACAAGCACTTACATTTACATTTATTTGGATCATCTTTTAGGATATTAAAAGGAACATTTCTGCATAGCTTTTTATTTTGCATAAATAAGATAAAATCAATCTAGGAGGGAGGGTTTCTAACCTACTATTTCACATTAAATCAAAGATAAGAAATGGAGTGGACAATTCCACAACACTTACTGATTTCATGTACATAATCAAAGATAAAAGGAATTGCTAACTCCACTAACCCTCAAACTCACATTAAGTGCAGATAAAGCAAATGAATGCTAACTTGCTAACATACTAACTTGCTAACTTGCTAACTTTTTAATTTCTAACTTTGCAATTAGTAGAGCATTAAATTTGAAGATAAAATTGAACCTACTAACTGCAAATGAATCTCACATTAAAGGCACGGATTTTAAAATGAAGTGGACAATTCCATGCACTTTCTCACTTTGCATTTTAATCTGAAGATAAAATGAACCCACTAACAGGGATTCAGGGTAAGACATATTAATGCAAAGATAATCAAAGAAGCAACACTTCATTTTATCAATTTGCACAAAGGCACATTCATTGCAATTTAAGGAAATCAATCACAAAGCACAAATGAATTAAACCAATAGGCCCCTTGTTAATAGTTACTTGCAAATCACTGGGTTGTTTCTAGCACTTGTTATTCTTGATTATTTTACTTTCAAATACACATGTGCAATGCTTATATAGTGGAACCTTGGAGAAGTTGTTTTTGTTTTTAACTTCTTTGCAAGAGAGGGTTTTTAGATTAATACCCTAACTATGATGGGGATTTTGCAATTGGGAAAAATATCCACTCAACAGAAATGGTGCTAGAAGGAGGGCCCTTCATTTCATAGCTTTGTGATTTATTTGCTTAAGATCATTTTCATCTAACAATACTTTTAGTTGTAGAAGCCTTTTATTTTCTGATAGCTAACGTGTGAAGTTTTGTTTCCACTGTGCTTTGTTGCAAGAATTTTGTTTTGTAGGTTTTTTGTATTTCTTTTGTTTATTGTCTGAGTTATTGTGAGTTGTGAGAGGTCTTATAGAACAAGTGTCTTCCCAAGCTGGACCAACCTGAGTATATCGCTACTAGGTCTAAAACCACTAGGGAAACCATATTTCAAAGCCTTTCTCCTAATTATAGGAAATCAAGGAACAAGACTCAAGAGGTTGAAATCCCACCTAGTGTACTTGCTCTAGAGTTACCTTTGGTGTCAAGTACATCTAGTGTATCTACACCTATTGTCTCTATTATTGTGGGTACACCAAGTGTATCTACGCCCATTACCTCAACTATTTCTACTACTCCTATAGGGCCACCACCATTGAACATCATGGCCCAACCACCACCAGCTCCCTAGTATGGAGTACATAATATTCCCCTGAACATAGTTGGGGATGTTCATGAGATACCCAAAAATATCAAGAAATCCTTACCTAAGTTTAAACACGATGGTCTTAGGACAGTCGAAGAGCATATTCAAGCTTACAAGGATGTTTTAATTAGACTACAAGTAGATCATGAAGATGTCACTTGTAGACTCTTTCCTATGAGTCTAGATCAAATATCTTATGAATGGTACATCAGTTTACCCATTGGATCCATTACTTCATGGGTTCAACTTGAAAATACTTTTGTCAATCAGTTTAGGTCACCTTTGGATCCCACTATCATTTACCATCAATTTGTGACTTCCAAAAAGGCACCTAATGAGCCGATTAGAATGTTTAATCAGAGATTTCAAAAAACTTTATTCTAGATCGACTCACCATTTTAACATAGATGTTGCCTTTGCTTTGCAAATATACTTTGGGGTGTTAGACCCCATGACTGCCATGTTCGCTAGGAGAAATCCTCAAGTTACTACTTTAGCCCAAGCCTACATGGAAGCCATGGTCATAGAACAACAAATGACACCCCAAGGTGTTGGGATGCCCCAACTACCTATGGTAGGATAGTTTGGTCCTTATAGTCAGTTTGCTATGATGAATCAAGTCATGGCACCTCAAATGCCAATGATGAATGCCCTACCATACCATCAATATTATCCATTAATGCCCACTTATCCATCCATTCCCACCTATCCAAATACATCCATTCCATCTACCACACCATTGCTCTTAGATAATCAGATGGCTACACAAGGAGTCAATGCGACCAATGCTCAAGCTTTGGTAGCATTTCCTATGCCCACACCACTTCAGAGTGTGAACCTTTTTTGAGCCAAAACATTCAGAATCAAACCTTGATGCCAAGTCAAGATACTTCTAGTATTGGAAATCCTTTTGGACCTAGTACCATAACGCCTCAGCCAAAAGAATCTAATTTTAAAGTTGAGGAATTAAAGAAAATGTGTCTCAAGTTGAGTAATGACATGGTCCACATGCAGAAGCACAATTCCTAAACTCCTCATTCTAATAAAAATTTCAATAATCAGAGGAGGTCATGGAATACTAAGCCTAACAATGGGGGTGTACCTAACCTCGTAGCCAACCAAGCTGATGCTTTTGCAAGCCCTAGTAGATCTGATTCCATTATCAATATTTTAGATTTTGCTTGGGAAAATGGATGTAGGTTGCATAACACCAAGGACCATAGTGAGAAGGAGTGTCCAAAAATTTCTAGATACACAAACTGCTTGCAAGCTCAAGTCGATGACTTAGAGTTAGTGCCAATCGAGGGTCCACCTTATATTTCTAAGGGGAAGGAAGCTGCTTTAGTAGCTGAAATAGTTCACTATCAAGAAAGTGAGGAAGAAGAAGAGGATAATGAAATCTTAGGAGAGGATGATGATGAAATCATAGAAGAGGAAGTCCAAGTTGTTAGGTAGTTTAGGAAAGGGAACCATGGTTATTACACGAGAAGTAAATCCAAGACCCCCAAAACTTCCTCCACTCCACCAAACAATCCCATTCTTCCTCCTGATACCAAAGTTGATAACAATCCTCCTCCCCCACCTGCTATTGAGTCATCCAAACCTACGCAGAAGGTGCAGAATTCTGAGAAGCCTACCTATGACATAGTGGAAGACCTAAAAAGGACTAAAGCTAATATCTCTTTCTTAGAGGCTGCTAGATTTCCAGGTCAGAAGGAAGCCTTGATAAAGGTATTATACCCACCAAGCCAAACCCATGAGGTCAAAGGTGTTGAGTCTCACTTGGTTTTATGAAAGGAGAAATGAGAAGTGCCTCCTTTTCTTTTGACAATTAGGATTGTAGGCAAAAACTTGCATAATTGTTTAGTGGACTCAGGTGCCTCGGGCAATATCATACCCCTTGAGATTTTCCAAAGGCTAGGTTTAAAGCCAATTCCTTCAAAGAGCAAGGTGATACAGTTGGACAGAACTGTAGTAGACGTGGTAGGAACACTTTATGATGTCCTGATTCAAATTAATTCAGAACCCAGGATTCAACATCATGTTGATATTCTTGTGGTCAATATTCCTATCAAGTATGGCATGGTGTTGGGTAGGGATTGGAGTAAGAACCTGAATGGTTACATCATTACTGATTCTTCCCACATGTGGCTACCTTGGAGGGGATTAGCAAACCAAATTTGGGTGGATAGCGAGCCAAGACTTAAGGAAATGATTACTGAGTATAATAGGCCCAATGAAATCCAATTTGTAGAATCTGATTTAGGGGTCTATAACTTGGATATAGAGGAGGCTACCGAAGAACCTCAAAAAGAAATCCTTTCTTGTAGCCCTCCTGAAAAGGATAATCTGGTTTGGATTCTCAGATTTGATGGATCCAAATCAAGACAAGGTGTTGGAGCTGGTATCGAACTTACATGTCTAGGAAGCAAGCCTTTGCTTGCTGCCTATAGATTACAGTTTCCATGCACCAACAATGTGGTAGAATATGAAGCACTTATTTTTGGACTACAACTAGCTCTGAGTAGGAAAGTCAAGTGTCTCAAGGTCTTAGGAGACTCTGAGTTAGTTGTTAAACAAGTCAAAGGGCAATATGCATGTCATGAAAAAATATTGAGCCATTATAGGACTAGAGTTAGGGATTTGATAGATGAACTTGATGCTTTTAACATTTCCCTTATCTCTAGAAAAGGTAATCGGATGGTCGATTCTTTAGCTATTGTAGCAAGTATGCTCAAACCGGTTGACAATAAAAAATGCAAAAAGTTTTTGATTGAACTAGTTTCCTATCCTTCAATACCAGATAACATTACAAATCTGTAGGTATTTGAGAGTGACAGACATATTTTTAATTTTGTTACTAACTCTGGTATTTTTGAAAATCAGGTGATAGATGAAGACCAGAGGTGGCAAGAAGAAACAGATCAGGATAGTGAAATAGCTCAAAAAATGAATAAGATTCTGAAAGGGGTTATTTCACTAGAAAAATTATTTGATATTGGATATCAAGAAAAAAGAGGTAAAAAGGTACCACTCCCTAAAGAAGCATGTGATGTAATCAACTTAGGGAGTGCAAAAAATCCATAAGAGGTATTCATTGCCAAGGCATGTACAAGTCAAGAAAAAGAATCTATCACTCATGCACTAAAGGAATATGTGGATTGTATAGCTTGGAGTTACAAGGAGCTGAAAATGTATGATCAGAATGTTATAATGCACATGATTCCATTGAAACCTGACTCCAAGCCCTTTAGACAGAGACAACGACCTGTCAATCCATTGTTAGAGCCCTTAATAGAGAAAGAAGTGAAAATATTGCTAGATGCAAAGATCATATTTCCTATTAGGCACTCTACATGGGTTGCCAACCTAGTTCCTGTAAGAAAGAAAAATGGAGAAATAAGGTTGTGCATAGATTTTAGAAATCTGAACAAAGCATCTCAAAAGGACAACTACCCATTGCCTTCCATTGATGAGATACTCCAAATGGTAAATGGGTCAGAAATGATGTCATTTTTAGATGGCTACTCTGGGTACAACCAAATTCTCATTCACCCAAGTGATAGGATGAAAACAACCTTTACAACCAAATGGGGAACATTTGCTTATAGGAGAATGCCCTTTGGATTATTGAATGCAGGTGCAACTTTCCAACGCGCCATGGATTACGCATTTAAGGGGCTCATAGGCAAGTGCATTATTGTTTATGTGGATGATATTCCTATCTTCTCTAAGAAGAGAGAAGACCATGTTAAGGATTTGAGAAAAGTCCTCCAAAGGTGTAGGGAACATGGGATCTCCCTAAATCCAAGAAAATGCATTTTTGGAGTAACAGAGGGTAAGCTTTTGGGTCACATTATTTTGAAAGAAGGAATTTCTATTGATCTTGAAAGAATAGAAGCTATCCAAGAAATCCCTCCTCCCCATAGCAAGAAGGAATTAAGATCATTCTTTGGCAAAATCAATTTTGTAAGGAAATTCATTGTTGGATTTGCTGAGATTGCCAAACCATTGAATGATATGCTGAAAAAGGATGTTGAAATTAAATGGACAAATGAGAGTAAGGATGCTTTCTAGAGCATTAAAGATGCTATTTCTAGGGCACCTATTTTGGTAAGTCCAGACTACTCAAAGCCCTTTTACATTTATACGTTTGCTTCAGAACATTCATTCGCAAGTGTCCTAACTCAAAAAGGTGAAGGTAATGTTGAAAATCCCATCGCTTTTCTGAGTTCTCCTTTGAAAGATGTGAAGTTGAGGTATTCTGTTTTAGACAAGCAAATGTATGCACTTTTTAAAACTATAAAAAAATTCAGACATTACATTGTACATAGTAGGGTTTTTGCTATTGTGCCTGACCCTGTTGTCAAAACTATGTTTCTGTAGAACGAACTAGGCGAGAGAAGAGGAAAATGGATTTCTACACTCCAAGAATTTGATCTTGAAATCCAACCTATGAAGCTAGTTCATGGACAAGGATTGGTAAAATCAATTGCTGAAATTGATCCTCTAATCTCATGCCAACATTATACTGTAGAAGATATTACTAAAGATGATTGGTATGTAGATATTGTATATTTTTTGTTGAATGGTAAGTGTCCATCACATCTCACTTCTACCCAAAGAAGAGCTTTACGTCTAAAATCTGCAAACTTTTTTATTAAATCTGGTGTTTTGTACAAGCGAAACCATGAAGGGATTTACCTTCATTGTGTGAACCAAGAAGAAGCAACCCAAGTGCTCAATGACTTCCATGGTAAGTATGGAACCGGACATGGGTCAGCCAATGCAACAACACACCATATTCTTAGAGTTGGATACTATTGGCCTCATATTTTCAAGGATGCACATGCTCATGTGTGATCTTGCCATACATGTCAGGTGGCGGCCAATAGAGAGAGAAACACAACCATGCCATTACAACCTGTAGTGGAGATGAGGCCTTTTGCACAATGGGGGTTGGATTTTGTTGGGGTTATCAATCCCAACTCTTTTGATTCTCATAAATTCATCCTCACAACTACAAATTACTGCACTAGGTGGATAGAAGCAATCCCTACAAAACATGCTACTACTGATGTTGTCATTAAGTTTTTAGAGGATTGCATTGTAACTCATTTTGGAATACCTAATGCAATAGTAAGTGATAATGGTTCTGCATTTTCTTCTATTCAATTTGCATATTGGGCATACGATAACAAGGTGAGCTTGAAATTTTCTTCCAATTATTATCCACAAGGTAATGGTTTGGCAAAATCTTCTAACAAAAACTTGTTGTCTATCATAAAAAAATTGCTTGAAAAGAATCCTAGAGATTGGCATGGTAATGAATAACACAAGCTTATACTGAGAGGGGGGTGAACAGTATAAGATAAAACTTTTCACTTTTCTTTCCAAAGCAGTATTATCCAATATTATCAATTGCAATAATGAAATAATGCACAGATCATCACACCATAAGAGACACAAATTTAACATGGTTCACCCAATGTGGGCTACATCCATGAAAAAAAATTTCTTATAAATTTTCTCAACAAAATATATTGGGAACCAAATCCCTATTACAATGTTTATGGGAACCAACCCAAAGGAGACATCAATCCCCTATGCTTAAGTTCATGTACCTCTATCCATAGGAGACACCAATCCCTTCTACTCTGGTTTATGGACCTCTATCCATAGGAGACACAAATCCCCTTTGCTTTGGTTCATGGACCTCTATCCATAGAAAACACAAATCCCCTATACTTTGGTTCATGGACCTTTATCCACAGGAGACACCAATACCCTTTGATCTATTTCATGGACCTCTATCCACAAGAGACACCAATCCCATTTGCTCTGGTTCATGGACCTCTATCCATAGGATACACCAATCCCCTTTACTCTGGTTTGTGGACCTCTATCCATAGGAGACACCAATCCCCTTTGCTTTATTTCATGGACCTCTATCCACAGGAGACACCAATCCCCTTTGCTCTGGTTCATGGACATATATCCATAGGAGAAACCAATCTCCTTTCCTCTAGTTCATGGACCTCTATCCATAGGAGATGCCAATCCCCTTTGCTCTAATCTACTCCAAGCCTTTACATAAGGCTTGCTCAAATCTACTCTCAACTCTGCTCAGATCTACTCCAAGCCTACACACAAGGCTTGCTAAAATATGCTCACCAAAACTTGCTCAAATATTCTCCAAGCCTACACACAAGGCTTGCTCAAATATGCTCATCAAGATCGACTCTAATTTGCTCCAATCGTACACACAAGGCTTTCTCAGATATTCTCACCAAAACCTCTTCAAATCTTCTCACGTCTACTCACTAAAAACCTACTCAAATCTGCTCACATAACCTGCTCAAATCTACTCATAGATGCTCCAAACCTTGTATACAAACAATGTTCATCTATTCCCAAATCTTGCATAATGATGTCATCAAGTGCTTTATTTATTCTTCAATGTACTTTCCTCAACTAGAGCAATTTAGACATATTCTACCCATAATTCTTTTATCTTCATGAACATATGAAGAATGATATGCACTACAAATACTCAATATGTTCTTTCACATTCATTAAGTTTATCACTTTCACATGTCTCACATTTATTACATTCACAAGATAGCTCTAGTCTAGCACTTGATGATTGACCCTCTTATGTGCTCCCAAAACCAATCTAAACCAATGCACACTTTTGCTTCACAAATCCTTGCACATATATTCCCAATTTCATTCAACAATGATGCACAAATTTATTCTCAAACCCTTGCACATATATTCCAATTTCATTCAACAATGATGCATAAGTTTGCTTCACAAAACTGGCCTATAACCCTTGCAAATTTTCTTCCAAAATCAATCACACTCAATGCTTAAATTTGCACACAAAATTGATCTATAACTTTTGCACTTTCATTCCCAATATCATTCAAAAAAATGCATAGGTTTGCTCATAAATCTGATCTATAATATTTCCCAATTTTAATCCAAGAAATGCTCAAACAATCAATCCTTATACCTCCAAACATATGACAACTTAATATATTTTCTTCAACCAAAAACCACCTTAGGAAAGAATTAGATCACCATACCTCAAAATTTCCTTGATGATGTTGTGCCTTGAAAACTTGTCTCAAAAATAATTTTCCTTTCTTTTGCCACTTCAAAAACAAGTTAGCAAATCTCCTTTTCATACATTAAAAACCCTTCTCAAAATACATGCACAAAAAGTCTTGAAAATTATACTTTATAACTCCTTTTTGGTCTCACAAAATAAAGCTTTTCATAATAAACAAACCCTCAAATTTTCCTTCTTCTATCATGCAAGAATACAATTAAATATAAACCAAAATACACCTTATAACTCCCCCACACAATATGCAAAATATAATTTTCAATTAAATCACAATACACCTTATAACTCCCTAACTCAATAACACATCGTGCAAACCTTATCTCTCTTAAAAATAAATTTGTATAGTAAAAATAATTCAAAACCTTATGCCTCCCTAAATTAATCAAAAATTATTTTGTCCTTACCAAACACAGCCACCACAAATCGACCTTGTGACCTCCTGCTTTCCTATGCCCTAGCACAAGATAGGTTGTCGTTCGAGCTAGCCGCCCGCATGAGAAAAAAATGGCACAATATTTATTTTAAAGTGTTTTTCAGATTTTTCTCTATCCAAAAATAAACTTAGCAAAAATGGTGCCACCGTGAATCGACCCCGAGACCTCCTATTCGCCTACACCCTAGTGCAATCTAGGTTGTTGTCCAAGCTAGCCATTTGCACAAAAAACAAAGCACATGATTTGTATTTTAAACCCTTTTTTGGATTCCTTTCTAATCAAAACTCAGCAAAATTATGCCACCATGAATTGACCCCGAGACCTCCTGTTCCATAATGCTCTAGCATAGGCTAGGCTACCGTTTGGGCTAGCCATCCATATGGTATCTCTAATGCACTATGTCTTCCTTGTTTTTGCTTTCAATTCTACCTCCAAGGATGTGTGTGCTTCCCCTTCTACTCTCCACGCATCTCACATGAAGGATTTCGATTTTTTTCTCCTTGCACACACTTCACAAATGAAATATTACTCCCATTTATATAAGTATCTTGTTTTGACCTTGGAACATTGATGTTATATTAGATCTTTGAATTTAATCTTGCTCTTATAACATTTGTGCCTTTTTTTTTTAAGTGAAAAACCCCTTGTGGATCTACCTTGGTCTGAGAGACCACGAATAGGGGGTTCTACACCATCAAAGTCACCAGCGGCCGGCCCTACCCGCATCAACATTATCAATTGGATTTTGGGTACCCAATTCAAATTTTTGTTAGGGTGGAGATTCAAACTTGGGACCTCCCTTGCAGGAAATCCCTCTCCTCTCCAACTCACCTACAACACCTGGGTAACATTGGTGCCCATTTACCTTATATTTGTTTATATTATAATATTTTAAATATTTGTATTTAAATATTATAATATTAAACCTTTGTTCAAAGCCTTCTATAATTTCAAAACTTTTGTCCTTCTTTTAAACCTTTGTCCCAAGCAATTTTAAACCTTTGTCCATCTCTTTTATAATATTTAAATATTGATAATCCTTAAAAATTATTTCCTTGCTTTGCAATAAACTTTCCTTGTAATATATATTTTCCCTGGATGATTTTCCACTTGTTTTCTATTTATCAAACCCATATTTGACCTCAATGATATATTGTCCATCCTTATAAGCTTTTCCTCCGTGAAGAATATTTCATGCTCCTTTGAAATCAATGACAACTCAATATTTCCAACAATCTCCCCCTTTGTCATTGATGGCAACCCTACAAAAATTTTCTTTTATTTCAACTGGATTCCCAATATGCTCCCCCTGATAAGTTTGCTCCCCCTCACTGAATTCTCTCCCCCTTTGACATCAATGGCAAAGGACTCCTTGGGGCTAAAAATAAGACACTTAGCATAGCCCCCTTACCACCTCCTTTTCTTGAGGTGATCAATTATGGTATGGGATTGAAACTCCCAAATTACTAGGCTCCTCTTCTTGTTTCAGTTTCCTTCTTTTGAAGTCATACCTCTTTGAACATTTTGACTTTTCTTCTTGCTTGTCTTTGGAAATTCAAGAAACATTGTTCTACACCATGCCCAAAATTATTGCAATTGAAACACATGATGTTGTAGTCCTTGAAAGGTGCAAATGACTTGAAATTTCTCTTGGTGAAGCCATAATCATTCTTACCATGAACCCTGCAATGTATAGCTTTATGACCAAAATGATTACATGAGTAACAATAACCTTGGAAGAAATATTCATCTTGCCTTGATCTCATGGTTCTTTCTTTTCTTTTCTTGTGATGGTCCCTATTCCTTGATGATTCTTTGTTTGCTTCCTCTTTGATGCTATCACCTCTCAACATATCAGCATAGGTCTTAGGTTCTTCTTCAAATACATTTATTTGATTCCTTTATTCATTTTGAGCTTGACTCCTTTTTTTGTTTCTCTTGACCTTCCTCAAAACCAAGACTCAGTTTTCATAAATGGAGATCTCTATGTTTTGATAATATCATTCAAATATTTTGAGCTTTTTCTCAAACATGATATTTTATTATTAGATTTTTCAAGTCCCTTCCTTAGAGAATGTCAACTTCATGTTCTAGTATTTCACATTCTAGCTCTTTTACCTTTAATTTTTCAGCCATACCTTCTTCAACTTTCCTTACCTCTTCAACCTTAACTTTTAAGTCGGTGAGATCTTGTAGAAGCTTTGCCTTTGTTTTCTCATCCTCTTGTATTTGAGCCTTCAATATTAAGTTCTCCCTTTTCAACTCTTCAATATCAACAACAAGTTCCTCCTCCATATCAACCATGGCTTCCTTTTCATATTCTAAAACTTTCTCTTCTTCTTGATCTTCAATAACAAGGGCATCTTCTTTTTCTTTTTCTTGGTCTTGGACAACAGGTGCATCTTCTTTCTATTTTTCTTGATCTTCAATAATAGGAGCATCTTCTTTCTCTTCTATGGTCAAAAATAGAATTTCTTCTTTTTCATTATTAGAGAAGCTTTCATCACTTTCACTTGAAGCATTGCTTTCTTCTTCAACATAAAAACTCTTCTTGTGCCTTTGAAAAATCTTCTTCTCATGCTTGCCTTGACCATGCCTATTTTTCTTTTCATAATAAAAATTTATTTCCTTATTTTTCTTGTAATCCTTTTCTTCTTCACTACTACTACCTCCATTTTATGGATAATTAGCTGCATAGTGACCAATGTTACCACAACTAAAACATTTCATAGTCTGCATATTTTTGTGTTTTCTTGGACCCTTCTTATTTCTTCTCACAAAGTTAGCCTCTTCTTCACTACTTGATTCATAACTTGATTCTTGTTCTTTATTCTTTTCCTTTTTTGAAGCTTTGAATGTTGCCTCTCTTTTTTATGTTTGTTCTTTTTCTATCCTCATATCATAGGCTATGAGAATTCCATGTAGCTCATCCATGCTTAAAGTTTTGAGATCCTTCATCTCTTCTATTTTTGAAACCTTTGCATCATACCTCATAGGGAGTGACCTCAATATTTTTTGAACAATAGTAGATTCCTCAATATTTTCTCCAAGTCCACGAATAGTGTTGACAACCTCATCAACACGAAGTAGATACATAGCAATATCTTCATCATCTTTCATATTCAAGTCTTCAAACTTCCTTCTATGTGTTTGAAGTTTTGCCATTTTGACCTTGTCGTCTCCTTCATATGTTCTCTGTAACTTATCCCACATTTCTTTTGTTGAAGTACATTGCATGACTTTCACAAACTCTGATTCACATAACCCACTCAAAATTACATTCATTGCCTTGGCATTATCTTCATATGGTTTCTTACCACTTGCATCTGTAGGAGGAGTTGTAGATGGTGTGAATCCATTTTCAATAGATTACCATGTATCATATCCATGTGCCATCAAATAAGTCTTCATCCTCATACTCTAGAAAGCATAGTTAGTCCCATCAAACAATGGAGTCTTATTTGATGAAAACCCTTCCTTATGAGCCATGTGTGTTCCTATAAGATCTTCCTTCAAGATGTTAGGATTTCATGAAGGAACCCACTCTGATACCAATTGAAGAACACAAGATTATACTGAGAGGGGGGTGAACAATATAAGATAAAAAAATTTACTTTTCTTTCCAAAGTAGTATTATCCAATATTATCAATTGCAATAATGAAACAATGCATAAATCATCACACACATAAGAGACACAGATTTAACGTGGTTCACCCAATGTGGGCTACATCCATAGAGAAAATATTTCTTATAAATTTTCTCAACAAATATCTTGGGAACCAATTCCCTATTACAATGTTTATGGGCACCAACCCAAAGGAGACACCAATCCCCTATGCTCAAGTTCGTGGATCTTTATCCATAGGAGATACCAATACCCTCTACTCTGGTTTTTGGGCCTTTATCCATGGGAAACATCAATCCCATTTACTTTGGTTCATGGACATCTATCCATAGGAGACACCAATTCCCTCTGCTCTGGTTCATGGACCTCTATCCACAGGAGACACCAATCCCCTCTACTCTAGTTCATGGACCTCTATCCATAGGAGACACCAATACCCTTTGAATTTTATTTATGGACCTCTATCCATAGGAGACACCAATCCCCTTTACTCTGGTTCATGGATCTCTATCCATAGGAGACATCAATCCCCTTTGC
Organism: Wollemia nobilis; assembly: GCA_028583015.1. Taxonomy (NCBI): domain Eukaryota; kingdom Viridiplantae; phylum Streptophyta; class Pinopsida; order Araucariales; family Araucariaceae; genus Wollemia; species Wollemia nobilis. The sequence goes on from JAQPPZ010000513.1 coordinate 12,133,953, forward strand.
TCTGGTTCATGGACCTCTATCCACAAGAGACACCAATCCCCTTTGCTCTGGTTCATGGACCTCTATCCATAGGAGACACCAATCCCCTTTGCTCTAGTTCATGTAACTCTACCCATATGATAAAATAATCCTCTTTGATCTAATCTACTCCAAGCCTTCACATAAGGCTTTCTCAAATCTACTCATCAACTCTACTCAAATCTACTCCAAGCCTACACACAATGCTTGCTCAAATCTGCTCACCAAAACCTACTCAAATTTTCTCACAAACCTACACAAGACTTGCTCAAATATACTCACCAAAACCTGCTCATAATCTGCTCGAAGCCTACACACAAGGCTTGCTCAAATCTTCTCACCAAAACCTGTTCACATATGCTCACTCAAAACTTTTTTGAATCTGCTCACAAAACCTGCTCATAGATGCTCCAAACCTTGTATACAAACAATGGTCATCTATTTCCAAATATTGCATAATGATATCATCAGGTTCTTTATCTATTCTTCAATGTGCTTTCCTCAACTAAAGTAATTCAGACATATTCTACCCAAAATTATTTTTATCTTCATGAACATATAAAGAATGATATGCACTAAAAATACTCAATATGTTCTTTCACATTCATTAAGTCTATCGCTTTCACATGTCTCACATTTATTGCATTCACAAGATAGCTCTAGTCTAGCACTTGATGATTGACCCTCTTATGTGCTCCCAAAACCAATCTAAACCAATGCACACTTTTGCTTCACAAATCCTTGCACATATATTCCCAATTTCATTCAACAATGATGCACAACTTTATTCTCAAACCCTTGCACATATATTCCAATTTCATTCAACAATGATGCATAAGTTTGCTTCACAAAACTGGCCTATAATCCCTTGCAAATTTTCTTCCAAAATCAATCACACTCAATGCTTAAATTTGCACACAAAACTGATCTATAACTTTTGCACTTTCATTCCCAATATCATTCAAAACAATGCATAGGTTTGCTCATAAATCTGATCTATAATATTTCCCAATTTCAATCCAAGCAATGCTCAAACAATCAATCCTTATGCCTCCAAACATATGACAACTTAATATATTTTCTTCAACCAAAAACCACCTTAGGAAATAATTAGATCACCATACCTCAAAATTTCCTTGATGATGTTGTGCCTTGAAAACCTATCTCAAAAATAATTTTCCTTTCTTTTGCCACTTCAAAAACAAGTTAGCAAATCTCCTTTTCATACATTAAAAACCCTTCTCAAAATATGTGCACAAAAAGGCTTGAAAATAATACTTTATAACTCCTTTTTGGTCTCACAAAATAAATCTTTTCATAATAAACAAACCCTCAAATTTCCCTTCTTCTATCATGCAAGAATACAATTAAATATAAACCAAAATACACCTTATAACTCCCCCACACAATATGCAAAATATAATTTTCAATTAAATCACAATACACCTTATAACTCCCTAACTCAATAACACATCGTGCAAACCTTATATCTCTCTTAAAAATAAATTTGTATAGTAAAAACAATTCAAAACCTTATGCCTCCCTAAATTAATCAAAAATTATTTTGTCCTTACCAAACACAACCATCGTGAATTGACCTTGTGACCTCCTGCTTGCCTACACCCTAGCGCAAGCTAGGTTATCGTTTGAGCTAGCCACTCGCATGAGAAACAAAGCACACAATCTTTATTTTAAAGTGTTTTTCAGATTTTTCTCTATCCAAAAAGAAACTCAACAAAAATGGTGTCACCATGAATCAACCTCGAGACCTCCTATTCACCTACACCCTAGTGCAAGCTAGGCTACCATCCGAGCTAGTCATCCGCATGAAAAATAAAGTGCATGATTTGTATTTTAAACCCTTTTTTGGATTCCTTTCTGATCAAAACTCAGTAAAATGATGTCATCATGAATCGACCCCAAGACCTCATATTCCACAATGATATCTCACAGGCTAGGTTGCCATTTGGGCTAGCCACCCAGATGGGATCTCTAACATACTATCTCTTCCTTATTTTTGCTTTTGATTCTACCTCCAAGGATGTGCGTGCTTCCCCTTCTGCTCTCCACGCATCTCACACAAAGGATTTCAATTTTTTCTCCTTGCACACCATTGCACAAATGAAATATTACTCCCATTTATATAAGTATCTTGTTTTGACCTTGGAACGTCGATGCTATATTAGATTTTTGACTTTATGCTTGCTCTTATGACATTGGCACCCTTTTACCTTATATTTTTTTATATTATAATATTTTAAATCTTTGGATTTAAATATTATAATATTAAACCTTTGTTCAAAGCCTTCTATAATTTCAAAACATTTATCCTTATTTTAAACCTTTGTCCCAAGCCATTTTAAACCTTTGTCCATCTCTTTTATAATATATAAAGTTGATATTTAAATACTATAATCCTTAAAAATAATTGCCTTGCTTTGCAATAAAATTTCCTTGTAATATATATTGTCACTGAATGATTTTCCACTTGTTTTCTATTTATCAAACCCACCTTTGACCTCAATGATATATTATCCATCCTTATAAACTTTTCCTCCTTAAATAATATTTCATGCTCCTTTGACATCAATGACAACTCAATATTTCCAACAGGTAAATTAAATTTTTCTCTTTGGGCTGATAGAACTAGAATAAAAGAATCAATTGGAACATCTCCATATCATCTAGTCTATGGGTAGGACCCCATTTTTCCCACTAATATAAAATTGTAAAATCTTCATTTTATGAAAGAATATCTTGGAACGGATAATCAAATTGAAGCTCAATTAACCCACTTGATGCATCTTTATGATAAAAGAGAGGAAGCCATGCTTCACTTTAGTAAATATCAAGATTTAATAAAGAGGTGGTTTGATAGGAGAGCTACAATTAAAACATTCAAGATTTCTGACGTAGTTTTATTATGGGACAAGAAACATAAAAAAAAAGAGTATCATGACAAATTTGATTTCTTGTTGTTAGGTCCTTATCAAATTTCTAAAATCCTAGGTGAAAACACTTTCAGATTAAAAACCTTGTATGGAGAGGAATTATCTTTGCCTTTTAATGGTATGCATTTAAAGCATTATTTCAACCCATGAAATGTGTGAGATTGTGTAGTATATGTACATAGGTGTGCTTTTACTTTTGGTTTTGTGTTTTGGTTTTCTTTTTAGTTAGGTTGGTTTTTCTACGTGTTTAGGAGTCTTCTTTGTGTGTGTTGAAGTCATGTTCATACTCCCATATATTTACATTTTGAGTAGTCCCCTTTATTGTGGTTTTGGTTTTGGGATGGTTACTGACAAAATGGCATATTTTTTAAATATATTATACAACCCACAATTAAAATGGAACAAGGGAAAAGGAAATGAAGCTATATAGTGATTATCCTTGGCTAAGTGTACTAAGATGGTGGAGTGTGAAACAATGGAATATTATGCCAAATCTTCACTATAATAAATCACATGAAGAGGCATTTGTTGGTATTTTGAAGGATGAAATCATTTTGGTAAATTGATTAAGGCTAACTTCTAATATGCTCAAATTCAAGTGTTACATAGAGGTTTGCAAAGTTCTCTATAAAAGAAGAATACAAGCAATGCAAAGATTGATCAAATCAATCACCAAGTTTAGATAAACTCCACCGGGGCTATAGACGCCCAAATGGTAGTGGGGCTCTATTTAGACAAAAGCTTGATATTAAAAAAAGTGAGCATTGAAAAGCTTGATCAAATCAATCACCAAGTTTGGATAAACTCCACCGAGGCTATGGATGCCTAACTGGTAGTGGGGCTCTATCTAAATAAATTATGCTCAAAAGAGACTTTGCAAAATATTATTCAAAAAATAAAGTTTTATGAGCAGCATTTCATAGCCTAAAGGTAAACCAGATGATGGAATTTGAATGGTCCTAAGAATGCAAATTTAACTACATTACACACACCATGTGGAATCAAATGATCCATTTGTTCTCATATGAACCTATTGACCTTGCTTTCCTTGGATGTCACTGAATGGTGTATACTTTTCTAACTTTTGGTTCATTAATTTCAGAACTAGGTCCTTCATAAAAAAATGCTTAAAAGCATTTCCTAGCAGAGTCACCATTTGTTGTGACTATCTCACAACTAACCCTAATTTTGGGGACCCACTTGAAATTTTTAGAAAATTGGACTAATGGGATATAATTGAGCAATTTGGTTCTCACTTTTGACCCAATTGACACATGATTCTTTTTCTGGAATATCAAAAAAATAATGGGGTCATTCTGTCTAGCAAAATGATTGTTATTTTTATTGCTCAAATCCTTTGGTTTTGTTGTTGTTGTTATAAGTTTTATCTGTTTTATAGCATTGTTGATTAAGCAAATAATAATATATATATAATAAATAAAAATAAAAATAAATAAATATAATAAAATAATATGTCTTCATATTATTCTTTTCATGGTTCCTTGCTAATTGGTAGGCTTATGTTGTAGTTATAGATTTTAGTATGTTTTTTTTTACTTTAGTTATTTATTTTGTTTAGTGTAATTTTCAAAGTTTTACATTCTCTTTTAATATTTGGTGTGGTAGTTAGACTAAATTCTAATTGGTGTTATGTGTCCCTGTGCAAGCATTGACGTATCAAGGTGAAACACAAATGGGACCAATGGCACCATGGTGGACTGATCTACGTGGAATATAGACTTGGAAGTAGTGCACAACAAATTTTGCATGGATGTTATGGGGATGTGATGACTAGGACATGCATTACGAGGCAAATGGATGACCAAGGTAGATGGAAATTGACCTGCAACCCATAGTGTATGACTACATGGAAACTTAGATACCACGTAGACTAGATGTGATCCACATGGACCTAGCTCCCAGACTACATGTGGAGGAATACATAGAATGGTAGTGGACTGAGATAGCACAAATGACTCGGATGAATGTGATGTTGTGACAACATAGATGCCAATAGTGTAGTTTGATGTCTATTTGAATATGAGGAAAGTAGATGAACAGAGCATGATGGAAAATGTGGACTCTCAGTATGGTCCTAGGTTTCTGAAACAATAAGGACAACTTGCTTAAAATGGGTCTTAGTGAGACTAAACCATAATTCTGACGGGGAGTTGGTTTGGTTGGAAATAGTATGTCATAAAGTTATCATTTTAATCATAGATAATTAAGGCACATTTAGCTCACAAAGCAGGGAAGGATAACGCCTGATCCCAATCATGTTCACCAAATACAATTTCAATGGTTCATTCAATATATGGATGTCCGAAGAAACCCTCACAAGGGTAAAAGAGGAAAAACTACTCTGCTAGGGTTTGATGAAGAAAAACTACTCTACGGGGATGGCAGCAGCTTTTGGAGGAGGTCTAAAAAATCATAGGAATGTCATGATGGAATTGGGTTTGACACATAGAATGCATGCTCGTGATATTTTTTCATCTGAAAATGACTAGAAGGAATAGGATTTTCCAGTGCATGTCAGGAACCGCTTGTTAAAGAACATTGGATTTTTGGAACGATGTGAAGCCAGGCCAGTTCTAGTGGTTCAACCAAACTCGATGGTGTAAGATGTGGAGTATCTAACCAAACATACCCTTATTGGTAAATTTTTGGGCATCCAAATTTCTCTCCCCTTTGTGGAGGCTTAGGTCAGGAAGACTTGGAATCCTAAAGGTGATGTGGAGGTGATGTTGAGTGTGAACAGCTATTTTATGGTGGTTTTCTCTTGTATTGCAAATCATAACAAAGCATTTGAATGGGGTCCTTATTTCTATAACCAAGTGGGACTCTTTCTTAAACATTGGCATGTGGGTTTCAACCCATCAGAGGAGCGGTCATCGTAGGTTCTAGTATGGGTGTGGCTTCCATGGCTCCCATTGGAATTCTGGAGAACTGATATCTTGCATAAGATTTCCCTTCTACTTGGGAAGCCGATTGGACCATCACAACAGACAATGGATAAAAAGGTAATCTTTGTTGCTCGTATTTGTGTTGAAATTGACTTAAATAATCCTATTCCAGATTCTATTGAAATACAATTTGGATCAAATACATGGGTTTAAAAACTTGACTATGAAGCTCTTCCATTTCGTTGTCGGATTTTTCATGAATATGGCCACCTACAAAGAAAATACCCTAAGTTTGTCCCACCTATGGCTTCAAATCCTAGGCCCTCTCGGTCTGGACAAAGTTTGGATAAAGGAAAAGCCCCGATAAAGGAAGGGGAATGGGATAAGGAAGGTTTTGTTTCGATAAAATCCTAAAACAGAGGACGAAGGGCAAACAAAGACCTTAAGGATAGCTAGCTAGATGTTCTACTCAACCATTTTGAAATATTAGATGACCTTGATCAGTGCATGGAGATACCTGAAATGTCGCTACCTGATGCAAATATAACAAGGCCAAATCAGATGTCTCTTCTTGAGGGGGAACTTAAGGAATCAGATCTAGGGGGTTTAAATGAAGAACAAAGGGCTTTGGATCTGAGTATAGTGGACATGGTTGGATCTAGACCTATAAGGGAAACTATTTTAGAAAGTGGTACAGATTTAGTTATGCCCTCTCCTACTCAGGAACTGATGCAGTCATCGTTGGACTGCAAAACTCCTATGATGTTGGGATTGTAGCAGAAAATAATTAAAAAAAAAAATTTGATAAGAATATGAAGGTGGGTCGGAAGAAGGAGCAGAATAAAATTAATTTAATGGGGGAGACTTTGGTGAGTTAGGCTTGGTGATAACATTGGACTCCCATTTTTATAACCCCCAAAAATGATTATCCTCACATGGAATGTAAGGGGATTGAACAACATCCCCAGATAAAAATTTGTTCGTGATTTGGTTTGTGTGCATTCTTCGGATGTGGTGTTTATTCAGGAGACTAAATTGGCTATTGATAGTATGTTCAATATTACTCCCAAGTTGTGGATAAGGGTGCAATGTTAGTGTATTGGTGCATGTGGATATGCTGGTGGCATCGCTTGTTTATGGGATCTGGTTAAGATATCCCCTCTTGGATTTCTAGCAAATGGTCTATTTCGATGGTCGGGCATGATAATGAATCTAGTGAAACCATCCTACTTACAAATGTGTATGCTCCTATTGATTATAATGGTAAAGTGAATTTATGGGAGCATATTTGCTTTGTGAGAAGTTTGGTTCCCCTGTACCCATGGATTTTGGCTAGAGACTTCAACTCTATCACTTGTCTGGAGGAGAAACATGGTGGGGTGGACCATCTCGAGCCTTTTTCTTCTGTATTCAGTGCTCATATCTAGGCCCTAAACTTGGTTGATATCAAGCCAGATAATGGGATATTTACTTGGCACAATAGTGTTGGCAATTTTGGGTTTGAGATCCTAGCTTCTTGTCTATGAGTTGTCATTGATATCAAAAGGAAATGGCATTAATGTTAAGAGGATGTGTTGGCTTCAAAGGTGGAAGATTCCAAGAGAATATTTTTAAGAGAATCTAGAGAGATTCCATTGGCAATGGTTTTTATTAAAACCAATGGAGGTTCTCTTTATTATTTATTTAATTATTATTTAAAACCCTTCAAGGTTTTAATTAATTAATTATTTAATTAATTAAGGGAGAAATTATTTTTAATTTATTAAAAATACTTTAAGGATTTTTAAACCCTTTTTGAAAAGAATTTTGATTAATTTTGAAATGGTCTTTATTTTTGCCAACGTCAAGGTGTCTTTGAAGAGACTATTTATTCTCCAACTCCTAAGGTTGGAAGGCCAATTAATTCAAAATTCCCTGAATGTAATTTGTGGTGTTTGTGCTCTGTATTCGCTGTGATTGAAGGAAGACTTAAAAGCACGTGCGGTTGAAAATTCTTTGGGAGTTTTTTCGAGGGTGAAGTGGAGGGAAGTTCACTTGTGAACTTCGTAGCCCGCGTGGGCTAGTGGCAACGAAGGCTGCTGTTGGGCGCTGCATTGGCGGAGGTCACCGTTTCGAGTCTCGTGGAGGTGCTTTGCTAGAGTAACACACATTTTTATTAAAACGTCTTTATGTCACGAAATTCAGAGTTTCTTGGACAGCGATTTATAAGGTGTGATTAATTTTATGAGTTTTGGCTTTTGTGATTAGCATTGAATAAAAGCTTAGGAGAAATAAGGGCATATTTCTTTGGATGTATTTTTAAGATTATTCTTTGCTATGCTAAAATTAAAAATGGAGGTATAAGGTGTGAGTCTATGATTGTTGATTTATTGGCATGTTATGGTGGTTGTGTTTAAAGAAGTGGGGCTAAAAGGTGTAATAAAGGAAGTTTATATTATTGCTCATTTCTTTTTATTCTAACCCTAACTTGGTTGGAAGTTTGAGAGTTGTGTGTGGTGACAACTTGAAGGTTCAATTATCTTCTACTCCAATAAGGTATGGGCACATTCTTCTTATGAGTATGATTGGTGTATGTTCTCTGAAATAAGGTTGGAGTGAAAAGGTATTCTACTAGGTATCCTTTGGCTAGGTGTAAATCCTATTTTCTGGTTTGTTGAAGACTACTTATGCATTGTTATCCTTAAGGAGAGTTTTTGGTGAATGCATAATTTCTAGTTTGAGATAGTGGAATATTTGTGCACTAGGGTTTATATTTGTGAGTCTAGCTACTTGCATTGAGTTGGTGGAACCCTTGGTTGGTTGTTTTGAGTTTGATGGTTGAGTTGCTTCCATAGAGGTTGTTTGATCAAGTTATTGCTTTACTTGATTCATGATATTAGGCTTACTCCATTGAGTTTATTTGAGCAATTTATTCTTTGCATTTGGTGATATTGTGTTGGTAGTTGTTTTGATCAAATATCTTTGGAGGGAAAAGGATTTCTACTTGTTTCCTTTTCTTATGATGATTGGTTGAATGCTTCAAGGTTGATGTTGAGTTGAATGGTGTTGGTTGACTAAACCTTGTTTGATGAGAATTGTTTTTGAAACCCTAATTGATGGTGAAAATAACATGAGTATCATTGTTATGTGATTCTTTGCATAGTTGGCAATTGTTGGGGTTTCATGTTCTTGAAATAAAACATTCTATTCTATCTATTTCAGATATTGAGTTGAGTTTTCAAATTTGAGATTGAGATTGAGCTGATTTGATTTGAGTTGAATTTTGAGATTGGGATTTGAGTATAGAACATATTGAGTCTCTAAAAATTCTCTTTATGCTTCTATGATTTTGACAAATCACATTGGGTCTCTAACAATTCACTTTGTGATTTCCTAATAAGAAAGTTTTTCTTGGTGAGCATGCTGAGTTTTTGGACAGGTTCCAAGTGGGGACTTGTGAGCAGTTCTTGGACAGGTTCCAATGGGGACTTGTGAGCAGTTTTTGGACAGGTTCCAGTGGGGACTTGTGAGCAATTTTCGACAGGTTTCGATGGGGACTTATGAGCAGTTTTGGACAGGTTTTGGTGGGGACTTTTGAGCAGATTTGTACAGGCCCTAGCAGAGGACTTGTGAGCTGAGTTTGATAGTTCTAGCAGAGAACTTGAGGACAGAGGTGCATTGGTTCTATGAGAAGAACCTGAGGACAGATTTAGCAAGTCTTTGAGAAGGCTTGTATGTAGATAATTGATTTTTTCAAGAGTTGGAAAGATCTGACAGACAAAGGAAGACTTGTACTAGACCGACTGACTGTGTTTGGTATAGGTTGCTAAGCTATTGTGGACGTGATCATAGAAGGTAGAGGTCTCTTAGGCTAAGCATTGAGGACAGGAGGTCTTCGGTGGAAAGGAGTTCCACATGCTAGTAAGAGGTAGAGGCAGTTGATATTCTGAGGGATCATTTCCAGAGCAGAGAGGGAAGGTATCTCCTTTGAGCAGAGGCTCATAAATTTTGATTGGGGGAAGGTATCTCCTTTGAGTAGAGGCTCATAAATTCTGATTGGGGGAAGGTATCTCCTTTGAGTAGAGGCTCATAAATTCTGATTGGGGGAAGGTATCTCCTTTGGGCCAAGGCTCATAAACATTGTAATTGGGAAGGATTCCCAAAGAAATTTGAGATAACTTTTAGAGAAAAGTTTTGTGGACATAGCCCAGCCATTCTAGGTGAACCACGTTAAAATTGGTGTCACTTTGTGGATGATATTATGCATTGCTTTGATATTGCTTTGGGTATATTGCTTTACTATTTTGAAGTATAAATGAAAAAGTAAAAAGAGGTCTTATACTGTTCACCCCCCCCTCTCATTATAAGCTTGTTTTCTTCAAATAGAAGGTGTGGGGAAGCTTTCATCTCAGAGAGACTAGATAGGTTTTTGATATCCAGTCATTGGCTGGGTAATAACAGAAGTGCTAGTTCTATGATTCTGGAGGGTAGGGGATCTAATAATTGGCCTATCAAACTCTTTGATTTGGAGTTAGGGCTAAAAAATAATCCCTCCTTTAATTTGCAACTTATGTGGCTTCGTGATCCTAAGCTTCATGATTTCATGCGAGGCTGGTGGACCACTGGCAAACCTCCTCATGGCATTGCTATGTATTCCTTTATGAAGCGACTAAAATTTGTAAAACATAAATTGAAGAGATGGAATAGATTGAATTTTGGGAACCTTTCCTTGGCTAAGCTGGTAGCTCTTATGAGGATGGAAGAAGCTTCAAGGAATATTAGAGATCAAGGATTCATGAAGGAGCTTCTTATTGAGGAATCTGAGGTTGCAAAAGACCTTGTTGAATGGGAACTGAGGGAAGAAATTTTTTGGAAACAAAAATCTTGAGTAGATTGGCTTTGGGAAGGGAATAGGAACACAACCTTCTTTTATAACTTAGTTAAGGCTCACCGTAATGGTAACCTGATTACCTCTATTGTGAATTCTTAGGGTTCCCTGCTCTCTTCTTTCAGGGTTATTTTAGAAGAGACTAAGAGATATTTTTCCTCTCTCTTCAAGGAGGACTCCCTATCAGATGATGAGAATGAAAATCTTATTCTAAATTGTATTCCAATGATATTTTCAAGAGATATGAATGAGCACTTGATGGATACAATTTCCATTGAGGAGTTGGAAAATTTTGTATTCAAGATGAAAAAAGGAAAATCCCCCAACCGAGATGGATTCTCGATTGAGTTTTATTAGGAGTTTTGGGATTTAATCAAATTTGATCTTTTGGAGGTGGTCCATGAGTCCCAAAAGAACAAACAGATGCTAAGGGCCCTAAATGCTACCTTTGTGGTGCTTATACCCAAAAAAGAGGGAGCAAATTCCTTAGATATGTTCAGGCCTATTGCTCTCTTCAATGTTCTGTATAATATCATCACAAAAATTATTGGTGAGAGGTTGAAGATATGGTTGAGCAATATCATCTCTGAGGAGCAAGGAGGGTTTTTTGCTGGCCTAAAAATATTGGATGGGATTGTTATTGCTACAGAATCTATTCACTCGATGGAAACTTCTAAGGATAAAACTATGTTCATTAAGTTGGACATGGCCAAAGCCTATGATCGGGTCAGATGGTCCTTTCTTAAGAAAGTTCTTATTGCTTTTGGATTTGAGGAGGAATGGGTTAGATGGGTGATGAGTTGTGTTTCTTCTTTCTCATTCTCTGTTCTTGTTAATAATGATCCATCAGAGCTTTTTGAGGCCTCAAGGGGATTAAGGCAAGGAGATTGATGTTCACACAATGACACTGAGAGGGGGGGGTGAATCAGTGTAGTTATTTAACTTCAAAACAGCAGCATTCAAAGACTGAAGCACAGAAAACTTATAAAACCGGAAGAACAAAATGAGAGCACACCACAACACACAATATAACGAGGTTCACCAATTTGGCTACTCCTCAAAAATTAACCGCTTGGACTTCAATCCAAATCCAGTCTTTGCAAAATTTCAATTTTACAACTTCTTTACCAAGATCCACCGGAAGGAGCACCAACCCCTGTAATTTTCTCATGCAACTGGATGGAGCACCAACCCCTAGTACCAAGCACCAACTTGGACTACAATTCGATCAATTAGAATGACATAAAAGTGTCTTCACTTCATGCACAACCCCGACTGGTCTGCAATTAATCCAACTCTGCACACTCTCACGGCTCTGCTAATTTTCTTATTCAAACCCTCTTTTCACAGAAATATTTCTCTTTCGCAACAACTTTTCTCTAACAAAGACAACATCTTCTCTCGTACGACTATTCTTTTATAACCTTTCAATCCTGCATGCAGTCGAATCACATACTCTGACTGTTCGAATCCATGCAATACGGCTGTTTGATTACATGCACTACGACTATTCGAACCCCTGCAATACGGCGGTTCGATTCCTTGCAATACGGCTATTTTAATGCATTTTCGAACCTGCATATTCGGCTGTTCGAATACTTCAAATACGGCCATTCGAATACTGTTTCTATTCTGCATATCCGACTCTTTGAATTCTGCAAATATGTCTTTTCTAATGCTTCTTCAATCCTGCATATTTGTCCTGTTCGAATACTTCAAATACAATAGTTCGAATGCTTTTTAATCTTGCCTATACCATTCTTCGAATGCTTTTCAATCATGCAAATTCAACTGCTTTGAGGCATGTTCGACACTCGTCAATTTGTAATCGCCGATCCGACATCAGTTACTTTTTACGTAACTGGCTGCATGATTTTCCTGTCTGCTTTTTCTGACACGTGTCACCATGCATGCTTTTTCGGCTTTTACCCGCCAAACTGTTACCTGTCGCGATATCGCGACACTTTCTGTAGCCGTACCATTCATGCCCTTGCTGTCGCGAAATCGTGACCATTTTGGCTCTTGAAAGCTTTCCCTGCATCTTGTCGCGATATCGCGACACTTTCAACTTATGCTGACGTCACCCTGAAGGTTGTCGCGAAATCGCGACGTTTTCGGCTTCCAGTGGCTTTTCTTTCATCCTGTCGTGAAATCGTGACACTTTTCAACTTTGCTGACGTCATCATCCTTCTTGTCGCGAAATCACGACGTTTTCGACTCTTGCTGACGTCATCATCCTTCTTGTCGCGTCATCATGAAATCGCGACACTTTCGGCTTTCGTACACTCTTCTTTGCCAGCAGCAGCGAAAAAGGAACATGTCGCGAAATCGCGACACTTTGCTCTTCCGTACAACTCTCCTTGCCAACTCCAGCGAAAATGGAACATGTCACGAAATCGCGACACTATGCTTCATGCAATGGCAAAATTTTTACATCTTTGTGCCTTGTGTTTTCACCTTGCCTCTTTTCATGAAATTTTGACTTGTAATATCATTGCTGCATCTTTCAGTTCTACACTTTTGACTAGTAGCGAAATCGCTACTCCTTAGTTTCCCTTTGTTTCAACATGTAGCGCCATCGCTACACCTTAGTTTCTCTTTGTTTCAACATGTAGCGAAATCGCTACACCTTAGTTTCTCTTTGTTTCAACATGTAGCAAAATCGCTACACCTTCTTCTTGTGAATTTTTACTTGTGTCGAAATCGCTGCATCTCAGTTTTCTTAACTTTCGATTTGTAGCGAAATCGCTACACCTTTGTTTCCATACATTTCAACCTGTGCTTTGAAATGCGAAACTTTAACATGCATGGAAATCGCTACTCTCTTCATTGCAAGCTCCTTTCCTCCATTTATGTCGTGAAATCGTGACACATTTTCTCTCTCCTCAGTGAAAACTCGACATGTCGCGACATCGCGACATTTTGGCGTGCATTTTCTCTCTCCTACTTTTTGTCGCGAAATCGCGACACATTTTCTCTCTCCTCAGTGAAAACTCGACATGTCGCGATATCGCGACATTTTGGCTTGCATTTTCTCTCTCCTGCTTTTTGTCGCGAAATCGCGACAGAAAACATGTCGCGATATCGCGACAGTTTTTCTTCCTTGTCTCTTTCTCGCCAATTTCTGAATCTGGGTCACCTCTGTTTTGCTTGAAACTTTCTCGCACTTGATCCGACCGACCTCTCGAACTCGCATCAATCGCATCAATCTGTCTGTGTTGACAACAATGACAATACTTTCTCAAATGCTTTTGCTGCACCTTGCTCAACAATCTCCCCCTTTGGAATTGTTGGCAACACACAGCAACCTTGCTCAACTTCTTCTCCCCCTTTGCCAATAATACCAAAGGGTTGTTGCAGACTCCCCCTGAGTCTCTGTACACCATTCTCAGGAAAATATTGTTATAGTTAGCAAAAATCATAAACATAAGCAAAACTATAAGTATAGGCATGCATGCACCCATTGAGAATGTGATCCCTAATGATAGTCAGTTCTTGGGAATTGTGACCACTCCCAACTTATTCCTAAGGTACTCAAAAACATCCTTGGGCAATGGTTTTGTGAATATATCAGCTACTTGCTCTGTAGTTGGAACAAAATCCAACTTGACTTCTCCTTCTGCAACTTTATCCTTCAAAAAATGATATCGGATTGCAATGTGTTTGGTTCTTGAATGCATAACTGGATTCTTGGATATGTTGATAGCACTAGTGTTATCACATTTTATTGATATTGGCTCTTTGAAGTGGATACCAAGATCTTTCAAAGTTTGTCTCATCCATAATATCTGTGTACAACAAGTTGTGGCTGCAATGTATTCTGCCTCTGCAGTGGATAGAGAAACTGATTCTTGTTTCTTGTTGTGCCATGCTACCACCCTGTCTCCAAGATAAAATGCTCCTCCACTTGTACTCTTTCGGTCATCAATGCACCCTGCCCAATCTGCATCTGAATATGCAATCAAAGTGAAGTCTTTGCCTTTTGGGTACCACAACCCATAATCCATGGTACCTTTGAGGTACCTGAAGATCCTTTTTACAGCTGTGACATGAGTTTCTTTGGGACTTGCCTCGAAATCTAGCAACCATGCATACTGCCTGTAGTATATCTGGTCTAGTAGCTGTTAAATACAGCAGGCTTCCAATCATAGACCTGTACATTGTTTGATCCACATCTGGAGATTTATCATCCTTGCTCAACTTGCGACTCGTTGTCATGGGAGTGGTCGACCGGTTCTATCGTCTTCCATTGTGAACTTTTTCAGCATTTCTTTTACATATTTAACTTGAGAAATAAAAATGCCTTTTTCATTTTGATTGACCTGCAGACCTAAGAAATAAGAAAGTTCACCAATCATTGACATCTCAAATTCTTTTTTCATTTTAATTGATATGTCTTTGCAGTATTCATCCATGCCGCTGCCAAATATTATGTCATCTACATAAACAACAAGAACAATAAGATGACCCTTCTCTGTTTTGACATATAAGTTGCTATCCACCAAACCTTTCTTAAACCCTTGTTTAATTAGATAATTATCCAGACTTGCATACCATGCTCTGGGTGCCTGTTTTAATCCATATAAAGCTTTCTTTAACCCCGCAAACAAAATCCGGATTGTCACCAAGTTGGAAGCCATCCGGTTGTTCAATGTAAACCTCTTCTTCCAGCTTTTCCATTCAAAAATGCTGATTTTACATCCATTTGATATACTTTGAAGTTTTTATGAACTCGCTAATGCCGTAAACATCTCGATTGCCTCTAGTCCGGCTACCGGTGCAAAAGTTTCTTCAAAATCAATGCCTTCAACCCGAGCATAGCCTTTACATACCAATCTTGCCTTATTTCGACAACCTCGCCCATCTTCATTCAATTTATTTCTAAAAACCCATTTAGTGCCAATTATGTTTTTATTTGTTGGTCTAGGTACTAATTCCCGGGTATTGTTTTTCTCTATCTGATCTAGTTCTTCATTGATTGCCTTCATCCAACTTTCATCGGTGCTTGCTTTAGCAACATTTTTAGGTTCAATACTAGATAACAGAG
This sequence comes from Wollemia nobilis, assembly GCA_028583015.1. Classification (NCBI taxonomy): domain Eukaryota; kingdom Viridiplantae; phylum Streptophyta; class Pinopsida; order Araucariales; family Araucariaceae; genus Wollemia; species Wollemia nobilis. Next base: position 12,149,742 of record JAQPPZ010000513.1, read on the forward strand.
AATAGTTCCTCACCTGCTGTTCTTCTTGTCTGAATACCATCTGTGGGATCCCCAATAATCTGTTCACTTGGATGATTTTTCTGCCAGTTGCCTGTTTTAAATTTCCTGTTTTCTTCTTCTTTAGATTCAGTTTTTACACCATCTCGGATCAATTTTCTCGATTCTTCTCTGTTTCTTTTTCATCATCACCTTCAATGACTTCTTCATACATAGGGTAGTTTTCTTGATAAGTAGTTTCTTGTTCTCTACCTTCATCAACTTTCACATCAGCACTTTCAACAATTTTCTTCAACCTCTTGTTGTAACATGTGTATGCCTTGCTTTTTGTTGAGTAACCAAGAAAGATACCTTCATCAACTCTATCTTCAAATTTACCGAGGTTATCTTCAATCCGTTTTATGTAGCACTTGCTGCCAAATACTTTGAAATGTCTTGTTGTTGCCTTTCTGCCAAACCACAACTCATAAGCTGTTTTGCTTTCATGTGGTCTCAGAATGCACCTGTTTTGAATGTAAACTGCAGTATGAATCGCCTCTTTCCAAAATCTGTCGACTATTTTGTTTTCTGCTAGCATTGTCCTTGCCATTTCCTGCACTGTTCTATTCTTCCTTTCTACAACACCATTCTCTCCGAGGTGTCCTAGCTGCTGAAAACTGTCTTCTTATCCCATGTTTTTGACAAGATATTCTGCAAATTCTTCGGAGATAAACTCTCCTCCCCTGTCTGATCTTAGGCATTTAATTCTTTTTCCTGATTGATTCTCAACAAGATTTTTGAAGGTTTTAAACATCTCAAAGGCTTCTGACTTGAGTTTCAAAAATAGTACCCATGTCATTCTTGAGTAGTCATCTATACACAAGATAAAATATTTGTGTCCATTTATGCTTTCAGTTCTCATGGGTCCACATAGATCAGTGTGAATTAGTTCTAATGGCTTGCTAGTGAAGTATTCTTTTGCTTTGAAAGTGGCTCTGGTTTGTTTTCCCTTTTGGCATGACTCACGGATGCTATTTACTGGGTTTGCCAATGTTTGGTATATCTCTAACTGCTCTTTTTGAACTGATTTTTGCCAGATTGTCAAAACTAATATGCCCAAGCCTCTTGTGCCATAGCCAGTTTTCATCTTCCTGTCCAATCAAGCATGTTCCTTCTATAGGTTCTGAAAGTGTATACAGATTTCCAGAAGTTCTCAGTATAGTGGCTATTAACTTTCCATTTTTTGTCTTTCTTACTTCACAGCCCTCCTTCTTGAAGATTACATCATGGCCTCTGTCACATATTTGACTTACACTTAGCAAGTTATGCTTCGGGCCAATTACAAACAAGACTTCTTTTGATTTTATATTGCCATCACCGATCTTGACTGATCCCTTTCCAACAATCTTTGCTCCATCATTATTTCCAAATTTCACAGAACCACCTTCATAATTCTGTAAATTCTCAAACTTTTGCTTGTCACCTGTCATGTGACTGGAACAACCACTTTCAAGTATCCAAGGTGCTGATTTGTTCTCGAGCTTTAAAAGCGGTCCGGACAATCAAAGATTCCTTTTCTTTCCATTCTGGTTTGATAGCAGATTTTGCTACTTGTTTTGCCTTTGTCCTTTCATTAGCATGTGCCTGTTTTTCAAGAAATTTCTGGTTTTGTTTCAACCCACTTGGCTGAGATTTTCTACCCTGATAATTATTTGATGCAAAAGTGCTTCGTAGCTTCTAGCAATATGTCCAAAATTATGACAATTATAACATTCAACCGCATAATTCATTAAAGGAGAAAAAACATTTCTGCTGGTAAAATTCCTTTGAGATACATTATGCCTCGCAATCTGAAATCTTATGGCCATAAGCATTGCATTTAAAACAATAACCAGAAAATGCATGATTAAACCCGGGTGCCGGTCTTTGCCGACTTGAAGTAGGAGCCATGACTCTTCTCCTCCTTGGATGTGTGACTTTTGTGAATCCATCTTTGTCGGTATTCTTCTTGAATCTGGCATTATTGTTTTCTTTTGCAATATTTGGTTTTTCTGGTTCAACCCTGATCTTTTCTTCTTTCTTTATGAGTTCTATATTCAAGTTCTGTGAATCCTTTGAAGATTCTCTTTCATCAAAGCCTAAACCAAATTTTATGCCGAAAGGCCTTTGGTTATTTAACATTTTATCCAGCTTTACAGTACTTTCTTCAAACTTATGAAAACAGTTCAATTTTCTATTCATCTCCTCTAACTCCATCCTTAACTTAACAATGTCTTCCTCTAGCTTGCTCGCATTCAACCTGTCTTTACGAGTTAATTGTTCATCAAGAACTTCGGACATTTTCTTGAATTCCTCTCGTCTCGTATTTTTAGATTGTTTATTATGTCCGTGGCATTCTCTAATTTCTTTGAAAATTTCTTATTCTTCTTCCTTTCTCGCACTCAACTCTTCAAGTGCAGCAACCAATTCTCCTTCCAAATACACTTCGGCTTCATCCTTGGAATTTTCATCACCTTCCTGATTTTTCTTTGTTCTTTCTTCTTCAAGTGCCATGAAAAGAGCTTCACCTCCTTCTTCTTCAGACTCCTCATCTGTGCTTTCTTCAGAACTGCTGACATTCTTGGTTATGAAGCTTTTCTTCTTGAAGTTGTTCTTTCTGAAATTTTGTTTCTTCTTCCAGTCCCTTTTTCTTGGTGTGAACCTTCACCATTTTTTGTTCTCTCCCGCATTGGACATTTTGCTGCAAAATGACCGACTCCTCCACAGTTGAAGCATTTAAAAGGTAGCTTCCCTCTATATTTTCCTTTTCCTTTTGTGAGTTTTCGAACAAAATTGGCTTCTCGTTTCATCCAGTTGTTCCTTCATCCTCGGATTCATGTTCAGCTTTTACATTCTTGTGTGCTTTAAAAGTCGCTTCTCTGTCTCGTAGACTTGGTTTGTCCTATTCTCATTTCATATGTCGTCGGGGAACCATGCAACTCATCCATGCTGAAGTTGTTTAGATCTTTTGCCTCTTCTATTGCAGAGACTTTGGAGTTAAATCTTTTGTGAAGTGTTCTGAGAACCTTTTTCACAACAACCGCATCATCAATTTCTTCACCGAGTCCTCTGATTGCATTAATAATTTCGTTGACTCTCAACATATAAGTCTCTATGTTTTCATCTTCATTCATTTGCAGTGCTTCGAACTGTGCTCGATGAGTTTGCAGTTTTGCTTCCTTAATCTTACTTTCTCCTTCATGGATGCTCTTCAATTTATCCCACATGTCTTTTGCTGATTTACAACTCATGACTCTTATCAGTTCACTGTCAACAAGCCCACACATTATGGCATTCTTAGCTTTGGAGTTGTTCTCAAATTTCTTTTTCTCAACAGTATCCGTTGGAGGAGTAGTGGGTGCTGTGTATCCACTATCTACGGAATCCCAAATATCATATCCCAATGCACTCAGATATGTTTGCATTCTGAGTTTCCGTAAGGTGTAATTTGTTCCATCAAATAAGGGAGCTTTGTTGGATGAAAATCCTTCATCGCCTGCCATTGTTTCTTCCAAGATCTCCTTAGCTGATTAAGCTTGTACAAGGAACCTCGCTCTGATACCAATTGATGTTCACACAATGACACTGAGAGGGGGGGTGAATCAGTGTAGTTATTTAATTTCGAAACAGCAACATTCAAAGACTGAAGCACAGAAAACTTATAAAACCAAAAGAACAAAATGAGAGCACACCACAACACACAATATAACGAGGTTCACCAATTTGGCTACTCCTCAAAAATTAACTGCTTGGACTTCAATCCAAATCCAGTCTTTGCAAAATTTCAATTTTACAACTTCTTTACCAAAATCCACTGGAAGGAGCACCAACCCCCGTAATTTTCTGCTGCAACGGATGGAGCACCAACCCCTAGTACCAAGCACCAACTTGGACTACAATTCGATCAATTAGAATGACATAAAAGTGTCTTCACTTCATGCACAACCCCGATCGGTCTGCAATTAATCCAACTCGCACACTTTCACGGCTCTGCTTATTTTTCTATTCAAACCCTCTTTTCACAGCAATTTTTCTCTTTCGCAACAACTTTTCTCTAACAAAGACAACATCTTCTCTCGTACGACTATTCTTTTATAACCTTTCAATCCCGCATGCAGTCGAATCACATACTCGGACTGTTCGAATCCATGCAATATGGTCTGTTTGATTACATGCACTACGACTATTCGAACCCCTGCAATACGGCGGTTCGATTCCTTGCAATACGGTTGTTTTAATGCATTTTCGAACCTGCATATTCGGCTGTTCGAATACTTCAAATACGGCCATTCGAATACTGTTTCTATTCTGCATATCCGACTCTTTGAATTCTCGCAAATATGTCTTTTCTAATGCTTCTTCAATCCTGCATATTTGTCTGTTCGAATACTTCAAATACAGCAGTTCGAATGCTTTTTAATCCTGCCTATACCATTCTTCGAATGCTTTTCAATCATGCAAATTCAACTGTTTCAGTGCATGTTCGACACCTGTCAATTTGTAACTGCCGATCTGACATCAGTTACTTTTTACGTAACTGGCTGCATGATTTTCCTGTCTGCTTTTTCTGACACGTGTCACCATGCATGCTTTTTTGGCTTTTACCCGCCAAATTGTTACCTGTCGCGATATCGCGACACTTTCTGTAGCCGTACCATTCATGCCCTTGCTGTCGTGAAATCGTGACCATTTTGGCTCTTGAAAGCTTTCCCTGCATCTTGTCGCGATATCGCGACACTTTCAACTTATGCTGACGTCACCCTGAAGGTTGTCGCGAAATCATGACGTTTTCGGCTTCCAGTGGCTTTTCTTTCATCCTGTCATGAAATCGTGACACTTTTCAACTTTGCTGACGTCATCATCCTTCTTGTCGTGAAATCGTGACGTTTTCGACTCTTGCTGACGTCATCATCCTTCTTGTCATGAAATCGCGTTTCTCTTGTCATTCTTTGTAAATGCGTTTACTCTTTCTGACGTCATCATCCTTCTTGTCACGAAATCGTGACACTTTCAGCTTCCGTACACTCTTCTTTGCCAGCAGCGAAAAAGGAACATGTCACGAAATCGTGACACTTTGCTCTTCCGTACAACTCTCCTTGCCAACTCCAATGAAAATGGAACATGTCACGAAATCGCGACACTATGCTTCATGCAATGGCAAAATTTTTACATCTTTGTGCCTTGTGTTTTCACCTTGCCTCTTTTCATGAAATTTTGACTTGTAATATCATTGCTCGCATCTTTCGGTTCTACACTTTTGACTAGTAGCGAAATCGCTACTCCTTAGTTTCCCTTTGTTTCAACATGTAGCGCCATCGCTCCTACACCTTAGTTTCTCTTTGTTTCAACATGTAGCGAAATCGCTACACCTTCTTCTTGTGAATTTTTACTTGTGTCGAAATCGTTGCAACTCAGTTTTCTTAACTTTCGATTTGTAGCGAAATCGCTACACCTTTGTTTCCATACATTTCAACCTGTGCTTTGAAATGCGAAACTTTAACATGCATGGAAATCGCTACTCTCTTCATTGCAAGCTCCTTTCCTCCATTTATGTCGTGAAATCGCGACACATTTTCTCTCTCCTCAGTGAAAACTCGACATGTCGCGACATCGCGACATTTTGGCGTGCATTTTCTCTCTCCTACTTTTTGTCGCGAAATCGCGACACATTTTCTCTCTCCTCAGCGAAAACTCGACATGTCGCGATATCGCGACATTTTGGCTTGCATTTTCTCTCTCCTACTTTTTGTCGCGAAATCGCGACAGAAAACATGTCGCGATATCGCGACAGTTTTCTTCCTTGTCTCTTTCTGCCAATTTCGAATCGGGTCACCTCTCGTTTTGCTTGAAACTTTCTCGCACTTGATCCGACTGACCTCTGAACTGCATCAACTGCATCAATCTGTCTGTGTTGACAACAATGACAATACTTTCTCAAATGCTTTTGCTGCACCTTGCTCAACAGAGATCCTTTATCTCCTTATTTTTTTATCATTATGGCGGAAGGGTTGGGAATATTTCTCAAGTCTCAAGTCATGCAGGGTCTCATTCAGGGGTGGAAGTGGGATAGTAGTTTACCACCTCTTTACCACCTTCAATTTGTTGATGATACTACTTTGTTGGGAGTTTACACTATCAGGGAAGCTGGAAATATTAGACAGTCTCTTGACATATATCTTGGTGCTTCTGGACAGTTGATTAATGAGGACAAGTCTTCTATTTTCTTCTTCAATACCCCTCCTCTTATTCAAGATAGGATTGCTCGCATTATAAGATTCCAGGTTGGGACTCCCCCCTTCATTTATCTTGGTATTCCAATTTCATCTCATCCTCTACCTAGATCTTCTTGGCAGTCTATGCTTGATAAGTTTAGAAGGAATGTGAATCATTGGACTTTCATATGGAAATCCACTGTAGGTAGAGTGTTGCTTTTAAAATCTATTGTTCAAGCTTTACCCATTTATATATGTTTTGTACAAATAGCTCACTCTCACTCAATCAAGGACATGGATGCTTTGTCAAAACATTTTTTATGGTCTAGAAAACTTGATCAATCTAAATGGAGTTTGGTTAGGTGGGATTCTATATGTAGGTCGATGCAAGAGGGATGCCTTAGGTTGCGATAGACAATACTTTTTGGGCAATATTTGGCTACAAAACTTTATTGGAGATGGTGTACCTCTCAAGATCATATTTGGGCTAAAATATTATCTTGTACATACTTGAGAGGTATTTCTGAGGGTGAGATCCCTAGAGTCAGCTTGGTTGGGAAAGGTTCAGTTATCTGGGACACTCTGGAAAGAGGAGCTAATTTAATCAAGTAGGGTTTATTCTGTATTTGCAATCAGGGATCAAATGCTCTTTTTTGGGAGGATTCTTGGGATGGTCACCCTCCTATATTGAATCAATATCTTAGGTTACATTCCCTAAGTATTTTTTTCTTGGAAGCAGGTTGGTCTCATGTGGAGGACTTTAAAAAAATCTAGTCTTTTGGAAATATGGAGATGTACAGGTGGAAATATCTGCAAGAATGGCCCGAGGGGGTACTGGCCAAGGACAAAAAGGTGCTTGATCTTATTCTTATGGGTATTCCTTGTTCTTCATTGAGGGGTAAATATATTTTGGCTTGGAACCCTGATCCTAAGGAAACCTACTCGGTAGCCTATGGTTATCAGGTTCTTGATAAGCAAAAGTATGTGAGTCTTCCTGTCACTTGGTGGAAAAATGTGTGGAACACATTTTCTTGGCCAAAATGTAACTTCTTTCTCTGGTTGGTAGCTCATAATAAATGCCTCACTTGGGATAATGTGAGGAAGAGGGGATTTTAGGGTCCCTCTTTTTGTATCCTTTGCGGTAAGAATGAGGATGACTCTTCTCATTTATTTTTCCAATGCTCCTTTGCCAGAGACATTTGGTACCATTGGTGGAGTTCTTGGAACCATCCATGTTTTCATGTGCTATCCTAGGTGGATTTTTGGAGTAGTTTGGGCAGACCTCCGACCAAGGCCCCCTTCCTTCGGGTGGCTTGGAATTTGGGCCCTTCTTACATCATCTGGCAAATTTGGCTCAAACAAAATCGATGCATATTTTAGGGCAATTATTTAGTTGTTCAACAGATCTAGCAAAGGATCATGTATATGGTTCAGGAAACCATCCATAGCAAATGTTATGTGGACCCTCTTTTGGATTATAGGGAGGAGAAGGTACAACAAGCCCTTAGTGTCTTTTGGGATGGTGTGAACTTTTTTAGCCCTAGTAGGGTTCCTCAGTTCAGTAAGAAGGTTAGAAGAGATGGTAGGTGGAGGCCACCCCCTATAGGAGTTTTAAAAATTTATACTGATGGATCATCCAAGGGTAATCCTGGACATGTTGGCATTGGCAATGTTGGGAGAGATTCTACTAGTGGTGTCAGTTTTTTATTTTCCATTTATAAAGGTGTTCACTCCAATAATTTTATGGAAGCTCTTGCAATTCTTGAGTCCTTGCAGAGGGGGTTTTCTCTTGGCTGGCATAGGATTATCTGTGAGTCTGACTCTCAAATTGTGGTTAATATTTTAAATAGTAAAAGGGTGGAGGAATTTAATTGTCGGTTGGCCTCTATAGCCATTCGATTCTCGAGAATGAGTGAAGAGTTTGAATTTATATCCTTTGTGCACATTCCAAGGGAATGGAATGTGGTTGCTGATTACCTGACCAAAAGGGATTCTGAGCTGCTAGATCCTTGGAGTATCGATAATTGGAAGAGTCTCCCATATGGGGACTCTCAATGCCTATGGGATTTGATCCACAAGGATGTACAGACTTAATGTGGTTTGTTCTTGTTGTCTTTTCTAGGTGTCATTCTAGTCTAGTGGTTTTAGCCTGTTTGGTTGTTTATTTGAGTCCTGGTTGGAAGCTTAGTTGTACTCTGTAATCCAGATTTTTTATCAATAAATTTTTACCCTTTTATTTAAAAAATATATATATGGATGTCCACATTAATACATTCAATCATTTGGCATCGTATTATAGTAATGATCTTGGTAATAGGGTAGTGAGTGATGTTTTGTACTATGGTGCTACCAGTGCAAGATTGAGAGCAAGAAAATTCCAGTGCAGCATCAGGTAATGTAATGAGGAAATACCATCGTAGACATAGCAATAAAAATAAAAGGCATTAATGGTCGTTGTTCACGTAGTAGCAGCAGTGTCACAACAAATTCAACATGGATGTGGAGCTTAAGAGCCCGAATGAAGTTGATAACCAATGTATGTGGATATGCCAAAAAGTAAAACTTCCTCTACACCAGACCAAGTCCTATACGTACAAATCATGGGAATTCAATGATGAACAACGTGACATGATGGTCAGGTATAACACAAGGACCATAGGGTTTGGTGAAGGCATGAGTGGATGTTACATTAACATTGCAACAATAGCATATAGCCAAGGATGAATAAGGATATCAGTTGGTGTTACACCATAACACATAAAGGACTACCCGACAGATAGATTATCAAAGTGTTGGACATTATCCAAGGTATGACAAGAGCATCTATATTATTTTTTTAGTGAGCAAGCTCGACAATATATTGGGTGGAATGCACAATTGATGATAGTATATAAGAACCCATGTTGTATTCGCAGTAGAGTGTAGGAGTGGAGTAGTATCCACAATCATTCTCTCATCAATGATAAAGGCATTTCACGGAGTCTATAATGAATGGATACCATAGAATTTGTTAGTTATGTATAGAAAATAATGATGCAATGAGAAGCAATGTTATAAAAGAAAAATAAAATGAAAGGTGTTATCATAGTATGTGTAGCGGTTACAATATGTGTGAAAGGGTTGGTGAAATGCGTTAGTCATTTGAGAGAGCTTGACCAATGAGACGTAGTTGCATGGTACGGCCAAATTTTGAGGGAAGGTCACTGGAGTTCATCAACAGAGCATGGATAGACCTAGCGGGAAAATCATGGCCCACATGGCAGTATTTCCTACTAAGATGTAAAGAGGGTGGCTTATTATTCTATTGGACATAAAGGAGATTGGTGCTTTAAAAGAAGATAAAGGCAAAAAAAGATAAATAAATAAGGGCATCACATTAAATAGAATGATAAGGGGATTGCTATAAAGAAACATGCGAGCGTTATGGAAGCCAAAAGGGGGGAACGCTAATGCAAAAAAAGGAAATAAAACAAATATATTTTCAGAAAATGGAGAGGAGTTCCATGAAAATATTTATAGGCCATTCAAAATAGTGAAGAGGGCTAGAATTGTTTGTAATGAAAGACTTATTATTTTGAGATTTGAATTCATACAGATCCGAAAAGTTGCACCTTGCGAGCAATATTGGAGGATATTTATATATGAGGTTTCTATACTTAATATTTCATTTTTTTACTGCATTTTGTGGATTTATATCTAGTGTTAAATGCTCTAGGAGGTTGCACTACGTGAAGGTTCATTTGAATGCAGGGTTTGTTTTCCTTAGAGTCTAGCACTTGATTTAACCAAATTGTGTTTATGTAGGTTTGTTTATATCATGTTACCCTTAATATTTTCTCATAATATCTAGTTTGCCGGGTAGGGGAACATGACATCGTATTGTATTTGCACTTATATTCTAGCTTTAGTTTAGTTTAGTTGTAGTTTCTTTTCTACCAGTTTTCTTTATTTTTTCTTTTTTGCAAACCCCACTTTTTTAAGTCTTCCAATATGAAACTCAGAATCCCAAAATATCCTATTTAAATCATAAATATGATCTAGGAAATTTGGAGTGTACATAATCCAAATAATTAGTTTCACAAGCACTTACATTTACATTTATTTGGATCATCTTTCAGGATATTAAAAGGAACATTTTTGCATAGCTTTTTACTTTTCATAAATAATACAAAATAAATCTATGAGGGAGGGTTTCTAACCTACATTTTCACATTAAATCAAATATAATAAATGAAGTGGACAATTCCATAGAATTTACTGATTTCATGTACATAATCAAAGATAAAAGGAATTGCTAACTCCACTAACCCTCAAACTCACATTAAGTGCAAATACAACAAATGAATGCTAACTTTCTAACATACTAACTTCCTAACTTTGCAATTAGTAGAGCATTAAATTTGAAGATAATATTGAATCTACTAACTATAAATGAAGTAGGAAACACTGATCTATGGTGCATTAACAAATTTGATCCTATTATGGATGCTATGGATTTTGTTTGCTGTGAAAGTGGGTCCTCTGGTTTTCAAAATTATGAAGGCGGGAAGGATTATTTTCAAATTTCTAGAATGTGGGAAGGTGAATTCTCTCTTATCGCTTCTACCTCTATTGATGTTCTGGCTGATCCTCTCTCCTCTGCTCATAAGGATGATCTATTTCTTACCCTTGATTGAGGATCAAACCTCTCTCATATCACGTCTAAACTTGTTCCTACCAAGCTAAGCGCTGAACCCAATTTTTGCTCCATTCCGTCTAACTTTATTTTTGTGGATGGTGTTGCGCTCTCCTCTGAGCTCAAGGTCTCTCTCATCGTTCCACCTTCCTTTGGGTCGAAGGCAGAGGTGCCCAAACCTAATTATATTAGGGTTTATTCATTGTGGGAATATGATGTGTATTTTGATCCTAAACCATCTTTTGTTAAAGTCTTGGGTTGCTCATCCTTCTCTGTTGATCTATCGTCCTTCGAGGTTTCTGGCAATCGTGTCAAGATTTCTTCCAACGTTGTTGATAAATTTCTTGCTAAGGAATATTTTTCTCTCATTGGTAAAGTAGTGGGTGGTAATCCAAGCCTTGACATTATCATAAGATGGGCATTCTCAAAATGGAAATTCAGAGGATCTCTTCAAATTGTTAGCCTCTACAATGGCTTCTTTGGCATTCACCTCAATACTAGCAAGGATGCAGCTCATATTATTTCAGGAGGGCCTTGGTTCCTAGGGACCAAAAGCATCTTTCTCATGAAATGGTCTCCTGATTTTGACCCAGAGACTCAAAGCATCAACTTCGCTCCTATTTGGTTCAGGCTTCCAAATTTTCCTTGGCACCTATGGCATGAACCTGTCTTCAAATTCGTAGACTCCACCATTGGATATTTGCTTCTCATTGACAGAGTTACTTTATCTAAATCCAGAATGCATGCTACTCACCTCTGTGTCAACGCTCATATTGATTCTGCTCTCCCCACCTTTGTTGAGCTGGAGCATGGAGATTTTTTTCATAAGCAAGCTATTGAATATGAAAACAATTATTCGTTCTGTATTGAATGTCGTTCCCAAGATCATATTCGTGCTTGCTATCCCTCGCTTGTAAAGCAGAATATACCTTTAGTTGCTTCTCGAAAGTTGTTGACCTTGACAAAGGAAAGGCTTCCCAAAATCCTTTCAAAAAGGATAAAAGAAGGTTTCCTCCCTCAAAGAGTGTCATTTTCAGACCTATCAAAGATAAATCATTCCAAAATGCTCGTATCAATGATTCTGGTCTCTCTTCTCTGAAAGGCAAAGGAAAATTAGTTGCTCCTTCTACGGATTCTCCAAATGAGGTTAGTATTTTTGCTCACCCTCATTCTTTTCAAATTCTTGGTGATTTGGTTCCTGAGGAAGAGGGTCTTGAATCTTCCAATCCTGATTCTCTGCCTAAACCCTCCTCGGACTTGTTGAATCCCCAGCTAAACTCTATTTCTTTAACTTCCAACCCCTCGTCCCCTCCTACTTTTAATTCTTCCCAGCCCTTGGTCGATGAGGTTTCCATCCCTATTTCTTCCCTTGAACCTTCAAGCCCTGTCATCCAACAAATTTCCAACTTCAGTCCCAAGATGACTAGAAGCCAAAAGAGATCCCCTATTGATTTTGGGTTGGAGAAAAAGTGAGGAAGGCCTTCCAATTCCGATCAATGGAAGCAAGGATTAAATGAATACATTGCCAATGGAGTTCAAAAAACTTTGTTCTCTTCTGGTATCTCAGGTATCTTATCCAAGGAGGACTCAAAGTGCACCAAACCTCCCCAACCTTCTAGAAAGGGAGGCAAAAAAACTTCAAAAGTGCCTAAATGAAGATCCTCTCATGGAATGTGAGAGGCCTTAATGGTTCAGCCAAATAAAGGTTAGCTAAATCATTAAGGAAAGAAATTAGACCTTGTTGAGAAGCAACACACCCCCACTAAAAAAATGAAATTCCATCCTTTGAAAATTTTTAGCTTTCATTTTGCAATAAGGACCCTCTTGATGTTTTCTAGGTTTTTATTCCAAATTTTTCTTGCATCCTTTGTCAAAATTCGCCTTCATCAAAGCATCCAAGTAGGCTTGCATATGGCATTGATTTCAATTTAAAACTTCTGAAAGTTTGCATGTTAAAAGTATTAATTCATATTAATGCATTTTCTCTTAATCCCTGATGAATTCTAAAGTTTCGTTTGTAGATTCGGATACCCTTTGGCCTTATTTAGATCCTTGTAAAGTTTCATCAAATTCTGGGCACTTTGAGTTTTTGTCATTTTTCTGCACCAAAAGAGGCAAGGGAAGCGTCGTGAAATCGCGATGTCGCAAAATCGTGACGCATTTGGTCAGAGGACCCAAGGCAAAGGAAGCATCGTGAAATCATGATGCATTTGGTCAGAGAGCCTAAGGCATGGCCGTGTCACGAAATCGCGACATGGCAGTAAGGCAAAAGCCTAAGGCATGGCCGTGTCGCGAAATCGCAACGTCAAAATTTTGCGATGTCACGATTTCATGACATGGCGGAAAGGCAAAAGCCTAAGGCATGGCCGTGTCATGAAATCGCGACGTCACAATTTCGTGACGTCACGAAATTGTGACGTCGTGATTTCACGACGTCACGAAATCGCGACATGGTAGTAAGGCAAAAGCCTAAGGCATGGCCGTGTCGCGAAATCGCGACGTCGCGATTTCACGACGTCGTGAAATCGTGACACGATAGAAAGAAAAGGCCTAAGGCATGGTCGTGTCCTGAAATTGCGATGTCGTGATTTTACAACGTCACAAAATCATGACACGACAGAGAAGAAAATCCCAAGGCTTGGCCGTGTCGCGAAATCGCGACGTCGCGATTTTACGATGTCGTGAAATCATGACACAAAGCAAAAAGAAGTGCCAAGTCAGGGGAGTGTCATGATTTTGTGACATGTCACAAAATCGTGACATGTCACGGTTTCATGACAGAGAGAGTTAAGCAGCGCAAAGTCAAGGGAACGTCGTGATTTCATGACATGTGAAATTGTGACATGTCGCAGTTTCATGGCAGAAGAGCTGGGAAAGACCAGAATGTAGGGGGACATCGCGATTTCGTGACACGTGTCAAAAAAATAAAGTCGGCATATAGTGAACATTAGGGTTTTAATTTAATAGTATTAAAATACTAATCCTTGTTTGTCTTTTGCAGAAAGCGAGCTGGCAGTTGCATACTAGCGGAAGTAATGGCAAAAAAGGACAAAATAAGCACGGATTAAATGAAGGTCGTCAGATGGAAATTTGAGATGTCGAGAATTTTTGGTCCATCCAGATTTTACAGATCTGGCCGCAAAGAGACTTTACGATGACTAAGCAACTGCCCATTTAATGGAATATGTCGGCAATTGATCGAAAAATGAAAATATCTACACACAGTTACCAAAATTTGCCGATGGACGCATTTAACAGGAGAATTTATGGTGAAAGTAATGGCATGCAGATAATTTTAACTCAGAAGCGGCTCTGCAAAGATAAAATGTCAGAGAAACCAGTGACTCATTCCGAATTTTTCTGAGGAATTAATGAGGCGCTCCCGGCAAGTGCACCAGAAATATGAAGATATTTACTTACGTAGTGCCCATTTATGGAATATATCGACCAGCTGGTCAGAAAACGAAGATATTTACTTGCAGTTACAAATGGATGAGAATAATATCAGATCATGCCTTCTCCATTTATGGCAAGTAACCGCACTAAGATTTGCAGAGTGGTTAGGGTTTATTCAAAACTCTATTTTTAAAGGGGCTTATATTGTAAAACCGGGGGTAGTAAGGTTTAGAGGATAAGATTTAGGGTTTGAGAAGAAGATATTTCTAAAAAGATCAAGGTCTGTCCTGGGTCTATAAATACTTCTTCTGAATGTAAATTCAAGGAGGCGAAAACTTAGAAATACAAGCTATTGGAGCAATTTCCTGCAAATCTTGTTTGAAAGCTTTGTTCTGGACTTAGAGTTGGTGTGATTTTTCTTTTTCTATGATAGCGTGGCTAGGAGCCTAATCTCTTTCAGATTGTGATAAGTTCATCTTCTTTTGTTTTCGTTTCATTAAGGTTTATTTAAATTATGTTGTAGATCTATGTTACCAGGATTGGATATGCTGCTAGGCTTCATTTTCTTTATTGTATGTTAGGGAAAATTACAGATTTAAGGTTCAGGCCTGTTCTAATTGCTTTGTCCTCACTGTGCGAGCTAGGCTGCTGGTGAAAGATACCAATTTTAACCGACTTCCCTTCTGTTTGTGATTTTCTTTCAGATCTGTTGTTGTCTTTGTCTTATGCTCTTAGTGGAAGGTGATCTTAGAAAGCTGGACACTTTCCTCTTTGATTTTGTTCTATTTTGAAGCTAACCGGTATAACTAAAATTGGTAGTTTTGGTTTTGCAGCTAAGTTAGATAAATTTCTCTTTCTGCCCTACCCTACTCTCTCTGTTCCACCGATTGAAATGATCCATTTTTATCTTTCTTTTACATTTGTCTTTTATTTAAATCTGCTAACGCATAAAGAGCTAGATCAAAGAACCGATTGTAAATCGATTATCCACCAAGATAACCAACTCCAAAAACATTACCGAACCAAGTCCCGAGCCCGTTGTAAGGTAATGCAGACGAGTCCACTTGAAACTATTTCAGAAGTGGAAAAGAGTGAATAGACATTCGACCCAACTCTGTAACTCACACCTTGGATATCCAAACAAGATCCTAAAGTGAGTGGGATTTATCCCTTATAAGTGTTATCGGGTTTTTATGCTCATTCTTCACAGGGTGTGTATAAAAGTCGAACCAACATTTAAAATTGGCGCTAGAAGGAGGGCCTAAACTATGTTCAGTATTGTAAGTTGTTTGTGCAGAGTCTGGTATTTTATATTTTGAATCCTTTTCCCTCCTCTTTAGCTCTTTTTAAACTTGTTTGTTTGAGTTTTTCCTAAACAAGTGAAACTCAACACCAACATTTAAAATTGGCGCTAGAAGGAGGGCACGAAGTTCAGTAGTTTGTTAAGGATTGTAAGATTATAAGTTGCTTGTGAAAAGCTGGATTCCACTTATAGAGTAACAAGGTCCCATTCCAGAGCTAGAGAGCTCCTTGTGCTTGAGTTAGAAACTCCAAGAAGAAGCAGCCTCAAAAGGGCCAAGTCCTTGTCTGGAATAGTTTTGTCACCACTTGTAGTTACTCCAACTACAACTGAAAGTATCATCGTCAATCAAGTAGTAATGGCCAACTGGTTGGGTTCCACTGCCTTAAATATCTCGGGTGCAGCCCATGACCTGCCAGAAATCCTGAGAGATATCTTCCCAGATACAAGCATGATGGAACTAGGACAGCAGAAGAACATCTAGTAGCATTCAAGAATGCTCTAAAATTGTTAAATGTACAGCATGAAGATGTGGCTTGCAGATTGTTCCCGTTCACTCTCCAGGAGGGAGCTTACGACTAGTTTCTAAATCTCACTAACGATTCTATTACCAGTTGGAATGACTTGGAAAAGGTTTTTGTATCGCAGTTTGGTGAAGTAATAGATCCCAGTGTATTATATCAACAGTTTTCGGGTATTAAAAGAGAAATAAATGAATCGTCGGATCTTACAATGTTAGATTTCGGAAGGCTTATGGTAGACTCGATTGGTTATTATGTGCCAAATGCAGACCTAGCATTAGAGATTTTTAGGAATTCTCTAGATCCAATGACTTCTGTTTTCTTGAAAAGAGATGCCTCTATTACCAATCTAACAGAGGCTTACAAAGAAGCTTTAGTTCTGGAAAGGCAATTGGGGCCTCAACCTCTAAGTGCTCATCAAATTCCTTTGGTCACACAAGGTACCCCTATCTTCAATCCCATACCACATCAGATGATGTTGCCAGTATGTCAAACTCCACCATCAAGAAATCCATTGGTTGTAGCACCTGTTGAAAATGTACAGAATCCAGGTAAAGAAGCTGATAACACAAGAGTTGAAGAAGTTTCAAGGGTAGTCCAAAAGTTGGCAAATGACTTTTTGACTTTCAAAAGGCAAGTGTCCATCGAAGAAAACCCAAATAGGTTTTCTTATCAGCAGAATAGATTCACTCGGCCCCCATACGAGCCCAATAAGGATTATAAAGGTAAAGGGCATGATGTAAATATTTGTGATTTAGCTTTGCCTAACTGAGTGCAGGATTCATGGAACATCTCAGCGACGGGAATTGGATTGTTTGGAATTTTGTAATGCCTTTGAAGCTCTTTCTGGCGATTTGGTTTCTCTTGAACATCAAAGAACTGTGGATGCCCCAAGTTCATCCAGTCACAGTGCAACTATGGTCTTAGATTCTTTCACTTTCCCAGAAGAATCAGAGAATGTTGTGGAGCTACCCATGGATGAAGTGCAAGCTTTTCAACAATACAGGAGGGACAACTACAACCTCAAAAACAGAAATCCGGAGCCCAACACTACATCTACCCCTCTGGACAACTCCCACAGTGTTCCTCCAGATCCATCTTCAAGCAATAACCCATCTCCACCCAAGGGAGGAAACCCGAGAGGACCAGATGCATTTGTCCCTCCACTCAATAAGGGATATAATATAGTGGAGGACATGAAGAAGATCAAAGCCAACATCACTCTTCATGAGTTGGCCCAAATTTCAGAACAGAGGGATAACCTGATCAAAACATATTCTGAACCTACTACCAAACCTTTGGAAAAGGGAAAGAAGATGGCAAATGCAAATGTGGCCATGTATAAAGAGAAGACTGAAGTTTCACCTTTTCTACTGACTGTCCGAATATTTGGGAAAAATTTACACAATTGTCTGGTAGATTTAGGTGCTTCAGCTAATGTTATGCCTTTGGCCATTTGTCAACAGTTGGGTTTGACCCCCATGAACTCCGAGATGAGAGTCATCCAATTGGATAAGTTTGAGGTTAAAGTGGTAGGTGAACTTCAGAATATACACATCCAGCTAGCATCTGAGCCGAGAGCGCAACACAGAATTGACATTCAGGTGGTGGATATTCCTGTAGGATACGGGATGCTTCTGAGCAAGGATTGGTCAAAATCCTTGAATGGGTACTTGGCTACTGATTTTTCGCATATGTGGTTACCCTGGAATGGTTTTGCAAATCAATTAAGAATCAATAGAGAACCAAGATATAAACTCATGATCACAGAGTATAATGCCAAAAATGAGACTGCTAATCTTATTGAGGGCTATTATATCGGGGTTTATAATTTGACAACTACTCAAAAGGAAAAACCAGTTAAAGCTCACCTTGATCACGATAATGAAGTTGGGATACTTCATATTGATGCAGCTAAGTTTGAGCAAGGTTATGGTACAGGGGCTGTTCTTAAAAGACCAAAAAATCAAACCGGCTTTATGTCTTATCGCTTGTAGTTTCTTCGCACGAATAATTTGGCGAGAATATGAAGCATTAGTACCGGGATTAAAATTTGCTTTACATTACTTTGATCATGCAGATACGAAAACTCGTATGTTGGACTTGTTTGATTTGCAGGGTGGACGACTTCAAGCCGTGGAGCATTTTAGTCGACACCAAGAGATAGTCAAGCGTTGGCTTGACGAAAAGGCTAGGGTGAGCGCTTTCAATCGTGCAGACCTGGTGCTTCTATGGGACAAGGCCCAAGAAAAGAAAGGTAAACACATAGAGGTGCAACCTTTATGGATAGGGTCGTACCAGATTGCCGAGATCCTAGGTAATAATGCATTTCTTCTACAGGACCTGGAGGGTAATTTTTTGAACCTTCCTATTAATGGTCAATACCTAAAGCATTATTTCTCAGCTGTCCCATCCGATACATCGTTTGAATAAATCACAAAGACGTTGTAACATGTGTATATATTGTAAATAAGCTTTGAAGTAGTTTGTTTTTATTTTATTTTAGTTTGATTTTTAAAGTTCTGTGTTTTATCCTTTGGGGTCTGTACAAAGTAGTTTGTTTTTATTTTATTTTGTTTGATTTTAAAGTTCTATGTTTTATCCTTTGGGGTCTGTACAAATTTCTTTTAGCTTTTAAAAATTTTGTTTTTTTTTTTAAGTTTTGCCTGGGCAGTAAAGAAAGAAATCAGCCTTTAAAAAAATTTGTTTTATTCTGAGTTCAAAATCCCGTGTTCATTTTGTTTTATTCTAATTAAGAGATAGTCTACTCAAACTGAACAGTGGAACTATTTTGTTATTTAGAACAACAATAGAAAGATAATTGGATTTTGTGTCTTGCTTGCCACAATTATTTTAATTATAAAGAAACTGCTATACTATTTGGCTGGAGAAACTCCCAGGGAATCCAAGAAAAGTTGGTCATAAGAGGGGACTCTGATTCATGAAATTATTTGAGTATCCATAGAGGCTATCAGTACCCAGGCTGAAGCAGTTCCAGATCGATGAAATTAAAAAAAAAAAAAAAAAATTGTTCTGAAGCAGTTCGGTATATTTCAAAGGAGAGAGAGAGAGAGAAGGTGAAAGTTGAGCAAGACAACATAAAACTGGCACTCTGTTATTTCCCACACAAAAAAAAAAAAAAGGAAGGAAGAAGTTATGTAATGAAAGAGATAGCCAAGGCTTCAGAAGATGTTTTCTTTTACCAAGTTGTAGATACCACCTCACAGTTGTGGATCAGGGTCGTGAAAACCTAAAGAGTAACTCTGTCGGGGCTGTAAAAGGCTAAACTAGTAAACAGAGCCCTACTCGGTTTCCCCTTTCACAATCTAGAAAAGCTGATCAATCCAGAGTACAACATTTGAAGGCCCAGTCATTCTTGAAGAAAGTTTTATACGCTTATAATTGCACATCAGAAATCTTCCTTAAGTGATTCAACCTAGTATGTCCTTGGAAAATTTTAACAACTATCAGGTAGTAGTTAATTTATTTTGAAGAATATTTGTGGCAAAGCATGGTACATGGTCTATATTGTTTTGAAACTAGAGTCCTGGATTCTAAAATAGTGCTACTATTTTACCCGCAGATATCGCCATTTGTTGAGAAGCAACACACCCCCACTAAAAAAATGAAATTCCATCCTTTGAAAATTTTTAGCTTTCATTTTGCAGTAAGGACCCTCTTGATGTTTTCCAGGTTTTTATTCCAAATTTTGCTTGCATCCTTTGTCAAAATTTGCCTTCATCAAAGCATCCAAGTAGGCTTGCATATGGCATTGATTTCAATTTAAAACTTTTGAAAGTTTGCATGTTAAAAGTATTAATTCATATTAATGCATTTTCTCTTAATCCTTGATGAATTCTAAAGTTTCGTTTGCAGATTCGGATACCCTTTGGCCTTATTTAGATCCTTGTAAAGTTTCATCAAATTTTGGGCACTTTGAGTTTTTGTCATTTTTTTGCACCAAAAGAGGCAAAGGAAGCGTCGCGAAATCACGACGCATTTGGTCGTAGGACCCAAGGCAAAGGAATCATCGTGAAATTGCATTGTCATGAAATCGTGACATCGTGAAATCGTGATGTCACGAAATCGCGACGTCGCAAAATCGCGACGTCGCAAAATCACATTTGGTCAGAGAGCCTAAGGCATGGCCGTGTCACGAAATCGCGACACGGCAGTAAGGCAAAAGCCTAAGGCATGGCCGTGTCGCGAAATCGCGACACGCACAACGACACACCACAGCCCACCAAATACGTCGTGAAATCGCGACGTCACGAAATCGCGACGTCGCAAAATCACAACGTATTTGGTCAGAGAGCCTAAGGCATGGCCATGTCACGAAATCGCGACACGGCAGAAAGGCAAAAGCCTAAGGCATGGCCGTGTCATGAAATTGCAACATGATAGAAAGGCAAAAGCCTAAGGCATGGCCATGTTGCAAAATCGTGACACGGCAGAAAGAAAAGCCTAAGGCATGGTCGTGTCACGAAATCATGACGTCATGATTTTGGGACGTCACGAAATCGCGACACGATAGAGAAGAAAAGCACAAGGCTTGGCCGCGTTGTGAAATCGTGACACAAAGCAAAAAGAAGTGCCAAGTCAGGGGAGCATCGCGATTTCATGACATGTCACGAAATCGCGACGTGTCACGGTTTCACGGTAGAGAGAGTTAAGTAGCGCAAAGTCAAGGGAACATCATGATTTCATGACATGTCGCGAAATCATGACATGTCGCGGTTTCGCGATAGAAGAGCTGGGAAATACTAGAATGCAGGGGGACGTCACAATTTCGCGACACGTGTCAAAAAAATAAAGCCGGCATATAATGAACATTAGGGTTTTAAATTAATAATATTAAAATACTAATCCTTGTTTGTTCTTTTGTAGAAAGCGAGCTGGCAGTTGCATACTAGCGAAAGTAATGGCAGAAAAGGACAAAATAAGCACGGATTAAATGAAGGCCGTCAGATGGAAATTTGAGATGCTAGGAATTTTTGGTTCATCCAGATTTTATAGATCTGGCTGCAAAGAGACTTTACGGTGACTAAGCAGCTACCCATTTAATAGAATATGTCGGAAATTGACCGAAAAATGAAAATATCTACACATAGTTACCAAAATTTGTCGATGGACGCATTTAACAGGAGAATTTATGGTGAAAGTAATGGCATGCAAAGAATTTTAACTCAGAAGCGGCTCTGCGAAGATAAAATGTCAGAGAAACCAGTGACTCATTCCGAATTTTCTTGAGGAATTAATGAGGCGCTCCCGACAAGTGCACCAAAAAGATGAAGATATTTACTTACGCAGTGCCCATTTATGGAATATATCGGTGATCGGCCAAAAAATGAAGATATTTACTTGCAGTTACAGATGGATGAGAATAATATCAGATCATGCCTTCTCCATTTATGGCAAGTAACTGCACTAAGATTTGTAGAGTGGTTAGGGTTTATTCAAAACTCTATTTTTAAAGGGCCTTATATTGTAAAACCTGGGTAGTAAGGTTTAGAGGATAAGATTTAGGGTTTGAGAAGAAGATATTTCTAAAAAGATCAGGGTCTGTCCTAGGTCTATAAATACTTCTTCTGAATGTAAATTCTCGAGGCGAAAACTTAGAAATACAAGCTATTGGAGCAATTTCCTGCAAATATTGTTTGAAAGCTTTGTTCTGGACTTAGAGTTGGTGTGATTTTTATTTTTCTGTGATAGCGTGGCCGGGAGCCTAATCTCTTTTAGATTGTGATAAGTTCATCTTCTTTTGTTTTCGTTTCATTAAGGTTTATTTAAATTATGTTGTAGATCTGTGTTACCGGGATTGGATATGCTGCTAGGCTTCATTTTCTTTATTGTATGTTAGGGAAAATTACAGATTTAAGGTTCGGGCCTTTTCTAATTGCTCTGTCCTCACTGTGTGAGCTAGGCTGCTGGTGAAAGATACCAATTTTAACCGACTTCCCTTCTGTTTGTGATTTTCTTTCAGATCTGTTGTTGTCTTTGTCTTATGCTCTTAGTGGAAGGTGATCTTAGAAAGTTGGACACTTTCCTCTTTGATTTTGTTCTATTTTGAAGCTAACCGGTATAACTAAAATTGGTAGTTTTGGTTTTGCAGCTAAGTTAGATAAATTTCTCTTTTTGCCCTACCCTACTCTCTCTGTTCCACCGTGAAATGATCCATTTTTATCTTTCTTTAAATTTGTCTTTTATTTAAATCTGCTAAAGCATAAAGAGCTAGATCAAAGAACTGATTGTAAATCTGATTGTCCACAAAGATAACCAACTCCAAAAACATTACTGAACCAAGTCTGGAGCCCGTTGTAAGGTAACAGACAGATCCACTTGAAACTATTCCAGAAGCGAAAAAGAGTGAATAGACATTCGACCCAACTCTGTAACTCACACCTTGGATATCCAGCAAGATCCTAAAGTGAGTGGGATTTATCCCTTATAAGTGTTATCGGGATTTTATGCTCATTCTTCACAGGGTGTGTATAAAAGTCGAACCAACATACCTACTATTTTTGCTATTCAAGAAACCAAAATCAGTGAACCACTTGATAGAAATATTCCCCAATACATTTGGAAGAATTGTGAATATTCTGTTTGCAAGGCTAAAGGCACCTCAGGAGGTCTATTTTGTTTATGGAACCCAAATATTTTGGAAGGAAATCTCATCCATTCCTCTGATGAGATGATGAGCATTCTTTTCTTTGATAAGGACAACAATTCACCCTGGGTCCTCACCAACATATATGCACCCAATTCCATTTCTGGTAGGTCCCATTTGTGGGACAACTTATCTTCAGTCATAAGTGCCTTTCCTAATATTCCTTGGATTTTGGTTGGAGATTTTAATACTCCTTTATTACCCTCTGATAAATTGGTAGGAGTAGGCTCCTACTCTAAAATTATGGAGGATTTTCAAGAATTCATAAGTCAACAGAACCTAATGGATGTCAATTTGAAAGGAAACCAATTCACTTGGTCAAATCGAAGATCTGGATCTCAATTAATCCAAGTAAAACTCGATAGGATTTTATTTTCTTAAGAAGCTATCCATATTTGTGAGGATGCTAATTTGCAATCCCTTCTCAAAATTGGTTCTGACCACAACCCTATTTTCCTTGACACAAACAATCCAAAATTCTTCAAAACCCCCTTCCAGTTTGAAGCCATGTGGATGCTACATCCTGATTTCAAAGAAAGGATTAATCAATGGTGGCAATATTATTTCCAAGGAACTCCTTCCTTTGTTCTAGCTCAAAAACTCAAACACACCAAGGAAAATATCAAAATATGGAATAGAGAAGTTTTTGGGAATCTTTTTCAGAACAAACAGGAAATTATGAACATATTAGCCATAATTGAAAAAGAATGCCAAGATCATGGAGTCTGCCCGGATGAAGTGAGGAATGAAGAAAGAAATATATTAGCCCAATATCACAACATCCTTCAATGTGAAGAAATTTTTTGGAGACAGAAATCTCGTGACATTTGGCTCAAAAAAGGGGATTCCAATACTAAATTTTTCCATGTTTCCACCTTGAGACACCGAAGCAATAACAGGATAAGAGAAATTTGTTGCCACGATGGTAGGATAATTAATGACATAAAAGAAATCAGGGCTGAAGGGACTAATCATTTTATGCAATTACTTCAAAAAGAATGCAGGTCTGATTCTTCTTCTAGCAAGAACTTCTTCCTTCAATTCATCCCTCACCTTATTTATGATATGAATAACAAACTCATTGTTGTCCTTTCTGATGAGGAAATTAAAGAGGCCCTATTTTCTATGCAATCAAATAAAGCTCCTGGACCTGATGGATTTTCTCCTAGATTCTTCCAAGATTTCTGGGACATTGTGGGCACTGATGTGTGTAAATAAATTAGGGAGATTCAAGGTTCTAAATTCATACCAAGGGGATTCAATTCTACCTTCATTGCTCTCATTCCTAAAATTCCAAATACCTCCAATTTCAATGATTTCAGACCAATCAGCCTTTGTAATGTCATTTACAAAATTCTAACAAAGGCCATCACCATACGTATGAGAGAGGTAATGCCTCTAATCATCAATCAATGCCAAGGAAGATTTATCAGGGGGAGATCTATCTTGGATGGCATCATTTCTATTCATGAAGCTATTCATTCTATTTCTATCAGTAAAAAAGTAGCCTTCCTCCTCAAACTTGATATGAACAAAGCTTATGACAGATTGAGTTGGGATTTTCTCCTTGGTGTCCTTCACAAATTTGGCTTTCACTCTGAATTGATTTCCCTAATCAAAGGATGTATTTCTTTAGCTTGGTTCTCTATTCTTATCAATGGCTCCCCTGCTAGTTATTTCCATAGTAGTAGAGGGTTAAGACAAGGTGATCCTTTGTCACCTCTCCTTTTTATCACTATAGCAGAGGCTCTTGGAAGATCCATTTTAGCAGTAAAGGAAGCAGGCCTTATCTCCGGACTTCAGGTTACTTCCCAATGTAACCAATCACCCATCAACAATTTGTTGATGATACTTTATTTTCCACCTTTGCTTCTGTCAATGAAGCCAAAATCATTAAAATAATTTTGCATATCTACGAGGAGGCAGCTGGCCAAAGGATCAACTTTCATAAAAGTAAATTGTATTTCCTCACTACTCCTTTAAGAAGGCAAAATTTGATTGCTAATATTCTGGAATGCTCCATTGCTAATCTGCCTTCTACTTATCTAGGCCTACCTTTATTCATTGGAAGTGCCAAATAAAGCTTATGGGATAATGTCATTGAAATACTTCACAAAAAAATTTCTACCTGGAGGGGCAATCTTCTATCCCAAGCGAGGAAAATCACCCTCACCATGGCATACCTTCAAAGCATTACTGTTTACTTCCTCTCTTTGTTCAAAGCTCCTGTGAGTGTCTACCAAAATATGAAAAAATTCAAAAGTATTTCCTTTCGACAGGGACTAAAAATAAACACAAATTCCATTTAGTGGCTTGGGACAAAGTGTGCAAACCAAAATATCAGGGAGGCCTAGTTTTGAGAAGGATTTCTCTCCTCAACCTTTCCCTTCTTGATAAACAAGCCTGGAGACTCATCTCTAATGATAAGTTCGAATGGGTTAATATCATCAGAAGGAAGTATCTTCAGGTTTCTAATTTCTTACATGGCCAGCCTCCTTCCTGCAGGTCTATTTTTTGGAAATCCTTATGCGAAGCTCGCTTCTTGCTGAAAAAAGACTCAGATGGCATCTTGGAAATGGAAAATCTATTTCCTTTTGGGAAGATAAATGGATTGGTGATAATCCTCTCAGCCAAAATCATATGCTCCAAAGGATTATTGACATAGCCAAGCAAGAAGTGGGACCCTTTGTGGCTGATTTTATATCTCTTTCTAATGGTAGGTTGAGCTGGAAAAGACTTGATATCCCAGGATTTGATGATAAAATATCTTGTTTGCAAGTTCTTCTGGCTTCTATCAAAATCCCAACTTTTGGAACTAAAGACTTACCAATTTGGGAACCCAATGAGTCTGGAGAATTATCTGTTAAATCTGCCTACTTGCTTTCACTTAACAATATTGAAAATCCCATTCCTTTTAATCTCATTTGGACTAAGTACCTAATTCCAAAAATTGCTTCCTTCTCCTAGATGTGCATTCAAGACCACATTCTGACCATTGAAAATATAATCAAGTTCCCCAAAGGCAACATTTTTGCCCCTGATTCCAATGAGGAGACCTCTTCCTCTACACCAAGCCCCCAAGTTTCTAAACATAAAAGAAAGGATAAAAAATATAAACCTCATCCTATTTTTACTGCCAAAAAAAAGGTCAAAGTCGAGAGTACCTATGCTAGATGCTTCCAGCATCTCAATCTCAAAGATCTGACTGAAACCCCTCCTTCCTCCTCTATAAAAACTCTAAAGGATCTATCCAATTCACTCGACCTGGTTGAAAAATATCTTCACAAGTTGGCGGTCCATGCTACTTCAACTTCCATTGATCAGTTGGAGGTTGCTCATGTAGCTATTGGAAAGGCTATTCTGAGATTAAAGGAATGGAGACAGGATCTTAGCCTACTATTCTTTTGTGACACCTTTGATAGTACTCCTATCGACAATACTGATGTTCCTCTGGATGCTAAAGGAGTTGCCAAATATGAGGAGGTGGTTGAAATTGCCAAAGAAGCTTGTCTTGTTGCTCTTAAGGAAGACCTGAAAGATATGTTGAAGGATGTTGCTAAAGAAACTGCACTGGACACTGCTTTGACCATGGGTGCTTCTTCGCCCATACAGACTAAAACTCCTCTCTGAGAAAGGTCCTCGATGTTGCAGTCTTTTGTTTTAACTTCTTGTTTTTAGGGGTTGTTGCTCTACTCTGGGTTCCTTTGGTGTTCCTTTCTTTTTTTGCTCCTCTTTTCCAAAGGATTTCTGTGTTGTTCCTTTCTACTGAAGGATTCCTTCCTCCCTTTTGTCCTAATAAGGGTTTGTCGCCTATTTTAGTTCTTTTTTTGCTTTTCTTCTATTTCATGTCTGTTTATTTTTGTACAAGGCATTGGGGCGCCTTTCAAATGCCCCCTATCTTAATACAATTAACTTACCAAAAAAAAACTAACTGTAAATGAATCTCACATTAAAGGCATGAATTTTAAAATGAAGTGGACAATTCCATGCACTTTCTCATTTTACATTTTAATCTGAAGATAAAATGAACCCACTAATAGGGATTCAAGGTAAGACAAATTAATGCAAAGATAATCAAAGAAGCAGCACTTTATTTTATCAATTTATACAAAGGCACATTCATGGAAATATAAAAGAAATAAATCACAAAGCACAAATGAATTAAACCAATAGGCCCCATTGGGTTGTTTCTAGCACTTGTTATTCTTGATTATTTTACTTTCAAAAACACGTGTAATGTTTATATAGCGGAACCTTAGAGAAATTGTTTTTAATTTCTTTGCAAGAGAGGTTTTTCGGATTAATACCCTGACTGTGATGGGGATTTTGCAATTGGGAAAAATATCCACTCAAAAAAATATAGAACCCATATAGCCTTATCTTGTTGGGTGATTGAGTCAAAAATAAAAAAGTTACTATACAAGTGGATACCTTATCTACATACTCTCCATCTTCTAGGTCCCAATTGTTATTATGCTAGTAGACTCAGCTTGTTCTTCCTGCATCATGGCCCCAAATGTTTCACCTTTCTAATTGGTTCTTTGAGCAACTGAAGGAGCTCCTTCAAGTTGGAATATTCTACAAATATTATTTCATAATTTTTTAGAAGAGATATAAACTCCTCAAAATTTGTATAGTACTTCTCTTAATTCAAAATATTTATCATAGGAGGGATTGTTGTATTTTGAAAAAAATCTTATGACCTTGAAAGTAGCATGAATATTTTATGAAAGTGTGTCATGTCTTGATTCATTTCCAAAGGCTTAGGTAAAGAATTGATCTTATTTTCATCAGTGATTGCTTGATCCATTTGTTGACTAAGCTACTCCTTATTGTAAAACTTACCATGTCTACCCCAAAACCTTGAGAAACTTAGGTCTATGAAATCCTAAGCCACAAATCTTATTTTATCTGTGCTTTCTATAAGTATTGTTATTACATCACCTCCTTGCAATATTAACTAGTTACTATACACTACTTGCTTTGAGTGAAAGTTTAATTTTCTCATATGCCTTTTGGAATATGTTACCAAGAATGGGTGTTCTCCTTTGTTTTTTACCATTTGAATTACTATCTCATCTTGTTCCACTTACCTGCTAAATATTCCCTTCCTTTTCTAAATTCCTCAGATTCTTGTATTAACTTGGTAATGTACATTATTATCTCTACTAGCAAGAAAGCTTTCATAGCTATCTTCTTGATTTTAATCCAATACTGGTTTTGGATTTGTTTAGCATCTCCCAAGATAGGATGGGATTCTATAGCTTCTTTTTCTCTTGATCCAATTCCAATTACACTATTGCCAATATTTCCTCCTAAGCCTGGAGTCTTGACCTTAGCTCTTCTAGTTCCTTTTCCTATGTATGGATCTTTATATCCCTCTATTGCAATTACTCTTCTAGAATTTTATTTTTTCATTTCTATTGGATTTGCTCTTTGGTTGGGGATTTTTCTAGTTGGAGTTTCAAGTATTTGACTTCTTTTTTTAGAGCATTTTTCTCTACTTCCTTTTTTAATTTTTACTTCAATTTTTTAACTTTCTTCTTTGTAGCTTTATATTTTTCATTTGTTTGATTGCTTTGAATATATAGCATGTTTACCTTAGTATGAAGAGCTCTAAGTGTATCTTTCCTAGGGATTTTTAAGATATCATACATTTGCACCTCAATGCAATAATCAACAACTATCATTTATGAAGCAAGATTGCTAACCTTTGAGATTATAATTTCTTTAACCAGCTCCCCAATAATTGGATCTATACCATCATATGTCTAGGTGGTTGTTTTCTTCTTCTCATTTTGAGGTACTTGTTCTTGTACCCATTTCTAGTTTTTTGCTTCAATTTATTGTATTATAGAGAAAGCTTCTATGAGTTGATGACTAGAGAAAAGGGGAGCAATAATGATGGATTGGAAAGGAGAAAATATTGTCGATGGGAGCCTCAAGGTTAAAATGCTAGTATTTACAAGGTTGTGTGGATAAGGGCTCTTAGGATTTTGTTGGTTTTCATGTACAAAGGAAGTGGAATCTATACTTGGTAGTGGGTTTTGAGAGGGTGAAACTTATCTTGTAGGGGAAGGTGGTGGAGGTGATTACTCTAGAGGATATTGCAAAGGTTGTGGAGTATTTCTAGATATAGGGGTAGGGATAGAGGACATACCTAATCCTCTTGCTTCTGGGATCCGTTCTTGAGTTATTGCATAAAATTCATGAATCTTTGGGTTAAATTTTTTGAGCTTCCATATTTTATTGTTGTATTCTAATTTTCTTTGAGGTTTCCTTTTTCCAACTGCTTGGAGGAATATTTCTTTTTGTCTTCTTATTGGATCTTCTATATTGAATATGTTAGTGTATATCAAGTTGAGGCTTATCCTTACCAATACCTGTTGTAGCAGCAACTTATTCTACATGCTTTATCACTTGAGCTATCTCAACTCGCATTATGTGCTTTGCTTACTCCTAAATCATTTCTATAATATTATCTATAATTGGATAATGCTTAGGTACACTTACCTTTTTAGCATCCTTATTTTGCCCTATGTGTCCAATTATTTCATTTGAGCCTGATTCTTCTAAATCTCCATAAGTGACCAGGGATTACTCTCTGATGGGAATTTGTTTCATGGTTTCTTCTATCTCCTCAAAAAAATATACTTTCTCCTCTTTATCTTCCTCTCTGGTCAGTTGGTTATATCTTTCACCTTTGTGCTCATCCATCTAGTTTTCATATTTTTTATAAAACTCTATTTCAAAAACTTTATCTAAAGGACTGGGAAATTTTCTCTTTTATTTCTTTTATTTGCACCTTGAAATCCACCATTCCCAAAAAATTCCTTATTCCACTCTAGCTCATCTGTAATTCTTTCCACTAGCTTATCACTTTTCCATTGGTCCCTATTTTTGACTAGATTATAAGTTCATTGGTAGGGATAGCACTTCCTCCATGGAGGTCACCTTTGCATTTTATTAATATCAATATGAGGAGTTTGATCCTCTATTTTATTTCTAAACGACTATATCTCTAGCCAAGGAAGATGTTCAAATAAAGGCTTAAATGTTCAAATATGCTAATCTAGCTTTGAATTTACCTTTTATATCATAGTTCCACATATGTGGCATCATCATTAGAGGCCATTAAGCTTTTCATCTAGAATTATTTCCTAACCTTTGGTTGTGTTGTGATTGTTGCACAACTCACCCCAAAATTGGGGACCCACCTTTTGTTTTGGTATTTGGATGTGTGCATTGTGTTTTAAGTGTATATGGTTTTGCTTTGTTTTGGGTTTGCGTTTATTATTCATTTCCCGTCGGTAATATTTTTATTGTAAATTTCTTGTCGATGATTTTTTTTATCGTCAAAAAGTTGTTGATGACTTTTTGTCGTCATTTTTCTATCGACGAATTTTTGTCATCATTTTTCTGTCGATGACTTTTTATCGTCATTTTTCTATCGATGACTTTTTGTCGTCAATTTTCTGTCGACAACTTTTGTCATCAATTTCCTGTCGACGACTTTTGTCGTTAATTTTGTTGTTGACGACTCTTTATCGTCATTTTTTGTTTTTTTTTGTCGACGACTTTTTGTCGTCATTTTTTTAATCGATGACTTTTGTCATCAATTTGTTGCTGACAAATTTTTTGTCAGTGTTGTTATTAGCCTTTATTGTTAATTTCGGTTTTGTTTTCTTTTGTTGGAGTCAGGCAGTGAAAGCAATAAAAAAAATGTCTAATAAAAATGAAAAGGAATATTTTATTTTTATTGAATATAATTGTTGGTTCCAACAAACAAAAAATAATAATAAAAGTGAAAGCAAAATAAAAATAAAATAATATTTATTTATATTTATATGTCTATATATTTTTTAATATATACTGCATATATATATATATATATATATATATATATATATATATATATATATATATATATATATAAATAAGATAATTCAAAAAAACAATTAAAAAATTAAAAATAAAAATAAGCTCTTTTATATTTATATATTGTATATATATATATAAGTTTAAGCTAAAGTCAAAAGCCATCCGTATTGTGCGGGCCATTAGTTGATCATAGTTTATTTAAGTTAAAGTTCTAATTTAAATGTGCATTATGGTTGCAGGTTGGCGAAGAATCATGGATGACCACACGAGATGTGCACAGTGAGCCGGAGGACAATTAAATAATGTGGCCACAAATTTTAGATTACCACACGGGCAAGATGGGCACCAGGCGAGTTATATCGGTAGTCGGATGTGATGCAGAGATAACATCGTGGGTAAACCACAGTCGATGTGGACTCAAACACAAATGAACACTGAGTAAATATTGGAAATAGGAAGCTAGGAAACCCACGTGGACATATCGATTTGAACTCAGAGATAGATTTCACAACTACACCAGATAATCTACTGACAGATTCACCAAGCAATCAAAATATTGGTAGACCCATCGCAGCATTCGGCAATAGTGCAGCAACCACAGTTGGGTGTACAGGCCTGGCAGATTTCACATTCAGTAATAGCTAGAGTCATAGAAGTGCAGTGTAACAGCGCTAATAGTGATAGGGCAGAAGACCGTGCAATATATCGAAATGAAAATCAAAGTTAGGATTTTTACATAATGCACCAAATATAGAAGACAAGGGCAGGTGTCGGCACCACGATGCCACGACACCAGTCAGATGAAGTAAATGCATAACAGGGGTTTTGACGAATGCGGTAACAACAGTCGAGCGACAGCCTTGATAAATAATCGAGAATAGGCATGCTTCATGGCAGCTGAGGATGAAGGTACATGAGATACTGATAGATTTCAAACCGTTTGTTCTTGATGAGTGGCAACCCTAGAAAAAAGCAGATAATAGGCGGCAGATTACGTGGGCCGCATCAATCACGGTAGTGGCAGCTAGAAATTTTTGTAAACAAGCTTATTTTGAAGAATAAAATGCTTCTATTTTGGCAAGAACAAACATTGTGAGCAAAATTAAAAGGAGATTACGTCTAAGACTACTGCATTTATTGTTTATCTTTATTGCATTTCTTTTTTATTTGTATCTATGTGTTTATGCCATTGAAGGGTTACACTAGGTGAATTTTGAATAGAATGCAACAGTATTTTATCCTTTGAGTCTCACACTTGGTCTAATCTAATTGTGTTTGTTTAGCAGGTCTTTTAGATCAAGTTGTCTTTATATTTATCTCACAACTTGGGGTCTTGTAGGGAGGGGATTGTGACACCAAAATCTGATGTCATTTCAGTGTTTTCCAGCTATTTTGTGAATATTTCCTATTGTTTTATTTTCTGTATTTAGATTAATCTATTTTTATTTCTGTTGTTGATTTCTTTTACATTTTGGTCATTGCACATAGCTTACTTTTTATTCTTGTCATTTCCATAATTTCTATATTTATTTTCTTTCCCTTCTGGTCATTTCTAGAATTTCTGTATTTGTTTTCTTTCCATTTTGGTCTCTCCAGAATTTCTACTCTTAACTTCGGTCTTTATTCTGGTCCATTTTCCAAAAAATAAAATCCATTTTATGTTCATTTACTTCCATTCTGGTCCTTATCCAGAATATTTGCACCTCCAAATTGCATTAAATTAATTTTCAAAAATTGATCTTAGCAGGGGGTTACTAACGCCAAATTTACATTAATGACATATAAAGCAAATGAACATTAACATGCTAACTTGCTAATTATTACTAACGCCAAATTCTAACTTAGGGGTAGTGGAATGCTCATAATGAAGATAAAATGAATCTACTAACTGTAAAATGAACCTCACATTAAAAGCACGAAATCTAAAATTAAGTGGACTATTCCACAAATTCTTGCATTTTTACACCTTTAATTTGAAGATAAAAGGAGCTTACTAACTGGGATTCAGGGAAATTAGATTAACGTCAAGAGCACTAAAAGGAATCATTTTCACACTTGCTAAATTCACATGCACTTTAAGGATTAGAGGATCATGATCGCTAAGCATTGTATGAATAGGATCATCAAGGCCCCTTGTTAACTATCACTTGCATATTTTGAGTTATTCTGGTATATATACATTCTGTTTTAATCACTATCAATTACATGTATGTATAGAATGTGAGCTTACCAGAACCTTGGAGAAATGTGTATTTTCATCTAATTTCTTTGCAAGAGGGAGTTTTCAGTTAATACTCTGATTGTGGTGATTATTTTGCAATAGGATAAAATATTCACTCAATGGGTTGTTATAGTTATATATTCAAAATTAAATAGAAGGTGGTAAGTGCAACCCTTTTTTATTTCAGCCCCAAACTTCTCATCTACATCAACTTGTCAATATAATTTTATGGAAAACACCCAATCGATGACATAGTAGGGAAGCCATAGACTCTAATGATAGTTTCGCTGCCATTCCCCTAATTCATACCTCTTACCACACAACTTATCCATGATCTCAAGGGTTATTTAGGTAACCTAACCATAAATGCATGCTAGTTTAGGCCCAAGAAATAATCAGTTGAACTCAAGATATGAAGTGGTTTCTCTAAGGGAAGGGGTCCAGTCAACTATAGGAAGAAGTGTTTCATTATTTTCTCTTGCTTAAACTTGTAAGCTTGGTACTCTTGGAGTCATATAATATAGAAATAGTCAAGTTAAGTATGAAGGATAACATAAGGTCTCCTCCTCTTTGATATTTAGGGTAGTTAGTTTATTATGAATTTGATAGCTCAAAAACTGAGCCCAATAAAAATAATAGGATCATTTGGACTAGTACCATAATAGTTTTTTACATTAGTGACTACATATACTATAGATATATGATAGTCATACACATATTTAATAGTATGTAACCCAAGAATGACATCTATCATAGAAAGGACTTCTTGAAGGAATTCGCTAAATGTTGCAAGTTTCATTGGCTATTTTGGAAAGTCCTTTAGGATTTCTCCTATATGTTTGATTAACTAGATTTTTACATTATCCCTTTTGAAATGATTAACTTGCTCAAAAATATCAATTAGTTTAGGTTTTATACCTGAGTTTTCTCTTACTATAAAAGCATTCATGATAACGTTAGTTGTGATAGCAAACAACCTCCACCCTATTGTAGTGCATATTGTTGTTGTCTCTGGGTCAATTTTTTACCATTACCTTAACTAGATTTGGATAAAGGGTGGATGAATCTAGGCATAGGATGATAAGAGTGAATTCCATATAGTTGCTTGGTTCATTTTTTTACAATCATATTTTGGTAGAGTATTTCCTTCCCTTCGCTTTCCCTCCATCTCTAAATATTTTTAGTTTAGAATTGATTGTGATGATAGGATCATAAATTTTACTTAGTCAGTACCAGAGCTCCTTGGTGTTCCTTTGAACATTTTTCCCTCTTTTTCCTTGAACCATATCTACTAAACCAATAAAATTATAGATTTAGAAAAGAATAGAGCACTTTTTGATTTTATGTGAAGTAATTTTTCAATACTCTATCGCTTCAATGACTAATTGTTGTTTTATACATTACACATTCATAGCCCTACTTTTATAGTAAGAATAAATCATGGGGTCTAGTCATTGCTATATTAATATTGAAGATTACACATGTTCAGCTTTTATTATGAAATCTTTCCTTGAAACTGATAATTTATGTGAGTGTTTGGGGTGCATACCACTTTCAATATTGCCTTGCTTCTAAGCCAATAAAATCATTGAAAATTTAAAATTTGATAGTTGTCAAGTGTATTCTTCAACCAATTATCTTTTTTTGCTCAAAACTACCATGGCCACTACTATATTTACATGTGTTACTATTTACATGTGTACAACTTGGGAGCATGTGTTTCTAAGCATAATGCTTTAGATATTGGTCTTTCATCAGAATGTGCAAAATATAGCCATCCATATCTTGAAGCTCATACGCATTTACTGATTTTCTTCCTGATATTATAGTTGCAAAGCTCATACGCTTTGGGGATGTTCTCTTATCAAACCATATTTTTACAGTTGCTTGATGTTGGTGGAAGCTATTATATGCTTCTTTCTTTTTTTCTTCTAGCAATAATAACTCTACCATCCTTCTTTCAATCGACCTTGCATTCTCGAGATCTGTTTGATCTATACCCTTTAACGTCAGTAACTCTAGATACATTGGTAACACAACTTCCTTTCCATAGACCAAAGAATATAGAGTTGTTTTTAAAGCTTTTTTATTGTGATTTTGTCTATCCATAGTGCTTGATTAAGCATTAGGTTCCAACTCCTCTTATTATCTCCAATATTCCTTTTAATTATTCTCATCAAGTTCTTATTGGTAGATTCAACTAGCCCATTACCCTGTGGGTAATAATTGGAAGAAGATTTCCAATATATACCATACTTGCTAGCAAATTCTATGGTCTTAGCTCCTATAAAAGCTACACCATTATCTAAAACTATTACATATGGGATCTAAAACATAATGATTAGTCTATCCATAAAGCTAATGATAGTATCCTAGTTAGAATGCTTAGTTGCTTTTGCCTTAGACCACCTGGTGAAGTAGTTGGTTACAATTAGGATAAATGTATGTGTGACGGATAAATTGGGATTGATTACCCCAATAAAATCTAGCCTCCATTGCTGGAAGAGCTCCTTTACAACAATTCATTGAAGGGGCAAAGCCGAGTTCTTTCTTTTCATATGCATTGGCAGCTTTAAAATCATCAACAAATAAAGTAGGCCAATAATATTCAGCTCTCAAGATTTTAGCTTCTTTAGTTTGACTATAATAGTGTCCACCTAAGAAGCTAACATGGAATTCATCCAAGATTATCTTTGCTTTATCCTAATGTATACACCTTAGGAGTACATCGTCAAAATTCTTCTGGTATAAAATACCATAAATTATAACATTGTTCATAGCTTTTAATATGTACCTTCATATTTTGGAAGTTATAAATCCATATAGACACTTTTTGGTCTAAAGAAAGTAGATTAATTGATCTACCCAATTGTTTTGTTTTGTCTGACCCTCTATTGCCTGTAATTCTTCATTTTCTTCAATCAAAAAATTTGCATCCAATACTACAGAGTTTACCAAATTCTCATGAAGAGATCTTCCTCTGATTAGATTGGATTTCTATATCATATTCTTGAATTTTGGTAATCCTCCCAGATATTTTTTCTCAAAACTCATGTATTATGAATTTTCAGTACATCTGGGTGCACAGTATATACTATTATTTTACTCTAAGATATATAGTGTCTTAACTTTTTTAAAGATTTCATAAGAGCAAATACCTATTTCTCAATGAAATTGTAATGTTCTTCATAATTTTGTAGTGTCTGACTCAAAAAAGCTATGGGTCATTCATTATGATCTTTATATTTTTTAAGTATAGTTACATAGCTCTCTTCAACATAGAATACATAAAGAATAAAATATCTTTCATAGTCAAGGTTTCTAAATACTAGAGATCTAGTTATGGTATGTTTTATACTTTTAAAAGCATTCCTTATTGATTTAGTCCATGTGAAATTTGTATCCTTTTTTAGTATCTTCATCATCAACTTTACTATATGAGAAAAATCAAATCTAAATTTTTAGATAAAATTGATCTACCCAAAGAAAGATTGCAAATCTTTCTTATTTTTTAGTAATGGAAGCACTAATATTTCTTTAACCCTATCTAGATCAATGGTTAAGCCTTCTTTTGATACATGTCCCAATAATTTACCTTCATGGACAGCTAAAATTAACTTTTTTGGGTTTAATGATACCTCAAATCCCTTGCACTTTTAAAATATTATTAAAATATGATCTAGATGTTTCTCCTTCTAACGAGTGAATATTGTCATATCATTCAAATAAATCAATATAACTTTATTCACTAACTCACCAAAATCTAAGTTTATAGTCCTTTGAAATGTGGGTCTAGCATTATATAGGTCAAATAGCATTATTTAATAAGTGAATGTTCCACAAATTATGGTGAATGCAGTCTTGAACTAATCTTCATCTTTAACCTATACTTGATTAAAGCCAGATAATTTCTCAAGCAAGAAGAATCTTTCTACCCTAGCAACATAATATAGAATTTGTTCAATATGGGGCAAAGGATAACAATCCTTTAATAATGCTTTATTCAAGTTTCTAAAATCCACACAGAAGCAGATATCTCCATTCTTCTTTATAACATGTACCAGATTGGCTACCCATGTAGAGTGATTGATTGGATAAATAATATTTGTTTTAAATAACTTTAGCAACTCTTATTTCATCAAGGCTTCTATTTTAGGATTAACTGGACTTTTCTTTTTTTGGAATGGCTTAGAATTGGGTAGTAGTTCTATAGTATGATGGATAGTATCCCTATTGTAGACTTTCAAATCATCATAGCTCCATGCAATGATGTCACTAAATTCTCTACATAAGGTAAGAAGTTTCTAAACTTCCTCTTCAAAATATTGCACTCCAATTTTTAGGTTTCTTCTAGGTTCAATCAAAACCTATTTGAACTCCTGCTCATCAATATTTAACTTTTGGCTAGTTGGTTGGTCACTACAATCAAATAAACTCTTGAGAGTGATCAATCTCTTGGTAATATAGTTATTCTTTAGCTAAATAAAATATTCTTCATCTATGTTCTTGAGCATCTATTTAATTGTGTTTATATAGGTTGCTTCCTAAACTAGGAAGTCCACTATATGCTCATCATTATCAAACACCTACCAAAAGGTATCTTTATTTGGCATAAAATACCTAAAATCAAGTTTAATAGATCTCGTATTTATCCATATATCAAAATTTAGATAGAATTTTTCCCCATGGGAAGCTAGTGCATTAGCTTGTGCATTTTTCTCTCTAGGAATTATTTTTATGTTTAAAACTTAAAAACTTTCAAACAAATCCCATACTCTATTTTGGTAAGCTCTTAGATAATGTTGCTTGCTATTGCATTTTTTATAACCTGGTTTATGACTATTTCATAGTCACCATAGATCATTAAAATTTTTACTCCCATCTTCTCTGCCTCTCACAACCCTATACAAAGTGCTTCATATTCCATTACATTATTTGTGTAGCTCCATGTCAAATAGTATAAAAGGCACTTAACCCCTTTAAAGGGTGATACTAGCACTACTCCAGCTCTAGCATCATTTTTGCATTTAGCTCCATCAAAGTATAGCTTCTAGATTTTTGTTTGTCCAAGCTCCTTGTTTGATAAGGCCAAAAGCTTTTTGTCTTTTGCGTTCATGATGAAAAATATGTCTATCCCTATTTTAATCATAGAATTAAAAACTCTAAGTGAAAACTCATATTTAGTCTAAAACTCATCTATGATTGCTTCCATTGGGTCAACGTCATCACTGATCATGTTGACATAGTCCTCTTCAATTTTTCTATATGACATGGGGTGGGATTTTTTATATATATCTTTACCTTCCTACCCTTATGAGGAATTTCCATGTGTGAGTAGTCTAGGGATATATATCTGCCTAGCTTGGATATAAATTCCCAATAAATACACATGCCAAAGTATGGTTCTAGGTCCACCACAACAACCTCTTGTATAATTGTTATTTATGGCGTCTTGTGGAGGACCATGGGTATGTCCTTAATTACATTGATAATTTTGACTGGGATTCCATCTAGTTGAAGCACTCCAGGACTAGATCAGGTATACTTCATATCCATTGCTTCATATATTGCTTTAGGTATTACTATTTTTGTTGCTTTGGAGTCTACCATATAGTTTTTTATGATCCATCCTTCCACATGTAAAAAAAATATGGTTTGGTTTTACCCATTCCTAGTTTTGTTTTCTTAAGTTATATTTAGCTCTGGATGAGACTAGTCTTTAGGTCAAGTGGATTTTAGTGATGCCTAAATAAGGTCAACTAATCTCAAAATCATTAGAGCATCATACATTCTTGCTTTGGATGGATTTTTCTTCAACTCCTCTACGATATTGAAACTCAAAGACTCCAATTTCGTTTTATCTATTTTTTAGTTCATAAAATATCTTGTGGTACTCTTGTATTGCTTTCATTATTTGTTGCTTAGTGATAAAAGGATACCAGGGCTTATTCCTAATCTACTCCTAATTTTCAACTTCATTTTCCTATGCTATATTTTGTTGTTATTTAGGATGTGCCATTGGATGTTGTTATTTTCTTTGATTATGTTGGGGTAATTCCTTTCTTAGCTACTTTGTCTATTAAGATAGAACTTTGAATGGATCTAATAAATTAGGGTCTACATGTAATGGCTTCTTTTCAGACTAGGTAAATAATGATATAGACTCTTCCTCTTTGGGATATTTCATAATCATATTTTTATTTACCTCCCACAACATATTGACTCGGCTTTTCTATGCTTTATTTGCCTTTTCTACTACCACTATCTATGCTTGATGTCGGGAGACCATACAAGTGTCTTCTCCTTCTGGATCAATTTAGGCTAAGAATCAATTTTAATTCTATGTAGATGAGACAAAGGAACCTCTACTATATTGCACAAGATGAAATATTATGATATTGAATGTAAAATAAGATGGCTAGAATTTTTTATTTATCGCAGCAATAACATGGACTAAAAAATCAGCAGTGGCTAAATTTATAATATGATAAAACCTACAAATGACAAAGATAATAAACCACAAATCATAGATAAATTTTGTACATCCAATGTTTGAATTGTTGGCAATTTTGGGTTTGAGATCCTAGCTTCTTGTCTATGAGTTGTCATTGATGTCAAAAGGAACTGGCATTAATGTCAAGAGGATTTATTGGCTTCAAAGGTTGAAGATTCCAAAGAATATTTTCTAGAAGATTTCGGAGAGATTCCATGTGGCATATGAAAAGGTTTTTATCAAAACCATGGCAGGTTTAAGGGTTTTTATTAAAACCAGGTGGATGCATTAAGGGTTTTTCTCAAAACCACTCTCAGCTTAATGCAAAGGCTCGAGACACTTATTAATTAAATAACTTAATTAATAAAACCTTTTTAAGGTTTTTTAATTAATTATTTATTTGATTTAGTGATTAAATTATTTTAATAATTTAATGGGTTCTCCACCTAAGGTCTAAGGTCTAAAAGACCTTTGATTATTTTTTAAATAATCAAAAGGGTTTCATAAACCCTAAAGTTGTTTCGAAGGCGCCAAAATAATATTAATTCGAAAAGTTTGAATTATCCTCCCGTCGACGTCGTGCATAGCATGGAAGTTTGGCTATATAAGCCATAACCTATAGTCCAAAGCAAAGGTGTGAAAGAAATTCGAATTGCGCAAAGGTTGGGAAGTAAAAGCTACGGCTATCATTTTTTTGCCACGTTTATCCGCCGCCAAAGGGTTAAGGAGAAGGAGACTCTTGCTAGCCTTCAAGCTAGCGCCGTTGGCCTAGTGGCAATGACTGTTCTGCGAAGGCGCTTGAAGGGAGGTCAAGCGTTCGACTCCCGCCGTGGAGTGTGAGAAGAGTTTTTGCGCTCCGATTTTTTCGGAGGCACTGTTGACCCGCGATTTTTGGAAGCATTTTTTTGGTAAGGTTTTTTAAATAAAATCTGCATTTTGTTAAAGAAGAAGTGGTTGGGCAGATTTATTTAAAATTATTTTTAAGGTTAAATGCTTCTTTGGAGATATAAGGTTGATAGTGTGTGGTTGAGATTTTTGGCTTGATTGTTGAGTGAGATTTGCTTAGAAGCTATTATTCCTTGAGCATGGTTTAATTAATTTGGAGAAATAAGGTGTAAAAGGATATATTGTTTGTATGCTTTATATTTTTTGGTAGTTGACTTCTAAGGATTGGAGTCATAAGGTGTTTTATGGAATAAATATTTTTGTGGTTACTTTTATGATCTAACCCTAACTTGGTGGCAAAGTTGAGGGTGGTGTTGGTAACAAGTTGAAGAACTATTCTCTTCTTCCTCAAACAAAGGTATGGGCAACTTCTTCCATGTATATTGTTGATGGTGTATTTTCTGAAATTGAGTTTGGAGTGAAAAGGTTGTCTACTAGGTATTCTTGTTGGTGTAAATCCCATTTTCTGGATATTGAAGATTGTTTATGCATTAAAATCATTGATGAGTTTTTTGGGTGAATGCATAATTCTGGTTGAGGAAGAGGAAGCATTTTTGCACTAGGGTTTATGTTAGTAAGTCTTGCTACTTGCATTGAGTTGGTGAAACCCTTAGTTGGCTGTTTTGAGATTGATGGTTGAGTTGCTTCCATAGAGGTTGTTTTGATCAAGTTAATGCTTTACTTGATACATGATTTGGGCTTACTCCATTGAGATTGATTTGAGCAAGTTATTCTTTGCATTGGTGATTTATGTTGGTGGTTGTTTTGTTCAAATACCTTTGGAGGGAAAAGGATGTCTACTAGTTTCCTTTTCATGTAGTGATTGGTTGAATGCTTCAAGGTTAATGTTGAGTTGAATGATGTTGGTTAAACCTTGTCTATAAGCATTGTTGTTAAAGCCCTAATTGGTTGAGAAAAGATATTGGTTGTGGAAAGAACATGAGTATCATTGTTATATGAGATATTGCATGGTTGGCAATTGTTGGGTTGTGTTTCATGTTCTTGAGAAAAGCATACTACATCTATCTTATTCTTTTGAGATTGAGATTGAGTTGAGATTGAGATTGGGAGTTAAGTATAGAACATATTGAGTCTCTAACAATTCTCTTTATGTTTCTATGAGATTTGAGATTGAGATTGGGAGTTAAGTATAGAACATATTGAGTCTCTAACAATTCTCTTTATGCTTCTATGAGGTTGATGAATCACATTGGGTCTCTAACAATTCTCTTTGTGGGTTCATGCTAAGCAAGTTTTTCTTGATGAACTTGTGAGCTGATTTGGATAGGTTCTAGTGAGGACTTGTGAGCTGATTTGGACAGGTTCTAGTGAGGACTTGTGAGCTGATTTGGACAGGTTCTAGTGAGGACTTGTGAGCTGATTTGGACAAGTTCTAGGGAGGACTTGTGAGCTGATTTGGACAGGTCCTAGCAGAGGACTTGAGGACAGAGTTGAAGTGGTTCTTTGAGAAGAACCTGAGGATAGTTTTGACAAGTCTTTGAGAAGGCTTGTGTGCAGCAGAGATTGATTTGTTCAAGCTTTATGAGTTGAGCTTGGGACAGATCTGACAGAGTGAGGAAGACTTGTGCTGGACCGACTGACTATGTTTAGTACAGGTTGATGAGTTGTTGTGGAGGTGATCAGTGAGGACAGAGGTCTCTTGAGGCTGAGCATTGAGGACAGGAGGTCTTCTATGGAAAGGAGTTCCACGTGCTAGCGGAATAAGAGGTAGGTGATCTTCTGAAGTATCATTTCCAGAGTTGAGGGGAAGGATTCTCCTTTGGGAAGGAGGCTCATAAATTCGTGAGGAGGGGAAGGATTCTCCTTTGGGTAGGAGGCTCATAAATTCATGAGGAGGGGAAGGATTCTCCTTTGGGTAGGAGGCTCATAAATTCGTGAGGAGGGGAAGGATTCTCCTTTGGGCAGAGGCTCATAAATACTTGAGTAGGGGAAGGTTTCTCCTTTGGGCTGAGGCTCATAAACATTGTAATTGGGAAGGATTCCCAAAGAACTTTGAGAAAGCTTTTTAGAGAAAAGTTTTGTGGATGTAGCCCATGTTGGGTGAACCACGTTAAAATTGGTGTCTCATTGTGTGTTGCTTTATGCATTGCTTTGATATTGCTATTGGTTCATTGCTTTGCGAAGTTGAAGTTAAATAGAGAAAGTAAAAGAGGTCTTATACTGTTCACCCCCCTCTCAGTATAAGCTTGTGTTCTTCAATTGGTATCAGAGCGGGTTCCTTCAAAAATTTTAACAACTTGAAGGAAAATATTGTAAAGAACACAATGGAATCTACAAGTGGTAATGCAACACCTATTCTTGATGGGGCAGATTTTGGGCTTTGGAGTGCTAGGATGAAGGTTCATCTTATGGCTCTTGGAAATGAAGTTTGGGAAGTGATTGAGGATGAGTATACCATTCCCGAGCATGGTACTTCTACTAAGGAAGAGAGGCTCCTACATCATAGCAATTCAAAGGCAATGAATGCAATCCTGAAGGGTTTATCGAAGGCAGATCTTACCAAGGTGATTCACTGCAAGACAACTAGTGAAATGTGGAAACAGTTGAAGGTGGTTCATACAGGTGATGCAAATGTCCGAAAGGCCAAGTTGAGACACTTCAAAGGTATGTTTGAACAACTCAAGATGAATTATGAAGAAAATATTAGTGACTATATGCTTCGTATGGATGAGATTGTTAACTCTATGAAGGAACTAGGTCTTGAGCTTGCTGAAAATGATATTTGTGATAAGATTTTGAGGTCTCTTCCAAATAGATTTAGTGAAAATATTTCTGCTATTGAGGAAGCTAAGGATTTGGATAAGTTGAAAAAGGATGAGCTTCATAGTATACTTGCAGAATTTGAGTTGAGAACTCAAGTGAAGGTTGATGTTAAGAAGGAGGCAACTTTCAAGGCTACCAAGAAATCCAAGGGTAAAGAGCTTCAAGATAGTGATGAGTCTTCTAGTGATGAAGAGGCATATTACAGCAAGAAGGGCAAGTTCTCAAGAAAGCACAAAGGTATGAAATATGTCAAGTGTTTCAATTGTGGAAAGTTTGGTCATTATGCTACTAATTGTACTGCTGCCAAGGATGAAAGTGATGAAGATAAACAGGATTATAAGAGCAAGGATTCTGAAAGGCACAGGCATCAAAGGAAGAATAAAGATGAGCAAAGCAATC
This sequence comes from Wollemia nobilis, assembly GCA_028583015.1. Lineage (NCBI taxonomy): Eukaryota > Viridiplantae > Streptophyta > Pinopsida > Araucariales > Araucariaceae > Wollemia > Wollemia nobilis. The sequence continues at coordinate 12,193,251 of JAQPPZ010000513.1, forward strand.
AAGGAAAGAGGTACTCTCACAAACACAAGAAAATTTTCTACCTAGACAAGGCAAGTAAGTGTTCTAGTAGTGATAGTGAAAGTTCTTCAAGTGATGTTGGAAATGAGATGTTGTTCCTAACAAAAAAGAAGAAGAAAAGAAACATAGATTTGTCCTTATGAAATGTTTTAGATGTGGAAATTTTGGACATCTTGAGGATGATTGCACAAATGATGGATTGATTTCTAGTTATACTATGTATGAGGATGCTTCAAAAAATTGTGAGGAAGATCTTTGTATGGCTTTAGAAAAGGGTAGCACCTCTAGTGATAAGAAATCTGAAAAAGTCATTGATGTTTCAAAAGGCAAACAAATAGAGGAAGTTATAGAGGATGGTGAAGTAGATCTTGAAGCTGAACTTGTTAGTGCTCTTAGTGCTTTGAAAAAGGAAAGAAAGAAGAATGCTAGACTCAATGATAAATTGGATGAATGTTGTATTGAGAGAGATGAGCTTATAGAAAGTCTTGACTTCTCTATAGCTAAGACACATAAACTTAAGGATAAGTTAGAGTCTAAGGTTCTTGAGTGTAGAGAGTTGGAACATAAAGTGGCTTCCTTGAAAGAGGAAACTAAAGAGTACAAGGAGAAGCTTTACAGGTTTGAAGATAGCACCAAAAAGGTAAAGTCAATCATCAAAGATCAAAGAAGGACAACAGATAAAACAGGTCTTGGTTTTGGTAAGAAACACATGGAACAAGTTGGTGACTCTACTGGGGAATCTAGTAAGAGATTCCGAAAGGAAGAGAGTTCTGATGAGGAAAGTACTTCAAAAAAAGAGTCCTTGAGTGATAGATGCACATAATCAGAAAACAGGAATCAAAAAAAGGGGAGAAAGTTTACAGGACCTAAGAGGTCAAATCAAGGAAAGTTTAATGGCAGATGTTTTGCTTGTCACAAGTTTGGTCACATGGCTTCACATTGCATGACTCAAGTGAGGAAGGTAAATGATAGATTCAGAGGTGGTAATTTCTTTCAAGGGTATTGCTACTCTTGTAAACAGTTTGGGCACAAGGTTGTTTATTGCAAGGCTAATAACAGGAACAGGGTTGGTCAGAACAGATGGAGTCAAAGATCAGGTATGCCTCAAAGAAATAACATTGTTAGTTGTTATAAGTGCAACAATGAAGGTCACATAGCTAGACAAGTGTAGAGCTGAAATTCCAAGGTACAGGAATAGGAACATGGGTATGAACAGGCACAAGAATCAAGACATGGATAAGAACAGGAATGATAACAAGAACAACAACAATGACATGAACAAGAACAGGAATATGGACAAGGAGAACAAGAGAAGACATGGTAAGGCAGCTATAGACACTGATGAAGATCAATGCCTAATGGGAGTTTTACTCCCACCCCGAAATTAATCACCTCAATAAGAGGTGGGGGAGGGACTAAGCTAAGAGGCTCATTCTTAGTCCCAAGCCCCAAAGGTGACCCTTTGCCATTGATGACAAAGGGGGAGAGATATGAGTAAGGGGGAGAGCCTCAAGTCAGGGGGAGCTGATTTCTATACAGCAGTTTTGAGTTTCAAGTGTTGTTGAGAAGCATGGTTTGCCATCAATGACAAAGGGGGAGATTGTTGGCAATTTTGGGTTTGAGATCCTAGCTTCTTGTCTATGAGTTGTCATTGATGTCAAAAGGAACTGGCATTAATGTCAAGAGGATTTATTGGCTTCAAAGGTTGAAGATTCCAAAGAATATTTTCTAGAAGATTTCGGAGAGATTCCATGTGGTAGATGAAAAGGTTTTTATCAAAACCATGGCAGGTTTAAGGGTTTTTATTAAAACCAGGTGGATGCATTAAGGGTTTTTCTCAAAACCACTCTCAGCTTAATGCAAAGGCTAGAGACACTTATTAATTAAATAACTTAATTAATAAAACCTTTTAAGGTTTTTTAATTAATTATTTATTTGATTTAGTGATTAAATTATTTTAATAATTTAATGGGTTCTCCACCTAAGGTCTAAGGTCTAAAAGACCTTTGATTATTTTTTAAATAATCAAAAGGGTTTCATAAACCCTAAAGTTGTTTCGAAGGCGCCAAAATAATATTAATTCAAAAAGTTTGAATTATCCTCCCGTCGACGTCGTGCATAGCATGGAAGTTTGGCTATATAAGCCATAACCTATAGTCCAAAGCAAATGTGTGAAAGAAATTCGAATTGCGCAAAGGTTGGGAAGTAAAAGCTACGGCTATCATTTTTTTGCCACGTTTATCCGCCGCCAAAGGGTTAAGGAGAAGGAGACTCTTGCTAGCCTTCAAGCTAGCGTCGTTGGCCTAGTGGCAACGACTGTTCTGCGAAGGCGCTTGAAGGGAGGTCAAGCGTTCGACTCCCGCCGTGGAGTGTGAGAAGAGTTTTTGCGCTCCAATTTTTTTGGAGGCACTGTTGACCCGCGATTTTCGGAAGCATTTTTTTGGTAAGGTTTTTTAAATAAAATCTGCATTTTGTTAAAGAAGAAGTGGTTGGGCAGATTTATTTAAAATTATTTTTAAGGTTAAATGCTTCTTTGGAGATATAAGGTTGATAGTGTGTGGTTGAGATTTTTGGCTTGATTGTTGAGTGAGATTTGCTTAGAAGCTATTATTCCTTGAGCATGGTTTAATTAATTTGGAGAAATAAGGTGTAAAAGGATATATTGTTTGTATGCTTTATATTTTTGGTAGTTGACTTCTAAGGATTGGAGTCATAAGGTGTTTTATGGAATAAATATTTTTGTGGTTACTTTTATGATCTAACCCTAACTTGGTGGCAAAGTTGAGGGTGGTGTTGGTAACAAGTTGAAGAACTATTCTCTTCTTCCTCAAACAAAGGTATGGGCAACTTCTTCCATGTATATTGTTGATGGTGTATTTTCTGAAATTGAGTTTGGAGTGAAAAGGTTGTCTACTAGGTATTCTTGTTGGTGTAAATCCCATTTTCTGGATATTGAAGATTGTTTATGCATTAAAATCATTGATGAGTTTTTTGGGTGAATGCATAATTCTCGTTGAGGAAGAGGAAGCATTTTTGCACTAGGGTTTATGTTAGTAAGTCTTGCTACTTGCATTGAGTTGGTGAAACCCTTAGTTGGCTGTTTTGAGATTGATGGTTGAGTTGCTTCCATAGAGGTTGTTTTGATCAAGTTAATGCTTTACTTGATACATGATTTGGGCTTACTCCATTGAGATTGATTTGAGCAAGTTATTCTTTGCATTGGTGATTTATGTTGGTGGTTGTTTTGTTCAAATACCTTTGGAGGGAAAAGGATGTCTACTAGTTTCCTTTTCATGTAGTGATTGGTTGAATGCTTCAAGGTTAATGTTGAGTTGAATGATGTTGGTTAAACCTTGTCTATAAGCATTGTTGTTAAAGCCCTAATTGGTTGAGAAAAGATATTGGTTGTGGAAAGAACATGAGTATCATTGTTATATGAGATATTGCATGGTTGGCAATTGTTGGGTTGTGTTTCATGTTCTTGAGAAAAGCATACTACATCTATCTTATTCTTTTGAGATTGAGATTGAGATTGGGAGTTAAGTATAGAACATATTGAGTCTCTAACAATTCTCTTTATGTTTCTATGAGATTTGAGATTGAGATTGGGAGTTAAGTATAGAACATATTGAGTCTCTAACAATTCTCTTTATGCTTCTATGAGGTTGATGAATCACATTGGGTCTCTAACAATTCTCTTTGTGGGTTCATGCTAAGCAAGTTTTTCTTGATGAACTTGTGAGCTGATTTGGACAGGTTCTAGTGAGGACTTGTGAGCTGATTTGGACAAGTTCTAGTGAGGACTTGTGAGCTGATTTGGACAGGTTCTAGTGAGGACTTGTGAGCTGATTTGGACAAGTTCTAGGGAGGACTTGTGAGCTGATTTGGACAGGTCCTAGCAGAGGACTTGAGGACAGAGTTGAAGTGGTTCTTTGAGAAGAACCCGAGGACAGTTTTGACAAGTCTTTGAGAAGGCTTGTGTGCAGCAGAGATTGATTTGTTCAAGCTTTATGAGTTGAGCTTGGGACAGATCTGACAGAGTGAGGAAGACTTGTGCTGGACCGATTGACTGTGTTTAGTACAGGTTGATGAGTTGTTGTGGAGGTGATCAGTGAGGACAGAGGTCTCTTGAGGCTGAGCATTGAGGACAGGAGGTCTTCTATGGAAAGGAGTTCCACGTGCTAGCGGAATAAGAGGCAGGTGATCTTCTGAAGTATCATTTCCAGAGCTGAGGGGAAGGATTCTCCTTTGGGTAGGAGGCTCATAAATTCATGAGGAGGGGAAGGATTCTCCTTTGGGCAGGAGGCTCATAAATTCATGAGGAGGGGAAGGATTCTCCTTTGGGTAGGAGGCTCATAAATTCATGAGGAGGGGAAGGATTCTCCTTTGGGCAGAGGCTCATAAATACTTGAGTAGGGGAAGGTTTCTCCTTTGGGCTGAGGCTCATAAACATTGTAATTGGGAAGGATTCCCAAAGAACTTTGAGAAAGCTTTTTAGAGAAAAGTTTTGTGGATGTAGCCCATGTTGGGTGAACCACGTTAAAATTGGTGTCTCATTGTGTGTTGCTTTATGCATTGCTTTGATATTGCTATTGGTTCATTGCTTTGCGAAGTTGAAGTTAAATAGAGAAAGTAAAAAGAGGTCTTATACTGTTCACCCCCCCTCTCAGTATAAGCTTGTGTTCTTCATGAATCAATGTAAAATACCACAATTGTAGAAGAGCTCCAATACACCAATTGTATGGGAAATATGGCAAAAAAATGACAGAATTTTTTTCTCTCAACTTGTATTCTAAAATATCTATTTTACAATAATGAAGATAAAAAGGGTGAAAATACCCAAAATTCCAATGCCTAGGTATGTTTGGAATATCCTAAAATTATTTTTAGACACCTAAAAATGTCACATTATCCCTTGTTTAATGTTAATGTTTAATTATTTTACAATTGCTCCAAAATATCCAATTATTTGGTATTGTTACCTTAAAATATTAATTTACCCACCTTAGCACTTTTGCCCCATTAAGCCCCATCCTACACCTAGCCCATGGTAACCATTTTACTATACCACTCTCATAACCTATGTGCACACCACCCTAGCCTACCCATGCCCATTTAATGCATATGGATGGAGTGAAGACTTCACACACTCATACCCATTTAATGCATATGGGTGGAGTGAAGACTTCACACTCCCATGCCCATTTAATGCATATGGGTGGGGTGAGGACTTCCTTCATCCATATATATTAATGAGGCATGGTGCACTCATACCCATTTTGACCATCCAAAGGGAAAACCCATTTTTCCCCTCCACTAACTCCACCCACTTGTATGCTATGTCACCTCCACCTCACCACCCCCTCACTATCGATGAAAATATATAAATAGCCCCTTAATTTCCTTTATTGAGGGGAAGTCAATTTTTTTAGGGAAACTCTACCAAAATTACTCCAAAATCTAATTATGTGCATTTGTGAGAAGTCATTTTGCTCAAAGTGTTGACACCATGGATAGTATTGTGTGCTTCTTGTTGTGGGATTTTTATTTTTTGAACAGGTTGTAGGTCTAGACTCTAAAAATCACCAAAATTAGAGAGTAGCTACCTAACAACATAGTAAAGGCTTCTATCAAAGGAAAATTCACTAGAGTTGACATAGCAAAAATTGTATAGGCAGGGATAATTTATAGCCAAAACTACTCCAACTAGGATGGTTCCTATCGAAACCATATTTGATTCATGTATAACATAGTAGATCATTCATCAAGGTGAGCAGTAAGGTATATTATACTTTTAGCTCATTTTGAGCTATGTTTACTGCAATAATTTAAGTTATATTGTTTACCCCTTTTGATAAGTTTGGGTCCAACTTGGGTGGATCCAACAAGTGCTACTAACTATTGATTGGTTTTGTAGGTTTGGAGATTCTACTTAACCAAAGGTGGTATGTAAACCCACCCCTCTTGAGGTGGCCAAGGAAATAAGGAGTTCCAAATATTGTATTGTAGAGGGATTCCTCATTGGAAAACCATTTTGTAGCCCAAGAGGCACTTGTAAAATCAAACTTGTAATATCAATAATGTTTAATGAAATGGCACATTTTCTTATCCACATTTTGGTAATCATGGTGGGATCCTTAAACCCCTCCCCAAACAAAGGTAAACATGATTTATAGGTTGTAAAACTTGTATTTTTCTCACCAATTTCTTTCACTTCTGCCTTGTGTGTTTTGTGTTGGTATTTTAACTCACCTTGCTCACTTTGTATATTTTTTGTATTTATTTGTAGATTTTAAATCAATCAAAGTTCATCCAAATCGAGACCCATCAAGGTTAGTCAAAAGCAAATTCCTCTATCTTGAATAATTAGAACCCAAATAGTTTACAACTAGAACTATCTCAACATAGATAATTTTTGTTGAGCTAACAATTGGGACCAATCCTATTAGGTAACCAGCTTACATAGTGACCACAACAATTTTAGATAGGTATAAGGTAAGATCCTTTACCTCCTTGTCATTTGTCATCATCATAGCCAAGTGCCTTCTTAGTTAAACTTGTCATATTTGGATACGTTCAAAGGTGTCCTTTCCCATATATCACTCCTCAAAAATAATTTCATTTTATTGCAAAATTTGTATTTGTTAGCTTAGATTTTGTTCTCACTAGAGTAGTTGTTTAAAATTACTCCTAGAGTTAAGCTAGTTAAGCTTATTTTCTCTTTGTGTTTTTCTAAGTCCAAAAGAAAATTTTAACACTCTAGTTCTCTGGTTTTTATAGGGAATATCATTAAATTAATCCTCTATATCAAGGAAACAAACCTTGATAGAGAGGGAGATCAAAAACCTCTTCCAACATAAACTAGCCCAAATAGTTTTTGTTGTAAGTCATCGAAACCTTGATAAATTTTGTTGTAAAGCATCAGAACTCTAATAGTTCTTGCTACAAGAAATATTTGGAAAAACAATTATGTGCAACAACCCCATATAAATTCTAGAGAGCATTGGATCTTATGTAGGTGCTTATGAACCCATATCTACGTCAACATTAAGCAATAACTCTTAATCTAGGATTTTAATTTATGTTTAAAAATTTTGCTTCATAGCATAGGAAAGATAAACAAAAGCTCTATTGCTACCTATATGCTCTCCTCTCATGTTTAAAGGCAAAAGTGAGGATAAAAAATGTGGCAATACCTTTTGGAGTCAAAGAAATTTTATTTATTTTCTAGGTTAAAAGCATTTCTTGCCCATACACTTCACATTAAATAAGAGAATTGATTCGTGTATGCTCTCTCCTCGTGCCTTAGGGTGATCTTGGAGATCAAAAGTGGGTCACTTATTCTAGGTTAATGAACATCACATACATCACACATTAAAATGTTAATTATATCATGTATGCTCTTCCCTTGCACTTTGTGCAACCTTGGGAATAAAAAGGGTATAATTCAACCTCAAGTCAAAGAATATCATCATTTCATTGCTTTCTTAGAATAGATTTTATTTTGATAAATTTACTTGTTTTCATAGATTACATTAGAGTATATTTTCTTTCACATTTTTTGATTTCATTTTTTATAAATTTTTTTACATTAGAATAGATTTGCTTTCACATTTTTTTGGCTATCATATTTTGCAATTTTCTTTCCATAGAGTAGGTTTGCTTACTTGTTTTGTTAGTTATTTTCATTAGAATAGATTTGCTTTATTTTATTATTATTTACTTTCATTAATTTATTTTTCTTTCCTATTTTGTACTTTTCTTTCCATAAAGTAGGTTTGCTTACTTGTTTCGTTAGTTTTTTTCATTAGAATAGATTTGCTTTATTGCCTTGCAATTTACTTTCATTAGTCTAGTTTGTTTTCTTGAAATTGCACTTTGCTTTCATTAGATTAGAATTTTCTTATTGCACCTTAGAATAGGATTTGCTTTCTTGTCCATTAGCATAGATTTGTTCATTTTTTATTTCCTAGATTAGGAATTTGTTGTTGCTTTCCTAGTTTAGATTTTCTTTTCAAAAACACATTTGTTTGGTTAGTCTAGGTTTTGCTTTCTTAGGTTAGTGAAATTGTATTTTCCTCTCCTAGTATATGTTTCATTTCTTATCATTAGCTTAAAGAAAATTACATTTCATTTCCTAGGATAGAATTTGTTTCATTGCATTCTAGGTAGGGAAATGGCATTCCTAGTTTAGGATCTGATTTGTTGCATTTAGTTTAGGAAAAAAAATTCACACTCTCATTCCTATATTAGCTCTTATTTACACATTAAAGCTAGTTTTGATTCATTATGTGTACTTTAGCCTAGTTTATTTTATTTTCTTTAAAACAAATCAAAAATTTTAAAAAATAAATCAAAAACATAGTTAAGTCGCACTTGCACACACACTTTTAAAACAAATCAATGAAGTTGGATTTCATAACCAACCATCAATTAGCCCTCTAGACACCCTAGTTAGTTATGCATAGTTTCCTAGATTTCATCATCAGGAAACTAACTTACCTTTTGATTATCTCAGGGTAGTCTAGGCTAGAGCCCACACTCACAGGGCTATAGAAATCGTGAGTGTGTAGTTTTCATTTTTTACCAAGCCTTCCTAAGGGTGAAGATAAGGATTACTGGTCTTGAGTAGATTTAGATAGAATTACCTCTTACATCCCCTGACAAGGATATTAGAGGTCTTTTTCCTTTTAGATACCCCAAGCCACCCCCACCTTAGGCAGCCCTCAACTATTTGTGCACATCATCCCTCTCCACATACTCTAGGGTATATTGGGGAGCCTGCATAGACATACCCTTAAATCTCACCCACACACCTTTGGTATATTTTAGGGGTAGTTAACATAAAACACACCAAAAACATTTAACTAAAATAAACAGCAAAAGAGAAACCACACATTTTTTCCCCATTGCTCACTCTCTCTACCCACCTTATGGTCATAACTAGAGATCAAGCTAGAGCATAATAGTACCATCCCATGGATCCCTCTAAGATGACCCATCTATATTTTAAGAACCCTCCCATGCATCTAGAGGAGGCACCCTTCACCTCACCTTGTAGTCCATTCTATGTCCTTCATACCCCATATTCGAGTGATGTGGTACATCATGGACCTTCGTACTACAATCAAGGACTAATGCACTAGACCACCTACATTGTTCTACCTGAGAGCCCTAGAAAGGGGACATTTCATCCTCCTCACACAAAACCATTCCATACCTTCACCTTGACATTGCTTGATATTTCTCCTTCTATGTTGCCCAGCCTTCACCCCCCACTTCTCCTAATTCATGTCAACCCTTATTATCCTATCCTCCATAGGATGACTCACCTCAAGTCTCCTTAACCCCACTCTATGTTCTTGATAATTCCTTTTCTTATTTTTATTAAATTTAGATTGACCCTCACACCACACATGTTCTATCCATTCCTACTCCTCCTCTCGTGCCCTAAGCCATAGGTATTGTATCTACTATCCCTATTGCCTCCAATAATTATCATTTGTCTTCATCAAAATCCACTTCTTTCTTGAAGAATCCTACTCCTTGGATGTTGTCCTCATTTTCTTTCCCCAACCCTCCTCCATTTCCTGATATACAAGTTAATGTTTCTTCTCATATCACTTATTACATTCCTTAAATAACCTTTCATACTCTCAATCTTACCTCAAGAGGCCACTCTTTCAAATCCTACTCTTGTGCATTTCCTTACTTTTACCAATCCTCCTCTAGTTGGAACACATGTCGCTTCATCCCTTCCTCCATCTTATTTCCTCATCATTTTTCTCCTCTTCTTCAACCTTCTTCTCATGCTTATTCTTATCCACTTCTTCAATATTCTTCTCATTCCTCAATCTTCTTATCCTCATTCTTCTTTGCAGCATGACCAGTCTAGCACTTCTCATCCTTATCCTTATTTTACTTTCAAAGAAGATCAAATGCCACCTTCTCAAACTCTTTCTCCTCCTCATTCTAGTCAAAATTTCTTCCTTGTCCAACCTCCTTTGTGGACTCCCACTCAATCTACTTCTTTTCCATAGTCACCACCACTATCCACCTCTTATCAGTGGCCACCCTCACATTCACAAGTTCAAAGTTAGACCACATAAATCCAAATTCAAACTCCACAAGACCAGTAAGTCAAGGGACACCCATGTGTTTGTACATTTTTCTAGTCCTATTCTAGAGGATTATGTTGTACATAATGTTACTTTCTCGCATTCTCACATGGATTCCATTAGATATTTTGGTCATCCTCAATATGCACCCCTAAGTTTAGGTGTTTTTATTCCCATTAGCTCTTTGCCTAATCATTTTGAAATATATTACATTATTTGGCACATGCCAATGTACCACCTTGGGTACATATTTAGATTAGGAGTTTATCTTATATTAGGGTTTGAGTATTTACTTTATGCAATGTAATAAATGCACAAATAATATTAGAATGTGCAAAGTATTCAATAATGTAAATGTGCATCATAGTCCATGTGCACATGATTCCATAGGATAGGAAGGTGAAGAGTCATAGGAATATGGAAGGTCAAGAGTCATCTCACACTATATATTGACCTTGGTGTGAGCAAGTAGAATAACAACTCTATATAATTTTATCATTTAGTAGAGTAGAGTATAATACAAGTTTAAAGCAATGTAGAACTTGTATGAAGCATGGAGTACTTGAGATCTCCATATTTTGTATGAAGATCCTATTTTTGTGAGCATCCATTAATGGTAATTTTATGAGTTATTTTAGAAGTTTCTTATGATTTTTACATGCTTAATATATTTCCATTATCATAGTTTCAATATTGCATGCTCATTTTATATCTTGTGGTTGATTTCTCATTAAGTATTTAGCATCAAATGCTAATAGTGGTATCAAAGCACAAGGTATATGGATAGGATATAGGGAGAGCCATAAAAGAGATTGATAGGAGATGGGAGATTTCATTTTTAGAATTTCTAAAATTTATTTTTGGCTAGAGTCTTTCCACAGGGTTGAAAAAAATCTTGTGTAGACTAGGACTCAACATAGATCTCTTTTCCACTAGATTTAAGGATAACTAGTGATGTTTATTGATTTATAGAGATCTAGAGATTTGCATGAATTTTATTGCTACTATCTAAAGTTTTTTGCTGCAAAAAATTAGTTCTCAAAAGTTGAGAAGCTTCCTACAATGGATAGATAAAAATTTCATCTTTGATTTCCTAAAATTCTATGTGCTTTCCTCGTGCAGGGATTAGTTCTTTGTTGTAGAAAAATAGAAGATTGAATAAAGAGGAGACTCAAGGAAAGGTCTCCATTGGATATTGTAGGTAGAAGATTGAATACTCCATATTGAAGAAATAAAACACTCAAGAAAAAATAGTTCCATAGAATATTAAAGATTTTAGATTGAGAAAGAGGAGACCCAAGAGAAAGGTCTCACTAAAGAACTTCTAGATTTGGAATATAGAAGATTGAAGATAAAGGAGGAATAGGAAAAGCCCTATTGAAGATTTGAGAAGTTGCAGAATTTGAATACCCAAAATAATATGTCTCAAGAAAATTTTAAAGGAGATAGAAAAATAAGGTAGCAAATCAAGAAAACTGGGCAGCATTAGAAGGAGAAAAGAAATCTACGAATTAGAGAATCTTAAGAATTGAGAGCATTTTTGGACAGCATAGAAGCTGATTTTTGACCTCCATTGGAGACTATAAATTAAAGGATTAAAGGATAAAAAAAAAGGAGGAATTGGTTGCATTAGAAGCTAAAAATTTTAGAGTTTAGGATAGAAAGAAGGCAGCAAATAGGTGAACCAAATCACCAAGAAAGCTTGCTACAAAGGAGGCTAGAATCAGGTTTGAAAATTTGTTGTTATTAAAGTTTTATATCCAAGCATTATTTAAGTCTTTTGAAAACACCGGTAGCAAAATAAAAGGTCTCAAGTTTATATCTTCAAATATCATAGAATAATTAGTTAAATTGGTGCTATAAATGTTATTTAAGAATTTAAAATAGTTTACTTTAAGGTTATATTAGCACCATATTAGATCCATTAAAGTTAGCAAAATAGAGCTCTAAAGTTTAGTGTCTCCAAGGAGATAAAGGAAGCATCTTTATTATATTCAAGCCTGCACATTTCAACAACATAGATCGAATTAGATATTGCATAAAATGAGTTATAAGGGAAGATAGCATTAGTTTCAAAGCATGCTATAGAGTCAACGAAGTGCAGATTTTTCTAAGTCCTATTGAGCAAAATAAAGAGACTCAATAGTGAACAATGGCAACACAAATTTCTAGTATCTAAAGACACCAAGAGGTGTGCTAAGTATTTAAAATATTTTGGTGAAGGTGAGTTATCAAAGGCGTAGAAGCACTACCACAAGCAATGTCATCATATTTAAGAAGATAGCCATTTGCACCATGAAAGTCAATGTAGAAACATTGATAAACAATCATTTTTTGGCCAACATAAAGAATTAGAAACTATCATTAGATTGCAAGGTTGATCCACCAAGGTTGTACCACTAGCGTGAGGAGAAGGTGCATAGTCTCACTACCACCAATATCATCATATGCCATAGCATACAAATGAACAACATCAATGAGTGAGCGTTGAAAAGACAAGCCAACCATTGAAGCACCACCATAATACCTACAAGAAGTTGAAGAGCCACCACCTTGAAGAAGGTGCCACCAAAGCAAGAATGAGCATTGTTACCAAGAAAGAGAAGAATACCTAAATTCATAAGGTATTGAAAGAAACCCTAACACCATTTTTTGTTACAAAGGCATAGAAGAATCAAGTAGATATGTTTGAGGAGAAGGATCAAGTTACTACTATATGTAGCAATACATTATCAAGCTAAGGAGCCTTACAATAAAATATAATATCTAGAACATTACTAATAAAATAATTATAAGGAATCATATTATGTAAAGGTGGACTAGAGCATTACTGAGCATAGGAGATCATAGTAAGCATTACGAAGAAATAAGTAGATGTTACTTGGAGTGCCATCAGCTAGAAGGACTAAGAGAAGTGAATAACTTTATTAACAAGTGTCACAATGCAAGGGGAGTGAAAAAATCTACATTGTATGTAAGACAAGTCATACAAGTTCACTCTTAAGAAAAGAGTGTAACATAGATGAATATAGCAAAGCAATTACGTAGGTCATTGAAACCAGCAACACGATAAGGAGAGTCAAAATTGTAGAAGGATAGAAGGTGCTAAAATAAGTAGCATTAAATGTTGATTTCATAGCACATTGAATATAGTTAAGTGGAGAGATTAAAGTGTGAAATATTAGTGCTTACGTGTTGCATCGAAGGGAATATAAAGACATAGGTTGGAGAGTCAAAGCTTTGCATTATAGTGCATTGAATGCATTATAGTGGAAGATAAGCATCTTAAAAGCATAGGTTGGATCAAAGCTTTGGAGCACTATATTAAAGAAGGTAAGAAATATTTTGTATAATCTAAAACCTTTGCAAAACATACAAGGCATAATATTGAAGTCAAGTTAATTAATTTATTATACTCAAGGTAATTTTAATAAAATGAGAAATAAGGTATATATTCACAACCTTGGAAGTATTCTTGAATACCTTGGAAGTTTTTGAAGAAAGAAGTATTTAGAAAGGTTTTTTAAATTACCTCATTCAAATTGCATAGAAATATTTTTGCATATAGGTTAACTTGGAGGTATAAGGATTACTACATTGAAATTGAAATATTGAATTTGCAAATACATCAGCTTTCTAAATTTCCAATTAAGGAATTATAAGGAGTTCAACACCAACATTAAATTATTGAAATTTAGAAACTATACTATTGAAAATTGAAAGATACTAGAAGCAAAACATAGAGTTGCTAGAAAGTTGGAAAACTACATTGGAATTAGTCTCTTGCTCAAATTAATGAGACAAAAAGAATCCAACTTATCAAAATTTAAAGTGCATTAAAATTATTTCTAGCTTTCTATAAGGAGAATTAAAGTTCTTGTCATGTAGTTGAACATTAGGGAGAAAAACCCAGGTGTTGTAGGTGAGTTGGAGAGGAGAGGACAATCCTCCAAGGGAGGTCCCAGGTTCAAATCTCCACCCTACCAAAAAGCTGAATTGGGTATCCAAAATCTAATTGATAATGTTGGTGCGGGCAGGGTCGGGTGCGACCCCCGGGTGACTTTGATGGTGTAGAACCCCCTGTTCATGGTCTCTCAGACCAAGGCAGCTCTGCAAGGGGTTTTTCACTTTTAAAAAAAAAAAAAAAACATTAGGGAGAAAAAATGGATTCAACTCAAGAAAAACTTAGAAATATAAGCATTTTATCAAGACCATATTATATTAAAGGATTAGGGAGATATAATATAGTCTACAAGCATCATCATGACAACAAATAAATTCATTCTTATAGAATCTCAACTTCTTAAAGGACCTAATTACTCTTCATGGAAAAATAAAGTGAGGTCAATATTGATAGTTGAAAATATTTGGGACATTGTTAAAGGAGCAAAAACTAAACCTACTATAGATGCTAGAGAGATTCAAAAGTTTGAATAATATGAAGCAAAAGCACTCATGATAATAACTTTTGAAATTACATATGAAATACAACCCTACATTAGTTCAGAAGTAACTTCTACAAAAGCTTGGAAAATCTTAGCCAAGATATGTGAAGGAAAGAATAAAGTCACTATCTTGAATCTTCAAACTCAATTGCATGCTCTAAAATTTAATAGTGGTGAAAGTATATATGTTAGCTTTTGATAATGTATGATATGGGAGCAGCAATCACAATATGTAAAATATATAGGAAAATAAGGAGATAAACTTTTGCAATAACTCATGAATATGCCATTAATGGAACTCACAAAAATAGTACAATAGATGGAACTACTCTACTAGTGCATGCTATGAATAATGCACACTCTCACTCAGATTACAATGTGAAGTCACAAATATATACTAGTATGTGACTCCTGCATGATAGACACTTGTTCACTAAGGACACTTGTCCTTTTACATTATTGCACATTCTAACACTTGTGCATTTATTACTTCTTCCTCAAGTAACTATCTAACTTTACTCTAAAGTAAACTCCTACTCTAGTTATGTACCCAAGGGGGTACATTGACATGACCCAAATGATGTAATATACTCTAACACCCATCTGTATTACATTATTTGGGTATTGAGGACTTTATTCTTCAATATGGATCTTCGTCCTGATTCTGGACTTTGATTGTTTTCTTTGTTTGGTTTAGTCTTCGATTTATTCTTGGAGCTCATGTGTCTTTTCTTCTTGCTCCAATATGTTACCTTCCGCAATACTTGATCAAATGAATGATTAGTACATTTTAATCTTTATGGCTTCAAGATTACAAGTCTCTTGAGTTCTGTCACAGTCATCAAATTATTATATAAGAATTTTTCTTTCTTCTTTGTTCATAGAATCATGTTATTCTTTGATTTTCTATCTAGAAACTTTTGCTTCATCACTTCCATTCCTTGATTCTTGAATATGGAAGGTAAATTTGGATCACAATTGATCCATTTTTATTTTTCATTTCCTGTAATCTGTTTCTCAAAAAATCCATTCGCGTTGTCTTGAACAACAATATCTTGTGTGAACCCAAATAAATCTAAAGCATATGTACCTTTATTAATAAGTCTTATAGCCTCTATTTCAGACTTGGATTCTACCATCTCTCTACTTTCACTTAGTTTGGTTACTGAAATATGGTTTGTAATTAGCCCTTTCAAATTAAGAATATTTGAGACTTTAAGGCAATCAAACCATTATGGATTTCTTGTTATATGTTTACTTGTTTTTGTATCCATAATTGCTTTAGCTTTGAAGGTTCTAATCCTTTGAAGTTGACTTCCTTATGGCTCCCTAGTTTTGAGTATGTGAACTAATTTGATAAAACCTTTCCAAGACTTAGGTTTTATAGAATTCTTATGTCTCCCTAGTGACTAGAGTAAGCTATAAACTTGATAAAGTGTTTAGCAACTCTTAGAACTCCTTTTGAGTTGATTTTATAAATTTTTGAGAATTATAATAATATAATAATCAACTCATATTTCACCTTATTCCTCCTATGAACTATGCACTTATCAATTGATGGAGTTCTCTATGGTTGGATTTATTTTATCTCTTTATTGTGTATATCAGACAAGTACAATAAATAAATTCCAACTCTTTAAGCAATCAATAGTTTTGCTTCTCTTAATATTCAAATCTCAATGTAATGATTTTCTAAATTTCAATAGTTCAATGTTTGATGTAGAACTCCTTATATCTCCCTAATGTTGAAATTTAGAAAACAAATTTATTAATATTTGTAATAATTATAGTTTGGTTTACTAAGTAGAAATCCTTATATATCCTATGGTATTTAGTTGCAAACATTGAGATAATTATATTCCAACTTATATGCTTTTGAAATACCACTTTAGGATATACACTACTTTATTAGGTTTGCTTTCTAATTCACTAATATTGCTTATATCTCCAATGTAAATGATAAATAGATTCAACCTTATATAATAAAGTGCCTTATAGCTCCTTATACTTAATAAAATGCACTCTTGAATAAAGTGAATCATATACCTTAGATTAATTACCCCTTATAACTCCCTACTTTATAAAGGTAAGAATTGGATTAATAATACCTTTGTAAGTAGTTTGATCACTTTGTAAGGTGCTTCTCCAACGTATTTCCAAACCGAGTGAGAAAAATGATGTGTAACTATGTAGATTATGTGGTATTCAAATGGTGTTCCTTTTGAACTCATACTAGCTCCTCCTACTGATCATTACTATTCTATGTGATGTTTAGAAATGAGGGTGCAATTGTCTTTTTACTACGTTATATTTTTTATTGCAAATTTCTCTCCTATAACTATCATGTTATTTATGACTATGTGGGTCCCATGATGCTTGTGATGCACTTGATTTTAGAATATCTTCCATGTGCATATGACATCTTATTTTATAATTCTTTAACATTAAGTTTTTGTGACTACCTTCGTTCCTCCTTGACAAGTTAATTTGCACGATCTCTAGTAGTGCTCCTCTGTGGTGTTTCCTCCACGTGTGTGCTCTATAATGATGATATTAACCCTAGAAAGTATCTTCTTTACTATAAAAAACATCTATCTCCTGAGCATGCAAATGAATTCTAATCATATTTGCTCTCTTCCATGCTTGTAATGGTTCCTATTTGGAGTATGTAGTCTTATGATGCTTTCAATGATGCTAGAATAAGTGGCTATAATGGCTATCAATCTCCTTCAGTGCGGGCACTGTATCTCATCAATATTGAATGTATGATAGTGATACTAGACATATCTTTAATGTGCCTTTGACTCCACTTAGAATCCTTGATTTAATACCTTTAATGTTGTTACTTCTCTTCACATTGCGTAGGGATTCTCTTTGTGCTCTAAATTACCCTTCTTCATTGCTCACTTTTATTATAACTTCTCACCTATGTAACGCATGCCAAGTATCTCAAATATTGAAGGTAACATACGTTGCTTGAGGATAGATGTTATGGAGTATGCTAGAGATTAAAATAAGTGCTACCAAATACTTAGTAATGACTACTATCCTTAGTAATTATTATAACTTCTCACATGTGTAATGTATGACAAGCTCGCTTTTATTAAAACTCCCTTTGAAGTGTTACTTCATAAGTTGGTGCTATTCCTTCTTGTTTGGATAGTTATGTTGATTGAGCACCTATTTCTTCAACATAGGTGTTACTTTGTTTTGGATATTCTCTATTTCCCTTTGTTCCAAGTGGCACAAGATGCCTTACGACGATAGGCAAGTGTACACACTCTTCTTTGCATGCAAGGTTACTTCCAACGTATTTATTCGCTTGCTTATCTTAACAAATACTTGCAAGCTCCTTTGGTTCCTTTAATAGTGAAGTATGATATGGTTCTTCTTCTCCACAATGTATGGTATTCTCCCAAAAGGTTGGCTCCAGTTATGATGATCTTGGAGAATTGCTTTTGAGGTTCTATGGTGCTCCAATGGCTGATTTTAGTGCTTCCTCTTGATGAATGATTCTTCCAAGATGAATTTTGGATATTGCACCTTAATTTCTACCTTGTAATTTATCATTTTAATCCTTATAATACATTTTTCTTAGTTTAGTATTTTTAGTGTGCAATAGCTTGCTCTTCCACGTAGATAGTCTGAGCTAAGATAACTTGTTTATGTGGATTATTGTGCTACAGGTTGGTGTCACCTTGTGTGCTGAATTAAGGTGTCTTCCAACACCTTAATGAGCTATATTTTGGATGGTTCTTTGTTCAAGAACCAATGATGGATATCAAGCCCTTTGGTTGGCTCATTTTTAAGCATTTTTGGTAGTGCTAACAGTAGTTTCTTGTAGATAGAATAGTAGGCTACTTAGAGTGTCCTTAAGATACTTATATTTTATCTCCTTTTGATGTAATAATAGAGATAAATTTGGTGCTTGTATAACCCTGTAATACCTTCTGATTTGCACCTAAAACCTGAGACTCTCCTAGTCTCATTTTGTAGCTCCTTCTACTGGTTTTTATGGTGGTTTTCTTCTTCACTCCTTACCAGAATATCACCCTAGTTAATGGCTTCTATAGATCACACAATGTTGTAGGTTTTGTGCACCAAATAGTGTCTCTAAAAACTTTGATATATGATGATTTTTACACTTTGGTTTTTCACTCTAACTTAACAACCAATGCACATAATAATCCTTTAAGAGTAATAAGTTTAATGCACTTAAATAATAGCTAGCATAGTGCAATAGTAATATTACCTTATTACTCCTTCAAAGTTACTTATAATATGCACTAAATGATCTCTATAACTTTTAAGAATATAATATGGTACTTAATGAAACCTGATAATGAACCAAATTAAAGTTCAACTAATGAACCTAATTGCACCCTATTTTCTTACCTTAATGATCTTTTTAGATGATGTAGATCTTGGTGATTAGTTTCATCAATTGTTTACCCTTAGTCTTATTAAATTGTAGCTCTTATTGGTTATTTGAACCAACTCTCTAACTCATCTATTTGTAGCTTTCTAATGCTTCTAACTTGTTTCTTAATTCTATAATAGGTTAATTCAACTTCTCCTTTAGGATGTATCCTAGAAACTTGAAGTTTTTGTAGTTTTTAATTTTGTTCTAATTGATCCTCTTTAGTAGTAAATCTCTACACTAAAATGATGTCCTTTAATCTCAAACATTTGGTAAGAAAATCCCCCAAATTGCAGTTGATATTTTCCTTCAAGAACCCTTTAGTATTTGGTTGTAGATTCAACAAACCCCTATATTTGAAATAATCCTTCTAGCTATGAAATGCAATCTCCAATATATTGGATTTGGTAGGATTATTTTATCTTCATTCTCCTTCAACCTCCTTATCAAATTTTGACTTCAATATCAAGAATTTGAAAATCTTGAGGTCTTCACTAGTCTCCTTCAAAATTTGGTAAACTTGCCAAATCCTTCTCTCTTGGGCTTTTTGTTGGATGGTGATAATTGTCGCAATTCCTTCACTATAAGAAGCTTATCCTTGGTAGTGAATTTATCCAATGATTTATTCTAGGAACTCCTTCACTGGCCTTCTCTAAATATCCTAGCCTTCTCCTTCTATCTCCTTGAGACCTCTCCAAGGTCTTCAATAATACAGCTTCTATGGTCTTCCAAATGAGACCTTTCCTTTAACCTTCTACTATGGAATTTTTGGTAATGATATCTTCCTCTCAGATATCTAAAATTTGTTGCTTTAGGAATGGGACTTTAGCTAGTCCTTCTCTATCTTTTCCAAGACTCAAAGTTCTTCAATGGGACATTCTATGGGTCTCTTCGACTTCTTCTAGATGAATTCTTTAATCTATAATCCACAGTCTTCAATGGAGATCACCAATCTTCAATCTTCTCTTGGAATCTTATCTAGATTCTCTACTTGAATATACAACAAGGCCTTTGTACCCTTTTCTTCTTTTGTACTCTTACAGGTCTATAGTCTCTAGTAATAGGACCTTTTCTATAGACCTCCAAATCTTCAATCTTTCATTTGTTGCTTTTGGTGTTGGATTGATTCTAAATAATATATTTGAATAACACAAGATTATACTGAGAGGGAGAGTGAACAATATAAGAGCACATTTTACTCTTTTTTTCAAATCAATATTATGTAGTATATAGATATCAGTATCAATAGTAGTAATCAAAGCAATGCACAAAACACCATACACAATAGATACACATATTTAATGTGGTTCACCCAAATATGGCTACCTCCACGGAGAAAATATTTCTTCTAAATATTTCTCAAATAATCTCTTGGGAATACTTCCCTATTACAATGTTTATGTACCTCTATCCAAATGAGATGTTGGTCCCCTAAGTGTGGTTTGTGGATCTCTATCCATAGGATAACTCCTTCTCCTATGATCTGGCTGGTGATCCTCTAGAAGATGATTGCCTCCATTGCACTAGCTTGTGGATATCTCTCCACTGAAGACTCTTATCCCCACTTAGAATATTTGTCCTCACTACCTTGGCTGATGGATATCTATCCAATGGAGACTCTGTCCTCTCTGCTCTATCACCTCCAAAGCTCTATCTCAATTATATACTAAACATAGTCTAGTTGGTCTAGAACAAATCTTCTCAATCTCTTGTCTACTCAATAAGCTCACTCAAATATACACTAAACATATTCCATTCTATCTAGCACAATCTACTCAACTCTTGCACTAAACATAGTCCAGTTGATCTAGCACAAGTCCACTCAAATCTGCACTAAACATAGTCTAGTCAGTCTAGCACAAATCTGCTCAATAGTTCCACTCAGAACCTACTCAAATTTTCTCAATAGGTCCACTCAGAACCTACACAACTCTGCTCAATAGGTCCACTCAGAACCTGCTCAAATCTGCTCAACAGGTCCACACAGAACCTACTCAAATATTCTCAATAGGTCCACATAGAACCTGCACAACTCTACTCAATAGGTCCACTCAGAACCTGCTCAAATCTACTCAACAAGTCCACATAGAACCTGCATAACTCTACTCAATAGGTCCACTGAGAACCTGTTCAAATTTTCTCAACAGGTCCACGTGAAACCTATCCAAATCTTCTCAATATCTATCTCTGGTATGGCACAAACCTGTTCTCAAATATGAACCAAACTCTACTCTCAAATTTTCCTTGTAATCTTCCACAAAAGCTCACACCAATCTATCCACAAGTCCTCTCTAGAACTTGCTCAAATCTGCTCTACAAGTCCTCTCTAGAACTTGTTCAAATCTGCTCTACAAGTCCTCTCTAGAACTTGTTCAAATCTGCTCTACAAGTCCTCTCTAGAACTTGTTCAAATATGCTCTACAAGTCCTCTCTAGAACTTGTTCAAATATGCTCTACAATTCCTCTCTAGAACTTGTTCAATCTCATAAAAGCATACAGAGAATTGTTAGACTCAATATGTTCTATACTCAATGCTCAATTACTCTCAATCACATAGAAGCATAAAGAGAATTGTTAGAGACTCAATATGTTCTATACTCAATGCTCAATTACTCTCAATCATATAAAGAGAATTTTTAGAGACTCAATATGTTCTATACTCAATGCTTAATCACTTTCTCAACTCAATCTCATAGAATAATAAAGAGACTTGTTAGAGACTCAATATGTTCTATTCTCACAACTCAATCTCTTTCACACTCAAATCAGAATATAGAATAGTTTGTTTTATGGAACTTGAAAGAAAACTTCATACATCCACTTGACTAGGCTCAATCAACTCTACTCTACTAATAACTTCAAGAAACAACTCTTGCTCACAAACCCTGGTCCAAGCATGTATCATCAAACTCAAAATGTTTCCAATAATGCTTAACAACAAATATCACATAACAATGATACTCATGATATTTTCAAACCCTAGTTCAAGTTCTTTGCATAACAACTCACTTCAACAACCATGCTTATCAAACAAGGTTTTAAACACAACTCTCAATTTTAGAAAACCTTGAAGAATTAACTCAAACACTTCACTCAACCAATGATCTCAACACCAATGCTTATAAACAAGGTTTTAATCACAACTCTCAATTTCAAAAAACCTTGAAGTATCAACTCAAACACTTTTGAAAAGGAAACCCTAATCAAATCCTTTTCACTCCAAACTTAATTTTCAAGTAAGCCAAACAACCAACTCAACCAAAGAATAATTTGCCCATACCTTTTTGCTTGACAAGGAGTTGATCTCACAAATCTACCACACTCACAAATTTCTCTTTTCCAATATCAATAAGGGTTAGAAGACTTCAATCAAAACACAATACAAAATAATAACCCAAAATACACATTATTAGTCCAACTCAAAAATAACATTCACCATAGTCTTCTTTAAATATAAAAACCCTTATACAAAAATAATCCTCAAAATTATTAATAAGAAATTAATTAAGACTTTACTAGAACTCCTTATTACTCCTAAAATAATAAATCTCAAATATCAATACCTCCAAAATAATCCTCAACAAACATTCACCATAAAATTCAAATATCAAACCTTCCACAATAATCCTCAACAAACATTCACCATAAATTTCAAATATCAAACCTTCCACAATAATCCTCAAAAAACATTCACCATAAACTTCATGTCTTAACGTATAAAAATAATAATCACTTACGCACCCTTATTCCTCCAACATTAGGCAACCAACAAAATTTAAATCAAAATTAAATACCTTGTCTTCGGAGGTAATCGAACCCTCAACCTCGTCTCACCACAAGTGCCTTAACTATGGCCAAAGTCATCGCACGAGCCAAGAGCTCATTCGATATTAAAGAAGCACCATGTGCTTCTTAATCTCGCATCACCTTCCACCAAGGGCAAAAGGTTGTGCACCTTGGATGCCTCAATCAACTCACCAAACAATGCACATGGGGATTCGAAACGTCAACCACCTTGCTGCCAGTGCCTTTGCGCTTTCCAACTACCACTAGGCCATGCTTGCCCAATGAAACTTAAGGATGAAAATTTTCTTCTTTATTCCCTTCGCTGCCACATTTTTGTAAATGCACAAGCTCTATTTTCGCATACCACCAATTATTAATTCGAGCAAGGGTAAATAAAACTTAAATTTTTTGGGCATATTTATATGTTTCTTCATTGCATTAACGACATAGACACTCATGTGCTTCCTTCCATGACATCGGTAGTAAAGGCTTCGAATACCTTTTACTAAACCCAACCTTTGGGTTTAATTTGAATAACACAAGCTTATACTGAGAGGGGGGTGAACAGTATAAGACCACTTTTTACTTTCTTTCCAAATCAATATCAATTAATGTCCTTAATTGCAATAACCAAATATAGCAGTGTGCATTAATAACTTAGATAGCAGTAGTAAGCAAGAGCACAAGTCACCACACACAATTGAGACACAAGATTTAACGTGGTTCCCCCAATGTGGGGTACTCCACAAGCTGATCTCCTTATAATATTTCACACAAAAATATCCAATACAATGATTTCTTTGATCTGCTCAAAGCTAGGCAATAACAAGTTCACACAGAACTTGTCCAAATATGAATAACAAGCTCACATAGAACTTGTCCAAAGCTGAATAACAAGCTCACACAGAACTTGTCCAAATCTGAATAACAAGCTCACACAGAACTTGTCCAAAACTGCTCTAGCAAGCTCACCAAGAACTTGCCCAAAACTGCTCCAACAAGCTCACTAAGAACTTGTCCAAATATGCTCTAGCAAGCTCACCAAGAACTTGCCCAAAACTATCCCAAATCTATCCACAAATCTATCCCAAAACTGTCCACAAATCTGCCCATAAATCTGCCCCAAACCTTTCTCAAAACTATCCACAAATGCCTTCTCAAAGGCTCAATCAATCATGCTCAAGTAGCACTCAAATCTCATCCACAAATCTATCAAGGCAAAGCTCAAATATGAACTCAACAATGAATGGCAATGTACTCTTCAATGGATGACAACAATGATCCACAATGATCTCAACTCAACTCAAATCAACTCATAGAAGCATAAAGAGAATTGTTAGAGACTCAATATGTTCTAGGCTCAATCTCAACTCAACTCAAATCAGAATAACGGAATAGTTTGTTTCATAGGACTTGAACAATCACTTCACACATCACTTGACTAGGCTTATTCAACTCAACTCAACCCAAGTCTTATAGAACCATAAAGAGAATTGTTAGAGACTCAATATGTTCTAAACTCAATCTCAACTAATCACCACAAGGGATAATTCTTCCTCACACAACCCTAGTCCAAGTATGTATCAACCAACTCAAATGTTTCCAACAATGCTCAATTACAAATCTCACATAACAATGATACTCATGTTCTTTTCTAACTCAAGTTCTTTTACAACCAATGGGCTTCAACAACTATGCTTATAAAACAAGGTTTAAACACAACTCTCAATTTAGAAAACCTTGAAGCATTCAATCAACCACTTTCGAAAAGGAAACCACAAACAATCCTTTTCCCTCCAATGATATTTCAGAAATCAACCACCATAAACAATCAATAGGAGAATGTGCCCATACCTTTTATGAAGATGAAGAAACCCCTTTGGAAAATCTGCCACACTCAACACACTTTGAAAAGAACAAAACAACCTTCACTTGAACCCTTTTACAAAAACATAAATATCTCTTTATGTACACCTTATTTCTCCTTCTAAACAAAATAATAAAATAGCCCTCGAAATAAGCTTTCCAACGATATATAATATGATATACTTATAAAAGGAAAATCACCAGAAATATTTCCTTTTCACAACATGCACCACAAACCTTATCTCTCCTAGGGCAACCTTAGAAAAATAAAATATTTGGAAAAATTAATAACTTGCCTTTAACCTCAGCGGGATTCGATCCCCTGTCGTTGCCCCTGCACCACTCAAACCGTGGTACCAACAACCACGTGAGCCAACCGCTCACATAGAAACCAAGAGCGCAAGACCTCCTTCTTGCTTCCTCCGAACTTGCCCTCAAAAACCACATGCGCAAAAGGTTCTCCCTTTTTACCTTGCAAAAACCAGCACCGATGGGATTCGAACTTCAGATCTGTTGGCGCTTAAACACATTACGTGCCTTCCTCTTGCCACTAGGCCACAAGCACCTACGGTGATAGGTAAGGAACCTCCCTTACCTTTGTTCCCTCTTCTCTTCGCTGGTTTTCAAATGAATACGACACTTCTGCTCCCTTAGCACTTCGAACGGATTATCTTCATCGAGGACTTAGGGAAAATAAAAATTTTAGTGGCATATTTATATATGCCCACCTTTTTATTTTGACGTCGGCTATGACTTAATATTATTTGCCTCCTCCTTTTTGACGTCGGCAATAATAAAATATTAATTTTAATTTTAATTTTAAATGATTAAAATTTAAACTTAAATATTTAAAATTAATTATCTCCTTCACCGGGGCACCTTTTTTGATGAAACGAAAATCCAACCTGGGTTTTAAGAAAAACCCATTTCAAATCTGCCATCCATAGTTTTAAATAAAACCTTTTATTTTGCCTACCTTGGTTTTCACAAAAACCTTGTAAATAGCCATGCTTTCCAAAATATCATAAATGCTTATTTATGAAATATTTTGGCCACCAAAACTCAATGTGATCCATGTGACATCAATGATCCATGTGACATCAATGACAACATAAAATGCCTCAAATTACCTCAAATTTCCAACAATCTCCCCCTTTGTCATTGATGGCAACACCTCTAATGCAAATCACCACAGTCACTACAAAAACCAACTCTGAGAATCAAAGCTGCTCCCCCTGACTCAATACTCTCTATGGAGGCTTCTCCCCCTAACTCAATACTCTCCCCCTTACTCAAATCTCTCCCCCTTTGACATCAATGGCAAAAGGGACACCTATGGGGCTAAAATATATGACTCTTAAGCTTAGCCCCCTCACCCCCTTCTCTCTTGAGGTGATTAATTTTGGGGTGGGAGTATCTTTACTCCCAGTTGTTCTCTCAAATGCTCAAATGCTTCTCTTGGTAATGGTTTTGTAAAGATGTTTGCAATCTGATATTTTGTAGGAACATATTCCAATCTTACTTGTTGCTCTATAACTTGTTCTCTTAAAAAGTGATACTTGATTGGAATGTGCTTTGTTCTGGCATGCATTACTGGATTCTTTGAGATACTTATAGCACTAGTATTATCACATAGAATAGGAATGGGATGATCATGTTCTATGCTGAAATATTTGAGAGTTTATTTCATCCATAATACCTGTGAACAACATGTTGTTGTTGCAATATATTCTGCCTCTGTTGTGGAAAGTGACACTGATGGTTGTTTCTTACTTAGCCAAGAAACTAGGCAATCACCAAGAAAGAATGCTCCTCCGCTTGTGCTTTTTCTATCATCAATATTTCCTACCCAATATGCATCTGTGTATGTTGTGAGAGTAAACTTACTACTTCTAGGATACCATAGACCATAATCCATTGTTCCTTTGAGATATCTGAGTATTATTTTCATTGTTGTCACATGTGATTCTTTTGAGGTTGCTTGAAATCTTCCCACTAAACCAACTGCCTGTATTATATCTGGTCTTGTGGCTGTAACATATAATAGGCTACCAATCATAGATCTGTATAGAGTTTGATTTGCATCAGGAGATTCATCATCTTTGCTTAATTTACACCCTGTAACCATTGGAGTACTAACTGGCTTACTATCTTCCATTTTGAATTTCTTCAACATCTCCTTTATATACTTTGTTTGTGAAATAAATATCCCTTTTTCTACTTGTGAAATCTGTAATCCGAGGAAAAAGGTTAATTCACCAAGCATAGACATTTCAAACTCATTAGTCATGTTTCTTGCAAATTCTTGACACATTCTATCATTGCTACCTCCAAAAATAATATCATCCACATAAACTTCCACAATCATCAAATCATTTCCCTTATTTTTAATATACATATTGCTATCAATTGTTCCCTTTCTGAAACCTTGCTCTCAAAGATATTTATCCAGTCTTGAATACCATGCTCTAGGAGCTTGCTTTAAGCCATAGAGAGCCTTCTTCAATTTACACACATAATCTGGCTTATCTGCTTGATTAAACCCATCTGGTTGTTCAATGTAAACTTCTTCTTCTAAATGACCATTCAGAAAATTTGATTTGACATCCATCTGATATACTTTGAAATTCCTATAGCTTGAAAGTGCCAAAAACATCCGTATAGCTTCCAATATTGCAACTGGTGCAAAGGTCTCATCAAAATCAATTCCTTCTACTTGTGCATATCCTTTACACACCAATATTGCCTTGTTTTTGATGACTTGACCATCTTCATTTAGTTTGTTCCTATAGACCCATTTAGTACCAATTACATTTTTTCCTTTTGGTCTTGGAACTAATTCCCAAGTCTTACTTTTTTCAATATGATCTAGTTCTTCCTTCATTGCCTTAATCCAACATTCATCATTTTCTGCCTCTCTAAAATCCTTTGGTTCTATCTTGGATAATAGTGAAACATCTGCTTGTTCTGTTGAGCCTATGATTCCTCTTCTTGTTCATCTTACATCAGGACTACCAATGATCAAGTCCTCTGGATGATTTTTTTGAATATATCTTGATGTAGTTTTGGAAGGTATATTCTGCAACTCTTCTTCATCTGAATCTTCACCCATTTCTTCCTGAAAACTTTCTTCTTCTTCAGGAATATCTTCCTGAGGTGGCTCATTTATTCATGTTCTTTCATCAACTCTGACATTTATACTTTCCACCATGGTATGTGTTCTTTTATTGTAGCATCTGTAGGCCTTACTTTTTGTAGAGTATCCAAGAAAAATACCTTCATCACATCTAGGATCAAACTTGCCCAAGTCCTTATCCTCTCTTTTGATATAACACTTACTTCCAAAAACTCTGAAGTAGTTTACCGTGGGAGATCTTCCTTTCCAAAACTCATATGGAGTCTTATGTTGCTTTGTTCTAACTTGAGCTCTATTCATAACATAGACTGTTGTACTGATTGCTTCCTTCCAAAATCCATCTAAAATTTTTTATTCATTTAGCATTGCTCTGGCCATATTCTCAAGAGTTCTATTCTTTCTTTCTACTACTCCATTTTGTTGAGGAGTCTTGGCTGTTGAATATTCTTTTCTGATTCCATGTTCTGCACAAAACTCAATGAATTCTGTAGAGATGAATTCCCCTCCTCTATCTGATCGCAAACACTTGATCTTCTTTCCTATTTTATTTTCTACCATTTCTTTGAATACTTTGAAATGCTCAAATGCCTTTGATTTCTCTTTCAAAAAAACAACCCAAGTCATTCTAGAATAATCATCTATGAACAACATGAAGTAGCTTTCACCTTGTAGACTTTTAGTTCTCATAGGCCCACATAAATCAGTATGAATCAATTCTAATACCTTGGAAGAGGAATATTCTTTTGCCTTGAAACTTGATCTTGTTTGCTTTCCATACTGACACTGTGCACAAATTGTATTTGAAGGTCTTTTTATCTTTGGTAGATCTCTGACAATTTATTTGTTGCTTATCCTTACTATGTTATCAAAGTTCAAGTGACACAACATTTTATGCCATAACCAACTCTCTTCTTCTTGAGATAGAAGACATTTTTCCCTTTTTATTTCACTGAACATGTAGAGGTTGTTATTAGTTCTTTCTACAGTTGCAACAAGCTTTCCTATTTTTGTTTCCCTGATTTTGCATCCTGTAGAGGAAAAAGTAACTATGTACCCTCGATCACAAAGTTGACTTACACTCAGTAGGTTGTGTTTTAGACCCTCAACATAGAGTACACCTTGTGTAGTTGTCTTTCCATCATCCAAACTTAAAGTTCCTTTCCCTTTGATTTTAGCTGAAGCATTATCACCAAATATCACAGATCCGTTGTTGTTTCCTTTTAAAGAAATGAACTTATTCTTATACCCAATCATATGACTAGAGAACCCACTATCAATATACCATTTGTCCATCTTGTAACCTAGTAGAATCTGCCCTCAAGTTGTTAGCCTTTTCGAAGGAACCCGCTCTGATACCAATTGAATAACACAAGCTTATACTAAGAGGGGGGGTGAACAATATAAGACCACTTTTTACTTTCTTTCCAAATAAATATAAATTAATGTCCTTAATTGCAATAACCAAATATAGCAGTGTGCATTAATAACTCAGATAGCAGTAGTAAGCAAGAGCACAAGTCACCACACACAATTGAGACACAAGATTTAATGTGGTTCCCCCAATGTGGGGTACTCCACAAGCTGATCTCCTTATAATATTTCACACATAAATATCCAATACAATGATTTCTTTGATCTGCTCAAAGCTAGGCAATAAAAAGTTCACACATAACTTGTCCAAATTTGAATAACAAGCTCACACAGAACTTGTCCAAAGCTAAATAACAAGCTCACACAGAACTTGTCCAAATATGAATAACAAGCTCACACAGAACTTGTCCAAAATTGAATAACAAGCTCACATAGAACTTGTCCAAATCTGCTCTAGCAAGCTCACCAAGAACTTGCCCAAAACTGTCCCAAATTTGTCCACAAATCTGTCCCAAAACTGTCCCAAAACTGTCCACAAATCTGCCCACAAATCTGCCCCAAAACTATCCACAAAGCTTTCTCAAAATTGTCCACAAATGCCTTCTCAAAGGCTCAATCAATCATGCTCAAGTAGCACTCAAATATCATCCACAAATCTATCAAGGCAAAGCTCAAATATGAACTCAACAATGAATGGCAATGTACTCTTCAATGGATGACAATAATGATCCACAATGATCTCAACTCAACTCAACTCATAGAAGCATAAAGAGAATTGTTAGAGACTCAATATGTTCTAGGCTCAATCTCAACTCAACTCAAATCAGAATAATTGAATAGTTTGTTTCATAGGAATTGAACAATCACTTCACACATCACTTGACTAGGCTTATTCAACTCAACTCAACCCAAGTCTTATAGAACCATAAAGAGAATTGTTAGAGACTCAATATTTTCTAAACTCAATCTCAACTAATCACCACAAGGGACAATTCTTCCTCACACAACCCTAGTCCAAGTATGTATCAACCAACTCAAATGTTTCCAATAATGCTCAATTACAAATCTCACATAACAATGATACTCATGTTATTTTCTAACTCAAGTTATTTTACAACCAATGGGCTTCAACAACTATGCTTATAAAACAAGGTTTAAACACAACTCTCAATTCAGAAAACCTTGAAGCATTCAATCAACCACTTTCGAAAAGGAAACCACAAACAATCCTTTTCCCTCCAATGATATTTCAAAAATCAACCACCATAAACAATCAATAGGATAATGTGCCCATACCTTTTATGAAGATGAAGAAACCCCTTTGGAAAATCTGCCACACTCAACACACTTTGAAAAGAACAAAACAACCTTCACTTGAACCCTTTTACAAAAATAGAAATATATCTTTATGTACACCTTATTTATCCTTCTAAACAAAATAATCAAATAGCCCTTGAAATAAGCTTTCCAATGATATATAATATGATATACTTCTAAAAGGAAAATCACCAAAAATATTTCCTTTTCACAACATGCACCATAAACCTTATCTCTCCTAGGGCAACCTTAGAAAAATAAAATATTTGGAAAAATTAATAACTTGCCTTTAACCTCAACAAGATTTGATCCCCTGTTGCTGCCCAGAAATAGTGCAGGCTATGCAAACATAGGCATTTCCTAGTGTATAGTGTAGGCTATGCAAACATAGGCTATGAGAAGGATGTGTTGCATTAAAGGCAGACATACATCTTAAACTATACACTGGGAAATGCCTATGTTTGCATAGCCTGCACTATTACTACGAGTTGAAAATGTTTGCGCAGTTTTCTTTGTAGTCAATGATCAGGAAATAGTGGTGTTTAAGGAGCTAAGTTGTGGTGTATGGGTTTTGTAGTACAATACCATGTGAGTTTGGTAGCTCAGAAAAGTAAGATGTGTTTTGTTTTTCACATTGTTGTGCATATTGTGAGAAGTACATGATGATAGTAGCATTAAGTGCTGCAAGAAGAAGCCCATGTTGTTGTGTGTGGAATGAGGAGAAGCTACTATTCAGTGATATTTTTTACTATTTATTTCTGACAGTAAAGTACAGAGAGTGGCAAGCTACATAGAAAATAGAGCATGTTGTGGGAAGACTGCACATACAAAGCTTTTGAAACATGGGAAGACTGTCATGGACTTAAAGAGAGGTGTGGAAAAGAGTGCATTACCTCTCATTGCAAAATGTAGAACAATCCAAATGGCTTGGAGAGCATTACAAGATGCTTATGGAGGATATATGTGTAGCAATCTCCAAAGCAAGGAGGAGCCTTGCTTCTTTGAAGGAGTTTTTGAAGATTCTTGTAAAGACTCATATGAAGACATGCTTTATAATGGAGAATTATTTCTTTAAGAGGAAGAAATATTTTAAGAAGAGCCTTGTGTGAAAGAGAGTAAATAATTCCTTCATGGAGAAGAGGAGCCATGTACAATTATCATTGAAGAGATTTATGATGAAGATTTTTTCAATAGGGAACCTTTTGGAGAGTCTTATGAAGACTCATCTGAATATTGTTTTTAGAAACCATGGGAGACTCTCATTGATGAAGACATTACTTGTGAAGGCATGGAAACTTGTAAGTATCAATTCTCTATTTTAGGAGAATATGATGAAAATTTTCAATACTTTCCTTTAGAGGGAGAATATGATGATGAAAAGCAAAATTGTATTGATGAAAAATAGGATGAATGTCTTGTTGGCAATTTTGGGTTTGAGATCCTAACTTCCTGTCTATGAGTTGTCATTGATGTCAAAAGGAACTAGAATTAATGTCGAGGATTTATTGGCTTCAAATGTTGAAGACTCCAAAGAATATTTTCTAGAAGATTCCAGAGAGATTCCATGTGGCATATAAAAAGGTTTTTATCAAAACCATGGCAGGTTTAAGGGTTTTTATTAAAACCAGGTGGATGCATTAAGGGTTTTTCTCAAAACCACTCTCAGCTTAATGCAAAGGCTGGAGACACTTATTAATTAAATAACTTAATTAATAAAACCTTTTTAAGTTTTTTTAATTAATTATTTATTTGATTTAAGTGATTAAATTATTTTAATAATTTAATGGGTTCTCCACCTAAGGTCTAAGGTCTAAAAGACCTTTGATTATTTTTTAAATAATCAAAAGGGTTTCATAAACCCTAAAGTTGTTTCGAAGGCACCAAAATAATATTAATTCGAAAAGTTTGAATTATCCTCCCGCCGACGTCATGCATAGCATGGAAGTTTGGCTATATAAGCCATAACCTATAGTCCAAAGCAATGGTGTTAAAAGAAATTTGAATTGCGCAAAGGTTGGGAAGTAAAAGCTACGGCTATCATTTTTTTTGCCACGTTTATCCGCCGCCAAAGGGTTAAGGAGAAGGAGACTCTTGCTAGACTTCAAGATAGCGTTGTTGGCCTAGTGGCAATGACTGTTCTGCTAAGGCACTTGATGGGAGGTCAAGCGTTCGACTCCCACCGTGGAGTGTGAGAAGAGTTTTTGCGCTTTGATTTTTTCGGAGGCATTGTTGACCCACGATTTTTGGAAGCATTTTTTTTGTAAGGTTTTTTAAATAAAATCTACATTTTGTTAAAGAAGAAGTGGTTGGGCAGATTTATTTAAAATTATTTTTGAGGTTAAATGCTTCTTTGGAGATATAAGGTTGATAGTGTGTGGTTGAGATTTTTGTCTTGATTGTTGAGTGAGATTTTCTTAGAAGCTATTATTCCTTGAGCATGGTTTAATTAATTTGAAGAAATAAGGTGTAAAAGGATATATTGTTTGTATGCTTTATATTTTTGGTAGTTGACTTCTAAGGATTGGAGACATAAGGTGTTTTATGGAATAAATATTTTTGTGGTTACTTTTATGATCTAACCCTAACTTGGTGGCAAAGTTGAGGGTGGTGTTGGTAACAGGTTGAAGAACTATTCTCTTCTTCCTCAAACAAAGGTATGGGCAACTTCTTCCATGTATATTATTGATGGTGTATTTTTTGAAATTGAGTTTGGAGTGAAAAGGTTGTCTACTAGGTATTCTTGTTGGTGTAAATCTCATTTTCTGGATATTGAAGATTGTTTATGCATTAAAATCATTGATGAGTTTTTTGGGTGAATGCATAATTCTGGTTGAGGAAGAGGAAGCATTTTTGCACGAGGGTTTATGTTAGTAAGTCTTTCTACTTGCTTTAAGTTGGTGAAACCCTTAGTTGGCTTTTTTTAGATTGATGGTTGAGTTGCTTCCATAGAGGTTGTTTTGATCAATTTAATGCTTTACTTGATACATGATTTGGGCTTACTCCATTGAGATTGATTTGAGCAAGTTATTCTTTGCATTGGTGATTTATGTTGGTGGTTGTTTTGTTCAAATATCTTTGGAGGGAAAAGGATGTCTACTAGTTTCCTTTTCATGTAGTGATTGGTTGAATACTTCAAGGGTAATTTTGAGTTGAATGATGTTGGTTAAACCTTGTCTATGAGCATTGTTGTTGAAGCCCTAATTGGTTGAGAAAAGATATTGGTTTTGGAAAGAACATGAGTATCATTGTTATATGATATATTGCATGGTTGGCAATTATTGGGTTGTGTTTCATGTTCTTGAGAAAAGCATACTACATCTATCTTATTCTTTTGAGATTGAGATTGAGTTGAGATTGAGATTGGGAGTTAAGTATAGAACATATTGAGTCTCTAACAATTCTCTTTATGTTTCTATGAGATTTGAGATTGAGATTGGGAGTTAAGTATAGAACATATTGAGTCTCTAACAATTCTCTTTATGCTTCTATGAGGTTGATGAATCACATTGGGTCTCTAACAATTCTCTTTGTGGGTTCATGCTAAGCAAGTTTTTCTTGATGAACTTGTGAGATGATTTGGACAGGTTCTAGTGAAGACTTGTGAGCTGATTTGGACAGGTTCTAGTGAGGACTTGTGAGCTGATTTGGACAGGTTCTAGTGAGGACTTGTGAGCTGATTTGGACAGGTTCTAGTGAGGACTTGTGAGCTAATTTGGACAGGTTCTAGTGAGGACTTGTGAGCTGATTTGGACAAGTTCTAGGGAGGACTTGTGAGCTGATTTGGACAGGTCCTAGCAAAGGACTTGAGGACAGATTTGAAGTGGTTCTTTGAGAAGAACCTGAGGACAGTTTTGACAAGTCTTTGAGAAGGCTTGTATGCAACAGAGATTGATTTGTTCAAGCTTTATGAATTGAGCTTGGGACAGATCTGACAGAGTGAGGAATACTTGTGCTAGACCGACTAGTTGTGTTTAGTACAGGTTGATGAGTTGTTGTGGAGGTGATCGGTGAGGACAGAGGTCTCTTGAGGTTGAGCATTGAGGATAGGAGGTCTTCTATGGAAATGAGTTCCACGTGCTAGCAGAATAAGAGGTAGGTGATCTTCTGAAGTATCATTTCCAAAGCTGAGGGGAAGGATTCTCCTTTGGGTAGGAGGCTCATAAATTCGTGAGGATGGTAATGATTCTCCTTTGGACAGGAGGCTCATAAATTCATGAGGAGGGGAAGGATTCTCCTTTGGGCAGAGGCTCATAAATACTTGAGTAGGGGAAGGTTTCTCCTTTGGGTTGAGGCTCATAAACATTGTAATTGGGAAGGATTCCCAAAGAACTTTGAGAAAGCTTTTTAGAGAAAAGTTTTGTGGATGTAGCCCATGTTGGATGAACCACATTAAAATTGGTGTCTCATTGTGTGTTGCTTTATGCATTGATTTGCGAAGTTGAAGTTAAATAGAGAAAGTAAAAAGAGGTCTTATATTGTTCACCCCCCCCTCTCAATATAAGCTTGTGTTCTTCAATTGGTATCAGAGCGGGTTCCTTCAAAAATTTTAACAGCTTGAAGGAAAATATTGTAAAGAACACAATGGAATCTACAAGTGGTAATGCAGCACCTATTCTTGATGGGGCAGATTTTTGGCTTTGGAGTGCTAGGATGAAGATTCATCTTATGGCTCTTGGAAATGAAGTTTGGGAAGTGATTGAGGATGAGTATACCATTCCTGAGCATGGTCCTTCTACTAAGGAAGAGAGGATCCTACATCATAGCAATTCAAAGGCAATGAATGCAATTCTAAAGGGTTTACAGAAGGCAGATCTTACCAAGGTGATTCACTGCAAGATAGCTAGTGAAATGTGGAAACAATTGAAGGTGGTTCATATAGGTGATGCAAATGTCCGAAAGGCTAAGTTGAGACACTTCAAAGGTATGTTTGAACAACTCAAGATGAATGATGAAGAAAATATTAGTGACTATATGCTTTGTATGGATGAGATTGTTAACTCTATGAAGGAACTAGGTCTTGAGCTTGCTGAAAATGATATTTGTGATAAGATTTTGAGGTCTCTTCCAAATAGATTTAGTGAAAAGATTTCTGCTATTGAGGAAGCTAAGGATTTGGATAAATTTAAAAAGGATGAGCTTCATAGTATACTTGCAGCATTTGAGTTGAGAACTCAAGTGAAGGTTGATGTTAAGAAGGAGGCAGCTTTCAATGCTACCAAGAAATCCAAGAGTAAAGAGCTTCAAGATAGTGATGAGTCTTCTAGTGATGAAGAGGCATATTATAGCAAGAAGGGCAAGTTCTCAAGAAAGCACAAAGGTATGAAATATGTCAAGTGTTTCAATTGTGGAAAGTTTGGTCATTATGCTACTAACTGTACTGCTACCAAGGATGAAAGTGATGAAGATAAACAGGATTATAAGAGCAAGGATTCTGAAAGGCACAGGCATCAAAGGAAGAATATAGATGAGCAAAGTAATCAAGGAAAGAGGTACTCTCACAAACACAAGAAAATTTTCTACCTAGACAAGGCAAGTAAGTTTTCTAGTAGTGATAGTGAAAGTTCTTCAAGTGATGTTGGAAATGAGATGTTGTTCCTAACAAAAAAATAAGAAGAAAAGAAACATAGATTTGTCCTTATGAAATGTTTTAGATGTGGAAATTTTGGACATCTTGAGGATGATTGCACAAATTATGGATTGATTTCTAGTTATACTATGTATGAGGATGCTTCGGAAAATTGTGAAGAAGATCTTTCTATGGCTTTAGAAAAGGGTAGCACCTCTAGTGATAAGAAATCTGAAAAAGTCATTGATGTTTCAAAAGGCAAACAAATAGAGGAAGTTATAGAGGATGGTGAAGTAGATCTTGAAGCTGAACTTGTTAGTGCTCTTAGTGCTTTGAAAAAGGAAAGAAAGAAGAATGCTAGACTCAATGATAAATTGGATGAATGTTGTATTGAGAGAGATGAGCTTATAGAAAGTCTTGACTTCTCTATAGCTAAGACACAGAAACTTAAGGATAATTTAGAGTCTAAGGTTATTGAGTGTAGAGAGTTGGAACAGAAAGTGACTTCCTTGAAAGAGGAAACTAAAGAGTACAAGGAGAAGCTTTACAAGTTTGAAAATAGCACCAAAAAGGTAAAATCAATCATCAAAGATCAAAGAATGACAACAGATAAAATAGGTCTTGATTTTGGTAAGAAACACATGGAACAGGTTGGTGACTCTGCTGGGGAATCTAGTAAGAGATTCTGAAAGGAAGAGAGTTCTGATGAGGAAAGTACTTCAGAAAAATATTTCTTGAGTGATAGATGCATAGAATCAGAAAACAGGAATCAAAAAAAGAGGAGAAAGTTTACAGGATCTAAGAGGTCAAATCTAGGAAAGTTTAATGGCAGATGTTTTGCTTGTCACAAGTTTGGTCACATGGCTTCACATTGCATCACTCAAGTGAGGAAGGTAAATGATAGATTCAGAGGTGGTAATTTATTTCAAGGGTATTGCTACTCTTGTAAACAGTTTGGGCACAAGGTTGTTTATTGCAAGGCTAATAACAGGAACAGGGTTGGTTAGAATAGATGGATTGAAAGATCAGGTATACCTCAAAGAAATAACATTGTTAGTTGTTATAAGTGCAACAATGAAGGTCACATAGCTAGACAGTGTAGAGCTAAAATTCCAAGGTACAAGAATAGGAACATGGGTATGAAAAGGCATAAGAATAAAGACATGGATAAGAACAGGAATGATAACAAGAATAGCAACAGTGACATGAATAGAAATAGGAATATGGACAAGGAGAACAAGAGAATACATGGTAAGGCAGCTATAGACACTAATGAAGATCAGCGCCTAATGGGATTTTTACTCCCACCCCAGAATTAATCACCTCAATAGGAGGTCTGGAAGGGACTAAGCTAAGAGGCTCATTCTTAGTCCCAAGCCCCAAAGGTGACCCTTTGCCATTGATTACAAAGGGGAAGAGATATGAGTAAGGGGGAGAGCCTCAAGTCAGGGGGAGTTGATTTCTATACAACATTTTTGAGTTTTAGTGTTGTTGAGAAGCATGGTTTGCCATCAATGACAAAGGGGGAGATTGTTGGCAATTTTGGGTTTGAGATCCTAGCTTCCTTTCTATGAGTTGTCATTGATGTCAAAAGGAACGGGCATTAATGTCAAGAGGATTTATTGGCTTCAAAGGTTGAAGATTCCAAAGAATATTTTCTAGAAGATTTCGAAGAGATTCCATGTGGTGAGATAAAAGGTTTTTATCAAAACCATGGCAGGTTTAAGGGTTTTTATTAAAACCAGGTGGATGCATTAAGGGTTTTTCTCAAAACCACTCTCAGCTTAATGCAAAGGCTGGAGACACTTATTAATTAAATAACTTAATTAATAAAACCTTTTAAGGTTTTTTAATTAATTATTTATTGGATTTAAGTGATTAAATTATTTTAATAATTTAATGGGTTCTCCACCTAAGGTCTAAGGTCTAAAAGACCTTTGATTATTTTTTAAATAATCAAAAGGGTTTCATAAACCCTAAAGTTGTTTCGAAGGCACCAAAATAATATTAATTCAAAAATTTTGAATTATCCTCCCGCCGACGTCGTGCATAGCATGGAAGTTTGGCTATATAAGCCATAACCTATAGTCCAAAGCAATGGTGTTAAAAGAAA
The DNA here is from genome assembly GCA_028583015.1 of Wollemia nobilis. Lineage (NCBI taxonomy): Eukaryota > Viridiplantae > Streptophyta > Pinopsida > Araucariales > Araucariaceae > Wollemia > Wollemia nobilis. The sequence continues at coordinate 12,231,407 of JAQPPZ010000513.1, forward strand.
TTTGAATTGCGCAAAGGTTGGGAAGTAAAAGCTATGGCTGTTGTTTTTTCTGCCACATTTATCTACCGCCAAAGGGTTAAGGAGAAGGAGACTCTTGCTAGCCTTCAAGCTAGCATCATTGGCCTAGTGGCAATGACAGTTATGCAAAGGCGCTTGAAGGGAGGTCAAGCGTTCGACTCCCACTGTGGAGTGTGAGAAGAGTTTTTACGCTCTAATTTTTTCGGAGGCACTGTTGACCCGCGATTTTCGGAAGCATTTTTTTTTGTAAGGTTTTTTAAATAAAATCTGCATTTTGTTAAAGAAGAAGTGGTTGGGCAGATTTATTTAAAATTATTTTTGAGGTTAAATGTTTCTTTGGAGATATAAGGTTGATAGTGTGTGGTTGAGATTTTTGGCTTGATTGTTGAGTGAGATTTGCATAGAAGCTATTATTCCTTGAGCATGGTTTAATTAATTTGGAGAAATAAGGTGTAAAAGGATATATTGTTTGTATGCTTTATATTTTTGGTAGTTGACTTCTAAGGATTGGATTCATAAGGTGTTTTATGGAATAAATATTTTTGTGGTTACTTTTATGATCTAACCCTAACTTGGTGGCAAAGTTGAGGGTGGTGTTGGTAACAAGTTGAAGAACTATTCTCTTCTTCCTCAAACAAAGGTATGGGCAACTTCTTCCATGTATATTGTTGATGGTGTATTTTCTGAAATTGAGTTTGGAGTGAAAAGGTTGTCTACTAGGTATTCTTGTTGGTGTAAATCCCATTTTCTGGATATTAAAGATTTTTTATGCATTAAAATCATTGATGAGTTTTTTGGATGAAGGCATAATTCTGGTTGAGGAAGAGGAAGCATTTTTGCACTAGGGTTTATGTTAGTAAGTCTTGCTACTTGCTTTGAGTTGGTGAAACCCTTAGTTGGCTGTTTTGATATTGATGGTTGAGTTGCTTCCATAGAGGTTGTTTTGATCAAGTTAATGCTTTACTTGATACATGATTTGGGCTTACTCCATTGAGATTGATTTGAGCAAGTTATTCTTTGCATTGGTGATTTATGTTGGTGGCTGTTTTGTTCAAATATCTTTGGATGGAAAAGGATGTCTACTAGTTTTCTTTTCATGTAGTGAATGGTTGAATGCTTCAAGGTTAATGTTGAGTTGAATGATGTTGGTTAAACCTTGTCTATGAGCATTGTTGTTGAAGCCCTAATTGGTTGAGAAAAGATATTGGTTGTGGAAAGAACATGAGTATCATTGTTATATGAGATATTGCATAGTTGGCAATTTTTGGGTTGTGTTTCATGTTCTTGAGAAAAGCATACTACATCTATCTTATTCTTTTGAGATTGAGATTGGGAGTTAAGTATAGAACATATTGAGTCTCTAACAATTCTCTTTATGTTTCTATGAGATTTGAGATTGAGATTGGGAGTTAAGTATAGAACATATTGAGTCTCTAACAATTCTCTTTATGCTTCTATGAGGTTGATGAATCACATTGGGTCTCTAACAATTCTCTTTGTGGGTTCATGCTAAGCAAGTTTTTCTTGATGAGCTTGTGAGCTGATTTGGACAGGTTCTAGTGAAGACTTGTGAGCTGATTTGGATAGGTTCTAGTGAGGACTCGTGAGCTGATTTGTACAGGTTCTAGTGAGGACTTGTGAGCTGATTTGGACAGGTTCTAGTGAGGACTTGTGAGCTAATTTGGACAGGTTCTAGTGAGGACTTGTGAGCTTATTTGGACAGGTTCTAGTGAGGACTTGTGAACTGATTTGGACAAGTTCTAGGGAGGACTTGTGAGCTGATTTGGATAGGTCCTTACAGAGGACTTGAGGATAGAGTTAAAATGGTTCTTTGAGAAGAACCTGAGGACAATTTTTACAAGTCTTTGATAAGTCTTGTGTGCAGCAGATATTGATTTGTTCAAGCTTTATGAGTTGAGCTTGGACAGATCTGACAGAGTGAGGAAGACTTGTGCTAGACCGACTGACTGTGTTTAGTATAGGTTGATGAGTTATTGTGGAGGTGATTAGTGAAGACAGAGGTCTCTTGAGGCTGAGCATTGAGGACAGGAGGTCTTCTGTGGAAAGGAGTTCCACGTGCTAGCAGAATAAGAGGCAGGTGATCTTCTGAAGTATCATTTCCAGAGCTGAGGGGATGGATTCTCCTTTGGTCAGGAGGCTCATAAATTCATGAGGGGAAGTATTCTCCTTTGGGTAGGAGGCTCATAAATTCATGAGGAGGGGAAGGATTCTCCTTTGGGCATGAGGCTCATAAATTCGTGAGGAGGGGAAGGATTCTCCTTTGGGTAGAGGCTCATAAATACTTGATTAGGGGAAGGTTTCTCCTTTGGTCTTAGGCTCATAAACATTGTAATTGGGAAGGATTCCCAAAGAACTTTTATAAAGCTTTTTAGAGAAAAGTTTTGTGGATGTAGCCCATGTTGGGTGAACCACGTTAAAATTGGTGTCTCATTATGTGTTGCTTTATGCATTGCTTTGATATTGCTATTTGTTCATTGCTTTGCGAAGTTGAAGTTAAATAGAGAAATTAAAAAGAGGTCTTATACTATTCACCCCCCCCTCTCAGTATAAGCTTGTGTTCTTCATGTCTCATTGAAGAGACAATTGTTGAAATATCATTCTATGGGAATGATGTTTCTTGTGAAAACTTCTCCAAAGTGGATGATGGTTTGCTTAAAGAACCAATCCCAGAAGAAGGGAGAGAAACACTCACATTGAAGTGTTCCTTGATTATAAATCACCTATATGAGGTGGTGTATGATGAAAAATGTCTCATGGAGGAGACAAATGGAGAGTGTATTTTGGAGAATGCACCTACAATTCTCATGAAGGAGAATAAAGATGTTTTTTGTGATGATTTCCCAAGTGTATAATAGGAAGAAGAGATGAAGGGCATAATTTTCATGCTCCATAATGAATATTATCTCAAGGCTAAGATAATAAAAGGAAAATAACATTTTGAGAAAGACTATCTCAAGGAGGAGATAGCAAATAGTGAGATAGTCATTAATGGACTTCATGATGTAATGGAGGTATTATCAAAGGAGATTGAGAATTGTCTTGAAGAGGCAATTGTGGATGAATATCACTCACTTGGAGTGACTACATTGCAAAAAGAGAGCTGTCTTGAAAAGGCAACAATGTATGATTGCTTGAATGAATGGTGTTTCAACACACAAACATGGATTGAATAAAGGAGGAGAACTTTTAGTGAAGAGTTGATGGTTGATATTGAAGCAACATACAATGAAGGAGAACTGCTACAAAACAACTTTATGGGAAGCACCACATCTACTCATACTAAAGGTAATGTTTTTATGATTAATGATTTATTTTTGTGAGTAGAAATGAAAAGAAAGAAGAATGTTTTCCAAAGGTATTATTGAGAGGCAATTGTCTCATTGAGACAATTTTGATGAAGAGTCTTCTTGGAGAGAAGACAGTGATGGATAACTTGGGTCACATGGATCAAAATGATGTGTTCAAAATTCCTTGGGAGAAGGATTATTGTAAAGTCATTGTTTTGAGAGAATATTTGTGTGAGGAGCAACTTTATGTTGCATATGTAGTTGGTCATTATATGGCCATATTTGTTGTGATATTTTGTGTGGAAATATGTGAAAGAGTTGTAAGGTATAATAATCTATGTGAAATGATTAATTGTAAATACTCATGTGGAGTATTGTTTAGTGTTTAATATGTAAAAGAAGATCAAAATGTGATAACATGGTTTAAATACCATAATGATAAATATGTAAGAGAGTGGTTGCTAAAAACCACAAGAGGGGATACTTTTGTTGAAGGGGAAGTTAATCAACAAAATATGGCACTCAAGCATTTGCATTATGGAGGAGAAACATCAAAGATGAAGGAGATCCCACATGAAGAGTGGAAGGAGTGCCACCACAAGTTTTTTGCAAATTTTTATTTCTTGATTCAAGATTGGAGGAAACATAAGAGAAATGTTTTCTTCCAACTTTGTGATGCTTAAAGAACTCTTGCATGAGTGTCTTTAGCATCAAGGGGGAGAATGTTGGAATTTAATTAATAATACTACTCCTCCATAGATAGAATAAGTTAGAGGAATGTTAGGGTTATGTTAGCATCTTCTAAACTAGGAAGAGGTTGCATTAAATCTGCAAAACTCCTATGTTGAGCCTTGGTTTGTTAGATCAAGGTCTATAAATTGTAATCATTTTTTGAGCAATACATGTTGTATGTGAATGAGATTCACAAAATCTAGAGATGAATCTTCACTAGTTGATTTGTCAATCTAGTGTAAAGAACGTTGAGTCCTTGAAGAACACAAGCTTATACTAAGATGGGGGGTGAACAGTATAAGACCACTTTTTACTTTTCTTCTCAAATCAATATTATGCAGTGTATAGATAGAATTATCAATATTATTAATCAAAGCAATGAAAAAAACACCATACACAATAGAGACACAGATTTTAATGTGGTTCACCCAGTGTGGGCTACCTCCATAGAGAAAATATTTCTTCTAAATATTTCTCAAATAATATTTTGGGAATATTTCCTAAATTACAATGTTTATGGACTTCTATCCAAAGGATATGTTGATCTCCTAATTTTAAGTTCATGGATCTCTTCCATAGGAGAACTCTTTCCCCTTCTGTTCTGGCTAGTGATCTTCTAGAAGACTCTATCTCTATGCTGCACTAACTGGTGGATCTCTTTCCACTTGCATACTCCTCACTTAAATTTATCTTCAATTGTCCTGGCTACTGGATCTCCACTGAGACTTTGTCCTCTATACTCTATCACCTCCAAAGCTCTGTCTCAATACTATACCAAACATAGTTCAGTCATTCTAGCACAGTTCTGCTTAATATCTTGTACTAAACATAGTATAGTCGATCTAGTACAATTCTTCTCAATAGGTTCACACAGAACCTACTCAAATCTACTCAATAGGTTCACATAGAACCTGCTCAAATATGCTCAACATGTCCACATAGAACCTACTCAAATCTACTCAAGATGTTCACACAGAACCTGCTCAAATATTCTCAATAGGTCCACACAAAACCTACTCAAATCTGCTCAATATGTCCACACAGAACCTACTTAAATTTGCTCAATAGGTCCACATAGAACCTGCTCAAATCTGCTCAATAGGTCCACATAGAACCTACTCAAATCTTCTCAATAGGTCCACATAGAACCTGCCCAAATCTGCTCAATAAGTCCTCTCTAGGACTTGCTCAAATCAGCTCAATAAGTCCTCTCTAGGACTTGCTCAAATCAGCTCAATAAGTCCTCTCTATGACTTGCTCAAATATGCTCAATAAGTCCTCTCTAGGACTTGCTCAAATTTGCATAGTAAGCTTTCACAAAAGCTTAACTCAAAACAGTCCACAAGCCTTCTCAAAGACTTGTCTCAAATCACATAGAATCATAAAGAGAATTGTTAGAGACTCAATATGTTCAATCAATATCATAGAAGAACAAAGAGAATTGTTAGAGACTCAATATGTTGTATACTCAAATCCCAATATCAACTCAAATAAATCTCATAGAAGCATAAATATAATTGTTAGAGACTCTATATGTTCTATACTCAAATCCCAATCTCAAATCAATAGAAGCATAAAGAGAATTGTTAGAGACTCAATATGTTCTATACTCAAATCCTAATCTCAACTCAATAGAAGCATAAAGAGAATTGTTAGAGACTCAATATGTTCTATACTCAAATCCCAATCTCAACTCAAATCAATCTCATCTCAAATTAGAATATGAAATAGTTTGTTTCTAGTGATGCAAGAGCATCCAAAGAAATTTTTGGGGCCATAACTTCTCAACCGTAGCTCCGATTGATGTGAAATTTGATAGGGCCAAATTCTATCATCTAGTGCCCCAAAATTAGGTTTTAAAATTTCTTACCTACTTTTTTATGCTTTTTGAGCTATTCGGAGGTTAATATCTCCTAATGTATTTAGATTTAGGACTGGAAACTTTATTTTTGGCTTGTCTATTGTAAGAGGGATGCACACCCCAATTTTGGGCCCCATCTGACTCATTTCAATTTTTAGGGTTTTTTTTTTGGCTATATAACCACAGAATGAGGGTTTGTGAGGGGATATTTTTCAATTTTTTGAATGAGAATTGGTTTTGAGTAAGTTTGGCTCTCCATAAAATGGTATTGAGAAAGTGTGGCTCTCCATCATCTAGGAACTTGAACAACCACATGCATCCACTTGACTAGGCTTAAATCAACTCAACTCAACCAATCACCTCAAGGAACAATCCTTTCTCACAAACCCTAGTCCAAGCATGTATTTAACCAACTCAAAATGTTTCCAACAATGCTCAATCACAAATCTCACATAATAATTATACTCATGTTCTTTTCTAACTCAAGTTCAAGTTCATTTCACAATCAATGGGCTTCAACAACAATGCTTCTAAAACAAGGTTTAATTACAACTCACAAACCAGAAAACCTTGAAGCATTAAACCAACAACTCTCAAAAACAGAAACCACAATCAATCCTTTTCTCTCCAAAGATATTTCAGAAATCAACCACCATAAAAAATCAATAGGAGAATGTGCCCATACCTTTTTGATGCCAAGGAGTTGTCCACAAAATTTGCCACACTTAAACACAACTTTCCTTTCCAATCTCAATAAGGGTTAGTGGACTTCAAATAATCACAATATAAAGCATAACTCAATTTACACCCTTTTTACTCCAACTAAATAAACACATCCACCAAAGTCCCTTTTTAATAAAACCCTTATCAAAATAACAATCAATAAGCCTTTCAAAAATACTTTAAAACAACTCCTTATTTCTCCTAAATTCAATTCTTAATAACCATCAAATAAATCATTAAACCCCTCAAGTTTTGCAATAATCAATACAACCCAAATAACAAAGCTTAATTAAAACTTTAATTTCCACTAACCACCTTATAACTCCAACCTTAGGGCTAAATAAAATTAAATTAATGCAAAATTTAAGTGAGTGTCTTAGCCATGGCTAAGATTCCACACGAGCTAGCCACTCATTGGAAAGGGAAAGGCACAACGTGCCTTATGCCCATCTCCACCTTCCGCAAAACCAAAGGCGTCGAAGCGCTTCTCTCACGCTTTCCAAAAAATGTAGTCAAGGGGATTCGATCCTCGATGTTTTCATCTACCCCGCATGCCTTAGCCAAGGCCCACTTGCCAATGCACCATGCTGCCCACGATGTTTGTTTCTTCGAATGCAGTCTGTGTTATTCGCTGCCACACTTTTCAAGAATTTTGCACGAGCTCATAAACGATTCGATAGCCAACACTTTTATTACATGAGCAAGGATGAAATAATAATCAATTGAAGCCCCATTTATATAGTCCTTTAATCATATCGAAGACGTTGGTGGAAATATGACTTTTTATTTGCTTGATGACGTCGACGGAAATCTTGCATATTGAGTTTTAAATTTGAATTCAAATTTTAAATAATTAAAATTTAAACCAAATATTAAAACTTAAATATCTCCATCACCGGGGCACATTTTTCGATGAAACGAAAGCCCAACTTGGGTTTTAAGAAAAACCCAGATCAAATCTGTTGTCCATGGTTTTAAATAAAACCTTTTATTTTTCCTATCTTGGTTTTCACAAAAACCCTTCATAGATCCTTTTGACATTAAATGATCTTTTGACATCAATGACAACATATTAGCTTAGGGACTCAAAATGTCCAACAATATCCCCCTTTGTCATTTATGGCAACCCAAATCCTTTTACTAAAATTTGACCTTCTTTTTTGCTCCCCTTGGGACTTTGCTCCCCCTGGCTCAATGCTCTCTCAGATATCAAAACTCTCCTCATATCAAAAACTCTCCCCAAAATACACAAATCTCTCCCCCTTTGACATCAATGGCAAAGGGTCACCTTTGGGGCTCGGGGCTAAGAATTAAGCCTCTTAGCTTAGCCCCTCCCCCACCTCCACATGAGGTGGTTAATTTTGGGGTGGGAGTATTTCTACTCCCCGAAAGCACTGTTCTCTGCCTTTGTCTTTTCCTCTTTCTTTTTGTTGAATCCTCTCACTGTTTCTTTCCAAGTCATCATCCCTGTTCCTGTTCCTATTCTTGTTCTCATCCATGTTCATGTTCTTGTTTTTATCCATGTTCCTATTCTTGTACCTGCTCTTGTCCTCATTCTTTTTTGAGTCTCTTTTCTTTTCTGAGTCTGTGTTCCTGTTCATCTTCTTGTTTCTGTTCATGTTCTTGTTCCTGCCCATGTTCTTGTTCCTATTCATATTTTTGTTCTTGTTCATGCTTGATTTTGGAATATTTTCTCTACACCATCTTGCTATGTGACCATCATTATTGCACTTATAACACTTAATGTTATTATTCCTTGGATGTGCAACTGTCTTAGGATTTCTCCTAGTGAAGCCATATCCTCTTCTATCATGAATCCTGCAATTCATTGCCTTGTGACCAAACTCATTACACGAATAGCAATATCCTTGGAAAATTTGTTCTCTTCCATATACATGTCTTTCATGTGACCTGCACTGTGAAGCCATGTGCCCAAACCTGTGACATGAGAAGCATCTCCCATTGAAGCTTCCTTGTCTAGACCTCATTGGTCTCCTATTCTGATTGTTGTTCCATCTGAATCTTCTTTGCCCATTGTCCCTGTTGGACTCACTACAATCTGACTCATCCTTAGAAGTTTCACTTTCACTTCCACTTTCATCTGAGAATCCCTCTTCTGAAGTGTCTTCTTCTGAAGTTCCTTCTTCTTCAAGACTTGAAGTAGACTTTTCTTTTTCCTGTTTCTTTCCAAAGCCAAGACCTGTTGAACATGATGTTCTTTGTTGTCCACAAATGAACTTATCCAAGTTCTTAGAGCTATTTGTGAAACTCTTCATCTTGATCTTGGAGTCCTTTAAATATTCCTTTAGAGTAGCCACTTCTTGTGCTAACTTCTCACATTCCAAAATCTTTGCTTCTAACTTTTCTTTGAACTTACTTGCCTTAGCCTTGGACTTCTCTAAGTCCTCTATGAGCAATAATATTTCTTCATCACATTCTTGAAACTGAATTTCAAGCTTAGAGTGTTGCTTTCTTACCTTCTTTACTATGTCAAGAGCATAGATGAGTTCTCCCTTGAGATCATAACCATTCTCTATTGAATAGTCCTCTATTTGTTTGCCTTTGTCCATGTCATTTCTTTCTTTTGACTTGTCTTCTATAGGATCACTCAATTCTTCATCTTCTAATGCCATTAGAAGATTCTCATTTGTTCCACCAAGTGCATCTTCAAAATCATCATCACTAAAACTATAACCATCCCTTGTGCAATCATCTTCAAGATGTCCAAATTTACCACATCTAAAACACTTGAGAATAACTGGAGTCTTTTTCTTAACTGGATCTTTTTCTTCAACCATGAACAAGACTTCATCTCTATCATTGTTTGAAAGACTAGCATCACTATCAATTGAGTACTTACTTGCATTATCCGCATAGTAGCTTCTCTTTTGCCTTTGGAAGAACTTCTTCCCTTGTCTGTTTTGTCCATCCCTGCTTTTCTTTTGGTACCTATGTTTTTTAGATTCCCTGTACTTGTGATCTTGGTTTTCTTCATCATTGTTATTCTTTGGCTCTTTGCACTCTGTTGCAAAATGTCCATACTTGCCACAATTAAAGCACTTAATAGATCTCATATCTATCGGTCTTTTGGAACCTCTATCTCTTCTACCATAGTTAGCTTCTTCATCACTAGAAGATTCATTGCTTGATTTTGTCTTCTTACCCTTTTTCTTATTGTCCACTTTGAATGCAACTTCTTTTGGAGGAATAGGATCTTTTGTTCTTATCTCAAAAGTTGTAAGCATACCAAGCAAAATATTTCTTGTTAGATTATCACTATCAATTGATGTTTCTATGGCAAAAACCTTTTCACTATACCTTTTTGGAAGAGTTCTCAAGATCTTGTCGCAAGCATCAGATTCATCAACCTTCATTCCAAGACCTTTCATCTCATGTATAAGTTCATCAACCTTGTTGAGATAGTCACGAATGCTTTCATCATCCCTCATTCTTAGATTCTCAAATTCTCCCTTGAGATTTCTGATCTTAGCTTTCCTGACACTTTTATCTCCTTCATATATGGTATGCAATAGTTCCCACATATCTTTTGTTGTTGTACATTCCATAACCTTCATAGATTATGATCTACGTAGTCCTCTTATAATTGCATTCATAGCTCTTGAATTTGCATGCATGAGAAGCTTACCTTCCTTATCTGTAGGAGGATTGGCTCCTGAATCATATCCAAATTCCACTGCATCCCAAACTTCATTGCCAAGTGCCATCAGGTGAAATCTCATCAGCACACACCAATACAGGAAGTCACTTCCATCAAATACTGGTACTACATTATTGAAGACCTCATTCTTTTGATCCTTTTGATCCATTGTGTTCTTAGACCACTTTTCCTTCAAGCTATCAAACTCTTCTGAAGGAACCCACTCTGATACCAATTGAAGAACATAAGCTTATACTGAGAGGGGGGTGAATAGTATAAGACCACTTTTTACTTTTCTTCTCAAATCAATATTATGTAGTGTATAGATAGCAGTATCAATAACAGTAATCAAAGCAATGCACAAAACACCATACACAATAGAGACACAGATTTTAACGTGGTTCACCCAGTGTGGGCTACCTCCATAGAGAAAATATTTCTTCTAAATATTTCTCAAATAATCTCTTGGGAATATTTCCCAAATTACAATGTTTATGGACTTCTATCCAAAGGAGATGTTGATCCCCTAATCTCAAGTTCGTGGATCTCTTCCACAGGAGAACTCTTTCCCCTTCTACTCTGGCTAGTGATCTTCTAGAAGACTCTGTCTCTATGCTGCACTGACTGGTGGATCTCTTTCCACTTGAAGACTCCTCACTCAGATCTGTCTTCAATTGTCCTGGCTGCTGGATCTCTATCCACTGAGACTCTATCCTCTATACTCTATCACCTCCAAAGCTCTATCTCAATACTGTACCAAACATAGTTCAGTCGGTCTAGCACAGTTCTGCTCAATCTCTTGTACTAAACACAGTACAGTCGGTCTAGTACAATTTTTCTCAATAGGTTCACATAGAACCTGCTCAAATCTGCTCAATAGGTCCACATAGAACCTTCAAATCTGCTCAATAGGTCCACACAAAACCTGCTCAAATATTCTCAATAGGTCCACATAGAACCTGCTCAAATATGCTCAATAGGTCCACATAGAACCTGCTCAAATATGCTCAATAGGTCCACACAGAACCTGCTCAAATCTGCTCAATAGGTCCACATAGAACCTGCTCAAATTTGCTCAATAGGTCCACATAGAACCTGCTCAAATCTGCTCAATAGGTCCACATAGAACCTGCTCAAATCTGCTCAATAAGTCCTCTCTAGGACTTGCTCAAATCAGCTCAATAAGTCCTCTCTAGGACTTGCTCAAATCAGCTCAATAAGTCCTCTCTAGGACTTGCTCAAATCTGCTCAATAAGTCCTCTCTAGGACTTGCTCAAATCTGCATAGTAAGCTTTCACAAAATCTTAACTCAAATCAGTCCACAAGCCTTCTCAAAGACTTGTCTCAAATCACATAGAATCATAAAGAGAATTGTTAGAGACTCAATATGTTCTAAGCTCAATGTTCAATCAATATCTCAATTCAATCTCATAGAAGCATAAAGAGAATTGTTAGAGACTCAATATGTTCTATACTCAAATCCCAATCTCAACTCAAATCAATCTCATAGAAGCATAAAGAGAATTGTTAGAGACTCTATATGTTCTATACTCAAATCCCAATCTCAACTCAATAGAAGCATAAAGAGAATTGTTAGAGACTCAATATGTTCTATACTCAAATCTCAATCTCAACTCAAAAAAAATAGTCTCAAACAATTCATCAACTCAAATCAGAATATGAAATAGTTTGTTTCTAGGAACTTGAACAACCACATGCATCCACTTGACTAGGCTTAAATCAACTCAACTCAACCAATCACCTCAAGGAACAATCCTTTCTCACAAACCCTAGTCCAAGCATGTATTTAACCAACTCAAAATGTTTCCAACAATGCTCAATCACAAATCTCACATAACAATTATACTCATGTTCTTTTCTAACTCAAGTTCAAGTTCATTTCACAATCAATGGGCTTCAACAACAATGCTTCTAAAACAAGGTTTAATTACAACTCACAAACCAGAAAACCTTGAAGCATTAAACCAACAACTCTCAAAAATGGAAACCACAATCAATCCTTTTCTCTCCAAAGATATTTCAGAAATCAACCACCATAAACAATCAATAGGAGAATGTGCCCATACCTTTTTGATGCCAAGGAGTTGTCCACAAAATCTGCCACACTTAAACACAACTTTCCTTTCCAATCTCAATAAGGGTTAGTGGACTTCAAATAATCACAATATAAAGCATAACTCAATTTACACCCTTTTTACTCCAACTAAATAAACACATCCACCAAAGTCCCTTTTTAATAAAACCCTTATCAAAATAACAATCAATAAGCCTTTCAAAAATACTTTAAAACAACTCCTTATTTCTCCTAAATTCAATTCTTAATAACCATCAAATAAATCATTAAACCCCTCAAGTTTTGCAATAATCAATACAGCCCAAATAACAAAGCTTAATTAAAACTTTAATTTCCACTAACCACCTTATAACTCCAACCTTAGGGCTAAATAAAATTAAATTAATGCAAAACGTAATTACCTCCTCAAGGGGATTCGAACCCCCGACTTGCCCACACCATGAGCGTCTTAGCCATGGCTAAGATTCCACACGAGCTAGCCGCTCATTGGAAAGGGAAAGGCACAACGTGCCTTATGCCCGTCTCCACCTTCCGCAAAACCAAAGGCACCGAAGCGCTTCTCTCATGCTTTCCAAAAAATGCAGTCAAGGGGATTCGATCCTCGACGTTTTCATCTACCCCATGCCTTAGCCAAGGCCCACTTGCCAATGCACCATGCTGCCCACGATGTTTGTTTCTCCGAACGCAGTCTGTGTTATTCACTGCCACACTTTTCAAGAATTTCGCACGAGCTCATAAACGATTCGATAGCCAACACTTTTATTACACGATCAAGGATGAAATAATAATCAATTGAAGCCCCCTTTATATAGTCCTTTAATCATATCGAAGACGTCGGTGGAAATATGACTTTTTATTTGCTTGATGACGTCGACGAAAATATTGCATATTGAGTTTAAATTTGAATTCAAATTTTAAATAATTAAAATTTAAACCAAATATTAAAACTTAAATATCTCCATCATCGGGGCACCTTTTTCGATGAAACGAAAGCCCAACTTGGGTTTTAAGAAAAACCCAGATCAAATCTACTGTCCATGGTTTTAAATAAAACCTTTTATTTTTCCTATCTTGGTTTTCACAAAAACCCTTCATAGATCCTTTTGACATTAAATGATCTTTTGACATCAATGACAACATATTAGCTTAGGGACTCAAAATGTCCAACAGCCCTACTCTTCATGATTTTTTTTAAAACTTTGTGGAAACACTCTAGCCAAATGCAATATTAAAAATTATGGAACTAATATTTGTTATCTACTCTCACTTGTGGCTCTCCCTATTTCTATCAATCTACCGTGTGCTTTGATACCACTGTTAAATTTTGATAATGTATTATATGGGAGCAGCAATCACAAGATGTAAAATATGCAAAAAAATAAGATAATGGACTTCTACAATAAAGCTAAAATATGCTATTAATGGATGTTTACAAAATAATACAATGCTATATAATGGAACTACTCTACTAGTGCATGCTATGAGCAATTCATGATTCCCCCTTTAATTACAATGTTGGATCACATATATACTAGTATGTGACTCTTCACTTTCCTACCCTAAGGACACATGTGTGTTTTGCATTAAAGACACTTGTGCACATGCATAACTAACTAAGGACACTTTTCATTGCATATTCTAACACTTGTGAATTTAATACTTCTTCCTCAAGTAACTACTTAACCTAAGATAAAATCCTAGTCTAATAATGTACCCAAGGTGGTACATTGGCATGTTCCAAATAATGTAATATACTCTAAAAATATAACAATTACTAAAAAAATTTAAAAATATAAAAGGAAAAATGTTAACTTTAGGAGAAAAGGTAAAATATAATTTTCTTGTTCACGTAATCCTAGGAGCACTTCTAGAAAGCTACAAGCATCTAGTCACATCTCTACAAATTCTAAGCAAAGATATATCATCTGATGAGTTAGTCAATATTCTACAAGAATATGAGGTGGAAAATTCAGTAAAAGATAAAATTATTAACATGCCTTAGTCTCAAAATATATTCCATAAGTAAACATTGCTTCATTCTCAAAAGGAATATCAAAATGGAAAAATAGATATTATCAAGTATGTAGAAATAAAGGACATAGTACCAACCATTGTAGATTTAATCCAGGAAATCAATATCAAGGAAATCAAACAAACTTTGGAATCCAATCAAGTAGGCCATTCCAACCAAGACAATATTAGAATTAATATAATCCACATCAGTAATAATTTTAGCATCCATATACTTCTCAGAATCAATACAATCATACTCAATTAAAATATAAATAAGGAAAGTGAAAAGGATATTTAGTTCAAGAGATTCAAGAATTTTAAAAATTGGAAGAACCTACAGATGAACATGAAGTTAAAGCTCTTTCAACTAAAATAGTATTTCATGAAGAATTAATTATTTACTTGATTAGGATACATATAGATAATACAAAGAAGAAAGCAGAAAAGAAGAGGTCAAGTTCTAGAACTAGAACGAAGACCACATTGAAGACTAAAGTCTTCAATAACCAAATAATGTAATACAGGGGGTGTTGGAATATATTACATTATTTGGTACATGCCAATGTACCATCTTGGGTACATATTTAGATTAGGAGTTTGTCTTAGATTAGGGTTTGAGTATTTACTTTATGCAATGTAATAAATGCACAAGTAATATTAGAATGTGCAAAGTATTCAATAATGTAAATGTGCATCATAGTCCATGTGCACATGAGTCCATAGGATAGGAAGGTGAAGAGTCATAGGAAGATGGAAGGTCAAGAGTCATCTCACACTATATATTGGCCTTGGTGTGAGCAAGTAGAAAACAACTCCATATCATTTTATCATTTAGTAGAGTAGAGTAGAATACAAGTTTGAAGCAATGTAGAACTTGTATGAAGCATGGAGTACTTGAGATCTTCATATTTTGTATGAAGATCCTATTTTTGTGAGCATCCATTAATGGTAGTTTTATGAGTTATTTCATTAGTTTCTTATAAGTTTTACATGCTTAATATATTTTCATTATCTTAGTTTCAATATTGCATTGCTCATTTTATATCTTGTGGTTGATTTCTCATTAAGTATTTAGCATCAAATACTAACAAATCAAACCAATTTTGTATATGGGGGAGTTGACACTCTTTCTGAATTAATTTTTATCACTTATAATCTATTCATGTTGATGCTACCAATCATTTAGACTCATCTCTCATCATTTTTTCCATACATTTATCCAAATATAGGCCCCTTTTGCAACTGACCTTTTAAAATTGTCAAATCAAGGGCATCCTAGAAAATTTAACCCTCACAAATTTTTCAAATGAAATAAATTCATCAGAAATCCCCAATCACTCCCAATTTCCACTTTATCAACTTTCTAGATATATTGAATATCTAGGTACTCATGTGAACTTTTTCGTTTGCTCAAAATTACCCATTTTGATGCCTAATTCCTTTCATTTGAAACCAAAAGAAATAGGTCACCCCTTCAATTAATTTGCCCTTTTAATAAACCTTGTCTAAATCGTGAATGGAATTGGCTTTAAAAACTAATTACATTACCTCACACTCACAAAATAATTGACTTGCACGTATACTATTATGCAAAAAATTCTATGTTACTTTTCGTTCATGAGTCTGAGCTCTCACGTGCTTAATTTTCACTATCGACGTTTGCCCTTTTGACTAATAAAATTTGTACATAAATAAATCCAAACTCATAAGGTGCTAATTTGGTCACCTTTTGGATGTGCATATATGCATTCCCCAATCATATTGGTATACTTAATCAATGACATATATATTTTGTGTATATTATTCCCATCTGTATGTGTTGCATTTTTACCGTTTCACATCTCATTTTCATTGGTCTAAATGTATTGTTTTATATTATGTCATGTTTTATTGTCAACCATGTTGCATACAAATATTATGTCTTTCAGAGGATGTTACTAAGCATCTATTAGTTGTCACAAATTTCATTATTTCTTGTTCGATCATGTTCTCAGGTTACTTGGAAATAGAAGTCTTTTATATCATTCAACCATTCCTAGTTGTTCCAATCAACCTTTGTCCAATATTGTCACATCCTTAGGAGATTTTAGGCTTCCCCCAACTGATTTGAGTTATTTCTTGGACCAATAACATATCACACTTTAATTAAATCTTGATTTTAGGAAATATGATGCCATGAGTAGTCTTGCCATAAAGTAAAAGTTTTTCTTGCTCATCCTATCATTCACATAATCCTAACCTGAGGATCCAATTGCAAGTTATAAAAAAAGAGAAAAAAAATGAAAGAATAAGAAAAGTGCCCAAACATGCTTCTCCTTGGTCCCCTCAAGCATTACTAGCAACTCCATAGGTGCTATAGATGTCTGGTCAGCAATAGAGCTATGTCTAAGGATAATAGGGCTAACCTCCACTAGGGCTATAGACACATGAATGGCAATGGAGTATGCCTTTCGAGTGGCAACATGTCTATCATATTAGAAATATTCTTTTGTATAGACCTTTGAATTCTCATAGATCTAGATTATAGTGGCTTGAGTTCATGATTGGTTAGTCCAACCCTATTGAATATGGAAAATGAACTTCATTGCACACATTTCAGTCCATGATAGGCTTGATCTTATTCGGGATGGTCTAGATTTCTATGGGATATTGACTGACCATTAGATGAGTTTGATTGTTAAAACTAGGGTGTTTGAATTTCTTAAGATTCTTCTAGCATCCAAAAACCCTAGGATATATGGGTGAACCATATCTTGGCTAGCCATCATTCAATGTAAATATATCCTAAGTATTGATTCATGTCATTAATCAGTAATTAGTGTCCATCATTTTTTTGGTTAGCAAATTGTCTATTACCTTTTATCTTAATGTCTATGTCCTCATGTCATTTTTATGATATTCATTCATATTTTTTCTTATGTTCATCATTCATTGTTATTAGGTTCATTGTTAATTCATTGTCTGTATAAGTCTACCAATTGTTATTATTAACATTGTGTTCATTATCCTATGTTCCTTATCTTGTCTTATGTATTCTTGTGTTGTTTTAATGTTTTTATTGTGATTTTTAAATTGTAATTGATTAATTAATCTATTTTATATTTTGAACATCATACACAAACATCCAAAAAGTGATTAAACAAAAACATATGGATCTAAACCATGTAAATAAATATAGTACCAATTATACATCACATAAACATATCACCTCCATATCATCTAGCATGTCATGTCTATATAATCACATAGTTGCATCTATAATAAACATAAAAAAACACTAAAACTATACATCACATCATCCATCCATAACATCATACCATGTCAACCATTGAATCATCATCATGTGTATATAGCATGAAATAATAAATACAATCCATGAAGTCCATCAAATATACATATACATACAAGTCATCATAAATATAGCTAAATACAAAATCAATGATTTATCATCTTCATCAATACCCATAAGCCTACATAAAAAAATTTCCTAGGGCTCCATCATCATACATCCATGTCTATACATGCCACAATAAATACATCATCATCATCTCCTCAAAAATGCTACACAATCATAATCAATCTGCCACATCAAAAATAGAATCACTATTGTTGATCTCCTAGACTCTCTCCACTCCCCTCTTTTCCATCTCTATCATCTGGTCCTCTCCCTAACCTAAGAAGTGGATGGGCCTACTACCTACAATATTTTTGGATCCATGAAATAGGGCACTGATGGTGCACTCCTATAACTCTATCAAGATAA
The DNA here is from genome assembly GCA_028583015.1 of Wollemia nobilis. Lineage (NCBI taxonomy): Eukaryota > Viridiplantae > Streptophyta > Pinopsida > Araucariales > Araucariaceae > Wollemia > Wollemia nobilis. The sequence goes on from JAQPPZ010000513.1 coordinate 12,249,578, forward strand.
TAAACTTGAGAATAATAGAATATACATGTTCCAACTTAGCATCATGTCCTCATATAGTCAAGCTCTATCTCTCTCAATCAACCATTTATCCCTATAACCATCCATGGCTCATTGTATATCCATGATCTTAGCTCACAAGGCTGCCATGATACCTTTGTAGTTGTGATAACTCATCCACATGATATCAAAATTCATCTTTCTCTTGCTTATATCTCTCTTTATCCTCAATATATCCTGCTCCACCACCAAGGCATCCATCTCTATAGTAACCATGTCTCGCTCCTACCTATAACCATCTCTCTCTATCATTAAGCCATCCCATTTAGCTGTCATTGTATCTCTCTCCTTAATCCATCTCACTTCACCACCATGACCTCCCTCTCTATAGTCATCGCATCAAGATGCCCCTATAGCTCCATCCTCTCTAGAGCCTACATCACTTGCTACTCTACCAACTAGGCCTCCAACCATTGTGCTCACTCCATCCAAATTTTTATCTCCCTAACCACTACAACCAACCCACTCAGATCCACCATATCATCAAATCTTGGTAACCCCTCACTACCAAAATGTTTTGTTGTCATAGTTACACCTATTACCCCTGATGGACCCACTCCCTCATCTACTTATCAATGTACTTTCAACTTGATTGGAACCTCCTCCTCTCCTCCCTCACCACAATTCTTGCAAGCATCACCCTCTTCCTCATTTGATCTAAAATCCTCCATGATCCTCTATCCCTACCACTGTTGTGTGGTCCACCACTTGTCATACTCTATCCTAGTTTTGGCATCATATCTATCTAGCACTAACACCATATCATCCACATGATCCTCCATAGGCACTACCTAAGCTATAGGCCTATCCTTATCCCTCCTCCAATATATCTAGGTAGGTTTAGTACTCCCTATGTAATCCTAAACTCTCACAATACTCAAGTAAACTAGAAGTCCTCCACCTGAGTGGCCTTATAGCCAATTAGTCATCTCGCCTAATATAGTTGTACAACCTTCTCCTCTTATATTGGGCCATTCCTCCATGTCCATAAAATAATATCCTAGGGCCTCAAGCTCACCCACATCTACTAGGAAAATTCATTATGCCCCTCATGGACCCTCCTCTCATGTGCCTCCATATCAGTATACCACCTCAAGTCGTATAGGTATTCCTTCTCCATCAAGCCATGTGCATCATATGGTATACCCCATGGCCTCTCTATTACCATGTGTTCTCAAGACCATAACTGCACTAGTAAAATGTAACTCATCCCCTCATGCTTACCCCTACTCAATGAATGTAACTCTTTGTATGTTTGTGCAAGAAATACATATGCCTACGCATACACCACCAATGCATCCACCAAGTTTGACCTAATCCCTAGCAGGTTTTATAAAAATTATGGACCTAAGAAATCGGGAATCACAACACTCAATATCAAAACCATCACAAGTATCTACCTCAAAGACAATACCCCATATAAATAGAAGATCTCATATAACACTCCACCACTCCCCATAGAAATCCAATCCCAATCATCTCCAAAATTTTACCCCATCACCACCCCTACTGTAATGCACCAATCACTATCACTGACTCCCTCCATGGGTAATCAATAGATCATGAACACATCCTCCAATTTCAATGTCGTTTCCCCTATGAGGAAATTAAAGGTATCCATGGTTGGATCCCATCACTCAATTAGTGTCAACATGTAAGCTCGATTGATGTGCATTATCTCCATCCGTTTTACCCCCCAAAACCCTATGCTAGTTAACCATGTCCTATCATCATCAATAAATTCCCTCCTAAACCTTTTTAAGAGTGGCTTGAACCTATATCAAGGCCACACAACTCTCTCCTACCATAATACCACCCATTAAATACCATTTTCCTATCCAAATAATAATTTTCCCATTTAAATATCATCCCATCCTTCCATCTATCATCCTATCAATCCCATCCTGATCACCTTGGCAAAAAAAAATTGTACAGATTTTATACAATTCTTGGAACCATTCGTACAACCATAAAATCCATACAACACATGGACATCGAAACCATCCCGATAGGGATAGTTCATGTCCATGTGGTTTTACAAAAAAAACCATACAAAACAAACAAAATCCAAAATTCATATGCCCACAACATCACATTTTCTTTTGTATGCTACCCTAGGCATATACAATTTATTTTCTCTAAAATAGACCCTAGGGTTTGTTTTATTTTGAAAACCACAAGCAAGATCAAAAACCAACCAACCTACACTACACTTATTCCACTGCTAAAAACTGCACCACTGTCAACCATCTCATTCCTCTACGTATTTATTTTGAAATCCCTTCATATCAAATTCTCAACCTCACACGTCACTCTCACTCTCTTTTTTGCTAATTCATATGGTAAAAATGAGCCCTTGTGCACCCCTTTTATTTTACCATAGTTTATGTTTCTCAAGTCATTTAGCCTTTCATGTAACCCTTCCACTTTGTTGTTGCATACTGACCTTAGATCAAGTGTTTCATTGTTGTGTTATATTTCTTCACCCATCAACTCATTGCTTAAGGAGGAATATATTACTCATCAATTTCATCTTGAGCATGTCCAATATCCAAACACTCAATCTTGAAATCACATTTGTCCAAGAGCTTTATCTGAGACTATCATTAGCCCTCCTCTATTGGGGCAAAGTCAAAATTTCTCTTCTTATTTTTCTTCTCTCAACTCAAACTTTAATCCAATATAAATTTAGTGTGCTCCATGCCAATGTTGTATGGTTACTCATACACTTGCTTAATCAATGTGGAAACTTAATCCCACTTATCTAATCGGTTGTAGTGACATGAGAATACATACCTATGACTGATCAGCTTACTCAATCAAGTGAGCCCAAAAATCTATTAAAGGTAAAATTCAAAGGTATCCATACCTTCCATAATTTGGGCATCTTACATTATTCATGATTTTAGATGACCTTATACCCCCTCCCTCATATGTTGTTGTGAATTACTTGAAGCCAAAATCAACCACTTTCATCCATTTTTAATCCATTCTTGTCATAGTCATCCACCCATCTTGTATCATGTATTTTTGCATTGCATCATGTCTACACTATTGGGATTTATCATTCTTTATGTGTGAGAAAATTAAAAAAACAATAGAAATAAAGCATGTAGATAGAGAAAACACCAAATTTACAAGGTTCACTCAACAATGTGTTGAGTTACATCCTCGAAGAAGCACCATCACAGTAATTCCATTATTTCGGTAATTACAAATACAATGAAGAAAAAACCAAATAGCAATTCTTGTTGCATCACCCTTTCTCAATTTTAGCAGAGCTTCTCACATGTGATCTCTCATCACCCACATCACCATTTAATTTCCCATCTCGACTTCAAGTATACAAAATTGTTGTGCAACTGTCCACAATAAGCAATCTACCACATTGCATCATTATGGACATCTCTGAGCACCTCCCTGCACTCACACTACAGAGTTACAATTTATCACCTACAAGCTCACAATAAGGATTACATCACTGTATGCCAAAACCGATATTCTCACAACTCTCTGGCAATACCTACGACATTACAACTCTCTCTGTATGCCAACCGACATTACCACACTTAGGTATTACCACCTCTTTCTATTTCTAGAATTACAATACATGTCCATATATAATACAAGTAGTAACAATATTGTTTGTCTTTGTTACAATAATCAGATTATTGTTATAACAAATAAAACAACTAAATCTATTTTTGCCTCCTTGCCGCCATGATTACTCGTCTCCATTCCTCGTATTAGCATACACCTCTGTTTGTATATGCTAATATTCACAACTGATATCAGGTTATCCATAATAGACGATGCCATTTATTTTCAACGCCTTACAACATACGCCATACATCATGCTGACCTCCAATCGTAGGAAGAAAACATTGTTGGATGGTGAATCGGTCTCCACACACCCAAAAATATCCCACTTGGAGACTGATTCACAATAGTTCTACCACTGATGCATCCCGCTAAATAATATCTTCAAGTTAGACAAGGATATTCACCTCCTCCATAGCAATTCCACTACTATCACATTTGAAGTTAATCCTCCAACCCAAGGAATTTCACCTCCTTCACAACAACTCCACCATTGCTGCAAGTTGAAGATAACCCTTCAACCAACTAAGGATTTGACCTCCTTCATATTGTTATATCATTATGCTTTGAACCACCACAACTGGATTAGTGTCAACCTTGCACCTTCTCCTTGTGATCACAAAACATCTTAACAATCTCCAACATCATTGCTCCCACTGCTTTGTCATTCTCTACTCTTCCGCAATCAAGAACAATACATTGAAAACAATAACTTTCCAATTTACAAGCTTCCATATACAAAACCAAGGAAGGGATAAGGGCAAGAGAGGTGGCCAGTCTCATCTTGCAATATATCCGATTTCCTAAGTTTGAAATACAAGCTCAATCTGGTTGCATTCTCCAGCAACCCATCTCTGTTGTAACTCCCAGCTCCCACTCAAACCGCAATCCATCAGACTTGCCAAATACCCAACATTAAGCTCTGATACCAATTTTTGGGATTTATCATTCTTTATGTGTGAGAAAATTAAAACAACAACATAAATAAATCATGTAGACAGAGAAAACACCAAATTTACGAGGTTCACTCAACAATGTGTTGAGCTACATCCCCGGAGAAGCACCAATAATTCCATTGTTTCGGTAATTACAAATACAATGAAGAAAGAACCGGATAGCAATTCCTGTTGCATCACCCTTTATCCATTTTAGCAGAGCTTCTCACATGTGATCTCTCCTCACCCACATCACCATGTAATCTCCCATCTCAGCTTCAAGCATACAAAATTGTTGTGCAACTGTCCACAATAAGCAATCTGCCACATTGCATCATTATGGACATCTCTGAGCACCTCCCTGCACTCACACTACAGAGTTACAATTTATCACCTACAAGTTCACAATAAGGATTACATCACTTTATGCAAAAATCAACATTCTCATAACTCTCTGGCAATACCTACGGCATTAAAACTCTCTCTATATGCCAATCGGTATTACCACACTCAGGCATTATCGCCTCTCTATTTTTGGCATTACAATACAGGTCCATATATAATACATGCAGTAACAATATTGTTTGTCTTTGTTACAATAATCAGATTATTGTTATAAAAAATAAAACAACTAAATTTATTTTTGCTTCCTTGCCACCATGATTACTCATATCTATTCCTCGTATTAGCATATGCCTCTGTTTGTATATGCTAATATTTACAACTGATCTCAGGTTATCCATAATAGATGATGCCATTTATTTTCAACACCTTACAACGTACGCCATACATCATGCTGACCTCCAATCGTAGGAAGAAAACATTGTTGGATGGTGAATCGGTCTCCACACACCCAACATACACAATGTATTAAAAAAAGGTATAAATGTAGACACCTAAAAATGTCATATTATCCCTTATTTAATGTTAATATGTAATTATTATACAATTGCTCCAAAATATCTAGTTGATATTGTTACCTTAAAATATTAATCTACCCACCTTAGCACCTTTTCCTCGTTAAGCCCCATCCTACACCTAGCTCATGGTCACCATGTGACTAGCCCACTCCCCTAGCATATGTGCACACCACCCTAGCCTACTCATACCATTTAATATATATGGTGGAATGAAGACTTCACACCTCCATGTCCACTTAATGCATATGGGTGGAGTGAAGACTTCACACCCCCATGTCCATTTAATGCATATGGGTGGAGTGAAGACTTCACAAATTTAGACCCATATAATGCATATGGGCGAGTGAGTACTTCCTCCACCCCTATACATTAATGAGGCATGGTACACTCATACCCCTTTTGACCATACAAAGGGAAAACCCATATTTTCCCTCCCCTCACTCAACCCACTTGTATACCATGTCACCACCCCCTCACTCTTGATGAAAATATATAAATAGTCCCCTCATTTCCTTTATTGAGGGGTAATTAAATTATGCTGAGGGAAACTCTACCAAAATTAATCTAGAATCCACTTGTTTACATTTATAAGAAGTCATTTTGCTCAAAGTGCTAACACCATGGATAGTAGTGTGTGCTTCTTATTGTGGGCTTTTGTTATGTGAACAAGTTGCAGGTACAGACTCCAAAAATCACCAAAATTGGATAGTAGCTACCTAAAAACATACTAAAGACTTCCAGCAAATTTGACACAGCAAAAATCGTCTAGACAAGGATGATTTACAGCAAAAATCATCCCAACTAGGATGGTTTCTATCAAAACTAGATATGAGGTATAACACAGCAGATCAATCATCAAGATGAATAGTAAGGTATATTGTGTTTTTAGATCATTTTAAGCTCTATTTACTATAGTAATTTAAGTTATTTTTTTATCCCTTTTGATAAGTATGGGTCCAACTTGGCTAGACCCAACAAGTGCTACTAATTATTGATTGGTTTATATGTTTGGATATTCTACTTAACCAATTGTGGTACATAAATCCACCCCTCTTGAGGTGGCCAAGGAAATAAGGAGTTCCAAATATTGTATTGTAGATGGATTCCTCATTGGAAAACCATTTTGTAGCCTAATAGACACTTGTAAAATTAAACTTGTAATATCAATAGATGTTAATAAAATGGTATATTTTCTTGTCCACATTATCAACTAGTTATAAGCATCATGCAAGATGCTTTATTGGATATGCTAAAAAATAGTTCCTAAATTAAAGCATGTGCATGTGTATATGCATAGTTAACTAGCATAATCCTAATCATAGGATAATTATTAGGAGCAACTTATGCATTACAACTCCCACTATGACTAGTTAACTACAAGAGCTCCTAAATTTTAGGAGTGATCAAAGGAGAAATTTTTGGAGTTAAATAATGAATAAATCCTCCTAAAATATGGCATCCCAATATTTGGATAATCCTAGAAATATTTAAAATATTAATTAAATCCTCATTTTAAAAAGGTGTCAAAATAGAGGAAATTATCCCATAAGATGTAGGAGATGGCTCCAAAATGCTTGGAATGATCCAAAAAATATGGTGTGATGTGTTAGACATCAAATATTATTCAGGCTTATGTTTTTCTTTAGGATGTTCCATTGGAGGTTACTCTTTTCTTTGAGCAGGTTGGGGTACTTCCTTTTTTGGTTGCTTTGTTTGTTGAGATGGGACTTTGAACGGATCCAATATCTTAGGGTCTACATGGAATGGCTTCTTGTCAGACTAGGTCAATATTGATATAGAATCTTCCTCTTTGGGATCTTGCATCATCATATTTTTATTTACCTCCCACAACATGTTGACTCATCCTTTATATGCTTTCTCTGTATTTTCTCCTACTACTATTTATGCTTGATGTTGGTAGACCATACAAGTGTCTTCTCTATGTGGATCATTGTAGGTTGAGCACCAATAATTTACTTCTAATAATGAAGTAGGACCATCCTCCTGGTTACTATACATTGTGTTAGACTTTTTTCCAACACCACTAGAAGATACCCCTTGGTCTTTTATCATGTATGAAAATCTCTTGGGCTAGAAATTCCTCTCAACTTCTCTTCATTTCATGGTGGTGACTTCATTGGTTAAGTTTTTTTAATTTTAATAGTATTCCCTTCATGTCGACTATTTCTTTAGGCTCACGAGAAGGCAATGCAGGTATAGCAGGTGGCATCGATAATATTAGTGTTGTAGGATTCAACAACAGTGTTGGATTTTTTGTTATAACAATTTGAGTTACATTTGGTAGACGTGTAATTATGACTGGGGTTTTTGTTTTCTATGAATAATGTTGCATTGATAAAAATATGGCATTATATTTTTAGGAGGAATTTTTCCTATATAAATTAAAGCATTCTCTTTGGCTACATTAGCTTGATAAATCTGAGAATGTTAGCACATTGGACTGGCATATCAACAAGCCTAGATCCATATTAAAAGCACGAAAATAATAGTATAATGCTTGAGCATCTAATGGCTTGATGTCTTGTGGAACTCTATTCCATGTTCTATTGAATCTGATATTAAATTCCATGATTGCTTCTTGAGGATATCTTTGAAGAGTGATGAATTGGGTAAATAATGAGAATGGATCTACTAGCGTATTAAATTATTGAACCAATCTACCAGCAAGTTGATCCTATAATTTGATACCTCCATCCCAAATGGTTTAGCACCAGTATGATACCTTACCTTTGAATAATAGTAGTAACAGTCTTATCGTAATATCTTCATCTTATATGTTGTGGATGGTAGATAAGGAAGCTACATATTGAAAATTCTCATATATTGTTTGCCTAGTATCATCATAAGTTTGAAAAGCTTTTAGAGTTGCCTGAGGAACTAGGTTCTGATTTATTATATTAAATGATCCAGTGTTATTCCAATCAAGATAATTCTATTGAGGTGGAGGCTAAAATGTTTTTTAGATCTAAAAGAGTGAGAATATTGTGGGGAGCCAAAATATGTATAATCTACACTTTATGTAGGGGTTGATGAAGGAGATGATGGAGGATATGATGGATATTTGTGTCTTCTAAATCTCAATGGAGGTAACTCAATAGATTGTACTAGTTCATCTAGTTTTTTGGTTGTTAATCTTGTGATCATAACCTGTAATTCAAATGGTAGTTGGGTTCTTTATGAATAATTCATTCTCAGTGGATTCACCAGGTGATTATGAATTTTATCTATTAGATAAGAATGTCACCAAGATTCTACTCAATCAAAAAGGTAATATTTGGGTCCCATTGGGTGTGCCAAAAACTCTTGGTCCGAAATCTACCTAGGTGGATGAGTTTCACCTTCAAGACCTTATCCAATATTGGAAGAACCAAAATAGCATCTAGATCAACATCTAGAGTAGGTTGATTCCTATGGTAATAGCTAAACTTACAAAAAATTTGTGCAAATTAAAGAAATTAATACATAGAGTTAGAAGCTAGAACTTAACACGGCCAAGATTTAACAACATCAAGAGACACAAGAGCATGAGAGTCTCATTCCCTTAACTAAATTGAACTACCTAATAGACCAGCCATCATCCAATATTGTATAGCATTAATCAAATAATCACATACACAACTAAGCATTCTAGGAATTAAGAAAACAACAATCTAGGGAGATATCCAGATAACAAAATAACTTTAACATAATACATCATTCATCTGATTTTAGTAGAAATGATTACCAAATAAATCAATATACATACATATCCTACAAAATTCTTAGACAGAGGCCAAAAAACACTTCAATTTTTATTAATATGCATATAGCATTCAATCATACAACTTATGCAATTGTAAAATCTAAAGATCCAAGCCTTGAAATGGATTACATTTTAGTATATATATTTTTACATTGCATTTTGTTGGCCTAGCATTATTACTTTCAAAACTAATTATAGGCCTATAAATTCAATACAACATGTGTGCATCCATTTCCATATCATTCTGGTGTAACTATAATGACATCATCATGATGATGTGGTTGGATCTGACTTCTAGGAATATCATGTCCTACATGTCTCGAGCTAGTTCATGAGATTGTTTGATAGATTTACTTTATTACACATTGCTTGATGATTGGTATAGCTACATCAGGATAGGTGTTTAATGGGGAAGCCTTTTATTATTTATGGGAGCAGGTCTAGGCTCCTTGGCATTCTGTCAAACTCTCTTTCCTTATACAAAATTAGTCCAACTATTATTCTCCAAGTGTCAGACTTTATTTTCATTTGAGTGACATCAACTTAATCAAAATTTTAACCCTTATCTCAACACTTAACCAAATACTTGCTTCACCTTGTTGGATGATGGAATTTTTATGCTCACCTTGATGACATCATTGCCTTACAAGTCCAACCACCTTCTACACTTGGGTTGCTTTTGCAATGCACATTGTTGGATATCGAAAATGATCTTGCTTCAAAATTATTCACCTTCTTGTGCCAAGCTTCATGTCTTAGAAATTTTTTCTATCCATATTTGGCTTCTCTCTATATTGAACTTTTTATGCACTATTTATGACATCAACCTTTTGAATATTCTAATGCTTTTTTGTTCTTAGCCAAATTTTCATTGACTCATCAAGTGCCAAATTTTTAACACCCCTTTGATGATGTCAACATCTTAATAAGTCTGGTTTTTTTGTATACTCAACCAAAATTTGAGTCTAACATTGCAACAAAATGCAAGAATCTCATGCTTTAGTCAATTTTGAGTGTCAATTGTATCGGGTGTCAAAATTTTTACACCCCTTTGATGATGTTAGTGTCTTAAAAATTTTGGCTGCTTTTTACACTTAACAAAAAATTTATTTTGGCATTGTAAAACTTACTAAGCCTTCATGTCTTTGCTTCTTTTTTCTTAACTTAGTGGTTGCTCAATGCGTCTAGTTGTGCTTCTAGCTTCCCAGCCTAACATGTACTAATTCGTTAGCAAAATTTATCTTGAATATATTTTATGTACATATGGGTCAATTATTTCTACCCATACTTACCACTACCACTTACCAACACATGTGGGATAAATACATTTATTATAATATTATAAAATTTAATACAATACTATATTATTAAATTCCTATCTTGGGTACCTAACAGATGAGTTATGCTTCAAAGTTGTGCAAAACATAGGGTATAACATTCTACATTTTCAAACATCTATACAATTGATGGAAAAGAGTAGTAGAAAGGATATTGAGCAAAAATATATAAATGATTATAAATATATAAATTAATAGAAATTTTTATTTGCAAATGATACAAATGTAAATGAACTATAATATGCAATGCACTCATCTAGCTTAGTTGACAACTATGTACAATTTTAGGTTATAGGTTTATATTGTAGTATTCATGTTAGCTCTTAAAGTCCTAGGTTCCTAATATTGATCTAGTTTATGGAAGTATACACTAGAGGGAGAGATCCACAAAAAGCTAAATTAGCCTAGATGTTAAAATATAGACAACCACGTATAAAATATTTATAAGGATCCTTTGAAAATTAAAGTAGTATCATCTATGTAGTTAGAAGAAAACTATGCAAAGGTAATAATTGTAAACACGTTTTTTCTCTTGTGGCATCAGTGGATAAATTGACTAACAATCTAATCTAGCATCTTGTATATATGGATTCTAGGCACATAAAAACTCCTCTTGTGAAGTGTTGGTATCTGGATTTGGAACTAGATGTCAATGCATGTTTACATCTTAGATTTGGCAATATAGGCACTAGCACAATGCTCAATCTTGGCATTGGCATTAACAAAAATCACTGAGTGCATGCTCTATGTTGGTGTTAGTTCTAGGTCTACGGTCACAAATGGAAATGAAGCATTGGTATTGATCAACACCAAGTTTATAGGTGAATTATTAAGTGTCATAAAAGTATAAAGATTTATCTTTGCATTAGCATCTCCATATTCTTGGTACCATTACTGTGATGACTTCAACAACCCCTACTCTACTCAAATCAATAAGGAAATTATTATTAAATTTTTTAAAAACCATGAAATAACACATGATCCAAAACTAAACAATTAGTGAGAAGTACTACTACTATTAGAACCCATCCAATCACTTTTTTATATCCATTCAATCCAAAAATATTAGATGATATATAACAAATATCAAAAATCTATTTACATTTGACATAAATAAGAATTCTCTTCATTGTATATAAGGAAGGGTGTCTCACATAAATTATTCATAAATGTTGAAACTATAATCACTATATACATTATATCAAATCTTATGAAAGTAAAAAATATAATACCTTCCATTAACCTCTTATAAATTGTGGGATCAATTTTGTTGCTCTATAGCTAATTTCTCACCCAAGGCTAAAGGTGGGATTATTGAATTAAATTTGTCATTTAAACTTATCAAGTAGATCAATTACATACTTTGCTTAATATATAAAAATTCCATCACTCAATTGTTCAACCACCATACCAAAAAAACAATACATTAATCCCAAATTTATTATCTTAAATTCATTGGTCATTATTGCTTTAAGGCATCCAACAACTTGTTATTACTAGTATAAATCAATTCATTTACATATAATCACACAATCCAAAAATCATCCTTACCAATGAACTTAAACATAAACAGTGAGCTATCAAATGGCATGGGCTTAAGCGATTAAGAATATGGACATTCAAGGTGGAGACCTAGGTTCAAATTTTACTAGGAGATATATGCATAAGTGGAAAATACCAGTATGTCATTTGTTGAAATACCATGGTAACATGATCATGTTGTAATATGGGTGGGTCCCATTTCAATCTCATATAATCAATTAAAAAACTGTAGAGTGACTTTGCTTACATTATTACGAATCTCATGTTATGAAGATACTCGTTTATTATATCATACCATGACCATGGAGCTTGCATGAGTCCATATATATCCCTCTTCAATCTGTAATCCTTATGCTCTTGACCTATACTTTTATAACCTAGTGGTTGCTCCACAAACACCTCATCCATAGAAGAAATAATTTAATATTGATTAAACAATTTTACAAAATAATTTTCACTTAAACTAAGATGTTAATGCTAAATTTTCCTTGTAGTATCTGACATTGAAATGAGAGCAAATGTTTTATTGTAATCTATACCTAGTTATTATGAGTAGCCCTTCCCCTCCAATATTGCTTTGTATATTTGAATTAATAAAAATCACCTTACATATTATTTTCTAAAACCATTTGACTCTTCTGATATCCTTGCCTTTCAATAGAACAACCAATTTCCTAGTTCCAATTTTTTTGTTACATGATTTCTTCATCATTGCATCATACCAAAATTTGTGCTTCACAACATCTTAAAAAATATTAGTTTAGTTTGAATTTTTGGATAATTAAAAATTACCAATCTATAAAGCAGCAAAAACCATGCATCTAACTATGTAACATGTAATCAATTGATGAAAAATATTAACCATTATGACACAAAGATAAAGAAAGTAGGATGCTCTTCTCATTAATAATTTGGAAAATGGTTACAAAATATCCCTCTTAGGGATTCACCAATGATACATTATTACAATATGACACCCCAAAAGGGAAAATATGCAATCCGTAGAGTTCTTGCTCTTTCAAAATTGATAATGGAGGGTTTCCCTAGTGACCTTCATTTGATGATGCCAAGAAAGGTGATCCTGATGATGATATGCTCCTGATAAGCCTATGATATCACACGTGTACACTTAAAAAGCATCAATAGCATATGAAAGCCTCCCAAGATGACACATGTTTCTTGATTATGCAAAATGGAAAGCAAATGTTGAAAACAATAATATAATGCATGAAAGACTAAAATAAATAATGCTAAAGAACATTAAAAGTAGAATTAAAAGCAACTAAGACTAATTAAACTAGAAAAGACAAGCAAATTGGATATCACCACAAGGTCGTCCTTAATCAAAATGATGGGCTCTTCTGACAGTCTTTGAGTTCGACAGCTGCACTTGTGGGCCGCTATCGAGAATAGTGACTACCAGTTAGAGACTCTGTTCTCTAAGCTTGATGCGTGGTGACGATCAATTTGAATGCCAAATTGATGTTCAAAGATTATTGTGTTTGGAAACACAGTTTGATTATAGAATTGGATCGAATTGATGGTAAATTAATGGTGAATAGCGATATAATTGGTCCTTCAAGCTCTCCAAGGCCCCATGGATACAAGAGACAACTTCATAATGTTATTTCAGCAGCATCGTGATGTTTATGAGATATTACACTCTCTAATCACAAAATGGCATCACTTCGTTGTGTTCGATTATGGATCAATTCTCTTCTTTTTTGTCAAGTTTATGGGCACCTTAAATAGAACTCCCAAATTGGGATCCTAGCTTCCTGAAGAAGCCAATACCAAGATTCGGTTAGGCTTAGGTAAGTGAATCATTGCTTCCTAAAGCTTCTCGAACCAAAACCGTTCAAGATTAATTGTTCTATAATTGATTTAACTCGGCTTGGGGAGCCCGAGTTTGTTATAGATAAGGTCATCCTCGATCAAAATGGCCTGCTCTACAACTTTCATCGGCTCTAGCGGCTGCAAGGCGACCACTAGGGGGGACAACGACTTAGGTTGAAAAGGATTAGGTTGCCCTATTTGAGTGGTTAGAACCATTTTTAGATCTTGAAAAGGTCCAAGATGAGTCATATGGTCTAAAAATATGCCCACATGAGTGGCCTCCTCAACATGACGTGTTTTAGGTGTCTACACAATCTAATATTGATCATTTCTATTAGTAGTCCTTTCATAAATTCTTCAAAGGCTTTCCAACTTTCTTCAAGAAATATGAAGGCAAAATTGTGCTTCCGACAAACCTTGGGTTGCTACTAGAACATGTGAGAAGGGGACTAGTGTTATCTTTCTAGGATTCTATTTCCAAAATATGTGATCGTTTCTAGGATTCTATTTCCAAAACATGTGATTGTTTCTAGGATTCTATTTTCAAAACATGTGAGTGTTTATGCTATGCATCTTCTTACCATGCTCCCTTTCCTCATACATTACATCATAATTTATTATCACTTTCTTTTTTTCTAAAAATACAATTTGTAGCTCTCAGTATGCTCAATGTAACCAACAAAAATATTATCATATATTTTTGTCTCTCCTCCTTAAGAACATGAGCATAAGAAATGTAATTAAGTGTATTAAGGTAATACACTATCTTTCTTTCACTCCAATATTCTTATGGTTTTAAGTCCTTCATAGTCTTTGTAGCACAACTATTTTCTAGATAAAATAAAGTAGCTACAACCTCTACTCAAATGAATTTTAGAATTCTCTTGTTGCAATGTATAGCTTATAGTCGACTACATGTTTATGTTATTCTTCTTGCATATTTTTTATAATTTATTAAAGAAAAATTCTTCACTAATATCTATGCACTAAAATTTAAAAAATGGTCACTTTATTTCTTTACAATAACCTTAAATTGCATTAAAAATTTAAAGCTTTTGATTTTTCTTAAGAAAAACCCTAAGTCTACCAAATTCATTAACAAAGGTAATGAAATACATATTTTACCAATGAAAAGTGTATGCATTCAACAACATATACCAGCATGTACTAGTTTAAGAGGTATATTGGCCCTCCATGTTCTTCTTATTGGAAAGGATTATTTGTGTTTTCCAAGGATATAACCTTCACATACTTCATTTCCATGCTCAATCAATGGTAATCCACACCATATGCTTTTTGTAGAGTAAATGCAAACCATAAAAATTTAAATGTCCAAATTGTATATGTCACAAACAAGATCCATTATTTAGAATAGCCTTCAAAACCTAAGGAATTTGATAGAGCAGGTTGAGGGAAACCATTTGACTTTGTATTATGGCCACTTCTACAATAACTTCATTTCTACCATCTCTCATAAATAATGCATTTGTTGTTCTCAAATACAATTGAATATACTTTTTTGCCAACTATCCAATACTAATAAAATTATGTTCTAACCCAAGAGAATAATTTACATTACAAATATATTTCTTTTTCTCCTTGCTTTGTCTTTATTGAGATGATTTTTTTTACCTATCACATGTACCTATTTTCGTTTCCAAACTTTACTTTAGTCTGCACAAATTCATCTAATTTGAAAATATATTCTTATTCATATCATATCATTGTGCCTTAGTGTTAGACTATATTTTTGGTAATAAAACTTATATTTTTATTTGGATGCAATTAGGGCAATTTTTTTGAAAAATACCTCATCTTTTAGGAGCCATATCTTTGCACAAAGTTGTCTGATTCAAACAATTCTTGTGCTATTTTGCATGAAATTTGAAGAGCTTTGAAATGAGTAGTAATACAAAAGAATCCAAATATTATTGAGGGAGATACATCCATGTGAATATATCCATCTAGAATAAGGGCAACGTTAGGGTATTTTTTTAGTAAAAATATCTTATATTCTAGGATCCATATCTTTATGAAGGGTTATCCAATTCATATTATTCTTGGACCAATATGTGGGGAATTTGAAGAGCTTTAAATTGAGTGGTTATATGAAGGAATTAAAATAGTATTGAGGGAGATGCAACCCTATGAATTTAGCCATCCAAAAGAAGGATAGTGATAATTTTTCAAATCACAAGAAAATGAAATTGTAGATATCTGTCAACTCTATGAAGTTAGCCATCTAGAACAAGGGAAATATTCCTATTTTGTAAAGCACCAACAAAATAGGAATACTACAAGAATATGGAGATATTTTGGATAGCCCTAGCATTCCAAAAGTCAAAATGTTTGTATGGCTAGTAGGTCACAAGAAAATTTTATCCTAGGATAACCTAATGAAAAGGGGTTTTCATGGTCCCTCATAATGTGTTAGATGTAAAAAGGATAGTATAGACCATCTCTTGGAATACCGATCAATAGTCTAGGAAATATGATGATGGATTCTTAGTATGTTTCATAAATGTGTGGTGATAAATGGCAGAATTGAAGAATGGTTAAAGCAATTGTAGAGCACTTTTAAAAGTGAGGCATTACAAAAAATCTAGGATACATTGAAAGATACAATACTTTGGATTGTGTTTGAAAAGGAACAAATAATATTTAAAGGAAAGAGAAGTGGTTTAGAGGTAACGAAAATGAATCTGTGTTTAGCCATAGAGTCTAAACTAGCCCTATCTACTCACTTGATTCCTAATCTTGAAGCAAAGAGCCTTGATATATGGATTCAATTCATCAATTGGAATTATGATTGTGGGTATAGGAGAAACAAAATGAATGCAAAGAATATAAAGTGAAAACCACTAGAAGCAAATTTGGTCAAGTTGAATTTTGATGGATCATCTAAAGGAAATCTAGGACCAGTAGGAGGAGGAGGAACTATAAAAATATAATAGGGGTGATATTTTGTCACATTACACTTTTAGTAGTATATATAAGACAAATAATGAAGTTGAAGCTTCGGCGGCTTTGGAAGGATTAAAAATTTGTAGACAAATGAAATGGAATAGAGTATGGATGGAAAGTGACTCACTAATAGTAATAAAAAGCTATTTTTAGGAAAGCAAAGGCTACATGGAACATACAAAGAGATCATTATAGAAATACAAGACCTTGCTATAAAGTTTGAAGAAATTAGGTTTACATATATGTTAAGGGAATGGAGCAAACATCATGTGGCATTAGCTCAATCGATTAGATTCCTCAACATTTCAAGGAGGAGACCCAAGTTTGAATCTTGTCAAATGATACATGGATAATATCTAAGATTTGTTGTAATACCACTATATGGTGATGATGTAATACAGGCGGGGTATGTTTCAATCCCATATAACCCATTAAAAAAAATGGGGAGGGAGGGAGCAAATGTTTAGATAGGCTAGCCAATTGAGGGGTTTTAATAGAGGATTGTGAAGTAAAATTAATTCTTCCATGGATAGAGGAAGTAGTAAATTTGGTTGAAGCTGACAAGAAAAACTAAAAGGAGTAAATTCAAAAATATTTTTCCAAAGGACTACAAAATATTTTAGGGGATCCATTTATAGATCAATGCATTGGAGGTAACTAACAGTCCAGATTTGGTAAAGCAAACTATGATTTCATAAAGCAGGTAGAGGTTTTGTATGTTGAGCAGAAGATAACTTCAAATGGACTTCATGGTTGAATTGATTATTTGAGTTTTTGGTTGTTGGTTGGATTATGGGATAGAGTATGGATTAGAACTTTCAAATTTTTGAGACTACTAAACTATTTATTAAAATAATACCATTATGATTTGTTAAAATGTCATTATAATATGAATGAGATTCATTTCATAACTCATTCAAATGTTACAATGTTTTTTTAATTAGTTATTTGGGATTAAAATGAATTCCACTTGTATTATATAATGACACATAGTTTAGTTATTATGCATATATCTCTTGATAATATTTAAACATGAACTTTCAACTTTTTGAGACTACTAAACTATTTATTACAGTTCTTGTGGTTGCACTTATGCATCAGGAAGGAAACTAGCAATTCAAAGCTAGTAAAGCAGACTGATATGGTATGAAACTAAATGGTGTGGGAAGCAGGATCATTTTTTATATTGAATCGCTTTTTTATTGTAAGGTAGAAAACCCACAATAGACTTAATTTATATATTTGTTCGATGATGCCTTATTATCATATTTGGATTGCATTTAAATACCTAGTCTAATAGTTGTAAGAGTGAAGGGTTGTGACCCTAAAATATAATTAATAAATAATATAAGTATTAAGGTATGTTAGGAGGGTCCTAACATGCCACCCCCCTTAAAGGAGCTTTGTCCTCAAAGCTGGAAATTTGGAAATTGCTGCTGGATATCTTGAAAATTTTCCCACGTTGCGTCTTCTAAAGGTAGACCTTTCCAATGGATTAAAACTTCCATGATATCGCAAGTACGAAGGTGACGAGAGCGACAATCCAAGATAGCTTCTGGCTCGACTAGAAGTACTCCATCATCGGAGAGTTCAGGGAGAGTGGTTTGTGTCATGATATGGGCTCCAACTACAAGCTTAAGGCAAGATACATGAAATACGAGGTGAAGTTTGGAAGAGGGAGGAAGCTCTAGTTTGTAAGCAACGGTCCCAATACGTTGGAGAACTTTATACGGCCCATAAAATTTGGGTGCTAACTTTTGATAACCTTTTTGTTTAAGATAGGATTGATGGTAAGTTTGGAGACGTAAGAAAACCATATCATCCTCGTGGAAACTACATTTTCTTCTATGTTGATCGGCTTGCTACTTCATGCGATGTTGGGCGATGTGTAGGTTCTCTTTTAGGATCCGTAGTATGTCATCTCTATTAGCAAGTTTTGTTTC
Source organism: Wollemia nobilis (assembly GCA_028583015.1). Lineage (NCBI taxonomy): Eukaryota > Viridiplantae > Streptophyta > Pinopsida > Araucariales > Araucariaceae > Wollemia > Wollemia nobilis. The sequence goes on from JAQPPZ010000513.1 coordinate 12,268,475, forward strand.
CACCGCATGGACTTTTGTAGTCCCTGGAATATAGGAAGTGAGGGATGGTGGTGTTTGACCATATAGTGCTTCATAAGGAGTCATTTTGATGGACGTATGGTATGAAGTGTTATACCACCATTCCACTAGTGAAAGCCACTTTACCCAATGGAGTGGTTGAGTGGAAACAAAACATCGAAGGTATGTTTCCAAGCATTTATTTACTTCTGTTTGGCCATTGGTTTGAGGATGGTAAGCGGAGCTCATACGAAGTTGAGTACCTTGTAATTTGAACAATTCCTTCCAAAAGGTGCTAGTGAAAGTTAGGTCGCAGTCACTAACAATTGTGGAGGGCATACCATGTAATTTAAAGATGTTATCTAGGAAGAGGTGGGCTATAGTGCTAGCGGTATAAGGATGAGCCACAAAACAAAAATGGGCATATTTAGATAAACGATCAATGACTACGAAAATGGTTGTTTTTCCTCCTGATTTTGGTAATCCTTCAATAAAGTCCATAGAAATATCTGCCCATGTTTTGATGGGTATAGGAAGAGGTTGAAGTAATCCTGGAATAGCGAGGGTCTCCCCCTTTTGTCTTTGGCAAACTTCACATTCTTTTACAAAGTTTTTGATGTAATTTTTCATTCCTACCCAATAGAAGGAGGTAGTGGCTCTTTTATAGGTTTTCAAGAACCCTGAGTGGCCTACAGTGGGTGAGGTATGTAACTTATGAAGAAGTTTTTCACGATAAGTTGAATTGGGGGTGAGGACCATCCTCCCTTTGTATCTTAATATATTGTCCTTCTAAGTGTAAGGAGTTTTGCTACTAGGATTATGTTGAAGTTGTTGAATTAAGGCATGGATAGTAGGATCATTTATCCATTCTTCATGCACCTCATCTACCCATTTAGGAATAAGGGAGGAAAGAGCATGGACTTGAGGCATATCTTCAAATTTTCTAGAAAGTGCATCGGCTGCCATGTTGTCCTTTACCTTGTTATATGTAATTTCATAATCATAGCCAAGAAGTTTAGTAACCCATTTTTGTTGTTCTGGGGTATTAGTCCTTTGTTCCAAAAAATACTTCAAGCTATGATGGTCAGTGTGTATAATGAAATGTTGGCCAATAAGGTAAGGCCTCCAATGTTGAATAGCATGGACAATCGCCAACATCTCTTTTTCATACGTAGAGCGAGCTAAATTCTTAGGAGAAAATGCTTTGCTTATAAAAGCTAGAGGCCTTTCATCCTGCATGAGTACGGCTCCCATTCCTATTCCTGAAGCGTCACTTTCAATGACAAACGATTTAGAAAAGTTGGGCATGGCTAGAACATGGGTGGTACACATTGCAATTTTCAAGGTGATAAAGGCCTCATCCACTTTAGACGACCATTTGAAAGCATTTTTCTTAAGTAATGTTGTTAGAGGAGCAGTGATTTTACCATAATTTTGGACAAATTTTCTATAATATCCCGTTAGTCCAAGAAACCCACGTAGAGCTTTTAAGGTTTTTTTAATAGGCCAATTTTTCACCTCCTCGATTTTGGAAGGATCTACCATAACTCCTTCCTTTGAGACAATATGCCCTAAGTATTCAATTTCTTGTTTTCCAAAGGAACACTTTGATCTTTTTGCATAAAGTTGATTTTCCTTCAAGATTTGGAACCCTTGTCTAATATGGTCCAAATGTTCTTCCCATGTTTTGCTATAAATAAAAATGTCATCAAAGAAAACTAATATAAATTTACGAAGAAAAGGGTGAAATACCTTATTCATTAGACTTTGAAAGGTAGAAGGAGCGTTGGTCAGGCCAAATGGCATCACCAAGAATTCGTAGTGCCCTTTGTGAGTGCGAAAGGCCATCTTAGAAATGTCCTTTTCATTGACTCATATTTGGTGGAAGCCTGACCGTAAGTCTAACTTGGAAAAATAAGCTGCCCCGTGGAGTTCATCTAATAGCTCGCCTATGACTGAAATAGGAAATTTATCTTTGATGGTCATTTTATTAAGCGCTCGAAAATCGACACATAAACGCCACAAGCCATCCTTTTTTCTAACTAAAATAATTGGAGAGGAGTAAGGGCTTTTGCTAGGTCTAATGACTCCTGCCTTAAGAAACTCTTGTACTAATTTCTCTATTTCGGTCTTTTGGAGGTATGGATAACGATAAGGTCTAATATTAGGAGGTTGATGCCCTGGAAATAGTGGAATAGTGTGATCGTGACTTCGTTGTGGAGGTAGTCCTTTTGGTTCATTGAATACCGCCTTATGGTGGTCTAAAATATTTTTTAACTCTGGTGTCTCGTCTTCTTTGTGACTAGGTTGAATTGAAAATAATTGTGCGACCATTCCTTTGTTTCCTTTTCGGATAATTTTCTCCATTCGATGCGAGCTGACAATTTGGGAAGGTCCTGATTTCAGGCCTTGGATAATATAGGTTTGGTTCTTTGCTGTGAATTTCATCCATAGTTCATCAAATTCCCATTGGACTACGCCCAAGGTTCGTAACCATTGTATGCCTAGTATAGTGTCGCACCCACCTAGGGGTAGGACGTACATGTCACCTTTCATGTTATAAACCCCCATAGTTAGTTTTATATTTCTGCATTTTCCTTTGCATGCAATTTTTTCGTCGTTTCCAATCATCACTTCGAAGTTATTGCAAGGGTATATAAAACAATTTGCTTGTTTAGCCACCTTTGGATCGATAAAATTATGCGTGCTACCAGAATCTAGGAGCATGGTAAGGCTTTGTTTCTTAAGATACCCTTTTACTCGCATTGTTTGAGGGGCAGAAAATTTGGCAAGGGCGTTGAAGGAAACCTTTGGTGCATTTTCTTCGTCACTTTCAAGTGTGTTGGATAATACCTCTACTTCGAGTTCAGGTTCCTCTTCATGAGAATTCCCTTCCTCTGTGGCATCTAGAATATATAATTTTTGTGAGGCACATTTATGATTTCTGTCAAATTTCTCATCACAATGGTAGCAAAGACCCTTACCTTGTCTTTCCTTCATTTCCTCGAAACTCAGACGTTTAATTGGTAGAGCGGGGTTAATTTTGGGGGTTGTGTAGGAGTTTTGGGTTCGTCCATTTTGCATTGGTTTGGGGTTGGTATAAGTGTTTGATGGTTTCCTCCAAGTTGGTTTTGTGAACCGATTTCATGCCTTGATTTTGTCCTTCGCTAATTTCGCCAAGTCGATGGTCTCTAACATGTTTTTAGGGTTATACATTTGCACCTCTATTCGAATTTCTTCTTTTAATCCGTTGACAAAACATTCTTGAAAGAAGGCAGTGTCTAATCCGGATGTTCGATTAGCTAGCCTTTCAAATTCTTGCTTGGTATTCGCTTACCAAAGTGGTTTGGCATAATTTAGTGAGGGCCCCCGTAAAGCTTTGAAACTTGCTAGGGTCGAATCGCACTAATAGATTCGTGTAAAGGTTGACCACGTCAGAGTGCCGTTAGTTTTCTCGAACCATTGGTACCATTGGATGGCGTCGTTTTCCAAGTGGAAGGAGGCAATATGCACTTTTTGCATTTTTGGAATTTGATTTAGTGAGAAATATTGATCTGCTCGGTAGATCCAGTTTGTAGTGTCTCCTCCTTCAAATTTTGGGAAGTCTAATTTGGTCATCCATGGTAGAATGGAAGTTTGTGGACCTCCTAATATTGCTCGGTTTTATGACCCGTGGTTGGGTGAATTTGCATGTGTTGTTGCCTGATTTTGACTAATGGCATCAAGTTTAACATCCATTGCAAATATTTTCTCGAAGAGTTCTCTTGTGTTACGGGTATTCTCCTCTCTTTCTTGTTGAACTTATTTAGCGAGCCTTTCGTGTTTCTCATGAATGGAATCCAGTGATCGTCGTCCTTCAGCAATTGCGGTTGGTGTAGGTAACGATCAATATGACTTGGTATAGGTGAGCAAAAAATAAAAAATAAAAAATTAATTTTAATTTTTTTCCTTTGCTTTTCGGATGTCGAAAACCTTGATGTTGCGTTGAAAATTTTAGCTTTTTCAAAACAGCCACCGGTCACCACGCGAAAGGTCAAGCAATTTGGGTGTAAGACAACTTAATTCGTACCTTAGGAGAAGATTTAATTTTTTGCAAGGATTTTGACACGGATCCATGAAGCGTGAATGATGTTTGCATCCTCGCGAATGTGGACTGGCTGAAATGTGCGATGGGAAAAAAAATTTAATGGTGAATTTCCTCCTTGATCTAGCTCTGATCCAGATGGTATGAAACTAAATGGTGCGGGAAGCAGGATCATTTTTTATATTGAATCGCTTTTTGATTGTAAGGTAGAAAATCCACAATAGACTTAATTTATATATTTGTTCGATGATGTCTTATTATCATATTTGGATTGCATTTAAATACCTAGTCTAATAGTTGTAAGAGTGAAGGGTTGTGACCCTAAAATATAATTAATAAATTATATAAGTATTAAGGTATGTTAGGAGGGTCCTAACATGATATCGTAAAGATTTGGAAATATTTATCTTCTAAGATGTAGTGCATAGACAGTAAAGGTGGAGCTTTGGTCTTGTGAAGGTTGTTGCAGGAAAATATCAAGAAGGATGTTAAATTTTGAATATTTGTATTTACAAAGAAAATTGAAGAAGATCCAAAAAATGAAAATCAAGAATTTAGACTTTTTATGAAAAAATATGTAGGTATCTAGCTATAGCAACTCAATTGAGATGAGAATTGAATCTGTTTGTAAACTCTCAAGATCTAAAGGAGAGAGTTGTGATTTGTCAAGGGTGGGGAACCTAAGTACAACCCCTTTTTCTCCTACAAAAAAATATATATCATAAAATTGCTACAACTACTAACCAAAAACCAGAGATCTACAAGTTTTTCAATGACATTGTAGGTAAAAACATACAACCATACTTTTCACTTTCCTCTACAAAGTATTTTCCTTATTAATTTCAAATATATTAATTGTACATTCATACTCATATATCTTATATATATATGTTATGATAATGATATTGAACATGTGATTTATCAACATAGTAATTACCACTTCATACACTTCTTCCTCTACCCTTGAATTGCACTCTACCTCAACCTTGGTTTGACAAAGATTCACCTTGATAAGGTTGCTCCTTTCCATTGCTCTTTGTATCATTATTGCTCATTTTTTATTGAAATTTATGTTCAAAAGAAGTGTTTGCTAACTATTCATTTCTTGATAATGAGTTTGAAATGACCTTATGAGTTCTTCAATAACAACCTTTCTAAATCATTATATTATTTGATTGAAATCATAATTGTATCGTATCTTGAAGGCAATATTCTTAACAATTTTTTGACTACAATTTGATCTAACCATATCTCTATAGGATCTAAGTTGATCTAGAATTCTCATAACATGTGTGAGTAATTCTTGCATAGACTTTGATTTTTCATTGAAAAGTTTTGCATAAATTTTGATTCTTGCGTTGACAAATCCTCAAAATCTCTCCTTCAACATTTGAAATCTAGCAAATAATACATTACAAGTTACATGCCATACACTTTATAGAATATCTCATGTTTCTTTGACTTCAATGTTGCTACAATTCTTAAAAATGGATTCATGCATGGCTTGTTGAATTTAAAAAACACCTTGAAGTCCTTATTCTTGTTCTCTCTTGGTCCTCTTGCACCCAAGTATCCAATTTCAATTAAATCCTAAATATCCTAAGAAAAAAATATTTCTTCATCTTAGTGCTCTAAAATACGTAATATTCCTCCTTACTTGAGGATAAATAAAGCTAAAATTACTATTGGTGGTGGCCATGTTGAAGTTACTTTGTTAGGATTACCAACAAGTGTGTAATTTGGGCTCCTTTGAACTTAGCTCTAATACTAGATTGTGAAACTATAAATATATATTTGAAATAAATCATGTGCTTAAAATACCCAAAATATGTCAATGTGAAGATACCATGAAAAATTCTCACTCATACCAAACATCACATATATCAGCAAAACATAAATTCTATTGTATTAACGCTTTATTTACATTGCACTAGTCTATCTTGACATCTAAATTATGTCCTCCTTTATCAAAGAAAACATACATTAAAACTATGTTTGTAAACAATGTACCCATAAACTACATACCAAAACCACAAACTACTTATAATTATAAACTATTGAAGATATTTATAAACTATGTCTATAAATTATGCTTATAATTATTGAATAACAAACTCATATTTAATATTTCAAATAATTCAATATGACTAAATAATTAGTAACCAACTATTCTACAAATACGTGATCATAGAATAAATATCACATGCACATGAATAATAAACTACATAGGGGCAAATCCTAAACCTTCTCTAAATTGGACATTAACTTATGCATTCAAAGGAAAAGCAAAGTTGTGTATAAGATACTACTACTCTATGGTCTCCACCTCCCATGGTTCTCCACACTCTCCTATCCTTAGGTTTCCAAAAAGAAGCAACTACTCTAACCTAAAAAAAAAAGTTGGAATACATGTTTGTCAAATGAACATTATGATCGTGTCAACTAATTATTTGAGTTGTGTATGATTGAGACCAATTTGGAGCAGACATACGTGTTGATCTAGGCATGATCTAGTCTTTGAACAAAATTTGCAATGCTAATAAATATGACAATCACACATAAGTCCAACATGGGTAAAAAGCCTTTGTTTGCATGAAGAGTATAAAGTGCTTTCTAATATTATTTTATTAGAAGTAATTTCTACTTCTCTATTATCAATACAAAATACCTGAATTAAAAAGGAATAAAAAGGTAATATTTTGATCAATGGCAGGCCTTCTCAATCTTTCCCAGCTTCCAGAGGTATTAGGCAATGTGACCCGCTATCTCCTTATTTATTCATCATTCTTGCTGAATGCTTGGGTAGGACTATAACCAAAAAGAGGGAAAACAAAACCCTTGAGGGAGTTACCATTGCTCATGGAGCTACACCTATCTCTCATCTTCAATTTTTGGATGACTCTACCCTTTTAGGTAAAGCTACAGTTAAGGAAGCTTCTAATATTAAGCAAATCATTAGCTATTTTTCTAAGGCTACTGGGAAGTTGATCAATGAAGACAAATCTAAATTTATTTTCTTTCACTGCTCTACTAGACAGGAATCCATGGTCTTGGATAAATTAAGATATAAGAAGACCTCTCTTCCAATCACTTATTAGGTATTCCCATAAATATTCAAAGGCAGAAAAATAAAGATTGGAATTGGTTGTTGGACAAAGTCAAGAAGAAAATTGGAAAGTGGACCAACAAGTGGCTTTCTTCGGGGGTAGAATCACCTTGGTAAAATCAGTCCTTCAAGCTATTCCTATTTATGTTTCTTCCGTTTTGAATATCCCAAAGGCTGTTCTTCAAGAATTGGATCAAATCAGTCATCATTTCCTTTGGAGTGGTACTAAGGAGAAAAGAAAATGGGCCTTGGTAAAATGGGATACTTTGTCTTCCTAAGAGTGAAGGGGGGTTAGGATTCCGGTCTTCAATTAATAACAACAAAGCTTTAGCTATTGGAGGATGTTGCATAACCCCAATGCTCTTTGGGCCAATAATCTCCGTGCTAAATATGTTGAGAACAAAAGTCTTGAAGACCTTGTTCGCTATCAACTTCCTACCAAAGGTTCTCCCATTTTAACAGTTCTTAATACTGGTGAGGATTTGATAAAGAAAAAATTATTTTAGATCATTCATAATGGTCAACATGCAAATTTTTGGACAGATTCTTGGGATGGTCACAAGCCTTTGATAACTCAGTTTCCCGATTGGAGGCCTTGGATGGAGGAGTTTCACCAAGCTAATTGGATAAAGGTGGCTAATTACTATCGGTACCATACTGGTAATTCAAAGGTTGGTAGATATTGGATCCCTATTGAGGACTGGCCTATTCAAATCCCGGAAAGGCAAAGACAAGATATCCAAGGCATCCTTCATATGAGATCCCTCTCTTGGTCCCATGAAAAAGATTGTTTTGGATGGAACAACACTACTAAGGGTGAGTATTCAGTTGCTCAAGGTTATTTGACCTTATGCCATAATAATCCCAACCATTCTTCTGACATATTTTCTCAATTGTGGGCTCAAAAGCTCGGCCTAAGGTGAGGTTCTTTAATTGGCTTTTATTGCATCATAGGGTGCTTACTCGGTGAGCAACTTATGAAGCGTGGTTTTCATGGCCCTTTTAGATGTGAAATGTGTGAAGAGAATGTAGAAAATATCAACCATATTTTTATTGAGTGTACTTTATCCTCTGAGCTATGGAGGAGAATGGCAACTTTACTTGGCTTACAGTGGTTCAATTTTTTCACTTTTGAACAGCTTTGGAGGGATTGGCCTAATCAAGAGGGTGTTGATCATTTTATTAGGCAGTTAGTTTGGATGGGTTTGGAAGGCAACGCCTTCTAGTTACAGAAATAAATTAATGTTTTTATTGAAATCATACGACAGAGCAATAATCAAATCGGATACGGAAATGCGAGGAAGCGAATAGTAAATAAATTTCTATTGCCGCTAGGAGGGCAGATCCCGCCGTAAAGGCAAAGTGCAAATATGCAGAAGATAAAAAGCAAAAGATGATATAAAATCAATTGATGAAAACTATGCTAATATATATGAAGTTTTTTATTCACTTGGAGAACCTAGCCGACTGCTAGGTTTGGTATGTAGCATGACTCCCTTCCTCGGAAAGCTTTGTCCTCAAAGCTGGAAATGTCTGGAAAATACTTTCGTGTTCCCATGTGGCATCTTCCTCCGGTAGGTCTTGCCATTTGATGAGAAATTCTTGAATCTGTCGCGATCTTAGTCTTCGTATTCTGTGTTGTAATATATCTTCAAGTTGGAGATGTATGCGTCCTTCTTCATCGAGCACTGGTAATTCTGATTGGCTTTGCACTTTCTGACCAATTACCTTCTTGAGACATGAAACATGAAATACTGGGTGTATTCGTGATGATGAAGGAAGCTCCAACTGATAAGCTACTTCTCCAATGCGGCGCACAATTTTGTAAGGACCATAGAATCGTGGTGCCAACTTTTGACTGGTCTTTATCCTTAACGATGCTTGTTTGTAAGGTTGCAACCTTAGGAAAACCTTGTCACCGACATTAAAAGTTCGTTCCGAACGATGCAAGTCTTGTTGTTGTTTCATGCGATTTTGTGCTTGGAGTAAATTCTCTTTGAGTATGGTGAGAGTCGACTGCCTTTGTTGAAACCAATCATCCACTTTGTCTACTTTGGATGACCCTGGGACGTAATCTGCTATGATTGGATGCTTAGTTCCATACAATGCTTCAAAGGGAGACATCTTAATTGAATAATGGTAAGAAGTGTTATACCACCATTCCGCCATTGCTAGCCATTGGCTCCATTGATATTGTTTATCTTGAACGAAACATCGTAAGTATGTACCCAAACATTTGTTAACTACTTCTGTTTGACCATCTGTCTGGGGATGGTAAGCTGAGGACATGTTTAATTTGGTACCACTAAGTCGAAATAATTCTCGCCAAAAGTTACTAGTGAAGATGGGATCTCTATCACTTACAATATTCTTTGGCATACCATGTAATTTGAAAATTGAATCCATAAATACCTTTGCCACCTTGCTTGCGGAAAATGGATGTTGTAAGGCCTGGAAGTGAGCGTATTTGGATAACCGGTCTACGACTACGAAGATTCTTGTCCTGCCTTCTGACTTTGGAAGACCTTCAATAAAATCCATGGATATATGTTCCCACTGTCGTTCAGGGATGGGTAATGGTTGTAACAACCCTGGTGATTTGACTGTTTCTCCTTTATTGCGCTGGCAAACTTCGCATTCTCGCTACCCATTGTTTGACTTCGGCTTTTAATCCTTTCCAACAAAATGATTGTTTGACCCTTAAATATGTTTTCAAAAATCCTGAATGTCCTGCTGATGGAGAAGCGTGCGATTCGTCTAGGATCTTCGATTTGAGTTCTGAATTGTGTGGAATGTAAATGCGGTTCTTCTTCCGGAGGATTTTATCTTCATAGGAGAACAAAGGGTGTTTAGAGGACCCTATAGATAAGTCTTGAAGTATCTGAGCAGTTTCGCTATTGGACAACCATTCATCTTGTAGTTGATTCACCCATTGGGAGCAAGGTTCGGAAATAGCGTTAATGACCACTTCATCTTCATATTTCCTGGACAGCGCATCAACGGCTATATTTTCCTTCCCTTTCTTGTATTCGATAACAAAATCATAGCCCAATAGTTTTGTTAACCACTTATTTTGTTCCGGATATGAAAACCTTTGCTCAAGAAAATGTTTGAGACTACTATGATCTGTTTTTATAATGAAGCGGCTACTGATTAGGTAGTGTCTCCATTTTTCTATTGCGTGAAGAATAGCCAACATTTCTTTTTCGTATGTTGATCTTCCCAAATTTTTCCCGGAGAGCTGTTTACTTTCAAATGCCAACGGATGACCTTCTTGCATTAATATAGCCCCAATTCCTGTTCTTGATGCATCACACTCGATAATAAATGGTTTGTGAAAATTGGGAGTTGCTAATACTGGAGTGGTACACATGGCTTTTTTAAGAGCTTCGAAGGCTTGAGTGGCCTCTTCCGACCAACGAAAAGCATCCTTCTTGGTGAGTGTTGTGAGAGGTGCTGTAATCTTGCCATAATTTCGTACAAACTTGCGATAGTAGCCCGTGAGACCCAAAAAACCATGAAGTTTCTTGATGGTTTTAGGTAAGGGCCACTCTTGAATTGCCTTAATCTTATTGGGATCGACTTTGACACCCTCGTGTGAAACTATATGACCAAGATACTCGACTTCTTGGACACCAAATGAACATTTGGAACGTTTGACAAATAGCTTTTCTCTGTGTAAAATGTGAAGGGCTTTATCCACATGATGTAAATGGTCCGTCCACGTTTTGTTGTATATGAGAATATCATCAAAAAAAACTAACACAAACTTACGGAGGAGTGGACGAAACACTTGGTTCATGAGACTTTGGAATGTGGATGGTGCATTGGTGAGACCAAAAGGCATGACTAAAAATTCGTAATGACCTTCATGAGTACGAAAAGCAGTTTTAGGAATATCTTCTTCTCTGACATGGATTTGGTGAAATCCGGAGCGAAGGTCTAATTTTGTAAAAAAATTTGCACCATGCAACTCATCTAGTAGGTCATCTATGACAGGAATAGGAAATTTGTCCTTGATAGTGAGTTTATTGAGAGAACGAAAGTCAGGACACATACGCCAAGAGTTATCTTTTCGTCTAGCCAGAACTATAGGTGAGGAATAAGGGCTAGTGTTGTGACGAATGACTCCATGATCCAACAAATCCTGAACGATCTGTTCGATTTCTGTCTTTTGTGGTTGAGGATAGCGGTAAGGACGATTGTTAGGTGGGACACTCCCTGGAATCAAATGGATGGCATGGTCATGAGATCGTTTAGGTGGTAATCCTTTAGGTTCTTGGAAAACCTCTTCGTAATGTGTTATGATGTCTTGTAACTCTGGAGCGAGTAATATCCGAAGTTGCTTGAGATTGTTTTTCCAAACAATTAATTTGAGCTATAAACCCATATCCACCCTTTTTTAACATCTTCTCCATACTATGAGAGCTCACCATTTGTGATGGAGGAGTAGTAATGCCTTGTAAGCGAATGACTCGTCCATTTTCCTTCCATTCCACAAATAATTTTTTGAAGTTGAAGCTAACCGTGTCTAATGTTTCCAACCATTCAACTCCCAAAATGACATCTGAGTTTCCCAAATTCATGACGAAAAGGGATCCAAACCAGGTATAAGTTCCCATTTTTATGGAAACTTGGGATGTGCGACCAACACATTGTGCGTTCACCCCGTTGGCCACTAGAACCTGGAATTTGTCTTTGTTGGAAGAGTTAATGAATAAATTCAAAGCTTTTGTTGTTTTGATGTCGATAAAATTGTGGGTACTGCCAGAATCAATTAGCACATTCACCTTTTTTGGCGGAGAAATCCTGGTACCTTGATGGTATGGTGGGCGGTTAAACCCATGAGGGCATGCACGGAGATCGCCATTGTATCCTCTTCTTTTTCTTCTAGAGTACTTGGTAGTTCTTCTGGCATAGGTTCTTCTGGTTGGTAAGGTTCTTCCTCTTCTCCTTCATATTGATCGCCTTCAATATGAAAATTTTGTTTTTGGGCACATGCTTGTTCCTTGGGGTGATGAGTGCGACATTTATAGCAAAAGTATCTTGATGGTTGATCATATCTACGAAAGGAATTGTTGCGATACGAAGGACGACTATAAGTTTCACGCCGTGCAGACAACTGATGTCTCTTCTCGGCCAGCTTGGCTATTCTTATACAATCGTTCAGCAAGGTTGGATTGTGCATGTCTACCTCCACTCGAATATTTTCTTTCAATCCATTGCGAAAAGCTCCTACCACTGTGTCGGGACTGAGGTCTAAAGTGTATGGTAGTAAACTGGTAAACTCCGAAACGAATTCGCTAACAAATCCTTCTTGTTTAAGAGATAACGAGTCTTACTGTGTATGATGATGTAGCTCCTTCATCAAATCTTTCTAAAAAAGAGGTAGTGAATTTTCTCCAGTTAATAGTAGCTCCTTTCTCTCGTTTAAGCCATACGAACCATTGGTAGGCCTCAGTGCCTAATTTTGATGCGGCGAAAGGGACTTTATCAATTTCCTTAATTTGATATAAGTCGAGAATGCCTTCCATTTTGGCTATCCAACCACGAGGATCATGACCCTCAAAAGTGGGCATATCAATGCATGGAAAATTATTAGGGCCTCTCGGTGGGTGATAACCCGTATCCCTTTCTTGATCTTGGTTATACCGTTGTCTATGATAGCGATCCCTGGAATTATCCGCAGTGCCTATTTGTTGTTCCCAATCGTCATTTTGATCGACATTGTCTTCATTCCTTTGGGCATGGGAGTGATATTGGGGATTAGTATTGGGATTAAGCTGGTTTTGTGCTCGCACTAGGGATTTTAGGTTGAGACTAATTTCGTTCATACCCTCTAGTAAGAGTCGAAGAGAGTCATCGTTGGAAACGGCTGAGTTACTTGAGTTTCCTTGTGTGATGTTTTCGTGAGTTGGGGGAGGGTTAGTAGCCATAGGGTCTACCAGTGGATGATGTGGATTATAACTGCCAATTTTGAAAGGAGAAGGAGAATTTTTTGTACCTGGGCTTCGATTAGGTCTTCTTGCGTTGTTATTGGTCGTTTTCGAGCTTGATAATCGACCGTCAGGACCTTTGATCCAACTTCTACTCATGCACTGCTCAAAATTTCTTGCTTAGTAATCCTTGAGCTTCAATTTCTGCAAAATTGGGTTATCTTTTGGCAAAAATTTGTTGTTTTTTTCCGCCTTAACTGCCACTCCAACTGCGGCGCAAAATTTAATGTGGACTTTGGGCTCCTCCTTGACAGCAACTTTTGACAGTTTATGACAACTTTTTAACAACTTTTGAATTGTGACCTGAAATGACGACAGACGAAGACTAGATACGACCGACACGGACCAGCAAGACCGACGCGAAAGACACGACACGACCAACGACGTGGAAAGACTACCAGTGAATGCGGACAACTTAGACAGGACACAAGCCAACAGACTCAGGACAAGACGCGATGTGACACGAGACTAGCTGACTGGACTAACCCGCAACCGACGACAAGACACGAGTAGGACGGCAGGATGGAAGACCAACGACACGCGAGACACGACGAAACGAAAGACACGCGGACGGAGAGGAAGACTAAACGACACGCGACGCGGACAGCAGGGACGAGACACGACGAAACGAAAGACACGACGCGAACAACTACGGAGGCTCCGAAAGTGTGACCGAAGTCACACCGTAGAAGGTGTGACGTATTCGATTTAAACCCTTGTTTGAACAGTGTACGCCCGATGTGGGATAAAGAAATTAATCCCAACGTAGCGGATAAAAACTATCTGACGTCAGCAAATAAATTAAACAATCTACCTTACTCTTGCCCGATTAATTGAATATTTCACGAATTTTTATTGGACGACGAAGCTTGCGAATGGTGTTGATGGACTGTGCATGATTTTACGACTGGCGATCGGATTTTGGATGCGAAGGAAGGAATGGAGACCCTGGGTGTCGTTGCTGCAGTTATGGGACAAGGATTTAACGAACGGTGGCTGGGAAATTGACACGAACCGCCTGTAAACTCCGTCGAAAAGTTTGCTATAGACGCTGGTAATCTCCACGGACTGTAACCTGCTATTGCTGCGGAGTGCGATGGGCGGAAGAATTTATGCATTATGTATCCAGGACCGGTGTCTCGTGATACCACTTGGAAGGCAACGCCTTCTAGTTACAGAAATAAATTAATGTTTTTATTGAAATCATACGACAGAGCAATAATCGAATCGGATACGGAAATGCGAGGAAGCGAATAGTAAATAAATTTCTATTGCCGCTAGGAGGGCAGATCCCGCCGTAAAGGCAAAGTGCAAATATGCAGAAGATAAAAAGCAAAAGATGATATAAAATCAATTGATGAAAACTATGCTAATATATATGAAGTTTTTTATTCACTTGGAGAACCTAGCCGACTGCTAGGTTTGGTATGTAGCAGGGTTCTACCATTCTTCTTTGGAATATTTGGAATGAAAGGAACAGCCGAATTTTTAATCAAGATAGGAAGGATATTCACTATATTTGGCAAAAGACCATAGCCAACTTAGTTGAATCAGTCCATCAACTCCTTAATCACCCCCAAAACTCCCACCAAAGATGGGATCAAGTGATGCAAAGATTGAAGATTAAACCTTCTAAGGGCAACCATCTTAAAGGGAATGTGAGTATTAGTAAGATGGATAGGACTAGAAATTGGCAACCTCCTCCTAAGGATTTTGGAAAAGTCAATACCGATGGAGCCTCTAGAGGGAACCCTGGAAAAGCCAGTGTGGGAGGAATTGGTAGACTTTCATATGGCTCCCTGGTTTTTACTTTTGCTAAGAATTTGGGTATTCTTTCCAATAACCTTGTTGAAGGGTATGGTATCCTTAGAGGCCTTCAGGAGGCTACTAAGGTTGGATGGGAAAAGGTGTTAGTTGAGTCCGACTCTCAACTTATGATTAATCTCTTGAAGACTCCTTTTAAGAATCATAAGGTGGATTGGAGAATAAAAAGAATTATTGAGAAGATTTGAGTTAATCCGGATGGGATTTTTGAAAGTTGATTACAATCATGTGGTCGGAGATCAAAACAAGAGTGTTGATGCTTTAGCTAATTGGGCTTTGGACAAAGGTGATCTTACTTGTTATGGCCACCCTCCTATATGGTGGGCTTCTCAAATTAGGGAAGCTCTTCTTTCTATCATTTCTTTGGATGGCTCCAGCTTTGAAGGTACCTAGTTTCTTCTTGTTTTTTTTTTTTCTCTTTGGTTCATTCAGTTTTTTTAGTTCCCTAGCTCATTCTATTCATTATTTTGTTTCCTCTGTTGATTCTTGCATTAATAGTCTTCTGGTCTAGATAGGTCATTGTTTTGTTCTTTTTTTTTCTTTTGTCTTCTTTGTTTTTTTGTTTAGTTTTTTAAGGTGGGTGGGTTCTTTTGTTTTGTTTTGTTTTTGTGTTCTTTGTGTTGTTTTTTGTTGTTCTTGTGTTTTTGTTGTTTTCTTTTTTTTTTATGTTTTTTGTTATTGTTCTTGTGTTTTTTTTCGTTCTTGTTCTTGGGTTTCTTTGTTTGTGTTATTTCATTTTTTATGTGTGAGTGTTTTCTATGTTTTTTGTTTTTTTTTATTGTTTGTTGTTGGTTGTTTTTATTTTTATTTTATTTATTTTATTTTTTAGGTTTTGGTTGTGTTTATTTTTCATGTTTTTTTGGGTTATGTCTTTGTAGTGTTTTGTTGTTTTTGTCTTGTTTGTGTTTTGTTATGTGGTTCTTGTGTTTTTCTATATGGTTTGTGTTGTGGTTTCTTTTAACTTATTGTGCGTGTTTGATTGTGCTTTTGGTTTTGACACACTCAAGGAGCATGTTTTTTATTTTATTTTATTATTTTTGTTGTTATTTACTTTTTTTAATTTGGTTTTGTGTGTTTGTTTGCTCCTTGAGTATGTCAAAGGTGGTAGGCCAGGTCCGAGTCTTGGGCGTTTTTTGCGGAATTGATACCCCTGCCTCCTTGGGTCTTACCCGAAAGTGGCATCCCTTTTGGGATGTTTTCCACAAATAAAAAAAAAAAAAGGTAATATTTTGTTTTAACCTTCTGGAAAAGAGAATTACCTTTTTGCTTTGCATGGAGACAAGTTTGTATTCAAATTTTTTTACAAAGCCTCCTCATCACTCTAGATCAATATCATCTAAAGCATTCACAATATATTAGACTAAGGCCTCTCATATATGGTGATCACATTTTAGAAGCTTAGAGTCCATAGCTTAACTTTAGAGTCCATATTCTAATTCAAACTTTGCACTAAAGAAAATAAAGAGATCGCACACGCACAAAGGCTATGTCGATATGTACCATAAAAATATGGATGATGTTAGCCTAATCAAAAGAGAAAGGGAAAAAAGTTATTGTCTACAAATGATTGCTTATGAGTGTTTTTTTACACCTTAAGGTATGAAAACATGCATCCCAAGACAACACGATGCAGTAATCCATGAATTACAAGCAATCACATGAATCAACAAGTGAACAATAATATAAAAGGCCCTAAAATTTGGCAAAAGGCCCTAAAATTTGGCTTTACAATAAACAACTATTCTAACAATAATAAATAGTCAAAATATTTTATAACTCGATGTTGTATATGATTGATCTTTAATTGGATTAATTGTCTACTTAAAATTTGTAAATCTTAATTTTCATCCAAAAGAAAAATCAATATTAATTTTTTTGGGGGGCTCAGATGAAAACTCATATAGATATTTTGCTTATACATAGATTTTGAATTGATCAAGTCTCATCCATCAAGCAATTGTAACCAACATTTTTATACTTATAAGCTAATATATGGATTGCATCTTGATTTCAACTTTAATCTAAGTCTTAGGGAAAAACATTTTTTTCTTAGTGAACTCTTTAGCTAACTCGTTCATTTTCTTATTTAAGAGCTTTGAAATTTCATTATTGAAATAAAAATGTAGAGCAATAATTTAAAATATAACATTTGATTTTGTTACAAACCTTTATACTTTTTTCTAACCCTACATATCTTTGTTTATATTACCAATTTTTTTAGATTTAGTAATTTCATATGCTACCAAAATTTTCAGATTCAATTATTTCACAAGTATTTGAAGCTATGAAAATGTTGTAGACACATCTCCACTTTTGCCTTAAGCAAATGAGTGACAATTTCAAAGGATATCATTTTGTTGCAAGAGTACATGGTGAAGTTCGATTTGTAAAGCATCAAACCCTTCTTCTCATTCAACAATTGGCAAATCAAGTAGACCTCGTTGATCAATTGCATTGACTTCGTAAAGTTGAAATCTCCTTTGATGCACCCCTTATACCTTCAACGCAAGTCAACAACTTACTAAATATTATATGATGCACTAACTACGAGTTGACATAAGTTGAAGGGTTGGGCCCATTGATCAAAGAGCTCCCTTGGGAAGGTGGAGACCATGGTTTGAATCCCTACCGGAGGGCGTGTCGCGCCAGCACCGCCTACCACATTAAAATGTTTATTTGGTGCAACTGGAGATTATAGTGGCAATAATAGCAAAATTTGAACCCACAAAAAAACGATGAAAAATGTAATAAGTTCCCGATTCCTCTAATATACGCAAAAAATAACTAGGAGTGGAACATTAGACCTCACAAAACCAACCTAGTCTAGGTGCTTTACCAATTGAGCTATCCATCATTTAAGGTTTGAGATTTTAATTTTATATAAATATTATATAAGGTGCATATTTATTTTGTGCTTTACCTAAAGAATAATTTATATATATATATATGGACCAACTAGCAGTAACCCAAGACATGCAAAATACAAATTCGGATGCTCTACCATGGTGTATAAGACATCCCAATTTCCTTTGGTTCTTTTGTTGTTTAATCTATGAAGCATTCTTTTCATAAGCAAGACCTCGTGACCGAAGCACTTCAGTTGATATTTGATAATCTTGCATTTTCATTAGATCATATCAGCTTCAACCTAACATCATACATAACCATGCAGGACCCCATCATCAAAGCAAAAATGACATTTTCAGTTGAAATAGTTCAATTGTACTACCTCTTTGGGTTTTATTTCTTTAACCAAGTTTGTCATATTACATAATCTCGACAATCCATCAGAGCAGCAGCGCCGATTCTTCATTTGACATCACCATTACATGTGAACAAAACAGTTCTTTAGAGGGAATAGCCTCTAATTTCACCAATCTTCCCCTGTTGTATCTCGACACAGTGGTATGTATAATTAATCGTTAATGATCAAAAAAATTTAAATTATAATTTTCAGTGACAAATCAAATCACATTCTTATTTATAGATATATTTGAATTAATCAAGTACCATCCACCTCGTAATTTAAAACTAATAGACTGCACCTTATCATTGTAATTTTACCGCAAATAGACCCCACCTTGTTATTGTGATTATAAGTCTAGACTGGTATCTCCAGTATCTCCAATTGAATTCAACCTTAATCTTAAATAATCTTAGTCTTTAGCAAATCCTCTCTTACCTATATTGCGTGCATTGCAAAGCGTGAAAAGAATGTACACTAATAGGAAAAAAATGCATTGCAAAGCGTGAAAAGAATGTACACTAATAAGAAAAAAATTATAATAAATAATACATGATGTAATTTTATACCCGTCCCAAAAAACATTCCATGCACTTGGCAGACTATTCGTTAGCTTTATTTTGGCATTTTCAAAGGGATGAAATCTACAACTCCTAGATTCTCATTTTCCAATGCAAAATATTAAAAAGAAAAAAATTACATTTAGATGTATTTTGTAAACTAATTTCATCCCTTTATTGTAGCCTTTAAATTACCTTTACCACTTTACTGTGGCCTTTTGGAAGGGATGAAAACCCCAACTCCTAGCTTTCAATATTATTACAAATGTGGTAACTTCAACAGAAGAAAAATAGCCCAGTGCAATCGGGTGGCTATATTGCAAATTGATGATATTAAAAGAATCCAGATGCAGTGAAAAAAAAGAATACAAAGGATTAGAGCGTTATTTAACTATACAAAGGACTAGAGCTTTCTTTTCTGGTCTGGTGGCCCTGCTGAGTATTTCCATGCCATTTTCCTCGAGGAGAATACAAAACAAGAGAGTCCATATTATGTTCTAAAATTGAGATTAGATCATTGAAGCAACTCACCATGGATTCATTGTGCTAACAATCATTTTGCATTGCCACAATCAAGATTTTTGGCGTTTATTGTTCAACTTCATACTCAATTTTATGGATAGCTCTTTTCATATCATGAGAATGATTCATGGGCTTTTGCTGAAAACCATAAAATTTATAGCAAAAGCCCAATTCAAAATTGAAAACAAGAGGAACAGAAGTCACATGTAAGAAGACTTGACGATTCCCTATAATTATTGATCTATACTTCGGAGCCTGGCTTAGCACATAACTGATCTATCAAACCAATCAAATTCTCACTTCTTGAGTACAACGAACCACAAAAGAGACCTTAATCACAACTCAGTTCAAGATGCTAACATTTGAATCCATAAAAATGCCTGTTGTGCATATTGCAAGTCAAATTATACCATACTCAGTCTCAAGGAAATCAATACTAGGAGAGTCATTTGCCAGAAATTTTAGTACAAGGATAAATGAATATTTCTCTTTTGGTTAAGTGCATGTGTTCAAGATAGATGAGATCTATTATACCGGAAATCTAATATGCAAAGATCTCAAAACAATTGAAGGATTTTTTTTCATATTACAAGACATCTCAATGATGCTTAAACAATATTAAAAGATAGAAATCAAAACTGTACAGCATCTTCACTGGAAAGATGCTTGTACAGAAAATACGATATAGAACATCTACAAGACAAATGGCTGACAACACAATCCACACAAGAAATTCGTTATTTTACAAACTTCCTGCACTGCTAGATGTTGCTTTACTTTTTGTTTTGGCCAGGTCAACCAAATCTGAAAATAACCTATCTTCAGCCTTAACTGGCTTACTAGGCATTGAAGGCTGCTGCAAATAAGGGGGAGTCATTTGATATGGCGAGTTGTTGTACCTTCCATCATAAAGCGAAATATTTTGTGTCCTTCTTGTTAGTTCATCCTGTGAAATGACAGAATAGCCTGGCCTACCAGATGCCAAAATTTGTTGTTGCTGATAGAATTGTTGTCCGGGTGGAGTACTGTTCTGATATAATTGTTGTTGCGGATAGAATTGCTGTCCTGGTGGGATACTATTTTGATATTGTTGTTGCTGCTGATAAAATTGCTGTCCTGGTGGAGTATTACTTTGATATGATTGTGGCTGCTGATAGAATTGTTGTCCTGTTGGAGTACTGTTTTGTATCTGTGGGAAATTCTCTGTATCTTGAACATCCCAAGGAGCAGGTGGAAGACCATGGGGACTTCTCTGAGCCTGTGCATTAAAGTTGTTCATTTCTCCACCATATACAAGTGCTTGCTGATGGGGACTCAAAGATTGCCCAGCTGGATTTGTCCACTGCAAAGCAGGATTGGCCTGATCTGCAAGCACCCCTTGAGATTGGAACTGTCCTAGTTGAGCTGAGGCCACCATCTGACCTGGGATACTTCCATTTGGTTGCATGTATGGTTGCTGCTGCTGCTGTGATTGGTGTGGAGATGAATATGGCTGTAGTGCTAAAATGCCCTGGGGACTTGATAGTGAATCAAGTGAATTTGAAGTGGTAGGCCCAGTTGGAATCAATTCTTGGGAAGTTGTAGTAGTTGGTGACATGTACTCATCACCACTGAGAAGATCTATCTTTGCAGTTGGAGCATTGACCTGCAGTCCTGGGGGTGGAGGAAGCAACTTCTGTTGACTAGAAGGCTGATTTTGTAAAGCAGGACGAGCTTTAGTAGACCTGCAAAGAATGGTAATTAGGATCACACATACAACAAAGAATAATGAAATTTTCAAATGAAGTACATTGCAAAAGATTAGTTTTTTGAACTTAATGTACCCTACCTCCTTGCAAGCTGCTCCACATCATCTTCTGTTTCATCTTCTTCATGATTGACATCAACCAAAAGTGCAGGAGCTTTTTTCTTATCTGGAGGTCGTGGAACCGATAATCCAGAGGCAATTGCATCATGTTTAGCAAGCACACGATCAAGATCATCATTCAATGATAAACCTTGACCAAGAAGCTCTTCATCCCTGTACAAGGATTTTAGCATACTATGAATTTCAGATCTTAAAAAATTGATAATAATATTGCATCTCTCACCCAACCAAAGAGGCATAATAAGCAAAGCTTAATCCATGTCATCTTTGGCAGGAAGTTATATAAAAACAAGACCTAGAGAGTGATTTCCATGTGATCACGAAAGGTTTCTATTCATAGTTGATAAAGCTGGTGGATAATAATATCAACTATAGGATTCAGAAACAAGAAAGCAGCTCATACGAAGTTGTATTGACAAGTTGGACCACTTGCTGCTTGTACGAACGGCATTGTTCAACAAGCTCCATGATTACTTCCTGCCTGACAGCCTGCAAAAAAATTGTCAAACCTTTAACAAATACAGACATATATGCCAAACCCATAAGTAAATAGCTTCTTGAAAACATACCCTATATCTCATTCTGAGGTATTACTCCTCACCAAACATAACCATTTATGCAGTGTGAGAGTAAAATAGGGACAATGACAGAAATGTCAATATTTTGAACTGCATTCATTGAATAATATGTTCGATGACAATGATGAGGCCACATGTGGTATGAGGTCCGCATCATAGAAAGTCCAATTACATTGTAAACTTACAGTGATAACAGAAGAAAAGCAACATGAAACAATAAGAAGTTCGGTAAGCCTCAATGATAGAAAATACTGGGATCTAAAAGCATCTATCTCCAAAAGCAATTCACAGGGTGAAGAAATATACCAGAGTCTGATTTCCCAAAAATCTTGAGCTTGTAGCATGTTGTTTGAAGAAATGACCATTAAATTGTATCACAATCAGTCAATGAACATCATGTTTAAACTGTAACGTATGCTCTTCATACTAATTGTTTGACAGTATTAATGTGCATGAACAGAAACTAATCACAAATATTCAGATCATTCTCCAGCTTCACTCTGCTTAAGCAACCCTTTGGGACTTTGCCGTGGATTTCCCTCAACCAAAAATGTAATGCATGGTTTCCCTTTATTTCAGACGCATGCTTTGCCGCCTTGACATTCACAATTTTGCCATCCATTATCTTTTCCATACCCTACGGTTCCTTTTGATTATAGTTGTTTATAAATTTAAAACACGAAATAAGAAAGCAAACTAGAAACCAAAGGCAAAGCATATTCCACTGTCACTGCAGGATCTGAATTTCTCTTTATAAAAAGATGGATCCCGTTAAATTCCAATATACGAATAATTTATATCAATTTTCCTCCAGATACATAACATCAGTTTATAATCTGTGTGCCCCAAGTAGCTACTTAAAACTAAGAAGACTAAAATCCTAAGGTTAAATATGTCTGATTTACAAAGTGAGGCCAAGCTCTAAAAGGTGCTATAGGACCAAGTATACAAATTGGATTACAACAGTAAGTGGAACAAAAAGCAAACATCAATTGCCAACTTCTTCATTCAATATTGTTGCAGGATCATCATTATTGATACTTTGAAAGCAATCCCTCCAAACCATGGCTTCTTCAATTCATTCACAATTTTGCATTCCTGTGTCATAAGAACCTTAAAGCGCAAATAGATTGTCAGTTGACACCCTATGTACATAATTTTGATTATGAATTTCATTAACTAATTCATTGTTACTAGGAGAAGCTTTGAACCCTTTGTTATATGGGTTAGACACATACTATATTTTATGAGATTTTGTTATTGGTTCATTTACTAATGATTTTGTTATTAATTCATTTACTAACTCACATAGATATGGTCAAAGAGAGAAAACGGAAGAAACAATATGAACATCCACGAGCAACCAGAGCGGATCAACAGTGCTAGTAAACTCCATCCAATTACAACAGCATGGGCTAGCCAAAAACAAGATCTCTAAAGTTGAAAATCATAAGTGAGACTACAAGCTAAAAATTACAAAAGAGTAGAAGGTGAACCCTGTCACCATATGGAATATCACGATCATGTATTAGAATGTGTAACATCATGTGGATATTGTTGAAACATGTAAATCCACTTCTTTGCCCTTTTTTAACTTTGTCATATAACCCTTTGAATCCAAATCCTGTTTGGAAATATTATTATTATTATTCTAAGACAAAATAATAAAGTAGGTCAACAGCACTCATAAACTACATCCAATTACAACAGCATTGACTAACCAAAAACAAGTTCTTCAAAGTCGTAAGTGAGACTACAAGCTAAAAAGTACAAAAGAGTAGAAGGTGAACCCTATCACCAATATGTAACATCATTTAAATATTGTTGGAACATGTAAATCTACTTGTTTGGCCTGTTAACTTTGTCATATGGCCCTTCGGCTCCAAATTCTCTTCGGAAATATTTTATTATTATTTTATAACTTACGGTTGAGACCTGTTTTTTAACTTTCCCATCATCAGCCAATAAGAAGACATCTTGTTTGATCACCTAATGGAATATTGAATATCTCATAATCATCACAATATGGAATCATTATTGATTTAATCATTCCTCTGTTGCAAATAACCAGATGTCTCATTTGATCATTGCAATCATCTTCTGGACCATTGGATATCTCATCACCACCATAATATGGATTAATTATTGAGTTAATTCATTCCTATTTCATAAAGTGTGTCTTTTCCAAATTTTGATATCCCTCTTGTTTTGTGAACACTTGTGCTTTGTAACAATAGATTCTCCAACATGGCATCAGAGCTTTAACGTGATAACCCTAAGGCTCTGAAGTTCATCAAAAAAAATTGCAAGTGAATAGCAGGAGACTCTTACTGAAGTGGGAAGACAGTGGGATCGCACTTTGCCTCTCAAGAACTTCACTTTTAGCTTGAACAGTGTTGCAAGACCTCACCAGGAAATGGATAAAATCTGTCTCTATCATACATTTGACTGAGATATTACAAACCATGGTTTGTGAAGACTAGAGAAGCATGTGATTCAAACAATTGTTTGTAACTCTTCATGGTTGGGAAGAAAATTACAGAACTAATTTTTTAGATCTGTAGGATCTGTTTACTGATTCAAGATGCTCATAAATAAACAGCAGGAATCCCAGATTTGCTCCATTCCAAATTTGATCATCTTCCCCATGAAATTGTGATATTACAACTTTTGGAAAATCATAGATATCTAGGGGCCCAGGCAAAATCTTTCACATCTGTTTACATATTCAGGATCCAGGAGAAAAAAATGAGTGTTACGAGTTCTGCACTTTTGATGGGTTGACTTTTTTACACCTTATCTTTCAGAGGACATAACTTCCTGATACAGAGGAGGTTTACAGCAGTTTTTTTCTTGGATTTGTATTTTGGGTTATTTGCAATAGTGTAATCAGTTTTCAACCATCTACTACAAGGAATTCTGGTTTTTGGTGGAAACATCATGGCTTCATTTTCTTCATAACTTCAATTTGAGCCTATTTGTCTGGATGGGGAGAATTATCGTTGTTAGGCTGACAAAGCCAGGCGCTTGCTCATATCCAAAGATAACCAAAAGGTTGTTGAAGATGATATAGGCAATGAGAAGACTCCACTTTGGGAACATCAAAAGGACATGGCCATTCCAATAGTTATTTCACATATTCCTTATAAAATGTTTGTGTAGTCCTTAAGGCAAAGTATGCATGGAAGGTATGGAAGATTTTGTAAGAGACATTTGATGATAAGGATATTTTACTAACAAGGATGATGATCTTCCTATGAGAAGGACAATGGTGGATCTTCTGAAAGGGAAGTTAAACTTGAGAATCAGTTGTTTGAATGAGAGAGAGAGAGAGAGAGAGAGGAGTTTAAAATCTAAAAATCAGAGTCCAAAATATGAAAATGACATCCTAAAATCTCCAAACCCAAAAATTTTACAATAATTGCAGATTTCAGGAAAGAATCAAAGTTTGAGAAGGATCACATAGATAAGAATGGTTCAGTTGATGATCATGACACTATTGAGCATAAAGTGAAATCTACTTCTTCTAGTGATGCTCCTACTACTATTGGTGATGCTTCTGATCATGATCATGCACATAGTTCTTGTAATGGTGGTATACCTCTTGTCAATGATTTAAATTGCTCCCTCTTCTTCTAATGTTGATGCTTGATGGCTGTAAGGATGATGGTCATGCTTCTAATGCTTCCAATGATAATGATGTACATGCTTCTAGTAATATGGTTAATGTTAAACAACATATGGAATTGGGTTTTTTTTTTTTTTTGAATATACTTAGGACAGGTGGAGGTCTCGACCAAAAAATGAACAAGCCATGAGAACTTCAATTGACCCTAAAAGAAAAGTGAAAGAGCAGGTCTCACTTTATTCCTGCAAAAGGAAAGCTCATTGAAGTTTTTCCCTGTGAAGTTTACCAACATCATTCCCCTTTTGAAAGAAAGTTGACAGAAAAACCTACATTTGATCTAGAGCCTTTACCATCACTTGAGTAGGTTTGGTTTCTCAAGAAGGTTTAATTTTTCAAAGAGGTTTGGTTTCTCGAGATGGTATGGTTCTTAGGAGAGATTTGGTTCTTTGGTAAGTGTTGTCACATTTTGCACGGGGTGCAATGTTTTCAATTTTTGTAAGAGAGCTGCTCTTCCTTCTCCCCCTTTCTCTCTCTTCCCTACATTCTCATTCTTCTCAAAATTGACAGCAGTTGCCCTGAAAAATGGCTGTGTCAGGGCATGCTGAGGTGTTCGGGATTTTGCGGGCCATAAACAGGGGCGATAAAATGGACAAAATGAGCCCTAGATATTTTATTATTGCAGATCTTCTCGCAAGATTTCCAACGATATATTATAATAGGCGATCGGGTCAGCGGATCAAAAGTTATGGCCCCGGTAAGCTAAACCAGGAAACCCAGTTTTTTGTGCGAAGTGCGCACTTCGCCCGCATTTTGGTGCGAAGTCCGACTTCGCCCCTTTCTGGGCGCACCTTGTAACTGGCAGGCTGGCAGGAAAAATGACTAAGTGATGGGGCGAAGTTCGGACTTCGCGCGAAGTCCGAACTGCTCTCCCTTGTCCGTGCGAAGTCCGAACGACGGTGAGAATTAGCAAGTGCCGGTGCGCAACCCGACTTCGCAGTGAAGTCGGACTGCGCCCTTTGACCGGTACGCAGTAGGGAAATAGTGCTACCCGACTGCGTTGTTTTTCACCTGTGCTACCCGATTGTGCTCTAATCCCGAGCGAAGTTGGATAGACTGCCTTTCAAGGCAGACACGTGTCAAGCAGCATCATCCGACAAGTGTCCAGCTTTGGGATCCGAGCCAAGACATGCCGAGCAAAAGGACAAGCATGGGCCGCACTACTTATGCCAGCTGCCTCATTTAATGCTGATGAGAGTTTCCACCTACCTCAGCTACCCACATTCCTGTCAATATAAAGTTCTACCCAACGCGCTGCCACGTGGCTGTTCAACCTTCAGGGAGACCATGCCGAGAGTACAGTCCAGCCCGACAGAAGTCAGCACCAGCAGTTCCGCGGCTGCTTTTGTCAGCTAATGTTTGACTGGGACTTTGTGCCCATTAATGTAACGGGGGGAACTTTGGGCTATAAATACCCACCATGTTTTCATTGTAAAGTGGTGGATTGGGAATGTCTGTTAGGGAACCAATGTAACCGTGCTTCTGCTTATAAATATAATCTGTATGCTTGGTTCTGTTCTGCTGCTTCTGTTTTTTATGCTGCCTTTCTTTATATTCATGCCTTAGGCTAACCTGTGTCATGGCTCGTTGATTCATTTCAGCATTTGATGATCAAGTGCCTCTAGCATTGCTTGTTTAAAGCACCCCCGTACTTCATGAATTAAAAGGATACATAGAATAGATGTGGTAGCAGTTTCATAAGTTGTGTGTTTTGTTGCTGGTCCGTATCTGGTGATTGGTGCGCTGCCGTACTGTTAGTTCCTTGTAGGGAATGTCTGTTAGGGAGCCATTGAAGCTGTGCGGTTAAATTCTCTACATAAACACATATACCTGCTCGATATCTCTATGATTGCTTTCTACCCATGTTAGTGTCCGTAGGTGGTGATTGACGTGTTGCCGTCATCGTTAGTTCCTTGTAGGGAATGTCTCGTTAGGGAGCCGTTGTAGCCGTGCGTACATCGCTTGGGTATCGAAAGTATACGTTAGATTTTGCAGTTCTTTGTCATGCTTTGTGTTTATATGCGATGAGTAGCGGTGATTGGTGTGTTCCCGTACTGTTAGTTCCCCCCACCAACCTTTGAATATATTTGTAAATCTCTTTCTGTACATTTGTTTCTTTCCTGTACTCTTAGCTTGAACATAAACCCCAAAAAGGAGCCGGCCTTCTCCGGAGATTGGCTCGGAAGGCATCTCTTCCTTCCGGCCTTTCAATGTTGGTTCGCGGGTCCAGGGCGCAATAGCGGCAAATCCTTTCCTCGTGGCGGATTCGTGACCAACAGTTTTTGGCACGCCCGGTGGGACCCTTTGTCTCGCATTTGGAAGATCTCAAGCTCGTCCTTGTTCGGGCTGACAGTTTCTTTCCAAATGCTTGGTGGGACAAGGAGGTTTCTCACCCCCAAACAGAATTGAAGCACTGGTGCTCGCTTCATTGCTGTTCAAAATCAGAGCACCTGGCGACTCTGCACGTTCATATTCTCTGAGTCCGAAAGACCGGTCCTGACGCCTTCATTCAAGCAAGAAGGTGGCGAGCGAGGAACTCGGGAAACCAGCCCGACTTTACGAAATTAATACCAACGCTCCGAGCAAGCGCGTCAGGCTGGCTGATTACCAAGCTCGCATAGACGAATCCGTGAGGTGAGACGAGCAGTCTCCATATTTTAAGGAAGCCCGAGTTGGTGAATCTTTGGCTTGCCTTCATCTCGCAAAATCACCTGGCGACTCCGACTGAGCTGAAGATCCAGATTTCTTGATCGCAGGCGCCCTTTTTTAAGCTAATAGAAGACACCCCGGAGGAATCAAGGTTTGGTGAGCAGCCTTGACCTCATAAGCGGAGAAATGAATGTTCACCTACAGTCTCCACCATGGTGGTATTGGCTCCAACCATCACCGCAACCGGTACCCGAAGAGGGCTCCCGTCTAAAAAATCTCCTTGCCACATTGTTCATCAATTGTACGGGTACCGGCATGAATGACAATCTGCCACGTTGCACCATGTTCGCGACCTGGCAAGCTTTGGGAGGCCAGCCGGACTTCAAAGATCATCTGAAGTACAATCAGATCTGGTCCGGGCACTGCAGGTTCACCGGATAGGCAACCGAAGCTAGATTTGTGGTGGCGGCATGCCAATAACGCCGCAAAATTTTGTATAAATATCCGGCTAGTATTCAAAATTTTAGTTGCTTTTCTTGTTTCAGTCTGTGCAGTGTTTTCTTTTTAAGTGTTCCAAGGAGGCAGTTGCCGGAGGTGGATCTGAAGAGCAGTTGCAGCGAGGGTGACTCTGTTGCCCAATGGATGAAGGCATGGATTCTTTGCGCCGAGGCGAGCTCGACACCCCGCGAGCCGCCAGAAATGTTGTCACATTTTGCACGGGGTGCAATGTTTTCAATTTTTGTAAGAGAGCTGCTCTTCCTTCTCCCCCTTTCTCTCTCTTCCCTACATTCTCATTCTTCTCAAAATTGACAGCAGTTGCCCTGAAAAATGGCTATGTCAGGGCATGCTGAGGTGTTCGGGATTTTGCGGGCCATAAACAAGGGCGGTAAAATGGACAAAATGAGCCCTAGATATTTTATTATTGCAGATCTTCTCGCAAGCTTTCCAACGATATATTATAATAGGCGATCGGGTCAGCGGATCAAAAGTTATGGCCCCGGGAAGCTGAACCAGGAAACCCAGTTTTTTGTGCGAAGTGCGCACTTCGCCCAGTTTTGGTGCGAAGTGCGCACTTCGCCCAGTTTTGGTGCGAAGTCCGACTTCGCCCCTCTTTCTGGGCGCACCTTGTAACTGGCAGGCTGGCAGGAAAAATGACTAAGTGATGGGGCGAAGTTCGTACTTCGCGCGAAGTCCGAACTGCTCTCCCTTGTCCGTGCGAAGTCCGAACGGCGGTGAGAATCAGCAAGTGCCGGTGCGCAACCCGACTTCGCAGTGAAGTCGGACTTCGCAGTCAAGCAGCATCATCCGACAAGTGTCCAGCTTTGGGATCCGAGCCAAGACATGCCGAGCAAAAGGACAAGCATGGGCCGCACTACTTATGCCAGCTGCCTCATTTAATGCTGATGAGAGTTTCCACTTACCTCAGCTACCCACATTCCTGTCAATATAAAGTTCTACCCAACGCGCTGCCACGTGGCTGTTCAACCTTCAAGGAGACCATGCCGAGAGTACAGTCTAGCCCGACAGAAGTCAGCACCAGCAGTTCCGCGGCTGCTTTTGTCGACTAATGTTTGATCGGGACTTTGTGCCCATTAATGTAACGGGGGGAACTTTGGGCTATAAATACCCACCATGTTTTCATTGTAAAGTGGTGGATGGGGAATGTCTGTTGGGGAACCAATGTAACCGTGCTTCTGCTTATAAATATAATCTGTATGCTTGGTTCTGTTCTGTTGCTTCTGGTTTTTATGCTGCCTTTCTTTATATTCATGCCTTAGGCTAACCTGTGTCATGGCTCGTTGATTCATTTCAGCATTTGATGATCAGGTGCCTCTAGCATTGCTTGTTTAAAGCACCCCCTGTACTTCATGAATTAAAAGGATACATAGAATAGATGCGGTAGCAGTTTCATAAGTTGTGTGTTTTGTTGCTGGTCCGTATCTGGTGATTGGTGCGCTGCCGTACTGTTAGTTCCTTGTAGGGAATGTCTGTTAGGGAGCCATTGAAGCTGTGCGGTTAAATTCTCTACATAAACACATATACCTGGCTCTGATATCTCTATGATTGCTTTCTACCCATGTTAGTGTCCGTAGGTGGTGATTGACGTGTTGCCGTACTGTTAGTTCCTTGTAGGGAATGTCTGTTAGGGGAGCGGCTGTAGCCGTGCGTACACTGCTTGGGTATCGGAAGTATACGTTAGATTTTGCAGTTCTTTGTCATGTTTTGTGTTTATATGCAGTAAGTAGCGATGATTGGTGTGTTCCCGTACTGTTAGTTCCCCCCACCAACCTTTGAATATATTTGTAAATCTCTTTCTGTACATTTGTTTCTTTCCTGTACTCTTAGCTTGAACATAAACCCCAAAAAGGAGTCGGCCTTCTCCGGAGATTGGCTCGGAAGGCATCTCTTCCTTCCGGCCTTTCAATGTTGGTTCGCGGGTCCAGGGCGCAATAGCAGCAAATCCTTTCCTCGTGGCGGATTCGTGACTAACAGTAAGGTGTGATTCTTCATTGACATATGGCTCTTCATAAAGGTATTCTTCAAAGTAGTATGGATGTTCAAAGAGGTGTGATTCTTCACAAGGGTGTTCTTCGAGGAGGATTGGATCCTCCACAAGTGATAGGCAGCCTTGGGAAATAAACTAATGATCAAAACTGATTGTGAATGGATTGATCTTAGGTCATTAAAATTCTTGTGCTTTGACTAGAGGAGATCATATAGATGTGCTAGCTCCTATGTGAAGCCCTTTTGATGATTCCATAGCAATGCTTTACCATGAGTGGCCTTTTGAACAGTTTGGTTATTTCATGGGTAACCATATTTGAGATTGGTTGACTAATGAGATTTGTCGAGAATTGAGATCATGTCAATTTATGTGCAAGCAACAGACATGCATGGCCAATTTTGACTTTACATCATAATGACTTGTGGGAGGTGTGTTTTATGAGGCTCCTTTGCAAAACCAATAGTTGTTGACTACATCTTTTCTCCTTTGAAGTCATGATCCCATTGACATTTGCACCCATGGAATTGCACTTGCTGCATTAGAGTCATTCATGTTTAGACTCACATTATGGATCAAGTATTGCGGCATAAATACACTTGTGAGAGGACCACACTTGGATATTCCCGTTATGTGGGGAGAAGTCCCCAATCAATACTTATGATCCTGATGGTGAGGAGGAGAAGTTTGTTTGTTCTAGTTGTAGATTGTTCCAGTTGTGAAGAGCCTTGTGGAGCATTTCTCAAGTTCAGATATATTCATCAACCACTTAGGAGTGAGGTCAGATATATTCATCAACCACACTTCAGGAACCCCCACACAAATATGAAGCTTGGACTTCTGTGAATACTCTTGCTAGTGCCAATTTATATAAGTACCCATTTGATTACCAAGGTATAAATTTTGCCAAGTGATACATGCATAATTGCCAAGCTATTGTAACACCACCATGTGGCTATGATGTAATACAGGTGGGGTATGAGCTTGAAGCTTGTTTGTGATTGTTTTCTATAAAATTTGGATAAATTATGTAAGGAATAGAATGAACAAGTCGATTCTGCTGGGCATCATTCTTCATGTTCCCCCCTCAAATATGGGTTTCACAAGAAGATTAGAAACATCATATATTTACTCTCAAAGCATGGTAGTCCCAATAAAGACTTTTACTTTTTGGTCAAAAGATTATGACTTTCCTGCAGGTCCAATATCTTTCTTCTAAAGAAAGAGCTTAAAATCACACAAAGGGTATTTGAAAGGAAATTTTGAAGCTTTCTAAATACCAGATATTTTGAGCAATATGAAAGATATAGTGCCTCAAAGGTCCTTTCCCCAAATAGTATTGATTTCTCCAATATAAATAAAAACAAAAAATCTTAGCAGAAATATCCTCCTTTTATTTGACCAGCGCCATTTGAAAGATAATTTAAAGGATTTCCAATGAATCGTCTTAATAAAGATTCTGAGCATATTATTAAAAGATAGATAGCATCTATCAAAATGGCATTAGCTTAACCAGTTAAACTCCTCAATTTTCAAGGAGACCCAGGTTCGAATCTTGCCAAGCAATACATACATAATAGCTAAGCTGTTGTAATACAACTACATGGTCATGATGT
Organism: Wollemia nobilis; assembly: GCA_028583015.1. Classification (NCBI taxonomy): domain Eukaryota; kingdom Viridiplantae; phylum Streptophyta; class Pinopsida; order Araucariales; family Araucariaceae; genus Wollemia; species Wollemia nobilis. The sequence continues at coordinate 12,300,706 of JAQPPZ010000513.1, forward strand.
AATACAAGTGAATATAACCAATTAGAGAGAGAGAGAGAGATTAAATGTTAACCTTCTCAACTGCTCTTCGGTCAAAAAAAAAATAGGGCCTATCTAGGAAAAATTTGAATTTTCAATAAGTCTTTAGAAGGTTTGCTAAGGAAACATTTAGACCAAAAAAAAAAACCTTTAGGGTGCATGTCTTCCAGCAATAAGTGAGAAAAAGCCCTTAAAGAAGTAACACATGACTGACGCTAAAAAATTAAAAGATATGAACAAGAAATCAATAAGCTGAAGAAGAATATTGCAAAGAAAACCAATCAAACAAAAAAGTTGGAAAGCTTGAAGAATACAGGCATAAGTTAAAAGCCTATGACAACAAAGAAAAAGACTGAAAGACACCATCGAACAACAAGCATACCCAAACAAAACTGATCAGAAAGATAGAGGATAACCAAGTTGCAAGATATAAATCAACCTGTTGATGAGCAAATAACCAGTTTTACAAGGGAATATTTCAATGTTTAACAAATATTAGAGCAATCGGATACAAATATTAAAGTTGTTACTGAAAAAAACCTAGATGCAAGAGCCAAGATCAAAGCCACAAAGAAGACGAAGACAAGAAAAACATTGGAATGAAATTGTCATGATCATGATGAACTACAAAGAAAAATATCTTTGCACGAATTAGATAAGATAATATAATTTTATTAATGACCACAGATGACCAAAGTAGTCTGACAGGACTCATCGAGAAGAGCTGTTACAATGCACTGTAGTAACCAAATAGTACTAGGAAAATAAGGTAAACAAGAGTAAAGAAACTTGCGTAAACTACACTAAAGTGGAACTGTATGGCATTAAATGAACAACTGGATTTAAGCATTAAACATGTGACCATAAAGAGTCTATGTGCAAAAGTCATGCTTAACGCCATAAAGAAATGGAAAAGGCGAAGTAGTTGAATGAGATTGCTATAAAAATGGACTACAAAGGACAATTCTTGAAAAGGTCAATCAGGGTATTATGATTCCAACTGAAGCAGAGACAAAACCAAAGCGTGCAGCTCTTAAGTCCAATGAGAATATTTCTAAAGAAGAATACAATGGACAAAAAATGTCTCTTAGGAAAACTAAAGTTATTATCAAAATTAACAATCGCATTGGCAGAATGCCTATCAATGTACATCTTCTTATTATAATTGTCAATATCATAAAATACATATTGATATTCAAACTTTTAGACTGACACTCAACAAAGTAATGAATTCATACGGATTTGATGAAGCAAGTATGCAAACAAAGAATTATGGAAAGACACAAGATCATCGTCACAAACGATTCAAACACATCCTTGTCAAGCTCTCTAAAATAATAAGATTAACTCTGAATATTTGGAAAAAGTAAATAGTGTCATCCATTCAGATAAAAAAGCAAGCCGATTAAGCAAAATCATATTTTGCACAGTTATTATACTTTTCAAAAATAGCTTGTTTCCAATTTATGGTATTTTGAATGTGTATATTATTGATACAAAGTATAAAATAATGTTTAATTTGATTATAAGCATGGTTATACATGCCAAGGAACAGCAAGAAAAAACACCTATTCAATCACAAGGATTGGTAAATCACCTCTTTGGATGGAGGATCCAGAGCATTTAGCATCTCCATTAGAACATCCATAAGGCCTCGAGCATTCCGAATCTCTGTTATGCTGACAAAAAAAAACACAAATTTGAGTTCCTCTATGATATATGCAGTTTCATCATTGCATACAAAAAAATCTTATCAGAGACAATCTGTTCCTACACTAATCCATAGGAAAATAAGAATTCCAGAGACAATTCACAATTTCCAATTGCTAAATTTTTCATCAAACTAGACTTTGTGAGAAAAAAAAACAATTCAGCTGAATAACAAGGTGTAAGGCCTGGAATACTAATTTCAAGAAACACAGTAATGAAATGCAAAAAGAAAGAGTCCAATCAAGGATTTGTGATTGAACAATTACAAACTTCAAATACAATGTTTAGAATTAGCTACTAATAATGAGATCTAAGTTGACATCAAAATTTATGCAACATAGGTTGTTCAAGGTTCAAATCCGAAAGGAGGTAGGGTTGTTGTATACCAAACTCTAGTAACCAGAATTTGGATGGCTCAATACATATATGATAAACAACATTATCCCACATGACCTATGACCTTAAGGATGTTAAAAACATTTTTCCTTTCCTTTTCCTTTTCCATACTAGCACATATCGTTGTGCAAATAATTGCCATGATGTAGCCTCTCTATGATTTAACATGGTTACAATATCAATGGATCCTTAGGAGGATGTGAGCATTTATACTTCTCATATTTATTACAATAATTTTTACTAACTATAATTTTGTTGATGTCAATTGGCACAGAGCCAATGAATCAAGTAAAAATATTTCTTCAGTTAAAGCAACATAATGCAAGCTTGCTAAGAAACAAAAAGCACACATGAACAATTTTTTTCTGAGGAAGGATGATCTAAAAATGAAACAGATAAAAGATAGCAAGAGAAAGAAGAAAAGTGACATTCAGGACAAAGGAAGCAGAGTCGTTTCGCATGGTAGTTTAATGGGAAAGACTCTTTGGCATGGCATCAGGACCATGCTTGACATCCTTCTCCCTTGTTCCCCTCTAGAAACATTTAGCGGCCAAGACAGTAGAGAATTTGGTTTATATGCAGTCTAATTTTCACCTTGTGTCCCACAAGTATGAAGAATAGGGCCTCCAAAGGAATGCCATGTGGATCCTGATAATTATGAGCTAGACATTCCCTTTTCTCCCCTAGAAATAGGAGAGTCCTCTCGTACACATGATTGGGATAAATTCACCTAAAACTTCTCCTAATGCAAGGTCTTCTTTAGCTCTTGCAGAGCCACATGATGAAAGTTGCAATGATTTCTGAGAGCTATGTATTTTCAATAAAAAAATTGTATTTTGTCATGGCACATGTATAGCCTAATCCATAAAATTAAAGACTACAATCAGTAGTCACTACCTATCAACAACAAGGTCTAATAAAAGAGAAAACAGAACAACAGATTACATAGGATTATTTTTTTTTCCTTCTAGAGCTCAGTTGCAATTCACTTTAATATTGTCATTAGATTAATCCACAATGTCTTGAATCATTCTGTGATTTTTCAAAATATCCTTAAGATGATAATTTATATAAGCTGCTCAACTAATTATGTTGTAACTTACTAACTTATATATGTCTCAGATTATGCAGGAACATATAACATCACATGTTTCTCACCCCCAACTCTCCTTCCTTGCAAAGTAAACAAAGGTACTCTTCTTGATTAATATTTTCCAACCTTTCTGTTTCAATTGCAAGATGATGAGAACTTTGTCTAAATTAGGTCATAATATATCTTTTTTGTATTAAAATATTTTCATAGAGGTGATTTTGCTCTTTGTAAGTGACCACTGGTAGTGGCTTGATCTTACATTTGTATAATCTTATTTTCTCACTAAGATTTTGCCAAAGAATATCTATTATTAAATTTCGTATTAAGTCTCAAATTCATGACGAGTCTATTGGAAAATCACTTTCATCATTTCCCCTTTTTTTAATTAATTTTATGCTGTCTTAGTACCAGCCTTTTTCTTGAGTTGCAAGCATTGTTAAATGTGGTAATCTAATTTTATCCATATGTTTTATTTTGATTATATATATATATATATCAAAAATTGGCATATCTCCTTTTAATGGTAACTTTCCTGTTTCTGCTGAAGTCATAGGGTAAGCAGTTGAACCTTCCCCCCACGTTTTTCTAACAAAAAGCATTTTTGGACTCTCTCAGCATTTTTCCAAGCTTTTTCTATAAGCCAAAACCCCAAACAGGACAACCATATACTACTGTTTGTACCAATATCTTAAAGGGAGATTTTTCTTGATTTCCAATTCCATAATTCAATTCCTCTACATTTATTTAACATGTTTTAAAAAGCCTTCACACCTTCTATTGTACATTTCTTCTCTACTCAAGCATTTCAAATGTAGCTAGAATCAAATTCAAGTCCCTAGTATTTATATGAAGGAACTACCTTCAAATTCTCACTCTTAAATATGACATTTATATCTGTATCTCAAGAACCAATAACCATTACCTTTGTTTTACTATTAACTTTCATTTCAAAGTAGCTGCAGAATTTGTCTAAGGCTGTCAAATGTCTTCGTAAACTATCTTTATGTTCTGCCAGTAGTACAACATCATCTGAATAAATCTTCAATAGTAAAGCATACCCTGGCAATGCATACTACTACTCCCCCATCTTTTCCAATCCACTCTTCGAACTCATCTATAAATAAATCAAGTAATGTGGGTGAGAGATGGCAACCAACTAATGATGCAAGTCTCAAAATTTATGATTGCCCTACTAATTGACAGAAAGTGGATGAACAAAGAAATTAATTTCATAGGCCTCACAAACCTTATAGTGGGTCACACCTAAAGGTCATTTGAGAGAATACTGTCAATTTGCTTCCTTTGGGAACATCTCACCAACCATGACAAAAAGCCAGCCATTAGGAAATTTGAGAAGTTTGAATGCTATGTCAATAAAGAGATCTCAAGAAAAGAAAGAATAGTTTCCCATCATAAGCAAACCAATAATCACACGAACAAAACAATAATAAAGGACCATGATATGGCTTCAGGGAAAACACTAAATTACAATTCCTTATGTTCTATGCATGTATGTACCCAACCATTTTTGCCTTGTGCATAAGATGCAATTGTTACCAGGCACATGAGTATGAGTGCCAAACAAACCCTTATCCCACTCGAGGTGTACACCCAATACAAGGCAATGCACTGTGGCACACCTGATGCATTGACCCTCATTCAGACATGCACCAATGTCAAACAATGTAATAATAAAAAACAAAAAAATTAAAAATTAAAAAAAATGAAGAACAAGCAAATACAAAAAAAGGGTAAAGGAACACTTGACATTCACACCTCTCCCTCATTGAAAAACTCTACTCATTTGCTCCTACTTGATGAATCAAAACTCTCTTACTTGAATTCAATTTTTTTTAAACTAAGATTTTTAATGATCTTAGGTTTAAACTTTCCAATTTTATAATAGGATACCTGATTCTCTATAGTTAGCACCCTGCTTACACTTGATCGTTGCACCTGCATACCCATCTTTTGGGGATCCACTCCATGTGTTACCTAACAGCACCTTGCATGGCCCTTTAATTGTTTTGAGTTTTGTAGCAATACAAGGAATGGTGCAAGTCATAAGTAATTTATCAAAGTCAAAAATATAGAGTCAAACTCAAACTTGACACAGACTCAACAAAGCAAAAAGTCGACTCGACTTTGTACTAGGAAATGCTTGACAAACTGCTAATAGAATGTTAACTTCAAATATCTAATTTTAAAAATACCCAAATAAACCCAAACTCGTGTCAAAATAAATACCAAATAACAAAAATATAAATCATGTATCAAATTAATGTAGAACAAAACAATGCCCTTGGGCTTTAAAGCAAGTAGTTGGGATTTTCACACCATAAGCGAAGTTTCAAATCTCCTGGATGAACATTAACATTTTTATGAAATGCCACGAGATTAAGTGGTTAAAAACATGTTCTTTCAAGGCAGAGACCCGGGTTCAAATCTTACCAAGAGATATATGCATCATTGTTTGTAAAAACGTTGAGAAATTGTGATCTATTAGATTTTCTCATGCTACTTTGTCCTAGCGACAAAATCGTCCCATTTTCTCAAAGCCTAGAATGAGCAATTTTTGACAAGAAATCACACAAAAAGTCTCCGATTTCTCACAAATTTCCCACCGGAACTCGATCGAGTACAAGTAGAATTCAGAACAGCCATAAAAAGGGGAAAAGTGACATTTTTTTTCTCCTGCCACTGACTGAAAGTAAGAGGGTAACCAGACATTCACAAACACATATTGACAAGGATTTGATGGATTTAACCTCCTTTTTAAGATTTTACATCTTGGGCCAAATTTTTAAAGGTAGTTTTCTTTTTCTAAATATACTCTTTTTGGGGGGTATTTTTAGGGTCTTTTTGCTTTGTTTTTTCTCTTCTTTGTTGTTCCTAAGGCCTCTAAGGCATTGTCTTGAACTCTTAGCAGTTACCCTTTTTCCAGGTGGAGTCTTCCGAAGTGGGCCATGGCAGCAATGAGCCAAATCCAAGAGCCCCAACTTCAACTCCCAGGAAGGACCTGATATGGAAACATGGGAGAAAAGTGACTTTGCCAAATCAAGTTTTTTGCAACTATGGCGGCAAGACATGAGAGGAGGCATCCATCGCCTCAAATTTCATCTTGTAAGGATTGGAGACCACAATGTACAGAAGTATATAGTAGTGGATAATACAATACAAAACGAGGTCAAGGCTTAGTTGTCCACCAAAGATCAGAAAAAGTTAAGAGGCAAAAGGAACCAAGGTTGCGTCTAGAGCAAGGGTACGTCCTAGAACTTATGTTTATGAGGATGAGATATTGTTTGAATATGAGGAAGTTCTTAGTACCACTGCATTAGACTCCATCCTTGGCCCTCGCCTCCAACACTCTTCCTGGAAGGGTCAAGGTGCAAGTAGAGGAGGACTTCCTCCCTCAAGTTGGAGGTAGAAAACCCTTAAGACTACTGCATGGGAGAAGGAAAAGATGAAAGAAACCAGAATGGCAATGGCAAATTTTTGGTACTATTGCCACATTCCTTTTAATGCTGCAAATAACACTTTATTGGGATGCTTTGGTGAAGGCATTAAGCAATGGTGGCAAAGGGATGAGGGCACCTACTACCAAAGATTTCAGTGGCCCTTTGATGGAGGAATGTGTCACAAAAACATGTGCTCTTGTAGAAGAACAAAGACAGTTGCGGAGGACGAAAGGGTGCAGCATTTAATCCAATGGATGAACAGATGAGAGAAACAACACCTTCCTCAATTTCTTAGTGGCTTTAGGTGGATCCATGGTCTCCTTGAAGTCTGTTGATGCCTCTTGAAAGGTGACGAATGCAAAACTCTGTTTGTTGGCAAAGGTTGTGCTCAAAGTGGGAGTGAAAAACATTGTCCAAGTAGTAATGAACAACACTATAGACAATATATATGCAAGCAAACGTCTCAAGAAGTACCCCTCTATTTTTTGGAACCCATGTGTCGCCCATTTCATTGACCTCATCCTTTAGGACACTAGCAAACTGTCATCGTGAGGACCATGGTTGATGAGGCGAAAATAATCACTAGATACATCTTCAACCACACATTGGTGCTCAGCCTGATGAGAGAGCATAACAATGGGACGTCCTTCACCCAAGTGTCACCCGATTCACCACTAACTTTAATGCCCTACCAAACCTTCAAGTTGAAGTGTCTGCTCTAGGGAGAATGTTCATAAGGAATGGTATGCCTCGTCATTTTCTACAAAGGAGGATGAACAAAAAATCTTCCACCAAATAATCAACGTAAGCATTTGGCTTTCTAGAAATTTTTTGTTTATCTTCTAAGTTTTAAAAATTCAGATTTGTAATTTTTAGTTAAATTTTATGAATTACAATTAATTTTTAATGATTAATTTTCATTGTTCAATTTCAAGTGACAAAACCTTTGGTTAAGGTTCTTCACCTTGTGGATGGAGATAAATTGCCAATGGGATATTTATATGAGGCCATGGATAGGGCAAAAGAGGCCATTGAACATTACTATGGGGACAATCAGCACAATTATGATCCCATTTGGCGAGTTACTGATAAGAGATGGTTGAGGCAACTACAAAAACCTCTTCATATAGCGGAGTATGTCTTGAACCCCAAATTCTATTTAAGTCTCATTTTTTTTCATAATGATGAAGAGGACAAAGATAGCTTCTAAGCTTGTGCTAAGAAGATGATAGATGTCCATGACAAACATCCCATAATCCCTTAGGAGTTGCAAGAGTACAAAACGGATAAAGGGAGACTCTTTTCATCCCCTTTTCGTATTGAATCAAGGAACAACTTGCGAGTAGGTTAAAAATTTTAAACTTTTTTAGTTGATATTGAATTTTACCTGCAAATTGTAATTTACAAAATTACAAATATAAATTTATTTTTAAAAATACTGCAGATATATGGTGGGAATATTATGGTGCTAGATGCCCAATCTTCAAAGGATTGTCATCTGCATTTTGAGTCAACCTTGTAGCGCTTCTAGGTGTGAGCACAATTGGTCTCTATTTGAGGCTATACACACCAAGGAGTGCAACAAATAGAGCCAGAAGTTCCCTAATGACCTCGATTTCGTGCAATATAATCTCCTGCTTTGCAAGTCATGGTGTCCTAGCAAGCTTCCAAACAAGACAATGTCATCTTATAGCCATAACTGCTTCAAACAAAGTCAAAATTGAACGGAACTTTAAAGAAATGTTCCTAAAATTCTGAAGGAATGTTCAGTATTAATTTAGGCTAAAAATCCATCATCTGACCCCTAAAAAAAGGAAAGAACAGTCAAGACTAGCAAGTAATATTTTAACCATGAGTAGACCAAATGATCACCAATTTAAGTGATTCTTTTTCCAGTTGAAAGACGACTCAGAGGAGTGCATGTGAAAATTCAGCTAAATACCTTTATTTAACCCCTCAAAATGGCAAAACGTGGTTGACTCTACAGTCCTATTTTTTTTCTCCTATATGCTCCAAATAAGACAATTTATACTGAAGGTTTTTTACACCATTGTCCACATTCCTACCAATTTTGAGCTCCAAACACATCCATTTGGACCCTCAAACAGCCAAAAAACAGTCTAGCCGACAAGCTGCCTGGGAATGCACTGAATTAGCATGTGCAAGATGGCCAAAAAGTGAACTGGGCAAGAAAGGGGAATATATGGAAAAGTAAGCATAAGACATCACCTCCATGCATGTCCACACTTGGAAGAAGAGGAGACTAGATGAATCTGATTTGGGCCAAGATAAGGAAGGAGAAGGAAATTTTTGAAGAGCAAGAGCAAGGACAAGGAAGTTCCAATGAAAGGAGAGCAAGAAACCACTAACAGGAACTATGTGAAGTTGCAAACAAGTGCTTAGCATCTGGACATCTCAGCTGTCCAAGGACAATTTGATGGCTAATATCTCTTGTATATTTTCCTTTTTTGCAAGGAATATGAAGTTTGATTGATTGATTTTTAGGTTTTTTTTTGTCCAAAGGGTTTTTGCCACTTTAAAGCACTGCGTCTTTACTGTTGTGAGTAGGTTTTTCTGGGTACTTACTAAGTTTAGTTGTCATTCACTTCATTCTATGGGACTTACATAGTTTCATGTGGTTTATATGCTTAGATACTAGCAAGTTTTGAGTATAAGTGAGCATTAATTGACGCAGCAGCATACCTTGCATTCTCAGTGAATTTCAGGTTTCATTGGCATTGCATCAAGCTCTTCATGACCTGTCCATACTCTATTCTCAACATAAGAGTACTTCTAGGCATAGAGGACTAGATTTGATGCCAAAATAAAGGGTTTCACTACTGAATATTGACTAGTTTTGCCATAGTCCAAGTGAAACCATGCTAAGGAGCACTTCAGAGTGTTCAAAAGAATATGTTTAGGATTTCATTAGGGGAAATTACAGATCAAGAATATAAATCAACTATCAACTAACATCAATTTCCAAGAAAATTAGTAAATTTTGATGTCAAGTGTTGACTCAGCGACAGCAACAAGAAGTGGAAAGTAGATAAAAAATCACAAGAAACTTCAATGAATTCGAAAAAAACTTTACAGAACTTTTCCTTGAATTTCCTTTGTGTTTTGCTATAGGAAAGTAAAAAGAACTAAGAGCAGATAATTTAAATTGAGTAATTTGGAATTCTGTGATAACTTCTTGCAAGAAGAAAACAAATTGCAAGCCAGACTTGAGTCTTCCGGCATTTTGAAATGGTTTATCCAGAATTCTATGATGACTTTCTGCCAAAAAAAGGCAAAGATTTCATGTAAGAAAAGGGCTCACACGATGCATAGTTTTGATTCAATTTCCTTGAAGAAAACAGTGAAGAAATCAAAGCCAAGGAAAAGCCCAAAAGAAAAAAAACACCAAGTAAATATTTGCTTGGAATTTCACAAATTTCTGAGGAAAATGAACTAGAAATCTGAGTAGTCACTTAAGATATTTTGAACTCCTGAAACAACTAAGTTGCTCAGCATTTTGTGCCATTTTTCCAACCAAAAATGGAAGAAAATTCCAAGCAAATAATTCTAAGGCAAAGAGTGGGGGGGAATCCAACCAATGTGAGACAAGCAAACAAGAATACCTACAAAAACAAAATTCAAGCAACAAAAAGGATTACAATTTTTTAGACTGCTCAAAAATTAGACAGGCTTTCGTGGAATAAAAGAAATAAAAAATTATGAGCAAGGGATTTAAAGTTGAAAAAGGGCTAAGCAAAGCCATCTTGGATTTTGGAAGTTTTTTGATGAAAAAGTTATTGACAGTCCACACAAAGGGTTCGAGAGATTCAACTCTCAAAGTTGCTTGGAATTTTATAATGATTTATAGTTGAAGAGAAAAAAAAGTAACTCCAAAAACAGAAAAAGTGTTCAATACAGAATGTCCCAGTTAAATGTTCTGCAAAATCAAATGCTCAAGGTAAACAAAAAGAACATGCGGATCAAGATCAAGGTTGTGTGGAATATAAAAGATCAGTTATGATTCAAATCCATCTAAAAATCCTACATTGTAATTTTTTTGTCCAACGTTTCAAGTCTCCTTCTTGACCCCAATTTTTTGTCCAACATTTCAGGTCTCCTTCTTGACGCTATTCTTTTGTCCAACATTTCAGGTCTCCCTGACCCCACCCCTCTTGAGGAACTATTTTGTGATGAGAATGTGTATCAGCTTTAACATGACAATAAGATACAAACTCCCCGTAAGTTTTATCAAGCAAGCAGGTAAAATGTTGAAATTTATAATGTAAAATAATGAAGTTAAGGGACTCTATTTTAATTTTGAAAGATCTAACTCGATTTAAGGAACTCCACACCCAAAGGAAAAACTGAAAGGCCGGGTGTTGTTATTTACTCATGGATTGCCCAAAAGGCAGATATCCAAAAATTAAATCTGGATGTAGCTTAAAATATCTTAAATGAAGCAGCATAGCTATTTACCATTATTCTTATATTCCAATATAGTATAAAGAACGGTAGATTTATCCCACTTTTTCACATTGCTAATCACATGCTTTACACTCATCCATCATGCGTGACCCAAGAGTCAGAATTGACATCTATCTTAACAATTCAGGTTTACTTCTTGAATGTGTCTTTTGTTAAAAACTTTAACTACTGATTTCCATGAAATCAGCAACCAGGAGTCCATGAATTACAGATTAACAAGAGGGTCCAGATCTAATATCATTGATCATACAAGTTCTTTCTATATTGACACACAAATTTGCTAGACAACTACCATGTTATTTCCTTCTCTTTTAGTGGATAGAAAAGTGTGGATAGACTGTTTGCTTCTTTAATGACCTCCTTAAGCCTTCAAATGTGCACATTCCATTCTTCATTGGATTAATTATGATCATAGAATCTACCACTACTGGCAAGTCTGTCCATCCATTCTCTCCTGCAATTGAAAGAACCTTCAATAGTGCTAACACTTCTACCTAATAATGTGTGCCCATCACAACATTGATAGTAGCTGATTCCAATACAACGTAGTGACAAGTAGTCACATCACACAAATACAACGTACCACATAATACAGTAATGCAGTAAGTAATTATACAATGAATCACCATGTAATAGAAATGTAAACAACACAATAGAAGATCAACTCATATACACAACCAAGTATGCAGTATGCAGTCAAGGCATATAGTCATGGTTGATCATGCATGCTATGAGCATGCTCTTAAGACCAGACAACTAGATACATGGTCTTATGGAGAAGGATGGTAGAGTACAACCATCACACCCTTCCAAATGCCCACAAATTAAAAACAATTAAATACATACCAAAAAACAATATGCAACATATGTCATTATCACATCATCTATTCTCATCATAATAACATAACACAACACTGCATCATGACCTGCTTGACATCAAGATCATGACTTTGGTCAGGATGACCAACAAAAATGATCTCTAAAAATACCTCTACCATCAGCTGTGCCCATCTTTCCTTTTGCAGCCCCATCAAATTTCAATTTCAAAGTTTTTTGGTTGTAGGTCATTTCCACATCAACTTTGGCCTTGAGCACCCACTTCCACTAATCCTATTATCTAAGCAGTTTTCAATTCTATATAATTTTATAAGGTTCTAAGAATTAAAACTAATAAGGTTTTAATTGGCAACTTAAAATTTAAGTTCAAATAGTTGCATAGAAAGGCATAAAAAATGAAGAGCAAATAGAAAATATAAACTGAGAAGGAAAAACAATTAACAAACATAATAGCTGTTGAGTTTCTCTTATACACACACACATATAGGATTTATTTGTATTTATAATTCCTTCAACAAGACTGAAAACATAAAAATCTAAATAAACAGAATAAACAGGTGTCTGGAACTCAAGTTCATCTGAATAAACAGAACCAATTCTACATGTACCTCAAGGCTGGAAGATCGGAAGCCACTGATGATTGAACAGCTTCACCCCTGGAATCCGGAGAACCATATGATTGAGGATTTCGAACAATTGGTTGGGTTTGTGGAGGAGTGAAGATTGGGGCAGAGCTCTCCACACGCTGTGGGAATCTTACACCTGCACGCTGTTACAAATACAATAAAATATGCACAGTATGAATGAATCCAATAATCAGCATGTAAATCATACATAACATTGCACACATGCGTGTGCTTGCATACGATATGTATGTATAGAGCAATGAGCGTGTATCAAACCAAAGAGTTCTTTGAAGCACTGAGATATACAAGCCATTTAAACAGGTTTGTTGAATCATGCAGACATAGGATGCATTCATCAAAAATGACCAACTTTTGAACATCTGTAGTTTTTTAAATCCTGTATGGAGAAATATCTTTGGTGAACATGCTGTGTAGCAAAAAATCAACAGTCCACAGAAATAGATAACTGTGTAAATATGTACTTAATATGCAAATTTCAAAAATTAACAGAGAAATATATATATATATATATATATGTGCTACAGGAATTGGCTTTTCTGAGCTACTCAAGCCTCAGCAATAACTGATCACCGCCACCCGATGACAGCTGAAGACCCATCTTCAATTTTGATGAAAGTTTGGACTATGAAGGAGAATGTGCTCAGAACTATTCATGTGAATAAAATGAAGGTGGGTCCAGTTCTTGACTGATATCTTTAAAAAAATGACACAAGAAGCATCATCATTTTTTAAAACCGAAGTGCGCTCAGATCTGTTCATGTGAAGAAAATGAAGGCTGGACAACTTACTTTCTAGATTCGAAGCATGCAAAAGGTGAAAGGAGTTACTTTGACAGGGAGGAATATTTTTGTGCATGTGAATGGTTATTTGAAGAAGTTTATCGGTTGGAATCATGAAGTTCATGCAACAAAGCTAGGGTTTGCAAAAGGAAAATATTAACTTTTGTTTTTATTTGGTATTTTTAAAATGGCAGTATAGTTTGGGAAATTGGTTTCTTGTTTTGATGGAGAATGAAGAGGAACATTTGGACTTCTCAGAGGACCCCTTTGAGGGGCAACACATCTTTTCAACTCCAAGGGCCAAGGGTCCCATTTCTGGACAAGACTTAGAAGTTGAGAACTGGGGGTCCTTGGGTTTTTTGAGTGGCCAGAATAATACTGCAGGTTATCAGACTTTAGTGGACAGAGGGGAGTCTATGTCAAAAGGTTCAGATCAGGTTGGTTGTCCTATTTACTGCTCACTCTCAGGTGTCTCAGAACACTCTACTCAAGTGATGGGTCTAATGAATGAGCAAGCATTTCATTACGGGGAAGAAAAACTTGAGCAGGCTACAAACAACCCAAACTCACTTTGTCTGACAGAGTTTCCTTTGTTTGGTTCTGGTTTTATTGGTAAAAGTCTTGATTTAGAGGCTCTAAGTGGAGTGGGTCCAAACTTTCAATCAGCACAGACTACAACTCCGTTACTAAAGTGCGTAAGGCACATAAAGTGGTTAAAAAGAGAAGGTCAAAGATCAGAATGGTACTTGGGGAAGACCTGAGGATGGAACAAGTTTTGGAGTTTTCGGGGAAGGCCCTTATTGGAAAGTTTCATGGACGTCAAATAGTTGATAATACACTAAATGAGTGGTTGCAGAAGGTATGGGTCCCAATTTTAGGATATGGGCCAATTTTTCACTTACTTGCCAGAGGATGGATAGGTTTCCTTTTTCGATCTGAGGAAGATGCACAGAAAATTTTGGGAGGTCGTTGGTATTGGGGGTCTTCTTTTTTGGCTTTGAAGGCTTGGATGACTTGCTTTGATCCTAGGACTGAAGTTGCTAGGAGAATCCCAATCTGGGTAAAACTTCTAGGTCTGCCAATGGAGTTATGGTCAGAAAGAGCTTTGAAAGAGATTGGAGATTCATTAGGTAAAACCTTGGATATAGATATTTCTTTCAAATCTAGTGTTTTTTGGTCTGTAGCTCGGGTTTTGGTTGAGATGGATATCAGTGAAGGCTTACCGGACTGTATGGAGATAGTTGTGGGGAATACAGTTCATAATCAAATCTTGGACTATTTGAAGATTCCTTTTAGATGTGTTCGTTGTCATGTTTATGGACATATTGCTAAGGAATGTTCTCAATATTTCACACAGAAAGTATGGAGGAGAAAACAAATGACTAGTGGGGATTTTCAAAAAAAAACCTTTCAGAGCTCAATAGTGCTCCCTGATTTGGCACAAACAAGCAAAAAGAATGTTGTTGAACCTAGAACCAAAACTCTGGAGAAGGAGGAAGAAATTTTGGGCCTAGCTTTATCTCCATTTCACTATTCACAAGCTGTTAGAGAAGGAGACAAAGTCATAAAGAAAACTATGAAAGGATTGGAACCCGATACTATTAAGTTTGTTGGTCAGTCATCTAAGCCTTATGACAATTACTGTCCAATACATGTGGAGAATAATATGGACTTAGGTAATAAAGAAGTTTGTACACTTCCTTATGAATCTTCGAAGAGAAGTCCCAGGGACAAGGAATTTTCTAGGATTTTGGACAATGGGCCGACAACCTCAAACACATTGAATAGGGATTGTGATCCAAATATTTTTGCTATTGGGGGAAGTCTTTTTGACCTATCAAGTGAATCTTCTAGGGAGGTATCTATTTCAGGGGATGGTTTGGAGATGGGCTCCTCTTGCAGATATTTGTTACGTTCTAGGAAAAGGGAATCCGAGTTGAGAACTTGTGCAGTTGTTGGAAGGTTAGGGTTAGGTCTGGACCTTATAAAGGAATCTTCCACTTCTTCAGCAGGTAGGAAATCTTTTTGTTTCATGCACAGGAGAAGGCATTGAGGGAAATTCAGCAAGGTAAACAAAAATCTATCAAAGGGGTCCTTAGAGCGGGACAAAACCCCTCTAAGATGTTTAAATGATCTTGTTATCCCTTAATATCCGAGGTCTTGGCAGTCCCTCTAAAAGACTTGCCTTAGCCAGGCTGGTGGAAATTCATAATCCGGATGTTATCCTTCTACAAGAAACCATGGGGGCAAGTACAAAAGTCATTGAAGGGTTAAGTAAATTGCTTAGGGACTAGGAGTTCTTGGCTCTAGATGCTACTGGAAATTCAGGGGGTGTTTTGACTGGCTGGAAGAACTCAATATCCTTAATTAATTCTTCCTTTATGGTTTCAGGCTTGTGGACAAAATTCTTTTTTAAAGACTTGGGTTTGAGGTTATCAGTTATTAATTGTTATGGTCCCTATGAAGATAGGCAGGTCTTCTGGGATGATTTTTTCTCCCAAAGGTGTGTTAGGGATGAAAGAGTTATCATTGGTGGGGACTTAAATTTTACTATGAATAGAAGTGAGGTATGGGGAGAATCTGCAAGACTTGATAGACTTGCAGATTACTTTAGACATAAGATTGAAGAAGCTGGTTTAATTGATTTGGAACCAATAAAATTAATGCCTACATGGAGAAATAATAGAGTTGGGGAAGTTGGGATCTCAAAGAGGTTGGACAGATTTTTGATCTCAGAGTCATTATACAATGAAATAGATAAAAAATGGTCATGGGTTGAGACTGGAGGTGGCTCAGATCATTCTCCCATACTTCTTCAATTAGAAAGTCAAGAGGCAAAACCTGCCAGTCCTTTTAAGCTCAATCCAATTTGGTTGGAGGAAGAAGATTTTCAACAACTGATTAAAAAAGAATGGATTGGTTATGACCAAAGTTCTAGGTCATCGATGAGTTTTCAATTTGTTGCTGCTTTAAAAAAATTAAAAGGAGTTGTGTCATCTTGGATTGTAGTTAAAAAGGAGAGTATGGATAGAGATCTTAAGTTGGTGGAGAAGGAAATTTCAGAAATTCATAAAAAGAATGAGGTTGGTTTGTTTAAAGAGGAGGAGAAAACAAGACTGGTTGAACTAGAAATTAAGAAGAACAAATTCTTGGAGTGGAGGGAAGTTGAATGGAGAATGAAAAGTAGAGTTGTATGGTTAAAAAAAGGGGATGAAAATACTAAGTTTTTTCATAATTTTGCTAATCATAGGAAGAAGGTTAACACTATCTGGGAGATGCAGAATGAAGAAGGGGTCCTCGTTAGGAGTTTTTCTGAGTTAGCAGATTTGGGAGTAAAACATTTTCAATCTATCTATAAAGAACCTGATAGAGTCAATATTGGGGAAATTTTAAAGTTAACTACTTTCTTCCCTAGTTTTGTGACAGAGGAGGACAATCAATTACTTATGAAGGAGGTCACAAAGGAAGAACTGAAAGTTATCCTAACTTCTTTCAAAAAGGATAAAAGTCCAGGGCCTGATGGATGGCCTATGGAGTTTTTCCTAGTTTTCTATGATCTTGTTGAGGAGGATCTTCTCAGAGTAATGGAGGAAGTTAGGTTGAGTGGTCAGGTTTTGGGGGCTTTTAACTCCACTTTTTTAGCTTTGATTCCCAAAAAGGAGAAGCCTAAAACCTTTGATGAATTTAGACCTATTTCATTGTGTAACTGTATCTATAAAATCATTGCAAAGATTTTGGCTGTTAGATTGAAGAAGATTTTCTCTGAAGTTATTTCCCAGGAGCAATTTGGGTTTATAGCAGGTAGACAGATTCTTGAAGCCATAGGAGCTGCACAAGAGGGCCTTCACTCTATTAAAACTAAAAATCTTCCTGCAATGGTCCTTAAACTAGATCTATCTAAAGCTTATGATAGAACTAGTTGGTTGTATCTCAGATTGATGCTATTACATGTGGGTTTTAGCTATCCGGTAGTAAAGTGGATTATGGGATGCATTTCTTCTATATATTTTGTTGTTCTTATCAATGGATCAGCTTCCAAATTCTTTAGACCCTCGAGAGGACTGAGACAGGGATGTCCTTTATCTCCTTTACTTTTTTTGCTGGTTGTTGAAGGATTGAGTAGAGCTATTTTGGATGCAAAGAGGGTAGGATCCTTATCCGGGATCAAAGTGGGGGTCCTTTATTTATCTCATTTATTATTTGTTGATGATGTATTGTTGTTCACAAATGGCAGTTTAAGGGAAGCTAGAAAGTTGAAGGAAATCTTGGACACTTACAATATTGCTACCGGCATGGAGATAAATTTTCAAAAATCCTCTATTTGCTTTAATGGTCTAGAGCAGGAGACTGAACAGGGTCTAATCCAAATTTTTCCTTTTAATCTCTTAGATTTCCAGGAAGGCTTTAAGTATCTGGGTTTTGTATTGAAGCCAAATACTTACAGGAAGAGAGATTGGGGATGGCTTTTAGAGAAGATTGAAGTTAGGATTAACCATTGGTGTAATAGATGGTTGTCTATTGGTGGGAGATTAACACTTGTAAAGTCGGTTCTTGAGGCAATTCCTATGTTTTGGCACTCCTTGGCCTTCATTCCCAAAGGAGTTCTAGAGAAAATAAGAAAACATTGCTTCAGATTTCTTTGGACTGGATGCAAGGAACATGAAGGCATTCCTTTAGTTAAGTGGCAGAGTATTGCTAGGCCAAAGGAGGAAGGTGGTTGGGGACTTAAAAATATCCATCTTTTTGGTTCTTCTTTGGCAGCAAAAAGTTTATGGAGGATTTTGACTAGAGAAGGATTATGGAAGAAGATTATTGAACAGAAGTATATTCGTCCAGGGACCTTTATGGATTGGATCAGAAGTCCACAGAAAAGCATTAAAAATATTTCCATTCAATGGAAGGCACTAGTACAGGCCTTTCCTATGATTGGAAAATATTTGGCTTGGAAAGTGGGCAACGGTGAACAAGTTAGAATAGGGGCTGATTCTATTTTGGGTTGTGGAGAAAACATTTTGTTGTCGGAAGCTATGATAAGTTCTTTACAAGACAAGGGTTTTTACTTTCTTCATCAGGTGGGGGAATCAGATTCTTCTAGTCTTTGGACCCAAGGTTGGAAGCAGGCTCAGGTCTTGGGTTTTTCTGATGAGCAGGTTGTTTTGTGGAAGGCTTACACTGATAGTCTTAATAAGAGTCATATCAAGCTGAGAGCTGAACCAGATACTATTGCTTGGGCATACAACAAATCTGGGGGTCAGTATACGGCTAGACTTGGTTACAAAGCAAATTTTGACCCTCATCCTCAAGGGCCTACTTGGTGGTGGAAGCATATTTGGAAATTATCTGCCCCAAAAAAGACAATTATTTTCATGTGGTTAGCTTTGAGAAATAAGGCTTTGACTTGGGAAGTTTTACAGAGGAGAAGCAGACAAGGTCCAAGTATTTGTATGTTGTGTCAGTCAGAGGAGGAAAACATCACACATTTGTTAATCAAATGCCCTTTTTCTCAACAGGTTTGGTTAGAAGCTGAACAGATAACTGGAGTACAAAATATTTGGGAAGGAGAAACAATGGAGGTATGCTTAAGACAGTGGTTTTGAAAAAAGAGTTGAAACAGTTTCTTTCTTTACCATGTCTTATATGTTGGGGTATATGGTTGGCACGGAATGCAACTATTTTTGAAGGGAAGTTAATACCCCCATTTCAGGTCATATTTCAGGTGAGGACTTTGGTCTCAATCAATAAAGGGCCTGGAAAACATAAGAAACCTCGACAAGTAGACAATTTGTTCATTGAAAAGTCTCAACCATGGGGTTTTTTTGATGGGGCCAGTCAGAGACAGTCGGCTTTTAGTAGCGCGGGAGGCATTATGTACTTCTCGGATACCCACTATATCAAATTTAAAGCAGGTCTTGGGACAGGTTCCAACAATTTTGCTGAGTTTCATGCTTTGAGATTGCTAATGAAGTGTGCTGCAGAGAGAAATGTGAAAAAATTACAAATTTTTGGAGATTCTACTCTAGTCATCAACTGGATGAATAGATCTACTCAATTAAAAAATAATCTGCTTAGACCAGTGGGAGATGAACTGCTGGAGGCGATTTCCCTTTTTGAAAATATCTCTTTTACTCATGTTTATAGGGAATTAAATCAAGAAGCAGATAGGTTATCAAAAGAAGGTCAACAGGTTCCAGAAGGTTTCTTGCAAATGGAAGAGAACAAGGATGGAGTTTCTTCTTTCACCCACATATCATACCCCTAGTTTCTATGCTAGCTCTGCGTTTTTACTGTGGGCCTATTCATTTGATTAGAGCTTTATGGCAGATTTTAACTGTTTCTTTTCTTTCTGCTGGTTTCTTTTTCACTGATTTCTATCCAGGTTTTGGACATGGAGGTTATTTGGATGATTAAGTATTGATATATAAGGATATTTATCCTTATTATCCCCATGCTTGTGCCAAGGCACCTGAGAAGTATAATTTTCTTTCATTCTTGAAATAAAACTACGATTTTTTTCTTGTAATGTAAAAAAAAAATGATACAGGAGTAAGGAAATGAAGAAATCAGAGGGAAAATAATCAAGAGAGTAAAAAGTTCACATAAGGAATCAATTTAATGATAAGTCATTAATCAAATTTAGATATTACCTGTTGCCACATTTTTGCTAGGGGCATAAATTTTATCAGGTTGTTGCCACTCTCCTTCTTCCCCGTTCTTTCTTCATATGTTATGATGATCTTCCTTGGTGCTTCCGCAAGTGTTCTGTTTTTAGTCCCCAGCTTCTGTCAGATCCGATGCCAAAATTGGCATAAAAAATTGCAAAATTTTACGAAGTGTTAGCCCTTTCCCGAGATCGTTGTTGTTATTGCGCGATTTCTGGCGCAGGCAGGTTTTTGAGCGACTAAGGGTCGTGTTTCAAAGTGGCAGATTTGCCTAAGTCCTTTGAACCCGAAGTCGCTACCGCGCACACCATCCGCCCGTCGCTATAGCACGTTTTGAGCGAAAATGGGCATCAGAAAAGAGTAGGCAGGCTCGAGATCACCGTCGCGGAGGGAAAAGCTCCCCAGCGCGCAAGAGTTTCCAGCGCTTTTGAGCTTGCGAGGCTGCTAAGAGTTTGAGAACGAGATCACTATCGCTGCCCCTCTAGGCCCGAAATCGCTCAGCTCTCCCAACGACATCCAGCAAAGAGACTTCCCCCCGAGCCCGGAATCGCCGTTGCCAAGTTAAAAAAACCCGAAATCGCTCATTTTGTGAGTGCTTTCGAGCTCAAGCCAAGGATTGCCTTGGGTTATCATTCCCAAGATCGTCGTCGCTCTTTAGCAATTCTGGGCACATCTTCCCCATTTCAGCGATTTTCGGCTGCAGTCAAAGAGAATGTTTGGGATGATTTTCCCTCCTTCTCCAGGTCAGATTTTGGAGTTCGCGCAAGTTGGACTTTAAGGAAGAGTGGGTGGGCATTGAAAGATAATTGTACCCCATCTACCAAAACTAAATAATAGCCCCTTTTCAGCGACCAATACTGTCAGAAGTTGTATAAGACTAAGTGAGAGCATGCTGCAAGTACCGGGATGGCCGACCAAGATCAAATCTCTCCCCTTTTTGCAGCTTTTGCAGCTTTTGGCAGGTTTGGCGATCTGCGCTTGGCATTGTAATTGGGAGGGAAAAATGCTATAAATAGCAAGTGTGTCTCATTGTAAAAAGGGGGGGGGAAAGGGGATATCTTGCTAACAAACTTCTCTAGCTGTACATCTGATCTTAATCCAAAAGTATATTTGGCTCAATTAGTTGCGTCTATCTTGTATGCTGCCTTTCTTTAGTATTTTTGTTTCACATTGCTTATTTTTCTGATTGCTGTCATTCTGCATATCTGGATCTCAGCATTGGCGATTAAGTATATCTGGAATAATATAGAAAGGATACATAGGATAGGGAAGTGCTAATGGTTTCTATGTATACATTGTTTTGATTGTTGTTGGTAAAGTGTTTGGTTAGTAATTGTGCTGCTTATCTCCTTCACCCGAAGTAAATCACATTTTCATCCCTTTCTACACTTTTAAATCCCTTTCAGCACTCTAAACTAAATCAAGAAAATATAAGGAAGCCGGCCTTCTCCGGAGATTGGCACGGAAGGCGTTCCTTCCTTCCGACCTTTCAATCTGCTGGGCGAATCTAGGGCGCAAAGACCTAAAACCTTTCCTAGTGGCAGATTCGTAACCAACATTACCCCATCTGAACAAATAAGTTTTGGCCCATGTATCTGGTTTGCAGTCAAATGCTTGACATAGGAGTACTTGTGCATTACATTCATATAGCTTTGATTAAGAATACGGAAGTACAATTTTGATGGCAAAAGTTGGTTCTCTTGTAGCCATACTTGTCAATTTGGCTTATAATATTCTCTTAAAGTATCTAATCTGGCCCACTCTAGACTTTGCTCCCACAACACTTGGTGCGAATTTTTATTTAATCCACTGGCAAGCATATGCCAAAATCCATCTCTATGTGCTAAACAAAGTGCATGAAAATAGTATTGGTTTCCACTCTTCATATGAATATACGACCATATAAGAATACCAAAAAATATTGCTATAAAAACAAATTGAGCATGGACATTTAACATGGTGTAAAACTCAATGTCATCGCCAAGGGAAAAGAGGAATCATACTTTATTATGCATGAAATGGAGTGTAAACATGTAGTACATATAGAATGGCCAAAGGGGGACTATAAAGCTACTCTTCTCCTTCAAATTATGCCTATAATCAGCTCACCCCTTATCCTCCCTCTTGTAGATGTCATTTCTTACACATCCTTTATGGGATTTGAGCTTTGGTTGGGCTTTCAACCCTTCATTTCCCATGATTCTCCATTCCTCCATTATATGATGACACCCATATGGTATTTGGCATTTAGAAATATCAAACAGGCAAATTTTGACCTTATGTTTTATGGACAGGCATCCTTCAATTAAAATTTCAATTCAATTTGTCTTTGTTTTAACTCTTTATGCTAAATATAATATTTCATATTTCAATTCGTCTCATGCTACATAATAGTGTAAATTGTTTGAATTTCCCTCCTCACAAACTATATTTGCCTCATCGGTGGCTCCTTAACTTTATATGAGAATATAGGTCCGAGGTGTAGACCAATTGGTTCGACCAAACCCCGTAAGGGGGGCGGAGGTCCAAGGTTCAAATCTCGGGCCTCGCCGGACTGAACGCTTGTCCCTTTCCTGGTGCTTTTAGCAACGTAAAAGGTTTAAAATGATTGTGGCATGGTGGTTATAGGTGCGGACTGCGCGAAGAACTATGTGGCGGCTTCCGGGGCAGACAACGCAGAATACTATGGCGGCCATAAAAGCCGGACAACCCGAATTCGTGGGGGCTACCGATTCCACCATGTAAATTCAAAAAAATCACAAAAAAAAAAAACTTTATATGAGAATATGATGGCTGTCATCTCATGATGATCGTCATCATCATCAACAGTCTTTAATTGAACAAATAGAACTTTTTGCATATTTATTTGCTTGAATGGACTGATTTTCTTCCTTTTACTCCTTTTCAATGCTCATCTCTCTTTGGAAATGCAACACATCTTCCTTTGAACTTTGCATATATACTTCTTCATACTTATCGAAGACAATGTGATATCTTGCTTTCCTTTGGCACATATACGATGAAAACAGTTGTCCCATTCTTGATTGTTGAAGGTCATGTATCTCAAAGGAGGCCAAGGTAAGCAATCACAATTCTGAGATGGCTAACCTTCTCTCCCTTTGGTTGCATACCTGCTTGTTCTTCTCTCCATTGTCCGAGCTTGCATTAGTCTCGTCCAATCCTATGGAAGGATGCTCTCTTGGAGATGCTTGGCATTTTTTCCTAGCTTCTTTGATGTTATCAACTTATCACAACCTCCTTTATGCATTTTTAATGCAATGGTTGCTTGTTCTTCTATATGGCTTATTTGGAATGTTCATCTCTCTTCAAAGATGCTTTACACTCCTTGATGTTTTGCTTGATGATGATATCTCCCTTGGAAATGCTTTGGTGTATTAGTCATTGTCCCTTCGCGATGGAATGCATACCTTCACTCTTCTTAGAGATTTTTCCCTCTTCAAGGTATGCAAGATCCATATGTTGAGCTCTTGCTACTACTCTATCGAATCTTTACTTCCTTAGCCATTCTTACCAAGCCCTTGCCCTTCCTCAAAACTTTGGAGCATATGCCTCTTGTATGTTGCTTGTAATTTGCAAAATCAAAATTTTGATTGCTTACCATGGTCTCCTTTGTCATGGTGCAAACAGTCTTTAGTGTATATCTGCTCTTCCCTTTGCTCTTCCTCACATGCTTCTTGGTGTTGAGGTAGCAAACACTCCATTGATGCCAACTTCTCTTGTATTCTTTTTGCTTCTTTTACATACTTGCCTTCTACTTGTGCTATGCTATGCCCAACTGCATATCTTGTCGTTGCATCTTGCCAACTTGCCTTGCAACTATTTCAAGTTCTTGATCTTGGAGTTTCGTTTTTAGCACTTCATTCTTTTCTTCCCAGCTTTGAAATCTCCTTGAATTGTTGTTAGTTTTTCTCCAAAAACTCTTTTACCCTGCTCTCCTCCACTTGGAGCTGAGATGGCTGCTAGATTTGGTCATGTAGGAACCATGGTGTGCAGACAACAGGCCAATAAAAATTTGCTTTGATACCAATATGATCTGAAACTGCCACCAATGGAACATCAAACATATCCTTTTACAAAGTTTATCTCTTAGGTTTAGTTTCATTTGGACTTTTAACAAACTCTCTATTTTGCATCAAGCCTACTCTTTAATGGCTGGAAATTATCTTATATGGTAAGGAAAGAGTATGGACAGTGCATAAAGAGATTGAAACAAATATTAATGCAACATGAAATATGCCACAGTAGAATGATATGCTACTGTGTAAAACCAGTGTCCACTTGTAGCTCAAACTTTCTAGTTTCCAAGCATGAAAAGCACATGAACAAAGGAACGCACCACTTGTTTTAATAGTGTGTACAAAAAGATAAGATTATCATATTGATGTCCATGGATTGACTCATGCAGGTCAATAACACTTGCTGAAAAAGAGTTGCTACAAAATACTATAGTAACACAAAAATTACTAATAAAATATGAGTACAGTAAAAAGTTGTTACAAACAAAGATTTCAAGATTTAAACCTTTACTTATTTCTGTTATTTGGTAACTTGAAATTCTTATCCTCTTTAAGGTAGCTTAATATCTATACTACAAATCATAACTAAATCTGTGAAATGGGGTAACATTAATGCCATGCAATATCAATGGTTTTCAAACTATGAAAAATCATTAGAAAAGAGAAATATCTATGCCAGAGAGTCTGCAATCATCCTTCACCATAGAATATACCCTATAGCAACCTATGTTATCACAAAAAGCCTTAGGCAAAAATGCCGCAGTTACCACTAGCTCATGGTACGCAGCATAGTATTGAGGATATCTTCCCATGGTTCCACCAAAAGCTTCTTGCCATGTATCTAACAGAACCAATATCTTCTCTTTGACATGAAGATCTGCCTGCAAGTAAAATAAACAAAACCCAGGGTTAACACTTAAGACAAAAATGGATGCAAAAGAAGAGATATAAACCAATCATATATGAAAGCACAAGAATACCAACAAAACTGAATTTATCAAAAAAGCAAAGGACAACCAAGGTAAGATTACTGACAGTCTTCTTCTTTACCAACTTCACCATCTCATGAAGCACATCCCTCTCAGCAACTTGCATATGAACATACTCCCCACAGTTCTTTATTAAAGTCTCCAATAACTAAAGCAGAAAAAAGAATGTAAACTTGCAAGGTAAGAATAATCATTTGTGGAGGGGAGATAAAATAATTCTCCCAAATCTACATAAAGAGACAACAGATGGAAGAATAAGTTAGAGAAAGATTTAACATAACTTTTATAATTAACTATTTTGTTAACAACAACCTAGATTTTACGACTACATACCATTTTCCAACTTGAATGAGTGATCCTGCATATTTCATTTTTCCTTTGCATTTAATGAGACCTAAAGCTTCACACAGCCTCTGATCTAAAATTAATCTTCTACTCTTTTTGACTTTGCACTAGCTTGGTTCTTGTCTAGCTAAATCAGCTTTAAAATCCTATTCTGCAAATAAAATGAAGAAATGCACATTGAATGGCACTGCAAGTCTTTAACATGCAAATTGTATAGTATTACATGCTCCAGCATTATATTAAAATATCTCATTGTGATAATTGTTGATGTCATGTTAACAAATGGAATTAGCTCAAGAAGTTAAAAACATGTGCTTTCAACAGGAAGACCCAAGTTTAAATCTTGCCAGGCAATGTAATACTACTATGTGGTTTGTTAAAATACCATGGCAACATAGTGATGATGATATGGATGGGACCCATTTCAATCTCATATAACTAGATAAAAAGATAATGTTGCTCTCGTGTTATGAATATAGTCGCTAGTAGTGCCTAATATTAAGGTTAGGCTTTAACCAAACAAAACATGGGTTAGTGATGTTTTACAATGACCATATAGGGGATCAAAAAATAAAATGTATGTGCATGGTAGAGCTGTCGTGCCTGTCTCAGCCACACCTACTGTACCATTTGTTGCAGTACTAAGGAAATCTTTGTATTCTTCCCATATTTAGCATAGTTACCAAATCCTGCTGGATGAGACCAGATTTTACAGACTGTCCAGATTGGTCCAGCCAAATTTGTAGCTTTGTAAAGTTATTAAAACCTAGTAGACTAAGAACATGAGGAAAATGAGCTAAAACTTGCACTGTGTGCAAGAAAATAAGGTGTAGATGATTTGCAGTTTGCCTAGCATCACCTTATCATCCTTTTCTGCATATTATTGTTTTGTAATTCTTCTTCAACAAAGAAAGTCAGTTTTCAATATATCCTCCTTGTAATCACCAAAGCCTGCATGCAAATAGCAGTGCACAAGTTTGACTAGGCTTGACTACAATGCTTTGATAAACAATCTAACTTTGCAATATATAACATCTATTATGCATAATATATTTCTATAAAGTTATGCTCATGAATTGTTGTGTATTTGTATTTGATATATGTTTTTTTTCAACTGCATCCATACTTTCCAGACATGTTTGGAAATTCTGACTTTTAATTTTGGAGGGCCTCTTAAACGAGTCTGAAGTTTCAAACCCTGTATATCAAGACTTCTTTTTTAATTTAAATGAAAAATCAAATAATCAATCTGTACTTAATGTGCTTAATAGTTCATATTTTATTTGAGCATATGACTATTCCTTATCGAAGTTTTTTGAGCTTTTTTAGGGATTCCAAATTTTCAGATCTTTTGGACCTTACAAACGAACCAAATTTTTCGAATCTCGTAACTATGATATTCTGTTATTTATGATTCTAGCTCACTATTTTGTACAAAATCATCAATAAAAATGTGTATAGAGCTCAAATGACGTAGAGGAATGTTTGTACTGAACACACAAGTCACTTGAACAAGATGTAATACCTGACTGAAACCCATTTTCTTAATTCACCAGATTCTTCCCTTTGTTATTTGCCAACAACACATCCCTCACAGATCTCTTTTCTTCCAAAATGGAGTTAAACATTGCAACTTTATATGTTTATTCAGTAGGCTAAGCAAAAAATACCATAGATAATTTGCTATGTTACACTTGACAATGAGGAAATGTGAGATACAAATCCTAGGAGGAAAAAAGGTGATGGCAATATGGGAAAAAAATACAAAAAAATAAGCAGCACGTAGCTTATTTTTATCACAAAGTATGGAATGGCTGACTAGCCCTGATTTACTACACATCATTAAATGGTCAAAAAAGTCAATTATCTTCCCTCCTACCCAGAGATATAAAAATAAAATCAAAAACAAAAGAATAATAGTGATAAATATTTGTTTAAATGGATTTTACAACTAGGTACATGCAACTAGACAAGTTTCAACTTTCGGCAAAAACAATGGCGTTCGTGTAGTTGACTGCATGACCAACAGAAAGTGCAAATGAAAAACCGTGTAAAGTGTTGCTCAAATAGAACATGCAGGGGGCATGTCCCTGTGATGAGGGGGCAAAGGGACATGCAATGGTGAGCATTACACGTTGGAGATGCTTCCCTCTGGAACATAGGATAGTTGTATCTTTCTGAAAAAAAAAAATCTTTGATTTTGTGCCAGTTACCAATGCTTGCTAATTTACAGTTTAACTTTTGCATCTCTATAGACCATTCAAGGCCTCTCCCTGGCCAATCATTTATTTGTATTTGTCAGAGTCAACTCTAGCAAGTTTACTTACTAAAAGTAAATTATTTTTCGGTAAAATGCCATAAAGTACATTTTGAATCCTGCAGAGGCTTCAATCTGACATCTTAAGGGAATGATTGCAGCCCCTCCACCTCTAAAGTCCTATATGAGCCAAAGCAACAATATTAATATCATGTTCAGTTTCATCTATGCTGGATAACTAACCCTTCCTCCAGTCATAAGCTTGTATCTTCAGAGTTTAAAAACCAGCAACGCACATCTCCTGACATAGTTTTCTAAGACTAAAAGCCAAGAGAAAAAAATCCCTCTTCATCTTTGGTTATCCTGATTATTCTCTTTCCCCTTAGGCCTTTTACTTTTATTTTCTGATTCACTCATAACAAAAGTTTCTCAGACAATATTTCTGAACCTTTCCAAGTTTCTTGCAAAGAAACAACTCTTGGTTTTCCAAAGGGCTGTGGTAAAAGCAATGAATTACATTCTTAAGAGGGTTACCCAGGTTTTAATTCCATCACCACAATAAGAGGCCCACAACTCAGAGGACATGTCCCAGAGGTACCTTCATAAGACAGCAGCCCAATATTATCTCCACACTGCAAAAACGTAACCCACTACTTTATCGCAAGATTGCCAAACAAAACGAAAAAAATGAGAACTCTTAGTCGTATGGGTACCTCTTTCTGTACATGAAGATTTCATTGAATTTGCTCTTTTTATTTTTTGGTTAAACCAGCTTCTCACCTTTCTGCTTTCACACAAGGGCTTTGTCCTCTGTTTCTTCTCCTCTGTGTATTCCACTACTTTTGCTGCAAAAGCAATCCTATGACCTCCAAAAAGACAGAGAGTGAAGTAATGGAATTTTGTAAAACTTGGGCAGGCTGTTGAAAGTAACTGTATCTATTCTTTATCTTCCAACTTTTCTCGTAGAGCATTTAACAGATTCCTAGTTCTTTTTACTTTGCTTAGGTAATCGCTTAGTTAATCTGTGAGACTCATTTTCAACCATACAATTATTGTTTTTTTTAGTACAAAAATCTAACTTCATTTTAAGTTTTGTACAATTCTTTAATATATCTTAAACCCAGGAATTTTCAATATATTGTATCTGTGGAATAATTTCATGCATGACTGCCTCTCTGTTTTGTTCTCAAACTCCTCTATTCAAGTAAGGATTATGCTTAATTTTATCCTCATCACCTAAAACCATTTTTTCAACCACCAGTTTTACATAAAAATTGTGTTGATACGCTTCCAAAGCTGTCACATTTTCCATTAACGTTTCACGCATCTGACATCAAGACACCTTCCAAACCATACTGTTCTAGAAAAGCTTTTCTGGCCTCAATAAGCACTATTTACACCTCATACAGTCTCCCTCCTCAAAGATCTCCTAGCCGCTGTTATATGACCTCATCATTTATATGATGAACCTTACAAGTGATTAACAATTCATTTAAATTTCTTTCGAAATTTAAATGAATTGTTATAAATTATGGAATAGATTTACTTGCACTTGGGAGATTAAGTTGTGAATAATATGAACATCAAATTTTAAATTTAGACTAGGAAATACAGCACATACAGCATTTAGATGACACATACATCCTGCAAAATCTCATTGTGGCTTTATCTACCCCACTTTCAGCCTCTCGCATACCACAACACTAAAGTTCCAGGTCCATCCTGTTACTGTACATATTCCAAAAAACTTATCAGGATTAAACAACTGTATGTGATACATAACATGAGGCTTCTAATTGTCTTCACATCAGCCTTCATGGCTAGCATATCACCATCTAGCTCGAACATCATTCTCTTTCCTCCCCGGTTGGCAACAGTATCAAAGATTTTTGTCCAAGTCAACATCCATTTCAGGCATATCTCTGTATGCCTGGATTCCACTGGGCTAGGTGAGTGTACACTCCCACCAGTTGGAGACTGAGGCAAACCAACACGTTCACAGAGTTATTTCAATATTTTAATACATGATTGAGCAGGAAATAACTTTGATTTGTGTTTTTTCTCCTAATATTTATAAATTCCAATTATTTAAGCTGTTGTCCCCTGCCATCTTCCCAAAAAATGCATCACATTGCAGGAGTCCCCTCGGTTCCTCCCTTCCCCGTTATAGAAACTCCTTGGAACATAACTACAAAGTCATCCCTGCCAAATGTTTGGTGCTCCATTGTGGTTAGAAATTTGTGCAACATTAGGATTCCAACTAATTCCTATCAGGAGTTCCTTAATTTCAAAACTACAGTTTAGGGGAGGGAAAATGCAGTGCTTTGCATACTGTTTGAAACTTCAGTGGATATGAACTTCGAGTGTAGAATGCTAACTTTTTTGTTAATATTTGCAGTATCTCATATTAAAGATAGTTTTATCTCAAGCTTAGTGCATTATGTTTGAATTGGATAACACAATTAATCTTCAATGTTAGAGACAGATTCTGCTAGCCTTGATTTTGTAGATATTTCTGGACTTTATCTTCACTATCTTGATATAGTACATCCTAGATTATAATGATCAAAAAATAAAATATAAAACAAAATACACAATCATACAAATATTGCTAAATTTACTACCTTAGTTAAAACAAATTACATACCGTGAGGGAAAGAAGTTGGATTTTAGGATTCTTATTCCCAAGGCGCTTCTTGACAGCTTTGACCACATCCTTTGCTTGTCTGTTTATTCAAAGTGAATTTAATCCCATTCAAATCTTTAATAAAATCTTTCTATAATTTAAAACAGGAATTGAAATTAACTATATGTTCTAAAGCTAGCACTTCAATGGAAAAAGTTGTACAATAAAACAAAAAGAAGATGAAAACAAAACATTTAATGAAATAGGCATATATTTCAAAGATATTTTCAAAAAATCAAACAAGAAACAAGTTGCAACATTCTGACAGGAAATGTTCTAATCATACATTGAAAGGACACAGTAATATATAGAGTGAATGAATTAGTAAATAAACATACAAAGAGATTGTATCAAAGTAATTGAAAACCCAAAAAACATTCATACAACTAAAAAAGGTAAGTTCAATAAGTATTTAAAATGACTGATAACGAAGCTCTACTCTTCTTGGAGCAGGCGAATGTAACTGAAGGATGCAGTGGGGAGACTGCTTGTTTAAGACCCTTGGGAAAGGAAAAACTTAAACTGCTATAGTAAGGCATCAACCAACATGGTTCCATTTTAGAAATCTTTCGGATTATGCCTCACAAATGCAAATTGTGGAAAAAAGATAATGAAAGTTGTTTCAGGTAGCAATTTGGAAGATGCGGTTTTGCAAAAAATGGATGAATAGGTTTATTACCAGTTTCTGGTTGTTTTCCATGTTAATTATGTTGTTAACAATAATGCTGGTAAATGAAGGTGCTACACAAGTCCCAAAGAAATCAGGAGTACTCTGTCCATTCTAACCTACTTTTAGATAATCAGGATGGTACAACTGCTAAACTGGATAAATAGAAAAGATCCAAAGATTTGTATCATAAGTAAGATTAATTTAATAAAATCTGTAAGTATACTCTGTTGCAGAGGAAGCAGAATGACCAAACATTAACAAGAGGAGAGAGGTGAGAATAAAGAAGATGGGTGTACCATATTTTGCATGTTTAACCCCACATTTGATCCATTTAGCTATTTTTACACTCTGGTTTTAGTTTGTGCCTGA
Source organism: Wollemia nobilis (assembly GCA_028583015.1). Classification (NCBI taxonomy): domain Eukaryota; kingdom Viridiplantae; phylum Streptophyta; class Pinopsida; order Araucariales; family Araucariaceae; genus Wollemia; species Wollemia nobilis. Next base: position 12,332,141 of record JAQPPZ010000513.1, read on the forward strand.
GATTTTGAATCCAAATCAAAATTTTATGCCTCTATATGCCCAGATGTGTAATATGCTTGTTTATAGAACTCTTGAATTGATTGTAATATCCTGATATAGTTAGTTTTTTTATTTTCATTTTTGTTTGATCCTAAGGTTCTTTTCTCTAGAACATTCCATTGCAACTCGCTGTTTTCTCCAGTACCATTTTGGTCATTCACAGATGCTAATATAATTTCATTTAACTTCATTTCATTTATACATTCTTATTGATTGCTTTAAGAACATGCTTTTTAAGTTGAACTACAACAACCCTTTAAGGTGGAGTTAGAAAAGGAATGAAATGCAATGAAATTATATTAATGTCCATGAATGACAAAGAAGCTCAATGAGACTATAGAGACTAACATAATATATATATTTAATCAACAAAGTTTTGTGACCAAAAAACAAATGTAGCTCCCATCTTCTATTTCATTCAAATTTAAAAGACAATATCAATAACATTCAAGACCACAAAGCAAAATAAATTCTACCAACCAACCAATTTTAAAGTCATGGTGAAGCCAAAGTACGACAAGAGAAAGAAATGTGCCCATAAACTGCATATCACCAAAAAGAAATGTGCTCATAAACTGCATATCATTAAAACGCTGATCAACAAGAACAATATACGTGTACATGTGTTGCGCTATATGCATGACTATCAATGCCTAATAATTGGAGGGAATTTAAAATTTATGTAAGAATTGTCATTTATTATGCCAATCTTGTAAATCCTCTCAGTTGATATCAAATGAATTATGAATTGACTTGTCCATCCTCCAATTTTTAATTTAAGCAAAATCACTGAAATGAAATCTGCAGGAATCTTACTTAAAAGCTGGAATGAATGGTGTCATAGAAACGTCAATCAGAAGTAACCCTTAAAGGTAATCCAGAACTTAATTATGAGAAAAATTGTATCATAGAATTTGTAATTTCATTCAAGGAATACAAAGGAGCACTCCAAACATTCTACAAGCTCTGGTTATTAAAACATCAAAAGCTAGTCAGTATATGGCAATAAAAAGGGACAAGGAAAAGAATATGATCATAGTCTGCATATGACAAAAAATAGGACCAGTATATGTGTACATGTGTTATGTACCTATCAGATAATTAGTAACAAGAAATTAAGGTCATGTTAATATGTATGACTAATAACAGATGGAACTTCAACGGCAAAAGGCATTGGGCTTTCCTAACAAAGACCCAAGTTCAATTCATGGGAAGGGTGGCCCCGATATGCCCCCAACTTTTCAACCTATTCAAAAAAAAAATTAACAGATGGAACTTCAACTAAATTTTAATATGTTCCATAAAGTTTCCAGGCAAGAAATTAAGGTCATGTTAATATGTATGACTAATAACAGATGGAACTTCAACGGCAAAAGGCATTGGGCTTTCCTAACAAAGACCCAAGTTCAATTCATGGGAAGGGTGGCCCCGATATGCCCCCAACTTTTCAACCTATTCAAAAAAAAATTAACAGATGGAACTTCAACTAAATTTTAATATGTTCCATAAAGTTTCCAGGATAGGATGGTGCAGACAGTGGAATGCATTTCCAGGGCTGTGGGACAAGTTTTGAAGAGGACTCCAGAATAGTGGCATGCATTTTTGAGATGGCGGGATGTGCCTCCATGACAGCTCTTGGGCCCTGAGACATGATTAACGGGACCAGTGAAATTTTATATGAAATGTCATTCGTAATGCCAATCTTATAAATCATCTAACTCAATATCAAACGAATTTGAAATTGTATTACAATTCTCCAGTATTCAACTGAAGTAAAATCACAGAAATGAAAGGTGCAAAGAACTTACTAAAAAATAGGGATAAATGGCATTGTAAAGACTTCAATTAAAAATAAGCCTTAAAGAACAATCTAGAAGTTAATTACGAGAAGACCTGTTGAAAAGATTTGATATCTAAGAATTCGAATTCTCTTTCAAGACTAGAAAAGACCACTATACATATTACTTTAATAAAGGCTTTAATTACTTAAACATTGAAAGCTAATTTGAAATATCTAGAAATTGAGCTATATGCCAGGAGTTGGATTGACTGAAATATTCGGATCAAGTCACAATACTCCTAATTGCCTCAGAATAGACGAGCCTTTTTTTTCACTTAAACTCCAACTCAAGGAAAAACTAGGCAAAAGACTCTGCAAATAAGAAAAAATATAAGATACATAAATTATAAAATAAATGCAATGCTTCTACTTGTCAAATCTTGCAGCGAGTCTGGCAGATTCTGGCCAAAAGACTCGCTAGATTTTGGTAGTCTTAACACTATGATTCAGAGTTTGGATCTTGCCCAATTCTGAAGAGTTCTGAAAAAGACCTAGAACACCATTTCAAAAAACTTTGAATCCAGACTCCTTTAATATCAAGGAATTAAGTCAATGGTCTGTTAATGCAACTGCAAACATTTAAATTAGGCTTGTGCAACACAACTAACCACAGTACAAAACTTTTTATTGTTTTTCAAAGCTTGAAAATAGCACTTGCAAACAGATTCCAAATCTTAAACATGAGACATGCTATAAAAATCTAAAAACAAGAACCTTACATATATAATATAAACTGAAAGCAGCTCTCACTCTTCTAGGCTTTGACTGGATGAACAACGTCCATGTCAAAGAGAAATATGTACAGCAGAAGTAACCAAAGGATTAGGTAATATGTAAACGAAAAGAAATGGTTCTCCTTGATAGAGAAATATAAGATGACAATCAAAGAGTCGCACACCATCACTCCACAGATTAAATGTGTTAATTATGAGTTCAATATCATCTGCCTAACGGTGTTAGAGAAATATAGAAGAAATTGTCTCAATTATGAAAAGTAATGTCCTTAAACTCATGCTAACAGCAGCACAAAGTACATTTACTACCATGCACTATAAGCTTCAACAGAACATCTATGAAAAACTCAATCTAGAGTCACATAGAAAGAAATGAGCCATACACAAATTTTTCCAAATGTAACTAAAGTAAAACCATAGAAACATTAAATTATGTGGAATTTAAAGATCCACTTAAAATCAGATCCATCAAAGCATGAATTGAGCCAGAAAAGGATATTAATCTATGATAGTAACTTTATAATGGTCTTTATAAAATGGCATGAGCTCAAGCAGTTAAAAACATGGGATCACAATGAAGAAACCCAGGTTAAAATATTGCCAGGCAATATACGCATAATTGCCAAAATATGGTTTGTTATAATTCTATATGGTTTATTGGAATACTGCAGTGTCACAGTCTTAATGTGATATGGATGGGGCTGTTTCAATCCTATATAACTAATTTAAAATAAATATATTTTTTTTTTAAACATTAGAATGACCTCACTTCCAGTTGGATACAAAATCAACAGATAGCTGGTCTATGTTATTGTGCAAAGAGATGAGTCCTTTTTAAACGTTTTTTTTTCAAAACTATATCCACACTTCTAGCAGTGAAACTGGCTAAAATAAATCTCAGCTGCTAGCCTAGGGAAGATCATTTCAAATTTTTAATTTAGAGATAGATGTTCCCACTACTTCAACAGAATCATCTTTAAAGAAATGGTGCAAGCAGAACAGTTACCAGGTTTGGGTGATTCAGTTTGGACGGAAGGCCAAAAAATTTCAAAGGGTCACTTTTATTTTTCAAAAGGGTTCAGTTTGGTTTGGAAAAATAAATTTTATATATATCCATGAAAAATATATAAAATTTCAGATTTCATAGTTTTGAAATTCAATGCAATCAAAATGCAAGTCCAAAACAGATGTGAATACTTCAATGTTGAAATGGGCAATGTTTTTCGCCAATTCTGCCACTAGTAGACATCCAAAATCTAGTAAATTTGCAATGGCTGTCAGATATTTCTGAACTCCAACTGTCTATAAGTCAATGGCAATGGGAGAGTGTAATGAAGGCATTTTTCCAGCAACGGCTGAAAATGGTTCAGTCCAAACTGAGCTGGTTCTCTTTGTTTGGACCAGGTTCGGCCAAGCCTAGTAACCATGGCAAGCAGGATGAATGAATGCATTGTGGTTTTGCAAAGCCGGACTTGCTTTGTAGTGCTATATTCTTGCATAGATTAAGGAGCTCAACAACCTTAACGTGCTAATCTGCCATGGGATCTGAGGTATAATTTGGGCAGTCACATCTTTTGGCTTGCAACATCAAGATTTAGCAGGATGCTACTATGGTCTTTCATGGGGATCTAACCATTTCAATTTGTAGATGTGATTCACCAATTGCAACCTCAAGTGAATGTGGCCTCAGCTTATGTTATGAAAACTTCAAGAAATACAGCAATAGCATTAGCAATCCAATATTGTGCAATAAACAATATCCAATGATACTATAATTCACATCCAATTGCCAAAAAAACTCAAACATGCAATAATCCGATTCCAAATTCAAATCAATAGAAATCCTTGGCCACTTAGAGAGAGCAAAGTCTCTTAGCCACTTGGAGAGGGCGAAGTCTCATATGCGCAAAAAATACGACTAAGATTCTGTTGGCATTTTTGCCACATTTATTTGATTGCTGTTTATTCATGCATTAGATGTTGCAATTCTCACTTCTTTACAGGTTTTGATGCAAAAAATGCCTAAGTCCGAAGACTATCGCGATATCGCGACAAAAAGCAGCATGGAGGACACATTTTCAAAACCGTCGCGATATCGCGACATGTCGCGTTATCGCGACATGTCGCGTTATCGCGACATGTCGCGTTATCGCGACATGTCGCGTTATCGCGACATGTCGCGTTATCGCGGGTCTGCCGAGGAGAGAGAAGACAAAAGCCAAAGATGTCGCGAAATCGCGACTTGTCACAGTTTCGCGGCGCAAAAGGGCAGATAGGAGCAAAAGTCGGAAACTGTCGCGATTTCGCGACATGTCGGAAAATCGTGGTCAGCGCAGTCAACAGCAGCAGGGGGTAAAATTGTCGCGATATCGCGACGTGTTGGATTTTCGCGGTCAAAGTGGTCAACGGAGCCAGAGCGACAAAATTGTCGCGAAATCGCGACATGTCGCGTTTTCGCGACTTGCGATGGCCAGGGAGCATAAGGTTAGAAAAGGTCACGATTTCGCGACATAACTCAGCAAAGGGTGATGGCAACAAACTATGTAGCGATATCGCGACAAAATATTGAACGCGGTCCAAAAGGCGGAAAACGTAGCGAAATCGCTACATGTTGCATGGTCGCGGCAAGGTGGAGACAAAGAAGCTTTAGACATGAATAGGTCGTGATTTCGCGACATTTCTAAAGGAAGCGATAAGAAAGAATTTGATGTCGCGATTTCGCGACAGTTCTGGAGATGAGGGCAAGCAAGAAGTTGATGTCGCGATTTCGCGACATTTGTGAAGATAAAGCCTAACAACATAGACTTGTCGCGATTTCGCGACACATGGGGCAAGAAGGACTTAGTGCAGAAAATGGTAGCGATTTCGCGACGCGTCGCGTTTTCACGGAGAGGAAGCAAGGAGGTAGCCAGGTTGTACGGAACGTCGCGATTTCGCGACATGACGAATTTTCGTGGTTCGAAGCAGCAAAGTCCAAGCAGACAGAACCTGTCGCGATTTTGCGACATGATGGAGATTGAAGAGTCACTTGAGGCAGAATGTCACGTTTTCGCGGGTTAGAGAAGGACCGTACAGAATGCATGAAAATTGTAGCGAAATTGCGACATGTCGGATTTTCGCGACTTGGAAGAGAGCATTGAGCAGCAGCAGAGAAATCGTAGCGATTTCGCGACATGGTGTCGTTTTCGTGACTTGGAGAAATGAAGAAGGCAGGTGAAAGAACATGTCATGTTTTCGCTACATATTGAGGAAGGAAGTTCCAACAAAGGCGAATGTCGTGATTTCGCGACGTCTCAGGAAGATAAAGCCGAAAAGAGAAAAGTGTAGCGAAATCGCGCAATGTCATGTTTTCGCGATTTGATGCAGCGAAGAGAACAAAGAGATGAAGAATGTAGCGAAATCGCGCATTGTCCCATTTTCGCGGCAATAGGGCAGAAAAGGAGCATGATGGTACGGAACGTCGCGAAATCGCGCAGCGTCGCGTTTTCGCGGTTCAAGGTTGCGAAGGAGATAAAGAAGCCGAACCTGTAGCGATTTCGCGACATGGTTGGTTTTCGCGATTCGAAAGTGAGAGAAGTGTATGGAGCAAAAATACGTCGCGTTTTCGCGACCTGTTACAGTTTCGCGCCAGAAAGCGGTTCAAACGGTCCGATAAGGTTTTGCGATTTCTGATGATTAAAAGCCCTCCAGAATTGAATGTTTTGCTGCTTTCCGATGCGAGCAAGGTAGAAGAACGTGTTCAAACCACCAGAATTAAAGATTTCCATTATTCGAAGCTGTTGTTCGTGGTTTTTCTAACGGTTTCAAGCATATTTTCAAGAACGACAATTTAATGAAGATGACCGACTCCTTATTGCATTCAATTTCTGGTTTCTCCGAGGCTGGATTAAGGGGATCATTTCTTTGTTTCCGTTGCATACTTTGTAGATCTCGAGGAGGTCCGTTTCATATTTTTAATGCTGCAAAGAGGCAAGACCTCTATATAAATCAATGTAAATCTTAAGAACAGGGATCGGGAGTTTGAGAGAAACTTTTGCTGAAAGCTTGAAGTTCATTGCATGAATGAAAGATAATTGGCCTCTGATTTTGCAAGCATCTGTTTGTGTGATTTTTCTTTCTGTTATTTACATTCCTAATATAACACTCATATTCCTTATTTGCTGCTTCATTTGAATTCTGCATGTTGAGTTTGAATATTGCTTGTGAGGGAGTGAGTTCTGGAATGTGATCTTGGAGGGATTTTCTGCGCAAGGTTGTAAGAGAATTAAGTTAATATCTTATGTTATATGTTGTTGTTGTACTTAAAGTGATCTGCTGTTATTCTTTCCCGATCTAACAAATTCGGCCTACGGCTATATTTCCCATCTCTTTCCATGTATTTCCTGTTTCTTTTTGCATATTTGTAATTCCTTTCCAGCAACTCTAATCTGAAATCAAAAGGGAACCAGCCCACTCTGGAGATTGGTCTGGGAGACATCTCTTTCTCCCAGCCTTTCAATGTTGGCCGGGTCTAGGGTGCTTAGTTTTAGAAAATCCTTTCCTGTGGCAGATTCGTGACCAACAGATTCCAATACGAAAGATGATTCCAACTACCACATAACTCTTCATATTTATAGACTAAATCAACATTAACCCTAACCCTAATGCTCAAGGGGTGACTATCTAAACCTAGGGCCCAAGCTAATAAAATAAAGATAGCCAACATGGCTATATTGGAGGCATTACATGGCTCCCCCCAAAAAAGCTTTGTCCTCAAAGCTGGAAAAGACTGGAAAATGCTCTCAGGCTCCTACATAGCATCTTCTTGTGGAAGGTCCTACAACTTGATGAGGAACTCCTCAATCTGTCGAGAACATAAAAGACAAACTTTGGACTGCAAAATTGCTTCTAGCTGGAGAGTGATTCATCCTTCTTCATCGAGTACTAGAAGCTTTGTCTTGGACTATGCCTTCTGGCCAATAAACTTCTTGAGACAAGATACATGAAAGACAGGATGGATGCAAGAAGATGGTGGAAGCTTGAACTGATATGCCACTTCACCAATGCGACAAACCACCTTCTAGGGCTTATAAAATTTGGGGATCAACTTCTAACTAGACTTGGTCTTCAAGGACATTTGCTGGCACAAAAATACCATATCCTCCATGTGAAATTGTCATTCAAAACAATGTGAATCCTACTATTGATTCATGCAATTTTGGCCTGGCTCAAATTATCTTTAAGAAGCTGAACCACAAGCCATCGTTATTGTAACAAATCATCTACCTAGGCAACCTTGGAGGATTCTGGAACATAGTCTGCCACTGATGGAGGTTTTTGACCATACAATGCTCCAAATGGGGACATCTTGAAAGAAGAATGGTAAATGAGAGGCAATTAACCTAATGATAAAACTTGTCCTGAGCGAAACAACGAATGTAAGTACCAAAACATTTATTAAAAATCTTTGTCTGGCCAACCGATTGAGGGTGATAAGAAGAGGACATACTCAACTTAGTACCACTTAGATGAAACAATTCCTTCCAAAAGTGAATATGCAGACAAGGTCACAATCACTAACAATGGACTTGGGCATACCATGCAATTAAAAAACAGAATCGAGGATTACCTTGGCCACCTTCCTTGCTAAATAGGGATGTTGCAACACACAAAAATGAGCGTACCTGGAAAGGCAATCCACAATCACAAATATTACAGTTTTGCCCTCAAATTTGGGAAGGCCCTTAATGAAATCCATGCATATGTGCTCCCATTGGTGGTCAAGGATAAGGCAGGGATTGCAACAATTCAAGAAATTTAATTATTTCCCCTTTGTCACGCTGACACACTTCGCATTCGGCAACAAAAGTCTTGACATCTACTTTTAATCCTTTCCAAGAAAAATATTGCTTCACCCGCTGATATGTTTTCAAGAATCCAAAATGTCCTACCAAAGGAAATGCATGCAATTCTTAGAGGGCACTTGTCTTAGTAGCCAAGGACTGAGGAAGATAAATGCAATCCTTTTTGTGGAGAACTCCATCATTGTATGAGAAACAAGAAGGCAGCGATGAGCCAGCCTCCACTTCATGAATGATCCAAGCAATCCCCAAGTCAGAAAGCCAATCCTCCCGAAGTTGAGAAAGCAGTGAGGACTAGAGATGGCATTGACAACAACATCCTCATGTTTGCGAGACAAAGCATCACCCACTACATTCTCCTTTCCTTTCTTATATTCAATGACAAAATCATATCCCAAGAGCTTGGTCAACCATTTGTTTTGTTCAGGACAAGAGCGATGATGTTTTAAGAAATGCTTAACACTGCTATGTTCAATCTTGATGAAGAGATGCCCCAACAAATAAGGCCTCCATTTCTCTACGGCATGTAGCACAACTAACTTTTCCTTCTAATAAGTGGATCATCCCATATAAAGCTACTTACTTTCAAATGCCAATGGGTGTTTCCTGCATCAAAACAACTCTTATACGTATCCTGGAAACATCACACTCAATGACAAAAGGTTTGCTGAAGTCAGGGATGGCTAGAACAAGACTGGTACACAAACTCCAGTAGGGCTTGGAAGGCTTGGGAAGCGACTTCAAACCAAACAAAGGCATCCTTCATAGTGAGAGCCTATGAGCCCTAAAAATTAACGAAGTTTTTTAAGGGATTTGGGCAAGGGCCAATCTTGCATAGCTTTGATTTTGTTAGGATCTACCTTGACTCCTTCCTAAGTTACTATATGTCCCAAGTATTCTACCTCTTGGACCCCAAAGGAACATTTGGACCTTTTGACAAAGAGTTTTTCCCTTTGTAATAGGTGAAGAACTTTGTCCACATGAACTAGATGATCCTCCCAAGACTTGCTTTGAATTAAGATATCATCAAACAAAACCAGGACAAACTTAAGAAAAAGACAAAAGATAGATTTCATGCACAGTTAAGAAAATCGGAATCGGCAAAGGATCGGCATTTTTAAAAATTGGCAAAAAATCGGGAAAATAATCTGCCAAAAAAAACCAAAGAAAACAAAAATTTTCATTGAAAAAAGTTTTTTCATGCATATTACAATGAATTAACATTATGCAAATCAAATATTGCAAGAAAAGCAATAATTCATGTCAAGACATCATACAAGGCTCAAGCTTTAAGTACACATGAAAGTGACAAAAAACATCTTGTATTGCTTATAATATGAAAAGGTACAAAGTTACAAGTAACAACAAGGAAAAAAAGGTTTCATTTTTTATATGCCTGCACATGGAAACAAGTAACAACAAAGTTACAATCACTTGAAAAAAAGGAAAAAAAAAACCTAAACCTTAAACCAAAAGGCTAGGTTTTAGGGTTTAAAATTGAAACATTGACTATTGAAAAATGGGCTTGCATACATAGTTATCAAGCAGCAATATTTACTTAAAAAGAGAAGAAAAAAAAAAACCTAAACCCAAAACACTAAGGCCTAGACTAGGGTTTAGGGTTTAAACTTCAAGTTCAAAGTTCAAAATTTCAAATTCAAACATTAACAGCTGAAAATGGGCTTGCATACATAGTTATCAGGCAACAATATTTACTTAAAAAGAGAAGGAAAAAAAAACAAAACCCTAAACCCAAAACCCTAGGGCCTAGCCTAGGGTTTAGGGTTTAAACTTCAAAGTTCAAAGTTTCAAACATTAACAGCTGAAAAATGGGCTTACATACATAGTTATCAAGCAGCAATATTTACTTAAAAAGAGGAGGAAAAAAAAACCCGTCGGGTTTAGGGTTTAAACTTTAAACTTTGAAGTTCAAACATTAACAGCTGAAAATGGGCTTGCATAAAAAAACCCTAAATCGGCATTGCAGATTTTTTGAAAAAATCGGCAATGCTGATTTTTTCAAAAAATATTTGCATCACTGAGAGTTTGCCGATTGCATCGGCATTTTAAAAAATTGGCAAAAAATCGGGATTCTGCAGATTTTCTCAACTATGAGTTCATGAGACTTTGGAAAGTGGAAGGAGGATTAGTTAGACCAAAAGGCATGACTAGGAACTCATAATGAACCTCGTGTGTGCAAAAAGCAATCTTAGGAATATCCTCTTCTCTAACCCTAATTTGATGAAATCCAAAACGCAAGTCTAGTTTTGTAAAGTATCTAGCACCATGCAATTCATCTAACAAATCATCTATAACAGGGATAGGAAACTTATCTTTGATAGTGATCTTGTTGCGGTCTAAAATCAGGACACATGCACCAAGAATTGTCCTCGCATTCACCACCAGAGACGAGTATGGATTGATGCTTGGACGAATGATTCCTTGCACCAACATTTCCTGGACCAGCTTCTCAATTTCAGAATTTTGGAGCCGGGGATAGTGGTAAGGATGCACATTTAGGAGGTTGACTTCCTAGAACAAGGTGGATGGCATGGTCATGTGTGTGCTTAGGAGGAAGACTCGTGGTCCCACCAACTATCTCCTCATAGCGATCAACAATGTATAGAAGTCCAAAGGAAGAGATGGAAGAAACAGCTCCAAAGATTGAACCTCCATGCAATTGAATTGGGAAAAGAATCCACGACCACTTTTCTTCAATATCTTTTCCATGCTATGTGAACTAACCACCTTAGAGGGAGGGGGTTGGATTCCTTGGAGACAAATGACCCTTCCATTCTCCGTCCACTTGACATATAATCTTTGCAAATTAATAGTAACATCACCAAGCTAAGATAGCCATTGTGCTCCCAAGATGACATCTACACTACCCAAATTCATGGCAAAGAGGTTGCTCAACCAAGTATATTCCCCCATTTGAATGTTAACTTTAGCCGTTCATCCCACACACTAAATGGTACCCCCATTTGCAATTAATACTTGAAATTTATACTAATTTGAAGAGTTGATATACAAGCCCAAGGACTTTGTTGTCTTACTATCTATAAAGTTATGTGTGCTACTTGAATCAATCAACACATTGACACATTATTGTTTGATGAATCCTTATACCTTGATAGTATGGTGATCTTAGAGTCCCATAAGAGCATGAGCAAAAAGAGCCATGGTATCATCCTCATGTTCCCCCTCATCTACTCCTATCGATTGCTCCTATTACAATGAATCTTCATATTTTGATACTCCTGAGTCCTACGTCTTCGCCTTCCACTTGAAAGTTATGACGTTCTTCATAGGCCTAATCTTAAGGATAGTGAGAACGATATTTGAAACAGAAGAAACCATGGGAACGTTCATTTTTGCAGTTATTGGAGTAAGGACATTAAGAGTTAAAGTCACATCTATATTGGAGACTGGGCTCTTGGAGCTTTTGTTCTACCACCAAAGCTATATGTTGTGCATCGTCGAGAGTATAGGGGTCAAGCATATCAACATCCCATTAAATTTTATCTTTAAGACCATGACGAAAGGCTACGACCACCACCGGTGGATTCGAATAGTGGGTGTAGGTGAGCAGACTTGTGAACTCCGCACAATACTCTTGAACTGTTCCTATTTGCTTTGTTTGCATTAGCATATATTGTGGAAGATCCTTTGTCAAATCTTCAGAGGAAACGTTCTTTAAAGTCAGGCCTCAAAAGACAAGCCCCTAGTTGGAGAAGCTCCCATAACAACCATTGATGAGTATGGGTTCCTAACTTAGTAGCCACTAAATGTGACACGACCTTCTTCAAGAACATGATGTAGACAGATAATGTTATCCATCTTGGCCAACCACCTACATGGACCAAAACCCTCAAAGGTGGGCATGTCAATGCATGGAACAGCAACATCATGAGGCCAATTAAGGAAATTAGAAGCACCTACTGCAAAGGAATCTATATCAGAAGCAAAGCCTAAGTTATAACCACTTATTTTTGGAGGAGAGACTTCCATAGGAAATTGGAGGGTTGTAACTAGATGGCGGTTGTGGGAGAATGCTAGTGTCCCTTGTGTTTGGTGCCTAATGAATGATCAGAGGTTGCTGCTCAGCAGTTTGTTGAGACCCATGGACAAGGGGATGTGAAGTAGAGGACATTTCTAGGACATGTTAGATGTTAGTTAAGGACTTTACAATGGAAGTAACCATCTTTCTTGATTCTCAAGCTAGGCACATAGACCAAGGTCAATAGTATCAGGAATAGGATTACCAATTTGAGGGGTAGAAAAAATGACACCGGGAGGGATATTAAGCAAAGGAGAGGAAGGATGAGAGGAGTTAGGAGGAGGAGAAGACATGGCGCTTAAGGAAAAAAGAATATGTTGGTCAAAACTACTGATATTTGGGGGAGTAATGTTATGCTTACCAAGATTTCTCGATTGGCACTTCTTTCTGCCCATACACACATCCTTTGAATGACCAATGCACTGCAATTTATTGTTGATTCGCGACAAAACAGTAGTGGCAACAGGTTCATTCATACACTAGAAGCAATTGCAAAACCGAAAAACTACTTGGAATGCTACTAAAAAAGAAAATTGTTGTGAGAAACACCTCTTACTTTGATCAGCTTGAAGGGACAATCACAAAGAGATAGCTCTCCCACAAGGGTCCCTGCAAACTCGCTTCCCGGAAAGTGTTGTTGGAAATACACCTTGTTTTAATAGGCTCAAAGAGATAATCACAATGGGAAAGGTCCCTCGCAAGGGTCTAGCAACACTCAATGCTTTTCTTTTAATCAGGTTTGGGAAAAGGAAGCAACAACAGCGAACTCACAATATTCTAGAAGATAAATGCGCCGGAAGATGAGTCAGAAAAAAATTTTGCCAAAAAATCAAATATGCCATAATCAGATTCAAGATTCAAATCAATACAAATCCTTAGCCACTTGGAGAGGGCAAAGTCTCTTAGCCACTTGGAGAGGGCAAAGTCTATATGCGCAACAGATGGGACTAAGATTCCAATATCAAAGATACTTCCAACTGCCACATAACTCGTCCTATTTATAGGCTAAATCAACATTAACCCAAACCCTAATGCTCAAGGGCCAACTGTCTAAACCTAGGGCCAAAGCTAATAAAAATAAAGATAGCCATAAAAATAAAGATAGCCAACATGGCTATATTGGAGCCGTTACAGCTTGACCCTTGTTATTTGCTCTAATCATCCTTTCAACTGCCCCCGATTTTGCTGGAACTGTTCCTATTGTAAACTATTCATTGTTGCCAGTCCAAACTTCAAAGAAACAGACTTTGAGAAATCAAGTACTCCATTCATTACTTGGGGATTTAGTCAGCTTCACATTGGTCAAGGCCACATCCACCAAAATTCTGCACATTTCCAAGATCCTAATTTGCTCATCAATCAGTGGCTGACTGGCACCTTCCTTAGTTATTGAGGCATGTTCCTTCAACAGTGATCCATAATTTGGACAAGTTCTTCAAAATCAGTAGCACCATTGGATAGATTTGTTGTGCTTCTATTAATTTGACCTTCCAGGCTGCAATAACAGATGAAATGTTTATTAGCTAAGTTCTACAAGGGTTAAAAATTTAATTTATTGCATTGCCTGTTTTGCATAATTCAGTACCTTTTGCCTCAAAAAGGGCCAATATTGCTCTCCAAATAAATGCAAAAGCTGGCTACATAGTCTTGCGGTTGCTGATTTCCCTAGGTCTCTCTCCATTCTTCTCTCCCTCTCTCTCCCTCCCTCCCTTTCCTTTTGTGCTTAAAATCAAATCAATTTTCTATAATAGCTCATTACCAAGCACAAAATTACTTTATAAAAATTGCAAAAGGAAAAAAACATTATACCCAATAGACGAAGTAATCAAGAGATGAAGTAGATACAACAGAACCCACAACCAAGAATCATCTCCAAAAGCCCTCCAACTTATACAACCAAATGGCCAGCAGAACAGAACAGACAGAAAAATCTCCAAACATGAGCTCAACAATAACAGCATGCACAAGGGATTGTTTCTCTTTATAATGTAAAAATGTTGCCTTAATTATTTTTTTTTTAAGGTTTTAATGGGATACAGCTGAGTTTCCCTGCTGTGGAAAATGAATATCTTGAACAAACTCAAGCCATATGCTGATGGTTGATATAGATGTGTATCAGTAACATATACATACAGGATGTGTGTAAAAGCATGGTAAGGAGGGACGAGCCATTGTTATAGCCTTATGAAAAACCATGGTCCATTGTCTAACAGTTAGACCACCTTCATTTCATATTTAACACAAACAGAAAACCAGTTCCCTTATTAAAATCTCATCTTCTTAAAACACTTGCTCCATTGTCATCCAATCATATAGCTGGAAATAGGATATCATGCATATCAACAATGTATTTATACACCGTCCAAGAATCTATTGTGAGTGTTTTACAATGCTTTGATGGAATCCTCTTACATGTGCACAGGAAGAATTTGGAGTTATCTCAATCTTCTTGAAATATTCCTCATTAACTTTTGCAAATATTACCAAACAAGAAGTCAGGTGACTCTTTTGATGTATGCTGCAGTTATGTTTTTATCAAGAAGACAATAGCAGACACTCTCTGCCCTTCAAGCATCCAGGACAGGACAAGTCCTTCCTTTTGTAAGATTAAGCATTAATGCAACTTCATTTGCTCCGTCAATGTTAATGTGATACTACAGTTCACATGACCAATACGTAATATGCATCGTCTTTTGAAAGATAATATCTCACCAGCAGCATCTAACATAAAGATCTTTACAGATAATACCTAACATTTACACTTCTTTTAAATTAGTTACCTTGAAATCAATAATGTTGGTTTCCATAAACATTTTTCTGACAAATATTCAAGCCTACCATGATTGCTGTCATAGCAATTTTCA
Source organism: Wollemia nobilis (assembly GCA_028583015.1). Taxonomy (NCBI): domain Eukaryota; kingdom Viridiplantae; phylum Streptophyta; class Pinopsida; order Araucariales; family Araucariaceae; genus Wollemia; species Wollemia nobilis. Next base: position 12,347,518 of record JAQPPZ010000513.1, read on the forward strand.
TGGGACACCATTTTGATTATCTAAATGCATAAAATGAAAAAGAAATCAAAATCATACAGTTCATAGAAGGAATGCAAAACATGAGCCAGAAGTACAAAAAATTACAATAGCTAATGAGGATTGACCAAAAGAAACTCCAAGAATTATAGATAGGGAAGGTGTAAATCCTAAGCAAGTCAGAATATATAAGAGCCATAAAGAAGATAAAAACAAAAGAAGTCAACAGAACAAAACACTAAATACTGGAAAACTCTTCAAAGCATCTGAACTGCCGAAAAAACTTAAAAGAGATAGGCCTCTAATTGTTAAAATTCAAAAAATACATCAACAGTCATGTTTTGTATAAGTAGCAATGCACAATAGCAACCACATAAATATGCTCCATGTGACTGTGTGCTCATCAAGGGCAAATTTAAGGGATACAAATCATTTTCACAAATATAAATATTTCATGGATATTTCCATGAAAAATAAGAAATACACCATTGCGACCAATAAATACATGAAAGATTATATGCCAGGTGAGCCCTGTAAAGGTTTAACAAAAAATGCAAGCAAGAACCAACGAAAACAAAATGTAGAAATATGCAGGGACCAAAAATATCTTGTTCATGTTTTATGTTTTTTAGGTTGATGCATGACAAGTTTCCAAGTGGGTCTAAAACTCCAAGCATCGTCTTTATTAAGACTGATACGTTTTCTCAATTTTGACTGCTTCCCTTATGTGGGCTTGTTAAAGCAATGCACGTGGGCGCGCACACACATATATATACTTTTATTTTTATAATCCATAAAGGCTCACAGTTTTGTTTTTGCAATAAAATTAGCAGAGTTTTGTTAGCCACATGAGGGGTTTTTCTTTTTCTCAATAAAGATTGGTTTTCTATGTGTGCGCGCTCCATTTGTGACTTCAGCTCTTTTTTGATTCCTTACTTTTTTTAATTTTTCAATTGTGTTAATTTTTATTCCAAACTGCCAACACTTTGAGCCTTCTTGACACCGTTCTAATTATGATATTATGGTGTACAGTTGCATGCAAAATCACATTAGATCGTCTTTAATTTTCTGAAAGCAAGTCCATTGAGGTGAAGAAAACGAGTCCGCTTCTGATGCAGGGTTTTGCATAGGGCACATAATAAGGATGTAATATCACTAAATAGATTACATCGACTCAGGTATATATATATAAAAATATGTCGATGATTACAATCCACGTAGACCACCTATGGTCAATGGGACCTCTAATAAGGTTACCTAATTTCCTTCAGAGCAAAGTTTCTGCTACGAAGGAAAATGCAAATTAGGTTTTGCTCTCCGAGTTTCAAAATTCACACATATTGATCATCACAATTGGTAAAACCGCACAAATTGTTCATCACTTTCTCCCTTGTTAAAGCCAATTTACAGCCAGAAGCCAAGTGGTAAAACGCCATCCAACAACAAAGCCACGGAAAACTCGAGATCGCAGAGGCAAAAGAGGCGCAAATCATGGTCTTTTGTGGACCGGATCATAAATATTTCACGAGGAACAGAATTCAACTAAATCGGTCGAAAACGAAGACTATTGCATGCATACTTCGGCCGTGATTCGAGCACAAATTCAATTTCAGTAGTTCAAAATTCAAAGAGGTAAACAAAAAGCTCTATAAAGCTATATATCTGTGCTCCAAAGGATTGCGGTGTAATGGCAAAGGGGCATTTTCTTCAGGTAGTACCCCGGGTTTGAAACCCCTAAACGGCCAAAAAGGGCCAACAAAATAGTAATAATAATAATTAAACACATTTTTAGTCATACGTAAAAAAAAGAAAGTCGTACCCTGGATCGTGGTTAATGATGTCGCAGATCTCGATGTTCATAGCCCAATCGGGGCCAATCAACATATCGCTCGTGGCCCTCTCCACCATGGAGCTCGCCATACCTCCTCTTATTTACACGACAAATCCCAAAAGGTCAACACAACCCCGCCTGCAGAAAACCTGTAATTCAACACACCTCCGCGATCGAAACCGTCGCCCTTCACAAATCCGAAGAACAAACCACCAAATTTACCGAATTTGATTCAGAAAGCCCCAAATTCATCCATAAAAAAAAAAATCCCTTCACAGCATACGAAGACTACACCACCAAATTTACAGAATTCGATTCAGGAAGCCCCAAACTCATACGAAAACTCCCTTCACAGCACAAATTTAACCCCAATTAATTCCAAGCCAAATCCGTCCAGAGGCCGACCTTGCAGATCTCTTCCTTCATTAAATTTTTATCCTCGCAAAATTATTATCGACGCTTTCTTTTACTAAAATCAAAGGCCCTGTTTTTAAATTTTTTTAAAAAATAAAAGAGAAAAGAATCCATAAAAATGGCGAGTAAAAAGAATGTAAAGGACGGCCAATGCCGCCTCAACACGTATCCTTCGGCTGATTTTGCGTGTTCACACGCGCCAAGCTAACGTAATATATGTAATTTTAAAATAAAATAAAACACAATTTTGGGATCATGGAATTTTGGTGGTCCATTTTCTGCCATTATTGCCTTTTGTACTTTAGGTGTAGGTACATGTTAGGAATGTGGGCGGTTCCTCCAACTATAAATTCGTCTCGGTACACCAAAGGGCTTAACACTACATGGTCTACCATTCTATTATTGTATGGTACATCGTAACTAGGTTTAACCATAGTTTAGTGTCCGAATTAAAAAAGACATGTTGTATATTATATTATATTATACTTTAGTAATCCAAAATCTATAATTTAATAAAATTATATTGAATATAAAAGTAAAGGTAGAGTAGTTCTTAAGTTTATCAGTTCATAGGTTTTATAAAAAGATTTTAAAATATATTATTTTCATAGAGGATGTTTACAAGAATTTAAAAAGGGTAATGTTGGTTTAAATATACAGATTAATACACTTTACTTAAAGCAAGCACAATAAAGCAACTTTTTCAACCAAAAAAATTCATAAGTTAATGATTTAAGATATTGTTTGATAAATTGAAAAGAGGCCTAAAAATAGAACTTAACATGATAAAAATAAATAGTTATGATTTACAAATGACCTTATTTTTAGATCATAATTGAAATTTTGAAGAAATGTCAAAGAAGGATATTGTTTGATAAATTAAAAAGATGCCTAAGAATAGAACTTAACAGGATAGAAATAACTAGTTATGATTTACAAATGACCTTATTTTTAGATCATAATTGAAATTTTGAAGAAAAGTCGATATTGTTTGATAAATTAAAAAGATGCCTAAGAATAGAACTTAACAGGATAGAAATAACTAGTTATGATTTACAAATGACCTTATTTTTAGGTATTAATGAAATTTTGAAAAAATGTCAAATAGGCATATGAAGAATATGTAATTTCATATTTACTTAATAAAAAATACTATTTTTTCAAAGAAAAAAATATATATTTATTCATATGTGTTTATTTAAACCAATTTCATTTATATGAAATTAGTAGAAGATATTGTTTTTGTAGAAGATGTTTACATATGTTTTGAGAATAGTTTTTAACTTAAAGATGTTTACCCAACCAATATATATTGTAAAATAGCATTTAACGTGAAGATGTTTACCCAACCAATTTATATTGTAAAATAGTTTTTAAGGCAGAAATGTTTATCCATATATGTTGATCTAACCAATTTATATAGTAAAATAGTTTTTAACTTGAGTATAGACTATATAAAACTATACCTTTAGAAGAGAATGTTTACACAATATTTATTTATTTAATCATACTTCAATAGAATATTTATATAGAAGATGATGTATTTATCAAACTATATTTAAGTTATTAAAATATGGTATACCTTTGTATATCATTGATTTCAAACCTTGTAATCAAGGTTCCAAAGTTTTACCATTAAACCATTCAAATTGTAAACATTCAATTTATAAAACCTATCAATTTTTTTTTTAAATAATATAGAAGAGTTAGTCACAACCATATTATTATTAGTAACTGACAAGTGTACGATTCAAACTAGTAACACCCATACTATTTTTAGTAACTAACAAGTGTAGGGTTCAAACCATAGGGGTTGCTCCGCCAAATCTATTTCACCTTTTATTATTGACCCAGCGTGAAGAGGACCACCGATCACTCTCCATTCATACCATCGTAGCGCAAAAAATACTTTACTTTTGCTATACAAAAAAAACATCCAATTAGTTGGGAGACAGCGCAATAGTTCGAGTTTTGGCTCTTCTTCCAAAGGTCTAAGGTTCAAACCACAATGTGTAACTGCAACATATATGTAAGTGTATGTTAATTCCCTACTGATAAGCTCAGCTCTCAATCTTACAAAAAAAAATCATAGGTGAGATAAAAATACTTGACCCTAAACATTGATTGTAAAAAAATTTCGCAATAACCAAATCAAAAAAATTGACCAGTTAATATAACCTAAAAACTCTAAAAACTATTTTAACTTTGCTATACCAACTAGCTATGCAAAGTTGGTGGCAAAAAATTATGGGTGGGGATTGCTGCCTTAAGTTTGTGGGCTAACCACTTCGTCTTTTCGTCTCTTCCCTATGTTGATGTTGATCGCCAAACCAATTTCCGTGTCCCAAGTTCAGGTACCCTCCAATCTTTTTAAAAAAATTAAAAATTTAAATAACCAAAATGGTCTCGTGGTAGAAGGGAGGGGGCAATTATTTATAATATTATATATTTAATCCAGCCTAACATGACAAGGGAAAAAGATTCCTACGGCAATTCCAATCCATGTGTTCTAACTTGTTTGACCAAGTTGTATTTATTTGGGATGACAATGTGTTTTGGATGTTTATTCACGTGCTCGTACAAGATAAGCACATGATTAATCATCGTGATATATATGGAATGTTATAGATACAACCGAATCTTTATTTTTTGGATTTTTTTTATTTTATTTGGATACTGAGAAACTCCCACCATTCATGCTTAGTTTTTTTTTATTTAGATAGCTGAAAAACTCCCACCATTCATGCTTAGTTTTTTTTTTTTAATTTGGATAGCTTAGAAACTTTCACCATTCATGCTTAGATCTATTTTAATTATAATTTTTTTTGTAAGGTTGAGAGTTTAGCTTATCAGCAGGAGTTTAACAGTTTGAACCTTCCTTCGAAGAAGAGCTATGAACCTTCTTTCGAAGAAGAGCTAAAGCCTGAATTGTTGCATTGTTTCCCCTAAACCAAATTTTTTTGGTAGAGAAACCTTTAGAGATGTTTTTAGGTGATCGGCAATGTCGTCCCATATGAGTATACCACTATTTAAAGAAGTCACAAAAGTTTTTTTAACCCATTCAAATGTCACATCTATATATAGGGATTCAAACTTATAACCCTTCAACTAGAGGGAGCTATTCGCAATCACCAATACGCCACCCTTATCGGTTAATACAACTAAATCTTTAAACAAAAGAGTTATTTTTGTATTTATTTTCAAAAATACGCAATATTATATTTAATATTTTAATAAATAAATATATTTTAAGAAGATTGACTAGAGATTTTAGAAGCAAGCTTATTTATTATTTGTTTGTTGGGTTCCCTTTATTATTTGTTTGTTGGGTTCCCTTGGTGAGAAAAGGTTAAAAATTTGAATTTGTTTAACCTTAATGTTGTTGCAAAGGTGGTACTCTTGAAGGCATAAATAATAATAAAAAATAAAGATTGAAAATTTGTGAGGTTTAGAATAATAAGAAATAAAGAGTTTATAACTTTTAATTAAGATTTTGATTTTATGGATGAGTTTTAATTGTTTATAGAGTTTGGGGTAAATAGTGAGGAATAAATAGTTTTGTATCATATACTACAATTTCAATTTTATGAGTAAACCTTAATATTTATCTATGCGGTTAAGAGCAAATAGTAAAAGTGAAGAACTTCATATCAAAGATCAAGGTCTAAATCTCATGGATTAACCTTAATATTTTGTAGGTTGGAAGGGTGATACAAGAGCAAGTGTGATCCAAGAACGAGCCTTATATTTTCTTGTTTTAGAAGGCAAGCAAGTGTTGTGAACGTAAGTAGAGCAAGCTTTGTCTTTTTTTATGAGCACGAAGCAACTATGAGCAATTAGAAAGCCTCATCTTTTCTTATTCCAAAACTTTAGGGAGTTCCAAAATAAAAGATACTTATGAGAAAAGCTACGTAGCATGGTAGAAAAAGTTATTTTTTAAAGTCTTGACTGGAAGTAAGGATGCCCTAGTTAGGGACAAGAAGAAGGTCAAATCTACAAATTCTAAGTAGCAAATGTTACACTAGATGTAATTATTAAGGATGAGATGATTGAACATGACATAATTAATGAAGGTTATTATAGAATATCAAGAAGAAGGATGTTGAATGCTTCAATATTTATATTTACAAAGAAAATTGAAAAAGATCGAAAAAATAAAAATCAATAATTCAAACATTTTATGAAAAAAGATGTAGGTTTCTAGCTATAACAACTCAATTGAGATAAGAATTGAATCTATTTATAAACTCTCAAGCTCTAAAGGAGAGAGTTGTGATTTGTCAAGGGTGGGAGACCCAAGTACAACCCCTTTTCCTTGACTTAAAAAAGCATGACATAACTAGTTAGAGACAAGAGGAAGGTCAAATCTATGGTAAACATTATCTAAATAGTAAATGTTACACCAAAGGTGATTATCAAGGATGAAATGATTGAGCATGGCATAATGGTTCTTAAAAGGAGAGGATTAGCATGTAAATTTCATGGATATTAGCCAGTTTTTTCAAAGGTTCAAAATTGGATCAAGTGGAAATGGCGATTAAATTCAAATAATTATATGACTTTTCTTTAGAAAGGATTTTTCGTTATCGTCTTCTGGGATTGGAAATCAAAGATAAAATAATGGATGGTGGCCCATGGTTTACAAGGAAATTGTTGGCAATTTGAGTTATTTTATGTTGTCATTGATGTCACATGGATCATTGATGTCACATGGATCACATTGAGTTTTTGTGGCCACAGTATTTCATAAATAAGCATTTATGATATTTTGGAAAGCATGGATATATACAGGGTTTTTGTGAAAACCAAGGCAAGCAAAATAAAAGGTTTTATTTAAAACCATGGATGGCAGATTTGAAATGGGTTTTTCTTAAAACCCAGGTTGGCTTTTCATTTTGTCAAAAAAGGTGCCCCGATGATGGAGATATTTAATTTTAAATATTTAGTTTAAATTTAAATTATTTAAAATTTAAATTTAAATTTTAAAATTAAAATTAAAGTCATCGTCGACGTCATAAAAACCATGCGCCATCAAAAGAAAATTAATAATTAAAGGTGCCGACGTATGTGAAATTAAAGGAAGGTTGCAATATATATATATATATATATATATATATATATATATATATATATATATAAAGGCTTTCGATTCAAAAGACTAAGCATCGAACGAAGAGAACAAAAAGCGGAAGCCCCAAAATCCTTCGATGTGATAGCGTGGTCCAACAGTGAGCTTGGGAAGTGTGGAGTTTTTGGTTGCGACAGGGCATGCGTTCAATTCCCGCCGGGTTTGATTTTCGTAAAGTGTGAAAGAAGAGCATTTGGCACACATTTTTGGCATGAGCAAGGGCAACGAAATATAGGGAGTATTTTTGCTCTCTATCCTATGTGAGCAGATAGCTCACATGGTCTTTGGCGTCGTGGTTGTGGTGTTGAGTGGGCAGTGACGAGGGTTCGATTCCCTCTAAGAGGCAAGTAAACGTTTTATTGAATATTTTTTATTATTGCCTAATGTTGGAGGAATAAGGTGATGCTAAGGGAATAATGTTTGATTAAATTTGTATTTACTTGGAAGGCAAGATATAAGGATTGAAATGCACTTTTAGAAATAGAGAAATTTCTGGTGTTTTCCTCTTTTAGAAGTATACCATATTATATATCGTTGGAAAGCTTATTTCGAGGGCTATTTGATTAACTTGATTAGATGGAGAAATAAGGTGTATGTAAAGAGATATTTTTATTTTTGTAAAGGGGTTCAAAGTGAAGGTTGTTTTGTTCTTTTTCAAAGTGTGTTGAGTGTGGAAGATTTCCAAAGGGGTTTCTTCATCTTCATAAAAGGTATGGGCATATTCTCCTATTGATTGATTATGGTGGTTGATTTCTGAAATATCATTGGAGAGAAAATGATTGATTGTGGTTTCCTTTTCGAAAGTGGTTGGTTGAATGCTTCAAGGTTTTTTAGTTTGAGAGTTGTGGTTAAACCTTGTTTTATAAGCATAGTTGTTGAAGCCCATTGGTTATGCAGAGAACTTGAAAAGAACATGAGTATCATTGTTATGTGAAGAATATTTTATTAGCATTGTTCTTGAAGCCCATTGGTTATGCAAAGAACTTGAACTTGAGAAGAACATGAGTATCATTGTTATGTGAGATTTGTGGTTGAGCATTGTTGGAAACATTTGAGTTGGTTGATACATGCTTGGACTAGGGTTTGTAAGAAAGAGTTATTCCTTATGGTAGTCGGTTGAGAAGAGTTGTTTGAGCCTAGTCAAGTGATTGTGTGAAGTGGTTTTTAAAGTTCCATTAAACAAACTATTATATATTATGGATTTGAGTTGAGATTGAGATTTGAGGATAGAACATATTGAGTCTCTAACAATTCTCTTTATGCTTCTATGAGATTGCCTTGAGTTGATAAAGATATTGGATTTGAGTATAGAATATATTGAGTCTCTAACAATTCTCTTTATGCTTTTATGAGATTGATTTGAGTTGAGATAATTGTGGATCATAGTTGTCATCCTTTGAAGAGTGTATTACCATTCATTGTTGAGTTCATATTTGAGCCTTGCCTTCATAATATTTGTGGATGAGATTTGAATACTACTTGAGTATGATTGATTGAGCCTTTGAGAAGGCTTTTGGGATAGAATTCTGGACAGCTTTGTGGATAGTTTTTTAGCATATTTTGACAAGTTTTGTGTGAGCTTGTTGAGCAGATTTGGACAAGTTTTGTGTGAGCTTGTTGAGCATATTTGGACAAGTTTTGTGTGAGCTTGTTGAGCATATTTGGACAATTTTTGTGTGAGCTTGAGTAGATTTGGACAAGTTCTGTGTGAGCTTGTTGAGCAGATCAATGTGTTGCCTAGTCGAGCAGATCAATGGATTGCCTACCTGAGTAGATTAGTGTGTTGCCTAGATGAGCAGATCATACCTGAGCAGATCAGTGTATTGCCTAGCTTTGAGCATATCAAAGTAATCATTGTATTGGATAAGGATCCTTATTTCTATGTGAAATATTATAAGGAGATTATATTGTGGACTACCCCACATTGGGGGAACCACGTTAAATCTTGTGTCTCAAATTATGTGTGGTGACTTGTGATCTTGCTTACTATTGCTATCTGAGTTATTAATGCACACTGCTATATTTGGTTATTACAATTATGGACATTAATTGATATTGGTTTGGAAAGAAAGTAAAAAGGTGGGCGCTATATTATTCACTCCCCCCTCTCAGTATAAACTTGTGTTCTTAAGAAATATGCATTATATTTAAGACCATGAAGTGAGAATATTTGTATGGAGACTAAAACTATTCAAAGGGTTACATTATGGGTTAGGCTCTTTGGAATTCCATATAAAATTATCAATACGGAGGTATTGAAGAATATTGACAATACTCTAAGGGGGTTCATCCAAGAGGGACCAATTGTTAAGGAGAGAAGACATGTTCTATATAGTTAGATATGTGTTGCAATGAATATTTTAAACATTTACCACATTCCATTAAGATTAATTTTGAATCAAGAGATTGGGATCAATAAGTGGATCATGGAACATTGCATTTTAATGCCACAAATGTTATGAAACTAGACACATGATAATATATTACAAAGTAAAAAATGATGAAGAAAGAGAAGGAAAATTTAGAGCATGAGACAAACTTCAATATGAATCAAGGAGATTGTTGAAATTATAATTTGATTCATGACGAAGGCTGACATTGTACGATGCATTAGATAGGCCTAAGGGTATTTCATTGTATAATATTTTAATTTATTGTACTATTTTATTATGTCATACCTATGAGTCGCAGTTAACCTTGTTATGGTTAAACCCATTTTTTAACTTGTAATTAACCATAATATCTTGTGTTACGTTGACTTAGATCAAACTTTATTATGTAATTAGGGTTTTGGTATTGGTACAAATACCCCCTTCCACTCCTCATTTATCTATTGGAGTGTTGTGTAATTTTATCTACAAATATAATGATTATTTATGATGCTCATGTTAGAATCTCATCCTAACCCTTAATGTAATAACTTCCATGATATAATAATTCCTAAAGAACGTGGGTAGTACCCATGAATAATATTTTGTAATATTCTAAGTTTTAGCTTATGTAGTGCCTATGACAAATGGTACCCTTTTTATGTAACACATGGTAGATAGATTATGTAAGGCGGCCTTGTGCATATAATTCGAGTGGCATTGTGCATGTAATTCGAGTGGCACTATGCATGTAATTCAGGTGGCATTATGCATGTAATCCAGGTGGCATTTCGCATGTAAGCCAACCAGGGAAGGGAACTCTTTAAATACCTGAGAAGGCACCAATGTATTCATCTTTTTGCAAGTTAATGAAGTGTTGAAGGAGGTTGCCCCCTCGAAGAGGCCTGCGATTCTATCTTATTGTGAGATTGTTCCTTTATGCAAATTTTTGTTATAATGTGTATTTTGTTCCGAATATTAATATGATGTTTATGTGAGTTTATTTCTAAGTAATTGTGTGAGAGTGTGTTTATTTGAGTTTATTTTATAGTAGGATCCTAACAAGTGGTATCAGAGTGCTTTCCAGGGCCAAGTTTTGGTGCAACAGTAACGATTTTTTCTTGTTAGGTATAATCCCCTGTTATTTTCATGTAATTTTTTTTTACTATTATAAAAAAAAAAGACAGACAAAGACTAGTAAAAAAAAAAAACAATCTTTTTAGTTGAGTAGGTAGAAACCCTGTGTCGAGGATTTTAAAATATCGTGAAGGATCTATCATTATTGGCTAAGCTACATAGCCCATACAACATCTAATGAAGTAAGGGGCGATCAGGCTCCAATCCCCAGGCCTTAGACAAAACTCGTGCATGGACTTGACCTCCCACGCATCTTCGAGTGTATCGAGAGACCATTCTAGGGTTAACAAAAATTTATCTAGTAGGAAGCTTATCGACCTTGTATCATCCATAGTCCATGGGACACAACATCCCGAACGATTACCCTCCCGTACTGTCAGAGAGGCAGATAGTGTGCTCAAGGGTATGTGTGGAATCCTCCTTGGGTAGTGGCCTGAAATATTAGTCCGAGCACTATTGTTCATCACTACAGTATAATATAGGGCCTATGGGTGTTACATACTCCTTTACCTAGCATACCCTGGTTCTATTAAAACTTCAACCTACAACAAAATCACAAACCAAAACTCCTTGTTTGTAAACCTGCATTCCAAATTCCCAAAAGTGAGCATATTAGAAAGGAATCCTCTACCAAAAAAATAGCATAAATTTTTTGAATTCGGGATAGAATATGAGGGTGACAGTTAAGTTGACAGTCTGGAGAATAACAGTCAGATTTACAATGGCAGCAACAGTCAAGTCAGTCAAGTTAGCACAGTTAGGTCAGAAATTATAGTTTTCAGTGTCAGAACAAAACTGTCATAACAGTAACCTACACAATATAGAGAATCTTCAGACTAGTGAGGTAAGCAGTGTTAGAGAGACTGTCAGGACTGAGCAAAACATTGAGCGAGTGACCAGAGACCAATTATAGATAGTGCTCCAGTACCCAACTTTTGCACTGTAGCTCAAAATCCAAAATTGTAAACACTATTAGACTCGACAAAATAGGAGAACAAAAAAAGAAGAAAATAGTCTGGGTGCCAAAAATTAGTGTTGTGGGATATAGGTCGTTGTGACCACCTCTTCGAGTTGATCATTTTGATATATAGCACCCAAGCACTTTTTTGGACACTTGCTAAAAATAGTAAGTCCTGAAACCCAATTCTATTTTTAGTAACTGGTCACAAAAGGTTCCAAAATGGCCCAGGGTACCCGTGGACATCAAAAAGAGCTAGAACATATGGACTCCTTAACAAAATCCATTGAGAATTTGAACTTGGCAATTTTATCCATAAGGGAAGAGGTCCAAGGTCTTTGTCTAGATCATGAGGCCACTAGCGCTCGCTTAGAAGAAACACTGATAGAAGTGGGTAGCAAGTTACATAAGGGACCACTCAAAATAGAACACCAAGCTGAAAACTCTACAAGGAATGACCATGACCCATCCTTTAAAATGCCAAAATTAGACTTCCCTCGATTTAATGGGAAGGATGTTGATGGGTGGTTATGTAGGGTTGATCAATTCTTTAGACTTCATAATGTTCCCATATATCATCGAGTTCAGATGATTTCCTTTAATTTGGAATCTGAGGCTCTACAATGGTTCCAATGGTTACGTAATTCCAACCCAAATCTCTCTTGGGAGGACTTTGAGTCCCAACTACTGACCCTATTTGGGCCTAGTTAGTATGAGGACTTCACAGGGGCCTTGACCAAACTACACAAAACATCCTCAGTCCGTGACTACCAAACTCAATTTGAAAAATTGGCCTATAAGACAAGAGGATTGACGGAAGGGTTCTTCGTGAGTTGTTTTATCAGTGGGTTAAAAGGGGATCTCCAAGTTGAAGTAAAGATGTTGAAACCACAGTCCATGATGGAAGTTATTAGTTTGACCCGTCTGGCTGAATCTAAACTCTCAAACCAAAGTGCCCATCGCGGTTTCCTCAAAATCGACCTTCATTTCCTTCTCGAACCCAAAATTTAGTGGATAGTAAACCTACTACACCCAAGTGATTGACTATAGAGGAGATGGATGCACATCGTGCCCAAGGATTATGTTATAATTGTGATGAATTTTTTTTTAAAGGACATAAGTGTGCAAACAAAAGACTGTTCTTGATAGATGTTGAGGAACCTGCTAACACTGACCAGAGTGATGAGGATGAGGACCCTCCTAAAACACCTTCTCCATAGGAAGAAGATACATAGGGGTCTGAGGTAGAGATTTCAGTCCATGCTCTTGCAGGAATTACCACTCCATAAACCATGAAAGTTATGGGATTTTTCAAGGGCCAACGTCTTACCATCCTTATTCATTCAGGCAACACACACAACTTCATTGATCCTTGAGTTGCTAAGCGGTCAAATTGCTATATCCACACTTGTAATTCATTCGAGGTCATCGTAGCCAATGGGGGAACATTACCTTGTAAAGGAAAATGCCATAATGTCAAGATCAGGATAGGGACTGAACTCAAGTAGGACATGTTTGTCCTCTAGTTGGGAGGATGTGATATGGTTTTGGGATCTCAATGGTTGAGTACGTTGGGCACTATCAATTGGAACTTTGTAAAACTCTGGATGCAATTCTCCCAAAATATACAGACACACTTATTCAAGGGCTCCCCTACAAGAACACCTCACCTTATTAGTTCCAATCATATGGAAAAAGTGCTAAAGAAATCAAAACGTGGGGTCATTGCACAACTCTTTTCCATCCAACCAACCACTTCACTAATGGTTGAAATTCTATCAGACCTACAACTAGTTCTACACAAACATGATGTTGTCTTTGCAGAACCAACTACACTACCACCGCGTCACTCTCACGACCATGATATCCCATTGCTCCCAGGTAGCGCACCACTAAATATCAGGCCAGATAGGTACCCTCATGCCATGAAATCAAAATTAGAAAAACTAGTACAAGAATTACTCAAGGCTGGTGTCATTTGACCTAGTACTAGCCCCTACTCCTTGCCTATCCTACTTGTTCCCAAGAAAGATGGCTCATGGTGCCTATGTATTGACTACCGAGAACTCAAAAAGACTACGGTCAAGGATAAATTTCCTATTCCAGTGGTTGATGAATTACTCGATGAACTACATGGGACCATGTATTTCACCAAGCTTGATCTCCGCTTTGGGTACCATCAGATCTAGCTCAAGGATGAGGACATCCCCAAAACTACCTTTCACACTCATGAAGGTCATTATGAATTCTTGGTAATACCATTTGGTCTCACAAATACTCCTACATTCCAAAGTCTTATGAACAACATCTTCTGGCCCTTTCTGTGAAATTTCATCCTTGTGTTCTTCGATGACATCGGGCTATTATTGCAAATTTATCTGTAATTATGGGAATATAGCTGCCCCCATCACCTCCATGTTGAAAAAATATTCCTTCACTTGGACAGGGCCTGCTGACCAAGCCTTCATTGAACTCAAGCATGTTATGACAACCACTCTCGTTTTGCCATGACATATTTCTCTAAACCATTTGTCATTGAAAGTGATGCTTCCAGTTGTGGTATTGGGGCAGTATTGATGCAAGGACGACCTATGGCTTTTACTAGCAAGGCACTCTCTGATCGTAATTTGGGGAAATCCACATATGCTAAGGAAATGTTAGCCATATTGCATGCAGTCACACATTGTAAACCTTACCTCATTGGGCATCACTTCTCCATAAAAATTGACCATCAAAGTCTCAAATATTTTTTGGAACAAAGAGTTGCCATGCTTGACCAACAAAAGTGGGTGTCTAAACTCATGGGATATGATTATGATATCACCTACAAAAAGGGAAAGGAGCATATTGTGGTTGATGCTCTTTCTTGCAAAATGGAGACCGTAAGTATGTTGTGTGCCATCTCAACACCACTTCCCCAATGGATTGATTCCTTGCATCAAGAAGCACGTCAGGATGCATATTTGCAAGCTTTGATAGCTTCGATAATGGATGATCTAGATTCTGCACCAGGGTATAGTTGGAATGGCCATGATAGGCGCTACCATTAACACCTAGTTCTACCTCATAAGTCCCTACTTCGAGAGCTCCTCATGAAAGAATTGCATGCCACTCCTTCTGTAGGCCATTCAGGGTTCCTTAAAACATATGAGTGACTCAAGCACACCTTCTTTTGGAAAGGTATGAAACATGACATCCAATTTTTTGTTGCTTCCTATGACACATGTCAAATGATGAACGGTGAAACAGTGCACTCTTCGGGCACTCTTCAGCCATTGCCTATCCTAGATCAGGTTTGGACTGATATTTCCATGGACTTTATAGAAGGGCTCTCTAAATCTGGAGGCAAGTCAGTTATTTTCGTGGTAGTGGACTATATTTCAAAGTATGCTCACTTTTGTTCCCTTGTCCATCCTTATACAACATCCATTGTTGCACAAATTTTTCTTGACTCCATCTTTTGCCTTCATGGCATGACCACCTCCATTGTATCTGATCATGATCCCACCTTCACTAGTCATTTCTGGCAAGAGTTGTTTAAGTTGCAGGGGACTCAGCTCAAAATGAGTTCATCCTACCATTTGCAAACGGATGGTCAAACAAAAGTCGTTAATAAATGCTTGGAAACCTACCTTCGTTGCTTTACCTCTAAAGATCATCCCACTCAATGGGCAAAATGGCTATCCTTGTCTGAATGGTGGTACAACACTTCCTATCATACCGCAACCAAACTCACACCATTTGAAGCGGTCTACGGGCACCTTCCACCTATGCCTTCCTCTTACATTCCTGGCAGCTCCAAGGTCCAGGCCATCGAAAACACTTTGAGTCAACACATCGAGGTCCTTCACCAACTTAAGAAAAATTTGAACATGGCCCAGAATCGGATGCGCCAACAAGCCGATCAGCATCATTCTAAGCATGAATTTAGTTTTGATGTAGGTGATATGGTATTCCTTCGCTTGCAGTCATACAAACAATCATCCCTACAACTTCATAGGTGCTAGAAGCTTGCTACAAAATACTATGGTCCTTACCAGGTTCTACAAAGGATTGACCCCACAACTTACAAATTGGCGCTCCCACCTACTTCCAAGCTTCATCCTATTTTTCATGTTTTTGCTCTCAATAAAGTTGTGGGCACACAGGTACAGGTTCAATCCACACTTCCTGAATTGGATGAAGAAGGCTCCATCTTACTTGAACCTGAGTAGTTGTTGGATCATCAGACCCGCACTCTTCGCAATCGTACAATTACAAAGATCTTAGTTCAGTGGCGTGGGCTTCAACCTGAAGATGTTACATGGGAGTATCTCCACCAACTCCAGCAATAGTTTCCTCATTTCAGCTTTGAGGACAAAGTTTCTTCAAGGGGAAGGACATGTTAGGATCCCATCCTAACCCTTAATGTAATAACTTCCATGATGTAATAATTCCTAAAGAATGTGGGTAGTACCCATGATTAATATTTTGTAATGTTCTAAGTTTTAGCTTATGTAGTGCCTATGAAAAATGGCACCCTTTTTATGTAACACATGGTAGATAGGTTATGTAAGGTGGCCTTTTGCATGTAATTCGAGTGGCATTGTGCATGTAATTCGAGAGGCACTATGCATGTAATTCAGGTGGCATTATGCATGTAATCTAGGTGGCATTTTGCATGTAAGCCAACCATGGAAGGGAACTCTTTAAATACATGAGAAGGCACCAATGTATTCATATTTTTGCAATTTAATGAAGTGTTGAAGGAGGTTGACCCCTCGAAGAGGCCTGTGATTCTATCTTATTGTGATATTGTTCCTTTATGCAAATTTCTATTATAATGCGTATTTTGTTCTGAATATTAATATGATGTTTATGTGAGTTTATTTCCAAGTAATTGTGTGAGAGTGTGTTTATTTGAGTTTATTTTATAGTAGGATCCTAACAGCTCACAAGCACTCCCTAATATTTGCTCTTTTTTCCTTTTGTCTATTTTTCTTTCTTTCATCTCTTTACAATTTTTGTATAAGATTTGAGTAGATTAATTATTTTTGTTTTTTTATAGAAAATATTGTGAATTCCAACATAGTATCATAGTGGGTATGGAGATACCTTGCTTGGTAACATAGAATGGTTCTTCAAAGCCTCCAATATTTCTTTTGAAATTTTGGACAAAGAAGAAAAAAGAATGTTACATTTTTTCTTTCTTCAACGATTATCTAAGGGCAATGAACCTTCTGAAAGTAGACCTTATAATACTTATCCCTTATTATTAAAGGTTCATCACTGAGGACTACTATTTTAAGGATAAAAAGGGCATGTAGTAGTTTAAATTTGAATTCAACATGCCTCCCATGTGTGGTCTTTGGCTTGGCACCCAAGCAAATTGGAGTGTATAGAGGTTTCCTTTATAATGGGAGGGTTCACTTCATTGTAAAGCAAGGGGTGACCATTACAGCCAATGGAGTATTTTTTAGAACACTCACAAGGGAGTTGCCTAGGTTTGAATCGCATGAGGCATCCCTTTGCTACAAGAGAGCACAATATTTGATAAAAATATTGGAAGCAGATAAGATTGTGCTAAAGTCACCTCTCACTTTTTTGTCCAAAAGTTTAATATTGTGGTTTCGCCTATGTATTGAAAATTATGGATTGTGCATTCAATTACGAACTTGTTTTTATCTTCGTTGCTAAGACAAGGTTTTGTGACTTCTACAAGAGCATCTCCCTTTTGGCCACCATTACACACAGTGATGGATTAACTAGCAAGAATGCATTGGAAAGGAGATGGTTTACATTCAAATTATGCACAACTTTTTCCATAGTGTACTAGGTCCTTTTGGTTAGGAAATATTTGGAGTTATAGAAGTGAATTCCTTCCACATACCAAATGTGCGGCCACCATTTTTCTCCAAATTGCTTGATTTTTCAAGCTTTATGCACTGGTGGCATCAGTTCATAGACCTATTGTAGTGTAAGGGGTCAAATTTTGTAAGGTGAATTACAAAGTCCTAATTACTCATAATAATGGGTAAAATTATAGTATTTGGTTAACCCAAATTATTTGCATGTTATACAATAAGAACCTATGGTGCATCTTTCAAGAGGATAAAATAGTTCTTGATGAACACACCCACCATCAAAGAGAATAAGGGGCTCTTGGTCTATTTTCCTTGTTGATTGAACTAGAGTTATTTTTCCACATCAAAGAGAAGAGTGACGCTATCAAGATATGGTCAAAATTGAATGAGATTTTTTGGAAAGTAAATACTATTGAAGTAAATCTCTTGGAACTAGAGCTTTCCTCTCTTAAAGTAGTTGAGTTTGATAACATTAAGGAATATATTATGAGATTTAGGGCTTTAAGTCTAGATATCGCATCTTCAAAATGTGTGAATATTATCCTTGTTATTATCTCCCCCATTTTAGATATTGAACCTAATGGTTTGTATGATTCCTATGTTCCTGGAATCTCAAAAGACTCTTACTCTTGATCAAATTTTTTCTCTCCTAGTTCATTTTTAGATAGCAATATGGAATTCTGGTGAGACTCCACAAATACAAGTTCAAGCAAAGGAATTCAAATCTAAGGAGTCTAAGAACTAGAGGCACAAGGGCTAGGCTAAGTCTTCATAGAAGTCGAAGACCGCTTGTGGATACTATAAGGAGGGACGTCCAACAAAGCATTTTATTGCTAAATTTACAAAGGATTGAAGCTAAATTCTTGAAGATCAGTAGATGTCTTCTAGATGATGAGGGAGATTCTAAGGATATGCCTTAACTATAGAGGCCCATTAGAGAATCCTTTGTGGAGGGGAAGATATTATTGTCACCAATGTCTTCTCTTCTTGGTCCCTTAGTTCAAATAATGGGGGGTGTTGATCCTTGGACAAGGCCAATATTGTATGATGTATTGGATCATCCTAAGGGGATTTCATTGTGCAATATATTAATTTATTGTAATATTTTATTATGTAGTCCCTGTAGATTGTGGTTAGACTTGTTATGGCTAACCCCACTTTATAACTTATAATTAAACTTAAAACGTCTTGTTATGTTAGATTAGGTTAAAATTTATTATGTAGTTGGGGTTTTGGTATTGGTATAAATACCCCATTTCCACTCCTCATTTTTTATCATAGTGTTGTGTAATTTTATCTATGGACACAATGATTATACATAATGTTCACGGGCACCACCCAATATCTATCTCTTTTCTTTCTTTTGCCTCTTTACACTTTCTATAAAAGATTTGAGTGGATGGAGTACTTTTGTTTATTTTTGGGAAATGTTGTGAATACCAATATATATTATACCATAGATGATGGATCAGATCAGGGTTTTTCCACTCCCAAGAATGTGGCAAGAAAACTCCTCTACATCATCAAATGGTGAAGGTCATTACGGTTTACTCCATATAACCATTAGAAGAAATAAAGAAAACCATAAAGGACAAGTAAGTACAATGCACAAGTTCAAATTTAGAAGGATATACATGTGCAAAGGAAGAAGGAGACGTAAATTTTAAAGCAAAGAAGGTTAAAGGCATCAAGATTTTAAATCTAGGTAAATCATCTTCACTTACCTTGAGTAGTATAAAATCCTCTCTTTACAATAATGAAAGTAGTATAAAGCATATCCCTTGCACTTTACAGTTTCAAGAGAAGTATAATAAAGAAATAAATATAGAATATATTCATGGAAATGTAGGGTTCCATGGTAGCATAAGAAAATAACTATTAAAGAGGATCATCCTTGCACTTTAGGTTTTTTAGGGAAACGTATAGAAGAAACTATTAGTGAGGCTATTATACCACTTTACATTCCCAAGGTTAGCATAAATATTTAGAAGATAAGTCTAATTATGAATAGCATGGAAAAATGGAATAGATTGATGAAAATGAAAGTTTTGATTGATGAGCACCACTTTTATCTATTAATCCAGATTTTTAATTGGCTAGGATACCAACACTGTAATTAATCCTTATTCCTTAAATCTATCTAATAAGGATTGAACCAATTCATTTTGCTCTATCTAATAAAATAATTGCATTAACACTACAAGGACTGGAGATGCTAATTACCAAAAATATTGAAGTATTATAAAATAAAAACAATAGAGGTATCATCCCCTCTTGATAACAATATTTAGTAGGCCCTTACCAAAGAGGCTAGAAGGAATAATTCCCCCTAGGGCTAACTAATAAATATACTCAATCAAAGATAAATTTTTTGAATTGATGTCTTTAATAATTTATGTCAAAATAGGCAAATGGCAGTATTACAATTGAAATCTAGAACTGATACATACCAGTATGATTACCTATTCTCTACCTAGTTTACCTTCTATTTGTCTTCATCTATCTATATGGAATCCCCTAGGACCTTCAAGTGCCCATATTTGTATAGAGGAAGGAGAATAATTTGGCAGTTACATTTATTTAACTACTTTAACAAACTAAAGATAAAAAAATAAAAGAATCATACCTTAGCTAATTTTGCAAGATGACATCAACTGTTGCATGATTATTAAAATAGATTCCTTTATTTATTTGTAATAGAAAATGATGAATTGATTACAACACATGTTTGTTATCCTACAAGTGGAATCAAAGTTGGTCATTTTCCTTACACTATTGAACTCTACAGGTTGTCTACAAATTTTGTTGTACAATCCTATAACATTAAGCATGACAAGTCATCTATCAATTCTCTTGTATAGATCATGCCATGTGCATTGTAAATATAACTCCCCAAAAATGGTGTTATTATTTATGATGTTTGCCACTACATGTAATGTCCTTTTTTTGTTCATTCACATACAACGATGAGTGCTACAAGGAATGTCCTAATTTAATATATTAAAGTTGTAATGCTTGTAGTACCTTATGAATATCATTTAGTCAACAAGTAAGGTTGGGTGTTACAAATTTCTCCTAAATATAGTTATTCTAACTTGTAGCTATAGATAACTACAAGTATAATACAATGTTTTTACCAAAAAAGTATAGCACTTAAGACCTTCAGTTTTCAAACAAGACCATCATAAATTTCTAAAAGAAAATCTACATATTACCCAAACAACACATATATAGCATAATGACATATATGTTAGTCATAAAATCCACATAATTAACCATATATAATCCACAATGCTCTTTTGCAAAATATCCATAATTAGTTAAAACAATTGCCATTTACTTACTAAGTGTTTATAGTATACATGCATAATAGGTAAAATATACAACTATGGCCATAAAATGGTCATTACATGGCATCATCATCCCTCCCAAATTATTATTTTACATGTTCTCATGCAAACCTTACCATTGTTAAGATACCCAAGTGCTAAAATTGTATGCAATAATCTGTAATTTACTCCTAGAACCATGAAAACCTCTTGGACCTACATTTTTAAGGAATTCATTATGGGCATCATCAAGAATTTTATTGTAAGGTTTCTTGCAATATATAATAGGATACCATAACAAAGGAAACCTAAACCTCTATCCTATCTAGTTAAGTCTATGATATTCTAATTGCTCCACCAAAATTTAGCTTGTATTATAATTGCAGCCCAGTTTGGAGTTGACATGGGTCTCTTCTTTTTAAAGCTATAGGTAATTCATAAAATCTCATTGTACTACCCTTAATTGCTTGTTTATAATCCCTGTTAGTTGGTTGTCAAAATTTTCATAAACATAGGTCTCGTGTTTCCTGCATCTTCTCTCAACATTTGAGACTTCTTAGCATTTCTTCATATTCCCTAATAATAAGGTTGAGGTACAAATGTTCAACTTTGACCATCGATCCTATAGTGAATTCCCTATTTTGAAAATATTTTTTTCAATGAGTTTACACATGTTTTTATTAGGGGTCTTGGTCCCCTCATACTGAGTGGGGTTTGAACCTTGGACCTCTCAAATAGAGGCCAAAGCCCTTACCACTACAGTAAGCTTACAGTTTAATTTTTAAAAGCTTTTAAATCTCTCTTTCTATCATATTTTGTTTTGAGAGTCAATGAAAATGCTCTCAGATTTACATCCCCCATATATGAATTTGATGTCTAGTCTGTAACTTTGATATCTACATAGTTATGCAAATATAGTTTGCATAACAAATATTTATGTTCTAGAACACTAAAAAATATACCTCACAAAACCATTTAAGAGTACTAATGTCATAGGGAAGGTCCAAAATAACTCTAGAAAGCTTGAACAAAAGATATTTTTCTCTTAGCATGATGGCACAAAGTTGTTGTATTTTAAGCCTTACTAGCACAAAATATCATAGGTCCCTCAATAAATAAACCACAATATTAAAGGTCAAAATATAAATAATGAAGAGTATAATTATATATGAGCAATTTAATATGTATATCAAGGTCAATATAATAATGAAAATGACATTCAATTATAATATCAAATATGAATGTAAATGGCCTAAATCATTTATGAACATGCATGAAGAAAACTGACAATATTAATTGTTCAAAATTTGTATACAAGCTTTATTCACTTTTTTGTATCTTCCCATTTACAATTGGATAATATGATATATTTTCATGAATCTTTGTCTCCATAATATATACATAGAAGATGAATCTTCACATACTTGACTATTGCTCTCCATATGACAACTTCCATGATCTTTGGCTTGTCAACTTGCCACTTGCATACCAGACTCTTCACTTTCTTCTTACATGCACACTTGATTCTATGACACTTGCACACTTCTACATGAATCCTACTCTCCTCCTTGCACTCTTAATATAAGACACTTGTGCACATCCTCGTATTACATATTTGTACATTTACATACATAAAACTTATGCACGTTGTCCAAATACACTCTTGCACTCTAATTTACATGACACTTATGCATTTCCTGCACATTGACAGTTACATAAAAAGTAAATATAAATCACACATCTAAACTATAGACTCAAGCCTAGTATATTACATAGTTACAATTGTACCATGAAGGTACCATGGGGGTACATTAGCATATATCAAATAATGTTATATTCCTCAACAAGAGCCTTACAAGGAATCTACATTACAACAAATCTAAAACCAAATCCTCTAATGTACTCATATGACCCTTAAATACTTCAAGTTTAGATTGTAAATACATATTTTCCTCTTTACATTATGTAATTATTTCATCTTTTTCCTCTATGACTCTCCTTATTTTTTTTCCCCTAATTAAATGTAATACCCATTCTTGCATTGATTTAAAACATAAATCCCATTTGGCTTCCTTCTTGAAAAGAATTTCTTTATACTTTGAAGTGGAAATATGCACTACCTCTACCTACGATGGTGGCATAGAGGACTCATGGATATATATTGTAGTCACATATGACACCTACCATTCTATTTGAGCTTTGAGGATCTGTTGCAAAGGGTGCTTCATTAGGGAACTCAATTGTCTTTGCAAATCCTTTTTTCTCCTTTTCTATTTTGTGTATGGTGTTGTATAGATTAAGGATTCCTCATTATGTACAAGGGTTCTTGGAGGACTTCCAACATGAATAGGTCTTCCACCATGAATAGGGCTACTAGTACAAGTAGGACTGTCAACCTTTGTAGCATCTTTCTCTCTTAGCAACCTAGATGTATTGGGTACTTCTATCATAGTCTATTTTGCTTTTTCCTCCCTCAATAAATAATCTACTAGTCATCTCCTCAGAGATTGTACCTCTCACTCTAATTCCCTAATTTTTAGGTTAGCCTCCAATAACTTCAACTATAATGTATTTGATTGTTTGGTGAAAACCCTCTTACATTTTCTTGTAGTATTGAGTGGATTTCTATTGGTGTCTTTAAGGGATATTTTATTGGTTGTTCTATGGGAGCTTTTATTGTCTATTTGATGAGAAATTTTGTTGTCTACTTAGTAGGAACTTATTTTGGTTGCTCTATAACTACGTTACGAAGCTCAATGTGGATGTCTTAGAAGTAGAAATATTCCTCTCAGAGTGACGAGTTCTCCTCCTTCTAGTGAAATATGTTAGGCTATTTTGCTTTGTCACCTCTACTTTTAAGCATCCCATCAAAGGTTATTATTAGCCAGTTGGTCAAGAACTAGAAATTTAATAATCCTATGGTGGGATAGGGCTTCTGGGCTCCCATTCTATTGGCATCTCATGCTTATATTTCCTAGTGTGCAAAGGATATAATAAGACAATTAATTTGTTCTCATTTGATTCTTTGCCTCTCTTGACATGAATTAAAAATCTAAAGTGATGTCCAAAGATAACAAAAAATCTATCATTACCAGTAATGTACTTGAGAGAGTAGAAGGCAATAACATCATATGGAGGGGAAATAAATGTTCTAATGGTAACTCCATCTAGGAGAACTGTATAAGTGTTAGGATCATTGGGCAAGAAAAATATACTTTGAGCACACAAAGGAGGAAATAGTTCCTTGAATTTTCTTTTCCCTATCAAAGGTAACATTGCGGCTCTTGATATTGCAACCTCAATGATCATGATTTCTAACCTTTGGATAATTGTGTGGCTTTACCTTAAATTTGTTGTAAATTTAGCAATAATACTATCATTATAGCCTTCTAGACATTGAAAATAGCCCATCCATTCAACTTGTCCAAAAATGATCAATGTGTCTAGGCATTGTTGGATTTCTAAAATATCTGTCAGTTCCTTGTGAAGCACCTTTCCACCACCTCCAATTTTAAATAAAATGTAGGGCTTGTGGAAGATTGTGGAGTGGAAGAAGACACCAAAAATTATGCAAAGAATTTTAGAAATATAATAGAAAAATGGCGTTGAAAACATATGCATGTAAATGACAAAAATAAGAATCAAGGAAATCAGATGAACAATGGAAGTATATATCAACCATGATAATATCATAATCAACAACAAGCTCATCATCCAATCAATTATCCCCAATTGAAGTATCAAAAAGAGAATCAGAAAGGACACCTAGCTCAAAGGATAGAAGAAATTGAAGAACTGGAAGAATCTATAGATGATTATGAAGTCAAAACTCTTTCAACAAGAACAACAGGTTATGGAGACACTAATTACTTGCTTTAACAGGTTACAGAAAACAAATAAGAAGAATACAAACTCTAAGACAAAGAAGATTCATATTAAATATTGAAATCTTCAATACCCAAATAATGTAATATAGGTGTTAGAGTTAGTGTATACTACATCATTTGGATCATGTAAATGTACAACCTTAGGTACATAGTTAGGATAAGAGATTACTTTAAGGGGAAGTTATCTAGTTACTTCAAGCAATGTAATAAATGCACAAGTGGCAATGTGCAAGTTGTAATGTGCAAGGTGTTCCCTTGTACAACTAGGTAGAGTGTTGGCCAAGGAATCTATCTTCCTATATAAATGGCCTCATAGTGGTAGATTATATATCAAGCTCATAGCAAGTTCATGTCAAGCTCTTGGTAGTAGTACTCCTGTATGGAGTACAATGTAGCTCTTTAGCTCATATTAATGGAGTGACAATTTCCTCCATATTGCATTGTATTTTCATAATTTCTATTTATAGTATATTTCAATCATATTGCAGTCTCAATTCCTTTTATATTTACTACATTTTATTAGGATTTGTGTTAGATATATCCATTGCATATATCCTCAAAAGTTAATAGACTACTGGTGCAGGCGAGTACAAAGGAATCCATCAGGAGTTAGAGAGGACCGTGGCATGGGGAGATGGAAAAAGGAGGACCTGGATGACCCACTCTATATGGATCCAATGGTGGATGATTTCAAGGTGGATCTTAGATATTAGAGATGGTATAGGGGTATTGTATCCTCAAAGATGTTCCCACCAGTGCCAGTGTAGAGATGCTAGGTTATGAGCCAATGTATGTAGCTAGCACTTTGAGATGCCACTCGACACACCATAGAGCTACAGTAGAGGGGCATAGTACCACTGAGACCAGCTCGAGCATAGATTTGGTTGGAGATAGTGATGGCCACGATGAGGATGATCACCATCTATGGCTTAGGGGGAGGGGGCACTGTAGGGAGTGCCCCCATAATGATAAGGGCTAGGTTGAGTAGAGTGGCTAGAGAGGTATCAACATCAATGGTAGTCAGGCCAAGTGGGATCATGGGTCAGAAGGATCCAACAAGGAAGATGGAGGTACTATATGCCCAAATAACAACCATGCAGATGGAGATGGAACTACTCTAAGAGGATAGGTCCAATATGATAGAGGGGTTGTGAAGTGCCTTGAGCATAACACTCATAGATCGGGACATGGTGCAAGATAAGGCATACCACCTTAGGGGTAAGGTGATCTAGCTAGACCAAGAGTGATAGTAGGCTTAGGTAGAGGGCATGGCTTTAGGTGTAAGCAATCAACCCGACGAGGTGATATTTCTTCTATAAGAGCAATTGTAGAGGGTAGAGGAGAGGTGAGAGGTTTCGGTAGAGAGGGATACCTTCTACCAAATGCTATACTTTTAGGCAATGCCAGTGGATCAAAGGGTACCTCCACCAGCCTCCATTTAGTCATAGAGATTATCATAATCTAGATTAAGAATGGTTCCATGATCTATGAACATTCCTCCATTGGAACCACCTCCTAGGAAGAGCAAAGGAGATAGGCTTCCAGAGCTAGGATAGGATCAGGATGACATGTTGATTTTGAGTGTGACATGCATCCTTGGGGAGGGTCGAGTGTGTCAAGCGTAGACTGTGGTACACCAACTAAACAAACCTATGTACCATTTTTTTCTCGAGTAATATCATGTTACTTTTATTAAAAATGTGTGCACTTGTGTGATATGATTTTATGTTTTGACTATGAATGAATGAATGAAAACATAACTATGGAATGCATGGATGAATGGAGGAATACATGAAATAGAGGATGGAAGAAAGAGGGGAAAAAAGGAGAAAATAAACCTTTAGCCAAAATCGTGCCCCGTATAGATGAACCATGATTCTAACATAGAGCGAAATTGCATCTCGTAGAGACTAGGCATGATTTTGGAAAACAGAAGAAAAGAAGAAGAAAAAGAAGAAGGAATAATGAGAACAATAAATAGAATATGGATAAGGTCAACAAAGCAAAAAGGTACTTGGAAGATGATTTTTGAATCAACTTGGACCATAAAGAATCAATGTGATCAAATGATCATAGACCAAGCAAAAAATAAATGAAAAGGAGTAGGACCCTATAAGGACGTATGCTCACAAATGATCGAGATGGAGGCTACTTATCATGTGTGTCCATGAATCTATCCTATAAGGGTGTTGTGCTCATAAATGTGGGTGAATATGGAGTGATACCCGTCATGGGTGTAGTGCTCACAAATGGCTAGAAAATGAAGAGATACTTGCTAGGATGTATGCTTGCAAATGATTGAGATGGAGGTTACCCTTGCGTGTGGTCATGAAGCTTATCTTGTATAGGGTGAATAAATCAGATTGATTTGCCAAGACAAGTACTACCCGATAGGGCATGATATGTGTAAAATATATACGAGCAAAGAAAATCATAAAAAAATAGTGTGCGTGTGTGCATGCATACTTAGTGAAATTTTAAGAGCAAAGAGGTTTGTGTAAGATAGTTAGTGGCCATATGAGTATCATAGATGATATTCATGCGGTATATATCCTATCCCATGAGGACTCCTTAACATGTGAAATATCAATAAGGAGAGAGTGTGAAAAAAGCACAAGCAAAATCAAAAGTAGAAAGAAGAGGGAACGTACATCCTTTATCTTAGGGAAGATAAGAAATTATTAAAAATTTCAAGGACAAAGGGTGTACAGAAGAAGAACTATATCCCTTGACTTGGATATAAATTTAATGTGCATTTGATACTCGCAAGATCAAGAAATATAAAAGAAGAAAAGAGAAGAAAAAGATATGGACAAAATGCAAAAATGAAAATGTGTGGATATGAGCCCTATGTTGGGGATTCTCTAGGCATCAGAGCCCTAGTTTGAGTGCAATGCATGTGAGCTAAGACCTAACTAGGTTTCATCACTTGCCATCCTCACAAAGTTTCCAAAAATCTATATGATCAAGTAGTCATGCAAATATGGTCAAGCAATAATGATATAACAAGCAAAATGCAAATGGAATAGAATGTTAGGCAAACCATGAAAGATATGATAAGCAGTCATGGAGTAACAAGCAAACTGGATTCAAGATGCAAATGAATATAAATGCAAAGTCATGCATTTATTTTTGTATTTTTTTTGTTTTGAATGTATTATATTCTTTGGTTCTTTAAGTTCTTAAGTTGGCACAAATTTTGATTGTGCCGCCTATCTTAATAAAAAATATGGTAGTGCAAGGAACTTCCCCATAAAATAAAGGGCTATGATGGAGGATGCCTTCATCACTCCTATCACAAAGAGGATTATCCATAGCATATTCTTTGGGAGTTGCTACATGAAAGTCATTAAAATTTTTGACTATGCCATCCTTGTTGATGAAAGGGGGAGAAATTCCCAACTTTGTAAGGTCTCTATAAGATAGTGGAACATGGTCCCCATGAGAACTAGAGGACCTAATATCGCAATGCAAGGGACTGACTCATCAAAGAAGAAGTTGTTTAAGAGGATATCCTCATGATATCTATCACAAAGGATATCCCATTTAGCATACTCCCCTAGGGTCACAACTAACTCACGATGCACTAGAGTTACCATATTGTAAAACAACATGTTAGAGGGATAATGCGGTCCCTCATCCTAATCACTCCACTCCAAGCCTTGGTGATCTAAATATTTAGCATAGGTAACAAGGTTATCATCATTATCAAATGGTAAAAGTTGTTTTTTATTAGGGATGTAGTCTACACTACATCTCCTAGGCCAAAGCTCAACTTCCAAAGGTTCTTGAATACCTTTCTATTGTGGGCCCAAACCTTTGCCTACATATCCCATGCTAGATAGGATTTGCTTGGGAAGTGGGTAATAATTGGATAGGTAATAATGGGTAAAATAATACTCTATGGGAAGAGGGTTGCTACCATAGATCTTTTCTTCTAGGGAGACTCCTGCAAAGATAAAGGTACACATACCAATGTGTACGACTTCATCCTTCTTATAGGGTAAACCCATAGTCCTCGATGAAGGTGGTAGCTTGGAAAGATCCAAAATAGGTTCTTGAAGAAAATGATTGACTTGATATTGTGATGAAACATTAATCAATGACTCCTCACTCCCTTTAGATTTTCAAGTTGCTTGGTGTTGTGAGATGAAGAAATTGATGGATATAAATTGAGATAAGATGGAGCTTGCTCAACCATTGAATAATATTGAAATGGATGGGGGTCACCCAAAATGGTGATAAGTTGATCTTTGAATTCAAACTTCAAATATTTATGAAAAGTGAAAGGGACAATGCTCATCACATGAATCCAAGGGCATCCAAGAAGAAGATTAAAAGATGCAAGGTAAGACACTACATAGAACAAGGTATCTAATATCTTAGGTCCAACCCTAAGGTAGAGAGATATAAAGTTGTAGGCCTCTTGGCATTCATTTTTGAACGCTTTTATGATGATGTCAGATTTGGATAAATATTTCTCTTTTAGTTCCAATTTTTTGGAAAAATTGATAAGTGCATAAATTGAGGGAAGAACCATTGTCTATCAAAATCCGTTTGATAAATGTTTTTCTAATAAATGTAGTGATATAAAGGGAAGAATCCCCTCGTAAGTTTGAGGAAGGAATATCATCATCCAAAAATGTGATACAATGTATCTCAAGAGAGCTTACAACATCATCTATAGCACTGGGAAAAATATCTTGAGGAATACATTGTTGTCTTAGAAGCTTCAACAAAGCTTCCCTATGAATATGAGAAGTTTGCAAAAGCTCTAAGAGAGATCTTAGTTGGGGTATTAGCTAGCTAATTTTGAATGTCGAAGGAGAATTTAGATTTTGGTTTCAACACTAAAAGTGGTTTTTCTACTCTTGTGCTCCTTTTTTGGGTACTCTTCAAAACTAAGGACAATTTCAAAGGTTGATTGGATGTAGAACTCATCTGTTGCTGAGATCATTGAGTTAGTTGAGCTTGAGATTTTTTCCTTGTAGTTATTGCTACCATACAAACCATATTATTAGAGGGAGGTGGCACATTACAATATGACACTTGATTAGCTGCCTGTTGCCCATGCTTAAGTAGGGGGTCTTGGAAGATCCCCATGTCTTGATTAGTTGTGGGTGCTTTTTGAGTAGGAGGTTGATTTTTTTTTGGAGGATTAGGTTGAGGACCCTCTATAACAAGGCAACCTTCATCAATTAAGTCTTGAACCACATGTTTCAACCTCTTACATGAGTTTGTCATGTGCCCCTCCACTCTATGATACTCATAATGTTGACTAGGCTTATACTAATTAGTTGTGGTATTAGGTTACTTCATGGGATGTAAATCTATTATATTAGCTTCCAAAAGCTACTTTAGGACCACATTCATATGTGTGTTGAGTCTTGTAAAATTCCTTGGTGGGGGTTTTTGGGGTTGTCTAAGCACCATATTTTGTAGGTTGTTAACAACACTATTAAAAGGCCTACTATATGTTACTCCATAACCAACTACATGCTTGTTCTTATACTAATTTTTGTAGTCCTCTCTTCTTCTTTATTTGGCTTAATTTGACTTATTTGAATGAAGGCTTGCTCTATCATCCTTTTCATATCTATAGCTTGGTCAAAAGAAGTAATAGTTGTTGTTTCCAATTCATAAGATATTTACTCTTGTAAATTTTCAATAAGTATCTCAAGCATGTCTTGAGGAGGTAAAGTATATATCAACCATCCAACTAAACTTCTCCAACAAGATAATAATTCTGAAAAACTTTCATCTTTACCTTGTTTCAACATATAAACATCTTTCATAGTCATATTTTTCTCAACATAAGCTTTGAATTGTTGAACAAACAATTTTGTTGTCTCTTCAAAATTCCTCAAAGAATGATGAGGCAACTGATAATACCATTCCAATTCCATGCCACCAAGGCTCTTAGGGAATATATTTAGCAAAAACATGTCATCATATATAATATCATGGCATGTTGTCCTCAACATCCTTCAATGTTCAATTGGGTCCTCTATTCCCCTATAAATAGGCAAAACCAGTATTGGAAAATGCTTATGGTAGGGCCTAGAAGCAAAAATAGGGTATAAGCATTGATTACACATTTCCTTGTAGTTGTAGGTGAAACTTAGAGGTTGAATCATATCTACTCTTAAAACCAATTGTTTTACCACACTTGTTAAACTTTGCACATCAAGATTGTTGTTGTTTAATGCCCTTAGGTTGCCTAGGGGAGGGGTATAGGTAGGTTGTTGAAAGGGTACTTGGTGAATTTTGGAGGTATTAACACTATTATGGTATGGGTTGTGATATGTGGTATCTTTCTATGGAGGGTAATTGACATTTCGTGGAATAAAAGCATGAATGTTGAGATGAGAAGAATGAGGAGGAAATTGAGCATAATCTTGATATGCATTACTATTTTGAGGAACTTGTGGAATCCTCCCAACATTGGTGGTCATAGTAGTAACATATGTCGGTTTATGTAATGTATTAGCATGATGTGAAGATTCAAATAAGGAGTTGTTATGAACATTCTTAGGAGAGATGATTGGAAGAGGAGGCATCTCACCTCTTTCGAGTTGGGCTTCCTCTTCCATAGCCTTAACCAGACCCCTCAAGGAGATCAAATTTGGTACCAATTTCTTCATGTTCTTCCTCTTCTACATATTGATTGTGATTCTCCCTATCAATCTGATCATCTTCTTGAAAATCTGATCAGATTTGAAAAGCTTTTGCTTACTCCTAGTGTTGGGAGCCATTATGAGGAAGAGAAAGGATAGAGGAGAACACTAACAACAAAAACACAAGAAGATTTTAAAATGTTAATGTTTTCTAATTCTAAGAAAACATATTTAGTGGTCTTGCTTAAAGTTTTGAAAAGAAAAACAAAAAGGAAGAGGCTTCCTATTTTGTCCAATACGACATGTGTTCACATCAAGTTCACTAAAGATGTAGAGGGGGAAATTGTCTTGTCGCATATGATTCTCGGTTGGATCCATTGGGAGCCAAGGTGACCATGGGGGTGTGTTATATTATCTACACTAAGGGGTTTGGAGATCGAAGAGTTGATTTTAGAACTCACTCCAAGTATGGGATGGAGATGTTTTGATTTATATATTACAACAATAACCTATGTTTGACATCTCTATAATCTAAGCTAAGAAATGAAAGGAAAATGTAAGGCAAACAATCAATGAATAAACCTAGAATAATTATCAATTTTGAATGATCACTACAACCCTAACTTGAAAAATAGACCATTTTATTTTTAGCAAGGTTTTAAAGAGAATGCAAAAACATAATTAACCCTAGAATGCAAACTATATGCTGTTCTCTTTCAAATTTCTAGAATATGATTAAAACATTTTCTCTTTCATTTCAGATCTAGGTTTTGACAGAAATGGGAAAAAAGCAAACAACAAACAACCTAAGAGATTTAACATAGAACACTTATTTAATCCGATGGTTGACCTAAGCTTTTTCTTGTGTCCAGAATATCCAAGTAACTTAAAAACCTATAAAAAAGTTTCACAAAATCCTAGAAAATTTGATCAACGTTTGGGGGTCTGCTTAGGACTCTATAAGACTAAGCTTGGAGGCACAAAATTCAAGTCCCCTTGGTCCTTTTAGTTGACCATTCGAAAGCAAAAGTGATTGTTCAACTTTGTAGAAACAAACAAGACAAGATGCATTGAAATGTAACTATACAAAAAACATAATGCAAATAACAATATTATGGCCTAAATTTAACATGTAAGTGGAGATGAGGGTTTAGGAGCAAAATCTTGCCTCCAAACATAAAACAACCGAAATTGTACCTCGTAAGGAGTGACTGTGAGTTTTATTTCTACCGAAATTGTGCCCTATAAGGGGTAATCATGATTTTGGGATAAAGGAGTAGAACGATGAATGAATGCGAATTTCAAAGATAAAATGTAGAATAAATGATTTTTAGAAGTAACACAATGAAAGAATAAACCTGGTGGCAACGAAAGAATAGATAAAAGGATGAAGTCCTCCAAAGAATGGAAAATTCCTCCTCAAGGCTCCCACACTTGTCCACCAATAGAAAAAAAATCAGTAATAAAGCAACAACAGAGCACTAGAGAACACTTGATTGTGTTAGAAGACTTGCTTGCAAGAAGGATTTTGCTAGGAAAACTTTCTAGAAAAAAATCACTTATAAAAAATCTTCTTTTTGTCTATGAATGTGAAAAAGAGTGGGAAAACCTAAGGGAGGACTAACATCCTGAGGATTGGCCCAAAAATAGGATTTTCTAAGAGAAAATCCTAACTTATCGAAATCACGCGTTGTAAGGGTTGATCGTGATTTCGGTAAAACTAGGAAAACAAGAAAGGAGAAGAGAAAGGGAGGCCTAAATTTGTGCCTAGACAAGCTTGAGGGTCCTTCCAAGGGTTCTAGGAAGATTGAATCACTTTGATGAGTCAATTTTCCATGTCTACACCGCGTAGACAAAGGTACACATACCTATGTGTACTACTTCACCCTTTTTAAGGGGTAAACCCATAATTTAGGGTGAAGGTGGTAACTGGGCCAAATCTATAAGAGGATTGTCGACTAACTGATTGGCTTGATTTTGTGATGGTATTATGATTGGTGGTTCCATACTTATATTGAATTTTTCTAACTCCTTGGTGATTTTATATGATGAAGAAGGATGATGAAAAGAAGAAGTAGGAGGAAGTTTGTGAAGAGAAACAAATGGACATAAATCGATTTTAGAGTGAGATTTCTCAACCATTGAACAATATTGAAATGGATGAGGGTTGTCTAGGATGGTGATAAGTTGATTTTTAAATTCATAGTTTAAATATTGATAAAGAGTAGAAGGAACAACCCTCATTGCATGGATCTAAGGGCATCCAAATAAAATATTAAAATATGTTGGACAAGATACTACATAAAACAAAGTATCGAAGATCTTGGGTCGTACCCTAAGGGGAAGGGATAAAATACCACATGCCTCTTGGGACTTGTTGTTGAATGCTTTTATGATGAAATAATATTTTATTAAAGCTTCCTCCCTAAGTCCAAAATTTTAGAAGAATTTATAAGTGCATATATTGAGGGAGGAACCATTATCCACCAAAATCCTCTTGATGATTTTTTCCCCAATATATCCAGTAATGTAAAGGGGATAATCATATTGTAAGTTTTAGGAAGGAAGATCGTCATCGTAAAAATATATGTGATTTATCCTAATATTATCTAGGTTACTAAGGGAAGATCTTGTAGGACAAATTGTTGACTTGGAAGTTTTATCAAGGCTTGCCTATGAATAGGAGAAGTCTGTAAAAGGCTAAAGCTCTAAGAGGGATATATTGGAAGGTGTGTTACTTAACTATTATTGGAGGTGAAAGGATATTTTTGGTTGTGGTTTCAACACTAAGGTTGGTTTTTAAACACTTGTGCTCCTTTTTAGGTACTCTTAAGAACTAAGGGTGGCCTAGAAGGTTGGCTAGGCATAGAACTTGTCTGTTGTTGAGGCTGCTAATTTTGAGCTTGCTATATTATGGTAGATGCTATTATACCAACCATGTTGTTGTAGGGAGGTGGCACATTGTTATAAGACACTTGGTTTGTTGTCTGTTGTGCATGATTGGGTAGGGGATTTTGGAAGATACTCATATCTTGATTAGTTATGGGTACTTGTTGATTTAGAGGTTGATCAATTGGAGGTTTGTGGTTAGAAGTGAGTTGGGAGTCATACACAATAAGGTGACCCTCATCTATTAGATTATGAACCACATGTTTCAACCTCTTGCATTGACCTGGAATGTGCCCATCCACCCTATGATACTCAGTGTTGGTCGGGTTTATACCAAACTATCATGATGTCGGTTTGTCTTATGGGAGGTAGTTCGATCATCTTAGCTTCCAAGAGCTTCTTAAGGATAAAAAAAAGGGGTTGGTTGAGTCTAGTGAAATTCCTTGGTGGGGGTCATTGAGGTTTGCTAAGTACCAACTTCTGTAAGGTACTAGATGTCTTAAAATTATTGGTGGGTTTGCTATCTATTACCCCATAACCAACTACATGCTTGTTCTTATATTGGTCTTTCCTTTTCTTTCCTTAACTTGATTTGGCCTCTTCTTATAAAGGCCTTCTCTACTCTTCATGCCCAATCTATTACTTGTTCAAAAGAGGTAATAGTTGTTGTTTCCAATTCATATGAGATCTACTCTTGCAAGTTACCAATAAAGATCTCCAACATGTCTCGAGGAGGTGGGGTGTATCTTAACCATCCAACTAAACTCCTCCATCAAGATAAAATTCAAAAAAATTTCATCCTTTGCTTGCTTTAAAAGGTATAAATCTTGGAGAGTTGCTCCTTTCTCCACATAAGCTCCAAATTGTTGAACAAACAACTCGACTATTTCCTCAAAATTTCTTAAGGAATGGTGGGGTAGTTGATAATACCATTCCAAAGCCATACCTCCAAGGCTCTTAGGGAATGTTTTTAGTAACAACATATCATCATATATGATATCATGACATGTTGTTCTAAACATCCTTAAATGTTCTATAGGGTCCTTTGTTCCCTTATACATGGGTAAAACTAGTGTGGAGAAATGTTTAGGGTAAGGCCTAGTGGCTACTATAGGATCTAAAGGTTGATTACACATTTCCTTATAAGAGTAAGTGAAACTTGGAGCTTGAAGTGTATCCATTCTTAATGCCAATTATTTCACTATACTTGTTAAACTTTGAATTTCTGGATTGTTGTTGTGCAATACAATATGGGGTGTTGTTGACATGTTTACCCTAAGGTTAGAAGTAGTTTATTGAAAGGGAACTTGGTTAAGGTTGGAAGCATTAACACTGTTGTGGTATGGATTATGGAATGAGATGTTTTGTGTAGCATCTTGTTGTGGGATGAAATTTGCAATTGAAGGAATAAAAGAAGGAATGTTAAGAAGAGGAAGATTATTTACATTGGAAGAAGAAGGAAATTAAAAATTATTTTGGGATGCATTACTAGTTGGAGGAGGTTGCAAAATCCCTCTAATGTTGGTGGTTGTTGTAGTAGAATATGTGGGTTTATGAAATGGATTAACATTATGAGAATATTGAAACAAAGGGTTGATGCAAATATTTTGAGGAGAATTGGTTTGATGATGAGATGTTCTAGCTTCATCAAAGTGGGTGTCTCTATCCAAGGCTTCATTTAGGGCTTGCCTATTTTTCCTAAAGAAAATCAAGATGTGATTGTATGATTTGAAGGTGACTTGACCATGAGCTCCTTCAATAGGCTCAAAATCATCACTAGTCTCCATATCCTCTTCTTCTACATTCAGGTTCTCCCTATCAACTTGATCATCCTCATTCTAGAGAGGATTATATTTAGGATCTAAAAGCTTTCACTTAATCCTAAGGATTAGAGCCATAGGATAAGAGAAAGATAAAAAGACACAAAAAAACTTTTTATTAAGTGTTTTTAGTTTTTTCAATCTACACAAACAAATTAAATGGTCTTGCTTATAGTTTAAAGCTAAAATAAAAAGGAGAAAAATGAAAAAGGCTTCCCAAATGACCACAAAGGATGTGTTTCACATGAAGTATACCAAATATGTAGAGGGGGAAAATAACCCATGCGAACAATTCTGGGTAGATCCGTTGGGAGTCGAGGTAACTATTAGGTTTATTTTTTCTCTACACTCGGGGCTTGGGGATCGATGGGTTCACTAGGAGTGGTTTAAGGACTCAATCAAATCCAGGATGGAGGTTTTGATATTATTATTGATAAAGCACCTAAGTTTGGTCTTTGAATATGAACTAAACTATAAGGAACTGAAGAACAATGTAGGGCAAAAAACGATGCAGGCACACAAAATGCTATTCCTAAAATAATTTTTTATTTTAATGAAGACCATTCCTAAAATTACAAGAGACAACATTTCTTTCTAATAAAGGGTACAAGAGAATGTGCAAACGATACTGGTCTAGATGCAAACTATATGCTTTTCTTACTTGATGTTTAGAAATGAAAAACTTTCTTTTTCCTCGAGATCTAAACCAATATTTAATCTTTTAGATATGTTTAAATTTTTATTTTATTATTTCAACTATATAAAATAGAAAGGAGACAAAAAAACATAAAAAATAGCCTAAAAGATCCATTAGAACACTTAATTAATCTGATAGTTCATCCTAGTCAAATTCGTGTTCTAGAACCTATAACCACAAATTCGAGCATACCTACAAATCAAAAATAAAACTTGGAAAAATTGATCAACGATTGGGGGCTTGCTTAGGCCACTATGAGATTGAGCTTGGAGGCATAGTAGTCAAGCCAACTTGGTCCTTTTAGCTGACCATTCAAAATGAAAAGTAAATTTTGACCTTTGGAGACAAGCAAACATAATACAATGCAACAAAATGTAAATAGAAGAGGTGGTAACAGAAAAGCAAACATGCAGTGAGCAAAACAAAGGTTTTTGAGAGCAAATACTTGCTCCAAAATCCTTGTAACTCAATTTATGCCCTGTAAAGGGCAACCATGAATTCGAAAACAAAAGAAAATTGATGAAACCAAAGGTTTCATCAAATTCGTGCCTTGTGAAGATGGAGTGCAAATTCGTAGATAAGTTTTTTAATTCATTCTATGAATGCAAAAACATAATGAAAATCCTAACTAATAGGAGTAAATGATTTAAATGAAATTAATTGATGTAATAGAATGAGATTAGCCTATGGTGGAAGCAAGAGAGCAATGAAAGAGTGAAGGCAACAACCAAAATGGTAGACCTCTCCTCCTTATCTAGAAGATACATATTGCACATGATTTGTCATCAAGGCTCCTCCACTTGCTCACCAAAAGTAGCTAATCACAAGAAGCACAAAAAGTAGAGCAACAATAGAGCATTCCAAAAGCATTAATTCTTGAGAGCATCAAAAGGCACTTGCAATCATCATGAGATGGTGGTCTTATGATGATCATGATTATTCCCCTAAAAAAAAGGAGTCTAAACCTTCTATTTACAGGAGGTTTGGAAGGAGGAAAAACAAAATACAAACTTGGTTAAGGGCCAATATCACAAACAATTGATGCAGGACTAGGATTTTAAGAGTAAAAATCCAAAATTACCGAATTCGTGCCCTATCTTGGATGACTATGAATTCGACGAGGCTAGGGAAAAAAGGCTAAATCGCAGGGGAAAAGTAGCTCAAACTTGTGTAAATTTTCCAAGCCTTAGATAACTGCTATCCTATGTTTTTTTTTTAAATAAATTAGATTTGAGAATAATTTATTCAAACATGCAACAGTCACACAGATGGTTGGAAAACATAAATAGCGTGAACAACATAAGTTAAATATATTTTAGAACCTAAAATATTACAAATAAAAGAGGCTACAACTCTAGCAGAACACTTATGCTCTCTTGTTGCTTTTCTAGCCAACAATCAATGTTCTTCTCCTCCTAAGCTTTTATTTTTCCTTTAATAATCTGTTCTCGTCCCATTATTTTCTATGTCTCTAAAAAAACTATTGATCTTCTCCTTTTATCCTTGAAAAAGGTAACCCTAATCTCTCTAACCCTAAGATTATATCTAATCTCATCTTGAGATGTAAGGTTAAAAATAGAAAATCACTTAATTGAATATCAAAATAGAGTCACTTAAGTGAATTACAAAATAGAATCACTTAAGTGAACTTAAAAATAGAAAATCATTTAAGTGAATTTTAAAATATAATCACTTAAGTGAATTACAAAATAGAATCACTTAAGTGAACTTAAAAATAGAAAATCACTTAAGTGAATTTCAAAATAGAATTAGAAATGTTTCAAACCACTTCTAGTATGTTCAGCTTGTGCAAGAAGTTCCTGTTCGAGCTACATTTATCAACACTCCCTCTTAGCAAGGAAGGAATTCTGCACCAATCCAAGTTTATCTCTAAATGATTCAAACTTCCCTTTCACTAAGGGCTTGGTTAGAATATCGGCTACTTGCTGATCTATGGGAATATACTGGAGCTTTACGACTCCCTTCTGAATCCTGTCTTGTATGAAATGATATTTGATGTCTATGTGTTTAGAATTGTCATGAAATACTGGATTCTCAGAGAGTTTGATACAACTCTAATTATCACAATATATCACCATGGGATACAACTCCTGATCAATCAATACTGTAAGCAACTTGCAAAGCCAAATGAACTCACAACTAGCAATACTGGCTGCCATGTATTCGACCTCTATTGAGCTAAGTGCCATAGAAGTCTACTTCCTACTGAACCAAGATATAATGCCTGATCCCAAGCTAAAGTAGCACCCTAAGGTGCTCTTCCTGTTTGCTACATTGCCTGCCCAATATGAGTCTGTATACCCATACAACCTCACTTCACCATATCCAAGATATCTTAGACCATACTCCACTGTGCCCCTTAATTATCTGAGCACATATTTTGCTGCTACCCAATGCTACTACCTTGGCTCCACCATGAACTGACTCAAGGTGTTCACTGCAAAATATATATATGGTCAAGTGTTGACCAAATACATCAAGGATCCTATCAGCTGCCTATACAATGTAGGGTCCACCAATTTTGAATCTGAAGCTATCACCTTCTTCAAATTAGTGATCATGGGTGTGGCCATAGGTTTGTAGTCCTCCATCCAAAACCTCTTAAGGATATCAACTGCATACTACCTTACCCAAGGAATATCTCCCCTGGTCTCTGCCAAATATCCAAACCCAAGAAGTAATGCATCATGCCAATGTACTTCATCTCAAACTCAACTTCCATATTTGCTTTGAACCCTGTAATGAGCTTCTCTACACTTGTAAGAAACAAGTCATCTACATATAACACCAAAATGAGTAGATCAGTCCCAAAAAATATGTAATATAGATTAGGATCTGCATCACTTTTGGCAAAGCCCACACTCTACATGTTTCCATATATCCTGGAATACCATGCTCTCGATGAATGTTTGAGTGCATATAAGGCTTTCTTCAACCTACAAACATGGGACTCATTCCAATTTACCTTAAAGCCCTAAGGCTGCTCTATGTACACTTCTTATTCAATGATCCCATTAAGGAAAGTTGTCTTCACATCCATTTGATGAATTCACCATCCCATAGATGAAGCTAAAGACATAACTGCTCTAATGGAAGTGTATCTGGTGATTCGAGAAAAAGTATCCTCATAGTCCACTCCCTCTTTCTGGGATAACCCTTTTCCCACAAACCTTGCCTTGAACTTCTCAATGCTGCCATTTGCAGCATGCTTAATTTTGTAGAGCCACTTGGAACTCACAATTGACTTCCTTATGGTATTGGCACTATATCCCAAACATCATTCTTCATTATGGAGGTGTACTCCTCCACCATGGCATCCCGCCAAACCTGCTGGTCTGTTGCCTCCTAAAAACTGTTAGGCTCTAAATTTATGATGTTACTCATCAATGACATGTAGCTTGAAAACTTCCTTGGAGGTCTGATCTCCCTAATCATGCTACTAGAAGCCTCAACATACTCCTTAGTATCCCTCAATATCTGTGTAAGCCATTGATGTATCCTAATAGAACTGGAAGGGGCTAATGTCTCCACCTCCTCACCTGAAGGTTGTTCTAAATTAGAAACCATCAGTGTCTTTGGTGACCCTGGATCAACCTTCGAAGCTTCTTGCTTATCATTCTCTATCACTAGAATAGGCTCATGGGACTTCTTGGATGCAATATCCTCAAACTTTACATCCTTTCTCACTACTATATTCCTCTTCTCTGGAATATAAACCCTGTAAGATTTTGAAGTCTCACTGTATCCTACAAATAAACCCTTCCTACTGGAGGGCTCCAACTTGGTCCTCTTCTCTACTGGAACATGGATATAAAATGGAAATCCAAAGATGTAGAAATGACTCACCTCTAGTTTCACACTAGTGAATGCTTCCTCTGGTGTCTTGTCCTACAAGATCTTGTGAGGACACCTGTTCTAGATGTAGACTGCTATATTGCATGCTTTTTCCCAAAGAAACATCGACAAACCCTGGTCATGAATCATGGCCCTAGCAACCCCTATGATGGATTGATTCTTTCACTAATCCCATTATACTGTGGGTTGTATGGAATAGTCAGCCCCCTCTTGATTCTTGCCTGCTTGCAAAAACCATCAAACTCCTTGGAGGTATATTCACCCCCATTGTATGATCTCAAGACCTTGATCTTCTTCTCTGTCTGGTTCTCAACTAGAGCTTTGAACTCCTGAAACCTGCTAAAGACTTCATCCTTGGTCTTTAAGAAGTAGATCCATGTATTGCAAGAGAAATCATCAATAAAGGAAACATAGTACATGCTACCTAAAATTAATGCTACTGACATCGGTCCACAAACTTTTGAATGTACTAGATTTAGTATCTTCTTAGACCTATGCTCAATGTTTAGGAAAATAGCCTTGGCATGCTTTCCAAGCATGCACCCTCTGCATACTCCTTGTTGCTCAATGCTAAAATCTAGAAGACCTGTGATTATCTCCCTCAAAATAGACAATGCTCAATGATGCAGGTGCCCCATCCTATTGTGCCACAAATCACACAAGTTGTTACTGCTATGAACTAGGGCTCAAACAGGTTCACCCTACAACCTGTATAGACTGCCTTCTCTAACCCCTATTACTTATGATGTTTTTGGTCTAGATTATTTTGGTCTAATAAGGACATGCTGGTTATTGAAATCCATTGCATAACCCTTATCCTCCATAACTGAAACTGAAAGCAAGTTCTTCCTAAGATCTGGAACAAACAAAACATCATCAAAGTCTAAAGATTTCCCTGACTATAGTAAAAAAGGAATGGTACTAATTCCTGCAACTGGATATTTGGTATCATCACCAAGCTCAACCTGAACCCCTGAGTCCTACTCTTGTAGACTGGCAAAATATTTTTAGGCTGATGTCATGTGTCGAGATGCCCCATTATCCACATACCAAGTATTCCTTGGAACCGTTTTGGTAGAAAGGCAAGAGACCAATGAGAAATCCTTCTCGAATTTGGTAGCAAACTCACTCATTTAAGTTTTTGTAGAGGCTGCTACCTACATTTGCTGTTGCTTCCCTTTGACCTTTTTGTCTGGACACTATGATGCATAATGGCCATGCTTATGACAAATGAAGCACTTGATATTTCTCAAGTCCTTCTTCCCTAACTGTGAGGTTGACTCCTCATTCTTTACCTTACGCTTGCTGTGTCCTTTACCTTTGCCCTTCTTGGTTTGCCCAAAAAGAGCTAGGTTATCGTCACCACCTTTCTTGCTGGCTTTTGACTCCATCTGAGTCTCCTCCTGGATGAAATCATCCCATAGTTTCTCAAAATTGGGAAGGTTCTCATGAGCACAAATGCCTTTGACAATTGGTTTCCATGAAGCTGAGAAACCATTAAGTGCCACATTTACCAACTCTGTGTCTTCAAACTTCTCCCCTACTGATTCCAGTTGATCACGAATCTGAATGATCTTCATTAGGCAATGAGTAACGGTGTCAGATCTTATCATCTGCATAGATCTAACCAAATAATATTCTCTTCCACTAAGAACATTACCCTAACTTTCCAGGGCAAAAAATTTGAGGCATATTCCAATCTATCCTCAAATATGAGGCTAACTGCTATCATCTTTGAGATCTGCTAAAATATTAATGACTAAAAAAAATAGTCCTGCAAATAAGCTTAGTCCTTTAAGCCAAAAAAAAAATATATGAAATCCTAATTGCTTGTTTTTTGCTTGAAACCCTAACTACTATTTTTTTTTTAATATCCATTAGTGATCTACTGCTGTAAACCCTTGAGGATATCAATCATAGAACCTAGATCCGATACCATGTAAATTTTTCAAACCCTAGATAACTGTTGTCATATGTTATTTTAAAATAAATCAGATCTGAGAATAATTTATTCAAACATGCAACAGTCACACAGATAGCTGGAAAAAATAAACAGTGTGAACAACAAAAGTTAAATATATTTTAGAACCTGAAATATTACAAGTAAAAGAGGCTACAACTACAAAAAA
Source organism: Wollemia nobilis (assembly GCA_028583015.1). Taxonomy (NCBI): domain Eukaryota; kingdom Viridiplantae; phylum Streptophyta; class Pinopsida; order Araucariales; family Araucariaceae; genus Wollemia; species Wollemia nobilis. Next base: position 12,390,439 of record JAQPPZ010000513.1, read on the forward strand.
ATACTTCTGCTCTCTTGCTGCTTTTCTAGCCAACAATCACTGTTCTTCTCCTCCTAAGCTTGTATTTTCCCTTCAACAATCTGTTCTCCTCCCATTCTTTTCTATGTCTCTAAAAAACTCTTGATCTTCTCCTTTTATCCTTGAAAAAGGCAACCCTAATCTCTCTAACCCTAAGATTAGATCTAATCTCATCTTGAGATGTAAGGTTAAAAATAGAAAATCAATCAAGTGAATATCAAAATAGAATCGCTTAAGTGAATTACAAAATAGAATCACTTAAGTGAACTTAAAAATAGAAAATCACTTAAGTGAATTTCAAAATAGAATCACTTAAGTGAATTACAAAATAGAATCACTTAATGAACTTTAAAATATAAAATCACTTAAGTGAATTTTAAAATAGAATTATAAATGTCTTGAACCACTTCTAGCACGTTCATAGTGAAGCCTGTGCAACAAGTTCTTGTCTGAGGTACATTTCTCAACAACTTGCACTTAGCAATTTTGAGTGGCTTCCTAGCGAATCTAAGGTAAAAATAACTCATTTGGATGGGTCAATTTATTGTGTCTAAAGGTAATCTCTCTTCCAATTTTCAAGATGATTTATAGAGCTTCATTATTGCTTTTGGTATAATAAGTAGAGAAGAGATTTCCCATATTTTTTTATTCATTTTTCAAAAAGTTTGTTTGTGACTACTTTGAGGTGTTTTTGAGCTTCTATATGTAATTTTAGATTTAATTTGGTGCAATTAATATTTTTTAAACTTCTTCATGTTTGTTTTGGCAATTTGGTTGGTAAGAAAAATGAGAAAGCCTTTTAAAATTCAAAACTTGAAAATTGATGTCAAAATTTTGTTGGACATTTTGAGTCAAAGTTGTCATTGATGTCAAGGAACAAGCTACCATTGATGTAAAAAGGTCAAGAGGAACAATGCAAAGGTTAAAGGCAAAAGAGCTTCATAATATTTTTAATATTATGTGGAAGCATAAGTTAGAAGGGTTTTTATTAAAACCATGGGTGAGCAAAAATATTATTTATACAAAGTGGTAAAGTCAAAAAGGCTTTAATAAAGCCAAAGGGATTTAAAATTTAATTTATAAAATTTAAATTCTAAAGAATTTAAATAATTTATAAATTAATGAGTTAAAAATCGAAGCATCGACGTTCAAGTTTGAAGGTGGAAATTGATATAAAAACTATATGCCTTAGAGGCATTTAGATATCCTTTTGCTCGAAAAGAAAAAATGTGCAATCGTGTGTTGTGAGAACTCGTGCGAAGAAAGAGACAAGAACATTGTGTTTAGCACCAATGAATAAGGGATAAATCGATGAGCACCAAAATTCAAGAGCCATCTAGGTAGCGTGGCCTAGTGGCAAGTGGACAGAGGCTAGAGTGCTTGGGCGCGGAGTGACCCACGATCGAATCATGATGGTAGCATTGTTTTGTTGGTTGTGTTTGGAACGTCGAAGGGAGTGGCGTATGTTTTTTGATTAGGTGCACAAGGGGAGCTTTATAGAGCACGTGGTGCTCTTTACTCCCTAAGCGAGTGCCTAGCTCACGCGGTGGTTGGAGCCATGGCTAGGGTGCTGGTTGAGGCTGCGTCGTGAGTTCGAGTCCCACCAAGGCAAAGGTAATAAAATTTTGAATATATTTTTATGATGCCTAAGGTTTGACATGAGGTCTTAGGGAGTTAAAAGGGTTAGTTAAAAAGGGTTTTTAATTAATCATTATTTTTGGTAAATTGGAGGAATAAGGAGTTAGCTTTATTTTTGAATAAAGTGTTTGTGTCACATTGGTTTTATTGAAGATTTAAAAGTGTTGAAAGGACTTCTTGCCATTGAGTTATTTTGAAAAGGAGATTGTATTGATATTATTCTTGGCATTGAATATTATTTTAATTGGGAGATTATAAGGTGTATTTGGTCAATTATTTTTGTATATGTTGATGGATGTTTTCTTCAAGATGGAGTGATAAGGTGTATGTGTGGTTTGATATTTGCATTGTATCTTTGTGAGAGTTTTCTAACTTCTTTAAGCTTGGCAAAGAGGTGTTTGTGGTTGTGGCAGATTTTACAAGTTCCTTCATCATCAAGAAAAGGTATGAGCACATTCTTCCATAATTGAATTGATTGGTTGGTTTTCTGGAAAATAAGTTTGGAGTGAAAAGGACTTGATTAGGGTTTCCTTTTTGAGTGTGTTGAGTTAATGCTTCAAGGTTTTCTAGAATAAAGAGTTGTTGTTAAAACCTTGTTTTATAAGCATTGTTGTTGAAGCCATTGGTTGTGTGAAGAACTTGAACTAGGGTTTGAAAAGAACATGAGTATCATTGTTATGTGAAGATTGTTTTATAAGCATTATTGTTGAAGTGAGTTGTTGAGTGAAGAACTTGAACTAGGGTTTGAAAAGAACATGAGTATCATTGTTATGTGAGATTGGTTGTTGAGCATTGTTGGAAATATTTTGAGTGAGTGTTCATATGCTTGGACTAGGGTTTGTAAGCAAGGATTGTTTCATTGAGTGATTGGTTGAGTAGAGTTGGTTGAGCCTAGTCAAGTGGATGTGTGAAGTGATTGTTCAAGTTCCATAAAATAAACTATTCTATATTCTGAATTGATTTGAGAAAGTGATTGAGTATTGAGGTGAATTTGAAGCATATTGAGTCTCTAAAAATTCTCTGTATGTTTCTAAAAGAGTGATTGAAAGTGATTGAGCATTGTGATGAGTATAGAGCATATTGAGTCTCTAAAAATTCTCTTTATGTTTCTATGATATTGGACAAGTTCTAGTGTGGACTTGTTGAGCAGATTTGAGGTAAGTCTTTGAGAAGACTTGTGGATAGATTTGGGTAAGCTTTTGTGGAAGCTTACAATACATATTGAGAGCAGATTTGGATAAGTTCTTGAGAGAACTTATTGAGAAGATTTGAACAAGTTCTAGTGAGGACTTGTAGAGCATATTGGACAAGTTCTAGAGAGGACTTGAGGATAGATTGGTGTGAGATTTTGTGGAAGCTTACAAAGTAGATTTGACAAGTCTTTGTGAAGGCTTGTGAGCAGAGTTGATTGATTGATTTGTTCAAACCTTGAGTTAGGGTTTGGGATAGATCCAACTGAGTTGATTTGAGATTGAGTCAAGCTTTGAGTTAAGGCTTGAGGATAGATATTGAAGATAGATTTGTGCTAGATCGAAGGACTATGTTTAGTATAGATTCGAGGATAGAGTTTGGTGTAGATTTGAGGATAGGTTTGTGCTAGACCAGAGATAAATATTGAGGATAGATTTGTGCTAGATCGAAGGACTATGTTTAGTATATATTTGAGATAGATCTTTGGAGGTGATAGAGTTGAGGATAGAGATCTCCAACTAGAGTAGGGAGGATAGGTGTCTTCTATGGATAGAGTTCCATTTTCTAAGGGTAGTGGAGGTAGAGGTCTTCTAGAGGATCACCAACCAGAGTAGATATTAGGATATTGGTGTCTCCTATGGATAGAGATCCATGAACTTGATTTAGGGGATTGGTATCTCCTTTGGAAAGAGGTCCATAAACATTGTAATAGGGAAAGGATTCCCAAGAGATTGATTGAGAAAATTTTAGTGAAATATTTTCTCCGTGGAGTAGCCCACATTGGGTGAACCACGTAAATTATGGTGTCTCTATTGTGTGTGGTGATTTATGCATTGCTTTGATTACTACTATTGATATTGCTATCTATACATTGCATAATATTGATTGGGAAAGAAAAGTAAAAAGTGGTCTTATACTGTTCACCCCCCTCTCAGTATAAGCTTGTGTTCTTCAATTGGTATTAGAGTGGGTTCCTTCGGAAGAGTTTAACAACTTGAAGGAAAATCTTACAAGAACACAATGGATTCTAAGAATGGATCATCAGATAATACAACACCAGTATTTGATGGAAGTGATTATATATATTGGAGTTTGAGAATGAAGATTTATCTGAAGGCACTTGGCAATGAAATTTGGGAATCAGTTGAAAATGGATACGACCCCTTAGTTTATCCACCTATAGATAAGGAAGGTAAGCTTCTACAACATTACAATTCAAAAGCAATGAATGCAATTTTGAGAGGTTTGCATAGAACAAAGTCCATAAAAGTTATGCATTGTCAAAATGCAAAAGGAATGTGGGATAAGTTGCAAAATATATATGAAGGAGATAAAGGTGTCAAGAAAGCAAAGATACAAAATCTCAAAGGACAATTTGAAGAGTTAAGAATGAAGGATGAGGAAAACATTAGTACTTATCTACTTCGAATCGATGAGGTTGTTAATGCTATGCAAGGACTTGGACTTAATGTGGATGAATCAGATGTTTGTGATAAGATCTTAAGGTCTCTTCCAACAAGGTTTAGTGAAAATATTTTAGCTATAGAAGAATCAAAGGATGGTGATTCTTTGACAAGAGATATGTTGCTTGGTATTCTTACAGCTTTTGAGATGAGAACAAAAGAACCTAATCCCCAGAAGGAAGCAACCTTCAAAGCAATTAAGAAGACAAAGGGTAAGAAGTCAGAATCAAGCAATGAGTCATCCAGTGATGAAGAAGCTAATTATGGTAGAAGGAATAAGGATTCAAGAAGATCTAGAGATATAAAATCCATTAAATGTTTCAATTGTGGAAAGTATGGTCACTATGCAACTGATTGTCAAGAAGCAAAGAATAACAATGATGAAGAAAAATAGGATCACAGAAATAGGGAATCAGAAAGATACTAGCACCAAAAGAAAAGCAAGGATGGACAAAGCAGACAAGGAAAGAAGTTCTTTCAAAGGCAAAAGAGGAGCTACTATGCAGATAAGGCAAGTAAGTACTCAAGTGATAGTGATGCTAGTTTTTTAGATAATGATAGAGATGAAGTCCTATTTATGATTGAAGAAAAAGAAGTCCAGAAAAGGGCACCAATAATTCTCAAGTGTTTTAGATGTGGTAACTTTGGACATCTTGAAGATAGTTGTACAAGGAATGGTTATAGTTTCAGTGATGATGAATATGAGGATGCACTTGAAGGACCAGAAGAGAATATTCTAATGGCACTAGAAGAAGAAGAAAGTGATCCTATAGAAGACAAGTCAAAAGAAAATAAATATGTGGACAAAGGCAAACAAATAGAGGAAGAATCAGATAAAGAAGGATATGATCTCAAGGGAGAACTTATTTATGCTCTTGAAATAGTAAAGAAGGTAAGAAAGCAAAACTCTAAATTAGAATCTCAGTTTCAAGAATGTGATGAAGAGAGAAGAATGCTTATAGAGGATCTAGACAAATCAAAGGCTAAGACAAAGAAGTTCAAGGATAAGCTAGAAGCAAAAGTCTTAGAATGTGAAAATCTAGAACAAGAGGTAGCTTCATTAAAAATGGAAGTAAAAAACTCCAAATTCAAGCTACAAGGGTTCAAAAATAGCTCAAAGAACTTAGATAAGTTCATCAAGATACAAAAGCCTACATCAAGCAAGATAGGTCTTGGATTTGAACAGGAACAAAAGAAATGGGAAGGAAAGTCAACCTCAAGTTCTGAAGGAGAAGACACTTTAGAAGAAGAAACTTCAGAAGAAGACAGTGTAAGAGAAAATGAGACATCTGAGGATGAGTTGGACAATAGAAAGTTCAACAAGGATAGGAACAATGCACAAAGAAGAAATAGATGGAACAACAATCAGAATAGGTTAAGAGAGACTAAGAGACCAATGAGGTCAAGACAAGGAAGCTTCAATGGAAGATGTTTTTCATGTCATAGGTTTGGGCACATGGCTTCACAGTGCAGGACACATGAAAGATAGGAATATGGGAACAAATAACTTTTCCATGGGTATTGCTACTCATGTAATCAGTTTGGTCACAAGGCAATGAATTGCAGGGTTCATGATAGAAGAGGATATGGCTTCACTAGGAGAAATCCTAAGACATTTGCACCTCCAAGAAATAATAACATTAAGTGTTATAAGTGCAATAATGATGGACACACAACAAAGTGGTGTAGAGCAGACATTCCAGAATCAAGTATGAAGAACAGAACAAGAATAGGAACATGGATATGAAAAAAAAAAAAAACATGGACATGGAAAGGAACAATTAAAGAATCAGAAGGATCAGATAAAAATAAAAGAAGATAAAGGTAAAGACCAGTGTTTTTTGGGAGTAGAAATACTCCCACCCCAGAATTAACCACCTCAAGAGGAGGTGGGGGAGGGGCTAAGCTAAGAGACTCATTCTTAGCCCCGAGCCCCAAAGGTGACCCTTTGCCATTGATGTCAAAGGGGGAGATATTTGAGTAAGGGGGAGAGATTTGGTATTTGAGTAAAGAGGAGAGCATTGAGCCAGGGGAGCAATGTCCAGGGGAGCAGAACAAAGAAAAGGTTAAGTTTCTGGTAAAAAGAATTTGGGTTGCCATCAATGACAAAGGGGGAGATTGTTGGACATTTTGAGTCAAAGTTGTCATTGATGTCAAGGAACGAAGTTGTCATTGATGTCAAGGAACAAGCTACCATTGATGTAAAAAGGTCAAGAGGAACAATGCAAAGGTTAAAGGCAAAAGAGCTTCATAATATTTTTAATATTATGTGGAAGCATAAGTTAGAAGGGTTTTTATTAAAACCATGGGTGAGCAAAAATATTATTTATACAAAGTGGTAAAGTCAAAAAGGCTTTAATAAAGCCAAAGGGATTTAAAAGTTAATTTATAAAATTTAAATTCTAAAGAATTTAAATAATTTATAAATTAATGAGTTAAAAATCGAAGCATCGACGTTCAAGTTTGAAGGTGGAAATTGATATAAAAACTATATGCCTTAGAGGCATTAAGATATCCTTTTGCTCGAAAAGAAAAATGTGCAATCGTGTGTTGTGAGAACTCGTGCGAAGAAAGAGACAAGAACATTGTTTTTAGTGCCAGTGAATAAGGGATAAATCGATGAGCACCAAAATTCAAGAGCCATCTGGGCAGCGTGGCCTAGTGGCAAGTGGACAGAGCCTAGAGTGCTTGGGCGTGGAGTGACCCACGATCGAATCATGATGGCAACATTATTTTGTTGGTTGTGTTTGGAACGTCGAAGGGAGCGGCATATGTTTTTTGATTAGGTGCACAAGGGGAGCTTTATAGAGCACGTGGTGCTCTTTACTCCCTAAGCGAGCGCCTAGCTCGTGCGATGGTTGGAGCCGCGGCTAGGGCGTTGGTTGAGGCTGCGTCGTGAGTTCGAGTCCCACCAAGGCAAAGGTAATAAAATTTTGAATATATTTTTATGATGCCTAAGGTTTGACATGAGGTCTTAGGGAGTTAAAAGGGTTAGTTAAAAAGGGTTTTTAATTAATCATTATTTTTGGTAAATTGGAGGAATAAGGAGTTAGCTTTATTTTTGAATAAAGTGTTTGTGTCACATTGGTTTTATTGAAGATTTAAAAGTGTTGAAAGGACTTCTTGCCATTGAGTTATTTTGAAAAGGAGATTGTATTGATATTATTCTTGGCATTGAATATTATTTTAATTGGGAGATTATAAGGTGTATTTGGTCAATTATTTTTGTATATGTTGATGGATGTTTTCTTCAAGATGGAGTGATAAGGTGTATGTGTGGTTTGATATTTGCATTGTATCTTTGTGAGAGTTTTCTAACTTCTTTAAGCTTGGCAAAGAGGTGTTTGTGGTTGTGGCAGATTTTACAAGTTCCTTCATCATCAAGAAAAGGTATGAGCACATTCTTCCATAATTGAATTGATTGGTTGGTTTTCTAGAAAATAAGTTTGGAGTGAAAAGGACTTGATTAGGGTTTCCTTTTTGAGTGTGTTGAGTTAATGCTTCAAGGTTTTCTAGAATAAAGAGTTGTTGTTAAAACCTTGTTTTATAAGCATTGTTGTTGAAGCCATTGGTTGTGTGAAGAACTTGAACTAGGGTTTGAAAAGAACATGAGTATCATTGTTATGTGAAGATTATTTTATAAGCATTATTGTTGAAGTGAGTTGTTGAGTGAAGAACTTGAACTAGGGTTTGAAAAGAACATGAGTATCATTGTTATGTGAGATTGGTTGTTGAGCATTGTTGGAAATATTTTGAGTGAGTGTTCATATGCTTGGACTAGGGTTTGTAAGCAAGGATTGTTTCATTGAGTGATTGGTTGAGTAGAGTTGGTTGAGCCTAGTCAAGTGGATGTGTGAAGTGATTGTTCAAGTTCCATAAAACAAACTATTCTATATTCTGAATTGATTTGAGAAAGTGATTGAGTATTGAGGTGAATTTGAAGCATATTGAGTCTCTAAAAATTCTTTGTATGTTTCTAAAAGAGTGATTGAAAGTGATTGAGCATTGTGATGAGTATAGAGCATATTGAGTCTCTAACAATTCTCTTTATGTTTCTATGAGATTGGACAAGTTCTAGTGTGGACTTGTTGAGAAGATTTGAGGTAAGTCTTTGAGAAGACTTGTGGATAGATTTGGGTAAGCTTTTGTGGAAGCTTACAATACAGATTGAGAGCAGATTTGGATAAGTTCTTGAGAGAACTTATTGAGCATATTTGAACAAGTTCTAGTGAGGACTTGTAGAGAATATTGGACAAGTTCTAGAGAGGACTTGAGGATAGATTGGTGTGAGATTTTGTGGAAGCTTACAAAGCAGATTTGAGACAAGTCTTTGTGAAGGCTTGTGAGCAGAGTTGATTGATTGATTTGTTCAAACCTTGAGTTAGGGTTTGGGATAGATCCAATTGAGTTGATTTGAGATTGAGTCAAGCTTTGAGTTAAGGCTTGAGGATAGATATTGAAGATAGATTTGTGCTAGACCGAAGGACTATGTTTAGTACAGATTCGAGGATAGAGTTTGGTGTAGATTTGAGGATAGGTTTGTGCCAGACCAGAGATAGAGATTGAGGATAGATTTGTGCTAGATCGAAGGACTATGTTTAGTATAGATTTGAGATAGAGCTTTGGAGGTGATAGAGTTGAGGATAGATATCTCCAGCCAGAGCAGGGAGGACAGGTGTCTTCTATGGATAGAGTTCCATTTGCTAAGGGTAGTGGAGGTAGAGGTCTTCTAGAGGATCACCAACCAGAGCAGATATTAGGATATTGGTGTCTCCTATGGATAGAGATCCATGAACTTGATTTAGGGGATTGGTATCTCCTTTGGACAGAGGTCCATAAACATTGTAATAGGGAAAGGATTCCCAAGAGATTGATTGAGAAAATTTTAGTGAAATATTTTCTCCGTGGAGTAGCCCACATTGGGTGAACCATGTAAATTGTGGTGTCTCTATTGTGTGTGGTGATTTATGCATTGCTTTGATTACTGCTATTGATATTGCTATCTATACATTGCATAATATTGATTGGGAAAGAAAAGTAAAAAGTGGTCTTATACTGTTCACCCCCCTCTCAGTATAAGCTTGTGTTCTTCAAATTTTCCTTCACTCTTTATTCTTCGTGAAAGGGTATCACTACCCTTTCTTCACTTGTATAATATCCACTCGAGAATATCACAACAATAATATATATTTCAATCAATCAACATAACCGAAACATGCACAACAAAACATAAATTGAATGCAATAATCGAATGGAGTTAATCAAATGGAATAAATATTTAAATCAAATCAGTTCACCACTTCATGAGAGCTGGTCCTCGTCACTCGAAGGGCACAGTACTCTACTTTCGTAAATGAATAATTTGATGATAAGATACCTCAAAACTAAATCACCCTAACATATTAATAATAAATGAATTATACTTTGAAAACATAGCCGACTATGTTTGGTGTGTAACATGGCTCCCCTCCTCGGAAAGCTTTGTCCTCAAAGCTGGAAATATTTAGAAAATACTTTCAGGTTCCCATGTAGCATCTTCTTCAGGTAGGTCCTGCCATTTGATGAGAAATTCTTGGATGTGATGAGATCTCAGCATGCGTGTTCTACTTTGTAAAATTGCTTCAAGTTGGAGATATATACACCCTTCTTCATCGAGTATTGGTAATTCTGACTGAGATTGTACTTTCTAGCCGATCACCTTCTTGAGACAAGAAACATGAAATACTGGATGTATACGAGATGAGGGAGGCAACTCTAGTTGATATGCCACTTCTCCAATGCGACGCATTATTTTGTAAGGGCCATAAAATCATGGAGCCAACTTTTGACTGGTCTTGATCTTTAATGACAATTGTTTGTAGGGTTGCAAACGCAGGAACACCATATCACCAATATTGAATTATCTTTTCGAATGGTGTGTGTCTTGTTGCTACTTCATACGATTTTGTGCTTGGGCCAAATTGTCTTTGAGAATGGTGAGCATTGATTGTCGGTGTTGAAACCAATCATCTACTTGGGCCACTTTGGAAGATCCTGGTACATAATCTGCTATTGTTGGTGGTTTAATTCCATACAATGCTTCAAAGGGAGACATCTTAATGGAATAATGGTATGAAGTGTTGTACCACCATTCTACCAAGGAAAGCCAATGACTCCATTGATATTGTTTATCCTAAATAAAACATCTTAGGTAGGTACCCAAACATTTGTTAACTACCTCTGTTTGGCCATCTATTTGTGGATGGTATGCAGAGGACATATTTAATTTGGTACCACTAAGTCAAAATAATTCTTTCCAAAAATTGCTAGTAAATATGGGATCACGATCACTTACAATATTTTTTGGCATTCCATGCAATTTGAAAATTGAGTCCATAAATACCTTAGCCACTTTGCTTGCTAAAAATGGATGTTGTAGAGCTTGGAAGTGAGCATATTTGGAGAGGCGATCTACTACCATGAAAATTACTATTTTTCCTTCTGATTTAGGAAGACCTTCAATAAAATCCATTGAAATATGTTCCCATTGATGATCTAGAATGGGTAATGGTTGAAGCAACCCTAGTGATTTGACTATTTTACCCTTATTGCGTTGGCATACTTCACATTCAACCACCCATTGTTTGACCTCTACTTTTAATCCTTTCCAACAAAAGGATTGTTTAATCCACATATAAGTTTTCAAAAAACCTGAATGTCCTGCTGATGGAGAAGCATGTGACTCATCTAGAATCCTTGATTTGATTGTAGAAGTGTGTGGAATGTAAATGTGATTCTTCCTTCTTAACACCTTGTCTTCATAGGAAAAAAGAGGATGCTTGGATGAACCCAACAACAAATCCTGAATTATTTGAGCAGTTTCTGTATTGGACAACCATTCTTCCTATAGTTGAGATACCCATTGAGAACAAGGACCTGAAATAGCATTAATAACAACTTCATCTTCATATTTTCGTGATAATGCATCTGCTGCCATGTTTTCTTTCCCTTTCTTGTACTCGATAACGAAATCATATCCCAACAATTTTGTTAACCACTTGTTTTGTTCTGGATAAGAAAATTGTTGTTCTAGAAAGTGCTTGAGACTACTATGATTAGTTTTAATAATGAAGCGGCTATTGATTAAGTAGTGTCTCCATTTCTCCACTACATGTAGAATAGCCAACATTTCTTTCTCATATGTGGATCTTCCCAAAATTTTTCCTAAAATTTGTTTACTTTCGAATGCCAAGGGATGACCTTCCTGCATTAATATTGCCCCAATACCTATTCCTGAAGCATCACATTCGATCACAAATGGTTTGTGAAAATCCGGAGTTGCCAATACTGGAGTAGTACACATTGCTTCTTTGAGAGCCTCGAAGGCTTGAGTGGCTGCTTCTGACCAATGAAAAGCATCCTTTTTTGTAAGAGCTGTGAGAGGAGCTGCAATTTTTCCATAGTTACACACAAACTTGTGATAGTAGCTTATGAGACCCAAAAAACCATGAAGTTTCTTGATGGTTTTAGGTAAGGGCCAATCTTGAATTACCTTTATCTTATTGGGATCCACTTTAACACCTTCTTGAGAAACTATATGACCCAGGTACTCAACTTATTGAACACCAAAAGAGCATTTAGAGCATTTGAAAAACAATTTTTCCTTGTGTAGTATATGAAGAACCCTTCCCACATGCAACAGATGATCATTCCATGATTTACTATATATGAGTATGTCATCGAAGAAGACTAGGACAAATTTGTGAAGGAATGGATGAAACACATGGTTCATGAGACTTTGGAATGTGGATGGGGCATTAGTGAGACCAAAAGGCATGACTAGGAACTCATAGTGACCTTCATGAGTACGAAAAGCTATTTTGGGAATATCCTCTTCCCTAACTCTAATTTGGTGAAACCCAGAACGTAAATCCAATTTTGTAAAAAATTTGCACCATGTAGTTCATCTAGTAAATCATCAATGACAGGTATAGGGAATTTATCCTTGATGGTGATTTTGTTAAGGGGATGAAAATCCGGACACATACACCAAGAATTATCTTTACGACGGGCCAAAACTACTGGTGAAGAATAGGGACTAGTGTTGTGATGGATGACTCCATGTTCTAATAGTTCTTGGACAATTTTCTCAATTTCTATTTTTTGAGGTTGGGGATATCGATAAGGATGGCCATTAGGAGGAAGACTTCCTGGAACAAGGTGTATGGCATGGTCATGGGATATTTTGGGAGGTAGTCCCTTTGGTTCTTGGAAGACCTCATCATAGGTAGCCACAATGTTTTGCAGATCTTTTGATTGGATTTTTGGAATATCTTGTGCTTGCTTTTCCATACAATTAACTTGGGCAATGAATCCGTAACTACCTTTTCTTAATATTTTTTCCATGCTGTGAGAACTTACTATCTTTTATGGAGGTGTTGGAATTCCTTGGAGGCGAATGGTCTTCCCATTTTCCTTCCATTCAACAAAGCGTTGCTTGTAGTTAAAACCGACCGTGGTGTCCATTTGTTCTAACCATTCGACTCCCAAGATAACTTTTGAATTCCCTAAACTCATAACAAAAAGAGGACCACGCCAAGTATAACTTCCCATTTGCAATGAAATTGGAGATGTTCTACCTATACATTGAGCACTTCCCCTGTTTGCAATTATAACTTGAAATTTATCTTGATTGGAGGAGTTAATGTGTAAGTTTAATGCCTTGGCAATATTTGTGTCAATAAAGTTATGAGTACTTCCTAAATCAATCAATACAGTTACCTTCCTTTGTCGAATGAATCCTGATACCTTGATTGTATGGTGAGATGATAACCCCATAAGAGCATGTACTAAAAGTGCCATAGTATCCTCTTCAACTATGGCCTCCCTGGTTTCAATTTGGTCTTCATTTATGGGAAAATCAGGTGAGTTGGTATCCTCTATTTCCTCTTCATCTTCCTTGTCAACATATTCGATTTGAAAGTTTTGTCGTGGTACACATGCCTGATATTTTGGATGGTGATTGCAACATTTATAGCAAAAATATCTTGATGGTTGGTCATTTCTATGAAAAGAGGTGTTGTGGTATTGATGTCGACCATAGGAATCACGTCGTATAGATGTCCCCATTTGCACCTTCTTCTCAGCCAACTTGGCAATCCTTATACATGTATCTAAAGAGGATGGATCTTGTAGGTCAACTTCAACTTGAATATTCTCTTTCAACCCATTTCTAAAAGTAGATACCACCACATCGGATGATAAATTTCTTGCATAGGAAAGCAGACTAGTGAATTCTGAGATATAATCTATTACAGATCTTGTTTGCTTAAGTGATAACAACCGCACCATGTATGAAGATGAGGATCCTTCATCAAATATTTTAAGGAAATATGTGGTGAAATAATCCCAATAGATGGTATTTCCATTCTCATGTTTGAGCCATACAAACCATTGATAAGCTTCAGTACCGAGTTTGGAGGCAGCAAAAGGAACTTTTTCTGAATCTCAAATTCGGTATAAGTCTAAAATTCCTTCCATTTTAACTATCCAACCACGTGGATCATGACCCTCAAAGGTGGGCATATCAATGCATGGAAAATTGACCCCATTAGGACCTCTTGGTTGTTGGTAAACTTCATCTCTATCTTGGTCCTCATTATGCCTATGTCTATGGAAGCAATTTTGGGGAGCTCTATTAGGACCTCTTTGTTGTTCATAAACTTCCTCGCTATCCATATCCTCATTATTCCTCTGTCCATTGAAGTGATTTTGGGTACTACCATTATGACCTCTTTGTTGTGCATAAACTTCTTCTCCATCCTGATCCTCATTGTTCCAGTGTCTATGGGAGTGATTTGGAATAGGAGGGATTGGTTGGCTTTGTCTTTCCATTAGTTGGGTCACCATTGTGGTCAAGTTTTGCATACTGTCTACTAATGTTTGTATGGTCGAGGTGTTGGTATTGGGGTTCCCTATTTCCTCATGTGTGAGGTTCTCATGGGAAGAAGTAGGAGAGGGATTGGAAGCCATGGTGTTAAGTAGTGGATGGCCGGGATCAAAACTATTAATGAGGCAAAACATTACCTCATACAAAGACTGCTTTTAATAACTTATTAAACTATTTGGAACTACTTATGATATGTTTTTGTACTAATTTTAGTGATACTATGCATTATATGATGATGTTTGCATATTGGAATGATAAAGTGCATATGACATGTTTTGACTGTTTATCTATGTTTTATAATCTGTTTTAGTTGTATTATTTAGTATATTTTACATTAAATTAATATTGTAATATTAAGGTGCTACTATCTATTTGGTTTTATGCTTCTTTCACAAGATTTTACCACCATCTCCTCACTTTGAATAATAAAAAAGGCACCAAGAACTTTGTCAACAGTTGACTGTGCAGAAAACATGAATTTTTCCATACAAATTCTAGCCAGTTGTACATATACAACATGGCTTGGAATTTGTCCACTCTAGCTGGTGCACAAGATGGAATTAGTCTTCTGGGAAATCTTGGAGATTATTTCCACTGTCATAATTGTTCGCATGTGCTTCTAGTGCAAGAATTGTTGCAAACCCTGTTCTGTTGCCTAATATTCCGAAGCAGCTCCGAAATGAGCGCATAAACAATAGTTTTGGTCAAAAGTGCCTTTAAATGCAACAAATGGGTAGTAATGGTGGTTACATATGTTTAAAGGATATACCTATCCTTTGTAACACCTGTCATTAAACGGATGCATTCCAGCAGATGAAATGGGTAAGGAGTAATGGATCATATCCCTGCATTATGAAAATAGTTTTGCCATAGTTGCAACAGTCCTATATTGTAGCACAAAACCTTATCAATAATGTACCCTACTTGTATAAATAAAATGCTCCTGTTTGGTTGAGCATATAGGGAGGATATAGGAAAAAGGATATAGGTTCTAGGAGATAGAGCAGCCTAAGTGTTGTAATTGTGTACTACAACAGATCAGTAGTCTGTAGAACTTTCCCTATACTGCTGATATGCTGAGAATGGAATAAAGGTGCAATATTTGTCATTCATGTTTGCTTCTAAGTTTAGTGTAAGGATTTGATAGTGTAGAGCAAGTAATTTTTTCCTCTTTTGGTTCAGGAATCAAAGGCCACTTCCAGGCCTAGAAGAGGGATTATTTCTGCCAGAATTCTGCTAATTTCTTGTTGCAGCAAATCAGTAGAAATCTGTCAGATTTTGCATGGTTAATATTAATTTAGACTCCATACAACATGTAGCACATAAATGCATGATAGTTGAATCATATAGGATAGAATTTAAACATAGTATTTCCCATTTCACATTCTGCATTCTTAATCAACATTTCCAGAATTTCTTGTCAATACAGTTGGTTACAAATTTTGCAACATTTATTTGTCAGTTCTTGAATTTCATCAATTTGTTTTATTTCTGTAGGTGTGATATTTAAATTCAGAAAATTTTCATTGTTTTTATAGTAAATGCTGCAATTTCAATTTGAGTATTTCCTGTCATTTAAATTTTGTTACCTTCAATTTTTGCAATAGTCCAGATTTGCTTTTCTGCAACTGTGTGAATTTCAATTATGCAAGGATAAGTAGACACTCAGTTTTAGTTTCTAGGAGATTAAAAGGGACACTTGACACCCCAAAACACTAACTGTTCAATGAATAAGGCCATGATATAGATGAACTAAAAATCAGTCTGTTAACCCCTACTTTCGCATATAGCCTTGGAAACTGCCCTAGATTGACACATAATGATTAAATGATGAAGAGTTTATGACACTCATCATGTTTGGAACCGTTGCCAGGGATACGTAGGTGTTGTTAGGAGAGGTCTAGCAGTCCAGAAACTGTCCTATTTCAGGGAACAGTTTTTGAAAACCTGAGGTTAGTTCATTTAGTAAATAGGCATGAATACATAAGCCAAGAGACGAAAGAGGAAGGTTTATCAGAACTGGCCCTTTTCCACCAAGGCGTTATTCATGATTAGGTGAAGATCTGCCTGTGTATGAAATTATTGAAAGAATTAAAAAATAATCATCTTCTTCATCAACTGAAATTGCAGGATCTTTGCAAGAAGAGCTCTTAGAGGCACTTGCTTCTAGACATACCCATAGGGTTGATCCATCTGAACCAATTGAACAAATTAAAACTGAAGAAGCACCTATGGCAGAACAAGGAGAACGTGATGGGGATATTGTTGGTCATGATGCTGACAATCCTCTTGTTAAAACTTTTGAATACCCTATTCGTCTGAATCCTACTCAGAATGCTCCTATGAAAATAATTTCACCCTCAGTATTGCCAATATTTAGGGGAACTTTTTATGAAGATCCTGATCAATTTCTATTTGAATTTAAGGTCCTGTGTCATACTTATGACTATGTTAATGACAACCATAAACTAAATTTATTTCCCTCTACACTCAAATATGTAACCTTACGATGGTTTATGAGCCTTGAACCAGATTCAATTCACACTTGGGATCAAATGGAAACTGTATTTTTGGATAAGTATCAGGAGTATTGTAGAGTGAGAAATAGGAAGGATGAGTTATTTCAGATAAGACAAGAAGAGGATGAAAACTTAGAGGATTATCTTGATAGATTTACCTTTATCCAAAAGGGATGTGGTCCTGTGGAAACTAACTTATTAAAAACTATATTTTTGAGAGGTTTGTAGGATGATTCTAGAGAAGTATTAGACTTAATGGGAAAAGGAGATATAAACCAACTTGATATTAATGATATTGTAGAGTTGTGTAGAAATTATTCCCACACTAGGCAAATAAGAAGGAAAAGGAATCCTAGTAATACTGATATAAAATATTTGATGGAGGAAATGGCTAACATGAAAACTGATATTCTTGTTCAATTAAATACTGCATTAGGGGAAAGGAATGCAAAATATAATTCTTCACCACCCTTAGCTATCTATTGTCCTAGATGTAGGAATAAGCATGCCCTGCATGATTGTCCTTTGGATAGAACCTCTATCTCAACTATTTGTGGAATTTGTTCAAAAGAGCATAACACTGATAAGTGCCATCTCCT
Source organism: Wollemia nobilis (assembly GCA_028583015.1). Taxonomy (NCBI): domain Eukaryota; kingdom Viridiplantae; phylum Streptophyta; class Pinopsida; order Araucariales; family Araucariaceae; genus Wollemia; species Wollemia nobilis. The sequence goes on from JAQPPZ010000513.1 coordinate 12,407,795, forward strand.
GCCTCACCTTAAAAATATTTTGCAAACCCAAACTGAAGAACTTAATATTATTGGGCATAGGCCAGGAGGCAACTTTTCACAATACTAGAATGCCCCTCGTTTTCCTACAAGTTGGGGACAAAATCCTTGGAATATGCCTTAGGGATATTCAGAACCACCTTCACAACCATGGAATCAATATTGGTCAACCCCTCAAGACTGGTCACATTTTGGATGGAATCAACCATGGAATCCTGTTAATCCACCTTGGACATAGAATCAACAATCTGGACAGAGATGGGGGCCACAATACCCATCATATCAATGGCAGCAGAGGTATCAAGGACAGACTCAAAACCTGCTGCCAGCTCCTAATTAGAACTTTCAAGGAAGAATGCCACCACAAAAATCACAACTAGTTAAGCAACCTCCACTTCCAGCTCAACCTGTGGCTAACCCCAATAACAATAGACAAGCAACCCCTGTCTATTGAGCTGAGTCTAAAGAAATTGCTGCAGTTCATGTCCTTGACTATAGTAACATCCAGTTACGTTTAGGGAAGGTTTTACCTAACCTTGCACCACCCACTATTGAAGAATTATCAAGTCCAAAAAAACCACAAAATAGAGTAAAAATAAGGAAAAACAAAAAGTTTATAAGGAAGAATTGAACCTGCCTCAGCAGACCTTTCGTATCCTAAAAGGTTTGACCACACTACCACTCCTCCTGAATCAGAATTAATCACAAAATTAAGGAAAATGTCTATCTCACTCCCTTTGTTGTAGGTAATAAAGGATGTACCTCTGATTAAGAAAACCATTCAGGAGCTGTGCATTAGGAAACCTAGCAGGAAGAATAAAGCCTTTCCTAATACTGTGCAAGTAGAAGGTAAGTTGGCTGACCTGCTATTTGGAAAACTCGTACCCCCCAAATATAGTGATCCAAGGAGTCCAATAGTTACAATTACTTTTGGGTTAGTTCAAGTTCCAAATGTACTTATTGATTTAGGAGCTACAATCAACGTGATGACTAAGGAAACCTTGCAAAAATTGCATCTCAATAATCTTAGTCCTACTACCAAAATTTTGGAAATGGCAGATAGGCCAGTGGCCAAACTGAAAGGAATTCTGGAGCATGTTGCCATTGAAGTGTCTTCTTGGGAATATCCTGTAGATTTCTTAGTATTGTAGTCTAGAAACTCAGCTAATGGCTATCCTATTATTATAGGATGACCTTGGCTTGCCACTGCAGCTGCATTTATAGACTGCAGGTCAGGTGAGATGACTATTTCAAATGGTGTAGACCTGAAAAAGATTTCCTTGTATCCACCTGCCCAACCTTCGATCAATTTTTTTGGATAGATATGGTATCCTGAGTGTGATGAAGAACATGAAACTGTTGTCACCTTAGCCACCATTGTAGTAAAGGAACATATTGAAGAACTTAATTCACCAGAAAGAGAAATCTTTGAACATGAAACAGTTTTGGTGAAAATATTGCAAGAAGAAGGCCTTAAGGATGATCAAATTCTTGTCCATCATTTGTTATGGAAATATGAAGAACAAACTATTGAACATATGTCGTCTATTCCACTACAAGAAATCTCCTTCACATTGCCACATGGATGGCATCATTATCTTCTGACTTCTTTCACCTATCTTATGCAAATGATCCCATCAGGTATCACATTTACACCCGAATCAAGATTATTTCATACTCTATAGCCACATCATTGTCCCTTAAATTCTTTAATCAGTAAATATGAGGCTGGCAACTTGGTTTATCCAGGGATTAAGCATATTGAGATACAGCCAGGAAAGTTTTTGAACATTAATAGTTGGTTGACTAATGAGCAAGAAATCAAATTATTTGCTGTTTTGCAGAGACATGTTCAAGATTTTGCTTGGATTTATAAGGACATGACTGGCATTCACCCTGATGTGTGTACACATAGAATATACACTAAAGATGTTAAACCTATGAGACAACCTCAAAGACGTTTGAACCCTACTTTGAAAGATATTATCAAGGAAGAAATTGAAAAGCTTTTAGATGTAGGATTCATCTATCCAATATCAGATAGTATATGGGTTTCTCCATTAGTCATTGTTCCAAAGAAAAATGGGAAAATGAGAGTGTGTGTGGATTACAGAGAGTTAAATAATGTAACACATAAGGACCATTTCCCATTACCTTTCATAAACCAATTATTAGACACCCTTGCTGGCAAGAATTTTTTCTATTTTCTTAATGGATTCAATGGTTATAATCAGATACAAGTTGCACCTGAAGACCAAGAGAAAACTACTTTCACATGTCCTTGGGGAACCTTTTATTATAGGGTTCTACCTTTTGGTTTATGTAATGCTCCAACAACATTTCAAAGAGCTATTTTGGCCATATTCTCTGATTTGACAAATGAGAGTGTAGAAATTTACATGGATGATTTCCCAGTATTTGGGGATAGTTTTGAATATACTTTGGAACAACGTGGAAACGTTTTAATACGTTGTGAAACATACCATTTGTCTCTTAATCCTGAGAAATGCTTCTTAATGATTGAGGAAGGGATTGTCCTTGGTCATCATTTATCCTCTTATGGGATCAAGATTGATCCTAAAAAGGTGGAAGTCATCAAAAACCTTCCTCCTCCAAAAACTCAAACTGATGTGAGGAGTTTATTGGGACACATTGGTTTCTACCACAGATTTATTGCCAATTTCAGTACCATAGCCAGTCCAATGTTTGCATTACTAATGAGAAATTTTGAATTTTCTTGGTCTACCGAGTGTCAAAAGTCTTTTGAGGAATTAAAAGAAAATCTAACAACTCCCCCTGTATTGAGAGGACCTAATTGGGAATTGCCCTTCCATATTCAAACTGATGCTTCCAATACTGCTATTGGAGCTGCATTAGGGAAAATTGAAAATGGGGAGCATTATGTCGTTTATTACATCAGTAAAAACTTGACAGGAGCTGAAAAGAACTACACTACTATTGAGAAGGAATTCTTAGTTGTAGTATATGCTATTAATAAGTTTTGACACTATATCACAGGATATCAGGTATTCATTCATACAGATCATGCTGCCATTAAATACCTAATGAATAAACCTCTGGTTAGTGCAATAATTATTCATTGGTTAATACTATTACAAGAATTTGTAATCACTATAGTTAACAAACCAGGGAAAGCTAATGTAGTTGCAGATTTTCTATCAAGATTTCCAAATGAAGATACAAGAGAGTTGGTTGAAGATGCATTTCCTGATGAGAAACTGTTTGCTATTTCTATGCAGTCTACATGGTTTGCAGATATAGCTAATTATTTGGCTACAGGAAAAATTCCTCTTCACTTTCCTCCTAAACAAAGAAAACAATTAATCAAGCAAAGTTCTTCTTTTAAATGGATGGGAGGTTTAATTTTCAAATGCAGTCCTGACCATGTTTTGCACAGGTGCATCCGCAAGGATGAAGTATATGATATTCTACGGGCATGTCATGATGAACCTTTAGGAGGACATTATTTAGTCAAGAGTACAATTCGAAAGATCTTGGGGAATGGTTATTACTGGCCAACTTTGCATAAATATGTGAAAAATTATGTTAGAAATTGTGATGCATGCCAAAGGATAGGAAAACCTACCTTCACTAGTGAAATGCCATTACAATCTCAATTAGGAACAAAACCATTTGAGAGGTGGGGGTTAGATTTTGTAGGACCCATTGACCCTCATTCCCAAGGGGAAGTGCATATCTTGGTATGTACTGACTATGTAACCAAGTGGGTAGAATCCCGTGCTTTTAAGCATGCTCGAGAAGAAAAAGTTGCTGATTTCCTATATTGACAATTTTTTTATGTTTTGGGGCCCCACAATCCATCACCACTGATCAGGGACCTCAGTTTACCTCAAAAGTTGTTGAAGCGTCTACAAAGCTATATGAAATCAAACACCGAAAATCCTCACCTTACCATCCGCAAGCCAATGGCCAAGTTGAAGTGACAAATAGAGAATTAGAGAGGATATTAACCAAAACTGCAGGAACCCATAGGAGGAATTGGGTGGAGAAGTTACCTGAAGCAATTTGGGCTTATAACACCACTTGGAAATCCACTACTGGATTTACTCCCTATGAATTGGTTTATGGTAAAAAGCCTCTTTTGCTTATTGAGTTTGAATTACTAACTCTTCGATCTGCTTTGGAAGTTGGTATTTATTTGTCATAGGCACAAACGAACCGAATTTTGTAGGTCAACGCATTGGATGAGCTAAGAAGGGATGCATTGCACCACACCAAGGTGATCCAGTCACAACACAAGTTGTGGCATGATAGTCATATCCAACAACAAAAAATTCAACAAGGTGTTTGGGCTTTGTTATTTGACTCACGATATGAAGATTATCCTAGCAAGTTGCAAACTCGGTGGCTCAGAACTTATTAGGTTGAGGAGGTATTTGAAAATGGAGCTATATGCCTTTCATTAATAGATGATTCAATAAGGAAGATGGTGGTTAACGGTCATCGTCTTCAGATATATCACCAACCGTTAACCAAGGAGGAGTTTCTCAAGCAAGTAGGAAACTTGGATGTATCAGTATTGGAAGAAACCACTTCTTCCAAGATGGACTCAATCAAGTGACATGAACCAAAATATATAAAAATATATATATATATATATATATATATATATATAAAATAATAATTTAGAATGTGAAAACCTCTTTGAGGTGCATCTGAATTGGGCTTACATGAAAACTGGTTTTTTCGGCATGTTTACCTCATGGACCTGCTACCATTCCATTCATTATCACCATTGTTTCACTATTTACCATTCCATTCATTCTCACCATTGTTTCACTATTTACCATTCCACTCATTCTCACCTCTGTTTCACTGTTTTCCAGATTGCACCTATTACACTCTATGAGGAGTCAACTTAAAATCGACAAAAAACAACATTTGTACAAAATGTTTATAGAATGGTTTCTTCAGGTATGTGCCTTTTCTATTTTAATATTGTAAATATTTATTATGTAGTGTATGATATCCCTAGTTAGTATAAAGCATACATAAGATCTGGTTCCAAAAAGTTATAAAAATCGTCTAAGAAAAAAAAAGCTTTTCAAATGCATTTGAATGGTACTGCTCTAGAATGAACCTGCTACACATAACAACTTCGAAATAAAGGAGCTTTGGAATTAGCTTCAGAATGAATAAGGGTATATGCTATGGAATGAACCATATGATAAAACCTATTGGAATGAATTAACAAAAGGTTAATTCATCAATCTCCGAAATCATCCAATTGAAAAGTCAAAATTAAGTTAATTTTTCTATGGATTCCTAAGGTTTTGTGCCAGTTGGGTTGGAAATAGCACTTGGGACGCAGGTTTCAAGTATGAGTTCCAAGGCAGAATTTTGAGGAGGGCATGGAGTTTCGAATACTACAACACGTGACCACTTGGCACACGATTCAAAATTTGTTTAAAAAGAAGAACTTCCCTAAAAGATGCCATGCCACTGCCGATAGCTATAACATGTAGTAAAAATTAATGATGGCTTCTATGTCCAATAACTTGTCGTCACATTCCAATTTCTTGTTCCTAGCACATTTTGAAGTCATTTTTGCGCTGCATCTATTTACTCCTCACCCTCGAGCATTACCATTGACAAACTTAAGCATTTCAAAAACTGAAAAAACCTTGTTGTTCGAAATTTGTAAGCCTGAGATACTCTGCACACAGGAAATTAACAATGGGTAGACAGAAGAACAAAATTGAACCGGATAACATAGAATTTTTTTAGAAAGATGAGGAGTCCATGCAAATTTTTACAGAAGGGGATTTTTGCCCTTCTTGCGCAAGTTCGATGGTTATTCAGAAGGGTTGGTTGCTAAGTTCGCACACACCTTTTGCAACAATCAAATCCATATTAGTGGCATGACAATCCAGGTAAGCCCCAAAATTCTTAGTCAAGTGACTGAAATTCCACTACATGGGGTTCAAATTGGAAAATCAAGGAAAAATACTTTACTTGAACTTGTAAATCAGTTAAGGGGAAATGAGGATAGACCCACTGAGTTTGTACTAAGTAATAATATCTGCAAGGGGGTCAAAAGAACAAGTTTATAACCTCTTTGAGATGAAGTTGCAGTATGGGTCATTAGGTTTTTAACCTGTGATGGGAAATTCCTTGTCCTGTCTGGACATCACATAAGAATTGTGACCCATATTTGCCATGACAACTCAAACCTTGAGCTTAGGGTAAACCTTCCTCTGCATTTATATCAAGAGCTAGTAAATATGGTCAAAAAGTACCAAGCAGGAAGAGGGTCTCCCAAACACCATGGCCTAATCAAGATTATATGCAGACATCACTTCAAGGGAAACCCTAAAATCTTTGATAGGTTTTTTCATGCATTGAATGAGTTGATTGAGGAAGAGGCAGTTGAAAGCCCTAGATTTGAAGAAGAGTTAGAGGTTGAAGGACCTGAATCTAAAGTAGAAATAGAAATTGAAATTTTTGAACATGAAATTGAAACTGAATCCTCTAAAAAAGAAATTCCCTCCTCACCATAGGGACCTCCATCCTCCAGGACAAGGAAGCAAAGAGAGAAATAGTCTAATATTGATCCTGTAGGAAAGAGGAGGAAGGTTACATTTTCTGAAAATGTAACTATTTTTCCCACTCAGTCCACTAGGCAATTTGGAAGTTCAAGCAGGGAAGGAAAGATGGAGAAGGGAACACCTGAAGCAGACCCTACCCTAGGATTGACAAGCCCTGTTTCACAATCTAAAAATAAACAAAAGCAATCATTTTTGGGATTGAGAAGGTCTTCAAGACTTCAAAAATCCACCAACATAGGTGATGTGGAAAAGGAAGAAGGAACTACACATGTTGATACCCTGTAGGTGAAAGAAACTATGGATAAATTTGAAGATATAAGTACCAAGGATACGAATAGTGCAACAGATATGGCTATGCCTATAATACCCCTCAATTACCCACCAGATTTAGAAGATAAAACCATAATAGAAGAAGCAGAGGGACACACCACTATTGCAGAAATGTCTGCACCACTTGTGGATTATTCAGATTTTGAGGAAGAATATGAGGCAGATGAGGAAGGAAAAGATGATTTGAGCACTGAAGAGGAAGAAGAAATAAACATAAAGACTTAGTTGCATGCAACTAGGAGTGTCATAAAAACTCAGACATGATGGATTGAAAAGAGTGAAGCTTCCCTGAAAGAAAAAGATGATATTATTGCTAAGTTATGGCAAGAGATAGAGGCTATAAAGGCTAGACTCACACTTTTGGAGTAGCAACCTCCTTAGACTGATTCAAGGGATGAATTAGCTAGTCTATTGCTAAACTTAGCAAGAAATCCAGAAAGAAACTCACCTGGAAGAATTGCAATAGAAGAAGAAGTTGCACAAGAAGTACAACAGAGTCCAGGGGATGAGCATCTAGGACACAATAGATAACCAAATCAATAACACCTACAAAGGGAGAAATAATAGTACAAGAAGAGGTAATTCCACAGTCTCCTCAAAATCTTGTTAATTTGAATGCACCTGAGATTGAACAAGTAGAAATTGGAACACAAACAGAGCCCCCTATAATTGAAAAGGTGGATGTAGGCATCCAAGTTAATGTTATTCCACAAATGTAACCAATAGTTAGGTCACCAAAAATAGTTACATTAGAAAAATATAATGAAGATGTGGCATATTGGATGACAAGATGTCATCAATTAGAAGGAAAGGTCTCATTATTACATACCTTAACAAAAGAGCTAGAACAAAAAAATTGAAAAATTGAAAAATTGAAGGAACAAGTGCAGGATGTATGCCATATTGCAGAGTGTATGGTTCAGTGTCTGAGGCTAGCCATATTATACAGCTTAATGTTGAAAGAAAAATACATCCATTGGCAAACGATGAGGATCACCTTTGACCTCTCTCACAAATTGGAAACACCTAGTGAGTTTCTGGAAGCTTTTTGGAAAAGTTCTGTAGAACACCAGAATTTGCTATGTGAATTGTTCCTACATAATTTATTTTTGCCAACTAAAGTTATCTTCCTTCCCCACATTTTCACTGGTGATCCTCAACTTAGGGCTTTTCAGTCTACACTCCAAAATTAAATATATTGGGAGTAGGAAAAGAAAACCAACAAAGCCATGGAATTATAGGCAGTTTTACTCATTAGGCCTGTTCACCTGAACCATAAGACCCCCACCAATGAGAACTATACTCTAATGAGGGATGACAAAGTAAGAAAAATGTATCTGGGGAACTTGCAAAAATGCATAGATGGTTTTCAAACTTTTTGTGCACCATAATTTGCTGATGCTTTTTCATCCTGCAAAAGCAGATGGGGAGAGCTACCTATATCACTACAAAAAAGGGAACCCATATCTTAAAATAACCTAATGTGGTCTAGAAGAAGGGTAGAATGTATAATCTAAGCCATATTTGAGGTAAAGGAGCAATGGATAGGTCTCAGGTACAAGAATCCAACAATCATCACCCATGTTCCATATTTCTTTGATAATGACCCTTAATCAGACGATCAATTCCAGGAGTGGCTTAGGGAGATTAAAGAGCACAAAGATATTACAAGATTGGAAGTAGAATATGGAAATATGCTAAGTGCTATCTTGAAATAGATCTCTGTGCTGCTGTAGCAGAACAGAATGCATGAGGACATGCATTATAATAAGCTGGGAGGGAAATGATGAGGCAGAACATTACCTCATACAAAGGCTGCTTTTGATAACTTATTAAACTATTTGGAACTACTTATGATATGTTTTTGTACTAATTTTAGTGATACTATGCATTATATGATGATGTTTGCATATTGTAATGATAAAGTGCATATGACCTGTTTTGACTGTTTATCTATGTTTTATAATCTGTTTTAGCTGTATTATTTAGTATATTTTGCATTAAATTAATGTTGTAATATTAATGTGCTGCTATCTATTTGGTTTTATGCTTCTTTAACAAGCTTTTCCCATCGTCTACTCACTTTGAATAATAAAAAAGGTGCCAAGAACTTTATCAAAAGTTGATTGTGCAAAAAACAAGAATTTTTCCATACAAATTCTAGCCAGCTGTACATATACAGCATGGCTTGGAATTTGTCCACTCTAGCTGGTGCACAAGATGGAATTAGTCTTCTGGGTACTCTTGGATATTATTTCCACCATCATAACTATTTGCATGTGCTTCTGGTGCAAGAATTATTGCAAACCCTATTTTGCTGCCTAATATTCCGGAGCAACTCCGAAATGAGCGTAGAAACAATAGTTTTGGTCAAAAGTGCCTTTAAATGCAACAAACGGGTAGTAAATGGTGGTTACAATTGTTTAAAGGATATCCCTATCCTTTCCAACACTTTTCCTTCAATGGATGCATTCCAACAGATGAAATGGATAAAAAGTAATGGATCATATCCCTGCATTATGGAAACTGTTTTGCCATAGTTGTAACAGTCCTATATTGTAGCACAAAACCTTATCAATAATGTACCCTACTTGTATAAATAAAATTCTCCCATTTTGTTGAGCATATAGGGAGGATATAGGTGCTAGGATATAGAGCAGCCCAAGTGTTGTAATTGTGCACTACAACAAATCAATAGTCTGCAGAACTTCCCCTGCACTATTGATATGCTGAGAATGGAATAAAGGTGCAATATTTGTCATTCCTATTTGCTTCTGAATTCAGTGTAAGGATTTGATAGTGTAGAGCAAGTAATTTTTCCCTCTTTTGGTTCAGGAAGCAAGGGCCACTTCCAGGCCCAAAAGAGGGATTATTTCTGCTAGAATTTTGCTAATTTCTTATTGTAGCAAATCAACAAAAATATGTCAGCTTTTGCATGGTTAATATTAATTTAGACTCCATAGAACATGTGTCACATGAATGCATGATAGTTGAATCATCTAGGATAGAATTTAAACACAATATTTCCTATTTCACATTCTGCATTCTTAATCAACATTTCCAGAATTTCTTGTCAATACAGTTGGTTACATATTTCGCAACATTTATTTGTCAGTTCTTGAATTTCATCAGTTTGTTTTATTTTTGCAGGTGTGATATTTCAATTCAAAAAAATTTCATTGTTTTTATAGTAAATGCTGCAATTTCAATTTGAGTATTTCCTGTCATTTAAATTTTGTTACCTTCAATTTTTGTAATAGTCCAGATTTTCTTTTCTGCAACTGTGTGAATTTCAATTATGCAAGGATAAGTAGGCACTCAGTTTTAGTTTCTAGGAGATTAAAAGGGACACTTGACACCCCCAAACACTAACTATTCCATGAATAAGGCCATGATCTAGATGAACTAAAAATCATTCTGTTAACCCTTGCTTTCGTATATAGCCTTGGACACCGCCTTGGATTGACACATAATGATTAAATGATGAAGAGTTGACGACACTCATCAACTATTAATGCATAAAGAAGAAGAATAATGTGTACCTTTGTTCTATGGAGGTCTTCTTTGTGACTTTAGGATACCTTTGTTTGAGTTCTCCGAGCTGGTTAATCGATCGTTTGGTCCTTTGGTCCACATTTTGCTCATATACTGGTTATAAAATTTTGCTTTATCTTTTAGATTCTGCCAAAAATTTGGTTAATTCCTCAAAAAAATATTTGTTTTCTGCACAACTGTTGTCGCTCCAACTACGATGTAAAATTGAAAGATTGGCTTGTTCTTGCTTGGGGGTTAGGGTTAGTTACAACAACTATCTTGGACCAATAATCAATTTGATAGGTCATCTAAGATCTTGAGGACACCAAGGCAAGTGGGACCACAACCACCCGAGGATATAGAGGCAAGTGGGACTACAACCAATCGAGTAGGACACAGTTGGACTTTGGGAGTACCACCAATCGATTAAGATAAATGGGAAGACTCCGAGGCAAGTGGGACCCTGTACCCAAGACAGTGGGACTACTAGAGATGAAACAAACATGAACAAACTCTAGATGCAGAGTAGGACCATAATGACCGGACCCACAACATGAAGGAGGAACTTTAGATGAACAAGTAGGACTGTAGCGATTGGAACTACACACAATATCCAACTATATGAAGCTGGATAAGCGAGATGACGACTAAGAAATCAAAACCAACGACAAAAAATCGACAAGCGAAAAGACCAATGGGAGAAGGACACGAAGCCAAGACCAATGGGAGGACACGAAGGACACAAAGCCATGACCAATGAGAGAAGGAAACAAAGCCAAACAAATAGGATGATAGATAATATGACAACTAATCCACCTAGACCTACAAAAGGACACAAAGATAATGTCGCTAGCAATATTTACGTGCGCTTGAGGAACGAACAACCGTGTGATCGAAGTCACACCTTCATTATTGCACCCCCCACCTTATAAACTACTTCTCTATCGTTTATACACCGAATGTGGGATATTTATCCCAAATAAAAATTAAAAAAAATAATATGCACTATTGTACCTTAGGTTTGGACTTTAATATTTTAATTTTCCTGCTTTCTGATTGGTCACCGAAGCTGGGTGAGAGTTGCTGCTTGTTGCGCATGAGAGAATCAGTGATTTCGAGCTGGGTGTGATTTGAAAGCTTGTTTTTGGTACCGTGGATGCTGCTAGTGTCTGGTTTTAATTGAGATGAGATTCTTTTTATGGAAAGCATGCATCAGTTGGGTTGCTTGCAGTTGGGATACGCCTGCACATAGTGAGAAGTTGAAACTATTTATGTCCCGTGATATTGACGCCCATAAAAGCTATCATTTATGGCTTGTCTTGTTTAGACTCACCTCCAATAGTTTTCATAAATCAAGAAAGGAGTACGCTTCTATTTATGGTCACCAAGTACGCAACGACAATTTATGATTACAAAAGAAGGCTACCCCCTCAGGCCCTGTTTAGCTCATAGTCGAGATTGATACCACTTGAAAGGGTATCACTACCATTTATTAACTTATATAATATCCACTCGAGAATATCACAATAATAACATATATTTCAATCAATCAACATAACCGAAACATGTACAACAAAACATAAATTGAATAAAATAACCGAATGGAGTTAATCGAACAAAATAATGATTTAAATCAAATCAGTTTGGCACTTCAGGAGGGCTGGTCCTCGCCACTCGGAGGGCACAATCCTCTGATTTTTCAAATGAATAATTTTATGATGAGATACCTCAAAACTAAATCACCCTAACATATTAATAATAAATGAATTATCCTTTGAAAACATAGCCGACTGTGTTTGGTGTGTAACACTTCATGTGCACACTTTAGCCTTAAATTGATTTTGTTTGTTTCTAAAAAATATTGTGAATTACAACATGGTACTAGAACGTATATGAAGAAGTATCACTTGGTCACATAGAAAGTTAATCTAAAACCTTTGATCTCTCTTCTAGTTTTCAGGATGATTTTCTTTTGAAAGCTTCATTATTATTTTTGGCATGAGAAGTAGAAAAGAGAACTTTTTCCCACATTTGTTGTTCATTTTATAAAACTATTTGTTTGTACCTACTTTGAGGTTTTTTGAGCTTTTATAGGTATTTTTAGATTTGATTTGGTGCAATCATGCTCTTTTAGACTTATTTAGGTTTTCTATGGCAATCTAGCTCGTAAGAAAGAGGAGAAAAGCCTTTTAAAATTCACAATTTGAAAATTGTTGCCAAAATTTTCATGCACGCTTTCTTCATGTGTGCACTTTAGCCTAGATATTTCATGGCCTCAACATTTACCTTCATTTTCATGGAGCAAAGGTGCACCATGATGAGCTTCAAAGTGAAACTAAGATGACAAAAAAGAGGAGTATTGGGTAATTCTCAGTAGAAGGTCATGGGTTTAAGCTTGAATCTCCTAATTTTTTATCTTTTAAGACAAAAATATATAAAACCAAATCAAAGGAACTTTAAGTTGATTTTGATATGATTAGATGATAATATTAGAAATTGAGTGTGAGTTTGGGTGTTGGTTATGAGATATTTACGGTCCAAATCATAGTTTTGCATGATCTAACAAAATTTGAAGGGTTGCAAAGATGTTCTTCATGGAGGCACCATTTATTTTAGACCCAAAGGTACACTGCTTAGAAAAATCAAGAAGCCTTGTTAAGATGCTTGTACAATCCCCAACCTTAGTTTGAATCATAGTAGGCAACCTCTTTTTTCTTGCATGCTCATATGTCTTGCATAAAAAAATAGCCTTTTGGAAGATTTGTTTCACTTTGCATCCTTGATGACATGTTGGGTGTCTTGGTTATTACAAAGTGCATAACACATGGGAGACCTAGGTTTGAATCCCTCTTTAGCACTTTTAAACCCTTTGGACGAATGCTTTTTTGGTTGATGTGGTAGCCATATATGTCATCGATGACTTTTTAACCTATTTATTCATCCTCAACCAATCAAAAAAAGGCAAGTGGAAAGGTTTTAGTCAATTAGATATGACTAGGTGGTGCAGAATGAGTGGTTTTCACTTGCAAATGAACAGGTTCCAAGTGGTAGATTTGGATTCACCATCGTTTTTCTAAGGTTTGGGGCTTTATTTTTTGTTTTTTGAAGGTTATTTGGGGAAATATTTTAGAGTCCATAACTTTTGCATACAAAAATATTTTGAGCTTCTTTTTTTTAAACCACATAATTTTTGAGTTCTATGAATTGGTGACATTAGTTTATAGACTTATTCCAATGTTAGGTATCAAATTGTGTGGAATAGTCCTCAAGACCTGTTTCCCTATTTTGAAAGGAAAAATTGACCATATTCTACACTCAAAATCTTTGGTATATTTTTTCAAGAGATATAGCTAGATTTGTGATATTTATAGTAGATTTTATGTCTTTTGGAGGCGTATAGTTAAAGAATTTAGGATGTGTTTTAATTTATCATTCTTTATTCTTTGAGATATTGATTCATATTAGTCATGAAGATTCAATCATTCGTGATATATTCCTTATATCTCTTGTCCAAGTACTCTTAGAAGTTTATAATAGATAGTCTTTTAAGAAAGTTAATGCAAAGCCTTTTTTGGTGATGGAAATTAGGTGGCCCATGTGCAAGTGGAAGTCTTCAAACAATATGATGTATGTTGTAAATGAAAAATCCTTGTGTTCAAATCCTTATACGACTATGAAAGATTGAAGTAACTTATATTTAGAGTTGGTGGTGATATTGACTCCTCTTTTTCATTTAAAGTCTTAGAAAAAGTGTATTTGGATGTGTGTGGAAGTATCTAATAATGGTAGTGTTGACTATGGTCCATCATAAGGAGACTTGTGTAAGAAGTATATTTGCAGCATAAAATGATGAGGGGGATTCATATGAGTCTACCTTAAGTACAAAGGCCCACTAGAGAATCCATTATGATGGGGATATATTACTATCACAAATGCCTTCTCTCCTTGACCCCTCAGTTTAGATTATGAAGGGGTATTGAAAGTGTAATCTAATTCATGGTCAAGGCTGATATTATATGATGTAATATTGGATAGGCTTAAAAGATTTCATTGTAAAATTATTATAATTATTTTAATAGTTATTATGTAAGCCCTATGGGTTGTGGTTAACCTTGTCAAGGTTAAACCCACCTTATAACCTGTAATTAACCTACAACCCTTTTTTTATGTCAGCTTAGGTTAAACTTAGTTATGTAATTTATGATTTTTTTGTTGGTGTAAACACTCCCCACCAATCCATTATTTTATAATCATAGTGTAGTTATTATTATCCACGAATAATACAATGATTATGGTGCTTATAGAGCCCACCAAGTTTTGTCTCTTTTCCTTTCTTTTGTCCTTTAACAATTTCTATATGAGATTTGAGTGGATGAATTGTTTATGTTTATTTTTGGAAAATATTGTGAATATTAACAAGATGGTACTCCTGAATGGTCTAAATCAATGCAAGATTACGCTTTATTTGTTAACTCAAATGGTCTTTGGGACATTATGCCTACAAAATTTTAGTATACATGGGATAATAGATGCATTGGGTAAAATCTTATAGTAGAAATGTTGAATAGATTTTTGTTATCCAATACATGGTTACAAATAGAGTATACAATATCAACAAATACTTATTATGAGTAGGATTAGATTACAAACCCTTTCTCTTGAGATTGGATTCACTTATTAATAATGGTCATCCAAATCTAATTTAATAGTAATCAATGTGTATCCAAGAATTAAAATTTCTTTTAGATGGTTATGTTATGGGGGGATGAAGCAAAGTTTGAAGGATCATATTTGTACAAGTTTGTTCAAAATTTGAAATATCTGAGGTAAACGAAAAATTGGAATACCAAATAATGTCTTTTTAACCAGATTAAATCATAGGTCCCAATATCCAAGATCAAATATAAATCATATAAATTATATGAAGGCTCATTCACATAATAATATCATTACAATTCATGAAATAATTAAGAAATAACCAAAATAAACTCACAATATTATTGATGAGTCAAATATACAAGATCTCTATGATAAATTTTCTTTGATATAATCTATGGAGCTTTGTCTCCATAATATAACTTTAGAGGTGACCTTTCAATACTTTGACTATTGTTCTCCTCACATATCCAAGAGATGCATCCTTTCCTATTCCTCACATATGACAAAACTCTCATATCTCTTCATATTACATCTTGACACGTATCATGTGTTTCTTTACTTGTATACTTGACACCTACACATATGACTCTTGACTTACTTATATGACACATTGCACACTCTCACATATTACACACTTGCACACTTTATTACATGACACTTTGCACACTCTTACACTCTACACACTTGCACACTTTGTTACATGACACTTGTATTCTTTTCACACATTGACACATACTTTAAGGAAATATAAATCACACACTCTAATCTAATAACTCACACCCTAATATAATATTTACAATAGTATAAATGTACCATGGGGGTACTTTCACATCTACCAAATAATGTAATATTCTCCAACACCAAATATTTTGGTAACATATTTAAAACAAAATAAGAGATTGAAGAAAAGTTGAAAAAATTACAATAGATAATAGAAACCAATAGAATGGACAAGAAGACTTATGTGCATAAAAGACAATTACTTTTTTATTATCATAATGCATTGAAAATGAGTCATATCCCAAAAAACTAGGGAGAGATGACATAACTGAGGTGATAGAAGTACCAAATTATTTAATATTATAACCAAAATAGATTTGTCTTTTCATAACATAAAAAATATTTCAACTTTGAATAGAAGAAATATTGAGAAAGAAGAAGATATGAAGAAGAAAACAATTAATTATTTCAAAGATATTATGTCAAATGTTAGGCAAAATAAGGAGGCTCAAGGTAAGCTTTTAAAAAGTATTCCATCAATTATCATACATGGAAAAATTAAAAACTTGACAAGGAATATCTCTATGGAGGAGCTATAAGAGGAAGTTTTTCTCTTTTAATCCTAATAAGGCACTAACCTCGATGGGATTCCTATAAATTTTTTCAATTTTTTGGATTTGTTAAAAAGTAATATGTTGGTTATGATAGAATTTAGATTTCTCATGATCAAACTTTTTATTGATGTGATAGATGTATTTACATGCATCATCAAGAATGGATAGGTTAAGAGTTACAATTGAATTCACAACCCATAACACTCATAACCAGTTACATAAATACATCAACCGATAGTTTTCCAACTAGATTAGCTCATAGGAGCCTTATCCACAATCAAGAATAAATCAAATAAATGACACTCACAAACTAACAATGAATCAAAATATTGGAATAACAACAATATATCACAAATATATTCAATATCAAAGGATTACAAGATTGATATAGAGAGATTACATTGCATGGATCTTTATCTCCAATATATAACTTTACATGACTTTTCAGTAATCTATCTATTACTCTCCTCAAGCATTCACGAGATGCATCCATTCACATTCCTCATATTAAGACAAAACTCTCATATTACCATATATCATATGACTCTTCATTCTCTCTCTTGACACCTTGTACTTTCTCTCATATGGACACATACATTAGATAAAATGTAAATCATACTACCAAACTAATATTTACAAGGAGGCCAAATGATGTAATCCTTCCAACACCCCCTTGTATTACATTAGTTTGTAAGAATAATTTCTGTCTTTCTTCTCTTTGGTCTTTGTTCTTCAGCTTTGACTTTGGTACTACTAAATACACGCAACCTTAATTATATTTACCTTTATAAATTGTTTGTGTCTTCCTCTAAGTCAATGTATCTGAGTCTCCTCTAGGTCTCTACCTCTAGGTCACTTCCTCTACGTCTCTGCCTTTGGGTCTCTCCATCTGGGTCATTGCCTTTAGGTTTTTGCCTTTGGGTCACCTTCAGATCATCATTACCTCTAGGTCAATCACTAGAACAATTATAAGACTTTTTTTTTGTAGAATTATCACTACAAGTGCTTTTCATTATAGGTCGTCTTTCAAGTTGTACTTGGGTCATAATCACATTTCTTCATGTTAAGACTAACATTATTCTTTGATTTTTTATCACACTTGGTTTCCTCCTATAAAAACCATACAACATTATTTTCATCTTATCCCATTCATTCATACTTATCCATCCACAATCCATTTTTAATCTATAATTTTTCCTTTCTCTATGTAGATAGGATTTTTTAAAATGATTATATCCAAAATTTCTTAACAATGGAGATTCCAACATTTCTCTATCTTATGTCCATATCTACCACAATGATTACACTTGTTTCCTATTATAGGATTCCTTTTGCCTTTCTTTGATTCATTATTTCTTGTTGTTCCTTCATTGTTACTAGTTTTATTAGTCCCTGACATAATTTTAATATCATTATTTTTTATCACAAACTTAGTCCCTAATTTATCACTACTTGATTGTCCTGTATATCCAAGACCTTCATATTTTTTTTTTATTTTTGGTACAATTGACTCTTTCTTTCCTTGTCCATATTTTCCTACATGTATGTCTTTGTATCCTATTTTATTTATCAATTTTGAACCAATCCCTTTAGTATGTCTTTCAAAATAACTAAATTTATCATTACTATCCCTGTCATCGTTCATGTCACTATCATTATCAATTTTGATAGCATAAACTTTATATGAACAATCACGAACCATATTCAAATCCTTTGTGTAAAATACATCTATTTTTGAGACAAGTTCTTCTTTCATGGATCCTAAGTCACAAGTATCACAACTCATATGAAAATTTTCTTTTGCATGAAGATCACTAGTATCACAACATGCATCTATTATCATAGTTATAGTCCTTAAATCATTTGCTTCATAGGTAACATCTATAAGTTTATTCTTAAAATGTTTAATTTTTTTCTCGTCTTTCTTTCTTGTCTTTAAAGACTGTATTAGAAAGTAATGTCATATACATTATCTTTCCTATATCAATTGGTAATGTAAAAGTACCTTTAGAGTCTTCATTTGCTTCACCAAGATTTGAGCTTAAAATTACCAAGCATTAAAAAATTTCATTTTGGCGTCTCTCATAATTGATTGTAAGACCCTCTTTACCGTAATTGATGTATCATTTTGTCCTTCAATTGTTTCTATCATACTATGTCTATAACATTTTAGTTTTTCTAATATTTTCTTAGTCTCTTCTAGTGAAGCATCCTGAATGTTTGTTTGTTCTTCTTGAAGACATAAATTTTGTTTCTCTTCTTCATTTGTTTTTGACAACCCATGTTCTTGTATTTCTGATTTTTGATCATTTATTTTCCTTTTTGCTTGCTTTTTCTGTTATTGCGCTCAATTTTTTTACTTTTTGAATGTTCCTTTGATGTCAAAATCCTTTTATCTTCAAAATTTCAAATAATAATTTTTTTTTTTTAAATTCTACCAATCAATCAATCATACAATCAATAATCAAATTTTAATCATTCAAAAATTTTCAATAATCTACTATAACTCTTGATTTCTCAATTTTAATTTTTAAATAATTAATTCACCTTCGATTTTGATTTTTAATAATCAAATTCAATTTTATTCCTTATTTCTCCAACTATAACTAATGCAACACTAATCAATAAATATTTTAATTTTACTCTTATAACTCTAGAAAAAATTAAAGCTGCCCGAATTTTGAGTATTTGGTCACTACCCGAACATTTCTACCGAGTTTTTTTCTAGAATAACGGGAATAAAATTTGTTTTTTCCTTTTTATAATGAAAAATAAAATTAACCATATCGATTAGCCCGTTATCTGAGGCTTTGGAAATAAATAAATTGTAACTCACAATGGTAAATGGAAATTACAACTCACAATTTGTCAAGAGGTGTTTAAACTGTATGCTAAAACACTGCTTATGTGCTTGATTTATTTGAATATGAGAAATATATAATGTATTGACATCGAGATTCTTTACTTTTGCATTCTTCAGTGGTCCAAAAAATGACAAAACTTTTCAAGCCAACGTCACTTCACTTGAACAGTATTAGTCTAGTATGCCTAGACTAGAACTGGAGATCTTTAAAACATCAATGTTTTGAAAAACCTTCAAATATGTAACATCCAGAGATATTAATTTCCTCCCATAGAAAACCTTAACTTTTTTTTATTAAAGATTTTTTATGGTATTAGTTTAACTTGTTAGATTTTATATTAATTTTTTATTTAAAGATTTCTCACATAAATTAAGTGGTATTAGTTCAACTTGTTAGATTTCACATTTCAAAGAGATCTAAGTTTGAATATTGCCAAACAATACACAAATAATATCCAAAATTTGTTATAATACCATTATATGATGATGATATAATACAAATAAATCAATTTCAGTCCCATATAACCTTTTATAAAAAAATATTATATTACGAAATATTCTATAAAACAATTGCCTGAATATTTTAGAATTGTGTGTTTAATATTCAACACAATATTTATTTTCTTTTAATCTCCCCTTAAAAAAATCACTTTCAAAGTTAACCGTTCTCTCGAATAGTCTTATGAATCT
Source organism: Wollemia nobilis (assembly GCA_028583015.1). Lineage (NCBI taxonomy): Eukaryota > Viridiplantae > Streptophyta > Pinopsida > Araucariales > Araucariaceae > Wollemia > Wollemia nobilis. The sequence continues at coordinate 12,427,813 of JAQPPZ010000513.1, forward strand.
CGAGATCTTATTTTAATAATTAATTCTGTTCAATAAAAAACTTTGACGGAGACTCCTAGCAACATTTATATCATTCAATAATTAATAGGTCTTTAAAAAAAACACCTACCAATGTTATGCTTTCACCTGGCATTTCAGTCAGTTTTTCTAGACGCTGCTACTCTTCTAGTCGTCAGTTACTCAACTTTCTCCTACTGATTTCTCTATGTTCACTCGTCAATTCCTGCCATTACAAATTTGCATTCTCTGTTTAATTATTCAACTAGATCTGGGCGCACTTCAACAAAGTTGTTATTCACCGTATGATGAGAAATTGTATTCTGGAAAACTTTTAGGAACTTTAACAAGCAATTTCTCTGCTTATAAATTTTCAAAAAACGAAGGCTAAACTTACTTGTACTTTGTGAAGATTTTCTAGAGATTATAATTTTCCAAGAGTATGATTCTAGAAATTATAATTTTCTAGAATATTAAAAAAGAAGGGTAAACTTGTATTCTTTGAAATAATAAGAACGATGATTCACTGGCTTGTAATATCAGTAACAATTAAAACTTCTCTGCTTGTAATTTTTCAGAATCCCTTCATCTTCTTTGAATCACACAACAAACCTATGAACAAAAATTTCACAAAGTCTCCTTCTGCTTTCTTTATCTAAATTGCTCACAACAACATCTTGGGCTCTTTCTCTCCTCCACTGTTCACCATAGTTCCTTTACCAACCATGGATTCTCTCTACTTCCACTACATCACTTTGATGTTCTTTTAAAACGTTGCTTCTCATTGTTAACCAAGCTCTGATAACATTGTTAGCTTTCCAACTAAATTAGCTCATAGGAACCTTATCCAAGATCAAGAATAAATTAGATAAATGCCACTCACAAACTAAAAATGAATCACATTATTGGAATAAAAATAATATGTCACAAATATATTCAATATCAAAGGATTACAAGATTGATACAAAGAGATTACATTGCATTGGAGCTTTGTTTCTAATATATAAATTTACATGACTTTTCAATAATCTAACTATTGCTTTCCTCAAACATTTAGGAGATGCATCCTTTCACATTCCTCATATTAAGACAAAACTCTCTTGCCACATACCATATGACTCTTCATTCTCTCTCTTGACACCTTGCACTTGCTCTCATATTGACACATACATTAGATAAAATATAAATCATACTACCAAAATAATATTTACAAGGAGGCCAAACAATGTAATACTTCCAACATCAGCAAGACATAATATTCATAACATTCCTCCTTTATTACTGTAGGGAATGTTTCCCTACAACCTTGCTTCGCTCTAAGCTAGACCAGTTGAAGCGAGACTAGCCAAGGCTTTGTGATCGAAAGGTGCTTCTCGTATCATGTCAAAAAGGCGCTTCCTACCTTCGATCGAAAGAAAGAAGCTTCATGGAAGAACAGGCGAGCTAAAAACCATGTCAACCATCAAATATTCCATTTATGATCAGCGCTTCATGATGACTCGAATCAAGCCACCAAGGGTACCGAGGTTTGTGGACCATTGATTTTCAATCCAACAACCCACATGGTCCTTTCAACCAAAGAGGTTCCAATAATGGAGGAAGGGCTCCCACTAAAGCCAAGGAGACATATGACAGTCAGTTGAAAGCCCTAAAAGAGGTAAGCACCAACACCTAAGGAGAAGGCCCACCATTGGCCAGAGGAGTTTCTATCCCATCTAAGGACACCTACATATGCAGAGGAAGAGTAGGAAAAAGGGAATTAAAAAAGGACATCTATCAATGGCTACAAAGCTGGAATTTTATGGCCAAGCCTGTTAGAGCCAATCACATGTGAGCCTACCCTGTCCACCTGCACCAGTCAGGGAGGAGTCAAAAGATTCTAATTTCTACTAAGATTATGAAGGATTTAAATCTACTTATTACACTACACCCACAACCATATAGTGTTGTATGGTTACAACAAGGGAGAGGTATTCATGTTACTCAACAATACCTCTTTTATTATGCCATTAAGACCTTCAAAGATTAAGTTTTATGCAATGTTGTGCCTTTGAATATTTGTTATGTGATTTTCGGTCAACCATTTATGTGGAAGAAGCATGGTTTTTGAGTCTAGGCCCTAAAGTATCATCATCACTATCAAAGGTTAGTATTATAGGATCCTATAGTTATCTCTTCCTACCTCTATTTCCTTAATCAATGATAAACAATGCATAAGGATGATAGCCAAAATAGAAAAAAATATTATGTTGATGATCAAGTTGCAAAGTAGGAGGATTGTTGGTAAATCAATTTCAATCCCTATACAATAGAAGCAGATGGGCCAAATTATAGAACAATATGATGATTTGTTCAAGTCACCAAATAGGGTTCCACTTCATTGTGAAGTAAATTACTCCATTGATTTAGTTCCTAGTTCTTTGCCTAGTGTGCCTATTTATCATAGGCCAACCCTTGAAAATGATGAAACCTAGAGGTAGATCTAAGAACTGATTCAAAAGGTGTATATCATACCAATTGCTTTACCATTTGTAAATCCAATTGTCTTGACTTTAAAGAAATATAGAACGTGGATACTTTGTATTGACTATAGATCTTTGAATAAACTAACTCTATGGTGCAAAACCAACTCTCAACTTCCTTGGATAGATTACTTGCTAAACCAACTATATGGTGCAAAGTTCACAAAAAATGATCTCAAATATAGCTATCATCAAATACCCATAGAGCCCATTGATGTATGGAAGACTACATTAAGTCCAAGGAGGGTTTTATTTGAGTGGCTAGTTATACGTTTTGGCTTGACCAATGCATTTGCCACTTTCATGAGGATGATCCATGACATCCTATGTCACTATACCAACTCATTTATGGTTGTCTACTATGATTAAATTCTCATCTATAGTAAGAAATAGGAGGAACATCTACAACATGTTTGAAAGGTACTTTAGATTCTTTGAAGATACAAGCTATATGCTAATTTGAAGAAGTACTTTTTTGGCATGATGAAGATTTAAGGGGAAGTTACCTAGACTAATATATGAGGCATGATAGCTATTGATAGAGGGAAAGTGGCCTAGAAGATATTTCTATTTGGGGAGGGCCAAATTCTTCATTTTACTCCATGGATTTTTAGCCATGCCCTTCAATTTGCATGTGAGAGTTCTAAACTACATGTTCAATCTGAAATATGTAAGGCAAGTCAAATAGGTAGCTTTGAATTACTTCAAAGGGTAATAGAAAACCATATTTTTCCCACTCAAGCAATAAATCATGAACATCACTCCTAAGTTGCATGGGTTTCACTCAATAATAGAGGCAATAATAAGGGATATGGGTCTCAAATAGCATAAAATACTATTGGTCTTATGACCCAAATAAAATATTTAAGAAAAACCTCAAATATAAAAGGTTAGATACCTTTTTCATGCACGAAAAATGTATAATGTCTAGTAGTATGCTAAATTGGATGAGGAGACAACCCTTTCCACTCTTGGAAGAAACAAAGGATATTAAGATGAAATCTAGAGCTGATATTATAACCCCTAGAGTGGCATGCCTTTTACAAGAAGTATAAGGATGAATTTGACCCATATATAAAACTGAATCATCAAAAGTTGAGGGCAATCCAAAAACTAGGGTATATGTGTAATGTCCCCTTTCGGAGCAGTTAGTTAGATGCAGTGGTTTAGCCTACTCATGGGTTCCCGTAGGCTAGGGCAGATTATGGGGGAGCCTAACTGGAATTTTGGGTGCGAATAATTAAGTGAAATGGGTATTTGAATCCACTCTCAGATGTTGAATCAGATGGACAGAGCCTTGACTTACTATTTTTAGTAAGTTGGTTTTTAGGGTTTCTGGTTGAGCAGATAGTGGAATTATATTCTTTAGCGAAATGGGTACTTAGAACAGGTTTTAGTTGGTCAATCGGTTCGCTGGAGGTCAGAGATTTTAATGCATGAAGGTTTGGTTATGTGAAAAGTGAAATATTAATTATTTTTATATAGTCAAACTTTATGATATTAAAGAACTTAAAGGGAAGTCACTTAAAAGTGAAATATATTATATAAGTGACTAATTTTTGGAGCAAAAAAGGATATTATAATATTTTATATTATGTGCAACCCTAATTAGGGCATTGCATCCTGTGGGTTATAAAAGGGCATTGAGAGCTTCATTTGATATATTATGGATTTTGGTTATTTTCTCTGGAGTTTGAGGCCAGTGGCTGAGACTTCTTTTCCGAAGGGACGAAAACCCCAACGGTGTGGTTGAGGATGAAACCCTTCAAATTTTTGGAGATGGATGAAACCCCAGTTCTTTGTTGGTAAATTCACATGGGATTCACACTTGGAGCTTCATCAGTATTCAAAGGTATCTTTCCATGTTTGCTGATTTAGTATATTTCAAGGGTTTGCAGACATATTGTGGAAATATTATATTTTTAAAATATTGTAATCTGAACCCTATTTTGAAAGAAATTTGAAAAATAAAATTTCTAGTTATTTCCTATTTCTTGGAGTAGTATTTTATGATTTTAAGAAACAGTATAGTGTCCCAAATATTAAAAATATCAAAACAGGGGGGGACATTACAATATGGATAAAAATATTCTTGTGTAGCAAAGAATGAGGTATGAAATAAACACAATGACCAAATCCATAAAGGATGGTTCATTTGATGATGAATTTTCTATCACCTAGTATAGGAGATACCCTAAAGGTGCAAAAAGAGTAAATTTCATCTTGGAAGTGATGGAAATAACCTTAATCCCACAAAATTATAAGCTCAAGAAGCAAATGATATTGGTGATTACCATTTCAGCTGTACCAACAACTCTAACAATGGTTACTTTAGTGATTAGATATATGATAAGAAAGGGGTAAAAGAGATTTGAGAAATGTGAGTCTATATTTGATGTAGGCATAGTAAAAAAATAATATTAACAATGGTAGAAAATCCAAATCAAAGAGAAGTAAATATTTCAAGAAGGCTCCCCTCCCAAGTTGGGAATGACCATTATAGTGACCACTACTGCACACATACCTCTTAATTTTCACCATCCATCACTTCATATTCTCTCTCTATTGCTTTTTCTTCTATATTTATTCCCCTTTATCTATGCAACTCTTCTTATACTATTCTTGGTTGTTCCCTTTCTCATTCTTTTGTTGCACTTCTTTCATCATCCACCAATGTAACACCTATTTTTACAAGATGCACCCCACCTCATAGTTCTCCTAGAGACACCCTACCTCAAACAACCATGGTACTAGTGGAACTACTCCCATAGCTTCATTTCCATTGCCAATCACTCAATCCATTACATCAAAACCATTAGTTTCACATACCTTGTTTTCCCTTTTAGCCTCCCTAGTTGGATTGGCATCACATCCCACTCCCATAGCCTCCACTCCCTTTTCTACCATCACTAGTCAATTTTATCCCATCACTATGCCATCCACCTACATGTTACCACTATCCCAAGCATGAAAAATTCTCCTATAAATGATAATACCCACTACCTGTACCCAAGGATTTGATTCTATAGGATATCCTACATTGATAAGTGTAATTAAAGGGATTGGACGAGTCTATACATATAAGGCTAAAGAAACTAAAATTATCAAGGAATTAGATATACATATACTAACAAAAGGAGATGAAAGGATTATAAATCTCTCAATAGGAATGCCACCAAGGACTTTATGACTTTTCATTCATAACTATTGAGGAAGAGGACAAAGCATACTTCACCAAGGAAACAAAAATTGACCCCTCACAAGTAGCCTCAATTCCGACTTAGTTACTAGGGTGTACCAACTATATCTATACACAATGATCCTTACAAATGGTTCAATTGGCTAACCAACTCATTTTTGGTGTGATAATTAAATATGACCAACTAGAATTTGAGGATGAAGAAATATGAATTAAGAATAGGGGACTGGAAGTAAAATTGACATGACTAAGGAAGAAATATGCTTGCTCCAACAAGAAAGTGAATGGATAAATGAGGTTTTTAAAATTGAAAAGCTCATACAAGAAATCATAGAAGAATGGGTTAGAATCCTAGAATAGAAATACCAATAGTTAATGGATTTTATTTATGCTCAAAACATCATACAATCACTATCATTATGGAAATGGATTGGCTAAATCAACCAACAAAAATATCACAAGAATCTTGAAAAGGACCATTTTAGAGTCACAAATGGATTGGAATACAAAGCTACACAAGGAATTATATGTAGATAGAGTGACAACAAAAGCATCCACTAGGTCATCTCCCTACAAGCTAATATATGGAAACGAAGAGGTTTTGACAATTAACCTCGAGCTCCTTTCCCTAGAAATGACTTAGTAGCTCAAATGATAGGACATAAACATTGAAACCATGCAAGAAATATTGAATGCATTACTAGCCTTGGAAAAGGAGAGAGAAATAGCTTTTAGAAGAACTATATGACATCAAGAGTCCATTAAGAGGTAGTCTGATAAAGGATATATAGAATTAGAATATAAGGAAGAAGACCTTATTCTCAAATGGGACAAAGATCAAGCAAATCCTAGAGTACATCAAAAGTTTGAAGCATTGTAGAGTAGACCATACTAAATTACTAAATTATGGTTTCAAACACCTACAAACTTGTCTCCATGGAAGGAGTAATGGTGCATATTTATGTGGATAAGTAGTAACTCCACTCTATATAGCAATAAGAATTCTAGCCAAAATTTTATATGTACATATTATCGACTATAATTTTGGTAAGTATATTACCCCTATTTAAATTTTAATAATTATATCTTTGTCTTTTCTATTTCTTTCGAACTTCCTAATTGTTGTTAAGAAAATTCTCTTTTCCCCCTAGGTAGTAGTTCATTAGGTTTGTCAAGGACACATTGATGTTATAAAAAGAAGTGTTATGTTTGCTTTTAGTGAGTGAATTGCTTGCTAAAAATGAGTAAAAAACCCAATTAAGTAAGTAGTGCACTCACCTAGATTGTCAACCCCATTCTGACTACAAGGAAGGGTCAATCTTCCCTTGATAAGTTGATCAACTTACCTATGTGTCTTGCACCAAGGTGTGGGTAGGGTACCCCTACCTAGGGTCTACAAAAGACCTGGGTGGGCCCCTAATGGGTGTTACTTATACATTGTGCTCTCCCTTTACATTATAAGCATTGCACTCTCCCTTTGCACATTTGATTCCAAGCAAATTGTATGCCAGAGCCTAGCCAAGTAGTATCTTTACAAACTGCTAGAAATCAAGTGAACCACTCAATAAAAGATTGCAAGAAAATAAAAATATTTTTGCTATGTCCTTAGTAATTTTTTTTTTACATAACATTGGTGAATCACTCATAAATTATGAACAAATCTCTCCCCTTTCTACCATCCTAAGCCTCCTCCAAATGAGTGAATCATTATTTTTGCTTAAGTGAATTGCTCCAATTTACTAAGCCAATCCCTCCACCTCTCAAATAATATAATTACCCATTTTTTCCAAATATGTTTCTCTTCTCCCAGTTTCCACCATATTTTGACCATGGACATATCTACTTCCAATAGCCCTTCATTACCATAGGCACATTTCATTTAACCAAATTCCACATGTTGCATCTATGAGGAGGTCCCATGAATATCTTAGTGGATATATTGGGGCTAAAATCCTTGTGGGGTTTTCCTCATCTCAATTGGTGTGTTTTGGGTTTGAGGGATTCACCAAAAGAATTTTTAAGATTCATTCAAAGTATTGTATGGGGTTTGATGTGTAAATTGCACAAACACCTAAGTTTAGTTTTTGAGAACTAAGCTAAATAATTAACATATTTATTCAAGCTAAGATTCAATAAAACAAGGCAAGCAAAAAGACAAAAGCTAACATATAATGAATCTTTAATTGCATGAAAACTATCCCAATGTTGCAAGAAAATATATATATTTTTTAATTTTTAAGTAAGGGGTCAAGAAATACACACATACAAAATTATCCTAATGCATAAATATATGCAATTTTAATAAATACCTAGGTAAAGGGGAATAAGAGATAAGCTATAAGCTTACTGTAGTGGTAAGGGCTTTGGTCTCTCTTTGAGAGGTCCAAGGTTCAAATCCCACTCAATATGAGGGGACCATGACCCCTCATAAAAACATGTGTAAACACATTGAAAAAAGGGGAAGAAGATATAAACAAGTTAACTTATTCTTTAATTACTTAGAACTAAAATAAACTAAGGTTTCTTTTATGTTCCTTTTCAATTTATGTGTTGACAAAAAATAGAACAAAGGCAGAAAATAATAGAGAGTAGAAATTGAAGAAATACCTAATAAGATTACCAAGAGTGCTTACCTAAACTGGTGGTTGCCATTATTTCATAGCCTAAAATTGTTGACCACAAATATTTTTTTGCACCCTATAAATAGTGACCACAAATATATAGAACCTACAAAAATATCAAACTTGAAATATGATGATCAATGTTTGGGGATTTCCTTGGGCCTCAAAGTAAAAAAAACTCACAAGGTTGGCAGTCGGATCCCCTTGGTTCTTTTCGTAAACCAAAATAGATGCATAAAAGTAAATGAGCTTGATCGTAGGGATAAATTCATGCTCTGAAGTTTCTAAACACAAATCATCGAGGGAATAGAAGGAACAAAATATAGAACATATGCTTCAAGGGAGCATAATAGAAACTTGAATGATTTTGTAGTTCATGTAGATGAAACACAAATTTTTTCTACTTAGAGAATCAAAAAATATTATCAAGAAATAGAAATAGCTTGAACCTAATACAAGAGATAAAAGACTAGAAGTATAGTAGGGGAGAAGGTGAGATTCATGAGGGTATATTAAAGCTTACCCCCTATTGGCATTTTTGCCACATTGTTTTTGTTGTCGATGTTCAAGCAAGAATGCTCAAATTGTGAAGACACTTAACAAATTTTGTGAAAAAGCAAAGGTGTCGCGATTTCGCGACATGTCGTGAAATCGCAACCTATCGTGTTTTCGCGACGTCCGTACCATAAAAAATCTAAGGCATAAAATTATCGCGATATCGTGACATGTCATGTTTTTGCAACCTGTCGCATTTTCACGGTCAACGCAGTCAAAGGCAGCAAGGAGGTCAAACTGTCGCATTTTTGCGACTTGCGGTGGCCACGGAGCAGAGTGATGGAAAGTGTCGCGCTATCGCGACATAAAGTAGCAAAGGGCAATGTCCATGAAAAATGTCATGATATCACGACAGAAAAGCAAGCAAGGAGAAAATGGTACGGAATGTCATGATATCGCGACATGTTGCGTTATCGCGAAAGGGCCGAAGATAAACACAAGGCGGATGAAAAACGTCACGATATCATGACATTTTTGAAGATGAGGCCAAGCAAGAGGAAGACGTCGCGATATCGCGATAGGAAGCGAAAATGAAGGAGAACACAAGAAATGTCGCGATATCGCGACATGTCGCATTTTCGCGAGGAGGAAGCGAGGAGGCAGCTAGATTGTACGAAATGTCACGATTTCGTGACATGTCGAATTTTCGTGGCCGACAAGCATCAAAGTGAAAGAAGACAGAAGAGGTTGCGATTTTGCGACATATTGTGGAGATAAAGCAAAATGGAAAAACATGTCGCTATTTCGTGACTTGTTGAAGACAAAAGAGCCAGATAGAGAAAACATCACGATTTGGCGACATGTCACATTTTCGCGACATGTCACATTTTTGCGGAACGAAAGCTGACAAGTACAAGGCAAACAAAAATTGTCATGATTTCGTGACATGTCTTGTTTTCGCGATGCGAAAGCGCGAACGGAGCAAAATGGTACGGACGTCGCGATTTCGTGACATGTCCCATTTTCGCTACTTGTAGGAAGATGAAGGCCAAGGAAGAGAAAGATGTCATGATTTTGTGACATGTTGCAGTTTCACGGGTATACAAAAGAAAAGGACACAAAAGCAAGAAGATGTCACGATCTCGCGACATGGTGAGGAAAGAAGCTAAACGAAGAGAAGACGTCGCGATATCGTGACATGTCGCATTTTCGTGACTTGGAGGTAAAAAAGAAGACAGTAAGGGAAAAGTGTCATGATTTCGTGACATGTCGCATTTTTGCGACCTGTCTCATTTTTACGACAGAAGCAACAACAAAAGGCCCGATACGGTTCTATTTGCATTTTCCTTCAAGATTGCATAGGAGAATGTGAAGAGAAGATAAGGATCAAGTAAAAGCTCTCCAAATGATTTTTAGATCATGTTCAAAGAGACTCCAAGATTAAATGCTGCTGATTATCGATGTGTGCAAGAGAGAAGAACATGAAGCAGTTTTCAACACCACCAACATTAAAGACGCCTCCAGCATTGAAAGTTCTGTTCGTGGTCTCCTAGCAATTTTTGGTTTGCCCTGATAATGGTTATTTAATCTGTCATTTATTCGAGGCAGATTAAGGGATTTTGTTCCTGTTGGTCATCAAATCCGCACAGGAAAGGACTTTTGGTGGGTTTGCACGCCCTGGACCTGCGAACAATGTTGAAAGACCGAAGGGAAGAGATGCCCCTCGTGCCAATCTCCGGAGAAAGGCCGACTCCTATGCTAAACTACTTGGGTGTTTTGAGACAAGAGTGCAGGAAAGAGATAAAAGGAGTAGGGTTAGAGAAAGAAATAAAAAAAGGAGTAGGGTTAGAGAGATCGATGATTTGAGGTGGGAGAGAACAGGAAGCACGATCACCAACTAACACCTGAATAGAAGCAAAGAACACTAAGAGTAAAACGAAAGAAATGTAATATCGACCTCCCTATGTATCCTCTCGAACGAGTTTCAAGACATTGTCCCCGATCGCACACCGAACACAGATTTCAGCATCTCAGTCTGTGAACGAAGAGAGATGGAAGAATAAAGCAAGGCAGGCAACATAAAAGAAAGTCAATAAGAAACTTTTCTAACTCCTATGTATCCTTTCGAACGAGTTTTAGGACACTGCCCCTGATTGCACCTCGGACGCAGAGTTCAGCATCTTAGTTTACCAACAAGGAGAGATAGAAGAATCAAGCATAGAAGGTAGCATAAAAGAGAAGAATTGAGCTCAAAGTCTCTTAGTATTAATCACAGGACATCAAGTTACAGCAACTTTCTAGCAGATAGTTCCCCCCCTTTTACATTATAAAATCTGGGTTTTTATAGAGGACCCGACCCTCTGAGTCATAATTACACAGAATGGTGAAGTATTCTTGAGATCTGAGAAGTCGGCTTCTCGTGGCCCTCGAGACTGAGCTTTCTAATCCATTACTAGAACAGGCAACTGTGACCGGGTCAACCGCGGAAGTATGCATTAATGAACCGCCTGAGCATCCCTGGTGCAATGCTCGAGTTGTCGCCATGCTCGTCGAACTTCTCCTTCAGGGACTGACACTTCGCTTCCAATTGCCAAAAAGGGACAACAAGCTTATTGGGCAAGAAAGAATGCATTTACGAGGCACTTGATGGTCTCGGGAAAATACCCGGCTTGAAGCACGTGCCCATCGCAAAAAAACAACATGTCACGATATCGCGACATTTCTATGCCTTTAGCTTGGTTCTTCTTGTTGCATCACGAAAATATGACATGTCGCGAAATCGTGACATGTCAATGCCTTTGTCTTCTTTTGTTGCTTGGAGTCGCGAAAATGCGACGTGTCGCGATATCGCGACACTTTTCGGCCTTTGCCCTTCCTCTTTGTTGTCGGTCGCGAAAATGCGACATGCGCGATATCGCGACGCTTTCTATTTCTGTCCTTTTTCTTGCTGTCAGCCGCAAAAATGTGACATGCACGATATCGCGATGACTTTTCTTGCTGGCGCTTTTGCTCCATGTCAGCTGCGAAAACGAGACATGCGCGATATCGCGACCACTTTTCTTGCTGGAGCTTTTGCTCACTGTCGGCCGCGAAAACGCGACATGCGCGATATCGCGACCACTTTTCTTGTTGGCGCTTTTGCTCCATGTCGACCATGAAAACGCGACATGTGCGATATCGCGACCACTTTTCTTGTTGGCACTTTTGCTCATTGTCGGTCGCAAAAACGCGACATGCGCGATATCGCGACCACTTTTCTTGCTGGCGCTTTTGCTCACTGTCGGCCGTGAAAACGTGACATGCGTGATATCGCGACCACTTTTCTTGTTGGCGCTTTTACTTGCTGTCGGCCGTGAAAATGTGACATGCATGATATCGTGACCACTTTTCTTGCTGGCGCTTTTGCTTACTGTCGGCCGCGAAAACGCGACATGCGCGATATCGTGACCACTTTTCTTGCTGGAGCTTTTGCTCACTGTCGGTCGCAAAAACGTGACATGCGCGATATCGCGACCACTTTTCTTGCTGGCGCTTTTGCTCGCTGTCGGCCGCAAAAATGTGACATGCGCGATATCGCGACCACTTTTCTTGCTGGCACTTTTGCTCACTGTCGGCCACAAAAACGCGACATGCGCGATATCACGACCACTTTTCTTTATGCGCTTTGGAGCTATTTTCTTTGGCCTGCTTGTCAGCGAAGCTTTTTCTTCTTCATTCTGTATACAAGGGAGTGGCATGGAAAGCCAAAATTGCTGCAACATTTACAAATAAAAGAAATATTCTTGCAAAAGGAAATTTTTTGATTTTTTTCTACCCCTTGTGCAATGTGACAAAATTGTCAACATTCTTGGCGGCTCGCGGGGCATTTTGCTAGTCTGAATGCAGAGATCCTAGGCCTTTATCCATTGGGCAATAGAGTCATTCCCATTATCTTCTTCTCTGATCATCCACTGACAGCATATACTTTTTTTGTTTGTGCCTAAGATCCTAAGCAACCTTAGTGCTTTTGGCTCTTATTTACCAGTTGGGCTATTTATAATTTATACAAAATTTGTGGCATGACAGACATACCGCCATCACAAACTCAGCCTCGAGTGTCTATTCGGTGAATCTACAGTGCCCGGACCAGATCAGATTGAACTTTAGTTGATCTTTGAAGTCCAGCTGGCTTCTTCTCGAAGCTGTCCATGCCACAAACAGGAAGCAGCGTAGTGAGTTATCACTCCCGCCAGTACCCGTGTTGTTGATGAAACATGTGGCAAAGAAGTTTGCAGCGTGAGGGGCCTCTTGGGGTAGTGGTTGTGGTAGGGGCTGGAACCAATACCAGCATGCTGATGAATCTACTAGTTGCGGGTTGGGTACAGGTTCCTCCACCCTTTTGATGGGGTAATAGGGCTCCTCCGACAAGGAGTAATCTTCCAGGATCTCTTCAGGTTCAACATCCTGATGAAGCATGCTTAATGGACCTTGGCTGAATGCTTGCGTGCCATCCACTAGGACACAAAAAGGGTGCAAAAATGTGCCCTCTTTGTTCTCAGGTTTTGCCACTTGAGTCTGCTCTTCTCCTCGGCCCACCTCCTGGTGAGGCATGCTTGATAGTTGGAAGGGGTCTTGAGAGCCATCAAATACTTCGAGTAGTGCTCCCGCTAAGTCATACCATGAGCAGATGCTTTTACGCCCGAGTAGTCTGTACCACTGTAGTGCCCTTCCTTCCAGAGACAGGACCAAGAGCCTGACCATGACATCTTCATGGAGTATGTCATAGATGGACCCTAAATCAACAAGATCTTCAAGGTGCTCTAGGGCCATTCCCTTAGTGCCATGGTATTTTGGCACGTTTTTCAGGACACCTTTGGTAATTTCATGGTAGCTTTGAAGATTCAGAGGGCTATAGACATCCCAGCTGGGATAACATACCCTCTCCATTATAGTAGTGGCCTACAGAGATCACGGTCCTCGCCACTAGGTCGGAGTTGCCAGGTGAACATACTTTCTCCGCTTGTGAGGTCAAGGCTGCTCACCGAACCTTGATTCCTCCGGGATGTCTTATTTCAGCTTAAAAAAAAAGTGCCTACAATCAAAAAATCTGGATCTTCAGCTCAGTCAGAGTCGCTAGGTGATTTTGTTAGATGGAGGCAAGCCAGAGATTCACCAACTTGGACTTCCTTAAAACATGGGGACTATTGCCATGAAGGCAAGGTTTAGGTACTGGTCTTTACGACTTAGAGATCTTCGAGTTGAACAGAGTCGCCAGATGCTTAGAGTATTTTGGTAATGAGAGCATCGATTCTCACTACCACTCAAAAGATGAGACTGACCGGATCTCACTGGGAACTGTTTGAACTTGGCTCCGGTGAAGACGGGTTAGAAATTTTCAAAATATGGGACCTTGGTCCCACTAGGCGTGCCAAAAATTGTTGGTCATCAAATCCGCATAGGAAAGGACTTTCGATGGGTTTGCGTGCCCTGGACCTGTGACCAACATTGAAAGGCCGAAGGGAAGAGATGCCCCTCATGCCAATCTTTGGAGAAAGGTCGGCTCCTATGCTAAACTACTTGGGTGTTTGGAGACAAGAGTGCGGGAAAGAGATAAAAGGAGTAGGGTTAGAGAAAGAAATAAAAAAGGAGTAGGGTTAGAGAGATCGGTGATTTGAGGTGGGAGAGAACAGGAAGCACGATCACCAACTGACACCTGAATAGAAGCAAAGAACACTAAGAGTAAAATGAAAGAAATGTAATATCAACCTCCCTATGTATCCTCCCGAACGAGTTTCAGGACACTGTCCCCGATCGCACACCGGATGCAGAGTTCGAGCATCTCAGTCTACGAACGAAGAGAGATGGAAGAATCAAGCAAGGCAGGCAACATAAAAGAAAGTCAATAAGACACTTTTATAACTCCTATGTATCATTTCGAATGAGTTTCAGGACACTGTCCTTGATTGCACCCCGGACGCAGAGTTCAGCATCTTAGTTTACCAACAAGGAGAGATAGAAGAATCAAGCACAAAAGGCAGCATAAAAGAGAAGAATTGAGCTCAAAGTCTCTTAGTATTAATCACAGGACATCAAGTTACAGCAAATTTCTAGCAGATAGTTCCCCCCCTTTTACATTATAAAATCTGGGTTTTTATAGAGGACTCGACCCTCTGAGTCATAATTACACAGAATGGTGAAGTATTCTTGAGATCTAAGAAGTCGGCTTCTCGTAGCCCTCGAGACTGAGCTTTCTAATCCATTACCAGAATAGGCAACTATGACCGGGTCAACCGTGGAAGAATGCATTAATGAACCGCCTGAGCATCCCTGGTGCAATGCTCGAGTCGTTGCCATGCTCGCCAAACTTCTCCTTCAGGGACTGACACTTCGCTTCCAATTGCCAAAAAGGGATAGCGAGCTTATTGGGCAAGAAAGAATGCATTTACGAGGCACTTGATGGTCTCAAGAAAATACCCGGCTTGAAGCACGTGCCCATCGTGAAAAAGCAACATGTCACGATATCACGACATTTCTATGCCTTTAGCTTGGTTCTTCTTGTTGCATCGCAAAAATATGACATGTCACAAAATCGTGACATGTCAATGCCTTTGTTTTCTTTTGTTGCTTGGAGTCATGAAAATGCGACGTGTCACGATATCGTGACACTTTTTGGCCTTTGCCCTTCCTCTTTGCTGTCGGTCGTGAAAATGCGACATGCACGATATCACGACGCTTTCTATTTCTATCTTTTTTCTTGCTGTCGGCCATGAAAACGCGACATGCGCGATATCGCGATCACTTTTCTTGCTGGCGCTTTTGCTCCATGTCGGCCGCAAAAATGCGACATGCATGATATCGCGACCACTTTTCTTGCTGGCACTTTTGCTCACTGTCGATCGCAAAAGCGCGATATTGCGACCACTTTTCTTGCTGGTGCTTTTGCTCGCTGTCGGTCGCGAAAACACGACATGCGCGATATCGCGACCACTTTTCTTGCTGGCGCTTTTGCTTGTTGTTGACCACAAAAATGCGACATGCGCGATATCGCGACCACTTTTCTTGCTGGTGCTTTTGCTCGTTGTCGGCCGTGAAAATGCGACATGCGCAATATCGTGACCACTTTTCTTGCTGGCGCTCTTGCTCGCTGTTGGCCGCGAAAACGCGACATGCACGATATTGTGACCACTTTTCTTGTTGGTGCTTTTGCTCCATGTCAGCCACGAAAATGCAACATTCGTGATATCGTGACCACTTTTCTTGCTGGCGCTTTTGCTCGTTGTCGACCGCAAAAACGTGACATGCACGATATCGCGACCACTTTTCTTGCTGGCGCTTTTGCTCACTGTCGGCCACGAAAACGCGACATGCACGATATCATGACCACTTTTCTTGCTGGCACTTTGGAGCTATTTTATTTGGCCTGCTTGTCAACGAAGCTTTTTCTTCTTCATTCTGTATACAAGGGAGTGGCATGGAAAGCCAAAATTGCTGCAACATTTACAAATAAAAGAAATATTCTTGCCAAAAGGAAATTTTTTGATTTTTTTCTACCCCTTGTGCAATGTGACAAAATTGTCAACAGTTCCTTTCAAGTGCACATTTTGTGGATCACCTCTTTGAAATCTGTTGTATGTTTTAAATGTTGTGATGCAAAAGAGAGAGGGAAGACCTCTATAAATATTCATGTATATCTAAAGCAAAAAAGGTTAGACATTTTGTAAGAAAAACTCTCTAAGTTCTCTGCATCAATAGAAGAGACTCGGCTTCTAAAGATTGCAAACATTCTTATGTGTGTGATGTCCCTCTATTTACAAGTCATTTCTGTTCATGCTCATGCTCTTGTTGTTAGGTTTTGAATTTTGCATGTTGAATTCGAACATTGCTAGTTAGTGAGTAGATTTTGGAATGCGATCTGGGGATTATCTCTGCAAAGGTGTGAGTTTAATTCTGTTGCTTTCTTTTTCTAGATGTTGTAATACAACTTGGTGTAATTCTTGCTGTTAGTCTGCCCCAAATCATACACTTTGGCCTGTGGCCATATTTCCATCTCTTTCTTGTTATTTCCATTCCTTTTAGCATTTTCCCATTTCTTTCCTGCATCCTTATCTCCAAAACCAGTTTAGAGTAGTTTGGGAGCCAGCCCTCTCTAGAGATTGGCCCGGGAGACTTCTCTTTCTCTCGGCCTTTCAATTTTGGCCAAGTCTAGGGCGCATACATGTACAAAATCCTTTCCTGTGGCAGATTTGTGACCAAAAGTTTTTGGCACGCTCGGTGGGACCCACAAGTCTCATTTTTTGATACCCGAAGGAATCAAGATTTTGATGAACTGTCTTGACCTCACAAGTAGAGAGTTAGAACATTTGGCGACTCAGCACTACCCGAAGCCTCCGAACGTGGATACGGTGAAAGTTGTACTTCATGATCACAAGATCGAAGGCCAAAAAATCTAAAAATCCCGTTGAGTTTTTTGAACTTGACAACCAAAAATTAAGCGAACACCCTAAGTTGGTCTCCCCACCACTTTTATCCTCTACAACATCCTCACAAATAGCTGGTGTGTTTTCTGTTCCTTCAAATTCATCTAGTACTGCTACTAGTTTTCCACCTCTACAGCCATACGTACCATTCCAAATGGCCCAGCAGCCTCCACCAAGGAAGTTCTCAGCATGGAATGATTCGGGAGCCTTGAATTTACCAGCACAGAATCAAGTCCCTCAAGCTGCTTTGAAAGCTTTTCCGACCTATGATGGTACTGGTAAAACTGCCTATGAGCATATTAATGATGTAGCCTCTTTGGCGGCTATCCATGACATAACGGACGAGGATGTGATGGTAAAGTTGTTGGTGTTGTCACTGAGAGGCAAATTGTTGTATTGGTACCGAACGTTGCAACCAGGCACCATTGCATCATGGGATCAACTAGGAGAGCTATTAGTCAAAAATTTTCATGAACAAGCTGATCCATACTCCTTGTTGCATCAATTTAATGCGATCCAAAGGCACCCGCAGGAGGAGATAGCTGACTTCAATGTTAGATTTACCATAAGTTTGTAGAGAATTCCTGATGGTCTTCGGCCTGCTCATGAACTAGCTGCATTCTACTATCTTAGAGCCTTCAACACAGACATCGGCTTGGCTGTCCAGCAATCTAATGTGACTACATTTCCAGAACTGTTCGAACAAGCACAAAAGGCGGAAGCTGATTTGATTGCTATAGGTAGGCTTCCTCCAAAGGTAACAATGCCTATCATACCTGATCTTCCTAAGCATTTGTATTCTGGTTCATTTTCATAGCCTATGCCTTCCATGTATCCTATCCCATCATGGAGCTCAAGTGCACCTCAGATCGCACCCATTCCAGTTCCCCAGCTCCCTGCTCCAACTATTCCACAGTTGCCTGCAACAAGCATTCCGCAATACCAGCATACAGGTATAGCCCCCACATCTTACACTGCTCCATCCATGTACCCTTCATCTTCATGGAATCCTCCCACAACTGTAGTACCTATGGTTCCCATTCCACGGTTAGCCTCTCCACTTCCAACTCCTGCATTACCTTCCCCACCGGTTCTATTACCTTTATCGACACCGCCTGTGTCCTCAAGCCCAGATCCTCAATTGGCTATTTTGCAAGAAATCCAGTCGGCTATGAGATCTCTCACTAACAAGGTGACATCTATGGAGCGGAGAGAGGCGGAAAGGAACTCTCAGCCATGAAGATTTATGCCGATAGTAACAAGAGAACAACTTGCTCCTAGCAAGGCTATGGAGAAAGTACCTATGAGGAACTCAGCGATCCTGGTAAGTGAAGAGGTTGGCCCTTCTGAAGTTTCACATGAGCCATCTTACTGGTGTTCTTCCTGCAATGACCCACATGATGAGTCCACTTGCATGGTCCACCAAAATTATTTGCAAGTTCTTGCAGGGAGTCGTGTAAACATGATTCGAGAGGTGGATCTTAATTTCGTGGAGTCTCTTGAGGAACACATAGCAATCTTGACACGCAATGGCAAGAAACCAATGTTGGTAGATCCGGCCAAGATGGAGCCATTGAAAGTGCCTCCTGTACAAGCAACAAAGCAGCAAATACCAACAAAGGCTCATGATCCTCCAGCTCCACAACAACCACCTATTTTGTCGAAGGATCCGCTTCCACCACAAGCAAAAGAGAAGGAACAAGCTTCTATCTCTCAGCTGCAAGCAAAAACAAAGGAACAAGCTAGAGAGACGTTGCGGTATCCATCATTGACCAAACGACAATGAGTGGAGGCCACCCAACAATATAAAAGCAAATTTGAATCTACTAGTGGAGGAAAAGAGCAGATCTCCATGGAGTACAATATTGTTGAAGAACTCAAATGGATACCAGCTAAGGTAAGTCTGTATGACACCTTGCAGCTGCCTGGATAGGTAAATCTCTTACAGGAATCCCTGAAGACCATACAAAGTAAGGGGAAAGCTCCAGCCTAGGTAGTTATGTCTCAAACTCTGACTACTTCAACCACTGGAAAGAACAGACCACCCCCATTTTATCTGTCACTCAGGATGGAGGGTTGGATAGTACACAACTGCCTGGTTGATTCTGGTGCTGCGACAACTGTCATGCCAAAGGCAGTTTGTGAAGTCATGGGAATGGAATATACAAGAAGTAGCCCTGGTGTCTTGCAGTTGGATGGGACTCCAGTGAAAATAGTGGGTGTAATCAAGGATGTTCCTATTGCTCTGCATAATATGCCTCAGATTACAGTAATTCAGGAGATAGTTGTGGTCGATTTGGAACCATTTTTTAGCATGTGTTTGTCAAGGGAATTCACTGCCAAGCTAGGAGGCTACCTTTCTCTGGATTATTCTCACTTGGAGATTCCTTTCAAAGGGAGAAGAATCCGTATTTACAATCAGAAGCCTTCTACTTTTCATATAGAGAAGATGGGAGAAGAAGAAAAGTCCAAACATTCTGTCAATCTGATAACTGAAGAATTGGACAATTCTGATTTGATGGATGAAGTCCTGGATGAGCCTTGCTTAGAGGATGAGTTTTCAATGCTCAATTTTAATGCCATGGTGAAAACTGAAATTGGTGGTTACTTTATCACAAATCCTGAAGGGGTTGAAGTAGAGTTATCTCCTGATCAAGTTGGTCAAGATCTTGTGCAAGATCAGTTCTATTTTGATGGAGCACAATACAGAAATGACGCTGAAGCTGGGACTGTTCGAGTATTACCTTCTAGAATTCAACAATCTTCTTCATACCAGTTGACCTGGAGTTGCACAACTAATACAGCAGAGTATGAGGTTTTATGCCTAGGTCTCACGAAGGTTGAGACACTTGGAGCACGACGATTGCAAATCTTTGATGACTCCGAGCTGATTACCAATCAGGAGACCCATGAGTGTCTGTCGAAGGTCTGGGATCTAGGAGATCATAGAGCCATGCTCTGGTAAGGGTCTCTCCCAAAATTTCATAGCTAAATTTGGGGGTTACCATGTACATAGCTAAAAAAAAAAAAAAAAAGAAAAAAATAAATAAACTTCGGCTCCTTTTGCACACGAGCCCGCAGGTATGTTTCTTTTCTTTCTCTTTTTTCCTTTTCCTTCCCAGCAGTTAGTGGCTTTCCTCTACTTCTTCTTCCCCTTTCTCATATGCATTCCCTTCCTCTCCTACTCCTTCTGCAATTCCTACTCCTTGTTCTTCTGTACATAATCAAGCCACTGTTGTTGTTTCTATTCCCCTCTCTGATGTTCCCATTTCTACTTTCCCTTTCTTCTAGTCCTTTGTCTTGTGAGTATTTCATCACAGCCATAGTTCCTACTACCATCTCCATTCCATCCACTTCCATTTCATTATCTGTTTCACAGCAGCTGGTAGCACAGTAGCACCCTGTTTCTGTCTCTACCACTTCTGCTCTGCCATCTTCCACCATTCCATCATTCCCCATTCCCATTCCATGGCCTACGCATCCGTTGGTCATCACTCCATTCATTTCCATTTTTGTAGTTAAGGTGCTTTTCTCTACTGCCATGAAGATCCTTTCACAGCACCTGGTGATTACCAGCTCAACTGAGCTAGGCAAAGTGTAGTAGTTCTAAAGAAATAAGGGAGTTTTGCTCTTCCATAATTTTTTGTTGTAGGTCCTATTTTTGAGTGCCGAGTACCAGCAAGAGTTTGTTGCAGTAGCCTACAGAGACGTCCAACATCACTCAGCATTCACTTCTTCTGTCCCTCCTATTTCTTGACTCTGTTGCCCAATGGATAAAGGCCTGAGGTTCGTGCATACAGCAGAACTGTATACCCCGTGAGCCGCCAAGAATGTTGGCATTTTTGCCACATTGTTTTTGTTGTCGATGTTCAAGCAAAAGAATGCTCAAATTGTGAAGACACTTAACAAATTTTGTGAAAAAGCAAAGGTGTCGCGATTTCGCGACATGTCGCGAAATCATGACCTATCGCGTTTTCGCGACGTCCATACCAAAAAAAAGCTAAGGCATAAAATTGTCGCGATATCGCGACATGTCACATTTTCGTGACTTGTCACGTTTTCGTGGTCAACACAGTCAAAGGCAGCAAGGAGGTCAAACTGTCACGTTTTCACGACTTACGGTGGCCACGGAGTAGAGTGATGGAAAATGTCGTGATATCGCGACATAAAGTAGCAAAGGGCAATGTCAATGAAAAATGTCATGATATCATGACAGAAAAGCAAGCAAGGAGAAAATGGTATGGAATTGTCACGATATCACGACATGTCGCGTTATCACGGAAGGGCCGAAGATAAACACAAGGCGGATGAAAGATGTCGCGATTTCATGACATTTTTGAAGATGAAGCCAAGCAAGAGGAAGACGTCACGATATCGTGACAGGAAGCGGCAATGAAGGAGAACACAAGAAATGTCATGATATCGTGACATGTCACGTTTTCACGAGGAGGAAGCGAGGAGGCAGCTAGATTGTATGAAATGTCACGATTTCGTGACATGTCAAATTTTCATGGCCTACAAGCATCAAAGTGAAAGAAGACAGAAAATGTCATGATTTCATGACATATTTTGGAGATCAAGCCAAATGGAGAAACATGTCATGATTTCATGACTTGTTGAAGACAGAAGAGCCAAACAGAGAAAACGTCATGATATCGTGACATGTTGCATTTTCGCGACTTGTCACGTTTTTGCGAAACGAAAGCTGACAAGTACAAGGCAAACAAAAAGTGTCATGATTTCGTGACATGTCTTGTTTTCACGATGCGAAAGCATGAACGAAGCAAAATGGTACGGACTGTCACGATTTCATGACATGTCCCATTTTCGCTACTTGTAGGAAGATGAAGGCCAAGGAAGAGAAAGATGTCACGATTTCGTGACATGTTGCGATTTCTGGGTATACAGAAGAAAAGGACACGAAGGAAGAAGATGTCATGATTTCGCGACATGAAAAAAATCGCGATGTCGCATTTTCGTGACTTGGAGGCAAAAAAGAAGATAGTAAGGGAAAAGTGTCATGATTTCGTGACATGTCGCATTTTCATGACCTGTCTCATTTTCGTGACAAAAGCAACGACAAAAGGCCCGATACGATTCTGTTTGCATTTTCCTTCAAGATTGCATAGGAGAATGTGAAGAGAAGATAAGGATCAAGTAAAAGCTCTCCAACTGATTTTCAGATCGTGGTCAAAGAGGCTCCAAGATTAAATGTTGTTGATTACCGATGTGCGCAAGATAGAAGAACATGAGGCAGTTTTTGATGCCACCAACATTAAAGATGCCTCCAGCATTGAAAGTTATGTTCGTGGTCTCCTAACAACTTTCGGCTTGCTCTGATAATGGTCATTTAATGTGTCATTTCTTCGAGGCAGATTAAGGGGATTGTTTCTCCTTTCAAGTGCACATTTTGCGGATCACCTCTTCGAAATCTGTTGTATGTTTTAAATGTTGTGATGCAAAAGAGAGAGGGAAGACCTCTATAAATATTCATGTATATCTAAAGCAAAAAAGGTTAGACATTTTGTAAGAAAAACTCTCTAAGTTCTCTGCATCAATAGAAGAGACTCGGCTTCTAAAATTTGCAAGCATTCTTATGTGTGTGATGTCCCTCTGTTTTACAAGTCATTTCTGTTCATGCTCATGCTCTTGCTGTTAGGTTTTGAATTCTGCATGTTGAATTCGAACATTGCTAGTTAGTGAGTAGATTTTGGAATGCGATCTGGGGATTATCTCTGCAAAGGTGTGAGTTTAATTCTATTGCTTTCTTTTTCTAGATGTTGTAATACAACTTGGTGTAATTCCTGTTGTTAGTCTGCCCCAAATCATACACTTCGGCCTGTGGCCATATTTCCATCTCTTTCTTGTTATTTCCATTCCTTTATGTTATTTTCCTCTCTTTCAACATTTTCCCATTTCTTTCCTGCATCCTTATCTCCAAAACCAGTTTAGATTAGTTTGGGAGCCAGCCCTCTCTGGAGATTGGCCCGGGAGACTTCTCTTTCTCTCGGCCTTTCAATGTTGGCCAAGTCTAGGGCGCATACATGTACAAAATCCTTTCCTGTGGCAGATTTGTGACCAACACCCCCAAGCATATTTGCAAGAATTTATGGCCGATAAGCCTCGAACATGAAATCATTATGTTAGCTTGGAAACTAGAATAGAAAATAGGATATCAAATAAATGTAGTTTGGGAGTATGAGCAAAGAGTTAAGAACCTAAGGGTAGGTTAAAAAAGGCCATGGGACATAATGAAATTTTCCCCTCTTTGAATTAAAACAAATTCGTGCCCTATAAGAGTGGACCGTGAATTTGCTTTGTCAAAAGACATTGAGTTAAAAGGGTGATGGAATCTAGTCCTAAGTTGTGTATGAAGCTAAAGCGGTATGGTGGTGAGTGAGGTAGGTAGGAAGAAGTCAGATATAAGGTAAGTTCTGATCCCTCCTTGGTTTGTGATGAATTTATTGTTAGTATTGACCAGCCATGAAATCATCCTGTGTGAAGGACTAAGGTGGAAATATATCAAATAGGTAGGCTTAAAGTTTGGGGACATAAAGAAAGGATGAACTAAGCCTAACCTATAGATGAATAGAAACTTGGAAGCAAAGGGATTATGATAGAAAGGTAAATTCAAAGCCAAAAGATAAAATCTATGCAACTACAAAATTATGCCAAATAACAAACTAAGAGGAGGAGCAAAGAAAGAGGAAAGACTACAACTAATAGAGGAGTGGTCCTCTAAGACTTAGCTAAGCAATTTCTCAAAATGCTCTCCAAAGTGGTAAATACGAGTTGATAACTTGAGCTATAATTTTGCAAGAGTTTTGTTACCATGAGACTATATTATGCAAATGGAAGCCCAAGGCCTCTATTTATAGAGTTGTTGGGCATAGAGGGAGAGAAGGAAAGGCATTGATTAAGGTAGTTAAATTTGAATTTAGAAAAGGCAATAGGGGAGGAACCTAGGGAACTGGTAGTAGGGCGAGGTCACCCAATATTAGCATCATATCTAGCTTAAAATCCCAAGGTCGATAGAGAATCCAAGATTTGGAGTCCTTGCATCGAAAATACAATTTTTCGATCAATAATGGTCAATAATGAATTTGTAGATATCACTGTTGATGGTCACATCATGTGGTATAAATTGGTTCCAAGTGGATCTTTAAAACTTGGAAAGAAGTGAGCAATAGATAATTTTGTGATCTGTCAAAGAGAACTACAAATTTGTCAAGGGTGGGGAAGACCTAAAAAGGGAATAACGTGATTTTGTGGTTCATCAGTGAGGAGAGAAAATTCATTGAAGATGAGGGAGATCTAAAAAACTAAGGATTGAGGGATAAAAATTGTATTTTGCAACTTTGAAGGGTTATGTAGCACCCTAAAATTGGCACAGTTAAAACCTTAGTAAAAGAAAAAAAATTGAATTTTAACCTTGAAACCGCCCGTTAACCGCTCACCCTATTTTTTGTGCCATTTTTAGGAGTTGTTTTGACCGTTGGACAATATCGTCGCCGATCAGACGAAATCATCCCATATCGGACGAATTCGTCTGGAACAGAACGTCCAGACGATTTTGTCCCAAAATTGAATTTTCATAATTAGCTTCTGTTTTAACAACCTCTCCAAATTGGGCAGAAGCGTGTCTGCGTAGTTGGAGATTCCTCCGTTGAGGATCTCCCAGATTGGGATGATCCCCAACCTCCTAACCTTCCCCTAATCCTATATAAACTAGGATTTTATCAATTTATCCCCCTGGTTGGCTGATCCCATGATCCCCTAGCTGATTTTCCCTGCAACTTTAGTTTTTCATGCATTAGAACACCTTCGCACCATTGTTTGCATTGTGTATTTCAAGCTTTTCTTGTAGGAATTTTACTATTTTTTAGCTGGAGCAAGCTCGGATCATCGCAGGCGATTCCATACGATTCCGGACGATCCTATCATAGATCGACGATGATCTCGTACGATTGGAGGTGATCTCGACTGCAGTCCAGATTGGGGGCAACCAGAACCCTGAGTTTGCATTCCTCATTTGTCTTCTTTATTTTACTCTGCATTAGTTTGATTTATTTTCATTCTGCATCCTGGAGTTCACCTCATTTAGCATAAATGCATGATAAAGTTAAAATAAGTTATTAAAACAATGCATTTCCTTTAATTTGCTATCTAGATTTATCAGTTAGGCATTTATACTATCATTTCTATCATTTTGCATTATTCTAGCAATAGCATTTTCGTTTTTTAGTGTCTGTTTCTGTGATTACAGGTTTCTAACAAATTCGTCTGACGAATTCGTTAGGTCGATGATGATTTCATCTGATCTCAGATGATCGACTATAATCTGAGATGATTCTATGCAATTGCAGATGATTATGTCAGATTCGAGATGATCTGGACTCCTACAAACTTTAGAATCTTCATCAAACATCCAGAATCAGGTGCATTCTTTCTCATTTCGTATAATATTTACATTTAGGATTCATTCCTGCTTTTTGTATTCATATAAATCATCATTTTCATATAGAATAGCTTAGATTCATTCTAGCCAACCTAGGATTATGAATGATCGAGTATAAAAATGAACACATCAAAACCATTCTCAACCTAGGTGTGGAAACTGCCACTCAAAGTTTCCTGGTGAACCCACCATCCATCGAAAATTCACCCTTATACCCCTCCCCCAAGAGGCACGACCTTCAAAGGGCCTCTCAGTCCGAGGTATTGTCCCATCCTTCTCGCATCCCCCTTCCGGGCACGGATCCTATAGCCTGAAGGTAAGGATGCGAAAAATTTGGAGCAGTACATTTTGGTGAACCCGACGTGAAAACTAAAAACCTTTTGAAAAAAACTCAATTTATATGAAGTAACACTAGAATCATCAAACAAACAATTAAAGTTGCATATCATATTTAGATGGTAGATTATAATAAAAGATGAGTTGTCACCATAAATGTTGAAAATCAATTAGCAGCCATAGAAATTACTTCTGTGCTTAGAGTACCTCAAACAAATAGAGTCCAACCTTTGTGGGATGAACTTGATAGGAGATTGGGTATTATTTCATCTAGATCAACCAAACTTAGGCAAATTAAGAGGTTTGTCCTAGATAGAATCCTGGATCCTGATCAGGTGACTTTGTACCATGAGCTTTAGAGAGCTTGCCATAGGTGGTTAGCTGATAAAAGAGCACTTGTGTCTTTTGAGTTGTACACCTTTGAGGAATACCTCGACAATGCAGTTGTAGTATATAAATTTCTATCTCGTATAGAGGATCAAGAGGTCATTCTTACAGATAGAAAGAGATGGAATAGAGTTCCTAGAGCTGTGTTATATCGAGAGTATTTCCATGAAATTTATTTCTATAGGTCAGAGTCTGAAACAGATAATATCACCATAGCACACTTTGTCAAATTTTTGAAAAACCATTTCCAATTTGAAGAGGAGCATTTCATGACTCTTGATGAACTTGATCCTATTAATGATATCCATAAAATATTTATAGAAAACTAAGCCATTTTTTTATTATTATTATTTCTTGCATTTAGTATGTTGTTTGTTGTCTTTATAATATTATCATAAAACAAAAAAAAACAAAAAACAAAACAAAAATATAACAAAATCAAAACGTTTTCTTTTAAGTATTATAGTAGGTATATAATTAAAATATATACCTCCCAAACTTGTCGCATATATATATATATATATATATATTTGTTAAAATCTAAGTTTAAGCATAATGACTAGACTTAGGAATGGAAAACAGACTGAAGTAGAAGAAGATTGGTTAGGAAAACCATTAAATAACCCAAATGTCCTTCCTAAAGACCCAATTCAGGAAGAAGGAACCCTAGACCAACAAGAAGAAGAGTTTGTTGTAGGAAATGAACAAAAAGAAACTGTTAGAGAGGAAGGATCCTCATCCCCTAAAATGTCTCCGGGAGGAGTCATTACTTTTGAGAACATGGAACATTTTTGGAAGTTCCTCAATACTAATATTGGCACTCTTAATAGAGCAGTCCATATGGACAAGGATCAAATTAGTGACACTCAAGCAACCCTAGAAGAAATATATCACACACGCACTAATCCCTTGTCCTTCGTTGATCAAGAAAGTGATCAAGCTGGACCATCCAATTTGGATATGGCCACTATAATCTAGAACATGCAACAACAATAGGTTACCCAACCACCTAGAGTGCCTATTACCAAGCCTAGAGTTATTCCCACACAAAATAAACCTTCATTCATTGCTCTATTTCGCCAAGCTATTGATCAACATACCTCAAATCAACAAAAGCCCAAAACAAAACCAAACACCAATTTCCAACAATCTGGGATACAACATAATACTACTACAAATCTTCTTCATAATACTCTTCCTACCAACCATTTACATAATAGCAATATAGCATCTAATCCTTACGTCATGCCATCATACACTCACAAATCCCATACTCATGTACCACCGAACCAATATGGTGGACAAACTAGTAATCTTGAAACTATGGTGAAACAGTTAGTTTCCCGCATGGACCAGATAGATCCCTACCGTCCCTCGTACAATTATCGAGAGATGTGTAGTCAACCTCTAGATCCTATAGTTGTAGCACAACCCTATCCTAAACACTTTCCTATGCCTGTCTTACCCATATATAAAGGAACTAAAGATCCCATAGAGCATCTTCGTATGTTTAGAATAGCATGTCATGATATATCACATGATGACTTGTTATTACTAAAAATGTTCTCGAAAAGTTTAGGAGGAATGGCATTAGAGTGGTATTATCAATTACCCACTCATTCTTTGAGGAATTTTGAAGAAACAATCGAGTCTTTTGTTCATCAATTTAGTGCCTACATCGAAAGGCATGTAACCATTAAAGATTTGTACAACTTAAAACAAGACAAAGATGAATGTTTTGCTAATTTCCTAGCTCGGTGGAGACAGTTGATAGGAAAATTGCACTTTGTGTTACCTTATCGAGAAATGCTGGATATCTTTATCAATAATTTACAAGAACAACTATCCTATGAGTTATCAATCGCTACCTTGACCACCTTCGATCAAGCTATAGACTTAGCTCGAAGAGTGGAAGATGCTCTCATTAGGAGAGGTCAGCTTAAAAAGAAAGACGATGAGAAAACATCCAAAAATCAATATAAAAATAAACAAGTTGTGGGTGATGGAGTCACTGATAGCAAAAACATTGCTAATGTTAATGCTACGAAAACAACAGAGAAGTTTATACTGAAACCTCCTGATAAACCACCTCAAGAATTTACTAGGTTAAATCAACCTCTATCAACCATTCTACCACAATTATTAGAATGAGGTTTGATCCAATTACCAAATATCCGAGAACCTGATCCAACTATACCCGGATACAAAGTTGATTTACACTATGATTTCCATAGAGGACCTGGACACACTACCAACTCTTGTAAAATATTAAAACATAAAATACAAGACTTAATTGATAACAATGAGATGGAGGTGCAAGCCTTTCAACCTAAACAAAATCCTCCTAATAATGCTCAAAAGAACATCCCCCAAAATTAGAATCAGAATGCCAATCAATCATTGGAAATATTTCAACATCCTTTACCAAAGCATGGTAAAGAGGTGGCTAATCAAATTGAACACCATAATGTTCCCCCTCCTACCCGATATGTAGGGACTATTAGTGGACATTTATCTGCTCATGATCTGCAAATCTTTGACACAACTTTATCCATGGTTACGACCAGACCTCTATATAATATTCGGACACCTGATCTTAGTGATACAGAATACGAGACTAAAAGTGACATGGAAATCACATCAAATCAATCGAATAGTTTTGAAGATGAATCGGATGCTATTCAACCTATCACAAATTCTATGGTTTTGAAAGAACCATTTCCAAGAAGAGTCACTACTAGACCATCTTCTCACCAATCACTTTCTAATGAACAAGCCATAAACGCTAGACCAAGACCCATTCATCATCCGCAAAATAATATTGTAGGTACCATCGAAGCTGTTACTAGACAATAGACTCAAAATTCTCAACAAGATCAAACTCAGAACGATGGATCAACTCCATTTGTTTTGAAAATTCCTAATAAATGGAATCATGCACCTAATGTTCAACCTAAACCTCCTTATAATATTAATGAACAATTATCAAATACTACAACTAGAATTTCCCTTTTGGACCTTTTAAGATCTTCTCCTACACATAGGGATGAATTAATGCTCACATTAAGCCAAATGATGGTACCACAAAATATTCAACCTGAAGCCATGGCCAATACTATCATAACTCGAGAAGTCGATTGTATTGACTTCTGGGATAGAGATATACCGCAACATAGTTTACATAAGGATAACCCCTTATATATTACTGCCCTAATTGGAGATGTAGCAGTTAAACGAGTCTTGATTGATAATGGTTCATCTTTAAACATTTGCACTTTTGACTTCTACCAAATATTTGGGTTTAGAAGTGATGAAATGAAAAGAACTGATATGATCATAAAAGCCTTCAATGACGAAACACAAGAAACGTGTGGAGTTATTACTATCCCATTGCAAGTTGGTCCAAGAACCTTAGACACGATCGTGTTTATTGTACATTGCCCTGCATCGTACAATATACTCTTGGGTCGCCCTTGGATCAAACACTATCTGACTTTTCCCCAAAATTTAATAGTGTGTTAAATTCAAATTTAAAAATCAGTTGGTTACCATTCATGGTGATCCTAGACCCTTTGATATGTGTGCTTTGGTAGAACCTGTTGGAGTTCAATTTTTCCCCGCTCTGTCATCCACACATCCTAATTCTCATCATCCATCTAAACGTGTGAAACACACACCCATAACATCATCTACTTTTTCTCCATCAACTCCACCTCTACATATAGTTCAACCATCTTCCGAACAAACCACATTAGGACCTCAAAAAGATCCTAAACCCACAACCAATGCTTCTTGTTTTACTCCTATAACTTCCATACCTATAGACCCATCCATCAACATATCTACAACATCTACACCTACTAGAGGCATATTTTCTGCATCCAAAGATGTAGGAAATGTTCCTTCTACCTCTTACGCTCTTACTGATGAGCTCTTACCCGATTTATCTAAAATTCTTATATAAAAAAAAACAAACGCTGCTATGCAAGATTCCCTTATTTTAAATAATTTGCCACCCTCTCCTCATACCTTGGGCCTCCCACAACCTATGGGAAGTATTTACCAGGTCGGGAGCTATGCTTTTATTTATAAGGGATATGACTGGGGAAGAATACCTAGAAACATCAAGACACATTATGATGGATATGCTCGATGTTATTTTACTAATGAGTATATTAAAGCCAAGTCTATAATGCTTAAATTGGGATATAAAGGGAAAGGTTTAGGACCTTTCCAAAATGGCATGAAAGAACCCTTTGAGGTAGAACCATGGCCTGCACGATGTGGTGTGGGCCTATTTCCTAGTAAGGGTCAGCCCTTCCCATTTGAGGAGGATGATCAACTCATATGTTACCAAGATTATTTGGATGAACG
Source organism: Wollemia nobilis (assembly GCA_028583015.1). Taxonomy (NCBI): domain Eukaryota; kingdom Viridiplantae; phylum Streptophyta; class Pinopsida; order Araucariales; family Araucariaceae; genus Wollemia; species Wollemia nobilis. The sequence goes on from JAQPPZ010000513.1 coordinate 12,458,658, forward strand.
CGATGCTTTACGTCTAATAAATAAGCCATTTACATGTAATATGCTATCCATAGCTTACCCTCAGATGATCATTGAATCCGACGATGAGTTGGAGGGAGATATCTTCCATGATGTCTCCATTGAGGAATTATTACATAACGGATTTTATTTCGATGGCTCTATACCTAGTATAGCCCAACTTGAGGCCACCACTCCTCAAGATGAATTATCCAAGCTAACCTTGGAAGAATTACAAGAATTGGGCGTTTCACCCTCCCCACCTAATTTTGAGAGAGATCTACACATGAAAGTAGAAAACATCATAAAAATTAACATTGGAACCGAAGATAATCCTCACATAATCAACATTGGATCAGAATTGAGTCAAGACAAACAAGATAAATACATTGCATTTCTTAAGGAATATGAAGATGTCTTCGCTTGGACATATGAAGATATGCCAGGTTTAGACCCTTATGTAGTCATGCATCACCTAGTAGTCCATCCGGATGCTAAACCTGTTAAACAAAAACTTAGAAAAATGCATCCTAAAGTGGCCTTACTAGTCAAAGGGGAATTAGAAAAACTCTTGAATGTTATTTTTATACAAGCCATTGATTATGCTCGAATGGATCTCGAATGTAGTTTCAGTAACTAAGAAAGAAGCTACCAAAGTTAGGGTTTGCACAGACTTTAGAGATATTAATGCTGCATGCCCTAAAGACGATTTTCCTCTTCCCAACATGGATCAGATCATTGATTTTATTGCTGGGAGTGGAATGATATCCTTAATGGATGGATTTTTTGGTTATAATCAGATCAGGATAGCTCCTGAAGATCAGGCTAAAACAACCTTTATTACCCCTTGGGGGACCTTTTGTTGGAAAGTGATGCCATTCGGTTTGAAGAATGCAGGTGCAACATATCAACGAGCCATGACTTATATCTTTCATGATATGATGCATGATATTCTACATGATTATGTAGATGATATTATAGCTCGTTCCATCAAAGAAGATGATCATTTAGATGATTTGAGAAAAGTATTTAATCGATTAAGGGAATATCTTATCCGATTAAATCCAGCCAAATGTATATTCGAAGTTAAGTCCGGTAAATTATTGGGGGTTATAGTTTCTTTACATGGCATTGAAATTGACCCTCTCAAGATCGTGGCTATCACTGATATGCCCGCACCCACAAATATATCTGAATTACAGAGTTTACAAGGTAAGCTTCAAGCTATTCGTCGCTTCATCGATAAGTTGGCAGACAAAACATGACCCTTTCTTAAGCTTCTTAAGAAAGATGTCTCTTTTCATTGGGACGATGAATGTTAGGAAGCATTTGAAATCCTCAAACAATATCTCCTTAACCCACTTGTGCTTTCACCACCTAGACCTGATCGCCCATTTATCTTGTATATTTTTGCTTCAGATTTTGCCTTAGGAGCTATGTTAGCTCAACTTGATGATGAGAAAAGAGAGCGTGCTAATTATTACATTAGCCGAACCTTAATCAGTTATGAAACCTGCTACACAGCATTAGAGAAACTATGTCTAGCAGTCATATTTTCTACACAGAAATTACGCCATTATATGCTCAGTCAAAAAACGTATGTTATTGCTAAATCTGATCCCTTACGGTATCTCATGAGTCGACCTTACTTATCTGGTCACACAGCAAAGTGGGTTCTTGCGCTAAGCAAGTTTGAACTCATGTTTATAGGACAAAAGTCTGTTAAGGGTCAAATCATAGCAGATCAATTAGTTGCTTGCACCCTTAGAGTCTACCCATCCCCTCATCATTGAGTTTCCCGATGAATGCCTTCAACTAGAGGCATATCATCCAGAGCAATGGTCCTTATACTTTGATGAAGCCCGATGCATGAATGGGGCTGGTGCAGGTATTATTTTAATATCTCCACAGAAACATCTTATCCCTCTATCCTTTAAATTAATATTTGCTTGTACTAATAACACTGCTGAATATGAGGCTCTAATCCTTGGATTACGAGCTGCCTTGGCACTAAAAATTAAAAATCTATTGGTTTTTGATGATTCTCAACTCATCATAAATAAAATCAATGATGTTTATCAGACCAAAGATGATAAATTGCATCCATATAAAGCATATGTATTACAATTATTATCTTTATTTGATCAAGTTACCTTGGAAGCTATTCCTCGAACTAGCAATCGTATGGTCGATGCTATGGCTACGATCGCATCTCTTTTACCCTTGGAGTTAGAGGATGAATATGCTACCATCATTATTCATCGACTCTAGGAACCCGCTTCAAATAAATCATGTTTAGAACCTTTGGATGTGTTTCTAATCAATGAAACTACTCCTGAACCTTGGTACACTAATATACTCAATTTTCTTCAAAATGGGACCTTCCCTGAAGGTTTTAATAGAAACCAGCATCGGTTATTGCGTAGACGAGCAAGTCGCTTTGTAATAATTGGCAATACATTATATAGGAGATCTTTCGAAGGTATCCTACTGAGATGTTTGAATCTAGAAGAAGCTAGATCAGCTTTGAGTGAAGCCCACGATGGATCTTATGGGGGACACTTTAGTGGTAGCGCCATTGCTAAAAAACTCCTTAGGATAGGATATTTTTGGCCTACCATGGAAAACGATGCACATGATTATGTGTGCCATTGCGACAAGTTCCAGAAACATGCTGACCTTGTCCATGCACCTGCACAAGAACTACAGGCTATTTCATCTCCTTGGCCCTTTTCAAAATGGGGCTTAGACATCATTGGAAAAATCAATCTTGTGTCATCTGATGGACACAAATTCATCATAACCACCACCGAGTATTTCACGAAGTGGGTTGAAGCTATGCCCTTAGCTTCTTGCACTGGAACCCAAGTTTCCAAATTTATTTTTAATCAAATTATTTGTAGGTTCGAAATTCCTGCAAATCTCATCTCAGATAATGGAACTTGTTTCAAAAATAAAGATGTCAAAAAATTATGTCAAAAATACAAAATTCAACATCGTTGGTCCACTCCCTATTATCCTCAGGGTAATGGCCAAGCAGAAGCATCTAATAAAACATTAATCAAAATCCTTAAAATACTGGTCAACAAATCTGGCCGAGATTGGCACATTCAACTATATCCTGCTTTGTGGGCTTATCGAACTAGCGTTCGCACCCCCACGGGCACTTCACCTTTTGTTTTGGTTTATGGCGTTGAAGCTATTTTTCCCTTTGAATTAGAAGTTCCTTCTTTGGCTCTACTACTTCAAGATACTAAAGTAGGAGATGAATATCGTGCTGGCAGACTTAGTCAGCTGGAACTCCTAGATGAGAAGCACATCAATGCTTTGGAACATCTTCGTGCCTACCAAAACAAGCTTAAATGAGCATACCTCAAGAAAGTTCATCATCGATCCTTTGAGATCGATGACCTTGTCTTAAAAGAAAATAAAAAAATACTACTGCAACTAAAGATCTTAAAGGTAAATTTGAGCCCAATTGGCTTGGACCATATATTATCACTGCTAAATTTGGATCGGGAGCATACAGATTAGCTACCTTAGATGGTAAAGATCTTAAAGAACCTATGAACATTATGCATCTTAAACGCTATTATGCATAAAATATGGTCATTTCATCATTGTATATATTGTTATTTTGCATATTATTTCATTTTAGTCATCCATATAAAAATTTCAAAAACAATCACATTGTGTATCTTCTCAATTCATCAATTAAAATCAAAACATAACAAAATCGAAATCATCAAAATCTTCAAAAAAAAAAAACATTTTTTTATTTTGCACTTATCAATTCTTGAAGTATTGCAGTTATATATATTTTTAGTTATTTTGGATAAATTAGCATTTATTTGGAATCCCTCACTTTCACACTCACATGAATAAATATCTTGATTTTATTTGGTATGATTATTAATCTCTCTTATATCAAAGTCCACAGCTGAATTAAATAAAGTTTTGAGCATAGAGAACTGATCTTGTTATTTACTTGAACCAAGCATATCTTTTCACATTAAAATGATTTCATTGCAAATTCAATGCGATGCTACATAGTAGAAGTGGTTTCTTGAGCGAAAAGTTTCCCCTGCTATCCTATCATGCACATGGTCTAGAATCTTTGAGAATTGACAAAAGGACAAGCTCACCCCTACCCAGAATAAAAATCCCTTGCTCTACAGCCAATCCGAGCAAGTATCCCTAGTATAGAAAGAAAAAAGACAAAAGAAAAAAACAAAGAGAAAAGAAAAAGAAGAAAAGAAAAAGCAAACAACAATAAAATCCATTTTCCCTACCCTTTGAAAAGAAAAGAAGGGTGAATGAGCTTGAATCCCTGGAATTTTCAATTATTCGAAAACTGTGAGGTAAGCCCCATAACAGGTGGTTTGTGCCCAACCCGCTTGGCCTTGGGTAATCCCTAGCATGGTGATATGTCTGTCACATTAGCGACCTTCTTTTGTATAGACCTATGTCCGCTTATGGATCAGCTAGCTCTTGATGACCCGACTTACATAGTAGTCTGGTACGGTTACATGCATATAAATCATGGTCAACGAACATTCATTTGGTTAATTCAAATTACTTGTATCAAATTATCTTGCTCAAAATTGGTGAATGAACAATACAATTGCACACACATTTGTATTTGAGAGATTTTTGTATCATTATGATAGATCAAGATCGGCAATGAACTCACATCTGCACATGGGGTTCCTTATAAATCTAAATTTTGTCTTTGAGATAATTTAAAATATTTTTGCAACTCTTTTTGGAATAATTTCATCTTCTTATTTAAGAACATTTGTTTAGTATACAAACAATTACATACATTTTTTTCAAAAATCCAAAAATTCTTTCAACAACATATTCACAAATCCAGCAATAAAGTCACGTTTATACATTTTGTTTTGTTTATCTCAAAATTAAAAATCAATCATGCAATAAAACTATTATATCAATTTCCTTTTTGGATTTCGCGATGATGGTATAAGTCTATACCTATAATTCTATGCCTAGTGCAAACCATTGTTCTAATTTTATTTTCCATTCATTATAATTTATAAAAACATATGGCTTACATCATTATGTCACACAATTGTGCTTTAACAAGAACGAACACATTTTTCTATTTCATTTCATTATGTCAACATTCCATTTTGCAACCATGGTCTGATTCCTAAGGAATTGTTCAAACACTTTATCACACTTAGGAATTTATGCCTAGCAAAAATCATATTTTTAATATTTCATGCATAATATTTTTATGAAAATCTGAAAACAAATCATCACCATCATCATTTTCATCATCACAACACCAAGTCTTAAGACAGTCTCTTAAGCACTCTTTTACTTTTAACAATATTTCTATACTGGGATTAGCTTGACGACCTAGCGAGCGACGACTCCATGAAATGGTCTATAACAACGACAATGTCCTTTGAAATTATTGTTAGAAGTCCCTTTATTTTCATCAAATCACACCACAAAACAACCAATTCATTTACATCAGATTATTTCATTTAAAATTTACAGCATGACATAAAATTATAATATTTCCAAACGACATAATTACATGAATCATCAATCAACAACCAAACAAATCCAAAATTGAAGCATCATAAAACATGTGGACAAGTCATATCACAAAAATATCATATATATATATATCAAAATATATGTACATCATATCAAAACTGGATTGGTATGCCACAATCTATACCCTGGCATACTCAATCCTCTCAAAAATATGCAATCCAGTCTATGCCACTAGTCTCGAGAAGCCCTCGAGCTCTCAACCTCATCTCCTCTCCCACCTTGGGGTGGATGAGGTGGTCCCATAGAGGTTCGTGCTGTGTCTCGGGTCCTCATCATCGATCGTGAGGATGTCCTCGATGATCCCATCCTGATTGGCTCCATAATGCCGATTGGTAGCTGTATCCTCTGGCCCTCTAGAACCAGCTTGGAAGTATGCTCCCTGATAGAATGCGGTCTGAGCAATCGACCGTGCTAGCTCCTACATGTTCGCCCCTTCGCTCTGAGGCTTGAGTCGTATAGCCTCATCTCGAAGTGTCTGCACCTCAACTTGGAGGCGGGCATTCTCAGCTCGAAGAGCCGCCATCTCGCTGCTCTCCCCTACCTCGACACCCTTGCCCTTATCGGGCGATGGTGGCCTCTCTCCCTGCTGAGAAGGGAATCCCTCCTCCCTCCTCCCTATCTGCTGTGGTCTCTACAGAGCTTGTGGCATCCTCTGGCATCTCTCCTATGGAGACCGTCGTTGCTCTCTCCCTTCGTTACCCCGTGCTGCCTCAATGGCCACCTGGCATTGCCTCCCCATCCGATGCACAACAATGTGCATCGAACCCTGTGCCCTCATCATTCGAGGAGGGCGGATGCCTATGTACCAAGCATCATACCCATTAGTGACCCTAGTGTCATCCCCATCCACTGGCTGGATGGGGGCATCATCCGCATCCTAGCTCCAGAATCATTGCATATCCAGAGCCCCGCTCAGTGTGGTATTATCCCGGATAGTCTGGGAGTACTCATAGTCCTTGAGAGATGGGATCCCCTATTGTAGACCGAACTATCACAAAAATCGGTCGTAGCGGTGGAGCTCTACCTCTCCCCGCTCCATCCTCAGCCAGCAGACTCGCCTGATGCGAGCCAGATCCTGTCCATCCTCTCCCCACCCTGGATGCTCCCTCCATGGCCTCTAGGTGATATGGTCAGGGATGAGGTCGTCTAGCAACCTTTGAGACATCGATAGATCTATCCACCGCTATGACCCTCTCTGGAGCCACCAATAGAAAACCTGGGGTCTCTCTCGGTCAACCCCTATCAGTGGAAGCCCTATCGGCCTCTGCACCGCGATGTGCTCCCAACACCAAACCTGTAGTAGCAATGTCAAAACCAGACATCGGCCTCCCTTGTATATGACCCCGTGCAGGATCCTATACAAGCGGCACAGTACAAAGCTACCCCATGCAAATCTGTAGCCGTGGTCTCTCATATCGCAGACCACATCTGAAAGGAGCCATGGTAATCTACACCCGCTCTGGTGGCATAGCAGTAGGCCACCCACTACCCCTACCAAAACCTGAGTCAACCTAGATGCCCTAGGCATCTGCCTCAGAGACTCGATGTTCACTCCACCCTTCTCCAGGGTGAAGCTCGGGTCTCCGCACAACCTCATCATAGCCTGGCCCTGATTGGTCGTAGGAGTCATAAACCACCCTTGTATGGGGATCCTCAAGATCCTCCATACATCCTCTAGAGTGGGAGCCATCTCCCCTATCGATAACCGAAAACAGGACGACCCCGGATACCATCTCTCTGCTAGGGATGTCAGTAGCCCCATGTCTGTCGGTATTTGTGGCATCTCTGCCACATGCTGTAGTTTGACCTCTGCCAGTCGGTATATCAGCCCCTCGTATTTCCACTCCCGACTTTTTAGTAATCCCCTCTACAAAATAAACAATCAAACAATAAAAATCATCAATAGATAATCGTTAAAATCAGTTAAATCAATTTAATCTTCTAAAAACAATGATGATATCATCCACCATTGGATGATATCATCCTAAATTAGGTCAAATCATCCTTGGTAGGATGAAATCATCTTCGATTTCGCAAATTGGGGATCGCCCCTTGTTGGACGGGATCGCCCCTTTTTCACCGATTTTGCCCCAAGAAGAAATCGACGATCGAGGGACGATTTCAATGAAATTGGGATGATTTCATCCCGACGTCGTCGACGGCCTAAAAATGGTCGCGATGCCCCAAAACAGTCAAAATTTAAATAAAAAAATTACACACATCCAATTAAAAACATAATTCATCAAGTTTAGATCCTTACCCACAATCTGCGTCGGACCTCTGTTGATCTATGCGCTGTTTCTACCATTTTGCCTGCAGAGCTCTAAAAACAGTGAAAATAAATAGTAAAAATGAATTAGGGTTTTACCCTATTTTTCTTAATTTTATTTAAAAACAACAACATTTTTTTTTTAATTTTGCTTTTTCGTGCTTTTACCTCAAACGTTTGATTTGGGTAAAAACACGGAGGGGGCACCATAGTAAGCAGTCATACGATTCGACCTAGAATCGTCGTCTAAAAAATTGAGTAAATTTTTGCTTTCTCGTAAAATAGGAAGAACTCGTCTTTAACGCATTTTCTTTGGAAAATTCGCTAAAGAGGGGGCAAAATGTAGCACCCTAAAATTGGTGCAGTTAAAACCTTAGTAAAAGATAAAAATTTGAATTTTAACCCCAAAATTGCCCGTTAACCGCTCACCCCATTTTTTGTGCCATTTTTAGGAGTTGTTTTGACCGTTGGATGATATCGTCACCGATCAGAAGAAATCATCCCAGATCGGATGAATTCATTTGGAACAGAATGTCCAGACGATTTCATCCCAAAACTAAATTTTCATAATTAGCTTCTGTTTCAATAGCCTCTCCAACTTGGGCAGAAGCGTGTCTACGCAGTTGGAGATTCCTCCATTGAGGATCTCCCAAATTGGGATGATCCCCAACCTCCTAACCTTCCCCTAATCCTATATAAACTAGGATTTTCTTAGTTTATCCCCTTGGTTGGCTGATCCCATGATCCCCTGGCTGATTTTCCCTGCAACTTTAGTTTTTCATGCATTAGAACACCTTCGCACCATTGTTTGCATTGTGTATTTCAAGATTTTCTTGCAAGAATTTTACTATTTTTTAGCTGGAGCAAGCTCGGATCATCGCAGACGATTCCGGACGATCCTATCATAGATCGGTGATGATCTCGTATGATTGGAGGTGATCTCAACTACAGTCTAGATTGGGGGCAACCAGAACCCTGAGTTTGCATTCCTCATTTGTCTTCTTTATTTTACTCTGCATTAGTTTGATTTATTTCTATTCTGCATCCTGGAGTTCACCTCATTTAGCATAAATGCATGATAAAGTTAAAATAAGTTATTAAAACAATGCATTTCCTTTAATTTGCTATCTAGATTTATCAGTTAGGCATTTATACTATCATTTCTATCATTTTGCATTATTCTAGCAGTAGCATTTTCATCTTTTGGTGTCTGTTTATGTGATTACAGGTTTTTGATGAATTCGTGTGACGAATTCATCAGGTCGATGATGATTTCGTATGATCTCAGATGATCGACTATAATATGAGATGATTCTGTGCAATTGCAGACGATTATGTCAGATTCAAGATGATCTGGACTCCTACAAACTTTAGAATCTTCATCAGACATCCAGAATCAGGTGCATTCTTTCTCATTTCGTATAATATTTACATTTAGGATTCATTCCTGCTTTCTGTATTCATATAAATCAACATTTTCATATAGAATAGCTTAGATTCATCTTGGCAAAACCTAGGATTATGAATGATCAAGTATAAAAATGAACACACCAAAACCATTCTCAACATAGGCATGGAAATTGCCACTCAAAGTTTCTTGGTGAACCCACCATCCGTCAAAAATTCACCCTTATACCCCTCCCCCGAGAGGCGCAACCTTCAAAGGGCCTCTCAGTCCGAGGTATTGTCCCATCCTTCTCGCATCCCCCTTCCGGGCACGGATCCTATAGCCTGAAGGTAAAGATGCGAAAAATTTGGAGCACTACAGGTTAATTCGTCTTCTAAGGGAAAATTGACTTATTTGGTTGGATTAATTTTTAGTTTTTATATTTTACCCCCTCTTTGATTTATTTATGGTGCAATAAATGCATCAAAGAAATATGTAGATACCTTAAAACTTGGAAACATGGGTACTAAAAGGGGTAGAAATTTTAGGCAGAGGGGTGATGCAAAAATAGTGATTTCAAACACTTTGATCATTTTGTATGCTTTACGGGGCAGTGATGACATTAATTCCCCCAAGGCTGGGGTGTGCCCTTGAGTTTTAGAGGGAATATGATCTTCCTAAAGAAACTCAAAATGACAGAAGATGAAGGATGGAAGAGAAAATGGGAAAGAAGAAAATAGAGAAAATAAAGGAGGGGTAAAAAGGAGAGGAGGGTGAAAAATAAAATCATTTTCACCATGCGATAAAGGAGGAAAGAAGCTCTAGAGAAAATATGTCACTTCATAGACATCGTTTAGTGATTGTGAAGGTGAGGTAGGAACACTGAAAGAGTAGGCTTAGGTAAGCTTCGAAACTTTTCTTGATAGGCTAGGATTATGAAGTAGAAATAGATTAGATTTTAAAAATTTTAATTTTTTTGGGAGTTTTTAGAGGAAATCACCGCTAAGCCTAATGCTAATTTGTGGGTATCCCTACAAAATTATCATGATTCACAAAAATGTAGGGGTTCCATAAAATTTCTAGGGCTATGGCAAATAAATTCATGGCCCAATATTGATGATCGCAAATTCATGATGTTACGATCTGTAAAAATAGGGCTATAAATTGTAGAATATGGAGAAGGAAAAGAGAAAGAGAAAGAGATTAAAAAAGATAAAATAAAGGAAGAATAGGAAAAGGAAATATATCGAAGAGTAGGAATATAGAGGATAGTGATGTAGAAAGAGATGAAATGACCAATGAAAATAATTTATGTTTTTATTTGATTTGTGATGATATGAGATACTGATGAATAATTTGCTTATGTAATTTTGTAGCTAGATGGACTAGAGAGTAGAGAGTGGAGGTCATGGACATTGGAGACATCCTTGAGAAAGTTTAAAGTGATATACAAAGGAGTTATGAGGATAGTGGTGTTGATACATGTAGCAGAGATACCTTGGATAGAGTGTGACATGACACTCTTGATGGTAATGATTGAGAGATGGTACCCTTAGTACTTGACATTCAGGTGATCTATTGGAGAGGCTATCATCATACTATAGGATGTGTGGTATATTTTTAGAATCTTTATTATGATTTAAGAGATCTATAGGGACCTTAAGGCTATAAAGGCACTATAAAGGTTATTAGGGGATCCAGACCATGAGATCCAACAGAGTGAGCTACATGTAGATGAGATGATAAAATAGTACAATATCTTAGATCTCACTTGCATGCTCTATGGGGTGGTGGTAGGGTTGCTAGTGTGCCATACTAGTAGCAGATACATGCCATGGTCTTTGGTAGGGATGGTTGCAGACATGAGGGACCAACAAGTGTGGTTCACATGGGGACCACTAGTTTTAGCTATATTATACAAGACATTATACAATGTCATGTACAAGAGAGGTCATAGTTGTTCTTGTATGACCCTCCAACAGGTTTGGTTCTAGGAGCACATTATCATGTGAGGACCATAGGGATTACGAGGGCCACTATAAGGTCTTGAGAGACTAGCAACTGATCTATGGACACACCATTTTGAGAGGGTGTAGTAGAATTTTATCAAATCTTTAGCATTAGCGAGGAGGGTAGTAGACAAGTTATGGAACTAGAAGATCATATGGAGACTATGGCATCCACACACTAGGTGGGAAAAGGATGGATTTGAGGTGGCATGGGTCCAATAGATCAGGTGGATGATCACAAACCAAGATGAGTGAGATTTGCACCATTTTGATTGGGTGTAGAGGTAGTTTAGTATTCTATAGTTGGTACCAAATATGGGGGACTCTAGTATTAGCGGTTGGAAAGGAACCTATGACGAGTAGGTGGGCAACCTAAAACAATTCAATTTTACAAAGGAGAACATCAATGACCCTTTATACATTGATCTAGGGATGGACGTTGTCAAGGTAGCCTTGGGTTGCAAACGATGGTACAAGAGGATTATGTTAGTCAAGATCTCACCAACGGTGCCTATTTAGAGGTACTAGGTGATTCATCGATGTATGCAATAGGTATTCTATGAGGCTACTAGGAATACTATAGAGAGATAATAAAGGGGGATAGGATAGCCTAGGCAGAGTTGGATGGAGGTCAAGGTAGTGGTTTTTACTATATTTAGGGTAGAGATCATAGTTATGAACATAACAAAAGGGAGAGAGGGGTGACAGGAGTTGCCCCTATGGATACAAAGATTGAGTTGAGTGGGATAGTGGATCAGGATGACCCTATGGTGGAGAGAGAGGCTATGTGGGTAAAGATAGTCCAATTACAAAGGGATATGGACCTACTCTATGAAGATAGGACCTAGGGATTGGTAGGACTAAGGGGAGCAATGTATGAGGTCATCATATAGTGAGATCAACTAAGGATAGATAGGGATGCATCAAGGGTTGAGGTTGAGTAGTTGAGAGGAGAGATAACCTGACTAGACCAAGAGAGGCAATAAGCATGATTAGAGGTTATGGTCATCATCATCAGTGGCTAGTATGATTTGGTTATTAGGCTACTACAAGAGGAGTTGCAAAGGGTGAAGGAGGATCTATAGACATCTATACAAAGGGATAAATTTTACTAAATGTTGTATTACCAATTTGGAACTATATTCTCAAAAACATAAATCATTCACCAATCAAATCATTCATCCATAATTATTTTTTTTTGTGGAAAACATCCCAAATGGGATGCCACTTTTGGATAAGTCCTAAGGAGGCAGATGTATCTATTTCACCAAAAACACCCAGGGCTTGCACCTGGCCTACCCCCTTCGACACACTCAATGAGCATGCCTAAAACAACAAAAATAATAACAAACAAACACAAAAAACACAACATCAAAAAATAAAGATAAAAAAACAAACAAATAAAAACCACAAGATAAACAAAAACAACATAAAGCATAAAAACAACAAAAAACTCAAAAAAATAAAAACAAACAAACAAACAAATAATCAAATAAATAAAAATAAAATAAAAGAAAATAATAAATAACAAGAAAACACAAAACACAAAGCACATAAGAAAACCATAAAAACAACAAAACAACACACAAACACTTAAAAAAACTAAAAACACAAAACCCAAAAAACAAAAACATGAAAAACAACAAAAACACACACAAAAAAGAAAAACACAAAAACATAAAAAACAAAAAAAATACACAAAAAAGAAAAAACACAATAACACAAAAACAACAAAAACACAAAAAAACAACTAAAACAACACAAAAACAAAATAGTACAAAAAAACACACACCCCTAGAAAAACAAATAAAAAAAGAAAAAGAAAAAAACAAAACACAAGTATGACCTTTCTAGGCCAAAAGACTATCAAGGCAAGATTCAACAAAGGAAACATAGATAAGATATGTCTAAGCTAGGGAACTAAAATACCCTGACTGAACCAAAGAGAAGAAAAAACAAAGCAAAAAGGAACTAGGTACCTCTAGTACTGGAGCCATCCAAAGAAAGGATAAAAAGTAGAGCTTCCCTTATTTGTGAAGCCCACCATTTGGGAGGGTGGCCGTAGCAAGTAATATCACCTTTGTCCAATGCCCAATTAGCTAAAGAATCAACACTCATGTTCTGTTATCTGACCACATGATTCTAATGCACTTTCAAAAATCCCATCTAGATTAATTGAATATTCTCAACAATTCTTTTTATTATCCAATCAACCTTATGATTCTTAGGAGTCTTCAAAAGATTAATATTGATTTTTGAGTAAGATTCAACCAACACCTTTTCCCATCCAATATTAGAAGCCTCTTGAGGGCCTTTGAAGATACCATACCCCTTAGCAAGGTTATTGGAAAGGATACCCAAATTCTCAACAAAAGTGAAAATCACAGAGCCATCTAAAATTCTACCAATTCCTCCTTCATCCATAATTAATTAACTATAATTATAATCCACACGATGAGATAGAGATAGATAACACCCTTAAGGTAGGATAACACCAATAATACTATTTAAGGAAGGAATAACTCCATAATATCTCTCAAGATGAGAGTGCCGCTTAGAGAGGGAAAAGTCCCATAAGCCACTTCATGGGCAAATACGATTACATATGATTGATCTCCATGATGTTTACAATGACAAATATTTGTTCTTTTTATATCCATATTCTAATTTTTCTTTAGGTAGCTAACTACTAATATAACATAATAATATAATATAATATTATAATACAATCAACCTTGGGTTATGTGTGGCCCATGCCAACCCTTTTGCAATATAATAATATATCACCAAATATGTATTCCTATGTACCCTAACATGCCACCCTCCTTACAAATGTTTTATCCTCAAAATATATGAAGAAACAAGATAATATGATTTGCTAAGCAATGCTAGCAACTGGTACCAATCTCGATCAACCTTCCATCCTAGCGAAACATTAATTAATGGTGGTCGTCATTGATGTTGGTATGTCATTTTACCACTTGAGTATCCAAATCCACTTTGTTCACTCTACGCTTTTGTTACTGTATTTTGATAGTTTAAATGATGGGTCCTGTTGGTTAGAGATCTGCCTTAGGTGAGGTTTTGGTTATTAATATGCACCCAACCAAAATTGAAAGACCACGAGGAAGAAATGCCTCCCGTGACAATATCCAGATATGGGTTGGTTCCCTTGCTATTCTATCTGGGGGGTTGAGATTAGAGAACTGGAAAGAAATATAAATGACTAAAAGGAATGGGAAATATGGCCATAGGCTAGATAAAATAGGGGTGATGGGCTAAAAACATGATAACTTTACTTTACGTTGAATAAAATATCCATTTAATATAAATGCTAACAGAAATTAAAACTGAACCTCTAACATGCATAATCTCCAACGCTACTCCAGGATTCACGTTTTACCAAAAGCTAAATCCAGATACTAGAATTCAAGCTTACAAATAAACCAAATAATTTTAATAGAATATAAGCAATAGAAGACATACACACAACTAGAAGTCCAGAGTTAGAGCCAGACACTATTTATATTTATAGTAGAATCTGAGTTAAAGCAAGCTTCTAGAAAACACCCATCATTTTTACAATAAGAAGGCAGGCTTATACCAAAAATTTTACCGCTTGAACATTAAATGAAAACTAATCAAACTATGGTGGTGGTAGCCAAGATAAGGATTACAAGAGAGTCCAATCATGAAATAGTTATTAGGCATAGCCGAGACTGATGAATACTTGAAAATGTAGTTGAGATCCTTCAATGCTCTGACAAGCTTGGCTTGTTGGCACTGCCTTGTCACTCGTAGGGACTGCTTCTATGGAAGATAGAATTGAAATCCCAAAACATCCAGTTTGGAAGCTTCTTAGAATGACTACACCCATATGGATATGGATGCACCTTAACTTTTTATGATGTGGAGTGCAGATGCCTTATGCAATAAGAGAGGCATACAATATCTTGGCATTGGGAGAGACTGGTATAAGGGTTGAAAAGTCAATAGGCAGGGCATAGTAAGAGGGTGCGCAACAACCTTACACAAGAGAAAAGGTGCGCAACATTTGGATGCACTTGAGATGATGTGCCAGACCTGGGTGTACTCCAAACTATGCGCCAGACCTAGGTGCACTCCAAACTATGCACCAAACCAGGGCACACTCCAAACTATGTGCCAAACCTAGGCGCACTCCATCCTATGCACTAGACCTGGGTGCACTCCAAACTATGCACTAGACCTAGGCGTACTCCAAATTGTGAACCAAACCTGGACGCACTCCATCTTGTGCACCATATTTGGGTGCACTCTCCTGTGCGCTAGATCTAGGTGCACTCCATATTGTGCACCAAACCTGAGTGCACTCCAAATTGTGCATAAAATCTGGGCACACTCCATCATTTCTCATATACCAAAGTGGAGTGATATGCTCTTCCTTGGTCCTTAGGGCTGAAATGCATCAGGGTACTTGGCACAAAACACCATCGCCATCGAAAGGAGGATTTTCCTGCATGGTCAGTAGACAAAAGCAATAGAAAGCTTAATGTACACCATGTTGTAGAAGTGACAACATCTCTAGTGGCTCATGGGGAAATTGAGCTTGTCTCAATGTCAAAAACCTAGGCCTTATTCACTGGGCTTAGATTCATCATCGTTATCGCTCTCTAAATGCTCGTTGGTAGCAGCAAAATCTTCTCCCGACTCTTCTTTTCCAATCTCTTCCTCCTTATGAATTTTACTATGTTACTCTTCATCCCATAGTAGTACCTCATCTAGGGGCTCATATTCCTCATTTTGAGGGTCTTGGCCCGTGTCTTATTCAAGGCTTTTGCCCTGGCCTTCCTCTTGAGCGTCAACCTCTTAGTACGAAATTATTTACGTGCCTTATCTCCTTCTTTCATTTGATCTTTTTCATCTTGAAGTGCTTGACCCTCGTCTTGTTGGGACCCAAGGATTTCACCTTGGCCTTATTTCTGAGTGGGAATCTTCTCCACATGAATTTTACCCTGCGCATGGTTTTCTCCCTACGCATCAATTTCCCCTTGTGCTTGGATAACTTCCTACTACTGAGGAGGCTCAGGTGGCATGAGCTCCTTTTGGATACAGTCATAGGTGGCTTGGACAAGGGCCTAATAATTATCATGCATGGCATCATACTTTTGGAGCTCTCAGATTAGGTACCCGAACCTTTCCAAATGGTGGACTTCAATAAAATTAAAAATCTCACTGAGGTCTACAAGATAGGCTTCCATGAGCATGAATATGGCTATATATTACATCACCTACAGTTCAGTGATAGGATCTTCCCAACTATCATTTTCCAAAGTGTCATTTTCAAAGGATTCCCACAATGATTGATGTTCTTCTTCATTTAGGAGATGGTATCCCTCATCGATGAAGCCCAAAAAATCGCTCTATGCCAGATGCTCGAAGTACATAAGAGCAATATTTCTCTCTTTCAAACATGTCCATGAGGTCTCAGGCCTTTCATACCGCCTTGGTCTTCTTGAAAAAAGAGTTGAGCATTATGTTTATGGATGCCCATGATCGAGCCAGGTCAAAAATAAAGGCAAGCCGGATGCCCTATTTGTCTAGGGTTCATGCCTTCATGGCCAGCTCTAGCCATTTGTCAACCTCTGCCTCAACATATTCTATGATGGACGCACTATGGGAAACTATCTGCTTGGATTCCTAGATGAATGCTAGGACTACAAAAACCTAGCATGCCATATTCCTAGACTTGGACAGGAAGCGATTGCACTCCTCCTTGACACGATATTTTGACAAGGCCGCTGTGGGTTCTGGTTTACTATCCAATTTATCCTGTAGCTATTGGATCTCAACATCCAACACTTGCAGCTGGTCCTTTGCCTATCCCTAAACCCTGAGGTGCTCCTTAAAATATTTCTTAGTGTCCTTCAGCTCCTGTTCCATATCGATCATGCACTTCTGTAACTACTTCACTTTGGACTGCTCGTCTTCGAGATGCCACTTTGTGAGTGCCAAGGTTTCTTCAAACTGTGTATTTTTTGCCTCAGCATCATAGCAAAGCTCCTTAAAATGCTTCACTTGGAGGTAGAGGGATGTCGCCTCAACTTGAATATTCTCAAATTTGTTTGTGGGATCGATAGTATTAAGATCTTCCACTATTTATCGATAAGAGTAGTCTGCTGGCATCATCTCATTCAATGGTTTCTGTACCTTGGGTGCCTTCTCCATTCTATGGAGCTGCATGTTATGAGGATCAAAAACTTCCCTTTGCTTTGGTTGGGCTAGCACTTGCACAATTTTTCTCTTCTGTTCTTTCAACCAGGTTAAGGAATTTTGTTGTGCCTTGCGAACGCTCTCAGCCATTGGGTCCTCTTCATAGAAATATAGCTTTGTAGGCTCTTGCACTCCAAAGAATGGGGTAAAGGGAAACAAAGCCCGCTGAGTGCTTGATCCGATAGGTATTTCTGGGATAGCAAAAGTGATTACTGTAGCAACCATGGAGGGCACTAGGGTTTGCATGACTAAAGCTAGAATGCTAGGTTTTGGGGGAGGAGTCCCCATGGAGGATACTATTGGAATAACTAAGAGAGCTGGGATAGGAAAGGGTTGGCCAAGACTGACTATCATAGTAGATGCTACAACTGAAAATATTGAAATTTGAGGAGTAGTGGTGAAATTCACTAGAAAGGTGAAAGCATTGGAGACTTTTACAAAAGTCTTGAATGACTTAGAAACTGCGGGCAGGGGAGGATGAGACTGCTTAGAGTAGGGGGTTCAAAAAACTTCCGCAGGGGTGCTGAATGGAATGTGGGAAGATACTAGGGCTTCAATGCCAAGCAATGGGATTTCTAATGGGGCAGAAGGAAGAAAGAGAGGAAAAGAAGATGCAACTATGGGCTCAGACGTCTCTAGAGCCGATGTGGTGAACTATTGTGTTATTGGACTGGCTTCTCTCTCCTCTCGATGCTTCATCCTATAGGTTAATAACTGGAACTTCGAGATACATCAGTAGAACCTGTTGCACCTACCATGCTTGTAATGCCTGTTGCACCTACAACATTGGCCGAGTATGTTGCACCTACTAGGGAGGACAAAAAATGCCTAAAGTGCTCCCTTCTATGATTGATGCCACCATCGAAGGGCCTATGCCCATGAGCTTGATTTTAATGGTATGAGTCTTCTTCATAGTGCTCTAGTATGTAGGTGCATCAGGCACACTCCTCTTCTTCAAAGCATCATTTTCTTCTTGAAGTGAATTCTTGCCCTTGCCTTTGATAGGTGGCAGCTGACTAGTCCCTTGATCTTGCACTACCGATACGTCTTCCACTCTATTGGGACTCTCCGTACTCCTGGGCACAAGGTCATCAAAGAATATGGGTCAGTAGGAGTCGTAATTTTCATCAAATATGTCAAAAAATTGGTGACCTATATACAACATACCCCTTTTCTGTGGTGGCACCTCATTATCCACCAATTCGTAATCTTCTCCTCTGACCAATGGGGCACTTTTCTTTCATGAACTTGAACATTCGGTTATCAGGGTCCTGTTTTGGATACCGCCTAGGGTTGTACTCAACCTCCATGATGTAAAAATTGTGCCATAGGGGAAGGAGAACATTATTTCAATGTGTCATTCGAGATCCTGCCCAAAAGGGTTATTACACTGCTTCTTGATGTTCAGGCAAGGATAGTGGTGTCTTTTTTCCCTTGTAATATTTTCCTTTAAGACACCATCTGGGTCATACTTCCACCATTGGGGTAGGTCAATCAGACCTTACTCATACAAAGTAACTGCCAGATGAATGTTTTACTTATTTTTTGTCACTTTGATGGGGCCAAGCTTGATAGGCCAAGTGCATGTGTGCTACTTCAAGGGAAAATAGGTACTCGGTAGTGTAGTACAGTAGTAGGAAGGATTTTCGAGGAAATCCAAAAATCCATATCACAAGCCCCTGTGTTAATCAAAAAATGTCTCCAAGCCATTGCTCTATCACATTATCCCTCATACCTCTCGGCACCCACTTGTAGAAACCATAAATTATCTCCAATTCCAGGCCTAGAAAAACTTGGTTAAAATTTTAGTAGGACTCACGCCTTGATAGGCTTGAAGTCCACTGGTACACTGGGAGTGCCTCACCCTCCTCGTTCATGTAGCTTTTGTAAATAAAAGAAAAATAGTGGTGCGAATGTAGCTGGTGGAAGAAGTACCACACCAAGAACAGGTAGTTATATAATTTTGCACTTCTGTTCTGCATCACACATAACTGGAGGTGCAACTGCTATGACACCCAATCTACCCAATCAATTAAGATGGGATTTATCCCTCATGATGCAGCATCGAAAGCATAGAATTCCTCATGGGGTATGCATTGGGTAACAAATGCCTTCTAGGAATTTACTTGGGCATTAGAGGCTTGACCAATGATACATGCTAGCATGGAGAAGAGCTCAGAGTTCTTGAATATTTATAGGGACACGAGGAGCTACGACAAAGTCCTAGGTGCGAGCGTCTCTATGTAATGGGACTCCATGAATCACCTCATCGACGGTGTGTTGGTGTATCTCTCCCCCTGATCCTTGGTGTTAATTATCTTGATGATAACCTAATTGAAAGGTCCTTACCCATAGGTTAAGGCTGTGTAGATTTTATCTATATATATGGAGAACAACTTGCTTCCCTCTTTGTTCTTCACCGACCTAGTCTGAGGGTCATAAAATTGGGAAATTATGCAAACTAACTTCAAGAAGATGTGCACACATGTGCACAGGTACCAGTAAATTAGGGAGTGGTAAGTAAATACCTAATTATTCACTTCAAAAACTTTAGTTATCATCTGCTCAACATCATGGTGTAACTTCTCTATACTGATCCTAGTGAGGACATAATCCCGAATTTTGCTTAATTTATCTTCGGGTGCTTTTTCTTTTTATTTTGTTTGATCCTACTTACCCTCTGTAGAATTTGGGTCCTCTTTTTTCTGCTTGGGCTCTCCCTTATTGCCCATATTCACCAATAAATACTCCAAGTGCACTAGGAATTGCACGATTTTCCTGAATTGCATTGTAGCCCATGCAGAACAGTTTAACGCAGCAATGCGCTCCATTAAAGCTGTCCGCTCTTACCCGTGATAGTCATTATATTAAACTTAGTAGTGGTGGGTGGCACAATAGTTTAAAATTGTTAAAAGACATAACTAGTGTGCAATGCATCCTTTTATAGTTCTTGTCTGCACCCACCTGCATTAATGCTACCTACACAAAGTAAAAGCTAGGAGTGATTTGGGGTGTTGTGGAAGATCTCCTGCGTGACAATCGATGGAGGAGTGCGCATCCCAATTTTAAATAACAAAGTGGAGTGCAATATTCTTTGAGGGACTTGAAGCACCAACTCTACTGCATTTATTTATTGATGTATATTGCCTTGGACAACATGCCGAAGGTATCCAGAGAAAAGCACCTTGCGCACGAAAAACTAGAAATAGGGTTGCACCCACATACCAGAGCACAACGACCTCCTTAGAATGTGAACCTGCTTTGAGCACACTTGGTTCTATGCACCTCTCTTTGGCACACTTGGTGCTATGCACATCTCTCTAGTGTACTTGGTGTCGTGTGCCTGCCTTTGGCACACTTGGTGTCATGTGCCTCTCTCTGGTGCACTTGGTGCCATGCGCATCTCTCTAGCGCACTTGGTGTCATGCATCTGCCTTTGGCACACTTTGTATCATGTGCCTCTCTGGTACACTTGGTGCCATGCACCTACCTTTGGCACACTTGGTGTCGTGCACCTCTCTCTGGTGCACTCGATGCCATGTGCCAGCCTTTGGCGCACTTGGTTATCTCATCCTTAGGCGCTTTCCATCCTACACATGGCATTCCTTTTACTGATCATGGAATGTTGCACAACTTTGGATGTGCACCTGGTCTTTCACACACCTTAGCCTATGCATCCTACCTAAGTGCACCTTTGAGTAAAAAATGCTACCTGCCTCTATATATGGCTCAACAAAAAAAACAAACTGCATCCCTTGACACTCTCTCGTCAGTTAGGATTTTGGCCAAAAAATTGCACTATTGCTAGAACAGGTGGAGGCAAAGGGATACTATGAAAAGCAAACTAAAATGCATAAGGAAAGCAAACAAAATATATACAACTGTACAAGAGATTTTGTACTTCCCTTTACTGGTAGTATGCCTTAAGGTGAATGCCATTGATCGATAGTGGCAGAGTAAATCCATTCAAGTATTGCATTGTAAAAGAGTTTACCAGATGAACTTGAGAAACTTGAAACGGGCCCTCCTAGAATGCATCAAACTTGTCATGGTTTCCAAGTTTGGATTTCTTCTCATTCCATTTAAGTACTAAATCCCCAATCTGGAAAGTGCGATTAGAGGTCCTTTTGTCGAACTAGTTCTTCGTGGTAACAACATGCTTCATGAAAGAATCATAGGCATTCTCCCTTTCCTCTTCCAACTGCAACAATTGGGTAATTCTGATGCTAGCAGGGTTGAACCCTTCATCTTCACCATCCAATTATCAAAGAGAATGTAATGCCGACAACTCGATATGCATAGGAATTACTACTTCCTTCCCGTATACCAGGGAATATGGGAACGTCTTAATGGATTTATTGATGGAAATTTGGTCTGCCCATAGTGCAAAATCTAGAAGTAGATGCTAGGTCCGCTTTTTGTTTTCTAGTATCTTTTTGAGGCACCAGAGCAAGTTTTTGTTAGTAGACTTTGACAAACCATTGCCCTGCGGGTAATAGTTTGATGAAGTTTTCAGGTAGATACTATACCTGTTGGTGAATGCACACATTTTGGCCCCAATGAAATGGGAGCTATTATTTGTCACTATGGCATCTGGTATTTCGAAACGAGTTATCAGCCCTTCCAAAAAAATGATGATGACATCCTGGTTAGCCCACTTGGTGGGCACCGCTTATGACCACTGGGTGAAGTAGTCTGTAGCCATCAAAATATATTTGTGCCCTACAAAAAAGTTAGGCTCAATTATTCTGATGAAGTCCAAACACCATTGCTAAAATGGATCTTCAACCTAAATTGAGTGTAGAGGCAGGGAAGCATTCTTAATGCGGCCAACATATCTTTGACACTTATCACACTTTTGGCTCACACTGAAGGAATTAAGCAAAACCGTGGGCCAATAATATCTCACCCTTATTATTTTTAAAGCCATCGGCATTTCGACAAGGTGGCCTCTGGATATTCCAGAATGGAATTCATCCAAGATTTTTTGTTTTTATGTCCAACTGACGCATCTTAGGAGGACACCATCGATATTTTGATGGAATAACCCCTCGGGAAATAATATATACCTGTAGACCTGAAGCTTGAAACACCTCATTTATGAAGAGTCAAGGCCAACAAGGAACTATCTAGTGCTGAAGTACTCTACCAAGTCTTCAATCCAATCCCTGCTATCTTCTGTCTGATTTTCTAGGTTGCTTTGCAATAATGGATCTTCCCATTGGCAAGCTATTACCTCAACTACGATGCTCTTGGCAAGTTCTAGGCATAGAGCCCAACCACGGGCCAACTTGGTGGGTCAGACCTCTATATCATATTATTGGATCTTGGTGATCCAACCTACCCTCTTGTTACCAAGCTCACCATAACTAATGAAGTTTTAGATGTCCGGGTGCACTACATACACTATCGTCTTTCTCTACGAGATGAAATGATGAAACTTCTTTAGTGCCCTCATTACCGCATGCACTTGAATTTCAATAAAATTGTGCTTTTCCTCATGTGGGAGAGTGACCTGACTGAGGAATGCTATGGGCCGCTCATCCCCATCATCATTTTTTTGGGTCAGCATAACCACATAGCTTTCTGGCTTCTCGACCACATATAGAATGAAGTCTTTGGAATAATCAGGATCTACCAGGATAGGAGCCTGGGCGATCTGGTGCTTGATATATTTGAATTCATGCCTTATCTCTTCTATCCATAGGAACTCCACATCCTTTTTGAGGAGCTCAGTCATAGGTTTCACTACCTGTGCAAAGTCATAAATAAATTTATTGACAAAATTTATCTGTTCGAAGAAGGATTGGAGGAACTTCTTGTTTGCTGACAGAGGTAGCTTGAGTAGGGATTTGGCCCTAGTAGGATCAATAGTAAGATATTTCTATGATATGAGATGACCAAGGAGTTTACCTTATTTAACCATAAAAATTGATTTTTTGGGTTTATTGATATTCCAAACTCCCGACACTTCTTGAAAACATGTCACAAATGTAAATCTTGCTCCTCCCTCATGTGGGAGAAAATATTCATATCATCTAAGTATATTACAATAACATGGTTAAGAAACTCACCAAAGGCTAAGTCCATTGCTCTCTAGAAGGTTGCTCCAACATTGGAGAGGTCGAATGACATGCATTGATACATGAAGGTACCCCACTTGGTGGTGAAAGCAGTCTTATACTGGTCCTAATCCTTGGCCCAAATTTGGTTATAGCCTGAGAAACCATCCAGAAGGGAAAACATCTGGGAGTCTACCACTACATGAAGAATTTGATAAGTTTGTGGTAGTGAGTAGTGATCTTTCAAGGATTCCTGATTGAGATTTCAGAAGTCCATGCAAAGGTGAATATATTTGTTCTTTTTTTGAATCAAGACTAGGTTCACTACCAGGGATGAATGCTTGATGGGGTATATTATCTTTACCTCCAACATTTTTAGAAGCCCAAACTTCATTAGTATTTCAATATTTGTATTCACAAGCCTTTGCTTCTATCGAGTGGGCTTGAATCCCTCTTGGAGTTCAATAGTATGCTGAATGACGTTTCTATCATACCCCTTTAGGTCACGATAGCTCCAAGTGACGATGTCTAGATACTCTCTATAGAGGATTTTGATCTGCTCAATTTCTTATGGTGTGCAATCAGTCCCTACCTTGATCATTTTACCAGACTCTAGATCTAGCTCCTGGTATTCTCTCGCATCCACTTTGATCTTGTAGGGAAGAGCCCCGTCATCTTGATCAAATAGAATTTCAATGGTGATTAAACCCTTGGGGAGGTGGTTGTTCTTAAGCTAGATAAGGCCCTCATATTATTAACCATATAGAGCTCTATATTTTATGCTTTCAACTTCATCTATCAAAAATTGATGATCTGCTCGTCATTAACAAAGACCTTCCAATGAATATTTTTATCTGGCATGAGGGGCTAGTAGATAACCCTCACTATTTTTGGCCTTTACATTAGATTATAACTGGGGAGCATATTTATATGATGGATGCCAAAATTTCAACATGTTTAATTTGCTCTCATGAAATAAATTGAATGTTAAGAGCCGAGAAGGACTCAAGCAGATAGTCTCCAAGCTTGGCAATGAATTCCCTTGATAAGCACATGCTAAAATAGTGCTCCAAGTCAACTACCACAACTTCTTAGATTACTGTGATATCTGACACCTTATGCAACACGATCGAGATGTCTTTGATGACCCCAAATGTTCTAACTAGGGTTCCATCCAATTTAAGTACTCTAGGACTGCTCCTAGTGTACTCCATGCCCATGAATTCACATACAAATTTGGGTATTACAGTGGTGGTAGTTCCAGAATCAACCATACAACTGTGCACTATCCATTCTTCCATACTGAGGGATAGATAAAACATAGACAACCTGTTCTTACTGATAGCAAAGGTGGTCAATGACTATACCAAGATGATCTGGGTCAGCCTCCCCTTACCCTTAACAAACTTGAGGGATTCTTGCAATAGGTCAACTTGGCCTCTTGCAATAGGTCAACTTGGCCAGGAAATTGGAGTGCTTCAAAGAGGCTTACCTTAGCTAAAGTTTTTCTTAATTCTTCGATGACATTGTATGCTTCTGCTCCAGACTATCCTACCTCTTTAGCGGTCTCATACTAGGTGTAGTACTATTGCGTCGCTTCCACCCTCTAACGCTTGGTGATCGAGGGGTACTACAACTTTTCCCTTGCCTGATCTCTTTCTTCCACTAGGGGCTTAGAGATTGAATCTTGTGGTTGAGGGGTGCTCACTCTTACCCTTAGGGGTAGATAGTCTCTTAATCAAGCATTGTCTGTAGGCACCAGTATCTAAACTAGTTCTCTTTCTGGTGGCATGGCCACCTTTTCTTTTGGCATCTTAGGATCAACAGGTACCTTGAGTGGTTCCATCTGAACCGGGTCAACCTCAATCAACTTCTTACCTGTCTGCATCAAATTTGAGACTTGTTCAACAAGGGGGATCATAAAATTTCTATCAGTTTCCCTAATCATTTTTACCTATCCACCAAATGCATCGTCTGCAAGAATCTACACATAGTTCAAGTGAACCATGCAAATTTCTTCACCATGAGGGTCATTGCAGGTGGAGCACCAGTAGGTTCTACTAGATGAACCAGCCCCATCACATTCCACCATGGAAAAATTTCTATCATGAGGCCTTCCAGTGGAGTCAACTTGCTCCCTTGTGATCGAAGGCGGGGGCATTCTTGGTAGATAGTTTTGATCCCTGAAATGGCTTTTCTTCATGATATCCATGTCATTCGCCATGGTATTCATGAACCCATACACATAACACAAATACTTGGCCTGATTTACATTTAGAGATGCCATGGCTAAAGGCATGGGTAATGGTAAAGATGCCAATGGTGATGGTAATGCTGGGTACTAAGGAGAAGCCGGAAGCTATGGAACTATAGGATTTGGATATTGAGGGGATGATACCTGAAATTGAGGAGTAGGTACCGCCTAATTTTGTGGGTTAGGAGCCCAAAAATAATTAGGGTACATTTGAGGAACAAAAGAAGCAGATGCACATGGGTACATATTCTATGGGAAATTTAGATAAATCGATGTGGTTGCCTTTGGGGGCAACTTCTTGATAGCTACCAGGTCGGATTTTGTCTTTTGCATCTATTGGTACAATTATGGAAATATGTTAATGTTAGCATACCAAATATTCATGCTAATATTAGAGTGGAATGCTCTTAGGAAATAGAATGCTGCCTACTCAGATGTGGGTCAAAGGCCAAGAGTGACTATCTGCTAGGTTTGAGTGAACTTAATATTAAAGTCAGCTATATCCTCCTGTGGATGCCTATGGATAGAGGTGAACTAGTGTAGGAGAGATAAGGGGTCTGCTTGCTTGTTGAATCCCCTTACGAGTTGACTGGCCAGGTTGTCCCATGAAGTTATGGTGCCGACTAGGAGCGATCGATTCTAGTAAAGGAGCTTACCTCTTAATGAAATTACTAGAAACTTCACCATGACATCTTCATTGGTAATTTGGTGGATAGTTGTGAGTCCTACAACGTCTTGAATGTGCTCATGCATCATCTTTCTTGTGCTATTGTAAGTGGGTAAATATTTTAGGGTGGTAGGCGGTACAGTGTGCTGACCCTATAGGATAAGAGGTTTGGTGTGATTCTAGGTCAAAAATAGCCTAGGGGGATTTGGTTGCACCATATGGGGTAGTGGATTTTCTTGATTTGGTAGTTACAATGGTTGAATTGGAACAATGAGAATACTCGGAGCACCCGAATCGATGTTAGGTGAAACTAAAGTGTTTTGGTGATCCGAGTTGGGAGAAACTGGGGGTAAGCTAGTAGCTATGCTATCGAGGGTTGGATCCCATGTAGCAACAATAGCTTCCTACGAAGAAGTCCCATCCAATGGGATATTTGGATTGACCACTCTGGGATGTTCTCTCAGAAGGTCAATGTCAAGCTCGAGGAACTCAGCTTCTTCGGTATTTATAATATACCACCTCATTCGCATGAAGGCATAATATTTTAAGCTGGCCTGCAAGGTTTAGAGGTATCTAAGTTTGAATGAGTTTCCAGATGTTCAAATTTATCAGCAATAAGATAAGCATCAACTTCTTAGTACTACTCATGTAGTGGAACATTTGCATCCCACCGAGCATGCTAGAAACTATTGGTTAGAGATCTGCCTTAGGCAAGGGTTTGGTTATTAATGCACCTTAGACCCAAAAAAAATTGAAAGGCCACAAGGAAGAAATGCCTCCTATGCCAATCTCCAGAGATGGGTTGGTTCCCTTGCTATTCTATCTAGTGGGTTGAGATTAGAGAACTAGAAATAAATCTAAATGACTGAAAGGAATGGGAAATATAGTCATAGGCCGAATAGAACAGGGGTGATGGGCTAACAACATAATAACTTAACTATATGTCGAATCAAATAGCCATTTAATATAAATTCTAACAGAAATTAAAACTGAACCTCTAGCATGCATAATCTCTAGGGCTACTCCAGGATTCACATTTTACCAAAAGCTAAATCCATATACTAGAATTCAATCCTACAGGTAAACTAGAGAATTTTAATAGAAGATAAGCAATAGAAGACATACACACAACTAGAAGTCCAAACTTAGAGCCAAAAACTATTTATATTTATATTAGAACCCAAGTTATAGCAAGCTTCTAGCAAACACACATCATTTTTACAATAAGAAGGTAGGATTATATAGAAAATTATACCACTTGAACATTAAATGCACACCAATCAAACTATGGTGTTGGTATCCAAGATAAGGATTACAAGAGAGTACAATCATGAAATAGTTATTAGGCATGGTTGAGACTTACGACTCCTTGAAAATATAGTTGAGCTCCTTCAATGCTCTAATAGGCTTGGCTTGCTAGCATTGCCTCCTCACTTGCAGGGACCGCTTCTGTGGAAGATAGACTTGAAATCCTAGAACATCCAGTCTGGAAGCTTCTCAGAATGATTGCACCTGTATAGATAAGGATGCACCTTAACTTTTTTGATGTGGAGAGCAGATGCCTTATGCAATAAGAGAGGTACACAACAACCTAACGTTGGGAGAGACCGACACAAGGGTTGAAAAGTCAACATGCAGGGTACAGTGAGAGGGTGTGCAACAACCTTGTGCAAAAGAAAATGTGTGCAACATTTGAGTGCACTTGAGATGATGTGCTAGACTTGGGTACACTCTAAACTATGTCCCAAACTTGGGCACACTCCAAACTATGTTCCAGACTTGGGTGCACTCCAAACTATGTGCCAAACCTGGGTGTACTCCATCTTGTGTGCCAAACCTGGGTGCAATCCATCCTGTGCACTAGACCTAGGCACACTCCAAACTGTGTGCCAGACCTGGGCACACTCAAAACTATGCGCCAAACCTAGGCATACTCCATCGTATGCACCAAACCTGGGTGCACTCTATCCTGTGCACCATAACTGGGTGCACACCAAACTATGCACTAGACCTAGGTGCACTCCATCATTTCTCATATATCGAAGTGGAGTTTTGCACTCTTCCTTGGTCCTTAGGGCTGAAATGCACCAAGGTACTTGGAAAAAAACACCATCACCCTTGGAAGGAGGATTTTCCTGCATGATTAGTAGATAGAAGTAGTGGAAAGCTTAATGTACACCATGTTGTAGAAGTGACAACAAGTCCACTTATTCCTCACTATTGATGCACCACTCTGAAAACCAATATCACTATGCTTTCTCTACCAAAAACTACCATACTTTGTGCCCTTTTGATTCCATGTAGAACCATAATATTGTTGGCTTGATCCATGCCTCCAAGATTGTTGTCACTCATGGTGGTGTGGATGGCGATAAGTTACAACCTTAACTTGATGTTCTACCTTCTTTGAATCCTCAACATTTGGCTCCACTATTTTAAATTCTTCTACATTGTTCTTTCATGTTCCCTTTTTTTGGTATGTCCTTGTGTTCTTCTAAAAAAGTTTCCTTGGACTCTGCTACTATTGTTTTCATGGACTCAGTTGCTACTACTTCTTCCATGAATTCTGTTGCTGCTACTACTTTCTTGAATTATATTTTAGGTTCTTCTATTTATTCTCAATTTGTTTCTTCACAACCAATTCTTGATTTTCCTTGGATCCTTGCTCCTTAAGTTGAGAAATATCCTATAATGTTATCTTCTTCTTCATATACCATAACTTCATAAACTTCTTTTGCACATTAATGTTAATAGTCCCAAAGAATCTAACCAAGGCTAACCAAGAACAATATCCTCATCATCCATCTCAATAGCATGAAAATATGAATGTAAAACATATTTATTGGTGATCTTTAAATATTCAAAAATCTTAACATTCTCACCCTCAAGATGTATGTCCTTTAGTTTTGTTGATTGAACCTCCAAACTCTTAGCCAAAGAAATATTAATCAAATTAAGTTTGCTACTAGGATTAGTGGAAATAATAACCCGTTCCTTTTGAATGCTTCTATGAACTCATAAAATAGACTTTTTGAACTCAAAAAAATCCCTTTGTCCACTTTTTAATTTATCTTCTACCAAAGGTATAGTTTCCTCTGTTTGCATATTGACATCATTTTTATCTTCTACCACTTTTTTGAAGTTTGCTAGCTCTCTTTTTACTTTCTTTTGTTATTTTTGAAGCATGCTTATTTCTTCTTCATATCCCTTGATGGCGACCTTCAAACTATTTGTCTTTTTATATGGGTCCCATTTACTCAAGAATGCATGCTCCATTTCATCCTAAGTGAAGTTATATTTATTAGAACTATTAAACCAAGAGAGAGTTGTTCCTCCAAGATAGCAAGGAAGCAAGGATTTAAATAGTTTCCACCATTCTCTAACATCAATATCATCTTCTCCAGAAAATAATTGTAGTTCCATAGTTGATGCCCCAATACAAACTAGGGTTTTATGAGAATATATATCATGCCCCAATGCAAACTAGGGTTTTATATATCTCTCCACATATTTAAAGCTAAAATTCTACATAAACAACTAGATTTACAAATTTTCTTCCAAATAAAATAAATTGCAACTTATTTGCTTACTTGAACTAACAAATTTTGTCTTTCAAAAAAATGCGATTTGAAATTTTATCATTGTGTTTGTTCTAGACTATTGAATTCAAAAGGTCGTATCTCCGTAAATACTGCTAAGATTCCTTTATATGATCACTCATTTTAAAGCTCTTCAAATTATACACAAATGATCCAAGAATCATCAGAATCAAATTAAATTTTGCAAAGATATAGCTCTTGAAAGGTGAGACAAATTTTCAAAACAATTATGCCTAAATTTCATCTTTCAAAAAAATTATGATTTGAAAATTCATCATTACCTTTGTTCCAGACGATTGAATTTGAAAGGTCGTATCTCCCTCAATACTAATTGAATTCCTTCATATGACCACTCATTTTAAAGCTATTCAAATTTTGCGTAAAGTGATCCAAGAATTATCTGAATGAGATAAAATTTCATAGAGACATGGCTCTTGAACTATGAGATATTTTTATAGAAACAAATTATACCCTAATTTTGTAATTCCACAAAAAAATTCTCATTTTTCTAGAGTCGTTGCTCTGATACCACTTGTTACAAGACTATATTCTCATTAACATAAATAATTCACCAATCAAATAATTCATCCACAATTAATTATCCACAATAATAATCCATACAATGAGACAGATAAATAATACCCTTAAGGTAGGGAAACACCAACAATACTCCTTAAGGAAGGAATAACTCCATAAGATCTCTCAAGATGAGAGTGCCACTTAGAGAGGGCAAAGTCCCATAAGCCACTTCATGGGCAAAGATGATTACAATGAAAAATATATATTCTTTATATATCCATCTTCTAATTCTACTTTGGGGAGTCGACTACTAATATAATATAATATTATAATATAATTGTGAGCAAAAAAAGATCAACACCAATAACAAAACTAAATCAAAACAAACCACAATGTGTACAAAAAATGAATATCATTTATTATTATTAAACAAAGAGCCTTGATCTCCACTTTATACATAAATGTGCCTTGAATCTAGGGTTACAAAGTAATATTTTCTTTGATATAATTATTACAATAAGAGGGGTAAAACCCTCGATCAAACAATGGTGGTGTCTTCGGATCTTCTTAACTCAAAAAAAGGGGTGAGTGGGCTTGTGTATCCACTACAGACCCACTCAAAGCTACAATAGCTGCCAATGAAAACACTTCTTGTATATGCACACAAAAAAATCACAACCAGAAGTTAGTAACACTCGTGGGACCTCCACAATGTGAGGTCCACTAAAACATAAAAAGTGAAAACTACAAACCCTAGCTAAAAGAATTGTAAAATGAAATGTAGAGTACAAAAAAAATGTAATTTAAAATATTTAAATCAATGCCTTGTCAAAATATACCTGTAGTGATGAATCTACACTTTTGCTAGATCAGGAGCTCGAATTGTGAGTGCGCGAACACTTGGCAGCATTTGGGGGCTAGTTCGCAAGTGCTGCATCAATGAACAAATGATGACGATGATGATGACTGTTCAAGATTTTTTTTTTATTTTGATTTGATACTCATTCACAACAAGTGAACGATTTTTTATTTTTACCCTTGATTTACGTTAGGGTTTTGACAACACCAATGAATGGTCAAGATTAAAACATGATAAAGGGTTGAGATTACAATTTGATAAGTGACATGGATTGCATTAAATGAGCAGCCAAGATTAAGACATGATAGGTGGTAAAGCTTTATTCATATATATATATAAATATAAAAATATTATATATATATATATATATATATATATAAATAACAAATGATGGACAACTATGATTTGATGGTGTTGAGTGGATAATGAGTGTCTAGGATTTATTTATATATATCTATAAATATAAAAATATAAATATATACAATATTTATACTTATATAATAAATGGCTAGAATTTGGTGTCTACAAATGCCCCTTTTTGTACTACGTTGTGTGAAGCATGATGTAGTGCAAAAAAAAATAAACATGGAATGGAGCAATGGACTCTTTCCTCAATGCACAAGGAGAATTATTTTTGGAAATTTTGATGCTGGCTTACCCTCTCAATTTGCGAATGGGTGAAGAATGAATCTCACGAGCCAATTGAAAAAATGTGGTAGATGCAATGAATGTGTACAATGCAAAAAAAATGATGCAATGGATGTGATGGATTGATTGATTCTACTTTTGCCCCAATAAAAAATAGTTTTTGATTGGGTGATGTTGCCTTTACCCTGGTAGGATAGGGATTGTGATAGATTGCTTGATTCTAATTTTGTCCCAATAGAATAGGATTTGTGATTTGGATGTTGCAATGGATGCATGTGATG
Organism: Wollemia nobilis; assembly: GCA_028583015.1. Classification (NCBI taxonomy): domain Eukaryota; kingdom Viridiplantae; phylum Streptophyta; class Pinopsida; order Araucariales; family Araucariaceae; genus Wollemia; species Wollemia nobilis. Next base: position 12,491,053 of record JAQPPZ010000513.1, read on the forward strand.
TATCCTGATGTTTGAAATAAAAATTAAATTTGGTTGTGCCAAGTTTGGGGTGATTCTGTGCTATTGAAAAATATGCCTTTTGGCATCATTGAAATGCAAAGTAAATGATGAAGTAAAGGAACCCAATTCACTATCCAGTGACCCCACATATTCCTTAATGCAAAAATAATGAAGTAGGAATTTTTCCGTATTTATAACCCCACAAAGAAATGAGGGAAAAAAATGATTTTTTTTGAAAAACATGATACCGAAATGATGATTTTGATGAAGCATCCTTATGGTGATATATGCATTCTACCAAATTGCATGGATAAAAAATCATTACAACCACCAGGGGAATAGAGTAATGTAAGTGAATTTGATAATGTTGGATTAAATGTAAATGCATTGATAAGTGAATTTGACAATGTAAATGCATCGATGAGTGAATTTGATAGTTTTTGTGAAATCTGGAACTGCTTTGGGACATGAGTGAAAAATAATTCTCATGAGCTAGTTGACAGGATGTGGATGATGCAATGGATAATGAAATGAATGCATATGAGGTAGTCAAGTTTGAGTACCCCAAGTTTGAGGATGTTTCCATATTTTTGAAATTTTGCTCTTAGCACAATGTGTAATGTTCTTGTTGTAGATAAAAATAACCAACGTTGGTGAACATGTGGTGTAGGTAGGGATACCACCTCACTTCATGCGACCACACTTTTAAACCTAACTATTGTCGTAATGCAAGGGGAATTTGTAAAGGAAGTTTTAATTTTGCCCATGGAGAAGGCTAGCAATGCTAATGGAATTTTTAATAGAGTTTCACATTTTGCCTACGAAAAGGGCTAATGATAGCTTTGAGTAATTATTTGTGAACACGGTCGCATTCACAAATGTATTGACCATCTTGATTTGATGTCAAACATGGCATGAGATGATGATTTTAAACAAGCATCCTTATGGTGATCTACCCATCCTACCAGACTGCATGGATAGCCCATCGCTGCAACCATCAGGGGACTAGAGTAAATCACTAGATACGAGGTTCACTTGATAATGTAGGTTGACTTGATGATGCAGAATAATGAGATGAATGCATTGATGAGTTGATTTAAGAGGTGTTGTGGAATGAGATGGGCTAAGTGCATTTCATTCTTACAAAGTGAAATAGGATGATTTTACCTTTGCCCTAGTAGGATAGGGTTGATGATGGATTGATTGGTTTTGCTTTTACCACAGTAGGATAGTTTTTTTAATTGGATGATGCTACCTTTGCCCTGGTAGGATAGGGTTGATGATGGATTGATTTATTGTGAATGCAAGGCAAAGGGCATAACCTTTGATAAAAGGATACAACCTTTTGAACCTAGCAACTAATTTGATGAAGCAGTTTGTTGGACTGATGGGGAAGGTGCGATATCTTAAGCACCCCTAGTTGATTGATTATTTTATTGGGGAAGGTGTGATACCTTGAACATCCCCAAGTGGATTGATTTCTTGATTGATTGTTGATTGTGACTATTTTAAGAAGGTGTGAGACCTTGAACCTCCCCATTTTTTTTTGAGGTGATTTATGGGGAATGTGTGATACCTTAAACACCCCCAAGTTGCTTGATGATTATTTGATGTATGCAAATAAATGAATGGCATCATGTTCTAATGATCATTTGTAAAAGGTTTTAGACTCTTTCTTGACCAAATTTATATTTTTTGCTTAATTAGGGACACCAACATCTAATGATGGGATATGAAGTAGAAGACTTATGTAGTGATGTGACTATGGTATAAATGTGATGTTTTGATTGATGGGTGGATGATCTAGAATTGTTTTATAAAGAATTAAACATCCTAGTGATTTTAAAGAAACTCATTAAGTTCTATCGAATATCTTAGAGATCAAATGTATTTTATTTACGAATCATAAGCATGGTGATGACTCAAGTCTATCAAGAACCAATGTGTGTGTAAGTGAATTCATTTACCCATATTGAGTAAAGTGAGATAAAACCTATCATAGAGAAGATCAAGAAGCTAGATTATCCTTATGTGCAGTTAGAGGTCTCTTCAAGGGAGACATGTCACCATGCATGAACATACTCCACTACTAGTTAAGCGTCTATAGCCCTGGTGGGATTAGCTCCATAGTCCAATGAAATGATCCTTAAGATTTGGAGATTAAGACTACATAACCATCTGGATGAAAATGTAGTGCTATCCTTACTACTTGGGGATCTGTGGTGCATGATTTATAAAATATTTAGAGCTTTGGGAAATCAGATTCTCAACCGAGGTGTGATGAGAATTTTACCCTTTCCTTACTACTCATTATTTTATTTGGAAGTGTTATTAGTGGTGAAGACCACTGTTTTGATTTTGGACTATGTGCATAATGGGACAAGCAAATATGACTTTTTCACTTTGAGGTTCAACCTAATCATGGTGTTATCTCTCTTTGACACAAGATGTTATTAATAAGTGTTGTATGTGTTTGGTTCAAGAATATTAGATTCAACTTACCAAAACTCAAGATTTTCTTAGTGAAAATGTGCCTTGGTCCTAGAGGAAACTTGAAATGCAATGAAGGTTGCTTGAAATACTAGCAGTGGCTGAGTGATCGAAAACATCTAAGGGTGATGGAATTTTATGGAAAATGATGACATGGCTTATGAAAAAGTAAAATGTGAAATCAAAGGTGCCCCTAATTAAGGCAACAAGACTGGTTGGATTAACAATTATTCATACTATGCAAATGACCACTAATATGGTGGATGAAATGCACTGAAATGACATGAATGTGATTATGCAAAATGGATGTATGGAATGAAGAGTTTTTTTAAATATGTGTAGGGAAGGTGTGATACCTTAAGCATACCCAATTTATTTGATGGTTGATGATGTGGATTATTGGGAAGGTGCGATACCTTAAGAATTCTCAATTTATTTGATGGTTGATGATGTGGATGATTGGGAAGGTGTGATACCTTGAGAATTACCAATTTGTTTGATGGTGGATGATGTGGATGATTGGGAAGGTGTGATACCTTGAGAATCCTCGCTACTGTTCGAGTTGCTACCAAGGTTTGGATAAGATGAGGTGAGCAGACCATCTATGGAAAAGGTGTATCGCTCCAAATTTTTTGCACCCTTACCTTCAGGCTATAGGATCCATGCCCAAAAGAGGGATGTGAAAAGGATTGGACAATGCCTCGGACTGAGAGGCCTTTTGAAGGTCCCGCCTCTCGGGGGAGGTGTATAAGGGTGAATTTTCAACGGATGGTGGGTTCACCAGGAAAATTTTGAATGGTAGTTTCCACACCTAGGTTGATAGTGTGTTTGATGTGTTCATTTTTATGCTTGATCATTCAACTCCTAGGTTTGGCCGATATGAATCTAAACTATTCTATATGCCAATGCTGATTTAAGTGAATACAAAAAATAGAAATGGATGCAAATGACAGAGAATATGCTAACTAGAAGATGTCATACCTGATTTCGGATGTCTGATGGAGATTCTGAGTCTTGTAGCAGTTCAAATCGTCTTAGTTTGTACGTAATCGCCTGATATTTCTCAAGATCATCTCAAATCATAGAAGGTCATCTGAAATCAGACAGAATCGTCTAAAATCTGATGAATTCGTCAGACGAATTTGTCAGAAACCTGCAATCACAAAAATAGACACAAAATACCAAATATGCAAATGCAGAAGCAAGGGATAATGGTAGAAATAACAACAAACATGTCTAAATAATAGATTATAATAATAGATAAGGAAATGCAGTAAATTTAATGATTGATTTTATCTTTATCATGCAATTATGCTAAATGAGGTGAACTTCAAGATGCATAAAATATAATAACTTAAAACAGTGCAGAGATATGATATGAAAAATGCAGAAACAGCTAAGAAAATGCAAACTCTAAACTCGGACTGCCCTCAATCTGGACTACAGTCAGGATCGCCTTTAATCGTACGAAATCGTCCGTAATCATCCAAGATCGTCTGCGACGATCCAAGCTAGCTTCGACTGAAAAATAGTAGATTTCCTGCAATAAAAATACAAAAATACCGAATTCAAGCAAAATAGTGCGAGGGAATAAGGAGCTAACTCTACAATGAAATCTGTCAACTAAGGGGTTGGGGGTTCAGTGAGAATCAACCAGGGGGAATCAGGGGAGACAGGGGGATAAACTAGAAAAATCCTAGTTTATATAGGATTAGGAAGAGGTTTGGGAGGTTGGGGATCATCCCAATCTGGGAGATCTCCAACAGGGAAATCTCCAACTGCGCAGACACGCTTCTGTCCGAGTTGGAGAGGCTATTGAAATAGAAGCTAATTATGAAAATTTAGTTTTGGGACGAAATCGTCTGGACATTCTGTTCCAGATGAATTCGTCAGATCAGGGACGATTTTGTCTAATCTGAGACGATATCATCCAACGGTAAAAAAAATCCTAAAAATGGTGCGAAAAACGGGGAAAGCGGGTAAAAGGCGGTTTAACATGCAGTTTGGGGTTGAAATTCAAGTTTTAATATTTTATCTGTTTATTAAGGTTTTAACCGTGCCAATTTTAGGGTGCTAAAAAAGGTCCTCCTATCAATAGGATATTGGACCACCTCTTTAAATGCATAGAAATTATTAATGTCATGGCCCATTTTCCTATGATAGATACAATAATGATCTTCCCTAAAATGACTTGGATTTAAGTTTTTTCAAATCGAGAGGGTGCATTTTAGGTAAAACAATTATGTTTGCCTCCTACAACTTTTGAAATATGGTCGACATGGGGTCAAATAGAGGGGTGTGTGTATAGAGCTAGAATTCTGAATGAGGTGAATGAGGTGGACTGGGAATGGGGATACCCCATTATTGATAAGATCTTGGACCACATTTTAAAATGTGAAACAATTATTGATGTTATGGCCCACTTATCGATGATAGGGATAGTACAAGTGCTTATTATAACCTTTGCCATATGGCCTATTGGGATCTCTTGGTCTTATTTTTGGTAATGAAATCTCTTGTGCTTCATAAATATTTTGAAATATGGTTGAATAATACTCTAAAAGAAACATGTAGTCATGAGGGAGCTTCGCAAGACACTTGATGTAGTTGCTCGATTATGGTTAATTTTGAGTTTGTGGCATAGGTAGTGTAATTTGAGATGTGGATTATGGAAGTGGATGTTGCAACTGCTAAGGTTGATAAGATGGATGTTGATGAGATTGATGATGACTCAATTGTAACTCAATGTTTGTAAGTTGAGTTAAAATTTGTTGAAGAATTGGAGTGTGTTGGAAACTTGATTGTAAATCAATGTTAGCTAACTGATCCAAGATTTATTTTAAATCCAGTGGTGGTGGTTGTTGGTACTGTTGGGGAGGTTTTTGGATAGATTGTGATGAAATTTGTTGGCAATTGGTAGGTGATGAAGGTGGGTTGGGTGTAGGTGATAGGAAATAATTAAGATGATGTGGATTGAAAGTCCTCAACATATGAGCCAGTATGAATGGTTCATGATGATTTTGTCTAGTGGGTATATCCACATGCTCATGTTCCTAATTTTGCTTGGAATTTTTAGTTATGGTAGCTAGATTATCCCCATATTGGTGTAGTGTGTACACATGTTATTGATTATGTGGAGATGTCAAGTGAGACAGAGTAGGTGTGACTTGATTCAGTGGTAGCAACACTTGTGACATGGAGGGAATTTTGGGAGGAGCTACAAATTGTGTGGATCAGTTTAGGTATTCCTGATCCTCTATCACAATATTGATCATTATAACAAACTCTTGGTGAGGTGGACTATCATGCACATGATTCACCTGCTTAGATTTATTTTCTTTATTGGCAAGTGTTGTGTTAGTTTCATGTGTTGGTGAGGGGTCTTTGAAGACTCCTATTTGTTGTGAATGATTTGGAAGATGAATGGGTTATGATGGATGACATGGAAGATGAATGGGTTGGGGTGAATGACTTGGAAGATGAATGGGTGGATGTGGATGACTTGGGAGATGAATGGGTGGAGATGGATTTACAGGGTTTGGTTGTGGACACACATTTTTTGGTGGTGTCACTTGAGCTTGTTCATAAAATTACTATTAGTAGTTCATACTTCTTTGTTCTTGGGTTACCACATGGATAGTCCCTACAAAATCTTGGTATTGTTGAACATGGTTAACTTGGTTAGGGGGAGTTATGGTAGTTGATTCCCCCATTGCCTATTGTTTTTCCTCATGATGAGGAAAAGGTGTTTGGTAAATACCAAGATTTTGGTTATGTTGTGCCAAGGGTTTATCCAACTTAAAGGCCTGTTGGAAAATTACCATTGGTAAAAGGTTAAAAAAGAGTATTTTACCTTGGGTAAGATTACTTACCTTTTACCTTACCTGGACGGTAGTTGGACGACAACATATTTGGGCGGCAAGAGAATTTTATTTTAATTTCTTCTCCCTTCCCTTAATTTCTCCTATTCCCCCCTTTTCTCTAGTATGGTTATTTTAATGTTTATTTAAACTTTGTAACCTGATGTTAATGGTTAATGCAAATTCACCTTTGTATCAATTGCTCACCTCCCACATTTGGTATCAGAGCCGAGAGCCGAGACCGGCCCGAATCCCGAGGCGGTGGGGCCCGTAGTTTGAGGCGACGACACGGATCCCGAGGCAGCCCGTAGGAGCCGAGGTGGCATGGATCTCGAGGCAGCCCATAGGACCCGAAGAGGCCCACAGGAGCAGATCGATGTGATTCTCGAGGCATTAGAGTAGATCGGTGCAATTCCTTAGGCACTGGTGGAGCTGGACGTTGACGAGGTGGCACGTTGGAGAAGGTGACACGTGGCTCGAGGTGATTTGTTGATGAGGGTGACACATAGCCCGAGGCGGTTCGTTGACGTGGTGACCTACGCGTGGCCCGAGGCGGCACGTGGCCCAAGGCGGTTCATTGATGGGCGACCTTCGCACGACATGTGGCAAAAGGTTCTTCATAGCCTGTGACTGCTCGCAGGCAATCAAAGCACATAGTGTGCTTTGCTCTTTTTAAAGAGCATAAACATCGCCGCATAGGCGATGTGGGACTATTAAGTCCCAAATAAATCCTTGCTTCGCGTCGAAGCGCGAAGCCAAAAATTGCTTCGCATTCGACGCGAAAGCAACAAGGAAAGGGAGCCAGCTAATGCTCCCGGATCTGCCCGGTAGCACAGCGGCTACCCTTTGCCTTGACTCCCGTGAGGTCGCACGATCGAACCTCGACGGGGTCATTCCTTTTTTTTGCTTCGTGCTCGAAGCGCCAGCAACAAGGATAGGGAGCCAGCTAATGCTCCCGGATCTGCCCGGTAGCACAACGACTACCCTTTGCCTTGACGCCCGCGAGGTCGCACGATCGAACCTCGACGGGGTCAATAGTTTTTTTTTTTTAAAAAAGGAAAATTTTCTTTAAAAAAAAAAAAAAACTTTAAGGTAATTTAAATTTTTTTTTGATGATTGACATTTCCTAAGAGGAAATAGCTGTAAAATTTTAATTTTTTTTTTTTTGAAAGGTTTTTATTTATCATTTAAAGTTGATGATTGACATTTCCTAAGAGGAAATAGTTGTAAAAAAAAATTTTACGCTTTAAGAGGTAAAAAATTAGAAAAATTTCCTAAGAGGAAATCTTTGTAAAAGAAAATTTCTGGGAAATTTTCTTAAATGATAAGATCGGAAGGATGTTACCAAGCACTTTGTAGTTTTTTACTGAGAACAAACGCTGAAAGCTTTGATGAGCACGTGAGAACACTAGGCATAAATACAGTCTTTTCACAGTTGCAAAATGCAGTTATTGCACAATAGAGAAATCCCGATCTAGGATACGAAGCAGATTCAGAAGATAACTCCTTTGGGAGTAGATTTGAACAATCCGACATAGTGGAGATTGCTCCACAAGGATCTGAATATACTCATTATTGTAATTCAATTGAAATCCTACAACCTCCTCCTAAAATTATATTGATCAATGACGACGATGAACAAGTCGCTGACAATTTTGTAATTGTTGAATCACAACAACAAGAGTGAGTTGTTTATGATTGTAAATCAAGCAAGGCTTGATAGTTTGTAAAGTCTTTTTTGAAATAAGACTATATAAGAAAGGTTTCTTGTTTTAGTAGATAATAATGGGATCAAATAACAATCTACCAATCCCCGAATTCAGTGGGGATAATTATGAGTACTGGTCCATCAAAATGAGGACATTACTCATAGGAAAAGGACTATGGGATAGTATTGAAGATGGTTACACTGCTCCAACAGATTGGACTACTTTGAGTGCAACCGACAAGAAGATCTTCAAAGATGCACATAAAATAACTCTTTTGCCTTATACCATCTTCAAGCGGCATTAGATCCAAGTATCTTTCCTAGAATTGCATCTTACTTAACTGCCACAGATGCATGGAATGCCTTGAAAGAAGGATTCCAAGGAAGTGATAAAGTGAAGCAAGTCAGGCTTCAGACCTTAAAAAGAGATTTTGAAAATCTCAGAATGAAGGAAAATGAAAGAGTCGGTGACTACTGTGTACGAGTCAAAGCAGTAGTTGATATGATGCAAACTTTAGGTGATGACACACAAATTGAAACAATTGTGAAGAAAGTGTTGAGAACACTTCTTCCTAAGTGGAATCACATTGCCATCATAATTGAAGAATCAAAAGACCTTTCTACTCTTACATTTGATAGTTTGATTGGATCATTAACATCACATGAAGAGAGACTTCAAGGAGCACCTTCAACAAGCTATGGAGGTGATGACAAAGCCTTCACTTCGAATGAAGCTGCAAGACGAGGACAAGGAAGAGGCCGAGGCAGAGGACAACAACAAAGAGGCAAAGGCCAAAGCAACTCCTATAGAGGAGGCAATCAAAACAGAGGTGGAAATCAAAATAGAGGAGCCAATCAGAACCAAAGCGGCAATGCAGGCCATGGAAATC